>OZ024938.1:32336197-33785164 GCA_964017235.1 Sabellastarte sp. h YS-2021 | reverse complement strand
TTGTATATTCCAGTTACTAATCAGTATATTCATGTTAGCTAACTTGTATATTCAAGTTAGCTAACTCTTATATTCAAGTTACTAACTCGTATATTCCAGTTAGGTAACTTGTATATTCAAGATAGCTAACTTGTATATTCCAGTTAGGCAACTTGCATATTCCAGTTAGGTAACTCGTATGTTCAAGTTAGCTAACTCGTATGTTCAAGTTAGCTAACTTGTATATTCCAGTTATCTAACTTGTATATTCAAGTTAGCTATCTGGTATATTCAAGTTAGTAAGTCGTATATTCCAGTTAGTAACTTGAACATTCAAGTTACTAACTCGTATATTCCAGTTACTAACTGTTATATTTAAGTTACCTAACTGGCATATTCCAGTTACCAAACTTGTTTTTTCAAGTTAGCTAACTTGTATATATCCCAGTTTGTTAACTTATATATTCAAGTTAGTGACTGGTTTATTCCAGTTATTAACTCGTATATTCCAGTTTCTAACTACTATATTCAAGTCAAATAACTGGTATATTCAAGTTAGCCAAATAAAAAAACCTTTGGTAGTCCAGAGCTTCTGTAACATTAAGACTTTTGCACAGATTACTAAATATTCAGACAGGTGCATATATTTTTTGTTTTGAGAAAAGTATAGCAATTGTAACACAACTGTATAATAGGAACTTGTCAATCAGCAATTTTCAAGGCAATTTGACCTCACAGAGTTTTATTATCAAGGCCAATGATATTTTATTCTATGATAATTTATGGTTGAATTTGTTTGTGTACCATTTAAAACTTGACATGATTTTTTTACCCTTTTCATGTAATTTTCATGATAATTTTGTGAAAGAAGGACTTCTTACAATGTTACTTAGCACATAAGAATTGGAAAAGTTGTATTTATCCCTGAAATTTTAGTACTTGCAAAGACTTTGGCTATTAAAATGATGCACAGTCATTCTTGTTTTTTTCTGATGCATACAAAAATGCTTAATGCTACCAATGGATAAACACATTTGCCACCTTTTCTATATTCTATTGAATAATGCTGAGCTAACATGTGATTAACATTTGCATGTTGTCTATAGAATTGTACATTTTGCATAATAGAATTTGGGATATATGTAGTTTTTACACTGTGCAGGTATTGTTGTCACCCGTGGTGTCAGGCTGGGCAGTTGGGCAGTCTCTCTGCCACGCGGGAGGGCTGGTTCAGTATTAACTTCTCTATGCTGTATCTCATAAACCATTAGGGTTAGGATGTTGAGCCTTGATAGAGACATTGAGAGAAACTGGTTAGGGAGTGTAGGTGTGCAACATCATAGTATGACCTTGATTTGACCTTTGACCTTGCTGTAGTGACTTTGATCTCATCCGGCTCATATCCTTCAAACTGTAAGGTGTAGGAGGTTGATACTTGGAAGGGATATTGGTTAGGAAGTGTAGGTTAGCAATATGTAGTCTAACAGTGTATTGTTCAAATTCATAGTCTTACATCAATGCTCCCTATAACGTTTACTCTGTAATATTGAACATTAATGTAATATTTAGCTAGAGGTTTGTTGTGTGTACAAAGTGTACATTTTAACATCTTATCTCATGGAGATCATTGATTTTTCCCAAGGTTGTAGGATTTTGTGCTAGTGTTCCTACCAATAAACCAAATCTGAGCTCTCTATATATCAACTTTATCTGATTCAACAAGGGCATTCATACTTCCACAAATATATTCCAGTCCAAGATTTAACACCATCTCAAATTTATTTACAGATACAGTTATAATTTTCAATATACTACTGACTAGTCTAATCAATTATATCTCTGTGAAATTCAGTGCTGAAAATAAGAATTGCTATCAGGCAAATGGTAAATGGACTACAAAATTGAATACAGTAAGGATAACATTCCCTTCAGTCCATCCTTTGATGGAGACAAGGCACTATAAAAGTTGAATTGAAATTACTACAAAATCAGTCAGTGAAAATACCAGTTACCTAACTTGAATGTTATTTTGAAGTTAGTAACTCATATATTCAAGTTAACTAATTTGTATATTCAAGTTAGCTAAATTGCATATTCAAGTTAGTTAACTGGTATATTCAAGTTAGTAAATTGTGTATTCCAGTTCCTAACTCATAAATTCAATTTAGTAACTTGTACATTCCAGTAACTAACTCAAATATTCCAGTTAGTATCTCATATATTCCAGTTAGCTAACTCGTATATTCAAGTTAGCTAATTCATATATTCAGGTTAGTGAACTGGTATATTCAAGTTAGGTAACTGGTATATTCAAATTACTAACTCAAATATTCCAGTCATTAACTCGAATATTCAAGCTAACTAACTGGTATATTCAAGTTATTAAAATAAAAAAAATTGGCAGTCCAGAGCTTCCATATAATGTAAAATTAAAATAATGAATAAACAAAGAGTTCCACAGTTTTAAAAACAAAATTTCTTACACATTGTGAAGTTTTATAACCTGATAATACAAAACAAGTCAGTGATACAAAACAAGTTGTCTATAGAGCAGCTTATTTTGTATTATCGACTTAAGGTCGTTGCACATTTACGCGGCGCGGTGGGGCGCGGTACGATTTTTACCACATGCTGAGCAGGTGAATTTTCTTTACTTTGCACATTTGGGCGATTTTTACCAGCGGTTTTCAGTAAATTGAAAAAAAAAATTAAACTACAACGAAAATGGCTAGAATAATTAAACTAATCACATATAATTAAACATCTAATACTCCACAGTACATTTCCACCCATACCCTTACATGTAATTTAATCCCTTCACCATGAAGAGCCTTGACCAGTGTCCCTTTTATAATACTGGTGATTACACCCCCTTTCAATTAACTTTTGCCTGTGTTTTGTCTACATATATAGCCACATACCTAACTTGACATCCTCTTCTCCATTTAAGTACTTAATCCATCTACAAACAAGACCCTTGGCCAGTGTGTTCCTTCTAGAATTACTGTTACTTACAATCTTCAATAAACTAAACCCTTTTATATGTCTATATTGACACACACCATATTTTGTGATCTATCTGCCAGTAGTTAATCCCTTCACAATGAGCCTGTGTGCTTGCATTTTATTTTCCAATTAATATATTTGTGTATAGTTTAGTGATATACTACCATATTTAACATGTGGGAAATCCAAATATCTATGAAAACTTGGAGAAAACAGTGAAAAAACCAAGCGGTTTTTCGTAAAATTAGAAAATTTTCTAAATGAAAAAATCCGCGCCGCACCGCTAGCTGCCGCGCCGCATATGTGTATAAGCAGTGAACTACTTCCTTTATTTCTATTTTATTTAGCCGCGCCGCGCCACGCAGGTGTACAATGGGCTTTATTTTGTATCACCCTGAAATCTTGTCAAAATTCTGCGCACCGTTTTGTAACATATTAAGTCAACTGTTGGTACGAAATAAGTTGTCCAAGTAATACGAAATAAGGCAATTTTACTACAAAATAAGTGAGTAATACGAAATAAATCAAAACTTGATACGAAATAAGTCATGTAATACAAAATAAGTTGTTGATACAAAATAAGTTGTTACAAGGCTTCCTCACTGAGCTACTGAATGAGGAATAATTAAAAATGTCTACGTAAAGGCAAATGTCTGATATTTCTTCAGATTCAGATCTAGGCTGTAGTGATCTGGTTTTTAGTTCCAACACTGAGTAAACAGAAAAGCTAGGTGTTAATGAACAACTCAAGCACTGGTCACACTTCACTGAACTGACACAATATAAAATCAAATGCAAACTCAATCCCTTCCATTAATATCTCTAATTAGACAGGAGTCGTTAATACAATCTCAAATTAAAGAGATATTGCAATAACAAACCAAAATAGCACAAATGTAGGGAAAAATGAAATCCCCCAAAAAGACGAAATATGGACTTCTTTGTTCAAGTGAGTAAGGTAGCCATATGAATAAAATATTTCTTGATCTACTAAAGAAAGAAGTTTTTATTTATTTTATTTTATTTCAGTTTCGTACACAGAGTACAACAATTATAAAAAAAAAGAAAGATACAAAAAAAAATAAATAAATAAAAATAAAAAAAATAAATGCATACAGTTATATATACAAGGAAATATGCTGATCAATCTGTACATAAATAGTTTATCATTGAAGTTAATTCATCATATGTGAATAATGAGATAACACTATTTTCTCTAAGTAGAAGTAAATCACAAATATTACCAGCTTTACTCATGACATTTTCAGGAATTTGATTACCCCATCTGATTAATTTTTGTTGAACAGAACTTTGCAGTAATAGGTGCTTACTTACTTTTAGTAAACAAGACACATGATTCACAGTGTTACTGATTTTAGACATTGATCCATTTAAGGCAAACCTATAGCATAACTGCAGCAATTTATTTTCATGATTTCCTACTTTAACCAGAAATTTCATTGCTCTTGACATCAACTGAAATTCGATTGGTATATCATGACAAATAGAACTTAAAAGATTACAGTGTGTTGTGTATGGCAAATTAAAAAGTTTACGTATACTTTTCCGCCATTGAGTGTAAAAATATTCAACACCCTGGTCGGATAGATCCCACAGTACTGAACCATAAAGTGGCATACAGTAAGTTTTAAATAAACTGTATTTTAACTGACAATTTAAGTTTCCAAAGGCTGACATCAATGAATTAAATGCAACACAGAAATTATTAGATACATGCATAGCCTAGGGCACCAACGTACGTATTCCCTATATGACATCCAAGTTGACTATGTCTCAGTCTTTTGAACATATCATTAAAGTAAGTAATAAATAAGATGGGTGATAAAACACCCCCTTGTTTCACACCATTGAATACACTAAAAGTGTCTGAAAAATAGCTTCCCCATTTAATTCTCATACATTGGTTTGTGTATAAATTTATCAACACCCTTATAACAGATGGACATAACCCCTTATCAATCAATATTGAAAAAAGCTTGATATAATTTACTCGGTCAAATGCTTTACTGCAATCTAACATAAGAACATAGACAGTAGACTTGTTATTTATATAATATTGTACTATTTCATTTAAAGCAAATGTACATTGTGTTGTAGAATGGTTGGATTTAAACCCAAATTGAAGCTCATCTGTAGAAAATATGTGTGCATTTTGTTTAAGTATTATTACATCAAACATTTTACCAATAATACTACTTAGAGCTATTCCTCTATAATTCTCAGAGGAACTCAAATGCTGATTATTTTTTGGAATGGGTATTATTGTAGACAAAAGCATGTCTCCAGGAATATAATTAAATTTCATGATAAGATTGAAAAGTAAACACAAATAAACAGACAATTTTCTTGGACCATTAATAATATGAGATGACTCACAACCTGTATTTCCATCACTTTTACCATGTTTTAATTGCTTTATACTATAACAGATGTCACTGACACTTATACAGTGTTTGTTATAACAACTACCATCTATACAGTTACAAAGCACACTCTCCTGTGTTTTTTGCTTTATTTGTGACATTTGCTCCTTATCATATGATACACTTGAGAACAGCTTTTTATACTTTTCAGAGAACAAATTAGCTATATTTGATTCCCCACTGACACCATCAACTAATAGTGGTAATTTGTTACTTTTACTTTTTATTTTTGTGTCCAACTTTAAGTAGTACAGTGAATGGTTGACTTTGTCAGACTATGAAGGAAGAAAACAGCTTTGAACCTAGAAAACATATATTAGATAGTCGTGTGGTGCTACTGTGGAGGATGGAACATAGTCTTTATTGGGGTCTTGGGTGTACCAACTTGCACACTTTTTCCTAAATAGAATGCCCAAACTTCAAAATGCAAATCTCAAAATTATAAGATTGATGATACTTTCTTTCAGTACCTTGGTTCATAATATACCTTAAATTATGCAGTGATGAAACATACTGTTTTGATAATGTGTATGCTCTGCCCTATAAGCCCACATTTTATTGTGTTTTTTAACATCAATTTTGCGCTATATAAATGATTCTATTCTATTCTACATCTTGACAGCAAAAACATCAAGTTAAAGAGACCATTTAATTATGGAAGAGTAAGAAATGAAAGGAATGAATTAATGGATATACTTTTACAGAGCCTTTGAAAACCCATTACCAAGACTTACAGTGATCGGGTCAGCACATTGTGTCATATTCGACAGGGAGCGAAAAAGTGGGACAAGCAATTGTTACCAGTAGGGCCATTATAAGAACCAGTGCCAAAATCCTGTTGCATGTGTAGTTTGCAAGAAGTCTACTTGCAGGCACCTTGGTGCATGTGGGTTCATTCCTGTGGGGGACCTTAAAAATTTGATTTCTATTGTTTAGCATGTAGACCATGCCGTTTTGTAATCTGTAATTTCATTGGTTATTTCTAATTTGGAAGGAACAGCACCTAGAAAGTTAAATTTTATTTTTTCAATTCCATCTGTTACACGTTTTATGTTTTGTTTTATTCAGTTTTAGATTTTAGTCAACTGTGTCATAGTATGGAGAAGAAACAATATAATTTGTGTTCCTTTAAGAGTGATGCTGTACAGGCACCTATACAAATGCACTTGTCGGAAGATCACGACTTTCTTACGAACTTGCTGGCCAGTGATTTGGTGAATTCGTCGGATAGCGACGATGTGGGTACCCAACCACGGTCGTTTGATAGACTCGCTAGTGAAGGTCCCAGTACTTCTGCTAACAAACACACGACCTCTGATGCTAATAATGATGACCTCTGTTATTATTAACCAAACTGTCTTGCAGCAATTGTCTGCCACTAGGGAACGATTGAACAAAATTGAGCAGAAATCTGTAAAAAAGACATCAGGGCCTCATAAATCTAGAAGCAAAAGTTCCGGGACAAAAACCACCAACGTCGCCAGACAGCCCGTAAGTACACAGCTGAGTAATGACTCTGGTAGAACGCACATACGAATGTCAGATACACATACAGTACCAAGTACTTCCTACGCTTGATCATTTGAAAACAAATCATAATATTCAACAGGTGGTAGCGGAGAGATTATCAGAACTCCAGCATTTAAATTCTACAGGTATGTCTCAGAAATTTAGGTCCCAATGAGGGGGTGTTGAAGTCTTTGTAAAGCAAAAAAGTTAGGTGGCCGCATGAGTAGGTTCTGGCAGGTAGCAACAAAGAACGTGTCACATATGATCAGCTTACTATGGGACAATGGATGGCTGGCTTTTGCAGAGCTATAAGGGAGGAAACTGATCAAAATTCTAAAACTGCCATGTTAGACTATTTAATTTCTCTTTTGGATGATTGTAATGACTTTTCCTGGAGCTCTGCAAAGGCCAGCCATGCAGTTCTACTCTGCCGCATGGAACAGGGAGAGATTAAAGATTTCACTGAAACGGATAAAATTGACAGGGTCAGACATGCGCACGTGCAAAGGCACACATCCAGTACTCAGGACACCAGTAAACATGCTTCAAAACGCAATAACACCCGTTCCATGGTGTGCCAATACTATAATGCGGGAACTTACAGTCAACAAAACTCTCATGAAACCAAAGGTGTCACATATCGACACGTGTGTTCATTCTGTTTTAGCAAAAATGGAAAAACTTTCAACACACGGAAGCTAACTGTTGAAATAAATCAAAGACAAAAAACAAGTAAGCTTGGGTGTGGGTGCTCCATCCGCCTGTTTTGTCACTTCTAGGTCTGTTTGGTCCACTGTAAAAGATAACAAATATATAAAAAAACGAACTATCAGCCAATAAAAACATTGCATTGTCATGGTTTTGTTCTTTCAAAACCTTTAACAACAGGCGGGATGGTAGGACGTATGCCCAAGTTCTCTCAGAAAGTTCAAAACCTCAACTGCCTTTGCCATCTCAACACAACCTGGGTACTAGGATCATTGCGATTCGGAAGAATGCAAATGGAAGTAGTGCACCCTCCACCCGTAAACTACCCGTCGCAATATGACCCTAGCTGTTGAACACGACGTAAAAGTGCGCTACACCACCGAGCCCCCTTTAAGCGCATTAGAGGATGTTGCATCAATTTTGCGCTATATAAATGATTCTATTCTATTCTATATCTTGACAGCAAAAACATCAAGTTAAAGAGACCATTTAATTATGGAAGAGTAAGAAATGAAAGGAATGAATTAATGGATATACTTTTACAGAGCCTTTGAAAACCCATTACCAAGACTTGCAGTGATCGGGTCAGCACATTGTGTCATATTCGACAGGGAGCGAAAAAGTGGGACAAGCAATTGTTACCAGTAGGGCCATTATAAGAACCAGTGCCAAAATCCTGTTGCATGTGTAGTTTGCAAGAAGTCTACTTGCAGGCACCTTGGTGCATGCGGGTTCATTCCTGTGGGGGACCTTAAAAATTTGATTTCTATTGTTTAGCATGTAGACCATGCCGTTTTGTAATCTGTAATTTCATTGGTTATTTCTAATTTGGAAGGAGCAGCACCTAGAAAGTTAAATTTTATTTTTTCAATTCTATCTGTTACACGTTTTATGCTTTGTTTTATTCAGTTTTAGATTTTAGTCAACTGTGTCACAGTATGGAGAAGAAAAAATACAATTTGTGTTCCTTTAAGAGTGATGCTGTACAGGCACCTATACAAATGCACTTGTCGGAAGATCACGACTTTCTTACGAACTTGCTGGGCAGTGATTTGGTGAATTCGTCAGATAGCGACGATGTGGGTACCCAACCACGGTCGTTTGATAGACTCGCTAGTGAAGGTCCCAGTACTTCTGCTAACAAACACACGACCTCTGATGCTAATAATGATGACCTCTGTTATTATTAACCAAACTATCTTGCAGCAATTGTCTGCCACTGGGGAACAATTGAACAAAATTGAGCAGAAATCTGTAAAAAAGACATCAGGGCCTCATAAATCTAGAAGCAAAAGTTCCAGGACAAAAACCACCAACATCGTCAGACAGCCCGTAAGTACATAGCTGAGTAATCACTCTGGTAGAACGCAAATACGAATGTCAGATACACATACAGTACCAAGTACTTCCTACGCTTGATCATTTGAAAACAAATCATAATATTCAACAGGTGGTAGCGGAGAGATTATCAGAACTCCAGCATTTAAATTCTACAGGTATGCCTCAGAAATTTAGGTCCCAATGAGGGGGTGTTGAAGTCTTTGTAAAGCAAAAAGTTAGGTGGCCGCATGAGTAGGTTCTGGCAGGTAGCAACAAAGAACGTGTCATGTACGATCAGTTTACTATGGGACAATGGATGGCTGGCTTTTGCAGAGCTATAAGGGAGGAAACTGATCAAAATTCTAAAACTGCCATGTTAGACTATTTAATTTCTCTTTTGGATGATTGTAATGACTTTTCCTGGAGCTCTGCAAAGGCCAGCCATGCAGTTCTACTCTGTCACATGGAACAGGGAGAGATTAAAGATTTCACTGAAACGGATAAAATTGACAGGGTCAGACGTGCGCACGTGCAAAAGCACACATCCAGTACTCAGGACACCAGTAAACATGTTTCAAAACGCAATAATACCTGTTCCATGGTGTGCCAATACTATAATGCGGGAACTTGCAGTCAACAAAACTCTCATGAAACCAAAGGTGTCACATATCGACACGTGTGTTCATTCTGTTTTAGCAAAAATGGAAAAAATTTTCAACACACGGAAGCTAACTGTTGAAATAAATCAAAGACAAAAAACAAGTAAGCTTGGGTGTGGGTGCTCCATCCGCCTGTTTTGTCACTTCTAGGTCTGTTTGGTCCACTGTAAAAGATAACAAATATATAAAAAACGAACTATCAGCCAATAAAAACATTGCATTGTCATGGTTTTGTTCTTTCAAAACCTTTAACCACAGGCGGGATGGTAGGACGTATGCCCAAGTTCTCTCAGAAAGTTCAAAACCTCAACTGCCTTTGCCATCTCAACACAACCTGGGTACTCGCATCATTGCGATTCGGAAGAATGCAAATGGATGTAGTGCTGCCCCCTCCAAGGCGAGGTCCTCAGTGGCCTAGTGGTTAGCAAGTTTGGCATCTAATCATAGGCTGTCACCTCTGTGGGTTCGAGTCCCACAAGTGGCAATTCTGAGGACCTGTCCCAATATGACCCTGGCTGTTGAACGGGACGTAAAACCCCAACTTTGACCTTTAACTTTGACCCCCTCCAAGGCTGGTATGTCAACTTCTAGCAACGTCTTCCCTGGCATCAGAAATTGTAAACAGGATTTCTTAAAACATGCATCTTCCAGTTCTTCAAAACACGATAGTCTGCTTGCAGTGCAGAATAGGTTTGAAGTTTTACAAGAGATTGCTGATAATTCTGTACATTGTGACTTGTTTGAGGCCAGGGAATGCGGGGCTATCACTGCACAAACAACCATTGCACATACAAATCCAAAGACAAAAAATCACCCAAACCCCTCAAAGTTCAAGCAAAGGACTTACAAATTCATCAAGAGGTTGTCACAAGTGTCCCTAGTGATTCTAAATGTAATAGTACTCCCACTACAGATTCTAATGACCACTCAAGCGGGAGTTTACATAATGACATGAGCACAGATAATGTGACAGTAGAACATCGCATCCCAGATGCTGTAAGCTCTGTACAAACGCACCTGCGTATTGTAGATGACTGTGTTAAGGAAGAGGTAGTTCCTCTATATATATGGGCTAATAAACACAATTGTAAAGACTATGTAGCCTGCACACAGCAGAATGGTGATACATTCGCATATATACCCTTGTCTAACTTGAAATTATATAAGGGACCTCAAATAACGTGGGGAACAACCCCTTCCATTTTACAAGCACACAAATTAATTAGGCAAAGTGGGGTGCCAAATTTCTTAAATTGCAGGATCCCGGTTCAAACCCAACTTCATCCTGATAGGTGGAGACACTACTTTACTGATTACTGGGATCAACAACTACCTGATCTCATTCAATATGGCTTCCTTTTAGATTTTGATAGGAGCTTTACTTTGTCTTCATCAAAAACTAATCATACCTCAGCTATAGAACATGGAACCCATGCTGAAGCATATATTAAAGAGGAACTTGAACATGGAGCCCTTTATGGCCCATTTCAAGACCTGGAATTCCAGATACATGTGTCCCCCTTAATGACTAGGGGGAAACAAAACTCTGACAGCTGTCGTACAATAATGGACTTAAGTTGGCCAAAAGGTTTCTCTGTAAATGATGCTATACATAAATGCAAATATTTAGATTCTTATTTTACATTGCAGTACCCTTCTATCGATCATATTATTGACAAGGTCAAAGCCATGGGTCCTGGTTCACTATTGTACAAAGTGGACATACGCAGAGCTTTCAGACACATTCGTATTGATCCAGGCGACATAGATCTGCTGGGTTTGCACTACAAACATACGTATCTGGATAGATCTATGCCCTTTCGGATATCGCCTCGGATCCGGAATTTTCGAGATGTGCAACGGTGCCATTAGATACATTATGAAACAACATGGCTATCCAAATCTCATGAACTATATAGATGATTTAATCTATATTGATTTGCCCTCAAAAAATCACTCATCTTATAATTTTCTACTATCCCTGTTGCACGACCTTGGGCTCCAGGTGAGCAAAACCAAACTTGTCCCTCCTCATACTGAGGTTACTTATCTTGGTATAGTAGTAGATACCATTCAGAAAACAATTTCAATTCCACCACTAAAATTGCAAGAAATTCGTAATACATGCACACAATGGATTTCTAAGGAGACTTGCACTAAAAAGCAATTGCAATCATTGCTGGGTTCGTTATTGTACATCACCAAGTGCATAAAACCTGCCCGATTCTTTCTTAATAGAATGCTACAGGTTCTTAGGGAGTCCTAAGTGCCAGGAATATTTGGCTCATTTCTGCCATTTTTAATATTGAAATCATTGTTGTCCATGTCCCTGGGCATAACAATCATATAGCTGATCTGCTATCTAGGTGGACTGTGACCTCTAACCCCGAGCAAAAGCTGAGACAATACTTGCCCAATTTCATATGGATTAACACTCACATTGATTTGATTCAACTGAATCTTTGTATATGATTTTTTTACTTGTAAACTTGCCAGATGCTGCAGCCCAGGTGGCCACCTCTGCTTGTGCTAGATTGGCCTCTGCTTTTAGACCAGCCACTAGGAGGGCCCATGAGCGGATGTTCAGGATTTTCCTGACATTCTTGGTGGCAGCTGGGCTGCCTTCCTGTCAGGTAAATCACTCTTGCCTATTAGCATTTATGGAGTATTTGTATCAGAATCAATTTTCTCCAGCTAATATACAGAATTACATGGCAGGCATCAGGGCCCAATTCATACTTCACAATCTGGATACAACTCCTTTCCAGCATCAACAAATACAATATGTTTATAAATCACAAAAAATCAACAGGCCACTCCAGCCCAGATCACATACATACATAGATCTTGTCATCTCTAGTTGCACTTACTCAAACCTTTTTCCAGATCCCTTAGTATACAAATCTTTGCTACTAGTTGCTTATTTCTCCTTCCTTAGGCTTTCCAATCTCTTACCCCATACAGTTGGCTCCTTTGACCCTACCAGGCAGTTGGCTACAGGAGACATATTATTCTCCAACCAAGGAGCCACATTGTTGATCAAATGGTCTAAGACCCCTTCCATGGTTAAAAGATTCACCACTTTGCCCTGTAGCCTCCTTGTCTACACTTTTGTAAAGTCAATCAGGCACCAGTAATGACCCTGTCTTTCGGATTTCCAGGTCTCATGGTCTTGTCCCATTGACCGACTCTGTTGCTCGCAAATACCTCACAAGCTTGTCTTACATCCTGCACCTTGCACCTAAATTGACATTTCATGATTTCAGGCGGTCTGGGGCTACATGGCCTTTCCAACATGGGGGTCCCCTCCAGCAAATCATGCACCATGGCACCTGGAAATCTGATGCTATATGGTCCTACATTCAAAATGTACCTACTGCCTCCTCTTCTGTTTCCCATACTTTTCAACAGCACTTACTTCAATAGTTTGGCTGTTTGGTGGGTTTCTCACATCATATCACCACCTACTTTATGCCTGTCACCTTCTGAATTTGACCTTGCCAGCTCCCATCTTGACCTTGACCTACAAAGGTCACATGGCTTAACATCCAGGGTCACTGGTCGGTTATTTCCCCCACTGATCTAGTAGTGTACTTTACCAGATTCATGATAAATGGTGTCAGCTTAGGTCATTGTCATGACCTTGGTCATGTTACTCGTCAAGGTCAGTTTATATGTGTATTTCTTAAAGTATTAGTCATTTCTTAATACTTATAGTGTTATGATATTTTGTATGATTAATTCTACATGTAAATGTTTATTTTACAATCACTTTTAGTAGAATTAAAAATATATTTATCCCAAACTTTCTGGTCTTATTTCGGTCTTGTACCCCAGGGGAATGCAGCCATTTTCCAGTAGATGCAGTATGCCCAGGCTCAGCAAAGTGGAAACACAAGAGTGTAACTGTAGTAGGTTTTTCAACATGACATTATATAAGGTGTCGCAATGTTCTGTATTATCTCTATTGATCTAAAATAGTATATTATTGCTAGTGATTTAAAGCACTAATAAACATTGGTTAAGTGCTGAGATTGTACTTTTCTGTCTGGTACAAAAATGTTGATATAAAAGATTGATAAACATTGTCAAAAGTTGAGAACGTACTTTTCCTACTCGACTGTATTAGGATTTTCAACATAACATTATATATGATGTTGCAATATTTTGTATTTTCTTTATTGATCTAAAGTAGTATATTATTGCTATTGATCTAAGCACTGATAAACATTGGTAAAGTGCTGAGAGGGTACATTTCTGTCCGGTATAATAATTATCTGGCAATATGATATCTCTATTGATCTCATTTAGTATATCATGGCTTTTTGATTTAAAATACTGGTAAACATTGTCAAAGAGTTGAGAATAAACCTTTCTGTCGAGTGCAAAACACCTTGCTAGCTGCTGGCACTCATATAATTCAAGTTAATAGTAATACTTTTACATTGCTCTGTGTGACCTTCAAGCTTTGAAACTCCATTGTATTCTTATAATAATGCAAGAGTTTCTTTATAAAGTTTCTATTAGATTTGGTATTGCCATTATTGTTTGTGTATTATAGTCCAAGTTGTCTGGTCATTCTGGCACAAGAAGGAAACCTCATAGAATAAACACTATACAATGACTGACACAGTTAATATTTTTAGCATTAACGCTAGAGGCCTAGGTGACATGAAAAGATTGTGTAATACAAGAATGCCACTTCACTATTGCATTAGAGTTTAACTGGAACAAATTTTAGGATGGTGATGTATTTTTTCCACATGGTGAATCAAATGCAACACTTGTGGCTATTTTAGTATCTAAACAACTACCTGTTGGCATGCCAGACATTGCAAGAGATGATATTGGTCATTTTTTGTTGTTAGATTGCAAGATATACGATACAAGATACATTATAGTCAATATCTATGCCCCAACAATAGACAAGGCCTCAGAGCAAAACACTTTGGACAGTTTTTATTATCTGCATTAGAACAGTATGTAGGTCTTAACATTATAATAGGTGGCAATTTTAAAATATGTTTAGACAATATGCTACCCAGTTCTAGTCACACAGTTACATATAGTGATTGTCTGATTCAATTGTTTTATACTCTAGACTTAATTGACATTTGGAGATTGCACCATCACGTCTACAAATCGCTACACAAGCCGAGAAAAAACTAAATTTGGTGTCAAACAAATAAGAAAAGACTTTTTCATGATATCCTGCCACAGGGAGTACAAAACTCACACTGTCGATATCTTGCCAAGTATTAAGTCAGATCATAGTCTCCTAAGATATGCTTTTGCACTTGAAGGTGAACAAAAGCAAGGAAAAGGTTTATGGAAGTTAAGCACAAGCCTATTACTTGACAGCGATTATATTTCACTGATCAATAAAACAATTGATCATGCCAAGGCTGATTTTGAAAACCTAACAAATAAAGCTTTGGCATGGGATTACTTAAAGTGTCAGATTCACACTGAGTCAATTACCTAAAAAGAGGAAAATAAACATCTCATTGAGCTAACCAAATCCCTTGCTGATCTTCATCTCCAGATTAACACAGCTAAGTGCGAAATTGAAGAAATTTATAACAATAAGGCCACTGGCTGTATAATTCGTTCGAGATGTAAATTCATTGATGAATATGAGAAACCAAGTAGGTACTTCTTAAATATAGGTGGTAAAAGAGTTTGTAATCCTGTTGAGATACTAAAAGCACAGTGTGATTTTTATGCCAGGCTATATTCTGTTGATTCTAATTCAACTTTTGACAATTTAGATTGTGACAGGTATTTAACAGACATTAATATTCCCATTTTATCAGGGGACCATAAAGTTGAATGTGATTGAGAAATCAGGAAAGATGAAATGTGTAAAGCAGCATGAGATCTGCCCAACAATAAAAGTTGAAGACCAGATGGCATTCCAATTGAATCTTACAATAAATAATTTGGAGCAGTAATTCAGAAATTCTTTTTGATAATTTCAGAAAATCATTTGAGACTGGACAACTATCACCTTGTCAGAAAAAAGGTGTCATTACTTTAATTCCCAAAAAAGATAAGGATCTCGCGGAGTTGAAATCATGGCAGCCCCTTTCTTGGCTAAATAAAAAACAGAAATAAATGTTTGCATGGCATCTATATCAATTGTTATATTTATTTATTTATTTGGGGTTTTACGTCGCTTTCAACACTGTACAGGTCATATCACAACGGGTAGTTGGAATGGCAGAGGAAACCAGTACATACAGTTCGTCAGGGTTCTGTACTGTAAACTGCTGACCAACGGCAAGCAACTACCAGCTTTCCCACTTGAGGCCGTGCTGGGAAAAGAACCCCAGCCTCAGAGGTAGGAGGGGAGAGTGTTACCACTCTGACACAGTGTTATAAAACTTACTGTTCTTGAAGTCCTGCTAGCTTATATCCATTTCGATAAATCTCTCTTTTACTGTGTCAGTTATGTAGTACTCATGGTAAACACTTTGTCAGTGCATCAAGGGATGGTAAAAAAACCTTTGTTTAAGTTTATTCTTGCATTTTTGTAAAGTAAATTAAAAATTGAGGAAGAAATATACACTAGTAAACAACTACAATTTATTTTTAATAAAAGATTTGGGTATATATTTTTGAAGCTGGGGTAATTTGACCCATTCCTGTACAATTTTGTATTGTGTTTTGTGTATGTATAAAAATAAATAAAAAACACAAGAGTGTAACACTGTTTCAAGGATATAATGATCCCTTAAGTAACCTTTATCCTTGTCAAATAAACGTTTTGGTGTTCATGCCCCCTCTGTGGAGCATGCATACCAATTGTCCAAGGCTATCCAATGTGGGCATGAAGATTAGCAAATGAGATTCTATCTGCCAACACTGCACTTCAAGCAAAAAGGTCTTCTTCTACACTACCTCAAAATACCAAGTTGGAACTGAATTCTGATATATCCTGATTCAGAGTGGCTGTAGTGTATTGGTGGAAGCAGTGCAAGGAGACATGTTCTGGTAATCTGGACTCAATGAGGAAAAAGTGCTGAAAGTAAAGAAATACAGTTAACCAGGCAGAAACCAAAGGAAAAGCTTCTGACTGATCTACGTGCTAACCTAATAAAAGAAAGTTCATTAAAAAGAAGAATCACAAAACACATACAGAAGATACAAATTGGAACCCTTAGAAAGACCCAAGATAAGAGGTACAGGAGTATAAGAGAACAACTATTCTGTTGATTGACATTTTTTTTAAAATATCTGTTACAGACATTTATTGAGAACATATATTTTATGTGCTTTTTTACTTTGATTATGGAATATATATTTGAACACAAGTATGTTTATCTAAGGAATAATTTATATGAGTGTACTTAACATGTAATGTACGGGGTTTACGCGACCCCAGGAAATGTCAAAAGATCTTTATCTTTGGATGATGGACCAAAATGCCGATATTGTATTTCTACAAGAAACCTTCTGTACAATATATCTAGAATCATACATTAAATCTTGTTGGAGAGGAAGACTATTTAATGCCTGTTCAGACTCCAGTCACAACAGATGGGTTGCAATATTATTCAAAGAAAATTTTGTTTGTAAGCTTATTAGCATTGAAGTTGATGATGGCAAGAAATATTGGTTAATTTTGAATACCACAATGGAATTTCAGTGTGTTGTCTATTCAAACACCAAATATGAAATTACTTCATACTGAATTTCTAAAAACTTTGTATACTTGGATTCTAAAATATGCTTTAAACTTAAACAATATCATTGTAGCTGGGGATTTTAATGTATGTTCATTTCCTGAAGATAGATTTCCATTGTCTAAATTCTGTGATAAAAGTGTAATACAATTTAAAGAATTGTTGAGAAATTGTAGATTGATTGACAGTTGGTTTTATAAATATGCAAGTACAAATGAAAATGATTTGACATATTAATAAAAAGTAAAAGTTACAGCAGGCTGGACTATGTATTGGTGTCAGAAAAATTTTGTGGCAAAATAAATGAAGTGAGGCAATAATGTAATTGATAATAAAGCTGTGTTTGTCTCTTTAAATTTAAAAAATCGAACCAGAGGCCCTGGATATTGGAAATTAAACATTCTTAAATAACATACATATTCTTTAAGATGAAATTTACCAAAATGGTATCAAACAAATAATAAGAGAAACAAAACCAAAACAGTCTAGTGCCCTTGATAATGCATTACTGTGGGAGCTCTTGAAGTTAAAAATCAAAGAATACTCAATAGCATGTAGCATTGAAAAATCCCTAAAAGAAAATCTAAACTAGCAATTTTGCAAAATTAGCTAGATTCTTTAAATGATCAAATAGTAAAATATGAACTAAATAAGACAAAACATTAATCTTAAAATTCAAAGGGACAATATGTAGGATAAATTGATCATTACAAAATTAAAGCAAAGGGCTATTACATACATTCCAGAACAAAATTTATAAATGGAGGGGAAATATACTCAAAATTATTCTTTGGACTTGAGCAACAGTGACAAGGTAAAAATGTTCTGCATACAATAAAGGCACAATATGGGCATGTCAGTAGTGACAGGGAAATTTTGTCCAAGATTTTAAACATTTATGGGGCTTTTTCTGAAGCAGAAGCATCAGATGGAGAGCATAATTTAAAATTTAATAAATCACTAGGTCTGGATGGTTCGACTCCAGAATTTTATCAAACTTTTGGTGCAGAATTGATATATCCCTATTTAAAAATGAATACAGAGTCTTTAAGTCACGGAATTCTACCTGGCTCAATGGGACAGGCAGTGGTAGCTTATTTTTTAAAAAAGAGCTATAATATATATCTTATAAAGATTATAGAAAGTATTCTTTTGAAATGGAAATTGATTAAATTACCTCTATTTGATATTGTGTCTGTAATAAACACTCTTGCTATACCACTTATAAATCTAAATTTGTCCACTTTACATACTCCCTTTTAAATATTGAAAAGTTTTGAAAAACCTATTTTTAATTTTCTTTGGGGAAAGAAGATAAAATTAAAAGTTACATTTCAACAAGTAATCTAAAATTTGTTGGTCTTGGTGGGGTTGAGATTTTTGCAAAAGACAAAGCCTTAAAGGCTGTTGGATAATAAAACTAAATGACCCATGTTGCATGATAATTTTTTTACAGTAACATTGTCAGTAAAACCTTTGCGTAAAGATTGTATTAATGTTGGGGCCCAACTTAGGAATCAGCCCATCTTAAGATTGACTATAGCCCAACTTAGGAATTTAAGTTTGGTAGCCCATCTTACAATGGGCTAGCCTATCTTAAGATGGGCTAGAACATATCAGCCCAACTTAAGATAATAAAATTCAAGAATGATTTTTATGTTGAATATAATATAAACTATTTATAAGCATGTGCAAATAAAATGAAATAATATGATATTCTATGAAAAAGATGACATTAATATTGGTAAACTTAACTGATCCTTGTAATGAAGTTTTACTTTGTCTACATGTTCTTTTTTATTTTATGTAAATGTGTTAAATTTATCTAGCCTCAGCAAACAGTGTTTAATTGCAGAAACTAAAATGAATTGTGTTTCCTGAGCACTAAGAAACATTAAAATATTTCTTTGATGTTGATTTACTTGTCTTTCATTGGGATGATTTCTTAATTGGATCTGTGCCTGTTGTTTTAACATTGTATTGATGTTGATTTGTTTCACCTGGGGTGGGTGAAGTATACAATAGGGAATACCCCAACTCATAAAGTGAAACAAATCAGCATCAAAGTAATCTCTAACAATAATTAGGCGTAATTCTATTGAACCTTTAAGGGGGAAAACACAAATATATAGGATAATTTTATGGAAGAGACTGATTATAAAATTTCACAAAGAATTACTTAAGTTACCTTTAAAATTACACTAATCAATTGAAAATATTGTGACGGTCACACCACTATAGATGCTTTCACAAATAAGGAAGGCACTGTTTTTGTGTTGATTAACAAATAACTATAAATAGCCACTCATTAACCTAGCTCCGAGGCCCCAGTCAACAGAAGTTGGCAAAATCAAGCAAGTCCCAGAGAAATTACCTAAGTGATGCCCAGGACATGCCCGGTCCATTTGTTATCCTAAACTAATAAGGAGGTTTGACTTGTATTATTGAGCAAAACACACAGATTTGGCTCACACAAAACAAGAAACAGTCATGAATTATTTGGAATATATTATATTTTATCAAACAAAAAATATGCACCAAATCAATCAATTTACAAGAACTTAGTTAAAACACTTAGTTTATAAAATTCTTAATCAAATGGCTCTAGCAAAAAATACTAAATATTATCCTTACACTTTCCCAGACTCTTAGCTTAGTCTCATAAACTCAAATAAGACACATCCTAAGTTATATCTACCAATAGCACAATTAAATAAATGAAATAAAAATCTTAGCAACACAGATTTTATACTAAAATATGTCATGTAAAGAAACATAATTATATAGAATCAGTCATTTACTGGCAAATACAGTAAACATTATATCATTTCTTATGATTTAAACTCAGTACCTTTATATTATCCTAATTAAGATATACTCATATGCAGACATGGGCATACTGCCCATGAATCAGCATGAATGCACATTCAGCTGCCCATCTAATACTGGTGCTATATGAGTATCTTCACTTTCAGAAATACCCAAGATAACTAAACAATTTCCCAAAATATCAGAAGCAGAATAAACATGACCCTATATTAAAATCTCAACAATCTGACATTTACTTTAAAATTCAATACACAATATTCATCTTATTTTAACTTCATGAAAATATACAGAATAAATAATATGTACTGCAGCAGAGCAAACTACACATACAAGATTGCATTTTACATTTTCAAATTACAAATACATATTCTTAATCCTAAAATCAATTCCAAATTCATTACCAAAGACAAAATTAAGTTAAAAGAATCATTTACCCATTATCAAATAACCACAAGTTCAGAACTTACTTGCTCCTGAATTCACACACAAACAACACTGCTTTTAACTATTAAGCTTCTTGCTCACCATATTTATAGACAAAAACCACCTACACAAAAGTATGACTTATAAAATATGGCATAGAATTTCCTTCCTTTGGCCAGTCATTTTGGCGACTCCAAAATTCAATTCCTTATGTTTAATACCAAACTTTCAACCAGAAGATCCCCATAAATTTTACTGTGAATTGATGCATCCAGTTCTGACTCAAAATGTAGCCAGGCACTGACAAAAGAAAAAGATTAGATTCTTATAAATTTTAATGCAATGAACAGATTAGCATACAATATACCCTATCACAAAACATTATTACACTACAATTAACCCACAAAACACACAGGTAAAAATAGCACCAAAATACCATATCAAGTACACTAAATCCATGTTAAATAAACCATCTAAAGTGTCAAGTTAATGTCAAGTTAAAATAAAAACATACAGAAACAGGCAAGCATACTGCCTTCACTTACCAAATGTAAGTGATTTATTACAGTTTACATTGGTACACAGAAATTTACTGAACTGAAAAAGACAGATTAGTCACAAAAACTCTCAATATCCAACATGAGTACAAAACAATTTTATTAATTACTAAAACACCTACACAATAACAAATTTAAGCAACATATTTCATAAAGAAAATAATAAAATAATTAAAACAAGGCAATGGTTAATGACCATGCCACCACAATATAATTAAATCAAACAAGTTAATTTTGTAGCATTTAAACATTTGAAGATTCTGATTAAAATGAAACAAATCAAGTTCAAAAGAATGCTAGCACAGAAGATAAATCTAAGAATAATCCAGTGACCAAGTCACACACAGTGAAATAAATCATCTTAAAAAGTGTTGAAACAATAGATAAGTCACAATCTAATCCAGTTGCCTAATCACTCCCCAAAAGTGAAACAAATCAAGTTGAAAGCAGTAGTTAAAGGATAGACACCTTATGACCTAATGACCCTTCCAATGTCAAATTAACTGAGACAGAGTCTTGGAATAATAAAGGAATTAAGGCTAACCCTATCAATGCATACTGAGGTAAAGAAAAGATAAAAATCCAAGTAGATCAATAAGTAAATGATATCATTTCTATTTCAAAAATAAAAACTACTGCAAATAATACCTTGGGTTAGTATCTGTTAGCAAATCTTAAGACAGGATAATCACAAAAGTCTTATATAATATTTCACAAACATATAGTGTATAGCTGAAATTTCAGCATTTAAATAAACTATCAAGGTAATATTCAATTTCATGATAAAAACCATCCAGTAAGAGTTCCATAAAAATTAATATTACAAATTAATATTCTTAATTTAATACTTTTTGTTCCTCATATAGCTACATTTATTTCCTGTACAATGTTTTTTTTTACATCTCTCATTTCATTACTTTCTTTTCTTTTCTCAAAAAAAGTGTTACGTTTGTGCAATTTTTCTTGTATTGATTGTGAATTTGTGTGTGGAAACAACAAAAGGTCCAATATTTTTTCAACAAGGGAAATCCAATAGTAGAGGAGTGGCTATCCTGGTTACAAAAAACATAGATTTTGAAGTAAATGCTATTGATAGCGCTGACGATGGAAGATTGTTGTTAATAGATTGCGCTATCTTTGGGACTAAATACATTCTAGTAAATATTTATGCGCCAACCATTGATAGGCGAACAGAACAAACTGAATTTGGTTCCTTTTTATTTTCTAAGCTTGAAAAATTTTTGGGATGTAATATCATAGTTGGTGGTGACTTTAATATAAATATTGAGAAGCTAAAAAGTTCAACTAAGAGTTATCCAGCAAACTATGATGATCATATCCTAAATACAATGGAAATTTTAGACCTAGTGGATATCTGGAAATTACAACATCCTGACACTGACAGATATACAAGACATGAAAAAACAAGGTACGGATTTAGCCAATCTAGGATTGATTTTTTTCTTGTACCCAGCTTTTTGGAATTTATTATAGATAATACTGACATTATACCTGGCTTTAGATCTGACCATAGCTTACTTTCACTAACAGTTAATGTTGAAGATACATCAACTCGAGGTCCGGGTTTATGGAAATTCAATATAAGTCTATTGCAAAATGAGGATTATGTTGATCTCATAAAACAGACCATTCATCATGCTAAGCAAGATAGTGAAAACCTAACTGATAAATCATTAATATGGGATTACATTAAATGTAGAATTCGAACTGAAAGTATAAGCTATGCCATTGCCAAAAACGTAAAGATAACACTCATATAGAAAAGGTAATTTTGAACTTAATGAGTTACAAGAAATCTGTGATTGTACCCCTACCCCCTAAGTCTTGAAAGAAATGGATACTGTTAAAGCAGACATTGAATATTATTTCAACGAAAGGGCACGAGGAAGCATTATTCGATCCAGATGTAAAATAGTTGACGAATATGAAAAACCGTCGAAATATTTTCTAAATCTTGAGAAATCGAATCAAATGAAAAGGAACATTCGCACACTAATGTATAAAGGCGATCGCATTACAAATAAAGAAAAGATTTTGACCATACAGCGTGAATTTTATGAAAAGCTGTATTCGCAAGATAGTAATTATACACTCAATGAATATAATAATTTCCTTCAAACAATAGTATTTCCAACCATCTCACAAGAAACAAAAACTACTTGAGAGGCTAAAATTACTCTTGATAAAATAAAAGAAGCCATTAACGATCTACCGAACAATAAAACCCCTGGTACAGATGGACTTCCTATTGAATTCTACAAGTTTTTTGGCAATGACATCTTAGACATATTGAGTAAAAGTTTTGAGAATAGTTTTGAACTAGGTCATTTAAGTAATAGTCAAAGAAAAGGTGTTCTCTATCTAATCCCCAAAAAAGGAAAAGATTTAACAAAGATAGAATCTTGGCGTCCATTATCAATCTTAAACACTGACTACAAAATCTTAACCAGAGCTCTAGCCAAAAGACTAAAAAAAACACTTCCGGAGGTGATTAATCCTGACCAGATTGGCTATATGCAGAATCGATATTACGGTGAAAACATAAGGCTTATTAACGATATCATAAACTATTGTCAAATAACTAAAAAACCAGCAGTTATATTATTGATAGATTTTAAAAAGGCCTTCGATACCATATGTTGGGACTTTTTAAAGTGTTGCTTAGATCACTATGGCTTTGGTACAAATTTCAAGAAGTGGATTGCCAGCCTCTACAGAAACATCAAAAGTTGTGTTACAAATAATGGATACCAATCAGAGTATTTCCAGTTATCAAGAGGTATTAGGCAAGGCTGCCCTTTAAGTGCACTGCTATTTTTGTTGGCTACTGAAGTAGTTGCTATGATAATGCGTAATCTAGATTGTATACATGGAATTAATATAAATAAAACATGTATAAAATTATGTCAACTAGCTGATGATATGACTCTATTTGTTGAAGATATTGAAGCAATTATTATCTATAATGATGGGTCACTTCTACAAAAAAAATTAGGTTGGTCTAAACCACCTTTCAAAACCTTGGGTACTTATTTTTCCACGGACTTTGAAGAAGCTAAGTTACTTAACATTAAAGACAGACTTGACAAAATTAAAAGTATAATAACTACATGGAAGGGGAGGGCCCTAACATTGAAGGGTAAAATAACAATTATAAAATCATTAATAGTCCCTCATATACTGACACTGGTCTCATGTCTCTCACCAAGTGAAAAGTTAATTTCAGATATAGAGAGTCTTGTTACCGAATTTGTATGGAACCACCAAAAGGCATTAATTGCCAAAAATACATTAATACAACCTATAAGCCGTGGTGGCCTAAAAATGCCTTGTATTAAGACAATTGTCCAGACATCTCAAATTATGTGGGTTAAGAGACTTACAAATCCTATTAATGCTAAATGGAAACAGCTATCATGGTTTCTTTTAAATATAGAGCCCCACTACATTTTAAAAAAAAGGTCATATTCTGTGATAAAAAAAAACCAGACACCGACTACTATCAAGACTTGCTTCGTAATTTGTACAACCTTATAAGTTTTGAGCCTGAAAGACTGTGTGAATTATTGCAAGAACACCTTTTTTCAAAATAATTTGTTCCATATTGGAGGAAAATGGATATTTAATGAATATAAAGAGTTAGACAATAGAGGACTTAATCTGGTTAAACATTTTGTTAAAGACAATGGAATACTTTATCAAAGATGTGAATTCCAAGATAAGTATAATATTAGTATTGATGCCATGAAATATAATAAGATTACCAGTGTAATACAAACTAAATTAAATAGTCTGCCCAAGATAGAGCCATGTTCCTATGATTTACCCAAACAATGTTCGAAAGATCTAAGTAAAATAAAGAGTCAACATGTCTACAATTACTATATTAGTAAATGCTACTTGAATCCCAGTAGCCAAAATAAATGGGTAGAATACTATCCCTTTCTTGAAAAAGCTAACTGGACACAAATTTACACACTGCCTTCAAAAATTGTAAAAGATTCATATCTGATAAGTTTTCAGTTTAAAATAATCCATAGAATATTCAACTGTAACTATAAACTCTTTGTATGGAAAATAAAACAGTCCCCGCAGTGCCCAATATGCCAACATATTGATAATCTGGAACACTATTTTTATTACTGTGAATCTTCCAAACTGTTTTGGGTTCAAGTTGAAGCATGGCTCAAAGAAAAACTTCTAGTTAATTTTAATTTTACCGTTCTAGAGGTATTGATGGGTGTTATAAATATTGATAAAAGTCTTTTCTATGCTATAAATTACATTATCCTTCATGGAAAATACTTTATAAAGGAATGTAAGAAAAATGAAAAGGAGTTAAGTTTATATAGATACATGAATCTATTAAAAGATAGGTTAAACATTGACATAGTCTTACATAAAAACCAAGAAAACTACATTGCTTTTAAAGAAAAGTTCAGTTGTCTTATTGAAATGGTACAATTGTAATGAACAAATATTACACATATAGTAAATAGTACTATATCTTTCTTTTCAGTAAATACTAATATAAAAGTACACTCACCTGATTTGGAATCTATAATATCCACACATGTCGTTTCCTCTCAATATCTGTTTCATATATGTTTTTGTTTAAAAATTACTATATTTGTTGAAGAATATTTTTAATGTAATAGATATGTATGTATTTTTGTATCATTTGCATTGTAACACACCAAAAAGAAAAAAAAATTAATATTAAACTGACTGGTGAGTATTAAAATTTAGCTTTGAAATCATTCTTGAGTATTCTTATCCTATGTTGGGCTAATAGGTTCTAGCCCATTTTAAGATGGGTTATGCCCATCTTAAGATAGGCTACCAAACTTAGAATCTTAAGTTGGGCTATACCCCATCTTAAGATTGGCTGATTCCTAAGTTGGGCTCCAACATTAACACTCTTACATGGTAAAGTAATAGTGTATTTGTATTTCAATTGTTATGATGGCAAAAAAATCGAATGAACAAAATATGAGATAAGGAAATATTTGTGAGAAATATGTTTTGGTTCGCTTTTGTTTTAACACTTGATTACTTGTAGTTAAACTCTATTTTGGGTTATAGGATTTGTAATTGAAGGTCAGTATATAAAGTGTTATATTGTGACATCTGTTGATATCAGGGTTTTCAAATTCTCTGAACTCTGGAAATGAGTTTTTTTGCCTTGATGTTAACCTATTCTGTAAAATAAGGCAAGAAGAGGAATGTGTAACATTGTATGTAATGATGAATTAACTGTATTGTTCAAAAAGTGAAAAAATCAAATATGTTAACAGATATGCAAATATTCATTTTTTATTTGTTTATTTTATTGTGATTATTTTTGTTATAATTGTGAAAGCTATGAAAACAGACAATAAAATAAACTTCAAAAAAGTATTTACTGAAATTGATTTTAAAAACTATCAAGGCAAATCTATACATAACTGAGATCCAATTTTCTAAAGAACTTCCTAAGAGTCATTTTTGGTTACAGATCCTCCAGGCTGTGAATGGGGTAACCATGAAGTCATGACACCATCCACCTTCGCTTTAAGCATTCACATATTATTATTATTTATTCATACCTCAGCTTGTAATATATAAATACAATTTATATATATAAAATATATATGAAAACATTTGAAGGAAAAATAAAAGTACATTACCAAAAAAATCACCATAAAAATAATAACTTTCTCCAGCTTGTTTTCATTTGCAACAACAGTTGGGGCTGCCTATTCGAAAAACAGGTTTCACAATGCAAGCTGACCATGGTCAAAATACAGTGGCTTGAAATAACTTAGCTTGGTACCTAGATGAGTTACTATCCTTTTTTTTTAAATCTGTTATTTTTTTACTGACAAGCTTCAGAATAGTTTTAAAGGAACTTATCCAAGTCTTTTAGGGCAATTTTTATTTCATGCTATTTTATTGCAATTTTATTCATCTAATCACATCCTAGAAGAATAGATTGTGTCCTTTTTACTACGGTGGTGGCAGTTATTAAACATGAGCTCTTACAAGGTTCAGGCTTCTAGGAATCACTTTTTTGTTTGTTTTTGTCACCGGACTTTCATGAATGGTGGCGCAGTGTGAAGAGAGTCTGTCTTGTCCCTGAAGTTAAGCAGCAATGGGTTATGTTAATACTGGGATCGATGAGTGCTTCAGTGTACTACTTGTTTCTCTGATGGCTTTGCGGCTCGCGCTAGTAGACCGGAACCCCTTTTGGCCTTGTGTTCCTGATTTCTTAATCTACTACATTGAAGATGCCCAACATAGATATCTGTTAACCTGTATGTGTTGTCTAAATTACTTGATCTCTTGTGGCTGAAGTTACAGGCTCCCTTCCACTGCTCACGCATTCACTGAATTTACAACTAAAGCAGAAACGCTGTATCAACTTCTGTTGATATTGATTTTTTACTACAGAGTTCAACCATGTACAGATCTATCCTCGGTACAAGTAAACAGTAGCTATTTCTCTTCCTGATTGCAAAGTAGACCCTCACGCTGTGTTTCTGTGTAATTAGTGTGATGTATTTTTGATGGTGCATTCTGTTGCCTTTTCTCTCTTTTTCCTACATTTTGTGTTGATATTTGTGTTGGTTTTGTCTGAAAGGTGCACATTTGGTGACCCTCTTGTGGATGTTATCATATGTGTGTTCTGGGGGTGTACTCACATTCAGTAAAGATCTTCCATTGATACCGTTAGGTTTATTTATTATTTCACACATAACTATATTTCAAACACATTATCACATAATCAATCACAGTATTACACATTATTTTTGTTGACAATCCAGTTCTTGTTCCTCTGGTCACCTTTCATACATCACTAAAAATGACATCATGATATTTCATGAACTTTTTAGTTATAACCTAGATTCCTTGAACATGTTGTTAAACCTTTCATCAGCAACTTAGATTAGTTATCTTTCATAATTTTCTGCAGTAGCCTTTGGTCTGTGACTGATCTTCAGTGTCCAAAAGTTTGCCTTTTTATTAACATTTATGACTGACATTCCTTTGTCCTGTCTTTTAACAATGAATTTTGCCCAATTGGTTCTGTGACCTTTGGTCAGTTTGATAGTTACATAAGAACCAAAAATCTTAAGGAGAACTGATTGATGCCCATCTTAGTGTCTATGATAACCACTAGGCGACACTAGGGTAAAGCAACACAGAGCTGAGTAATACACAGATATTATGCATGACTGAATTAGTTTTATAATAACAGAAGTGTCTTAGTGATATTCAAATTATGAACACTTTGTCTCACAATGTGTAATTATGATCTAATCAAAGGAAGCTCCCAAGTAACATGAAAAATTGTATGACAGACCCTGACCAACCCAAATGTGCATAATCACACCTTTCTGTAAATAGTTACATAACCCTGCTCATTAACTCAGAGTTGTTAAGATATTAAATGGGGAGCCTATATGTGGTCAGCGAAAGGCCATTTGTCACACAGTGATAAACATTCATTCTACTTATAAAATCTTTCTCAAGTGACTAAAGGGGTTTAGGTTAAATTACTAGAAATCCAGCTGTGGTCCTCTTTGACAGACAAATGTGACACACAGGGTTTACAAGCTAATAGGGGGTATAGGGATATAGGAGCACCAACTATACCAATAAGAGGAGAATTACTACACAAATTCGTTGATATCAATTGGGTTAATGGTTGGAACATGCAGAAAAAATCCAAATCTTTTGCTCTGTGCATATTTTGGTGTCTGGGTTGATTTCAGTCCCTAACCATTGAATCACACTAAACTTAATATGTTTACGGGAATGATTCTGAGAGTGGAAATGTTTAGATACTGGGGTATCCATAATTTTTTTTTACACTAGAGATGTGCTCATAGATTCTTTGTCTGAATGGGCGTCCAGTTTCACTTGTATATTGTTTCCCACATTGTTTACACTCAATTAGGTAAATAATGTTACTAATCTCACATGTTATAAGTATTGGTCTTGGGAGATTAACACATTTATGGGTTGCTCCAGTATGGTGGCTGGTGAATGTGTTTATTTTGTGCAGTAGTGGGCAGTCAGTATATTTACCTAATCTGGTGCAGAAAGTTGGTCTGTAGCTTTAATTGGTGTAGTAATAGGAGGGTAGGATATTTTATTCCTGGTTAGGATATCCTTAAGGTTTGGTAGTCTTCTAAAACCAATAAATAGTTTCAATGTGAAGGTCTTTTTTAAATCCACATAATGTGCTATAATATTCCAGTTTGAATTGATGAATTTCTTAATATTAGGATTTTTGGGGTTATATCTAGTAATCATAACTGGTGGTGTGTTTTACCAGGTTTTTCACTAGTTTCCAACAATTCCTTTGGACTGAATTTGGAAACTCTAGCATAGTGTGAATAGAGTTGTTTGACTGGGTAGCCTCTATTCTTGTAGTATTCTGTGAGTTTATCAGCATTATACTTAAATTCAGAATCTAGAGTACAGATTCTTCTGATTCTAAGATATCATTGGCTGTAGGGGCCTTTTTGGTCACACTTTCTGGGTTTGGACTAGAGTGGTGTAGAAACAGATGTGTGTCTGTGGGTTTGTTGTTAAGTGTTGTAATAATGTTTCTGTTAGGGTCAAGTTTGACAGTTGTGTCCAGGAAATTTATGCTTTTTTGCTGGTTTCTGATGTGAACTTAACGGTGGGGTGGAGTTTATTAAGGTATTTAATAAAATATCTTAAGGAATCTTCTCCATGAGTCCATATTAGGAAAATATCATCAATGAATCTTTTCCAAATGAGGGGTTTTAGTGGATACTTCTCTAATGCTTTGGTTTCAAATCTATCCATAAAAAGATTGGCATAATTTGGTGCCAATGCCGTTCCCATGGCTGTACCACCGATTTTCAAAAAGAATTCATTATTGAGTAGAACAGTAAATACATATTGTGTAGAACCAATTTAAGCAGGTCTTGAATGTAGTTACCTATAGGTCCCTTATTAGGATCTTTTCTCATGTGATCTGCTACAGCTAACATGCCTTCATGATTTGGTATATTAGTGTATAGTGAGGTCACATCAAGGGTTGCTATAATGTCTTCCTCTGGGATTGGTCCCAGATTGAGGGGCCACGGTGGCAGAGTGGTAACACTCTCGCCTCCCACCTCTGGGGCCGGGGTTCGATTCCTGGCACGGCCTCAAGTGGGAAAGCTGGTAGTTGTTTGCCATTGGTCGGCAGTTTACAGTACAGAACCCTAACGAACTGTATGTACTGGTTTCCTCTGCCCTTCTAGCTACCCGTCAGGATATGACCTGTACAGTGTTGAAAGCGACGTAAAACCCCAAATAAATAAATGGTCCCAGATTGATGATTTTGCTAATGAAGGCCTGGGTGTCCCTTATGTAGGACTTAGTTTGTGGTACATACTGTTTAATGTGTTCATCCACAAATTTGCTGATATTCGCAGTTGGGTGATTAACTGAACTACAGATGGGTCTACCAGGGATACCTTGTTTATGTATTTTAGGTAATAGGTAAAAGTGGCCATGTTTGCAATTGTGTGGTTTGAGAAATTCTAAATTTTTCTTGGTGATCTGACCTTTCATTTTCATTTGAATGAGTTTCTGAGTAATTTTTTGTGAAACCTCTGTTATGGGGTCATGGTTTATCTTGGTATAAAATTTGATATCCATGAGTTGTTGGTAACCCTCTCTTAGGTTATCAGTGGTGTTCATTACTACTACTGCTGAGCCTTTATCAGCTTTTTTGGTTTGGGTTTTTAGTCAGGGCTAGTAGATCTGATCTTTGAGCTAGTCACAAATCATGCCATAGGAAAATGACTTAAAGAGACACCAGCTCAAAGATCACCCCACCCCAAAAATGGACGCCAGTAATGCCAATGATTGGGAAGTTCCACAAGAATTCTACGATCTCCTTAACACACTGGAACAGGATGAGCTGCATCAAAATGTGACTCAAATAAATAGTGGTAAGATTAACCCCACCATTATCAAATACCAATTAGTGGCCACTGATAGTATCACAAAAATTGATAAAGGAGTAAATACGGAGCCCATAATAATCTTTGAACCCTCAGATATAGACAAACTATGTGGAGGCTCCAAACTACTGGCATTCAGTCAAATTCCTCAGATCTATATGTCAACAGCAACATTAAGCCTCGCTCTGAGACCCAAATAACCAAATTGGAGCCCATACAAAACCCAACCCCAATTAATAACAAAAGGATTAATAATAAATAAACCCATTTGGCAGGGCAATATTGATGATGGAGCGAGCGGGAGCCTAAATATGTACCTTAGGGGTTCTGATTCATTTGAAGCTCAGCCTCTGATGAGACCAGCTCGAATAAGAGGGTCGAAATATATGCAAATATCAAGAGCAATATATCAGGCATCTACCTCTTGACTAACATAAGGTATTATTTTAAGGGTTTACAAGCTACTTGGTTCTCTGTAACTGTTTTTAGAGAAATGTATTAGAGGTGAGACCTTTTAAACATGTCATTTCTGGCTCTTAATTCCCTAATTGAACAGCTGGATACTTCTAGTAACATAAACGACTATATGGCAATATCTGACACTCAATATTAAAGATTTCAGTGTAAAATCAGTACACCAACATTGAACATAAATCTAATTAAAATATCAACTGTGTCTTTATAAACATTATGATAAATCACAAGATAATTAAATAGTTTTCTAAATGTGACAAAAATTATGTTATATCCAAGAATTTTGACAATTTCTTATTCCTGATAATATGTTCAGAGATCATTTGATGTTGGTGTGTTGAATGGTTGATTCATTTGTATTCAAAGGACCTAAAGTGTAGCTTAAGATAATGACTGCCACAGATTTCCGACTAGAGAGCCAGTATCTTGCAAAGGGAGTTGAAATATTCTGACTCTCTGCAAGATTCAGGGTACCCCTTAGCTTCACCCAACACACCCACTTCGTAGAGTTTCATTAAATCACATCTTAATAGAGGCTATATTATTAGGGAGAAGAAGAATCATTTTAATAACTATTAATTGTTTAATTAATCTTAGTAACATAAATCAGTAAAACATAGATCTGAAATACTTTAAACCATCCTAAGTATACTTATGATATACAGTAGATGTCAAAATATTTTATATGTTTATGAAAGATCCATCCATTACCATTTATACAAACATCTCTCTTCTGTTTGTGCTTAGTGTGTGTTAGTGTTAGCATGAAGTTCATTTGCTTGCTGTCATTTATAGCACACACTGTGTTGTTAAATATCATGCCATCCTAAATATGCTGTGTTTATAAGACTTGTCATAGAGTGATGTTAATTAGATCACTTCTATTAACATAAGCAATCCGAATAATTAATTTGTAAATTAAATTAAATAAATAAGCCAGTACATCTAAAATCCATGGTCAATGTTTAGTACAGAAATATTATGACAAGTTGTTCTATGTAAACAGTTGAATACAAATGTAATTATTAATCAAGGGTTCATATGTTATAATAATCTGTGTTTTATATGGTGCATTGAATTACTTATTCTTAGTTCCAGTAATTAAAGTTTACATTTTGTTATAATATTAAATAGAGCTCTGGTCATTCTTATATAAGTTAGAAGGTTATACAAGTATAAAGAATGAGAAGCATTGCTTCATAGCTTAGGAATCCAGACACAGGAACATCTTCCCATATTTAGAGATGAGTTTGGCAAAATATGTGGTCACATGGCATTTTCAAACTTTTCCATAATTCCCTGCTAGTCACATGACCCTCCATATTAGGTACTGTTATCTGCAAACTCTTAGATAATAGGTTACATGACCACCACCAGTTCTTATTTCTTGGTCACATGGTTACCTGCATTTCTTATGAAGACAGGTCACATGACCCCTTACGGATCCTTTTTAGGCAATGTTTTGGTCGCATGACCAAAATGTATATAAGCATTTACTAAATTACTAAAATCCTTGATCATGTGACTTCTGTATTTGGACATTTTACTGAATTCTGTGAACATGTGACCATTAGTTCCTGTAGCATTCCAGAGAGAGAAATGCTTCTGACTCAGGGCTTGCATTCCACAGTTTGTTATAAAAAGAGCCAGTTTAGCTAGAGAGTGCAGATTTTCCACCAGAGAGACTTTTGACCAGAGTAGTGAGCAGAGCAGAATTACAACTGAGGCACCATCAAAAGACTTTGTAACTTTTTTGTGAAAAATAACTTTGTTGAAATAAAGAATTATCTGTTGAAAATTACATCTTATATATTTTATTTGAATTCAACCAATTGTTACGTAGACAACCCAGGAAAACCAACAAGAAAACAAACACTACAAAAATACAAACCATCCTCTACTTGACAATATACATATGTTCATGAGAGGTCCTCAAGGACCAAGTGGGTAGCAAGTTTGCCATCTAATTTACAGGCTGTCACTTTAATATGGGTTTGGTCTCCCACAAGTGGCAATACAAAGTGCCTGCACAAACAGGACTGTGAATGGGACATAAAACAATTATGACTATGTTTATGTGCTGGTATTACTACATTTGTAGGGATATTTTATAGGCATTTTGAATTTTTGTATCGTAAAATATGCAAGTGATTTCAACTTATTGGGTGATGAGCAATTTTGCTTTAAAGGGATAATCAAGCTATAACACTCTCTTAATATTTACTTAACAATACTGGTCTCCCTTTCAACATCATTGATGCTATTTGCTTTAAAGTAATATTAAATTTTTCAATATACTGAGACCAAGTCTCAAATTCATTGTACGTCTCAATTCTAACAACGGTAGACATTATAAATATTCCAACTTACAGTTTTAAGCTCCCCAGAGAAATTGAAGAATGGTCATGTTTATATGGGGATTTCCTCAAACTGTATCTTGATCATGTTTTAATTACTCAAGATTGAGGGTGGTGTTAGAAAATACTAAAATGGGAATATTTACTAGTTTATTATTGGGTAATTCTTTATTGCAAAGTTTTCTTTTTCTTTTTTTTTTTTTTGTAAGATTAATTTAAACACAAGAATAAATTTATCTTTCTAGTAGTATTCAAATAAAAAAATGAATAAATAATGATCATTAGAGGTGTTCCTGTAGCCTACATGGGGGAAATAGCATTAGATACCATAACATATAAAAGAGGTAAATAGTACACCAATAAGGACTCTTTAAGAACAGACAATATACATTATGTAAAGGTGCAGTAGAAACAAATCTTCTGCATTTTTAAATGTAAATAATTTATCAATTTATTTATTTATTTATTTGGGATTTTACATCACTTTCAACACTGTACAGGTCATATCACGACGGGTAGTTCGAAGGGCAGAGGAAACCAGTACATACAGTTTGTTAGGGTTCTGTACTGTAAACTGCCGACCAATGACAAGCAACTACCAGCTTGCCCACTTGAGGCTGTGCTGGAAATCGAACCCCGGCCTCAGAGGTGGGAGGTGAGAGTGTTACCACTCTGCCACCATGGCCCCTATTTATTAATTGAAATACAGTTCTTAATCGAGGTACCACAAATAGGGGAAAATAAATATAATAGTCTGTTGCAGAGAAACATTCTTGCATAGCCAAGATCAAAGGTTACACTTGGATCACTATAACACTGCACACCTATTCTCTCTAACCAATGTACCTATACAAGATAACAACTTCCAACACCTAAAGTTTTGGAGACATACTTTTTAAAGGTCAAGGTCACTATGGCAAGGTCAAAACCCATATAAGGATCCCACCATAATGTTACACATCTACATCCCCTACCAATGACCCTGTCAGATATTGACTTCCTACACCTTATGATTTCCAAGATATAGTCTGGAGAAGATTTTAAACGTCAAGGTCATTTTTAAGTTGGTGTTTTAAATAGATATGAGCCACAACAGAAAATGGCCTGTCATTAAAATTTTGTTGGCTTTCACTTCTTTAAGCAAAAGACCTTTATTAGTTCTGATTTATTAATCCCGAGACGAGAGGGAGGCTGTGAATTATTTTCAAATTTCAAAGATTTAAGGTCACATGACATAACTTGTCAGGAAGTGCCTGAATACAAGCAATATTCTAAATTTGCCCAGAACCCAGGTCATCTGACTACCATTTCAATTGATATTCCAGGGGCTGTAATGACTAAGTCATCTCTGGCATTCCAATATTTTTTATACAAGAAGTATCATATGCATTCAAAATTTAGATACACATTAAAATAACAGCCACAGGAAACCCACATCAATCTTTGCCTATAAAAGGAAATACTTTTAACTTTTGAATGTTTCCCATAACAACAGTATACATACAAAAAAGATAATTTTTACAGAAGTATTTAAAGTTACATATTAAGTACATGAAAAATTGAGATAATTCATCCGTAGTGTACATGATTAAACTCTTAGCTCTTATAGCATTCTTTCATTTTTCATGTATTATGTTGGAATCATTGAATTTAATTCTAAATTTTATCTTTTCATAAATAAGGTTTTCCAATGAAATCCAAAAATTCCTTGATTCATTACACTGAGCTAACAGATGTAAAATACTTTCAGTTGTAGTATTACATCTAGAACAAAGTGGGCTATCTGACAACCCTATTTATACAAATATTGATTAGTGCCCAAGATTCTATAAAGGAGTTTAAGCTGAAATAATATCCAAGAATTGTTTTGCAGTGTTTTAAAACACAAACTGAAAATAAGGTTCCATTGTCCATTGTACCAAGATCTTTATTCCAAATTTGCATCATAATATGATTATTTTTCTGGTCAGCATGTAGTGATTCATAAAAGTCACAAGCCCCTTTCTTGGATTTAAAGATTACATTAATATGATTAGGAATAAAAGCTCGAGCTAGAGTTTCAGTATCATCTATTTTACATTCCTCGAGAAATTTCTGGACACTTTGTTTGACTCTTAGATAAGACAGAAAGTCTATATTGTCCAAATTATACTTAATTTGAAGCTGTTCACGGTTCATAAAGGAGCCAGTTTCATCTAATAAGTCAGAAATTATAGTGATTGCTTTCGCATACCAACTCGGGTGATATAGTACTTTATTTGAAATTTTGCTGTTATATCATAATGGTGTTCTGTGCAAGTGTTCAGAAGTTACAATTTTGTGGGCCCTCAAAACATGATACCAAGTATCAAAAGTATGTAACAAAAATTTTATTGTCACTCTTTTGCTTTAAGGATAGGATATATTCAGGTCCACGACTGCAAATTTTGTCAATTTCAGAATTAATTGTAACCTGAAATAATTTTCTCCAAGGAGTGTTTTCTTCTTGGAATATTTGGGACCTTTGAAATAGTTCCAGATTAATCATATTCAGCCCTCCTAAAGGATTCCTCAGAGTTATAGAAAAAGGTCATTCAGTTCAGATGGTCCAATTTAGCCAATAAAAAGGTTTTGATAACAGTTGTTTTCCCCAATGGTGTCAGATATCTCTTGTTCCATATTTTTATAAGCTCTTTGATTTCAAGTATTTTTGCTTTGTAGTATAAATCATTTTAGAAAGGTCCACTGAAAAGGTTAATCCTAAAAGATCAAATTGTGTACAGCCCCACTGGAACCCACTTTTCTTCAAATTGTCCTTTTATATTGATTCCTTGTACCTGACCTGTGAGAATATACAGATAAGGCGAAATGGGGTCACCCTGTCTACAAACTCATTCTATATTAATTGCATCAGACATCAAATCACAATGGAGGTACTCTTCAATGCCTGGTGTTTTATTATTTTTCATTTGTTTTAATGCCTCTGTATCTCTGTATAAGTTAATGGTCCATCAATGCTTTCAGATTGTAAGTTATTTAATTTATTAACATGATAACCACAGAGTAATTTATTTAAGTTAAAATTTTCAAAGTCAAAGTTGGGGTTTAACGTCCCGTTCAACAGCCAGGGTCATATTGGGACAGGTCCTCAGCATTGCCACTTGTGGGACTCGAACCCACAGAGGTGACAGCCTATGATTAGATGCCAAACTTGCTAACCACTAGGCCACCGATGACCTCTGTCAAAATTCTCAAAGTCTACAGTTAAATGAATTTCAGAATCGTCAATTGTTTCCAAGTTGTGAAGGTTGTAGACAGGGACCGTGTATTTCCTTTTTTCATCGATTATACATTCCCTAACAAGTTTCAAGTAAGATTCATCTTTCAGAAGTTCTGTGTTAAGTTTCCACACACCCTCTCCTCTTTTAAAATTATTTACAAGAATTGACGTGTATAGAATTGAGTGGTCAGATTTATAGCCTGCTCTTATCTCATTGTTTAAGATTAAATCTGTAAGAGGAGATGAAATAAGAAAACAGTGAAGTCTGGACTGTTTTAGTCAGGGATTATGTCTGTACCAGGTAAAGCGTTTTTTGGTGGGGTGGAAATATCGCTAAATTAAGTCTGTTTATAATATCTAACAGAATAATTCTTGATCTAGGATTATTAATCTTTACATAACTATAAGAATCAAGTTTAGGGTTTAGTGTCAAGTTAAAGTCTCCACACCAGATAATGTATCTCTGGTCATGTTTGCTTAAAAAATTTTCCATCTCTACAAAAAATTGGGTTCATCAGTATTTTGACCATAAATATTTAGAAGTTTAATCTTTATATTGCTCACAGTTATATCTAATAATGCATGTTACTAACAATATCCATTTCAGTATGTGTTGCTTTATATTCAAATGAACTACTTATGAGGACTGCCACACCTCTGGCAATTGTTTTTGATCCATTTAAGTAAATATTACCAATCATTTTTGAGGGTAGACATGTCAGCCTGGATTAGATATGTGTCTTGTAAACAGATAATTTTTGCACCAGTATTTTTTTAAATAGTTGATATCTCTGTATCTTTTGCCCTTGAAACTTATCAAAAACTGTATTGGCCATAAAACAATGAGGTTCACTTGTCTCGGCTTGTGATGAGTCCACTGTTTTTACTTAGTTATTAGTCTATCTTTTACAAATGTTCTAAGTACTTTCAATGGTTTCTTACTTCTAGATGTATTGCTCAGTGTTCTATAAAGTTGCCTCAAAACAAAGTTCTTTTACTTTTTAATTCTAATAAAATAATCATTCAATCACCTCTATAAAATAGAGTGTGTGATGTTGTGACAAATGTAGTTTCGCCAACATATTTTTAATTCTCGCAAATGAGCGATATTCAACAAATATGCATATATAACTGACCATCCATGAGTAGATATTCTTGTAAACTATGTTCTTTAATACATGCTGTCTTTATGTTATTTTGTTGTATGTTTCACAGTGTTAATAATAATTGTTGATTCCATGTGACCCTGTATAAAGTATTAAAAGGAAGTTGTCCTTCCAAAGTCGTGGGAATAACTAAAATTTGGTCCAAAGAGAGACCTTGTTACTTCATTGCAATTGTGTTCTGTCTGTAATTTTACTATAGAAGGACCAGCATTTCATAAGTTCAATGCTTCACTTTTTGAGGCAACCGCTGAGCTGATATACCATTAATTTAGTGTTAATTTTTTGTCTGATTTTCAGTGTAAAACCTGGGTTGTACAAAGTATATTTATGTTCTGATTTGCAGGATGAAACTGAGGCTCTGTGATGTTTTTGTAGTGCATTCATGTCATTGATAGAGTGAAACCTGAGGTTCTGTGAGGTTTGCACAGTGGATTCATGTCATTAACAGTGTGAAACCTGAGATCATTTACAAATTAAAACCTGAAGGATGTGTTAATCTATGATTTTTTTCAGCTAAGATAAAGGCAACTGTCTAAGAAGACTGAATAAGGTTGAACCCTGCCTTGCCAATTAGGATCCAAAGCTACAATATCATATTACAAGTAGAGATAGTCTTTGTTTGGTGAAAGGTCACATTTGGGGGAAGGCATAAGTAACACCCAAATATCTGTTAATAAGTTTGGATTTTATTTTTAAACATTTAAAAAGTATTAGTTATTGTTAAAACACCAATGTTAACATTACTTTACCATATCAGTAACAAAAAGCATCAGTACAGTATTTTAACCAAACACTAAGCCAACTAATTGGTACCAGTTGTCTGAGTAAGCAATCAGTTTAAGTTACATTACAGCTAACCCAAATAAGAATTATATCTTTAATTCACATATTTAAGAGAATTTGTAAACCAATTACTTTTCTGAATTACTGTTACTCACTACTAACTACTACCAACCAAGTTAGACACATGAAGGTTAGACAACTACTAAACCAGATATCAGTAAGTGTATTTTAAGTTTAAAGTTTATTAAACTGTCAGATGTCTAGTTGCTACCAGTTAGTTAATATATATATACACATAAGCTTGCTTGTAAGCGTAAATTATGATAATGATATTTATCAATTTTGCATCAAGCATACTGCAAACTATAACTTTTAAAATGTGACTATAAAACTTTATGGATTTAATTCATATAAGTAGTATGTTACCATAAGTAGAATAAATTTTCTGTAGATTATAATTGATCTAGAGAAAATAAAAGTTATAAAACTTTTAGAATACACCCCAAACCCAAACAGAAGATTAGGGGTTGGAAAGCACACGTTAAAAAGTAGTTGGTACAATAGATCCTGCCTTTGGTGTAGAGTTTAAATATATCCAGACAGCCTCGCTCTTCCAACTGCCATGCTGTTTGATCTTGTCCAGATTTACATTACTATTGAAGGCAAGAGAGTCTCCACTACGTCAAAAAGCATGAAATGCGTAATGTTTTGGGTTCAAATCAAAGCTATTACCACCATCTTTAAAAAAGACCTAGCTCTGAAGCTTGTCAATACTTTCTTTCCAAATTTAGTTTTTATCATAAACAAGGGTTCTTCTTTGCCTTGATCTAGCATTTTAATCATATTTTTCAAAGCCAGCACTGGACCTAAAATGGAATCTTTTAGCAAAGGCAACTGCACCACATGTATTGCACCAGACTTTTGCATGTTTTTAAACAAGTTATTAATATATGCGCCCCTGGAGGACCCCATATAACATCCCCTAGTACTGGGAACATTGTTTTATCAAAGCCAGAAAGATTGTCATGACACAAAGAACCTAATCTGAAAAATCCGAAAATGGAGACTAAGCAAAGAGCTACATAAGTAGCAGAATTAGCCAAACGTTGCATTTTCAAAACTAATTTCTTCAACAGTTCAGGTGAGAAGATACCTTTGATTCTGACCTGCATTCTGCCATTGATGTGTAGTGATTTCACAAGCATTGATACCTTTTTGCACATAAAGCCTGTATTGGCCAGTTATATAGTGAAAACTAATGACTCAGTATTGCTAAATGATTTTTGAAATGATTTTTTGTGCCAAAAATTCAAGGTACAATAAAACTGTCTCTTCTTTATGAGGCACAAACAAGTTCATTTTCATCATGAAAGACAGGAATAGATGAAGCCAGCCTGGTAAGTTCAAGATGTCCTTGGTCGTAGGGCTCCCTGCAAGCTTGGCAGGAGTGCAGAATCTACAAAATAAAGCCATAGAAGGCAGTAATCCATTCACAATTGCTGAGAAATTAAGACCTTAGGCCCACCCACCAACAGTCGGGATATCAGGGTTACATTTAAATTTCAAACGATGGGTATAACATATTGGGATCAGTATTTTCCCAATTGCAAGACTTTAAGTATTGCACTGTCACATTATTGGTGTGAGAATATGTATGCCATCTAATGTAATCTTCCAAACGTACATTAAATGAGGTAGTGAAATACCACACATTTCTAACACATGCCATTAACCAAGGTCACGTATTTTATGAAACACAAAAGCATTGACTACTGGTGCATTATCGCACCATATAATAACTTTCGAATTTTTTCCACAATTTAGCCCATAGTTTGAATGATACTAGTATATTAACGGCCTCCAAATACACAATAGAAGCAATATTAAGTTTGCTGGAGTACTTATAATGTGTACCTTTTTGTCTGGTATTAAATGTGTTAGTTCTTGTAGCCGTCTGTCAGAGTGTATTTGTCTTAGTACTTCAAGCTATGTATTGTGTCTTGTAATCTGAGTTTTTGTATTGTACTGCCTTGCTACCATTTATCGCCGGGTACCAATCATCGCCACCAATAAATAAACTGTTCATATTTCAGTAATGGCCATAAACTTTGAAGGGTTTTTGCTGTGTATTTGTTCTGTTCATTCTGGAAATAGTTTTGTATTATTTGCTAGATGTGGGATGTACTTTTGCTTAAGTTATGTCTATTTGAATTCTGTCTGGCGATGATTGGTACCCGGCGATAATTAGTAGCAAGGCAGTAATGTGGTATATATATCCAACAAACACATAAAAAAAGTTTTCACAAAAGTAGCGTTAATGTCAATATTGGATTTTATTGTCAACAAGTGGCAATTCTGAGGACCTGTCCCAATATGACCCTGGCTGTTGAACGGGACGTAAAACCACAACTTTGACCTTTGATTGTACTTTTCAGTTCAGCCCTAACTTAATCACTGTATGATATTTCACACTGCCACTTTATTGTTTAATAAATTTGCATAATTCTCAGAAAATCCCTCTTTGTGTTTTCTTGATTACCAGACAGATTTTCAAGAATTTCACAGCTCGACTTGCCACAATGCATTAGGCTCAATCCGAAATCGAACGTCGAAATGACTTCTCGCAATTTTAGTACGCACAAGGAAAGTTTATATCTTTTTATCGCTCACGGCTGATGGCACTGTAGTGCTACCAGTAAAAACTGGCATTTGCTGGCATTCTACCAGTAAATACCCATGCTATGATTAATATTGGCGTGGCTGCACATCTGGTAACCTAGCAATTTGCTTCATGCGCCGTCAGCACTACTAAAGTAGCCAATATGTCCTCGCGTACGGAGGATACTGCCTTGTCACCAATGGACCTTTCCGCGAGCTTCCTAGCCCTAATATAGAACGTTATGTGAGGCGCCGACCTCCGCTGTGTTAACGCAAATTTACTAACGGCCTATATTAGGGCTGCGAGCTTCGTTAAGCTCGAATATGTTCTCACAAACGTAGCCATTTGAAAAAGGCGGCAAATCCTCGTGAATTTTCAAAAAAAACAACAAAAAAACAACAACAACAAAGCTTAAAAGGGAGAATTTAAACAATTTAAACATATAATCTTGATAATAAATATTTATATTATTTTTAACATTTGTGTATGGTCTAGACATACTGAGATTAAAATTATTTATTTTTTTGGTGTTAAACAGGACTACAGACAAATGGCCAAACCAGGAAGGCAAAGTAGCAACATAAATTAGAAACATTAATTTGTGGTCGTATAATTTTCATCACCCTCCATTTCAGTAAAAAGTGTATGAAAAAATGTGTATGTTAAAACCCCGGACAAGTTATTTTTTAATAATACAACAAAAATAATTATATAAGTTGCTATGATTTCCTTATGTCAACATGCATACCAGGAAACAAAATGGCTGTTTGTTTACCGAGCCTCATTTTCGCTGGATTTCCTGTAAGATTTCATTGGCCAGTGAGCTGTCAATCAAATCTGTCACTGGATGCCACGGAAAGGTCCATTGTCGTCGGCTACCAATTATCGCCACCAGAAAATAAAACATTCATATTTCAGTTATGGTTATATATTTTGAAAGCTTTTTGTTGTGTATTTGTTCCATTCACTTTGGAAATAGTTTTACCTTATTTGCTAGGCTTGGGATGCTACTTTGGTGAAGTTATATCTATCTGAATTCTGTCTGGTGATAATTGGTAGCAAGTAGTGGGTGGATGATTAGACGAATGTTCGATCAATCGTCGGTGTCATGGTACAATTGCGTTCGGTCACTGACAACTTCTAGAAATCGATTAAATCTCACCCTTCTTTATGTGTCTCAATATCCACATATTTTTTATATTTTAAGCAGTTTTATAAACTTTCCTTTGATAAATTAATAGATTTCTCACAAATTTTTTGTTTGTTTATAACTACCGCCATATTTACCGGAAGTGGGTGCCTTTAAAAGATTCTAAATGTCGGAAACATCGTTATTCTTACTGAAATGAAATATAATTCATCCTGGAAAGTGTTCATGATATACTGGCCAACAGTGGAGTAAAAAAGTCGATTATGGGTCGATCATCGGTCGGAAAAATGGACGAATAATCGACCATGAAAATTGAGGCGATTCCACTCACTAGTAGCAAGGTAGTATATAATACAGTTTTAAGACAGTGCAAGCTGTGAAACAATGTAAATATGAAATATTAGACATTTGTGAGAAGCTATCACTTAGCTAGCATTTAAGTTATCAAAAATAAGAATTTTACTTCCCCATCTGGAAGTGTCCCATTTTCATGCAGTCATTATCAAATAAATGTGTTTTTATATCTTATTAAAGTTGGTTGTTTTTATGTCCTGTTTTACAGCCAGGTCATATAGGGATAGGCCCTTAGTATTAAAGTATAAACTCACCAAGAACTGTGTTCACTGTCATTTAGTTGTCTTTCCACACAGCAAACTTGACAACTAATTCTATTTACAATATTTATATACACAGATTGTTTTGTAAACCTGTGCTGCCGAATAACAAGCAGCAAAGGCTGACAACTTATTATATCCCCAGACGAAAGTCGGGGATATATTGGATTCAGGTCCGTCGCGCCGCCGCCGCCGCCGCCGCCGCCGCCGCCGCCGCCGCCGCCGCCGCCGTAGAAATTTCCTTGTGGACGCGATAACTCAAAAACAAATTAATATTTTTTTTTCAAACTTGGTACACATGTTAAGGGTGCCCAAAGGAAGATCCCTATTTTAAGGTGACCTTAAACTCCCAGTAAAAAAGAACTTATGGCCACCTTAAGGTCAGAAATTGGACTTTTGGCCACTTAGAGCCCTGTAGGTCACAAACTATGATGCTCAGCTGGCTGAAATTTTACCTGACAACACATTAATATGTTCTTAGTACATGTGCCGAAAATCACGACTTTAAGTTGAGGAGAAAATTGTGTTTGAGGCCCATAAATACCCCCACTTGGGGATTTTTTGCTATACTTTTCACATATTTTGCCCTATAATTTGGAAGTGGTAATTCTGATGAGTCTCAAACTGCGCTAGGTATAACTTTGATATGTAATCCTTGTCTGTAGAAAATTTTAGGGCTGTAGGTTTACCCAAAGGGGTCGACTTAAGGTCTCAAAAGTGCCCACAGAGACCCAATTTATGCACTTTTTGCCACTTTCAAGCACTGTAGCTTTCAAACTATGTCTCTCATCTAAGTTAAATATCATCTGGGAATATATCTATGTGTTTTCTTATATGTGCCCCAACATTTAGGCCTTTAATAGACAGTTAACCTGTGTATCAGGACCATAAACACCCACCCGAGTGACCCTTATAAGACATTTTTCACATCTTTTTCCCTGTAACTTGGAAATGGTAAGTCTGAGAAGTTTCAAACTGTATTAGATATATATTCTGTGTGTAATCTTAGTATGTAACAGATTTTAAGTCTGAAGCTTTAATTTTGAAGGTCAAATTGAGGTCTCTAAAAGGCTCCCAAAGACCCAATATTTGGACTTTTTGCTACTTTTAAGCCCTGTGACTGTCAAACTATGTGACTGATAGAGCTCAAATCCTATCTGGGAAGATATTAGTATGTTATTTATATATGTGCCAAAAATTAAGGCTTTAAGAAGACATTTAACCTGTGTATGAGGACCATAAATCCCCACCCGAGTGACCATTTTTAGACATTTTTCACATATTTTTCCCTGTAACTTGGAAATGGTAAGTCTAAGAAGTTTCAAACTGTATTAGATGCATATTCTATGTGTAATCTTAGTATGTGACAAATTTTAAGTCTGAGGCTTTAATTTGAAGGCCACATTTAGGTCTCTAGAAGGCCCCATAAAGACCCAGTATTTGGACTTTTTGCCAATTTTAAGGCCTGTGACTGTTAAACTATGTGACTGATAGAGCTGAAATCTCATCTGGGAATACATTATTATGTTCTTTTTACATGTGCCAAAAATCAAGGCTTCAAGTAGACATTTAACCTGTGTATGAGGACCTTAAACACCCACCTGAGTGACCCTTTTAAGACATTTTTCACATATTTTGCTCTGTAACTTGGAAATGGTAAGTCTGAGAAGTTTCAAACTTTATTAGATACATATTCTATGTGTAATCTTAGTATGTAACAAATTTTAAGTCTGAAGCTTTAATTTGAAAGCCACATCGAGATCTCTAAAAGGCCCACAGAGACCCAATATTTGGACTTTTTAACCACCTTTAAGCCCTGTGACTGTTAAACTATGTGATTGATGGAGCTGAAATCCCATCTGGGAATGCATTATTATGTCCTTTTTACATATGCCGAAAATCAAGGTTTTTAGTAGACATTTAACCTGTGTATGAGGGCCATAGACACTCGCCCAAGTGCCTTTTTGGACATTTTTTCCGTATTTTGCCCTGTTATTTGGAAATGCTTAGTGTGACAAGTCTTAAACTGTATTATATATAATTTTTGTTTGTTATGTATGTCCCCCAAAAAGTTTCAGATCTGTTGTTTAATTGCTAAGGTCTCTTTAACAATTGTAAAATGCCCACAGAAACCCAATTTATGGACATTATGCCACTTTAAAGCCCAGTAACTGTCAAACTATGTGGGTTATAGAGCTGAAATCTTTGAATTTTTAAAAGGAAATGCCTGTCTATTTAAATTTTGAATATTAATAATGTTATGGCTATCTTAGTCTTTTAAGAACTTATTTTTGTGTGTTATACCTCTGCTTGCTGAGTTTTTAACTTTTTAAAATGAAACTGGTTAAACATATTCAAGTAGACAAAATGGACACTTTAAGTGAGCTTTAAGTCCCAATATTAATGAAATTATATCCTTATGTAGTAAAAGTAGGGGATTTTTAACCCTCAACTAGCCCAGTTTTATTCAACTTGCCTCAGTTAATTTTGACACAGCTCCTACAGTTATGAACTCATTTCAGTTGATAATCACATACTTAAAATTCTCAATTCTTTTTGTATTTGAGTACCCCTTTTATATAGATTGTTTGTTTACCATTTATGCATCCCCCACCCGGATTCCCCCCACCCACCTCTGGGACCTCCAGCTATATTGAGTGACACTAAATAAACAAAGGTATTTAATGATATCAGATGAGAAACAAAGAACTCAATGGGGTTGCAGATCTTGTGTAATAGTGAGAGAGGTGTGGAGAAGGGGAGAGGGGTGGGGGTGGGAGGTGGTGGGCTTCATTACATATAACACAAAGGGGAGTCAGAACTGAGATTGTGTCACATATTTAGGTTGCATATATATGGACCACATATATAGGTATAGAGGAAATGAATAACTGAAAACAATTTGCAAATTCTAAAAATAATATAATAAAATAATAATATAAATAATTTTTTTTTAAATAATATTTTATTTGTGAACAAATATAGAAACAGATATGCGCTTTTGGGATTATGAATTTTAGAATGGACATTGAATCATCAATCATTTAAATACTTTGAAGGAAGATTGAAAAGTATGATGAGTTGAGTTAAAAATAATATTTTATTTGTCAACAAATATAGAAACAGATATGCTCTTTTGGGATTATTATTTTAGAATGGACATTCAATCATCAATCATTTAAATACTTTGAAAATAGGTTTAGAGTTATCATTGCAGGAAGATTGAAAATATAATTTGAGTTATGTATTCGGCGTCTGGGGATACACCATCTTCCTTGGAAGATATAAACAGAGTAGATTGATGTGCTGAAGTTCATATAATAATGGGCAATTATGTTTTAAAAAATTCCCGATCAAAACCTGTGGCGTGAGTGATGACCTGTCTGGGGATATGTTGGCGCCGAGTTGGCCCAATCTAGTTTTATTTTATATTTGCGACAATGCGTGTCAACTGTCAGAGTCAGACTAATGCTATATTCGAAAAGCCCAGACTAACTCACTTCTGTGTCCTTGACCCCTGACCTAATTGTCGTGAAGCAGTGGATACTAAACATCGGCACCAAACACTGAATTTCACCACATTCCACCCTGTTCTGAAAAAGGCCAAGGACAACTATTCCGAGGTCACCTCAGACCAACCTAAATACATCAGAATTTTTTCGATACAACCTATTGCTCCTTTATTTCAATCTACAGAGGTGGGCTGCATTCTCTAACGTCTTCGCGAGAATTTCTGCGACATCTAAATCTTTCAGTTCTACAACTCTCCTGGCTATAGCCTCGATGCCATATGGGGAGTTGAACCTATTGGAAAGATGCTCAGGAGCTTTTACATACAGAGAGTCTGTTTCCAGGAGTAGTTTTAAACTTTCCGTGAGTAATGGCCGACAGTGATGACAAAACCAGCAACTCTTCCCCCCCTTCAATGTGAGAGGTTGTAGAATCACCTGTAAATCTTTATGGGTATAACCGGATAACCAACTACTTGGAGATTCATCTGGTCCATTTGACACAAGAGTTTTAATTGCCAACGGAACTACATCGTCAACATCCTCATTGAATCAAGACCATTGATTATGAGCTCTCTCACTATTTACAAGCATTAAATGGTAATTGGGACACTTCCGATCCGTCTTTATAGCAATCACAGAATGAATAATCGTCAGGAATTCTCGACATTCCATCTGCATTCCCATGTTTGATTCCAGGACGATGTAGTACAGTCATATCGAATTGACTGAGTTCTAACCAACGGGCTAACTGTCCTTCGATATATTTGAATCTGAGGAGCCAAGTTAGACTGTTGTGATCAGTTCTTAGCAAAAAATTCCAACCTAAAAGGTAATGCCTGAACTGTCTTATTAATCTAACTACAGCTAATAATTAAGCGTCCCTGAAAGGGCACTTATTTGGTTTCGCGTCAGTTTCCTCACCGCCGCCGCCGCATTATGGTCTCCCTTGAATATCTCCCTTATTATCTCCTGCCGGCCGGGCGGGAGATTATAAAACGCATTCCGTGCGTGTGTTCGTGTGTTATTGAGTGTGTGTCACGCTTTTATAAAGGGCTGTACATCACACTGGTTGTTTCTCCTTGGCCTTTTCAATGTTTTTTATGACGTTATTGCTTATGTCCCTTCATTTGATGCTGTTATTTCACACCTAGGACCATAGCTAAGTGAGTAATTGTAATGGTGGCTACTTTGAGTAAAGTGCTCATAACTCCAAAACGACTGCATTTAGAGTGTTTCTGTAAAATACATTGTTCAGCTACTTTCTCCATGCCTACAAGATGGTACCATTTTTAGGGTTCTATCTTCATAGCTAAGTGAGTAATAGCTATTTTCTGTTATTAACAATGAGCAAAATGAGTAAATTGATTTTGTCTTTGTAACTGTTACTTACAATATTGGCCTGAAATATGTTGTTCGACAACTCCTTCATGTACTATATCATGGTGAGGTGTCCAAGGTGTAGCACCATAGCTAACTGAGTAATAGCTATACTAAGTTTAACATTTGACCATTGAGCAAGTCACTTATAACTCAAAAGCTGTTGAATATAGAGGATTTTTGTCGAATATGTTGTTCACCTATCTTTTGGATATACTGTATTGTGAATTTTCACAGCTGTAACTCCATAGCTAACTGAGTAATAGCTACTTTGATGATAACCATAATGAGTAAATGGCTTATATCTTCAAAAGTATCGCAGCTACACAATTTTGTTCCAATATGTTGTTCAGCTACTATCTCAACAGCTACAACATGGTCACTAGTTTGGAAGTGTATCTCCATAGCTAAGTGAGTAATAGCTACTTTGTCAATTTTTAGTGATAACCATAATGAGTAAATGCGTTATATCTTCAAAAGTATTGCAGCTACACAATTTCTCTCAAATAAGTTGTTCATCTACTTTTTTGTGAACTGTAACATATTTAAGTTTCACAACTGTTGTTCAATGTACAAGTGAGTAATGGCTACTTTATTGCTACTTTTGGTGAAAATGTGAAAAATGACAAATATCTCGCAAACCGTAATGGCTACTTTGTCAATTTTTAATGATAACCATAATGAGTAAATGCCTTATATCTTCAAAAGTATTGCAGCTACACAATTTCTCTCAAATAAGTTGTTCATCTACTTTTTAAGTCATTCATCTACTTTTCGGAGAGCTTTCACATGGTGAAGTTTCAGACTCGTAGCTAATTACTCACCTACTGAAAATGAGTAAATGCGAATTATCTCTAAAAGTATTGCAGATAGCCAATTTTTCTCAAGTAACTCAGAGTTGCTTCTAGGATGCGTTTTCCGCGGGATCGCGCATTAATTTGCCTACAGACGCAGATTTTCTTGGAGTCTGCGGTCACCAAATTATATGAGAACACGTAGTACAGAAGGCAATGCGGGAAGTATATGAAGCGAAAAGACGAGAGATCTGGAAAATCAAAACACTGCTTGGATCGAGAGTTTGTCGAGGTTTTGATTTTTCCGTCGAAACGTTCTTCGAATAATGCCTGTTGACGATTGTGCGATTGTGGTTTCGGGATCGTTTACAAACTCAAATATATTATAAGGTACAGACAGTATTTGGACATATTATACCCAAAAACATAAAATTAAGCTTAAAGTATATGATTATATAAAAAAATGGCTGCAAGAAAAACGAAACTTACAGTAAACTGGATTGTTACCACAACAGGCCATGGTAGTAAAGCCAGTGCTGACCCTACGGGCGTACATATCTGTCGGATTTCCCAACAATGTATATGTAGAAAAATATTTTACTTGATCAAAATTCATGGACAACTCATTAATATTAATGAGGTCACAGATTTTCATGGTGGTTTCTTAATATTTTCTGTTTTAAGATCAAATACTAGATGGACTACTGTACAGAGCTCGATCATAAATATTTATATATGCATAAAAAATATTTGATGATTCCATTGGATTTTTTAACAATATTTTACTTGAAGAAATTGTGGACTACTCATTAATATTCATGAAACCATGGTATTCTGTGGGCTTTTCCAACATATTTGTACGAATTGATGGTGTAATGACTGAATTTGTGATGCCGTGACTTTAGATGAAAACGTAAAACCACGATGCCGTGACAGGACCCACTTGATGTAAATAACCATTTTCAGTATTTTTTTTAAAATTCTCTCACTAGCCTTGAAGTTTATTTTTATTGGGCAAGACAATAAAAAATTACCACTAATTAATAGAAGTCCGCTATTAAAAATGTCTAAATAAACTGAAAATGTATTTCTTATTAGTTTAAACTTCATCATAAAGTCGTCCCCCAGAATTTTTAGCCCCTCCCCCACATTTTGTGTAGTGGTGGGGGATCACCCCCACATTTTGAAATTCCTAGAATCAACACTGAATAACTCATTCACCTACTTTTGGGAGAGCTTTCACTTGGTGAAGTTTCAGACCCATAGCTAATTACTCACCTACTGAAAATGAGTAAATGCGAATTATCGCTAAAAGTATTGCAGATAGCCAATTTTTCTCAAATAACTCTTTCACCTACTTTTGGGAGAGCTTTCACTTGGTGAAGTTTCAGACCCATAGCTAATTACTCACCTACTCAAAATGAGTAAATGCGAATTATCTCTAAAAGTATTGCAGATAGCCAATTTTTCTCAAATAACTCATTCACCTACTTTTGGGAGAGCTTTCACTTGGTGAAGTTTCAGACCCATAGCTAATTACTCACCTACTCAAAATGAGTAAATGCGAAGTATCGCTAAAACTATTGCAGAAAGCCAATTTTTCTCAAATAACTCATTCACCTACTTTTGGGAGAGCTTTCACTTGATGAAGTTTCAGACCCATAGCTAATTACTCACCTACTGAAAATGAGTAAATGCGAATTATCGCTAAAAGTATTGCAGATAGCCAATTTTTCTCAAATAACTCATTCACCTACTTTTGGGAGAGCTTTCACTTGGTGAAGTTTCAGACCCATAGCTAATTACTCACCTACTCAAAATGAGTAAATGTGAATTATCTCTAAAAGTATTGCAGATAGCCAATTTTCTCAAGGAGTTTTGTCAAATATGTTGTTCACCTACTTTTTTGATGTAGTGCGGCGGGAGATCATACCATGGCAGTGGTCTTGTTATTGCAAGCTTTTAAACCATTTTTGGCAGTTGTATACCTTAGGCGTGGGAAAATTTTTCCACATGCTTCAATTTGACCTTTGATCTTTATCAAGGTCACATGATCAAAAAATAGTTTTTTTCGGGTACACCCGCCCGTCATCGCAGTTCAGGAAAATCTACTGACCGCAGAGGCTTGTAACTTCATACACATGTTTATACTATCAAAAACGTGAGCTGATTAGATTTTGGGAGCAATCCGATGAAAATTGACCGATTTATGAGTGATTTTCTCACTGGTACCAATCAGAAAGCTTAAAATTCATGTGAACCCCCCTATTATCTTCTTAAGTATTGCATTTAGAGCCATAAAATGTATTGGGAGGTAGTAGGAAACCATATGTGGAGAGTCTAGAAAGCAAGTCAAATTCCCCCCCCCCCCCGACCCCCCTGTAGGGGTCAAACTGGGGTCATAAAATAGCCAATTTCATCTTTTCCCCTTATATCTCCTTTATTCTTGCTTCTAGAGCTTGAGAATGTATTAAGAGGTATTGGGAAATCATATGTGAAGAGTCTAGATAGCTGGTCAGATTTACTCCCGGACCCCCTTATGAGTGAAACTGGGGTCATAAAATAGCCGATTTTGTGTTTTTGCCTCTTAACTCCTTTATTCTTCCTTTTAGAGTTTTAGAACGTATTAAGGGGTATTGGGAAACCGTATGTGAAGAGTCTAGATAGCTGGTCAGATTTACCCCCCTGCCCCCCCACCCCCCACCCCTTTTATGGATCAAACTGGATTCATCAAATAGCCGATTTTGTGTTTTTGCCTTATATCTATTTTATTCTTGCTTTTAGAGATTTACAATGTATTCAGAGGTATTGGGAAACCTTATGTGAAGAGTCTAGATAGCTGGTCAGATTTACCAGATATATGTGTTCAAAGCATTGTGTCATAAACTTCTTGCCTTTCTAAAGGCAAAACAGAAATTTGCTTCTATCTCCTTAACCGTGCAAGATAGAGCGATTTCGTCGAAATTTTTGACCTACAGGGTATCCGAGAAATGTACTCTTGGTAAGTTTCAAAAAATTTTCCCCTCCCCAAAAATGGCGGCCATTTTGAATTTTCAAATTTTGGCCAAAAATGGCAAAACACAAATTTGCTTCTATGTCTTTAAGCTTAGAACTCACTAGACTTGCGTATGCGTACATAACCTTGCGTATGCGTCTGCGTCAGTATAAACTCATCTGTTTTGGTTCTGCACAGATAAGTTGTGGTGAAAGATTTATTACGACATTTACCAGAAGTATCAGACACTTGTAAAGTTTAAAAAAGGAGGGGAAACTTTAGGAAAAAAACATTTGACATAAAACGGCAGTAGTCAGTCACTTCACACAATATACACTCTTTGTATACTAATAACCTCTTACTAGGCGTGTTTTATCCCAGCCAAACTTTGAATAAGAATAAAAATTTCTTATTTTTGTGACTTGAGATTATGCTTCACAATATATACAAAAGAAAACTTTAAGAATTCCTCTCAGAAGGGCTTATAGGTCACCTTTCATATTACATACAAGTAGAATTATATATGTATATATATATATCAATACAGATATATTACAATTTGAATAAAACAATTAAGTTGCAACTTAAACAGATAAATTATACTTTTAGAGTCCTAGAAGCTTTGTGTAGACCTTGTCACTCAGCAGGGGCTGTATTCTACAACAATACTTAGATTATTTCTAACTTTGATTTCAAGTATTTCTTAGATTTCAAGTATGAAATTATGAAACTGGACATTCCTAACTTTGTTTTGTGAATACAAAGTGCAAGAAAAACTTGAGTGAAAAACTTTACCTTACTTAGATCTAAGGTAACCTTATTTAAATATTGTTGTAGAATACAACCGAAGGTATACCAGACCTATGATCTTCACTGCCTCCTGTTTTGTTTGAATACTTTATTAAGACATGCCGAAAAGACTTTTTGGTAGTGTTTCAAATTTCCATTGAAGTTACATCTATAATTTAAGCCATCTTCATAGTGGTCTATATTCATAACCATTGATTTTCAATAGGGTTAATCAAAGAACTTTATTTCTGTGCTAAGGTAAAATTTTAACATCGAAGTTGTTTTGTCTTTACAACAAATAGTAAAATCCTAGGCTCCTGAAATCTTTTGTTTCAACTGATTGAACAACTAGAATAACAAATTTCGGCCAAGTACATAAACACCAAATATGCGGCTGAGAAAGATTAACAATCAATATGGGGGAATTTTTTTATCCTCACACATTTACATTAACTTGCACTTCTAAGTACATCAGTGTTTTAAGTGTATGTGACCAATACTGGTGAATATTATAATGTGATAGGTACCCTGAAAAGTTGTCTGGAAATCAATGCTACGCATTGCGTATGCGTAAAAAAGCCCCCCTGTAGTTTTCATACGCAACGCAATGCGTTGAGAATTAACGCAACACAAGGCAATATACGCAACGCAGACAGTGAGTTTATGTACTGGGATTTACATTGAAAGCTTTTCTTGCGTACACGCACACGCATACGCCTACGCATACGCAAGTCTAGTGAATTTTAAGCTTTAACCGTGCGAGATAGAGCGATTTCGTCGAAATTTTCGACCTACAGGGTATCTGAGCAATGTACTCTTGCCAATTTTCAAAAAAATTTCCCTTCCTCAAAAATGGCGGCCATTTTGAATTTTCGAATTTTTGCCAAAAATGGCAAAACACAAATTTGCTTCTATCTCCTTAACCGTGCGAGATAGAGCGATTTCGTCGAAATTTTCGACCCACAGGGTATCTGACAAATGTACCCTTGGCAATTTTCAAAAAATTTTCCCCTCCCCAAAATGGAAGCCATTATGAATTTTCAAATTTTTGCCAAAAATGGCAAAACACAAATTTGCTTCTATCTCCTTAACCGTACGAGATAGAGCGATTTCGTCGAAATTTTCGACCCACAGGGTATCTAAGAAATGTACTCTTGGCAATTTTCAATAAATTTGAAGTGTTAGATTTCTGGCACTTTTTGTTTAAACCTTACATAATTACATAATTTGATAATTGTGTGTACTTCAGAGACAGTAAGTGTTTTAACATGTTCATAAATGTTCATGGTGTTATACTGTTGTGTGCATTAAGATAATAACAGGTAACAATAGAAGTACAGTGTATCAGTGCAGACATATCTTGTTTTAAAAGTTATCTTAATCGAATGTTTTATGTTAGTCTGTGCATCAAAATAAAGTTATGGGTCAGCGATACAAACGCCATTCAGATGGCTAAGTATTACCAGAAGGCTGAAATAATCCATTCAAATCCTGTGATTATTAAATATCACACACTTCACTTCAATATTAAGTCAATTCTTCACTGGAATTTTAGTTTAGTAAAAATAAAAAAAAAACCATAAATTATATCTATAATGTTTCCTTTAGACACAATTTTTAAACATTTAAACAACGGTCTATTCCGAAATAAAGCTAATTACACCAAACCATAAATAAAATTAATTTGCTGTCCCAGATTGTGATTGGTGTCCTTCATTTTAACTGAGCAAATTCATGGTTTTGAGGAGGTTTGTAAATCGTTTTTATGTCAGCTGACTTGTCAGTCAGCTGACATTATGTCATCACTCTGCGGCGTGGGCGTCCGCGTGAACAACTTCTTCTCCAAAACTACAAGGCCTAGAGACATGCTGTTTTTTTAAAAGATACCTTATCTATCGAGGATGAAAAATTGTTCAAGGCATGCAAATCTGTCTCTTTGTCTGTTTGCTAGAGACATTACAAGGGGGGTACCCCCACCAAAAGTGTGAAAATTTCAACTTTTTATCACAATTTTCTCAGTGACTATTGCAGGGATTTCTCTCATATCTTGCATATATGTACTAGGCCAGAGGTAGATTCTCTTGTGTGAGTATGAGACCTGGATCTGTCTTACTTTTTTTTTAATAAATTTTTTTAATAATTTTTAATGCATTAAAATTCATGAAATCATGCACTAAATCACTTATAACTTCAAAAGTGTTGCATTTACAGCATTTTGTGAAAATATGTTGTTCAGCTACTTTTTTCATAGCTACAATATGGTGAGTAAGTTGGGTGTCTGTCTCAATAGCTAAGTGAGTAATAGCTACTTTTGGGCTTTTCAGTAACTTCCATTTTGAGTAAAATCACTTGTAACTTAAAAACTATTGCATTTAGAGAATTTTGTATAAATATGTTATTCAGCTACTTTTGGGCCAGCTATAACATAGTGAAATTTCAGACCTGTAGCTCATGGCATAGCTGAGTAATAGCTACTTTTAGGTTATCACTGTTGAGTAAATCGCTTATAACTTGAAAACTATTGCATTTAGAGAATTTCGTATAAATATGTTATTCAGGTACTTTTGGGTCAGCTATAACATAGTAAAATTTCAGACCTGTAGCTCATGGCATAGCTGAGTAATAGCTACTTTTAGGTTATCACTGTTGAGTAAATCACTTATAACTTGAAAAGTGTTGCATTTAGAGCATTTTGTTAAAATATGTTATTCAGCTACTTTTTTCATAGCTACAATATGGTGAGTAAGTTGGGTGTCTGTCTCAATAGCTAAGTGAGTAATAGCTACTTTTGGGCTTTTCAGTAACTTCCATCATGAGTAAAATCACTTGTAACTTAAAAACTATTGCATTTAGAGAATTTTGTATAAATATGTTATTCAGCTACTTTTGGGCCAGCTATAACATAGTAAAATTTCAGACCTGTAGCTCATGGCATAGCTGAGTAATAGCTACTTTTAGGTTATCACTGTTGAGTAAATCACTTATAACTTGAAAACTATTGCATTTAGAGTATTTTGTTAAAATATATTGTTCACCTATTTTGGGGTCAGCTATAACATAGTGAAGTTTCAGACCTGTGGCTCATTTCATAGCTGAGTAATAGCTACTTTGAAGTTCTCACTGTTGAGTAAATCAGTTATAATTGGAAAACTATTGCATTTACAGAAATTTGTGCAAATATGTTATTCAGCTACTTTTGGGTCAGCTATAACATAGTGAAATTATAGACCTATAGCTCATGGCACAACTGAGCAATAGCTATTCTCAGGTACTGACTGTTGAGTAAATCAGCTATAACTTGAAAAATATTGCATTTGGAGTATTTTGTTAAAATATATTGTTCACCTACTTTTGGGTCAGCTATAACATAGTGAAATTACAGACCTATAGCTCATGGCATAGCCGAGCAATAGCTATTTTCAGGTTCTCACTATTGAGTAAATCAGTTGTAGCTTGAAAACTATTGCATTTACAGTAGTTTGCTTAAATATGTTGTTCACCTACTTTTGGGTTAGCTATAACATAGTAAAATTTCAGACATGTAGCTCATTGCATAGCTGAGTAATTATTCCTTTGAGGTTCTCACTGTTGAGTAAATCAGTTGTAACTTGAAAACTATTACATTTAGAGTAATTTGTTAAATATGTTATTCACAGAATTTTTGGTCAGCTATAACATAGTGAAATTGCAGACCTCTATGTTATGGCATAGCTGAGCAATAGCTACTTTCAGGTTCTCACTGTTGAGTAAATCATTGTATCCACTGGATAGCCGCAGTGTGTAGAGAGAGATTTCACCATTACTGCTCTGATGAAAAAAAATATTATAGCTAGCTTTCTTAAGTTTGCAGTATATATTAATAACCATAAAATGTTGTCTGGGAATATTTTTGGCCTCATTTTGAGAAACAAGATGGCCGCCACAGGTGTTTTTTGTCAGTCATGAAAAGTGCTTATATCTCCCTTATTATTGATCCTAGAGGTTTGGGATGATAAACCAACCTGTAGGAAATCATGGGGTGGGAATCTTTTGGTGTGGTCAGATTTGACCTTCAGTGACCCCTCCTTCAAGGTCAAACAAGGATAGCCAAACTTAAAAGTGCTTATAACTCGCTTATTATTGGTCCCAGAGGTTTGGGATGGTAAACAGACAGGAAATCATGGGCTGTGAATCTGTTGATATGGTCCGATTTGACCTTGGAACCCTCCTTCAAGGTCAAACGAGGATAGCGAAAATTGAAAGTGCCTACAACTCGCTTATTATTGGTGACAGATAGGAAATCATTGGCTCAGAATCTTTTGGTATGGTCAGATTTGACCTTTGGACCCCTCCTTCAAGGTCAAATGAGGACAGCCAAGCTTAAAAGTGCTTATAACTCATTTATAATTGGTCCTAGAGGTTTGGAATGGTAAACCATAGGAAATCATGGGCTGGGAATGTATTTGTGTGGTTAGATTTGACCTTGGACCCCTTCTTCAAGGTCGAACGAGGATATTGCATTTGTAGTATTTCTTTAAATATGTTTTAACCTATTTTTTACACTTAAACAATTACCTTGTTATTTTCCTTCATAATACCATTTACAGGGCACAACTTTTTTATCCTTTTCTTCTGTCAGCTTCGGAATTTCATTCGAACTTGCTGTTCAGTTACCATTTACTGTATTTCTGTACAGTCCTTTTCCTGATAATTATTCTGTCCTCTAATCACCTTCACAAATCAAAAACACTCAGTCAGCTGACACAGTGCCCGTTCACGGGCACTCTCCTCTTGTTTGTGTTTCTGTTGTGAATTTTTTTCAAATATTTGTATGTATCTACATATACAAGGTAGATGTTCTGACTTAATTGTGGTTTCATTTATTTCTTGTTTGAATCAAGACTTTGTTTTCCATATTAATGAAGCAAATGTATGTGGTATTAAACTCTTTTTACTGAATAAATACATTACTATTAATAGGTTATACTTCATTATGTCCACCCCCCTGGGGGGTGGATATATTATTTTTGCTTTTTCCGCCGTCCGATGTCCGTTGTCCGATTTCCGATGTCCGATGTCCGGCGTCACGCATGGTTTCCGCTCATTTAAAGGAAAAGTATTAGAGCTATTGTCACCAAATTTGGTATGCTGGCTTATTGGGTCAGTAGCTTGCTTGGGATTGCTTTTGGCTGTTGTACCTCTTTTGCTTACTGAGTAATACTTAAGTACAGCTATTTTCAGTACCCATTGGTTTCCGTGCATTTAAGCCAAAATAATTAAAGATATTTTACTACAATTTTGAATACAAGATTGTTATGTCCATAGCTCGCTTGGTATTGCATTTGGGACTGATAGCTTTGTCAGTACATGAGTAATAGCCATTTAGGTACTTCATTGTGTATTTTCAGTACTACTTTTGAGTAATTTGCTAATATCTCAGAAACCGTAAGAGATAGAGCGATTTTGACAGAATTTTTGACCCACAGGGTATCTAAGGAATGCAATCTATGCAATTTTCCAAAAATTTTCCCCTCCCCAAAAATGGCGGCCATTTTGAATTTTTGCCAAAAATGGCAAAACACTAATAAGTTTTCCCCTCCCCAAAAATGGCGGCCATTTTGAATTTTCGAATTTTTGCCAAAAATGGCAAAACACAAATTTACTTCTATCTCCTTAACCGTGCGAGATAGAGCGATTTCGTCGAAATTTTCGACCCACAGGGTATCTAAGGAATGCAATCTTTGCAATTTTCCAAAAATTTTCCCCTCCCCAAAAATGGCGGCCATTTTGAATTTTCGAATTTTTGCCAAAAATGGCAAAACACAAATTTGCTTCTATCTCCTTAACCGTGCGAGATAGAGCGATTTCGTCGAAATTTTCGACCCACAGGGTATCTAAGGAATGCAATCTTTGCAATTTTCCAAAAATTTTCCCCTCCCCAAAAATGGCGGCCATTTTGAATTTTCGAATTTTTCCCAAAAATGGCAAAACACAAATTTGCTTCTATCTCCTTAACCGTGCGAGATAGAGCGATTTCGTCGAAATTTTCGACCCACAGGGTATCTAAGGAATGCAATCTTTGCAATTTTCAAAAAAATTTCCCCTCCCCAAAAATGGCGGCCAGTTTGAATTTTCGAAGTTTTGCCAAAAATGGCAAAACACAAATTTGCTTCTATCTCCTTAACTGCGAGATAGAGCGATTTCGTCAAAATTTTCGACCCACAGGTATTTGAGCATTGTATTCTTGGCAATTTTAAAAAAAATTTCCCCTCCCCTAAAATGGCGGCCATTTTGAATTTTCAAATTTTTGCCAAAAATGGCAAAACACAAATTTGCTTCTATCTCCTTAACCATGCGAGATAGAGCGATTTCGTCGAAATTTTCAACCCACAGGGTATCTAAGGAATGTAATCTTTGCAATTTTCAAAAAATTTTCCCCTCCCGAAAAATGGCGGCCATTTTGAATTTTCGAATTTTTGCCAACAATGGCAAACCACAAATTTGCTTCTATCTCCTTAACCATGTGAGATAGAGCGATTTTGTCGAAATTTTTGACCCACAGGGTATCTAAGGAATGTAATCTTTGCAATTTTCAAAAAATTTTCCCCTCCCCAAAAATGGCAGCCATTTTGAAGTTTTGAATTTTTGCCCAAAATGGAAAAACACAAACTGGCCTTAACCGTGCAAAATAGAGTTATTTCGTTGAAATTTTCGACCCATAGGGTATGTAAGAAATGTACTCTTGGCAATTTTCAAAAAAATTTCCTTTTCCCAAAAATGGCGGCCATTTTGAATTTTGAAATTTTTGCCAAAAATAGAAAAACAGGAATTTGCTTCTATCTTCTTAACCGTGCAAGATAGAGTGATTTCGTCAAAATTTTCAACCCAACCAATGCAAAAAGGCATGAAGCTGAAATAATTTACATCTACACTAACAAATATTTAAGCATCATTGATATATTTTACAAATGAAACAGGGTCTTGTAAGACTACTGTACAATTTGGGCAAAAGGTTCATGGGTGGACATTACACATGATAATGTGTGTTCTTCTATGCTATCCTGTTTCTATTCGCATCTACTATCAACAGGGCGGCCTATTTCTAGTTTTTTTTGTCTTAATTGATGGATTCCTACTGCCTGCACTGGGCTACGGGTTTCATGTCGCAATCAATCATGAATAGTATTACTGTGTTATCCGCAAACTGTAGGGGTTTACAAAATATGAAAAAAAGGATAGATGTTTTAACTTATTCAAAAGAATTAAATCATAATATTGTATGTCTCCAAGATACCCACTGGACAAAAAAGGACATGGCTTCAGTTAGTAAAATATGGGGAGGTAAATGTTATATACATGGGACCAGAACAAATGCAAAGGGTGTGGCCATATTGTGTAAAGATAATTTTGAATATCATATCATCTCCTCTGCAACAGACTTAGATGGAAATTATTTGTGCCTGACAATTAAAACTGCATCATCAGTTTTTAATCTACTTACTTTATATGGGCCTAATACAGATAACCCGACTTTTTTCAAAGATGTAAAAGATATAGTGCAACAAAATAATCCAGATTACTATGTTATGTGCGGTTATTTTAATTTAACACTTGATCCGGATATTGATAGTATGAATTATAAACAATTAAACAATCCAAAAGCAAGAATTGAAGTATTAAATATGATGCAGGAATTAAATTTATGTGATATTTTTCGAAATTTCTACCCCAAACTTCATAGGTACACATGGCGAATACGAAATCCGGTAAAGTAAGCCCGATTGGACTACTTTCTTACCTCAAGTTCAATGATTGACCTTATTTATAAATCTGAAATTAAACCTGGATACTTATCAGATCATTCCTTTATTACACTTGAACTTATTGAAAATAAATTTACAATAGGAAAAGGTGTTTGGAAATTCAACAACGATTTGTTGAAAGATGAAAATTATGTCCATCAGATAAACAACCTAATTGATGGTGAAATACTAAATTATGCCTTGCCAATCTACCATCCTAATTATATAATTGGAAATTATGAGGATATAATATTTACAATTGATGACGACTTGTTTCTTGAAATGGTTTTTCTAAAGATCAAGGGAGAAACTATAAAGTTTTCTTCCTTTAAAAAGAAAAATGAGCGAAAATTGGAAAAGCAGCTGTTAGAAGATATTGAGCAGATAGAAAAAATGAAAGTATTAAATTTTCAACTGCTTGCAGACAAAAAGTTAGCTTTAAAAAGTCTAAGAGAAAAACGAATACAAGGTCAGATGATACGAAGTAGAATTCAATGTTTAAATGAAAGTGAAAAGCCTTCAAAATTTTTCTTTAATCTTGAAAATAAAAATTTCTTGGACAAAACCATTAAAAAGGTCAAAACAACAAATGGGCATTATCTTACAGAATAGGGGGAAATATTGAAATATGTAGAGAAATTCTATAAAGATTTATTTTCTAATAAGGACAATGACCTTGAAAATGTTGATCTTAATGAACTTTTGAAAGACTGTCAAGTAGAAAAAGTTAATGATCATACTTTAGGCAAAGCAATTTCCACTTTGGAATTGAGTGAGGTTTTGAAAAAAATGAAACACAACAAATCACCAGGCATGGATGGAATAACCTGTGAGTTTTTGAAAGTGTTTTGGGGGAAACTTAAATTTTTTATTACCAGAGCATTAAACACATGTTTTCGAAAAGGTAAACTGTCAACAACATTGCGTCAAGGTATTGTAACTTGCATACCAAAAGGAACAAGTGAAAGATATTTATTAAAAAATTGGAGACCAATTTCACTCTTATGTGTGACCTACAAACTTGCATCTGGTGTTCTTGCATCTCGGCTAAAAACAGTTCTTGACAAATTAATTTCCAAAACTCAGAGAGGCTTTGTTAGTGGTAGACAAATAAGTGATTGTACACGATTAGTGTATGATATCATGGATGCTGCAGAAAATAAAAATTTACCCGGTTTACTTTTATTGATAGATTTTCAAAAAGCTTTTGATTCTTTATCATGGAAATTTATGTATAATACTTTAGCTTTCTTTGGTTTTGACAAGCAATTTATTGACTGGATTAAGCTATTCAATAATGATATCATAATGCATGTCTTGCAAAGTGGTCATTTATCAGAAGGTTTTAGAGTTGGTCGAGGATGTCGACAAGGAGATCCTATATCTCCATATTTATTTCTCTTTGGGGCAGACATTTTAGCTCTACTTATTAAGCGTCCCGCAAGGGACGCTTGTTTGTGTATGGGAGAGCTTCCGGCTCCGCCGGCTCCGCCGGCTCCGCATTTTGTTTTCCTTATAACTCTGTAACCGTTAGGCGGATTCTTTTCAAATTTGGCAGGTTTAGGCAGTAGCCTTGGGGAATTTTTTTGAATATGCTGCAGTGACATTTCAACCAATCAGAGAGGTCACATGACCAAAAATGTCTTTTTTCGATGGGGAAGCTTGTCCGGATGATAACTTGAAAGGAATTTTATCAATTCACCTGAAACTTGGCAAATACATTCATTCTATTAAAATCTGGAAATCATTAGATTTTGGCATTGATTGGTCAAGAAATGGCCGAGTAATTAATGATTAATTAATCATTACGAATTTTCCAAATAAGGAAAACACAAAAATGCTTATATCTCGAAAACCGTGCTAGATAGAGCGATTTCGACGAAATTTTTGACCCACAGGGTATCTCTGCGGAGTAGTTTTCCCAATTTTCAAAAAATTTTTGTCTCGCCCAAAATGGCGGCCATTTTGAATTTTCGAGATTTTCGCAAAAATTGCAAAACACAAAAATGCTTATATCTCAAAAACCGTGCTAGATAGAGTAATTTCGACAAAATTTTTGACCCGCAGGATATCTCTGCGGAGTACTTTTCCCAATTTTCAAAAAATTTTTGTCTCGCCAAAAATGGCGGCCATTTTGAATTTTCGAAATTTTCGCAAAAATTGCAAAACACAAAAATGCTTATATCTCGAAAACCGTGCTAGATAGAGCGATTTCGACGAAATTTTTGACCCACAGGGTATCTCTGCAGAGTAGTTATCCCAATTTTGAAAAAAATTTTGTCTCGCCAAAAATGGCGGCCATTTTGAATTTTCGAATTTTTCGCAAAAATTGCAAAACATAAAAATGCTTATATCTCGAAAACCCTGCTAGATAGAGCGATTTCGACGAAATTTTTGACCCACAGGGTATATCTGCAGAGTTAGCCATGCCAATTTTCAAAAAAACTTTGTCTCGCCAAAAATGGCGGCCATTTTGAATTTTCGAATTTTTCGCAAAAATTGCAAAACATAAAAATGCTTATATCTCAAAAACCCTGCTAGATAGAGCGATTTCGACGAAATTTTTGACCCGCAGGGTATCTCTGCAGAGTAGCCATGCCAATTTTCAAAAAAAATTTTGTCTTGCCAAAAATGGCGGCCATTTTGAATTTTCGAATTTTTGCGCAAAAATTGCAAAACACAAAAATGTTAATATTTCGAAAACCGTGCTACATAGAGCGATTTCGACGAAATTTTTTATCTTCAGGGTATCTCTGCAGAGCAGCTATCCCAAAGAGCTTTCACTTGGTGAAGTTTCAGACCCATAGCTAATTGCTCACCTACTCAAAATGAGTAAATGCGAATTATCTCTAAAAGTATTGCAGATAGCCAATTTTTCTCAAATAACTCATTCACCTACTTTTGGGAGAGCTTTCACTTGGTGAAGTTTCAGACCCATAGCTAATTACTCACCTACTCAAAATGAGTAAATGTGAATTATCTCTAAAAGTATTGCAGATAGCCAATTTTTCTCAAATAACTCATTCACCTACTTTTGGCAGAGCTTTCACTTGGTGAAGTTTCAGACCCATAGCTAATTACTCACCTACTGAAAATGAGTAAATGCGAATTATCTCTAAAAGTATTGCAGATAGCCAATTTTTCTCAAATAACTCATTCACCTACTTTTGGGAGAGCTTTCACTTGGTGAAGTTTCAGACCCATAGCTAATTACTCACCTACTCAAAATGAGTAAATGCGAATTATCTCTAAAAGTATTGCAGATAGCCAATTTTTCTCAAATAACTCATTCACCTACTTTTGGGAGAGCTTTCACTTGGTGAAGTTTCAGACCCATAGCTAATTACTCGTCTACTCAAAATGAGTAAATGCGAATTATCTCTAAAAGTATTGCAGATAGCCAATTTTTCTCAAATAACTCATTCACCTACTGTTGGCAGAGCTTTCACTTGGTGAAGTTTCAGACCCATAGCTAATTACTCACCTACTGAAAATGAGTAAATGCGAATTATCTCTAAAAGTATTGCAGATAGCCAATTTTTCTCAAATAACTCATTCACCTACTTTTGGGAGAGCTTTCACTTGGTGAAGTTTCAGACCCATAGCTAATTACTCACCTACTCAAAATGAGTAAATGCGAATTATCTCTAAAAGTATTGCAGATAGCCAATTTTTCTCAAATAACTCATTCACCTACTTTTGGGAGAGCTTTCACTTGGTGAAGTTTCAGACCCATAGCTAATTACTCGTCTACTCAAAATGAGTAAATGCGAATTATCTCTAAAAGTATTGCAGATAGCCAATTTTTCTCAAATAACTCATTCACCTACTGTTGGCAGAGCTTTCACTTGGTGAAGTTTCAGACCCATAGCTAATTACTCGTCCACTCAAAATGAGTAAATGCGAATTATCTCTAAAAGTATTGCAGATAGCCAATTTTTCTCAAATAACTCATTCACCTACTTTTGGGAGAGCTTTCACTTGGTGAAGTTTCAGACCCATAGCTAATTACTCACCTACTCAAAATGAGTAAATGCGAATTATCTCTAAAAGTATTGCAGATAACCAGTTTTTCTCAAATTAATCATTCACCTACTTTTGGGAGAGCTTTCACTTGGTGAAGTTTCAGACCCATAGCTAATTACTCACCTACTCAAAATGAGTAAATGCGAATTATCTCTAAAAGTATTGCAGATGGCCAATTTTTCTCAAATAACTCATTCACCTACTTTTGGGAGAGCTTTCACTTGGTGAAGTTTCAGACCCATAGCTAATTACTCACCTACTGAAAATGAGTAAATGCGAATTATCTCTAAAAGTATTGCAGATAGCCAATTTTTCTCAAATTAATCATTCACCTACTTTTGGGAGAGCTTTCACTTGGTGAAGTTTCAGACCCATAGCTAATTACTCGTCTACTCAAAATGAGTAAATGCGAATTATCTCTAAAAGTATTGCAGATAGCCAATTTTTCTCAAATAACTCATTCACCTACTTTTGGGAGAGCTTTCACTCTGTGAAGTTTCAGACCCATAGCTAATTACTCACCTACTCAAAATGAGTAAATGCGAATTATCTCTAAAAGTATTGCAGATAGCCAATTTTTCTCAAATAACTCATTCACCTACTTTTGGGAGAGCTTTCACTCTGTGAAATTTCAGACCCATAGCTAATTACTCGTCTACTCAAAATGAGTAAATGCGAATTATCTCTAAAAGTATTGCAGATAGCCAATTTTTCTCAAATAACTCATTCACCTACTTTTGGGAGAGCTTTCACTTGGTGAAGTTTCAGACCCATAGCTAATTACTCGTCTACTCAAAATGAGTAAATGCGAATTATCTCTAAAAGTATTGCAGATAGCCAATTTTTCTCAAATAACTCATTCACCTACTGTTGGCAGAGCTTTCACTTGGTGAAGTTTCAGACCCATAGCTAATTACTCACCTACTGAAAATGAGTAAATGCGAATTATCTCTAAAAGTATTGCAGATAGCCAATTTTTCTCAAATAACTCATTCACCTACTTTTGGGAGAGCTTTCACTTGGTGAAGTTTCAGACCCATAGCTAATTACTCACCTACTCAAAATGAGTAAATGCGAATTATCTCTAAAAGTATTGCAGATAGCCAATTTTTCTCAAATAACTCATTCACCTACTTTTGGGAGAGCTTTCACTTGGTGAAGTTTCAGACCCATAGCTAATTACTCACCTACTGAAAATGAGTAAATGCGAATTATCTCTAAAAGTATTGCAGATAGCCAATTTTTCTCAAATAACTCATTCACCTACTTTTGGCAGAGCTTTCACTTGGTGAAGTTTCAGACCCATAGCTAATTATTCACCTACTCAAAATGAGTAAACGTGAATTATCTCTAAAAGTATTGCAGATAGCCAATTTTTCTCAAATAACTCATTCACCTACTTTTGGGAGAGCTTTCACTCTGTGAAGTTTCAGACCCATAGCTATTTATTCACCTACTCAAAATGAGTAAATGCTAATTATCTGTAAAAGTATTGCGGATACCCAATTTTTATCAAATACTCATTCATCTACTTGTGGGAGAGCTTTCACATGGTGAAGTTTCAGACCCATAGCTAATTACTCACCTACTCAAAATGAGTAAATGCGAATTATCTCTAAAAGTATTGCAGATAGCCAATTTTTCTCAAATAACTCATTCACCTACTTTTGGGAGAGCTTTCGCTTGGTGAAGTTTCAGACCCATAGATAATTATTCACCTACTCAAAATGAGTAAATGTGAATTATCTCTTAATAGTATTGCAGATAGCCAATTTTTCTCAAATAACTCATTCACCTACTTTTGGAAGACCTTTCACACACGAAAATGAAAAATTGTGAATATCTCGGAAAAGCTATTTCTTCTGCTTTAATGCTCGGCGGGAGATACACACCACGGTAGTGGTCTTGACAAAAATTTTTGTCTCCCCAAAAAATGGTGGCCATTTTGAATTTTCAAAGTTTTTGCAAAACACAAAAATGCTTATATCTCGAAAACCGTGCTATATGGAGTGAACTCAACAAAATTTTGGACCTGCTGGGTATCTCTGCAGAGTAGCCATGCCAATTTTCAAAATATTTTTGTCTCGCCAAATATAACGGACATTTTTAATTTTTTTATTTTTTGCAAAACACAAAAATGCTTATATCTTGAAAACCGTGCTAGATAGAGCAGACTGCGCTGACTTTGGTTGCCACAACAGTATAAGGCTAGAAACGAAGCATTTTCTTAATACTTTAGCACTCGCCTTTATATCCTTTTCGGGACGCTTTGTTTTTGCTATGCAAAAACATTATCTTTTTTTTTGCGAGCGATCCTCTAGTTTTATTTAACCCAGAAATAGTGGGTTTTAAATTCAAGTCTTGTATGTATAAACTTACTAAGTTTGCGGATGACACAACTTTGATATTAGATGGTTCAGTAAGCTCACTGCAGGCAGCACTTAACACACTTGAAGTATTTGGTAATTTCTCAGGCCTTCGAATGAATAGAGAAAAAACAGAAGTTATATGGATTGGCAGGAAAAAATACTCAAAAGATAAACTTTACTTACCTGTTGATCTGGATTGGGGTAAATCAGAATTTCGACTGCTTGGAATAACTTTTCATTTTGAATTGAGTAAAATGCCTGAATTAAATTTGAAAAGTACTTTGGATAAGGCCAATATAGAGCTCACAAAATGGCAATTGAGGCAAATAACACCAATTGGTAAAATAACTGTTTTGAAAAGTTTAATTCTCTCCCAATTCATCCATGTATTTTCAATTTTGCCAATTCCGGATAGTTTTGTAAAAACTTTAAATTCAATATTTTATAAATTTTTGTGGAACAACAAGCCAGATAAAATAAAAAGAGGAACAATGTGTTCCAGCTATACCGGTGGTGGTTTGAAAATGATTGATATAAATGAATTTATTAAATCTTAAAAGTGTGCTGGATACGGAGAATAATTTGTGACTCAGAGTCTCAATGGCTTAAGCTGTTTCACGAAATGTATGGCAATGAAAAAACAATTCACATTGAGAGTATGTGGTTTAATAATATTAATTGTAAAATGACAAATGGCTTTTGGATTGAAGTAATGAAAAGTTGGCAGACACTTTGTCATAGATGTAAATTGAGAAATAATGCTGATATCTTGAATTCTTGCCTTTGGTATAACCCAAAGCTGGCAAGAGATCCATTTTATTTATCAGCATGGTATAAACAGGGGATATACTGCATAGGGGATATTGTAGATAACAGGGGGGAAGTAGAAGCCATTGAAGTATTGAAGGACAGATATTACTTTAATATAAATATAATTGATTATTATAGAGTCAAATTACTTGTTCAAAATTTTATCAGTAAAAACAAATATGGAGAAAATTTTCATTATGCAAGACCATCTCTCCCCTTTCATTTGAAAATCTTAATGAAATCTAAAAAAGGGTGTCAAGATTTTTATGATATTTTCGTATCTGATATAGTAAAAAAACCAATTGCACAAATAAAATGGGAAACTCTTATTGATGATACTGTTCCAAATTTTTGGAAAGTAATATATAGAATTTGCTTCAAATCAATTGCTGATAATGAACTTAAGTGGTTCCAATATAAAATAGTTAACAATATTTTGGCCATTAAACACTACCTGTATAAAATAAAGCTCTCTGAAAGTGACAAATGCCAACTCTGTAATTCTCAAACAGAAACTATATGTCATCTTCTTTCGCAGTGCAAAGAAACTGAAGAATTATGGAAAAATGTCAAAAACTGGATTTTTAGACGAACTGGGATTAATGTCACATTTACAGAAACAATGAAAATTTTGGGATATACGAAATATGATGAAAACTTTTGGCCTGTGAATTTTATACTTATGAAAGTAAGACATTATATTTACCATTGTTCAAAGACAAAACAACCACTGAATATTTTTCAGCTTCAAAAAGAAATTAAAAATAAATATGAAGAAGAAAAATTATTAAGTAGAATTAATTGTCAGAACCACATATTTGATAAAAAATGGTCATTATGGCAGAGTCTGTTTTTGAATATTTAACCAATAAGTATATAATGAATGAACAATGGAAGTGCACCGCTTTTTGTTTTTACCAGTCAGATTTTTATTTAAAAATATGCTTTAATATAGTTTTGTTTTCTTTTTCAATTTAGATTTACTTGTACAGTATGTAATGTGTTTTTGATGTTCACTTTTCTTATCCTTGTAATAATCTTGTAATCTAGTGAAAAATAAAGAAATAAAAAAAAAAAATTTTTCAATAAATTTTCCCCTCCCCAAAAATGGCGGCCATTTTGAATTTTCAAATTTTGGCCAAAAATGGCAAAACACAAATTTGCTTCTATCTCCTTAACCGTGCGAGATATAGCGATTTTGTCGAAATTTTCGATCCACAGGGTATCTAAGCAATGTACTCTTGGCAATTTTCAAAAAATTTTCCTCTTCCCAAAAATGGCGGCCATTTTGTATTTTCGAATTTTTGCCAAAAATGGCAAAACACAAATTTACTTCTATGCCCTTAACCGTGCCAGATAGAGCGATTTCGTTGAAATTTTTGACCCAACCAATGCAAAAAAGCATGAAGCTGAAATAATTTACATGTATACTAATAAATATTTAAGCATCATTGATATATTTTACAAATGTAACAGGGTCTTGTAAGACTACTGTACAGTTTTTGCAAAAGGTTCATGGGGTGGACATTACACATGATGATGTGTGTTCTTCTATGCTATCCTGTTTCTATTCATATGTCGCAGCTACTATCAACAGGGCGTCCTATTTCTAGTTACTTTCCGGGTATCCAAACAGAATCCTTTCTTTGTCTAAAGATAAATTAATTGGAGATATCTTTTGTAGCCATAATGTTAAGTTATTCCAGAATGATTTAACTAAATGACATTCACAAAATAAATGAATAATATCTTCAATACAGTTGTTACAAAAATTACAATATGGATCTTCTGTAATCATCAGTTTTGTTAGGTAACCTCTTGTATCTAAAATTCTATTTAACAACCTGTATTGAAACCAAATAAATTTGTGATCCTTAATTGTTTTAAAACAAATGATATTATAACACTGCCAATTGCTGATGCTTATTTCTGGTATCTCCTATTTGATACTCCATTTATACCTAAGTGCGTTGTTATCATAGTTCTGGTTTATTATTCTGTACAATTTATTTGATTTAGCATTACCACAAACAAACTTCAAATAATAAGGGAGAAAGGGCTTTTTCATTTGGAAGTTTTCAATATTTGAATATTTGATAAATTTCTCTAGATTTAATCTGACCCTATAATTGTATCCCCGGACGAAAGTCGGGGATACTTAGGATTCAGTACGGTCACGCCGCCGCCGCAGAGATTTCCTTTTGGACCTGATAATTTAAAAAATATTTTAGTTAGAACTTTCAAATTTGGTATGTGGGTATATATGGGCAATGCCACGAACGCTATTGTTTTGTGACCTTGACCTTCAATCTCAAGGTCACTGGTGGCCTCTTAAAGGTCAGATTTGGGCCATTTTTTCACTTTTTGGCCCAGTTCTCCTATACAGAAAGTGACATCATCCTGTGGCTGGTATATATAATACATATATATGTCCTCTGGAAGCATGCAGAAATTTGACCTTGAAGCTCTTCATTGAAGGTCATCCACTGACCGCCAAAGTACCTGACCGAGGGTCATTTTTGGCAATTTTGGAGATATTTTCACACTTAATGGTGACTATATTGCATGGAAACTATTGAAAATGACTTTGGAGGTTGAGTACATGATGGACTTCTACCATCCAGGCTTACTGGTTACGGATCTTCATTTAAGGTCATCCACTGACCGCCAAAGTACCTGACCAAGGGTCATTTATGGCAAATTTGACTACATTGCATGGAAACTATTGAAAATGGCTTTGGAGGTTGAGTACATGATGGAGTACCAGCATCCAGGCTTACTGGTTACAGATCTTCATTTAAGGTCATCCACTGACCGCCGAAGTACCTGACCAAGGGTCATTTTTGGTCCTCTATTTGTTTGTTTGTTTGTAAACAAGATAACTCAAAAACTGACAGATGGATTTTGATAAAATTTTCAGGATATGTCCAAAATGGTAAAAGGAAGATATGATTAAATTTTGGGAGTGATCCGGATCACTGTCTGGATCTTCTGGATCCATGAAATTTAATTTGTAAAGACAGATAACTCAAAAACTTATGGGTGCATTTTGATGAAATTGTCAGGAAATGTCCTTAATGGGACAAGGAACAAGTGATTAGATTTTGGGAGTGATCTGGATCACTGTCTGGATCATCCGGATCCAGGCTGCCAGATGTGTTTGTGTACAATATAGCTCAAAAACTTATGGATGGATTTTGATGAAATTTTCAGGATATGTCTGAAAAGGTAAAAGGATGAAATGGTTGAATTTTGGAAGTGATCCGGATCACTATATGGATCTTCTGGATCCATGAAATGTAATTTTTAAAGACAGATACCTCAAAAAGTTATGGATGGATTGTGATGACATTTTCAGCAAATGACCTAAATGGTACAAGGAACAAGTGATTACATTTTTGGAGTGATCTGGATCACTGTCTGGATCATCTGGATCCAGGCTGCAACATAATTTTAGGATGAATATTGATGATATTTTTAGGATATGTTACAAATAGTAAAAGGAAGAAGTGGTAAAAGGAAGAAATGGTTCAATTTTGCGAGTGATCTGGACCACTATCTGGATCTTCTGGATCCATGAAATATAATTTTTAAAGACAAATAGCTCAAAAAGTCATGGGTGGATTTTTATGAAATTTTCAGGAAATGTCCTAAATGGGACAAGGAACAAGTGATTAGATTTTGGGAGTGATCTGGATAATCTGGATCCAGGCTGCCAGATGTGTTTGTGTACAAGATAAATCAAAAACTTATGGACGGATTTTGATGAAATTTTCAGGATATGTCTGAAAAGGTAAAAGGATGAAATAATTGAATTTTGGAAGTGATCCGGATCACTATATGGATCTTCTGGATCCATGAAATGTAATTTTTAAAGATAGATACCTCAAAAAGTTATGCATGGATTGTGATGACATTTTCAGCAAATGACCTAAATGGTGCGAGGAACAAGTGATTAGATTTTGGGAGTGATCTGGATCACTGTCTGGATCATCTGGATCCAGGCTGCCAGATGTGTTTGTGTACAATGTAGCTGAAAAACTTATGGACGGATTTTGATGAAATTTTCGGGATATGTCTGAAAAGGTAAAAGGATAAAATGGCTGAATTTTGGAAGTGATCCGGATCACTATATGGACAGATACCTCAAAAAGTTATGGATGGATTGTGATGACATTTTCAACAAAAGACCTAAATGGTACAAGGAACAAGTGATTGCATTTTTGGAGTGATCTGGATCATCTGGCTCCAGGCTGCAACAGAATTTTAGGATGAATTTTGATATTTTTAGGATATGTTAGAAATGGTAAAAGGAAGAAGTGGTTAAAGGAAGAAATGATTCAATTTTGCGAGTGATCTGGACCACTATCTGGATCTTCTGGATCCATGAAATATAATTTTAAAGACAAATAGCTCAAAAAAGTCATGGGTGGATTTTTATGAAATTTTCAGGAAATGTCCTAAATGGGACAAGGAACAAGTGATTAGATTTTGGGAGTGATCTGGATCATCTGGATCCAGGCTGCCAGATGTGTTTGTGTACAAGATAAATCAAAAACTTATGGACGGATTTTGATGAAATTTTCAGGATATGTCTGAAAAGGTAAAAGGATGAAATGATTGAATTTTGGAAGTGATCCGGATCACTATATGGATCTTCTGGATCCATGAAATGTAACTTTTAAAGACAGATACCGCAAAAAGTTATGGATGGATTGTTTCAGTAAATGACCTAAATGGTACAAGGGACAAGTGATTAAATTTTTGGAGTGATCTGGATCATCTGGATCCAGGCTGCCACATAATCTTGGGATGGACTTTGATATTTTTAGGATATGTTACAAATGGTAAAAGGAAGAAGTGGTAAAAGGCAGAAATAATTCTTTTTTGCGCGTGATCTGGACCACTATCTGGATCTTCCGGATCCAAGAAATGTAATTTTTAAAGACAAATAGCTCAAAAAGTCATGGATGGATTTTTATGAAATTTTCAGGAAATGTCTTAAATGGGACAAAGAACAAGTGATTAGTTTTTGGGAGTAATCTGGATCACTGTCTAGATCATGTGGATCCAGGCTGCCAGATGTGTTTGTGTACAAGATAACTAAAAAACTTATGGACTGATTTTGATGAAATTTTTAGAATATGTCTGAAAAGGTAAAAGGATGAAATGATTGAATTTTGGAAGTGATCCGGATCACTATATGGATCTTCTGGATCCATGAAATGTAATTTTTAAAGACAGATATAAGTGAAAGAACTAGTGATTAGCTTTTGGGAGTAATCTGGTACTATGGAGAATCCTGACTTGGTGCTCCAGGAAACAGGCCCAAGACCGACATATTCACGCCTTAACTATGTCCCGTCTGGGGATACACTGCGTCGAGACGCAATCTCTAGTTATCCTGGAAATTAATCGATAAATCAAAGTGTGTTTGAATATCTGTCAATGTCATCAAATTATTGTCTTCTTGTGTAATATCCGCTGGAAATAGTACACCTGTGGCTGCCCAATTTGACAAAATACATATTATCTTGACTAATGTTTTTATTGTACCACCAGGTACTGATAATTAAGCGTCCCTGAAAGGGCGTTTATTTGTTTTCGCCTCAGTTTCCTCGCCGCCGCCACATTATGGTCTCCCTTGAATATCTCCCTTATTATTAGAAGGTTTCAAACCATATTTGGGAGTTATATACCTTAGGCGTGGGAAATTTTTTCTGCATGCTTAAATTTGACCTTTGACCTTTATGAAGGTCACATGATCAAAAACTATTTTTTGAAGTACACCCCCCCCCCCCGTCATCACAGTTCAGGAAAAACTACTTGCTACAGAGCCTTATAATTTGACACACCTGTTCATACTATCGAAAACGCGAGCTGATTAGATTTTAGGAGAAATCCCTTGAAAAATGTCTCATTTATGAGTGATTTTCTGACACCTTCCAATCTGAAAGCCTTAAATTTAGGCCAACCCCCCCTATTATCTTAAGTATTGGATTTAGAGCTATAAAATGTACTGGGAGGTAATAGGAAACCATATGTGGAGAGTCTAAATAGCTGATCAGTTTTACCCCACGCCCCCCCCCCCCCCCTATGGGTCAAACTGGGGTCATAAAATAGCTGATTTTGAGTTTTTGCCTTATATCTCCTTTATTGTTGCTTTTATAGCTTCAGAATGTATTAAGAGGTATTGGGAAAGCATATATGGAGAGTCTAAATAGCCGGTCAGTTTTACCCCCCGACCCTCCCTTATGGGTCAAACTGGGGTCATAAAATAGCTGATTTTGAGTTTTTGCCTTATATCTCCTTTATTGTTGCTTTTGTAGCTTCAGAATGTATTAAGCGGTATTGGGAAAGCATATATGGAGAGTCTAAATAGCCGGTCAGTTTTACCCCCCGACCCCCCTTGTGGGTCAAACTGGAGTCATAAAATAGCCGATTTTGAATTTTTGCCTTTATCTCCTTTATTGTTGCTTTTATAGCTTCAGAATATATTAAGAGGTATTGGGAAAGCATATGTGGAGAGTCTAAATAGCCGGTCAGTTTTACCCCCGACCCCCCTTATGGGCCAAACTGGGGTCATAAATAGATGCTTTGGAGTTTTTGGCCTTATATCTCCTTTATTGTTGCTTTTATAGCTTCAGAATGTATTAAGAGGTATTGGGAAAGTATATGTGGAGAGTCTAAATAGCCGGTCAGTTTTACCCCCCGGCCCCCCTTATGGGCCAAACTGGGGTCATAAAATAGCTGATTTTGAGTTTTTGCCTTATATCTCCTTTATTGTTGCTTTTATAGCTTCAAAATGTATTAAGAGGTATTGGGAAAGCATCTGTGGAGAGTCTAAATAGCCGGTCAGTTTTGCCCCCCGACCCCCCCCTTATGGGCCAAACTGGGCTTATAAATAGCTGCTTTCGAGTTTTTGCCTTATATCTCCTTTATCGTTGCTTTTATAGCTTCAGAATGTATTAAGAGGTATTGGGAAAGCATATGTGGAGAATCTAAATAGTCGGTCAGTTTTATCCCCCGACCCCCCTTTATGGGTCAAACTGGGGTCATAAAATAGTTCCTTTGGAGTTTTGCCTTATATGTCCTTTATTGTTGCTTTTAGACCTTCAGAATGTAATAAGAGGTATTGGGAAAGCATATGTGGAGAGTCTAAATAGCTGGTCAGTTTTACCCCCTGACCCTCCCTTATGCGCCAAACTGGGGTCATAAATAGCTGCTTTGGAGTTTTTGCCTTATATCTCCTTTATTGTTGCTTTTATAGCTTCAGAATGTATTAAGAGGTATTGGAAAAGCATACGGTGCAGCTTTGTGCATTCTTAGCTTTACAGCATGCTTATTAAAACCACAAAGCATTGTAAACTTTAAGGGAAGCTTCGCTTTTGTTAGCAAAAGGATTCCTCTAGTTTGTCAATGTCATTGATAGGTGCAACAGTTCTAAGAAAAATATCCCAAGAAAAGAATACATCTTTCCAAAATGGATTTTGCAAGGACAAAGCAATTATTTTTAACCATTGAGATCCTGGTAAGAATACACCTTTATAATCCATGATTTCTGATATAAAAACCTTCCAAGGGGGATTTACTTGTTTGAGTAGTTTTTGCAACCAGGACAATTTCAACGAAACCATGAAATGGTGAATATCTACCATTAAACTTCCATACTTGTAATCACTTTTTACCCCACACCCCTTAAGCCCTTAAGTTCATACTTGGCAGGGACATTGGTTGGGGGGTGTAGGTGTGCAACGTCATGGTCTGACCTTGATTTGACCTTTGACCTTGCCGTAGAGACCTTGAGTTTGAAAATCTTGTCCGGGCTATATCTCGGCAACCATAAGGTGTAGGAAGTTGATACTTGGCAGGGACATTAGTTAGGGCTTGTAGGTGTGCAACGTCATGGTCTGACCTTGATTTGACCTTTGACCTTGCCGTAGTGACTTGACCTATAAAATCTTGTCCGGGCTATATCTCGGAAACCGTAAGGTGTAGGAAGTTGATACTTGGTAGGCACATTGGTTATGGGGTGTAGATATGCAACATCATGGTGTGACCTTAATTTGACCTTTGACCTTGTCGTAGTGACCTTGAGTTTTAAAATCTTGTTGCACCTTTGGGTCTGTCTTTTGTTTCAGATTAGGCACTGTTAAAGTAATGTTAGAATTCATTAAGAATTTTACTTTTACAACTTCCCATTGTAACAGATGGAATTTCATCAACTGAGCCACAGATTTTGCTCCAACAATACACATAAGCATCCATTTAATGTATTACCACTTCTGTATGCATGGTAATATTCAAAACATCTAAACCATAATTTGGCCATTTCAGATGTAGATAAAGTACATGCATTACTTTTCTCTTAGACACTATTTTCTGTATTTAAACATTGTTTGGACCTTTATATAACTGACAGTGCTCTGAAAGTATCCTGAACTTTGTACTGGTACAGTGCTTCTATATCTCATGGTGTTAAAAATATTTGCCTAGGCTGTGGGGTATGGGCATCTCTGATGCTATTTTGAGTTTTTGAATTTTTCGCAAAAATTGCAAAACACAAAAATGCTTATATCTCAAAAACCGTGCTAGATAGAGCGATTTCAATGAAATTTTTTACCCACAGGGTACTTCTGCAGAGTAGCCATGCCAATTTTCAAAAATTTTGTTTCGCCAAATTTGGCGGCCACTTTGAATTTTCGAATATTTTGCAAAAATTGCAAAACACAAAAATACTTATATCTAGATAGAGGGATTTCGACGAAATTTTTGACCCACAAGGTATCTCTACAGAGTAGTCATCCCAATTTTGAAAAAAATTTTGTTTCAACAAAAATGACGGCCATTTTGAATTTTCGCATTTTTCGCAAAAATTGCAAAACACAAAAATGCTTATATCTCGAAAACTGTGCTAGATAGAGGGATTTCAACGAAACTTTTGATCCACAGGGTATCTCTGCACAGTAGCCATCCTAATTTTCAAAAAGTATTTGTCTTGCCAAAAAACGGCGGCCATTTTGAATTTTCGAATTTTTCGCAAAAATTGCAAAACACAAAAATGCTTATATCTTCAAAACCGTGCTAGATAGAGTGATTTTGACAAAATTTTTGACCCACAGCCAAATTCCTTCTGATCCTTTATCATGTAAAGCCTGAGTAGTTCCAAATTCCAACCCTGAATAGGTCTTACTCTTTTACTCATTATTTATAAAAGTTCACAGGAAAAATAGTGGAATAAACTTCTAAATTATTTATAAACTATTTAAGAAGATGAAGTCTTTATGAAGCATATCTACCTGAATCCTAGGCTTAATTTAGTAGGACTGGTTTGTTTTTTAATTATTGATAAACATTAACTAATTCAGAATATAAAGTAATTATGCAGTTTGCTTATATAAAAATTAAATACAAACACAGTTGTTTTTACACTTTCTTTCTATATTTTCAACTTGTAAACATGTTACATATGTAACTTATAACGTATAATATCAAAAACATGTTAATTTCGAATATGTACAGTCAAAACCAGAACGTACAATATCACAAAGTACAAATTACAAATATCTTCTTGGACCAGTTTAAAAGCAGGATTTATGGCTGTAAGGTTTCTTGCTGAAATAGTTGTGGCCTTTATGACTTACAATATGGATTCTTATCAAATTACAACATAGGTTAACCCCTCTGTAAGGAAGTGATTGCAGTTAGATGCACTAGGAGGGGCAGAAATGTAATTACAAGAAAAACACAACACCTGTCATAATGGAAACCAGGGGTGAACAGCCAGGCAAAAGAGTGAGAAGCACCAGCAAAACCTTACAAGAGAAACTTACGTACCTTTGTACATCTAAGCAAAATGGATAAAAGACTCAAGTGGAAAAATGAAGATGCCTCTGAAGTTGTAATGTAAACCTGTAGTGTTATGATACTTGAAAGAACTTTTTTTTCTTAGGAGGTATTTTTCCTGGTCACAAATTATTCAGGAGGCATTCATTCTAGGAGGTATATTTCCTAGGAGACATATATTCTAGGAGGCATTTTTTCCGCGCATCGGACATACATTCTTTTGAGAAGTAAATTTTACACCTACAATTTCTCTTCTGCCAAGCTGTGGTCATTCTTTCATTTGTTAAATATAGTAACATACACAATGCAATAAACTTTACATTTTCTATTCCTTATCATGCATATCTTGACATCTTTTACAGATTACTTCGCACTTTTTCATCAGGGCCGCTTCGTTTTTGTCAGCAAAAACATTTTTCTAGTTATTAAATTCATTTGGGACTACTAATTTAGAATGGACAGTCAAAATAGGAATCCATGAAAAGTGCCCTCCTAGAAAAGTGCCCGCCTAGAAGACTGCCCTCCTTCTACTAGTTTTTGAAGTGTGCTTTTTGTGAATACCAATAGCTGCTCAGGCTTTCACAATTAAAGGTACAGTTAAATCTGCTAGTTTTCCTGAGAGGTGTTGGACAATGCTTTAGACTTTTCTGACGATATTTGTGGTCACATAGATGTGCTTCTGTCAATGTTTATTTTAAAAAATACTTCTTATCTATGTTATCATCATCACATAAATATGTTATAACAATCATATCTTAAAATTCTCTGAATAAAATGTCTATAAAATGCTTATTAAAATGGTTATAAAATATTTTCTGGTGTATCATTTGAGAAAAGGAGGGCACTTTTCCGGCCCCTCAAAAGGAGGGCACATTTCTAGGAGGGCAGTCTTCCAGGACGGCACTTCTCTAGGGGGGCACATTTCTAGACTGGCACTTTTCCATGCACCTCAAAATAGTTGTGTCCCTATCGATGTACGGACCTTTGCCCAAAGGAGCTTTGCCCACAAGGAACTTTGCTTACCCTTTTTTTCATGGGAGGAACTTTGTCCACAATAATAATTTGTAAATTAAATAATATTCAGAAAATAACTTTTTAGTATTTGATTGAAGTAATAATATCTACAATGTAAAGGAATTATAAGTATATGATGTCTACAAAATAACTGTATTCACAGCGAATGTTGGACTTTCTTGAAACCGTTTTAGTATACATGTGTCCATCATTGCAATGTTTTGGCCACTATTTCGTTCTTTCGTTGCCATCTTGCAATACTATTGCAGTCAACCTTATGTACCTTATATTGTGTGTAACTGAGAAGTGCAATTAATGTTTGATGTCTTTCAAAACTGCATGTTCTGAATAGTTATCTAACAGGAATATTAACTGAAGTAAAAAAGGATAATGTCTAGGTAATCCTACCTTCAAAAGATTGTTGTGGGTAGAGTTCCTTGTGGATAAGGGTCCTGTGGCCAGAATTTTGCATTGGACAAAGTACTTGGATTTTCACTCGTCGTCTGGGGATAATTTGGCTTCGCAAATTAAAAGTATTGAAGGTTGAATTGCTGAACTTCTTACATAAGTGGTTATCTTTTGCTCAGAATTATGTCGTACAGAAGATGGGTCCTAAGGAAAATGGCCAGTCAAACCATGAGGCTTGAGTGATAACCTGTCTGGGGATATGTTGGCGCCGAGTTGGCCCAATCTAGTTACCCCACAGCCCTTAATGGCTGTTGGGGTATTGTTTTCACCCATGGTGTCCGGATGGTCGGGCGGGCGGCGGGAAATAGTTTGTCCGGGCTGTATCTCAAACCGTAAGGTGTAGGAAGTTGATACTTGGTAGGGACATTGGTTAGGGGGTGTAGCTGTGCAACGTCATGGTCTGACCTTGATTTGACCTTTGACCTTGCTGTAGTGACCTTGAGTTTGAAAATCTTGTCCGGGCTATATCTCGGAAACTGTAAGGTGTAGGAAGTTGATACTTGGTAGGGACATTGGTTAGGGGGTGTAGTTGGGCAACGTCATAGTCTGACCTTGATTTGACGTTTGACCTTGCCGTAGTGACCTTGACCTATAAAATCTTGTCCGGGCTATATCTCGGAAACCGTAAGGTGTAGGAAGTTGATACTTGGTAGGGATATTGGTTAGGGGGTGTAGGTGTGCAACGTCATGGTCTGACCTTGATTTGATCTTTGACCTTGCCGTAGTGACCTTGACCTATAAAATGTTGTCCGGGCTATATCTCGGAAACTGTAAGACTTGGGAAGTTGATATTTGGTAGGGACATTGGTTAGGGGGTGTAGGTGTGCAACGTCATGGTGTGACCTTGATTTGACCTTTGACCTTGCCGTAGTGACCTTGACCTATAAAATGTCCGGGCTATATCTCAGAAACCGTAAGGTGTAGGAAGTTGATGCATGGTACGGATATTGGTTAGGGGGTGTAGGTGTGCAACGTCATGGTGTGACCTTGATTTGACCTGTGACCTTGCCGTAGTGGCCTTGACCTATAAAATCTTGTCCAGGCTATATCTCAGAAACCGTAAGGTGTAGGAAGTTGATACTTGGTAGGGATATTGCTTAGGGGGTGTAGGTTTGCAGCGACATGGTCTGACCTTGATTTGACCTTTGACCTTGCCGTAGTGACCTTGACCTATAAAATGTTGTCTGGGCTATATCTAGGAAACTGTAAGGCTTGGGAAGTTAATATTTGGTAGGGACATTGGTTAGGGGGTGTAGGTGTGCAACGTCATGGTGTGACCTTGATTTGACCTTTGACCTTGCCGTAGTGACCTTGACCTATAAAATGTCCGGGCTATATCTCAGAAACCGTAAGGTGTAGGAAGTTGATGCATGGTACGGATATTGGTTAGGGGGTGTAGGTGTGCAACGTCATGGTGTGACCTTGATTTGACCTGTGACCTTGCCGTAGTGGCCTTGACCTATAAAATCTTGTCCAGGCTATATCTCAGAAACCGTAAGGTGTAGGAAGTTGATACTTGGTAGGGATATTGCTTAGGGGGTGTAGGTGTGCAGCGACATGGTCTGACCTTGATTTGACCTTTGACCTTGCCGTAGTGACCTTGACCTATAAAATGTTGTCTGGGCTATATCTCAGAAACCATAAGGAGTAGGAAGTTGATACTTGGTAGGGATATTGATTAGGGGGTGTAGGTGTGCAACGTCATGGTCTGACCTTGATTTGACCTTTAACCTTGCTGTAGTGACCTTGACCTATAAAGTATTGTCCGGGCTTTATCTCGGAAACTGTTAGGTGCAGGAAGTTGATATTTGGTAGAGACATTGGCTAGGGGGTGTAGGTGTGCAGCATCATGGTGTGACCTTGATTTGACCTTTGACCTTGCCATAGTGACCTTGACCTATAAAATCGTCAGGGCTGTATCTCGGAAACTGTAAGGTGTAGGAAGTTGATACTTGGTAGGGACATTGGTTATTGGCTATAGGTGTGTATTATCATGGTGTGACCTTAATTTGACCTTTTACCTTGCCGTAGTGACCTTGACCTTTAAAATCTTGTTGCACCTTTGGGTCTGTCTTTTGATGCAGATGAAGCAAAAGTCATATTAGAATTTATTAAGAATTTTACTTTCATAACTTCCCATTGTAAGAGATAGAATTTCATCAAGTGAGCCGCAGATTTTACTCCAACACCACACATAAGCATTCATTAAATGTATTACCACTTCTGTATGCATGGTAATATTCAAACCATCTAAACCATAATTCGGAAATGCAGATGTATATAAAGAGTGTTGAATTTTAGTTTACTGATTAATGCTGTCATCTTGTCATTGAATTATCTTGTTTTAATACTTCATCTTTATACGCATTATCTTTCTTTTAAACATTATTTCTCCATTTAAACATTGTTTGGACCTTTATATAACTGACAGTGCTCTGAAAGTATCCTGAAGTTTGTACTGGTACAGTACTTCTATCTCATGGTGTTGAAAATATTTCCCAAGGCTGTGGGGTACGGGCATCTCTGATGCTATTTTTTTTAATGCATTTAAAATTCATGAATTCATGCAGTAAATCATTTATCACATAAAAAGTATTGCAATTACAGCCTTTTATAAAAACATGTTGTTCAGCTACTTTTTCCATAGCTACAACATGGTTAGTAAATTGGGAGTCTATCCAAATGACTGAGTAACAGATACTTTCTGACTTTTCAGTACCTATGAGTAAAATCACTTGTAACTTGAAAAGTATTGTATCTAAGAGTATTTTATAAAAACATGTTATTCAGCTACTTAGGGGGCCACAGTGGCGCAGTGGTAACACATTCACCTCCCACCTCTGAGGTTCGTGGTTCAAACCCCTGACCTTATGTGGGAAAGTTGGTAGTGGCTTACCAATCAAAATGGTGGGCAGTTTACAGTATAGAACCTTGACCAACTGTATGTACTGGTTTCCTCTGCCCACAAAACTACCTGTCGTGATATGACCTGTAAATTGTTGAAAGCGATATAAAACCCCAAATAAAGAAATAAATATTCACCTACTTTTGGATCAGATTTAACATAGTGAAATTGTAGATATGTAGCTCATTGCATAGGTTCTGACTGTTGAGTAAATCAGTTGTAACTTGAAACGATTGCATTTAGAGTATTTTGTTGAAATCTGTTATTCAACTACTTTTGGGCCAGCTGTAACATAGTAAAATTGCCGACTAGACCCTCATTGCATAGCTGAGCAATAGCTACTTTGAGGTTCTCACTGTTGAGTTTATCACTTGTAACATAAGCATTAAGAGTATTTTGTTTAAATAAGTTATTCACCTACTGTTGGATCTTCTATAACATAGTAAAGTTGCACACCTGTAGCTTTTTGCAGAGCTGAGCACTAGCTTTTTTGAGATTTTGAGTAAATCACTTGTAACTTGAAAACTATTGCATTTATAGTATTTTTGTTTGTATGTGGTTCACCTAGTTTTGGGGAAGCTATAACATTGTAAAATTGCGGACCTGTAGCTCATTGCGTGGCTGAGCCATAGCTGCTATGAGGTTCTCACATTTGAGTAAATCACTTGTAACTTGAAAACTATTGCATTGAGATTATGTTGTTGACACATGTTATTCACCTACTTCTGGGTCAGGTATTTCATAGTAAAATTGCAGTTACTTTCACATTCTCGCTGTTGAGTAAATCACTTGTAGCTTGAAAACTATTGCATTTACAGTATTTTGTTTAATATGTTTTTCATCTTGTTTGGGGTCAGCTTTTACATAGTAAAATTTCAGACCAGTAGCTCATTGCATAGCTGACAATAGCTATTTTGAGATACGTTTTTTTCTACTTTCACTTGCACTCTCAATATCAGGTCACTTTTGTGACCCTAACATGATCCTTTCAGGAGAATTTCTCATCAACCAATAACATTTACCTCTTCACATCGGTCATTTAACATTTCATATAAAATTACAAACTGTAGGGACGCTCTGTGTTTGTGTACAAAAACATTTTGTCTAGTTTCATTTTCTCTTCCTTTAAACTTTAATGCTTTGATTTTTTTAAACTTATCTTTTTTCAAAAATTTATTTCTACTTTTATTTTGCTTTCATGCACATGTAATAAAGCTATATATTTACAACCACAGGTTCTCAGAAGTTGAAGACCTTGACAGATGTTAGATGAAGATGACAACTCAAATAGGACTACTTAGTGGTAAGTTATATATTGGTCTTGGATTGTCTTATGAACTTATACATCACAGACAATTAAGTGAGAAAATCCCTTGATCATGATTGTTACCATATATTGAAATGTTGTTTAAAAATCATTATTACATGTTTGGTCAGTTTTTTATTACACTGAAACCCAATGAGAGGAATGGGGATACGTTTAATCTACTGTTGTCCCATTGTCACAAATTGGGGTCATTATTCTTATTATTTAATTCACTTTTTGCCAACACACAAATACATTGACAGGACAAATACAGATACAGTGACAGTACAATAGACAAAAGAACAATCTGTACAGTACATGAAATGATTAGTGCTCAGCAGCATTTAATTGTCATTAATTACTGCAGTGGAATTCGAAAACAAGTTAGTAAAGTTGCACCATATTTTTTGGAAGTTACTACGTGGATGTCTAAATTCTAGCTTCTCCACATACTCTTGCTCTAAATATATTGTGACCATATTGTTACAGAAGCTCAATAGTGAGTGTGGATGAAGATCATGCGTACTCAAAAATATACATCTTAGCTGCCATATATATTGTATTGAGTGGGATAAATAGATCTCCATAGGAGAGGTGACAAAAAAATCAGGTTTGGTGCAGAGATGAGAATATTATAGCCAAGTTTTGATTTTTAAGTGTTTTAAGTTTGGTCGAGAAAGTTTTTGCCTCTTCACAGTGGACAAACGAATGCATAATGGTTTTATTATAGTAATTGCATAAGCTACAGACACGTTCATTACTTAGTTTTTGTATCCCCGGACAAAAGTCGGGGATACTAGGGATTCAGTGCGGCCATGCCGCCGCCGCCGCCGCCACAGAGATTTCCTTTCAGACGCGATAACTTAAAAAAATATTTTAGTTAGACCTTTCAATTTCGGTATGTGGGTATATATGGGCAATGCCACGAACGCTATTGTTTTGTGACCTTGACCTTCAATTTCAAGGTCACTGGTGGCCTCTTAAAGGTCAGATTTTGGCCATTTTTAGGCGGGTTGCGTGTAACTAACCCGCCTATTAGATTGATGTGTCTGACGTCCGTCTGTCCGTCCACATTTTTCATTTCCGGAAACTCGAAAACGGTTTGTCCAATCGAATTCAAATTTGACAGGGAGATAGATCACCATCATAGCTAGGTTCCTTTCGAAATTGGTGTAATTCCGTCTGTTCGTTTGTCCGTTTTTCTGTCCATCCATCTGTCCGTTCATATTTTCGTTTCTGGACTCTAACTCGAAAACGGTTTGTCCAATCGAATTCAAACTTGACAGGGACATAGATCACCATCACAGCTAGGTTTCTTTAGAAATTGTTGTAATTCCGTCCGTTCGTTTGTCCGTCAAAATTTTTGTTTCTGGACTCTAGCTCGAAAACGGTTTGTCCAATCGAATTCAAACTTGACAGGGACATAGATCACCATCATAGCTAGGTTCCTTTCTAAATTGGTGTAATTCTGTCTGTTCGTTTGACCGTTTTTTGTCCGTTTGTCTGTCCATCCATCTGTCCGTCCACATTTTCATTTCCGGAATCTAACTCGACAATGGTTTGTCCAATCGAATTCAAACTTGACAGGGACATAGATCACCATCACAGCTAGGTTTCTTTAGAAATTGTTGTAATTCCGTCCGTTTGTTTGTCCGTTTGTCTGTCCATCAAAATTTTTGTTTCTGGACTCTAACTCGAAAACGGTTTGTCCAATCGAATGCAAACTTGACAGGGACATAGATCATCATCATAGCTAGGTTCCTTTCGAAATTGGTGTAATTCCGTCCGTTTGTCTGTCCGTCCACATTTTCGTTTCCAGACTCTAACTCGAAAACGGTTTGTCCATATGATTTTAAACTTGACAGGGACATAGATCACCATCACAGCTAGGTTCCTTTCGAAATTGGTGTAATTCCATCCATTTGTTTGTCTGTTTGTCTGTCCATCAGAATTTTCGTTTCTGGACTCTAACTCGAAAATGGTTTGTCCAATCGAATTCAAACTTGACAGGAAGATAGATCACCATCATAGCTAGGTTCCTTTCGAAATTGGTGTTTTTATTGCGTTAATACATCCTATCCAATGGACAATTGCTAATCCGGTCGGCGCAGACCGGCCCGCCAAACGACAGAAAAAGTCGCATTATATGAGTGCATAATGCCCCCACAAGTGTTCCGGTCCCTGTGTGTGCTCGCAAGGTGGCGTGTCGTACTTCCTCCCTGTCCAGACAGCGTGACGTCATAGCATCTTTTTTGGCGCGTGTGTGTGTGGACGCGTTTTTCATCAGCTCTCGCAAGTGATATATATTGTATTTGTTAATTCTTCAAGGAACTTTATTTTATTTTACGGAACATTAGTACCTTCATTGTGGATATAATGGCATCTCCTGGTCAACGAAGGGGAGTTTGTGGACACGCCATGGCTGGCTTTGACCAGCATGCGCATTGTGCCCGTTGTCGGGATAAAAAGAAAGGTACTGATCCTTGTATCAAAGGCAATGTTTGCCCTTCATGTAATGTGCTTACTGAAGAACAGAAACTTCGCTTGGCCACCCCCGTTTACCAGAATAAGAAGGAAAAGCGGGACAGTAAGGCTACACTAGAAAATTGTACGTTAGTGGACCCTGCTCTAGTGTCAGTCCTGGGGGTTTCTACAGAAAGCGGGATTAAAAGCTCAGAAGAGGTGAGTAGCAACGCTGTAGTTGTGAAAGCCAAGAAAAATGCTGAGAGCTTGGAAGAGGCGAGTAACGTGTCGGCTAACGTGAAAGCCAAGAAGAAGATTAAATCCCCTGCAGTTTCTGTGACCAAGGAAAAGCTAGAAAAAAGCAAGAAACTTCAATCTTCACCGGCTAAACCCACCAAGGGTTCTACAGACAGTAAATTGGAGGCTATGGATACTAAGTGGTTGGACAGGTTTAATAGGCTTGAGGCTATGCTGTTGTCTAAAAGTCTATCTCAACCGGAACCGTCTTTTCAACCAGTGAAACTATCACCGGTCAGACCATCTCCAGCTGACATCGCTGAGAACGTTGCTCCCTTCTTTGCTCCATCTCAAGTCAATACCAAAATGTCTTCATCTCAAGAGCAAGGGGACAAATCTTTGCCTTCTAACCACCCTCATGATATGCCAGTACTCAAGCCGGTGGCCGGTTCTTCAGGCTTGTTAGCTTCTCATCAACAATCAGAACCGGAAATGGACACCAACAGTGCCTCAGAGTCTGATTCCGTACCGGATATGTCGGATAAATGTGAAGAGGGTGAACTTTCATGACTAGATCCGGATAATTCCCTCTCTGATGTTGACCAGGCCCCGTCTGAGGAACAGACATACAGGGAAACAATGCGAGGTATCAGGGCTTATATGAATTGGAATCACATCCCAGATATGGATACAACCCTATCCAGTTCCGAGGACAATCCCTTTGCAGCTCCCAAAATACAGCCTGCAGGGAAGATTAGTGTTCAACTACCTACAGATGATTGGCTGTGCCGAAAAATGGACAGACTTAATTTGACTCTTATGCAAGGATATCCTGCTAAGGGTTCTGAACCCGGTGGACTGCAAAGGGATCAATTCATCAAACCTACCAAGTCACAGGGGAAATGGTATGGCTTGCACCCTAACCAAGATAAACCGGCCGGTTCCGTCTCTTTCTGGCACAGTGACAATGCTAAAGTTAACAGTACCTTCAGTAGAATCGCCAGATACTGTGCTCTTTCAGCACCAGCCCCTGTTTCTCGTTTTATTGCTCAGGATACCCTGCGTAAATGGGAAAGAAGTGCACGTGAAGCCACATATATGTGTAATCAAGCTGCTGGCCTGAGTAGAGGTTTGAATAAGGTTCAACAGGATATGTCCTCGCAGTTAAAGATCATTCAAGGAGAACACAGCAAAGGCAAGTCGGCCGGCAAAGCAGGTAGTGCCACCGAAGAACTTCAACATCTTGTGCATTTTAATGCTTCTATTTTCCAGTGTATGGCGAAAACAATGGAACACTTGTCAGATTTCGCTTTTGTCAGTATGTTTAACTTCACACTGGCTAGATGGGACTCATATCTTGCCCTTGTAAAGGCTGGCATCAAGCAGGACACCCTGGCCTCTCTACGCCAGGCCCCTATGCAGTTGGATACTTTGTTTCCTGATTTTGTGTTGAAGAAAGCAGAAGAGGATATCTCAAAGTTTGAAGACAGGGGTCGGTCTCACACTAGTTCCTCTGGCCGGAAGGACAGTCGTTTCCACCCGTATAAAAGGCCTGAGAAGCCCCATCAAGAAAATAAGCAGACTAGGCCTGCCTGGAAGAACATTGGCAGATTGCAAAAGAAAAAGGCTAAATTCCAGGGTAACAAATACTCCTCGCGACAGGCCTGGGGTTACAATTCATTTAAATGACAATCAAAGTTCAGACCTTCAGTCCCTGGAGGTTCAACACAGGGGACAGGAACTTTACAGTGGGGTACCGGATCATCAAGCCGGACCGGACTCCGAACAGACTTTAAAGTTTGTGTAAGGAAATATAAACTCTGTAAATTCATCTGTTGTTTTTCCTGCACCTTTTGCAATCGGGCAGCCGCAAAAGAAAGGCATAAGTCCAGCACCTGTAAACTTAAACAAAGTTGAGTCATTAAAATATGTGAACAATGCTTTGTGTGTAGATCACTTGTGTTCTGTAACTCAGGTAGCAAATGTCCCAAATGTTGCTTCCAATCTTCCTGTAGGGACCAGACTTCAAAACTATTGGACAAAGTGGGTGGATCTGGGTGCAAATCCAACAGTAGTTCAAATCCTAAGAGAGGGTTACCATCTCTCCTTGCGGATCCGACCCAAACTTGCAAGAAATCCCACAGTCATAAGCTGTCATGTAAATCCCCACAGGAACAGCTACCTGGTGGAGGCATTGCATCAGCTTATAACCAAGGTGGAGAAATTCAAAATGGAAACCCCGGAAACCATCAGGACTTCCCTTCAACAAGGGGAGTGGGTCACCTCAATAGACTTCAAAGACGCCTACTTCCATATACCCATACACCAGAGGTCACGAAAATATCTCAGATTTCATGTCCAAGGTCAGACCTACCAGTTCAAAGCACTACCTTTTGGCCTCTTCTTCGATTTTGTAGGCTATCAATTCGACCTCCAGTCCGGACGGGTCCGACCTACTCCGGACGGGTGGCAAACCCTTCAGGGGAAGATACAGACCTACCAGTTCAAAGCACTACCTTTTGGCCTCTTCTTCGATTTTGTGGGCTATCAATTCGACCTCCAGTCCAGACGGGTCCGACCTACTCCGGACCGGTGGCAAACCCTTCAGGGGAAGATACAGACCCTACTGTCACTGCCGGCCTGTCCGGTCCGGCAATTCATGTCCTTGATAGGCCTGTTAACAGCCACAGAAAAGCAGGTTCATCTAGGTCGACTGCATATGAGGCCCATACAGTGGCATCTCAAAAACAATTGGAGGGTACCAGAATCTCTGGAGAAAATTATCCCATTACCCAGGTCACTACACTCTCACTTAAGGTGGTGGCTGGAGGAAGGCAATGTGCTCCAAGGGCAACCATTACACCCCTTAAAACATGCTCTGCAAATTTTTACAGACGCATCAAAAGAAGGTTGGGGCGCTCATTTAAACGAACACACTGCAAGAGGTTCCTGGTCAGTGCCGGAAAGCAAGCTGCACATAAACTATCTGGAACTAAAAGCAGTCTTTCTAGCCTTAAGGGAGTTCCAGGACCTCTGTGTAAACAATATAGTGCTAGTGGCCACCGACAATACAACAGTGGTGGCTTACATAAACAAAGAAGGAGGCATGAGGTCAGGCCCACTCTGTGCCCTGCTATGGAGAATCCTGACCTGGTGTGCCAGGAAGCAAGTGACACTGAAAGCCCGACACATCCCGGGTCGGCTGAACGTGGTAGCAGACAAGCTATCCAGATTAGGACAGACCATTCAAACGGAGTGGTCCCTCCTTCCGCAGGTATTCGAAGCAATATGCTGCAGGTGGCACCGGCCTCAAATAGACCTCTTTGCCACCAGATTCAACAACAAGCTACCTCTCTTTGTGTCACCCTTTCCAGATCCCCTGGCCTCAGCAGTAGATGCACTCAGCCTAACTTGGGAGGATCTGGATCCTTATGCTTTTCCCCCAACAGCCATATTGGGCAAGGTAGTAGATAAGTTGCAGGACTCCCAGTGCAGCAGAATCATTCTGATCACCCCAGGGTGGCCAAACATGCCCTGGTTTTGGGACCTGGTAGTCATGTCCAGTCAAATTCCACTGAGCTTGCCCAAACTGCCCAATCTGTTGACCCAGCCCTTCAGTCAGACTCCTCACAGGAATCTGACAAATCTAAATCTCCACGCTTGGCTCCTAGAGCCTCAGCAATCAAGGAGCACGGTTTCTCTGAGGCAGTGGCAGCAAGAATTGAAGCTCCTCAGAGAAAATCAACCAGATCAGTCTATGAAGCAAAATGGGCCATTTTTACAAAGTGGTGCCTCTCTAATAAGGTGGACTTCAGAGCACCACCTGTAAAATCAGTGGCTGATTTTCTTATGTACCTTTTTCAGGACAAAAAGTTGCAGCCCAGTACCATTGATGGTTACAGGTCTGCCATTGCTGATAAATTGGGGAATTCCTCCATTAATATCAGCAAAGATGACAATCTCACCCGTCTCTTGGATAGTTTCCACAGGGACAGACCCAGAGGCAGGAGGGAAATCCCTTCCTGGAACCTCTCCCTGGTTCTACACCAGTTGACAAAAGCACCCTTTGAGCCAATTGGGGAGGCCTCCTTGAAGCATTTGACCTTCAAGACAGTCTTTTTGTTAGCCTTAGGGTCAGGCAAACGTAGAAGTGAGATACATGCTTGGCAGAACAGAAATATCAGGCACCAAGCAGACTGGTCAAAAGTGTCACTATTTCCTTCACCCAGCTTTTTGTCAAAGAATCAGTTGGCCAAGGAAGGTCCAGATAGTGTGGCTCCAGTGGTTATTCCAGCCCTGGCCCCAACACTGGATAGGTCCCTGAATTTGACAGATCCCTCTGCCCAATCAGAGCTTTGCGCTATTATTTAGACAGGATGTCAGATCTTAGGCAGAATAAGGAACTAGTCTTTGTTTCCTTTAAGAAAGGATTCAACAAGGATATTTCCCCTGCCACCATCTCCTCGTGGATCAAACAGACTGTGATCCTATGTTATGAGCTCTCTGACCAGGAGGCCCACAAGTTGCACCAGGTCAAAGCCCATGATGTTAGGGCCTTTGCTGCATCTAAGGCCTTCCAAGGGGGGTGTTCCTTAGAGCAGATCTTATCAGCCTGCCATTGGAAATCTCATAACACCTTCACACAGTTTTACTTGAAGGATGTGGCTTGGGCTGATTCAGAGCTCTACCACCTGGGTCCAGTAGTAGCTGCCCAACACAGGGACCGGAACACTTGTGGGGGCATTATGCACTCATATAAGGCGACTTTTTCTGTCGTTTGGCGGGCCGGTCTACGCCGACCGGATTAGCAATTGTCCATTGGATAGGGTATTAACTTATAAAAATTTAATTTACTTATTAAATTTGCAAAATTTTGTCCATTCGTTTGTCTGTTTTTTGTCCAATTGTCTGTTTGTCACATTTCTGTTTCCGGACTCTCACTGGAAAACGCTCTGTCCAATCAAATTCAAACTTGACAGGGAGATAGATCACCATCATAGCTCGGTTCCTTTCGAAATTGGTGTAATTCCGTCCGTTTGTTTGTTCGTCAACATTTCCGGACTCTAGCTCGAAAACGCTTTGTCCAATCGAATTCAAACTTGACAGGGTGATACATCACCATCATAGCTAAGTTGCTTTCGAAATTGGTGTAATTCCGTCCTTTCGTTTGTCCGTTTATAGCATAGATACAATTATGTAACCTAGATTACAAGTTTTACATTTCTTAGCACGTCTAACACATTCACCTTAACTGGGTGACCTAACATTTCTTTCCTTGTTTCTAAATGTAATTACAGCAGTTGCTAACCTTATTGCTGCCTGTGCAACCCGCCTTTTGGGGCATCTTTGACCCTCTTGTTTCACATTTTGGACCAGTTCTCATATACAGAAAGTTAGATTATCCTATTGGTGGTATATATAATACTATATATGTCCTCAAGCATTCAGAAATTTGACCTTGAAGCTCTTCATTGAAGGTCATCCACAGACCGCAAAAGTACCTCACCGAGGCCATTTTCGGCCTTTTTGGAGATATTTTCACACTTAATGCTGACTATATTACATGGAAACTTTTTTTTTTTTTTTTTTAATATTTTATTTCACAATATAGCACATTGGTTATTTGTACATTGTAATACATATGACCCAAATAAAAAGATATTCTACCACCGTTAGATTGTATTTACTTGTCACATTGCTTCATAGTATTTCAATACTTTTTTATATAATTCACATAGACATTCACCATTTTTACCCTTATTTAATGCAATCAGGTACATTTCACACTCTATTTGCTTTTTAAGTAAATTAATAAAAATCTTTAAAGTAATATTTTTCTCATTTTTCTTTGTCAAGTAGATGCATTGTTTTCCAACTAATATTAATAGGTTTAGTACTTGGTGAAGTAAACTTGTTGAGGGGATTCCAAATAAAATTTCTAGAACTGTAAGTTGGCAATTTAACTTTAAAATATTGATATTTAATTCTTTTAGGCTGCTCCAGACAACTTGTACTTTTTCACAATAGTAGAAGAAATGTTCCACAGTATCTAGCTGTGAGCAAGATGTACAAAAGGGACTATCTTTTATTTTCCAGTTACTTAAATTGTAGTTGCACCCTATAAAACGATGAAGGATCTTGTACTGTAAACTATGCAGCCTAATATCTGGTGTTGTTCTGAATGGTATCTTATAGATGGTGGACCAGTCGGTCTTTTCTAAAAAAGGGTAATACTCCACCCACTTGTTCTCTGCAGTAGGAATACTTTTCTTGTATGTTATGCTTTCATAAACCTTTTTATTTGTGAGGCTATTCAGATTTATTTTTAAGTGGGTAATATCATAACAGTCAGGAGTTGTATCAAGCCTGTTCTCTGTTTTTAGTTTAGCCTTCCAGAGTTTGATGGAATAGCACATATCAAAGCATTGAAGTCAAGGTCAGGCAGGTGGCAGTTATATCTTTGTTCAAAATTAAGCCTTGATAACAAAGTTTGATGATGAAATAGTTGACTTATTTTGGTTATCCCTGTCTCTTTAATGACTCTAAAACTAGGTTCTATTACTTTACCTCCGACGGTTATGTATTTATTATATGTCAATTTCTCATTGAGAATTTCTTCTAAGCTATTTGGAGCAACTGCAAAGAACTTAAACCATGATTCTAGAACCTCGCTATAGAATTTAGTTTGGCATTTTCTAAAAATAGTTGGGTCTAGTTTGTGTAGTAACAGAGTTTGATCTGTGATACCAGCATTGGCCAATGCAAGGACTTTCCATTTCTCAACGTATGGATTCTCTGTATTTTCTGACAATAATCTTTTAACCCACATGGCTTTCAAGGATGTAACCATATTTTTAAAGTCAATCATCTTGATCCCTCCCAAATTCTTATCATTGGTGGCTATTTGTCTTCGGACCTTTGCTCTTTTCCCTTTTCCCCAGAGAAACTCAAAAAACAATGCATCTACTTCCGTTATAAATGTATCAGGGACATGAATTACACTACATATATTTATTATTTTGCTCAGCACTAATGTCTTCAGAACCATAACCTTTCCAAAAATAGTCATGTTTCTACCACACCACACATTTAAGGTGTTCCTTATTTCTTCAATTCTTCCTTCTAAATTAAGCTGAACCATTTGGAGTTCATCCAAGCAAAACCAAACTCCTAAAGTTTTAAAGTTGTCTTTTTTCCAAGATATACCAATTGACTCATCTAAATTTGAAGTAAACTTTATGGGAAACACTTCTGTTTTTGATTTATTTAGTTTTAAACCTGAAATTTTGGAAAAGTCCTGCAGCAAGGATAATGCTGACTTTAGTGAAGGAATATCTCTTAGAAAAAGCATGGTGTCATCAGCCAGCTGACATATTTTGAAATTGTTATTTTCAATCCAAATCCCATGTATCGAGCGATTACATCTTAAATTGATAGCCAAAACCTCAGCCACTATTATGAATAAGAGGGCACTTAGGCAGCAACCCTGCCTTATTCCTCTTTTCAGTTTGAAGAAATTAGATGAAAAGCCATTATTTGTTACACAACTCTCTATATCTGTATATATGGTTTTTACCCAAGATATAAAGGAATTTCCAAAATTGAATGCTTTTAGGCATTGGTACAAGAAAGACCACTTAACAGAATCAAAGGCTTTTTCAAAATCTAACATGGCAATAAGGGCTTGTTCATCATTTTTGGAATTGCAATAGTTTAAAATGTCAGCTGTTGTTCGAATATTTGTTCCCATATAGCGACCAGTTATGTATCCAACTTGATCTGTGCTTATTATTTTGTTAAGAACATTTTGCAAACGCATGGCCAGAGCTTTAGTTAAAATTTTATAATCTACATTCAGTAAGCTTATGGGACGCCAATTTTGAAGTTGACACAAGTCTTTGCCCTTTTTTGGTACAAGCGTGATAATACCTCTTTTTTGGTCAGTGGATAATTTCTTATTCTCAAAGGCCCACGTATAGCTATCATACACAAAGTATTTAATTTTATTCCAAAAGAATTTATAAAATTCAACAGGAAATCCATCACAGCCTGGAGATTTGTTGTTTTTCAGTTGCGAGAGAGCTTTACTGCATTCTTTTAACACTATTGGAAACTATTGAAAATTTCTTTTGAGGTAGAGTACATGATGGAGTACCAGCATCCAGGCTTCCTGGTTACCGAGGATTGTTGGTTTCAGAGAAAATCTGCTGATTCCACAGTTCTGGACAGGAAGAAGGCAGTTGTTTCATATAAGCCTACCCTTGCTGAGACGTAGTCTAATTCACCCAATTCCCAGGGTCCAAGTGGCCGTTTTAGACCAACCAGTTACTGCCCCAGGAAATTAGTTACAGAGAAATTCTTATACCAGTCATTGGTCCTGGTGAGATGACTGTCTCAACCTACTAGACCAGTCAGCCAGCCTATTGTCAAGACCAGCTAGCTGGTCGAAAATGACTATGGATAAGAAGACTTTCCCAACAAGATTTGTCCAACTACCTGTCAGTCTTATCAGACCCCCCACCAGCCAATTACTGGTTGTTTTGTGACCTTGACCTTAAATTTCAAGGTCACTGGTGGCCTCCTAAAGGTCAGATTTGGCCATTTTTTCACATTTTGGACCAGTTCTCATATACAGAAATTTAGATCATCCTATGGCTGCTATGTATAATACATAAATAGGTCCTCTGTAAGCATGCAAAAATTTGACCTTGAGGCTCTTCATTGAAGTTCATCCACAGACCGCCAAAATACCTCACCGAGGCTATTTTTGGCCTTTTGGAGATATTTTCACACCTAATGCTGACTATATTGCATGGAAACTATTGAAAATGGCGTTGGAGGGCGAGTACAGGATGGAGTACCAGCATCCAGTTTGTGGACCTTGGCTATTGTTTTCAAGGTCACCTTAGGCCTGCTAAAATGACTCAAAATGGTACCTTAAACTGTGAGGCCATATACCTCCATTATTATTGGCTATTACTGATGTCACAAAAAAAAAAAATTATAGCTAGCCTTCTCAAATTTGCAGGATATTTTTATAGCGAAATACCCTTACCATTTCCTAACAGTAGCTATTTGTTGGAGCCATCCAACCCAATGGCCAACGCAGAGATGCGATTTTTAAGGTTATATAACAACCTTAATAAAGCCATTGGGTTACAGTAGTCCGTCCTCCCGCCATTTAGGTCACATGACCACGTTGTTTACTTCATTATTTTTGTTGGCCATCATCAGTAAGGACGTCTTTGGGAATTAGGAGAAGTTTTGTCAAGGTTTTATTTATTTTTTGAGATTTTTAGTCAATCTCACTTCTTATTTTACATGTATATCATACAGAACTTATACCCTTGTTAAATCTTCGAAGGTATGCATTATAATATGTAAATAAAGGACTTTTGGATGGCGACTTCGAGGTTTCATCTTCTTCAACCTCGAGGAAATAAATCAACAATAATTTTTTTATATAGCTTGCCAGTCGTTCGGTTCAGTTTGCTGGACATTGGAAGCTATAATTTTTGCAGCATACATGTTTAGAAAGAATGTACTCTTCAATAACAGAAGCGATATGGAAGACGCCATCTTGGATGAGAAGGACAATTCGAGTGGCCGTTATTGCTGTTTCACGTCGGGTTCTAATTGACAGGCGTTGAAAGCAATTTTGTGATCACATTGTACATCCCAGTCGAATAGATTGTCCACGAGTCAGCCATTTACGTTGCCATGGACACGGCATCGTGGAGGAGTTTTGAAGGCAGGAAACACTATTTCTTCGGAAAACACTTCCGTTGAGGTCCATTCAAAACATCCATGCACAATCGAGTATTCTATACCTCTCAGAAGGTCAGAATTCTGGTTGTCAGATGTCCGGGAGTGTCACTCATTAACTACAAGGAGAGGCTTTTGATTAAATGGTTTTGCACAAGAATTTAGTACAATCGGGTTTCTATACCTCTCAAAAGGTTTAGAATTCAGGTTGTCAGGTGATGGGGATTGTGATTCATTCCAAGAATACTATTATTAAGTGGCTAGATATTGATACAACAGTCACAGCCAGTGTAAATGCTCCCTTGTTTGGTCACATTTACCTACATCTTGTAATTCCCACATTCCTTAGGTGAACAGCCAGAATTGAATGTGGTCCTTATTTTCGGTTTCAAGGAGTTTTTGAAGCCTCTGTTGTTAAGAGCACTCATGCAGGAAGAAGTTTTTGCTTGGACTTCCTTACATAATCATTTTCCTGGATAGCTCCTTAGTTGTAGGAGGTCTGCAGGAAGATCACTTCAGACACTGTAGGAACAAGTTCCCTTATAGAAGACTATAGCAGAAACCAAGTGTAGATTGTTCCTTAAGGTCTAATTTAAAGGTTCTTAGGGATCACCATGACATGTTACAGTCTTCAATACTGCCTTGGACTAGGTTCAAATCTTCTTGGAGTTTTGACCATGTCTAAGAACAAGTGACTCAACAGGAGGGAGGTAACTTTGAATGCATTTCTTGCTCCTTATGAAGTTATGAAGTTTCCTGCTGGACATACTGTTACATGTTCAGAGGAACTTCATCCAATGTTTTTCATTTCTATAAGGATGATTATAGTTATGGAAATAACATGCTCCTACAAAGGGAACAACAGACCTCACATTAGTTTTTGGTCCCTGTACATTACGCCTAAAACAGTTACAAGTGCCTTCTTCTCCTTAGCTAGTTACAAGGGGGGGCATTCTTGATTATTCAGACCCATGAAAGCAGGGATAGTAGGTTGCTTCCAGGAATTTTTAAGCATTCTTTGTCCAGTGTAGGTTGCATACAAGTCTTGGAAATAGGCTACTATTCAGTCAAACCTTTCAGAAGTGAGGTTTGGGAAAAAAAAAAAAAAAAAAAAAAAAAAAAAAAAAAAAAAAAAAAAAAAAAAAAAAACGGGAGAAACAGTGTTTTTGATAGAAAGCTGTTTATGAAATGATCGACAAAAGGGCGATAACACCAGTCACATCGCTGGAAAGTTACAGTTTCAGTCTATTTCTTAGGAATAGTAAGGAAGAAATGTCTTTCAATGACACTTAAGGTCAGGTAAACAAGCTTTGCATGTATCTTACTTAATATGAACTGTGGCAGTATATTCGGCATTCGTTTTAAGAAGGCGACTGTATGACGTCACTAGAATTTGTGGGTGTAGTACATAATTCACCGATTTACCCAGCTAACAAGGTATCTTCGCATCATTGGAGGCTACAGATTCTACCAGTTCACTGCCTTACCCTGCAATATTACTACAGTTCCTCTTCAGATCACCAAGGTAGCAAAAGAGGTGAAGCTGATGGCTTTTGCAGAAGGCATCAGTATTCGCCAGTATATAGGCGGTTGGCTAATGAAAACAAGCTCAAACAGCAATGCCAGGGATACACCCATTGGGTGGTGCACCTTGTCGAAAGCCTGAGTTGGATCACAAATTTCTAAAAATCAGATTTATTTCCAACTCCACTAATCGAATTTATGGTTACAATTCGACCTCAGGGTAGGTCTAGTCTTCTCAACTCAAAGGAAATCTATTGTCTTCTTGGAAAGACACTTACCATGTTGAAAGCTTCTCACTTATCTCCAGGGAAGCTCATGTCACTTTGAAAGCATGGCTTCAATGGGGAATACTATACCATTGGGTTATCGGAGCATGAAGTTGCTCCAATGGTATCTGGAAACATTGCTGATATCTTCAGTCTCTGGATGTTCCATTTCTTGGGTCTTTGGTTCAGTGAATATCGTCAGTGGTGGACCAATAGTTTAATTTTGAAGGAGGATACACCACTCCTTCAGGAGCGCACTTTCTCTCCGTTCACAGAAGCTTCCCTAATGGGTTGGGGTGCTCTCTCGAGTCATCCACAGCCATTGGTCTGTGGCATCAGGAAGAATCAAGACTCCTAATAACATTATACAGCTGGAAGCAATGTTGTTAGCTTTAAATGATTCAAAAATCAATTTTGAGTTGAAATCGGTTGATTTTCACAAACAATTCTTTAGTGGTTGCCTATATGAACAGCCAGGGAGGCATCCACTCAGGGAATTTGTACCTTAATCTGTAGAGTTATGGGTTAGTCCAATGCCAGAATGATTCAGATTCAGGGAAATTCATTCCAGGGAATCTACATGTTCTAGCAGATTCCTTGTCTAGGAAGATAAAAGCAAAAAAAAAAAAAAAAAAAAAGACCAAAGCGGTTATGAATCGCCAGGTTTTTCAATCAAATTAGACATTGCTGCCATCAATCAGTGGTTGATGTGTTTGCAACAAGATGACTCACAGGTTTCCTTGGTAGGTCTGCTGTCAGGCTTGGGAAAAAGGTGCTTGAACACCTCTTGTGATAGTATGGACAGACGTGTATTTGACCAGGGTCTTGGTCCTCATGTCTCATGTCCCAGACAGTCGGGCTTGGGGAACAGATGCATGGAATGTCTTTGGGGAGGGTCTGGTCAGTTATGTCCAGTGGCCCTCATCCCTCATGTGATTCAACAGATGACCACCTTTAGGTATAGAATCATCATATTGTACCAGGGTGGCCAGGGATGTCTTGGTTTTGGGTCTGGTGGATTTGTCCACAAGACCCCTTCTAAATGGGTGAATCTATTGACTCAACCATTTAGTAATAGACTTCACATGAATCTTCATGTTTGGCATCTGGAGTCAGGCATGAATATTATGGAAGATTTCCAGAGGAAGTGGTGAATCATGAAGGAGCACTCCTCTAGGAGAATCTGTAAATCAATGGTTGTTTTCTGGGCAGTGGTGTGTAGAGTCGTATATACATCTCATTAGCAAATTTCCTGAAATACTAGTTCAAAGAGACATACCTAAAGGCCTAAAGGGTCAAGAAGTATCTAAAAGTTGAGATAAATAATAGATTAGCAACTTTTAGTAAGAGACAAACCAATAGTTTTGGATTTTGTCATTGGTCCTTCATGCTCTTATCAAACAACCTTTGAGCTTGTGAGGAAGGATTTCTTGAAGTTATTACCTTTCAAGATGGTCTTTGGTTTTGACTTTAGGTAAAGTAGTGAACCCTTCCCTTAGTTATAGGGAGGATTGGTCACAGGTAACTTTGGCCCACTAACTGCCTTTTGGCCATGAACCAGTTGGCTTCAGATGGGCCTACTGCATTACTGCAACTGAGTCAGTGGTCTTTGTCTCTGTGGATTATAGAGTCATGGTAAAGGAGTGACATTAATGCTTGGACATATTCTTCCTTTAGTTATAAGGAGAATTGGTCACAAGTAACTCTGGCCCATCAATTGCCAGATCCAGTTTGCTTTGGATGGGCCTACTGCAATTAAGCCTCTTTGGACATCAGTTTGACTCAATGTGGGTCTGTCTGTCCTGTTAGGGGTGGTAATCAAAAGGTTTGGGATAGAACAAAATCTTTTGTTTTTACTGCCATTAAGAAAGTTTCTTAATAAGACTTATCTTTTGGCACCTATTTCATCTTGATTGAGTCAAGATTGAGTCACGGAAACTATTGATGTATGTTTTTGATTGCATCTTTAGTTTATAGGTGATTTCCTTACATGAGTTTCTTGATACATGTTATTGGAAATTACATTGTATGTATACTAATTTCTGTCTGAAAAACCTCTGTTGTCATAGGGTCAGATTTGAAATTGGGTCCTACAGTTCCAGTTACAGTTTTGTTACTTTATAAGTATGTGTTTCATACTTATATTGGTACATTTGCAGTTTGTGGCTGGTATGTCTGCAATGCTGGATGTTTGTAGTTAGATATCAATGTTGCCTAAATCCGACTTGGGAAGGATTTGGCATTATGCTGATGACACTTACAGGTTGGTTTGACCTTGTTTTGGGGTCGGATGTTACAATGTAGATGGGCTATCTATTTATGACATCTTTTTGCAACACCAACATTGTCAGCAGTTGTGAGAACTACAACTACATACTGCCATTTTTTGGAAGTTGTATGTTGTGAATGTTTGGAAGTTATATGTTCATTAATGCATGTAATTCCATTGTGAAGTTCTCATGTTGTTTAGTTGTAGGTTGGGTAGTGGTTTTTCTTAAAAGAATTCCCTCCATCCTACAAGGCTGAATTCAGCTACTGTTAGGAAATGGTAAGGGTATTTTGCTATAAAATTGGAAAATTTAATAGTAATTTAAATTTTTATTAGAAATACTTACCATTTCCTAACACTCATATTTCCCTCCCGCCTCCCCGCAAGTCATTCTTTTACTTGCAACAAAAATAATGAAGTAAACAACGTGGTCATGTGACCTAAATGGCGGGAGGACGGACTACTGTAACCCAATGGCTTTATTAAGGTTGTTATATAACCTTAAAAATCGCATCTCTGCGTTGGCCATTGGGTTGGATGGCTCCAACAAATCTTGCCTAGGAATATTTTTGGCCTCAATTTAAAAAAACAAGATGGCTGCCAGGGACGTTTATTTGACTTAAAGAAAGGACTTTTGTTGGCCCTCTAGAGCAAAGGGTATTATAGGTAGAGATCTCAAATTCGCAGAATATGTTCCACATTACAAAATATTGTCTGGAAATGTTTTCTGCCTCATTTTGAAAAACAAGATGGCTGCCACGGGCGTTTTTTTTGTCAGTCATGAAAAGTACTCATATCTCCCTTATTATTGGTCCTAGAGGTTTGGGATGGAAAACCAACCTATAGGAAATCATGGGTTGGGAATCTTTTGGTGTAGTCGGATTTGACCTTGGGTTCCCCTCCTTCAAGGTCAAACAAGGATACCCAAACTTAAAAGTTCTTATATGTCGCTTATTATTGGTTCTAGAGGTTTGCACATGAGCTGAGGTCAGATTTGACCTTGGGCCCTTTCTTCGAGGTCAAGTGAGGATAGCAAAATCTAAAGTGCTTATAAATCGCTTTTTCCTGGTCCTAGAGATTTGTAATATGAAAGCCTCCTGTAGGAATTCATGCGCCAGGAATCTTTTGATGTGATCAGATTTGAGCTATGGCCCTCTTTCAAGGTCAAATGAGGATAGCTAAAATTAAAAGTGCTTATAACTTGCTTATTCGTGTTCCTAGAGGTTTGCAATGTCATACCAACCTATTGGAAATCATGGGCTAAGAATCTTTTGATGTGGTCAGATTTTACCATGGGCTCCTCGTTCAAGGTTAAATGATGGTTGATTAGCGAATTTTCTTTCTGGTGGATACAATTTGCATCAGTTCTCCTATGCGCTATGTTTAGTAATATTTGTGTCTTTCATTAAGCAAACATTTTGTTTACTTAATGTCAGTACAAGTTGCTCCCATAAACACTTAAGCCCCCTCCCCACAGAGGTATATTTGTGTCAACCATAATACTCTGTATGTCACGGTTCAACCATGTCCCGTCCGGGGATACACTGCGTCGAGAAGCAATCTCTAGTTTTACAAAGTTAATCCTTAGTTACTGTTATCCTGTATATAATGTAATATTGCATCCATATAAGGTCACTGTTTTTCACAGTATTGCAGCATACATTGAATATAATTTTCCATGTTTTATCTGGTAATTTTACTAGAAGAGTTTGTTTGGCATCACTACAGGCATTGTTTATCACTGTTCTGCAGAAGTCTTTGCTGCCATTCTTGGATATTAGGACTTTTTTTATGTGATTACGCCCAATCGGCTTTTCATGGACTTTGGAAGTAATTTTCAATTTACTGAGGTATGCACTCACAACTGTGATAACTCTATGGTATTCTAAAAATTTTGTTTCTTTATGATAGAAATAATTCTGTCATGAAGTCTTATTTGCATGTATTAGATCAGCTGGTAGGTTAATCTCTTTGCTGTACCAGTTTGGAAGAAAGAGATGGGCTTTTGAAATCTTGGGATTTAGCCAAAGAGTTTCACTTAAGGCACTCTGTCTGAAATTGGTATATTGACCACCACTCTCCATCAGAAATGCAGGACTTCTACTCAGAATATGTTTGTTGTCCTTTTTGCAATTTGATTTATATTTTCTAGTCCAAGCTTATATATTGTAGAAAGCCAGATTGACCCAAGGGGCATAACTATAAATGAACATTCCACATAGCCTGGTCTGGGGTATTCGTATTCATATTCGTGTTCATAAGTATTCAAAAAGAGTTTTCTCTGTATTCGTATTTGAATACTTTTGAGAAAAATGCAAAGTATTTGTATTCGAATACATATCAAAGGTATTTGTATTCATGAATACTTTTATGAATGCATTTAATATTTTTCACGTTTTACATCATAGCCCTTAAAGTCCACAGTGCATGAAAAAAAAAGTTTCTTTAAAACTTTGTATGTGTATGCCATAGAGTAAGACAATCCCACTAATAAAAACCAGACATCATCAGAGCATCCCCCACAGCCTCTGAAAGTGGCATATAGAATAACATCCCTGAAAACATGTGTGGAGGAGTTGTGACGAAACACAAGGCACACAAGTGTAGATTTGCTGTGGTTTTTTACCCCACAGCCCTTAAGGGCTGTCGGGGTATTGTTTTCACCCATGGTGTCCGGATGGGCGGGTGGGCGGGCGGGCGGGCGGCAGGAAATAGTTTGTCCGGGCTGTATCTCAGAAACCATAAGGTATAGGAAGTTCATACTTGGCAGGGACATTGGTTGGGGGTGTACGTGTGCAACGTCATGGTCTGACCTTGATTTGACCTTGCCGTAGTGACCTTGAGTTTGAAAATCTTGTCCAGGCTATATCTCGGCAACCATAAGGTGTAGGAAGTTGATACTTGGCAGGGACATTAGTTAGGGGTTGTAGGTGTGCAACATCATGATCTGACCTTGATTTGACCTTTGGCCTTGCCGTAGTGACCTTGACCTTTAAAATCTTGTCCGGGCTATATCTCAGAAACCGTAAGGTGTAGGAAGTTGATACTTGGTAGGGACATTGGTTAGGGGGTGTAGGTGTTCAACGTCATGGTCTGACCTTGGTTTGACTTTTGACCTTGCTGTAGTCACCTTGACCTATAAAATCTTGTCCGGGCTATATCTCGGAAACCGTAAGGTGTAGGAAGTTGATACTTGATAGGAACATTAGTTAGGACTTGTAGGTGTGCAACATCATGGTCTGACCTTGATTTGACCTTTGACCTTGCTGGAGTGACCTTGACCTATAAAATGTTGTCCGGGCTATATCTCAGCAACTGTAAGGTGTAGGAAGTTGATACTTGGTAGGGACATTGGTTAGGGGGGTGTAGGTGTGCAACGTCATGGTCTGACCTTGATTTGATGTTTGACCTTGCTGTAGTGACCTTGACCTATAAAATCTTGTCCAGGCTATATCTCGGAAACCGTAAGGTGTAGGAAAATTGATACTTTGTAGGAACATTGGTTAGGAGTTGTAGGTGTGCAACATCATGGTCTGACCTTGATTTGACCTTTGACCTTGCCGTAGTGACCTTGACCTATAAAACCTTGTCTGGGCTATATCTCAGCAACTGTAAGGTGTAGGAAGTTGATAATTGGTAGGGACATTGGTTAGGGGGTGTAGGTGTGCAACGTCATGGTCTGACCTTGATTTGACCTTTGACCTTACTGTAGTGACCTTGACCTATAAAATCTTGTCCGGGCTATATCTCAGAAACGGTAAGGTGTAGGAAGTTGATACTTGGTAGGGATATATATATTGGTTAGGGGATGTAGGTGTGCAACGTCATGGTGTGACCTTGATTTGACTTTTGACCTTGCTGTAGTGACCTTGACCTATAAAATATTGTCCGGGCTATATCTTGGAAACCGTAAGGTGTAGGAAGTTGATACTTGGTAGGGACATTGGTTAGGGGATGTAGGTGTGCAACGTCATGGTGTGACCTTGATTTGACATTTGACCTTGTCGTAGTGACCTTGACCTTTAAAATCTTGTTGCACCTTTGAGTCTGTCTTTTGATGCAGATTAAGTACTGTCAAAGTCATTTTAGAATTCATTATGAATTTTACATTTACAACTTCCCATTGTAACAGATGGAATTTCATCAAGTGAGCCACAGATTTTGCTCCAACACCACACATAAGCATTCATTGAATGTATTACCACTTCTATATGCATGGTAATATTCAAAACATCTAAACCATAATTCGGCCATGCCAGATGTAGATAAAGTACATGCATTATCTTTCTCTTAGACATTGTTTTCTCTATTTAAACATTGTTTGAACCTTTATATTACTGACAGTGCTCTGAAAGTATCCTGAACATTGTACTGATACAGTTCTTCTCTACTTCATGGTGTTAAAAATATTTCCCTAGGCTGTGGGGTACGGGCATCTCTGATGCTATTATTAATGCCTTAAAATTCATGAAATCATGCAATAAATCACTTTTTTTCTCATTCACTATTGCAGGGATTTCTCTCTTATCTTGCACATATGTACTAGGCCTTGTGTATCTGGCCTGGATCTGTCTTAATTATTTTTTTTATGAATTTTTAAAATAATTTTAATGCATTAAAATGATTGATATCATACACTAAATCACTTATAACTTGAAAAGTATTGCATTTAGAGCATTTTGTTATATGCTATTCAACTACTTTTTCTATAGCTACAACAAAGTGAGTAAATTGGGAGTCTATCTCTATAACTAAGTGAGTAATAGCTAGTTTCTGACTTTTCAGTACCTTCCATAATGAGTAAAAACACTTGTAACTTGAAAACTATTGCAGTTAGAGAATTTTGTATTAATATGTTATTCAGCTACTTTTAGGTCAGCTATAATGTAGTAAATTTGCAGATCTGTATGTCATGGCATAGCTCATTGTATAGCTGAGCAATAGTTACTTTGAGGTTTTCTCTGTTGAGTAAATTACTTATAACTTCAAAAGTATTGCATTTAGAGAATTTTCTTTAAATATCTTATTCATTTACTTTTGAATTAGCTGTAACATAGTAAAACTGCAGATGTGTACCTCATGGCATAGCTGAGTAATAGCTATTCTCAGGTTTTCACTGTTGGGTAAATCAGTTTTAACTTGAAAACTGTTGCATTGAGAGAAATTTGTTTAATTATGTTGTTCACCTACTTTTGGGTCAGCTATAACATGGTAAAATTGCAGACCTGTAGCTCATTGCATAGCTGAGCAATAGCTACTTTAAGGTTTTCTCTGTTCAGTAAGCTATTTGCAACTTGAAAACTATAGCTATTCTCAGGTTCTCACTGTTGAGTAAAGCAGTTTTAACTTGAAAAATATTTTATTTTAAGTATTTTCTATAAATCTGTTGTTCACCTACTTTTAGGTCAGCTTTAACATAGTGAATTTGCAGACCTGTATGTCACAGCATAGCTGAGCAATAAGTACTTTTAGATTTTCACTGTTCAGTTAATCAGTTGTAACTTGAAAACTATTGCATTTAGAGTAATCTGTTTAAATATGTTGTTCACATAATTATAGGTCAGCTATAATATAGTGAAATTGTAAACCTGTAGCTCATGGCATAGCTGAGCAATAACTACTTTTAAATTTTCACTGTTCAGTTAATCAGTTGTAACTTAAAAACGTTTTCATTTACAGTATTTTGTTTAATAAGTTATTAACCTACTTTTGGGTCAGCTATAAAATAGTATAATTGTAGACCTGTAGCTCCTTGTATAGCTGAGTAATAGCTACTTTCAGATTCTCACTGTTGGGTAAATTAGTTGTAACTTGAAAACTATTTAATTTACCGTATTTCTTTAAATATGTTATTCCCATACTTTTGCGTGAGCTATACCATATTAAAATTGCAGCCCTTTAACTGATTGCATAGCTGAGCCCAAGCTACTTTGAGATTCTCACTGTTGAGTAAATCAGTTATAACTCGAAAACTGTTGCATTTGCAGTATTTTCTTTAAATATGTTTTTAACCTATTTTTTACACCTTAACAGTTACCATGTTACTTTCCTTCTGAATACCATTTCCAGGGCATAACTTTTGTGTCCTTTTCTTCTGTTACTTCTACTCTGGAACTCAAAACACACAGCTGACACAGAGCCCATTCACGGGCACTGATTGCTTGTTGTTATAAATGTATTGGGAAGGATTGGATGTAACTGAATATATAGCTGATTTAATTAAGCGTCCCGCCTGTTTGAGTATGGGAGAGAATCAGGCTCCGCGATTCGCTTTCCTTATAGCTCTGTGACCGTTGTGCAGATTCTTTTCAAATTTTGCAGGTGTATGCAGTAGCCTTGGGGAATTTTTTGGAATGTGCTGCAGTGACATTTCTACCAATCAGAAAACCATGCTAGATAGAGCAATTTTGACGAAATTTTTGGCCAGCAGGGTATCTCTGCAGAGTAGCCATCCCAATTTTCAAAAACATTTGGTCTCGCCAAAAATTTTATAAAGTGGGTAAAACTTTTCAATACGGAAATAACTGCATATATCGTACAGTGCGGTTTTTTGTCAAAACCAATAAAAATTAACAGAGGATGCTGTCAAGGTGATCCAATTTCAGCATATCTATTCCTTATTGGAGCTGAGATTCTAGCAAGACTTATCCAAATTAATCCCGATATAATTGGATTAAAAATAAAAAATATCGAATTTAAAATAACACAGTTTGCGGATGACACCACACTAATATTGAATGGTAGCCAGCACTCCTTACAATCGGCTTTAAATACTCTTGAAATATATCGAAATTTATCAGGCTTAAAAATGAATAAAGAAAAAACTAAAGTAATCTGGATTGGGAGAAAATTTTTTTCCAGAGATAAATTAAATGTTACCATGGACCTAGAATGGGGATGTACCAACTTCACTCTGTTAGGCATAGAATTTTCAACAAATCTTTCAGCAATAACAGAGCGCAATTATACAAGGGCTTTAGAAAAAATAAAAAAGTTGGTGAAGACATGGAGCAACAGATATTTGACCCCTCTGGGCAAGATTACGGTCATCAAGACTAACCTGATATCACAGTGTGTCCATCTATTATCTACTATACCAAGATCAGAATCATTTCTTAGAACACTCAACACCATCCTGTACAAGTTCTTATGGAATGGGAAGCCGGATAAAATAAGAAGATCCACCATTTCTTTAAGCTATATGCAGGGAGGCATGAAAATGATCAACATTCACAATTTTGATAAAGCACTTAAAATAAGCTGGATAAACAAGTTAGTTACTCAACCAAATTCACAATGGTACAAATTACTAACAGTAATGTATGAAAACATAAACAAAACCTTAATTTTTGGAGATCAATGGTACAACGAAATGTCTCTAACTGTTCATAATCAATTTTGGCACAACGTATTAAAAGACTGGCAAACAGTAAATAAAATACAACAAGCACAGAATGAATCTGAACTACTAAGAAATTGCATTTGGTACAACTCTCAAATCTCCAAAAACACAATATTCTTTCCTGACTGGTACAAGAAAGGTATCTACTTGGTAAATGATATAATAAATACAAAGGGCAAGATTATAAGTATTAGAGACTTAAAGAATAAGTTTAATATAAATGTAAACATTCTGAATTACTATACAATAAAAGCTAAAATTGAACTATACACGTCAAAGTATAGACTTTTAGGTAACTTAACTCTTGAAAGGCCTACTTATCCTTTTCATCTAGACGTGCTTTTAAAAGCGAAAAGTGGCAGTAAGAACTACTACCATGCATTTAATAATGCAGAGGCTCTGAATGATAATCCAACTTGTGAATTAAAATGGACAAATATTGTTCAAAACGAAAATTTGGATATACAGATTAAAGAAAGATGGAAACAAATATACAAGATTTGCTTCTATTCTGTATGTGACAACAATGTCATTTGGTTTCAGTCTCGTATACTGAACGGTATTTTAGGAACCAAAGACTATTTAAAAAAGTTAAAAATAGATATGAATAATGCATGTTCATTTTGCGGAATGTATGATGAAAACTTGGAGCACTTATTTTGCAAATGTAGAGAAGTGACACAGCTGTGGGACAATATTCAACAATGGATTAATAATAAACTTGGGGAAAATCTAGTGCTAACAAATTTAATGAAACTACACGGCTATTTACAAAACGACCAAAAATTTTGGCCCTTGAACCTGATACTTATGATTACTCGGAAATATATATTCTGGTGTGCAAAACAAAACTATAAACTAAATATCTATTTCCTTCAAAACAAAATTAAAAAAACTTATTTGGAACAAGAAACATTAAGCCTGATAAATTCACAATCAACCCAATTCGAAAGAAAGTGGAACATTTGGAAATATATATTTGATGGTATTGACAGATAAAATCGTCCGGTTAAAGTTATAACCTAATCCCGAAGTCATCACTTCCATATGCCTTGTTGTCATTAGTCTAATAAACCACCACTCTTTGTACTGATACCCTTTAACAGGAACAATACGCATAGAAAGTTTGTAGCTCTATATGTAAATTAGAACATATTTTGTTAACACAATGCTAAAAACAGTTTTCAGTATTACAAGTCATACTGCGTATATGAGATTTTTGTAAGACACCGATGGGGGGTTGTCCACTCTCGCCCCCCCGGCTGTCACAAGTGCAATGGGAAAAAAAGAGTGAATAAAAGCTTGTGAATCTGTCAAAAAAAAAAAAAAAAAAAATGGCAGCCATTTTGAATTTTAGAATTTTTCGCAAAAAATGCAAAACACAAAATACTTATAATTTCAATGAAAATTTTGACCCGTAGGGTATCTCTGCAGAGTAGCAATTCCAAATTTCAAAAAATGGCGGCCATTTTGAATTTTCGAATTTTTCGCAAATTGCAAAACACAGAAATGCTTATATTTCACAAAACTGTGCTAGATAGAGTAATTTCAACAAAATTTTTGACTCACAGAGTATCTCTGCAGAGTAGCCATCTCTCAAAATATTTTTGTCTTGCCAAAAATGGCGGCCATTTTGAATTAATTGTCGCAAGAAATGCAACACAAAAAAATGCTTATATCTTGAAAACCATGCTAGATAGAGCAGACTACGCAGACTTTGGTTGCCACAACAGTATAAGACTAGAAGCAGAGCATTATCTTAATACTTTAGCAGTCACCGTTATATCCTTTTTGGGACGCTTTGTTTTTGCTGTGCAAACACATTCTTTTTTTTTTGCAAGCGATCCTCTAGTTGCATTTGGAAGTGACTTTTTTTTTTCATTAAGTTTAACTGAATAAGGATAATTTTGTTTGATAATTTAATAGGATAATTTAATATGAAAAAAAGAGACGAATCTCAGAGTGTACCGCTAGAGGACAACCTGAGGCTACGGCCAACTATAAATGTCTGTTTTTCTTAGACCTTGGCCATGACGCCTGCGGCCATCCGAGAACAGCATTCAGTCCCACATGGTAAGCTTGTAGCTTATAAAAGCTACATTTAAGTAATTAAAATTTTCAATTTTGTTTGAAAAGTTTTTACAATTTAATATGATAATTAGCATTTATTCTTTAATATGAAAACTCTCAATCCAGTGTTCCTGGCGGCCCGAGTCTGCAGATTTCATCTCTGGACCGAAAATGTTGTGCATTGCGTCGGTCCCGATGTCCAGAAACTTTTAACGTAAGATTTATCCACATATATATATATTTTTTGCAACATATATGGGGCTTTTAAAGCAGTAGCTATTATTGTAAACAAATATTGTCCTCACATTTCTTATCTCTTTTGATTGCCCAACATCCTCTACCATCGACCAATCGGACGATAGCTTTCAAAATGTAGCAGTGCTTTTCAGTGGTTGTTACCCCACAGCCCTTAAGGGCTGTCGGGGTATTGTTTTCACCCATGGTGTCCGGATGGGTGGCCGGGCGGGCGGCGGGAAATAGTTTGTCCGGGCTGTATCTCAGAAACCGTAAGGTGTAGGAAGTTGATACTTGCTCGGGACATTGGTTAGGGGGTGTAGGTGTGCAACGTCATGGTCTGACCTTGATTTGACCTTTGACCTTGCTGTAGTGACCTTGAGTTTGAAAATCTTGTCCGGGCTATATCTCGGAAGCTGTAAGGTGTAGGAAGTTGATACTTGGTAGGGACATTGGTTAGGGGGTGTAGTTGTGCAACGTCATGGTCTGACCTTGATTTGACCTTTGACCTTGCCGTACTTGTCCGGGCTATATCTCAGAAACCGTAAGGTGTAGGAAGTTGATACTGGGTGGGGATATTGGTTAAGTGGTGTAGGTGTGCAATGTCATGGTCTGACCTTGATTTGACCTTTGACCTTGCTGTAGTGACCTTGACCTATAAAATGTTGTCCGGGCTATATCTCGGAAACTGTAAGGTGTCGGAAGTTGATATTTGGTAGGGACATTGGTTAGGGGGTGTAGGTGTGCAAAGTCATGGTGTGACCTTGATTTGACCTTTGACCTTGCCGTAGTGACCTTGACCTATAAAATCTTGTCCGGGCTACATCTCAGAAACCGTAAGGTGTAGGAAGTTGATACTTGGTAGGGATATTGGTTAGGGGGTGTAGGTGTGCAACGTCATGGTCTGACCTTGATTTGACCTTTAACCTTGCCATAGTGACTTTGACCTATAAAATCTTGTCCGGGCTATATCTCGGAAACCGTAAGGTGTAGGAAGTTGATATTTGGTAGGGACATTGGTTAGGGGCTAGCTTTAGGGATTAGCTTTCAAAATGTAGCAGTGCTTTTCAGTGGTTGTTACCCCACAGCCCTTAAGAGCTGTCGGGGTATTGTTTTCAACCATGGTGTCCGGATGGGTGGGCGGGCGGGCGGCGGGAAATAGTTTGTCCGGGCTGTATCTCAGAAACCGTAAGGTGTAGGAAGTTGATACTTGGTAGGAACATTGGTTAGGGGATGTAGGTGTGCAACGTCATGGTCTGATCTTGATTTGACCTTTGACCTTGCTGTAGTGACCTTGAGTTTGAAAATCTTGTCCGGGCTATATCTCGGAAACCGTAAGGTGTAGGAAGTTGATACTTGGTAGGGACATTGGTTAGGGGGTGTAGGTGTGCAGCGTCATGGTCTGACCTTGATTTGACCTTTGACCTTGCCGTAGTGACCTTGCCCTATAAAATCTTGTCCGGGCTATATCTCAGAAACCGTAAGGTGTAGGAAGTTGATATTTGGTAGGGACATTGGTTAGGGGGTGTAGGTGTGCAACGTCATGGTCTGACCAGGATTTGACCTTTGACCTTGCCGTACTGACCTTGACCTATAAAATCTTGTCCGGGCTATATCTCGGAAATCCGTAACGTGTAGGAAGTTGATACTTGGTAGAGACATTGGTTAGGGGGTGTAGGTGTGTAGCATCATGGTGTGACCCTGATTTGACCTTTGACCTTGGCATAGTGACCTTGACCTATAAAATCTTGTCAGGGCTATATCTCGGAAACCGTAAGGTGTAGGAAGTTCATACTTGGTAGGGACATTGGTTAGGGGCTATAGGTGTGTATTATCATGGTGTGACCTTAATTTGACCTTTTACCTTGTCGTAGTGACCTTGACCTTTAAAATATTCATGGACCTTTGGGTCTGTCTTTTGATGCAGATTAAGCAAAAGTCATATTAGAATTTATTAAGAATTTTACTTTCATAACTGCCTATTGTAAGAGATAGAATTTCATCAAGTGAGCCACAGATTTTGCTCCAACACCACAATAAGCATTCATTAAATGTATTACCACTTCTGTGTGCATAGTAATATTCAAACCATCTAAACCATAATTCGGCCATGCAGATGTAGATAAAGAGTGTTGAATTTTAGTTTACTGATTAATGCTGTCATCTTGTTATTAAGCGTCCCGCAAGGGACGCTTGTTTGTGTATGGGAGACCTTCAGGCTCCGGCGGCTCCGGCGGCTCTGCATTTTGTTTTCCTTATAACTCTGTAACCATTAGGCGGATTCTTTTCAAATTAGGCAGGTTTAGGCAGTAGCCTTGGGGAATTTTTTTGAATATGCTGCAGTGACATTTCAACCAATCAGAGAGGTCACATGATCAAAAATGTCTTTTTTTCGATGGGGAAGCTTGTCCGGATGTTAACTTGAAAGGAATTTTATCAATTCACCTGAAACTTGGCAAATACATTCATTCTATTAAAATCTGGAAATCATTAGATTTTGGCATTGATTGGTTAAGAAATGGCCGAGTAATTAATGATTAATTAATCATTACGAATTTTCCAAATAAGGAAAACACAAAAATGCTTATATCTCGAAAACCGTGCTAGATAGAGCGATTTCGACGAAATTTTTGACCCACAGGGTATCTCTGCGGAGTAGTTTTCCCAATTTTCAAAAAAATTTTTGTCTCGCCCAAAATGGCGGCCATTTTGAATTTTCGAAATTTTCGCAAAAATTGCAAAACACAAAAATGCTTATATCTCGAAAACCGTGCTAGATAGAGCAATTTCGACGAAACTTTTGACCCACAGGGTATATCTGCAGAGTAGCCATGCCAATTTTCAAAAAAATTTTGTCTCGCCAAAAATGGCGGCCATTTTGAATTTTCGAATTTTTCGCAAAAATTGCAAAACATAAAAATGCTTATATCTCGAAAACCCTGCTAGATAGAGCGATTTCGACGAAATTTTTGACCCTCAGGGTATCTCTGCAGAGTAGCCATGCCAATTTTCAAAAAAGAAATTGCTCGCTAAAAAATGGCGTCCATTTTGAATTTTCGAATTTTTCGCAAAATTGCAAAATATAAAAATGCTTATATCTCGAAAACCGTGCTAGATAGAGCGATTTCGACGAAATTTTTGACCCACAGGGCATCTGTGTAGAGCAGCCATGCCAATTTTCTAAAAAATTTTGTCTTGCCAAAAATGGCGGCCATTTTGAATTTTCGAATTTTTACGCAAAAATTGCAAAACACAAAAATGCTAATATTTCGAAAACCGTGCTAGATAGAGCGATTTCGATGAAATTTTTTATCTTCAGAGTATCTCTGCAGAGCAGTTATCCCAAAGAGCTTTCACTTGGTGAAGTTTCAGTCCCATAGCTAATTGCTCACCTACTCAAAATGAGTAAATGCGAATTACCTCTAAAAGTATTGCAGATAGCCAATTTTTCTCAAATAAATCATTCACCTACTTTTGGGAGAGCTTTCACTGTGTGAAGTTTCAGACCCATAGCTAATTACTCACCTACTCAAAATGAGTAAATGCGAATTATCTCTAAAAGTATTGCAGATAGCCAATTTTTCTCAATTAACTCATTCACCTACTTTTGGGAGAGCTTTCACTCTGTGAAGTTTCAGACCCATAACTAATTACTCACCTACTCAAAATGAGTAAATGCAAATTATCTCTAAAAGTATTGCAGATAGCAAATCATTCACCTACTTTTGGGAGAGCTTTCACTTGGTGAAGTTTCAGACCCATAGCTAATTACTCACCTACTCAAAATGAGTAAATGCGAATTATCTCTAAAAGTATTGCAGATAGCCAATTTTTCTCAAATAACTCATTCACCTACTTTTGGGAGAGCTTTCACTCTGTGAAGTTTCAGACCCATAGCTAATTACTCACCTACTCAAAATGAGTAAATGCGAATTATCTCTAAAAGTATTCCACATAGCCAATTTTTCTCAAATAACTCATCCACCTACTTTTGGCAGAGCTTTCATTTGGTGAAGTTTCAGACCCATAGCTAATTATTCACCTATTCAAAATGAGTAAATGTGAATTATCTCTAAAAGTATTGCAGATAGCCAATTTTTCTCAAATAACTCATTCACCTACTTTTGGGATAGCTTTCACTTGGTGAAGTTTCAGACCCATAGCTATTTATTCACCTACTCAAAATGAGTAAATGCTAATTATCTGTAAAAGTATTGCGGATACCCAATTTTTATGTCGTCACTCTGCGGCGTGGGTGTACGCGTATGCGTACGCGTCCGCGTGAACAACTTCTCCTCCAAAACTACAAGGCCTAGAGACGTGCTGTTTTTTTTAAAAGATACCTTATCTATCGAGGATGAAAAGTTGTTCAAGGCATGCAAATCTGTCTGTTCGTCTGTTTGCTAGAGACATTACAAGGGGGGTACCCCCATCAAAAGTGTGAAAATTTCAACACTTAATCACAATTTTCTCAGTGACTATTGGAGGGATTTCTCTCATATTTTGCATATATGTACTAGGCCACAGGTAGATTCTCTTGTGTGAGTATGAGACCTGGATCTGTCTTACTTTTTTTTTAATAAATTTTTTTAATAATTTTTAATGCATTAAAATTCATGAAATCATGCACAAAATCATTTATAACTTGAAAAGTGTTGCATTTAGAGCATTTTGTTAAAATATGTTATTCAGCTACTTTTTTCATAGCTACAATATGGTGAGTAAGTTGGGTGCCTGTCTCAATAGCTTAGTGAGTAATAGCTACTTTTGGGCTTTTCAGTAACTTCCATCATGAGTAAAATCACTTGTAACTTAAAAACTATTGCATTTAGAGAATTTCGTATAAATATGTTATTCAGGTACTTTTGGGTCAGCTATAACATAGTAAAATTTCAGACCTGTAGCTCATGGCATAGCTGAGTAATAGCTACTTTTAGGTTATTACTGTTGAGTAAATCGCTTATAACTTGGAAACTATTTCATTTACAGTATTTTGTTGCAATATGTTATTCACCTATTTTGGGATCAGCTATAACATAGTGAAGTTTCAGATCTGTGGCTCATTGCATAGCTGAGTAATAGCTACTTTGAAGTTCTCACTATTGAGTAAATCACTTGTAACTTAAAACCTATTGCATTTAGAGAATTTCGTATAAATATGTTATTCAGCTACTTTTGGGTCAGCTATAACATAGTAAAATTTCAGACCTGTAGCTCATGGCATAGCTGAGTAATAGCTACTTTTAGGTCATCACTATTGAGTAAATCAGTTGTAACTTGAAAACTATTGCATTTACAGTATTTTGCTTAAATATGTTGTTCACCTACTTTTGGGTCAGCTATAACATAGTAAAATTTCAGACCTGTAGCTCATTGCATAGCTGAGTAATAACTACTTTGAGGTTCTCACTATTGAGTAAATCAGTTGTAATTGCAAAACTATTGCATTTACAGAATTTCGTATAAATATGTTATTCAGCTACTTTTGGGCCAGCTATAACATAGTGAAATTTCAGATCTGTAGGTCATGGCATAGCTGAGTAATAGCTACTTTGAAGTTCTCACTATTGAGTAAATCAGTTGTAATTGGAAAACCATTGCATTTAGAGAATTTAGTATAAATATGTTATTCAGCTACTTTTGGGTCAGCTATAACATAGTAAAATTTCAGACCTATAGCTCATGGCATAGCTGAGTAATAGCTACTTTTAGGTCATCACTATTGAGTAAATCAGTTGTAACTTGAAAACTATTGCATTTATAGTATTTTGCTTAAATATGTTGTTCACCTACTTTTGGGTCAGCTATAACATAGTAAAATTTGAGACCTGTAGCTCATTGCATAGCTGAGTAATAACTACTTTGAGGTTCTCACTATTGAGTAAATCAGTTGTAATTGCAAAACTATTGCATTTAGAGAATTTAGTATAAATATGTTATTCAGCTACTTTTGGGTCAGCTATAACATAGTAAAATTTCACACCTGTAGCTCATGGCATAGCTGAGTAATAGCTACTTTTAGGTTATCACTGTTGAGTAAATCACTTATAACTTGGAAACTATTGCATTTAGAGTATTTTGTTGTAATATGTTATTCACCTACTTTGGGGTCAGCTATAACATAGTGAAGTTCCAGACCTGTGGCTCATTGCATAGCTGAGTAATAGCTACTTTGAAGTTCTCACTGTTGAGTAAATCAGTTGTAATTGGAAAACTATTGCCTTTACAGAAATTTGTGCAAATATGTTATTCAGCTACTTTTGGGTCAGCTATAACATAGTGAAATTACAGACCTGTAGCTCATGGCACAACTGAGCAATAGCTATTCTCAGGTACTGACTGTTGAGTAAATCGGCTATAACTTGAAAAATATTGCATTTGGAGTATTTTGTTAAAATATATTGTTCACCTACTTTTGGGTTAGCAATAACATAGTGAAATTACAGACCTATAGCTCATGGCATAGCGGAGCAATAGCTATTTTCAGGTTCTCACTATTGAGTAAATCAGTTGTAACTTGGAAACTATTGCATTTACAGTATTTTGCTTAAATATGTTGTTCACCTACTTTTAGGTCAGCTATAACAGAGCAAAAATTCAGACATGTAGCTCATTGCATAGCTGAGTAATAGTTACTTTGAGGTTCTCACTCTTGAGTAAATCAGTTGTAACTTGAAAACTATTACATTTAGAGTATTTTGTTAAATATGTTATTCACAGACGTTTTGGTCAGCTATAACATAGTGAAATTGCAGACCTCTATGTCATGGCATAGCTGAGCAATAGCTTTCTTTCATGAGCTGGGAATTTTTTGGTGTGGTCGGATTTCACCTTGGACCCCTCCTTCAAGGTCAAATGAGGATAGCCAAACTTAAAAGTGCTTATTATTGGTCCTAGAGGTTTGGAATGGAAAACCAACCTATAGAAAATCATGGGCTGGGAATCTTTTGGTGTGGTCGAATTTCACCTTAGACCCCTCCTTCCAGGTCAAACGAAGATAGCCAAACTTAAAGTGCTTATAACTCGCGTATTATTGGTCTTGGAGGTTTGGGATGGTAAACCAACATATAGGAAATCATGGGCTGGGATTCTTTTGGTGTGGTCAGATTTGACCTGGGACCCCTCCTTCAAGGTCAATTGAGGATAGCCAAACTTACAATTGCTTAGAACTCGCTTATTATTGGTCCTACAGGTTTGGGATGGTAAACAAGCTACAGGAAATCATGGGCTGGGAATTTTTTTGTGTGGTCGGATTTGACCTTGGACTCCTCCGTCAAGGTCAAACAAGGATAGCCAAACTTAAAAAGTGCCTATGACTCACTTATTATTGGTCCGAGAGGTTTGGGATGGTAAACCATCCTAAATTCTTTGGCTGGGAATCTTTTGGTATGGTCAGATTTGACCTTTGGACCCCTTCTTCATGGTCGAACGAGGATATTGCATTTATAGTATTTCTTTAAATATTTTTAACCTACTTTTTACACTTAAACAATTACCTTGTTACTTTATTTCACAATACCATTTGCAGGGCACAACTTTTTTTGTCCTTTTCTTCTGTCAGCTTCGGAATATCTTTCGAACATGCTGTTCAGTTACCATTTACTGTATTTCTGTACAGCCCTTTCCCTGATAATTATGCTTTCCTCTCATTATCACCATCACAAATCAAAAACATTCAGTCAGCTGACACAGTGCCCGTTCACGGGCACTCTCCTCTTGTTATCAAATACTCATTCATCTACTTGTGGGAGAGCTTTCACATGGTGAAGTTTCAGACCCATAGCTAATTACTCACCTACTCAAAATGAGTAAATGCGAATTATCTCTAAAAGTATTGCAGATAGCCAATTTTTCTCAAATAACTCATTCACCTACTTTTGGGCGAGCTTTCACTTGGTGAAGTTTCAGACCCATAGATTTTTATTCACCTACTCAAGATGAGTAAATGTGAATTATCTCTTAATAGTATTGCAGATAGCCAATTTTTCTCAAATAACTCATTCACCTACTTTTGGAAGAGCTTTCACACACGAAAATGAAAAATTGTGAATATCTCGGAAAAGCTATTTCTTCTGCTTTAATGCTCGGCGGGAGATACACACCGCGGCAGTGGTCTTGACAAAAATTTTTGTCTCCCCAAAAATGGTGGCCATTTTGAATTTTCAAAGTTTTTGCAAAACACAAAAATGCTTATATCTCGAAAACCGTGATATATGGAGCGAACTCAACAAAATTTTGGACCTGCTGGGTATCTGCAGAGTAGCCATGCCAATTTTCAAAATATTTTTGTCTCGCCAAATATAGCGGACATTTTTAATTTTTTAATTTTTTGCAAAACACAAAAATGCTTATATCTTGAAAACCGTGCTAGATAGAGCAGATTGCGCTGACTTTGGTTGCCACAACAGTATAAGGCTAGAAACGAAGCATTTTCTTAATACTTTAGCACTCACCTTTATATCCTTTTCGGGACGCTTTGTTTTTGCTATGCAAAAACATTATCTTTTTTTTTTGCGAGCGATCCTCTAGTTGAATTATCTTTTTTATTGCGTTAACCCCTTTCCTGTATAGACAATGTGACGTCATAGCATCATAGCATCTTTTTCGTTTGGCGCGAACTAGTGTACACGGATATTATTTTATCTGGAATATTTTAATTATTTCAACAGTTACATTGTTTACGGATACGTAAATTTACTACCATTGTGTTACGGATACATCATGTCATCTCCTGGCCAACGTAGAGGGAAGTGTGGGCACGTAATGGCGAATTTCGATACACATTCTCATTGTGCGCGTTGCAGGGACAAGGGAAAGGAACCTTGTGTTTCAGATCCACAAACTTCTGACTGTCAAATATGTAATGGCCTCACGTCTGAACAACTCCAGCAATTATCTACACCTTCATATAAACTTAAGAAGGAAAAATATGAAGCAAAGCTTACTGATTCAAGCCCTTCCCAGATTTCTGAGCAACTTGTCGACCCGTCAAGCATGTCTGTTATTGGGGTCGTTGACGGACAGGGATCTGTGAAATCTCCTGATCCAGTTCCCCCACTTGATAAGAAACCTAAGAAAGAAAATAAGAGCAGTAAGAAGGAAAAATCTCCCTCTACAAAGGTTTCAAAACACAGTACTGATGAGAAATTTGCAGAAATGGATAGCAAATGGTCGGAGTGCTTCAGTCGTCTGGAAGCATTGATAATGGCTAAGAGTTTTGAACCGACCTTCTCTTCAAATGTGAAAGTTGCACCGACACATTCACCTCCTCATGATGTTGAAAATATGGCTGAACCTTTCATCCGACCTTCTACTTCAAAGCTTACTGGAACTGGCTTCTCTGCTGAAAAGCATCAGCCGACCAGTCAAGCAGTGACCAGTCAACATACTTCTACAACTAAGCTTACTGGGACAGGCTTCTCTGCTACCAAGCATTAGCCGACCAGTCAAGCTAGGTCTTACCGACCGACCTCCACTGCAGGGTTTACTGGAAAGGGCTCCTCTGCTACTGTGCATCAGCCTACCAGTCAAACCAAAGTCAACCGACCGACACCAGCCACCGACCCTTCAACCGACCTTCACTCTGCAAGGGAAGGTGATATTAACCGACCTTACTCTGACCGGCCTACTGCTACCGACCGGCCATTGTCATCTGAACCGGCTGACACCGGCTCCCCTGCTCTTCACAGGTCTAGACATGATAGCATCTCCAGTCTGTCGTCTGAGGCCGGTAGCATGTCGGATAACCCACCACTGGATTTATACACTGAAGAAGGGGAGTTATCTGAGGACCCGGATCAGCCTGTACCAGACCCGGACCAACCAGTTTCAGAAGAGCAGAATTATAGGGATACTATGCAGAGTATCCGCTCCTTCATGGGCTGGTCACACATTCCAGAACTGGACAATACAGCTTCCACTTCAGATGACAACCCTTTTGCAGGGCCTAAAACTGTAACCCCTGGCAAAGTGTCGGTTAAAATGCCTACTGAAGACTGGCTATGTAGGAAACTAGCCAAGTTAAATCTCACCTTGGTTGAGGGTTATCCCTCCCGTGGATCAGAAGCCGGTGGCCTAGCTAAAGACATTTTTCTGAGGCCAGCCAGAACACAGTCCAAATGGTATGGACTTCACTCCGACCCTAAAGCTGAATCTTCACAGATTTCATCATGGAATATAGATGCTTCTAAACTCAACAGCAGCTATAGTCGCATAGCTAAGTATACTGGATTGTCGTCCACCCCACCAGCATCTCGCAGAATTTCTCAGGAAACACTGCGCAGATGGGAGAGATCTGCCAGAGAGACTTCAGTTATATGCAACCAAGCTGCAAGCTTTAACCGTTGTCTGTTCAAGGTTCAACAGAACATGAAGGACCAGCTGAAGATTTTGAAGGCGGAAAACAAAGGCAAGGGCTCGTCCAAGGCAGCTGCAGCAGCTGAGGAACTGAACTATCTGATGGACTTTAACTCAAGCATTACACAGGCAGCTGCAAAATCCATGGAACATTTGTCAGAATTTGTTTTTGTGACTATGGGTAACCTAACCCTAGTACGCCGAGATGCATACTTGAGCCACCTTAGAACTGGTATCAAGCCAGATACCCTCACAGCATTGAGGTCAGCCCCTCTGCATATCTCAACTTTGTTTCCCGACTCAGTTATTAAGCGGGCAGAAGAGGATATAGCCCAACTTGAGTCCAAGGGACATGCTGGTGGGTCAAATAACAAAGGTCGGTACCACCCTTATGAAAGGCAAGACAAAAGGTCGGTTAACCGGGACTCCAGAGCTGAGAAACCCGCATGGAAAACCATTGGCAGGAAGCAGTTCAAGAGAGGTCGAGGACGTACCACCACCTTCTCATCACGACCAGCCAAGGGCCAGCAGTCGTATGAATGACAATTATTGTGTAACCCAGTTACAGCCACGACTGCTGGCCGGGAGCCTACCACAGACAATAAACACTGGTTTAAATTTAAATGTAAAGCTTCCTGTTGCCTCACATGTTCATTCTGCACCCGGGCATTCCCAAAAGAAAGAATTAAGTCCCGGGTCAGCAGGTTGTCATTACAAAAATTGCAAATTAAAGTCTGTGAAAAGTGTTTCTTGTGTCACTCAATTGTCTTGTGTTCAACCTGTAACAACTGTCACAAATGCTGCAACCAATCTGCCTGTAGGGGCAAGACTTCAGAAAATTTGGAAAACTTGGCTGGATCTGGGAGCAGGCCCAAAAGTAGTTCAGATCCTAAAAGAGGGTTACACCCTTCCCTTCCGGATCCGGCCAAGGCTCACAAGGTCACCCAAGGTTATCAGCTGCTATGTCAATCCCCACAGGAACAGCTACCTGTTGGAGGCATTACATCAGCTCATAGCCAAAAATGCTGTAGAACTAGTAAGAAATCACACTTCTCTGGGGTTTTTCAAGTTTCAACAGACTATTTCTAGTCCCAAAACCCAACAACAAGTGGCGACCTATCCTGGATCTGAGCAAACTGAATCTTTTCCTCAAGGCGGAGAAATTCAAGATGGAAACACCGGAAACCATCAGGACGTCCCTCCAACAAGGGGAGTGGGTTACCTCAATAGATTTCAAAGACGCCTACTTCCATATACCAATACAGGAACAGTCCAGGAAATATCTGAGATTTCATGTCCAGGGTCAGACATACCAGTTCAAGGCTCTGCCCTTTGGTCTGGCCACAGCACCCTTGGAGTTTACTGTGATAGCAAAAGAAGTGAAACTGATGGCCAGTCACAAGGGTATAAGGATCCACCAGTACCTAGACGACTGGTTGGTGAGAGCCACATCCCACCAGGCCTGTCTTCAACGTACTCAGAGTCTGGTGAAAATATGTCGAAAATTGGGCTGGCTGGTAAATTTAGAAAAATCAGAACTGGTTCCAAAGCAGATCTTCGATTTTGTAGGTTACCGGTTCGACCTCAGGGCAGGTCGGGTCCGACCGACCCCAGACAGGTGGCAGAACCTTCAGGACAAAATATTAGAAATAATGTCACTGCCACACTGTCCAGTTCGACAGTTCATGTCCCTGATAGGGTTGCTAACAGCCACAGAAAAGCAAGTTCACCTAGGCCGGCTACATATGAGGCCCATACAGTGGCACCTCAAGCAGCACTGGAGAATACCAGAGTCACTAGAAAAAGTGATCCCAATTCCCAGATCCTTGTACCCTCATTTGCAATGGTGGCTACAGGAAGACAATGTTCTCACAGGCCAACACAGGACTTGGTCACTGCCAGAAAGCAAGTTGCATATAAATTATTTGGAACTCAAGGCAGTGTTTCTTGCCTTGAAAGAGTTTCAAAACCTCTGTGCAAACAAGATAGTACTTGTGGCAATCGACAACACCACAGTGATGTCGTATATAAACAAGGAAGGAGGCATGAGGTCGGGCACACTCTGTGCCCTTCTATGGAGAATCTTGACCTGGTGTACCAGACATTAAGTGACTCTAAAAGCCCGACATATCCCTGGGCGGCTGAATGTGGTAGCAGACAAGCTATCCAGGCTGGGCCAGACCATTCAGACGGAATGGTCCCTCCTTCCCGAGGTTTTCCAAGCTATATGCAGCAGGTGGCACCAACCTCAGATAGATCTATTTGCCACGAGGTTCAACAACAAGTTACCTCAGTTTGTGTCACCAGTACCGGACTCCTTGGCAGTAGCAGTGGATGCACTCAGTCTGCCATGGGAGAATCTGGACGCATACGCCTTTCCTCCAGTGGCCATCTTGGGCAAAGTGGTGGAGAGGTTGCAGGACTCCCCTTGCAAGAGAATCATTCTGATTGCTCCGGGGTGGCCCAACATGCCTTGGTTTTGGGATCTAGTGACCATGTCCAGTCAGATCCCACTGAGCCTGCCCAATCTGCCAAACCTGTTGACACAGCCTTTCAATCAGATCCCTCACAGAAATCTGACAAACCTAAATCTCCATGCATGGCTCCTAGAGCCACAGCAATCAAGGAGCAGGGCTTCTCTGAAGCAGTGGCAACAAGAATTGAGGCTCCTCAAAGAGGATCAACCAGATCTGTCTATGAGGCAAAGTGGGCCATTTTTACAAAGTGGTGTATCACTAATCAGGTGGACTTCAGGGCACCCCCTGTAAAGTCGGTTGCTGATTTCCTTATGTACCTTTTTGAGGACAGGAAGTTGCAGCCCAGCACCATTGATGGATACAGGTCCGCCATTGCTGATAAACTGGGAAATCTAACCCTCAACATCAGCAAAGATGAACATCTCACTCGCCTCTTGGATAGTTTCCATAGAGACAGACCTAAGGGTAGAAGGGGTATCCCTTCCTGGAACCTGTCTTTGGTCTTACACCAACTGACCAAGGCTCCCTTTGAGCCAATCAGGGAAGCTTCCTTGAAGTGTTTGACCTTCAAGACTGTTTTCCTATTAGCCCTGGGTTCAGGCAAACGCAGGAGTGAGATTCATGCCTGGCAACACAAAAATATCAGGCACCAGTCTGACTGCTCAAAGGTGTCCCTGTACCCATCTCCCAGCTTTCTTTCCAAGAACCAGCTGGCGAAGGAAGGTCCAGAGTGTGTGGCCCCAGTGGTGATACCAGCTGGGGCTATGCTTCCTTCGGGAAGTTTATTTCTTCTTATTATGGGACTGAACTCAGTCCTCTCTTCCCCTACCTCAGAGCAGGTCTGTAAAAAGGGGGGGGGGGGGGGTAAATTGGTTGACCGGTTTCCGGTAACCTACTGTAGCCTTAAGGGTCTGACCTCAAGGTCGACCCAGGCCTGAGAGGAAAATTTGTTAGTTCTGTTATGAGTTCATCTAAGTCCCTAGTAGCTTACCCGCCGACCAGGCGGTAGTTATTCAGTATTTGTCCATTGGATAGGATGTATTAACGCAATAAAATTGCAAATTTAATAAGTAAATTAAATTTTTATAAGTTAATACCCTATCCAATGGACACACAAGACCCTCCCACCGACCCCGCTATCAGCTTACTAGGGGTCTAATAGGTTTAGACAACGAAAAAGATGCTATGACGTCACGTCTTCTATACAGGAAAGGGGTTCGACACGCCATCTGGCGAGTGCACTAGTACTAGGATCGGCTGGCCGGTGGAAACACAGGACGTCTTTTTCTGATGTTTGGCGAGCCAGTCGCGCCGACCGGAATAGCATTTGTCCATTGGATAGGGTATTAACTTATAAAAATTTAATTTACTTATTAAATTTGCAAGTTTGAATACTTCATCTTTATACGCATTATCTTTCTTTCAACATTATTTCTCAATTTAAACATTGTTTGGACCTTTATGTAACTGACAGTGCTCTGAAAGTATCCTGAAGTTTGTACTGGTACAGTACTTTTATATCTCATGGTGTTGAAAATATTTCCCTAGGCTGTGGGGTACGGGCATCTCTGATGCTATTTTTGTAACTTTGTAACTCAACTTTTTGTACAGGCCAAACAGTCAAAACAGCTACTGACCAAAGAAATTTGTTTATTATCGGAAGCGACAATGTTCATATTTCCTCATAGAAATGGGATTTACATGCAGTAAATGTCTTTTATCTCTAAAAGTATTACAGGTAGGCAATTTCTTCTAAATAAGTCATCGACCTACTTTTGGGTGATCTACCACATAGGGAAGTTGCAGAACTGTAGCTCTTTGGATAGCTGAGTAATAGCCACTAAAATGAGTAAATGTCTTTTATATCTAAAAGTATTACACATAGGCAATTTCTTCTAAATAAGTCATTCACCTACTTTTGGGTGATCTACCACATAGTGAAGTTGCAGAACTGTAGCTCTTTGGATAGCTGAGTAATAGCTACTAAAACGAGGAAATGTCTTTTATCTCTGAAAGTATTACAGGTAGGCAATTTCTTCTAAATAAGTCATCCACCTACTTTTGGGTGATCTACCACATAGTGAAGTTGCAGAACTGTAGCTCTTTGGATAGCTGAGTAATAGCTACTAAAATGAGTAAATGTCTTTTATCTCTAAAAGTATTCCAGGTAGGCATTTTCTTCTAAATAAGTCATTCACCTACTTTTGGGTGATCTACCTAATAGTTAAGTTTCAGATCTATAGCTCTTTGCATAGCTCAGTCATAGCTACTAAAATGAGTAAATGTCTTCTATCTGTAAATGTATTGAATACACACAATTTCTTCTAAATAAGTCATTCACCTACTTTTTGTGATCTACCACATAGTGAAGTTGCAGAACTGTAGCTCTTTCCATAGCTGAGTAACAGCTACTAAAATGATTAAATGTCTTTTATCTTCTAAAAGTGTTATGAAAAGTCAAATTCTTCTGAATAACTGATTCACCTTTTGGGTGATCTACCACATAGTGAAGTTGCAAATCTATAGCTCTTTGCATAGCTGAGTCATATACCTGCTAAAATGAGTAAATGTCTTTTATCTCTAAAAGTATTGCAGATGGGCAATTTCTTCTAAATAAGTTGTTCACCTACTATTGGGTGATCTACCACATAGTGAAGTTGCACAACTGTAGCTCTTGGATGGCAGAGTAATAGCCACTAAAATGAGTAAATGTCTTTTATCTCTAAAAGTGTTACAGATAGGCAATTTCTTCTAAATATGTCCTTCACCTACTTTGGGTTGATCTACTGCATAATAAATTTGCAGAACTGTAGCTCTTTGGATGGCAGAGTAATAGCTACTAAAATGAGTAAATGCCTTTTGTCTTTAAAAGTATTGCAATCAAACATTAAACTTGTTGTCACTTCTACATGTGCCTTCATCTCACAAGAAAATTTATATTCCACTATCTTTAGTACGTCTAATTTATACGGCGGGAGATAAATGCATGCGTCAGAATGCTTGTTTTATTTGATACATCCAGCTAACAGTAATTCACGCGAGAATTTGAGTATTCTCCTGAGATTTCAGTGCTTTTTGTCGAATTTTTAACTCGTCTTCTGCATAGAGTACCACAGGCGAAACAGTCGAAGCAACTACTGAACAAAGAAATTTGTTATCAGAAGCGACGACGTACATCTTTCCTCATAGAAATGGGTGAGAAAGACATGGAAGTGAGTTTACCGGTATTTTATTTGATACATCCAGCTAACAGTAATTCACGCGAGAATTTGGGTATTCTCGTGAGATTTCAGTGCTTTTTGTCGAATTTTTAATTCGTCTTCTGCATAGAGTACTACAGGTGAAACAGTCGAAACAACCACAGTACTGACCAAAGAAATTCGTCTATCATTGGAAGAGACAAAATATATATTTCTTCCAAGAAAAGAGAAGAAATGGAATTTACTTTATTTGATGAATCCAAATAACAGTAACAAAAACAGTAGCACCCAGCCATTAAGGCTTAGATGTGCTTTTGAAGTGAAAAACAAAATAAGGATAATTTACTTATTTAAATAAAGACGATTTTTTGCAATCCCAAATTGAAACTAAATAATCCAAAATGCCTCACATTTTTTCACAGTGGTCTCACCTTTTCAAGTGAATGGAGACAGTCTGTCTCGCATTCAGTTTTGATGAGTGCAAACAATGATAGTCCATTCTCGTATTTGATCTTAAAGCAAAAATTATTGTTGCGAAATCCCACGGATTTCTCTGACCTCATGAATATTAATGAATTATCCATGAATTTTGATCTTCAAGTAAAATATTGTGAAGAAATGACATGGTATTGTTATATATTACTTTTGTCATGGCTGGAAACACAGAACTTGTGGGATAAATATATCTAATCGGTAATTGTTATAAGCACTGGAAGTTTATGTAAATTAAAAAGTGAACAAAGTACCTTAAGGTTTTTGTCTTTTCAATGCATAATTTGGGGCAAGTTGTGATCAGAAGGGACACAGAAAATGGGGCGAGTTGACCTGAAATTTCTGGGGCGAGTTGGCTCTTGGGACAAGATATTCTGTAAGCACACTAGAGCCCTGTAATGAGTAGATTTATAACTATATTTATAAACATGTGTTGCAGTGTGAATATGTAGTTTATTGTATCCACCGGATAGCATCAGGTGGATACCATGGATTACGCATGAGTACGCCACCGCAGATTTTCTCGTTACCCCTCTAGAGGCCAGGGTATTATAGGTAGACTTCTCAAATTTGCAGGATATATTCATCTCCATAAAATCTTGCCTGGGAATATTTTTGGCCACATTTTGAAAAACAAGATGGCCACCACAGACATATTTTGACTTTCAGCAAGTTTTGTTGGCCCTCTAGAACAAAGGGCATTATAGGTAGAGATCTCAAATTTGCAGGATATGTTCATCATTACAAAATCTTGACTGAAAATATTTTTGGCCTCATTTTGAAAAACAAGATGGCCGCCAAAGGCGTTTCTTTTTAGTCATGAAAAGTGCTTATATCTCCCTTATTATTGGTCCTAGAGGTTTGCAATGTGAAACCAACCTATAGGAAATCATGGGCTGTGATCTTTTAATGTGGTCAGATTTGACCTTGAGCCCCACCTTCAAGGTCAAACAAGGATAGCCAAATTTAAACTGCTTATAACTCCTTTATTATTGGTCCTAGAGGTTTGCAATGTGAAACCAACCTATAAGAAATCATGGGCTGCGAATCTGTCGATGACGTCGGATTTGACCTTTGGCCCCTGCTTCAAGGTCAAATGAGGGTAGCCAAACTTAAAAGTGCTCATAACTCGCTTATTATTGGTCCTAGAGGTTTGGGATGGTAAACCAACCTATAGGAAATCATTTGCTGGGAATCTTCTGGTGTGGTCAGATTTGACCTTGGGTCCATCTCTCAAGGTCGAACGAGCATAGCCAAACTTAAAAGTGGTTATAACTCACTTATTATTGGTCCTAGAGGTTTGGGATGGAAAACTAACCTATAGGAAATCATGGGCTGTGAATCTTTTGATGTGGTTGGATTTGACCTTGGGCCCCTCCATCAAGGTCAAATGAGGATGGCCAAACTTAAAAATGGTTATTACTCGCTTATTATTGGTCCTAGAAGTTTGCAATGTGAAACCAACCTACAGGAAATCATGGCCTGGGAATCTTCTGGTGTGGTCAGATTTGACCTTGGGCCCCTCCTTCAAGGTCAAACGAGGATAGGGAAACTTAAAAGTGGTTATAACTTGCTTATTGTTAAGCGTCCCTGAAAGGGCGCTTATTTGGTTTCACCTCAGTTTCCTCGCCGCCGCCGCATTATGGTCTCCCTTGAATATCTCCCTTATTATTGCAAGCTTTTTAACCATATTTGGCAGTTATATACCTTAGGCGTGGGAAAATTTTTCCACATACTTAAATTTGACCTTTGATCTTTATCAAGGTCACATGATCAAAAAATAGTTTTTTCGGGTACACCCGGCCGTCATCGCAGTTCAGGAAAATCTACTGACCGGAGAGGCTTGATGAAAATTGACCGATTTATGAGTGATTTTCTCACAGGTACCAATCAGAAAGCTTAAAATTCATGTGAACCCCCTATTATCTTCTTAAGTATTGCATTTAGAACCATAAAATGTATTGGGAGGTAGTAGGAAACCATATGTGGAGAGTGTAGAAAGCAAGTCAAATTTCCCCCCCGACCCCCCTGTAGGGGTCAAACTGGGGTCATAAAATAGCCAATTTCATCTTTTCCCCTTATATCTCCTTTATTCTTGCTTCTAGAGCTTGAGAATGTATTAAGAGGTATTGGGAAACCATATGTGAAGAGTCTAGATAGCCGGTCGTATTTACCCCCAGACCCTCCCTTATGGGTCAAACTGGGGTCATAAAATAGCCGATTTTGGGTTTTTGCCTTTTATCTCCTTTATTCTTGCTTTTAGAGCTTTAGAATGTATTAAGAGGTATTGGGAAACCATATGTGAAGAGTCTAGATAGCCGGTCAGATTGACCCCCGCATCCCCCCTTATGGGTCAAACTGGGGTCATAAAATAGTCGATTTTGTGTTTTTGCCTTTTATCTCCTTTATTATTGCTTTTACAGCTTTAGAATGTATTAAGAGGTATTGGGAAACCATATGTGAAGAGTCTAGATAGCTGGTCAGATTTACCCCCGGACCTCCCCCTTATGGGTCAAACTGGGGGTCATAAAATAGCTGATTTTGTGTTTTTGCCTTATATCTCCTTTATTCTTGCTTTTAGAGTTTAGAATGTATTAAGAGGTATTGGGAAACCTTGTGTGAAGAGTCTAGGTAACTGGTCAGATTTACCCCCGGATCCCTTCTTATGGGTCAAACTTGGGTTATAAAATAGCTGATTATGTGTTTTTGCCTTTTATCTCCTTTATTCTTGCTTTTAGAGCTTTAGAATGTATTAAGAGGTATTGGGAAACCATATGTGAAGAGTCTAGATAGCTGGTCAGATTTACCCCCGGACCCCCCCTTATGGGTCAAACTGGGGTCATAAAATAGCCGATTTTGTGTTTTTGCCTCTTATCTCCTTTATTCTTGCTTTTAGAGTTTTAGAATGTATTAAGAGGTATTGGGAAACCTTATGTGAAGAGTCTAGATAGCCGGTCGTATTTACCCCCGGACCCTCCCTTATGGGTCAAACTGGGGTCATAAAATAGCCGATTATGTGTTTTTGCCTTTTATCTCCTTTATTCTTGCTTTTAGAGCTTTAGAATATATTAAGAGGTATTGGAAAACCATATGTGAAGAATCTAGATAGCTGGTCAGATTTACCCCCAGACTCCCCCTTATGGGTCAAACTGGGGTCATAAAATAGCTGATTTTATTGCGTTAATACATCCTATCCAATGGACAATTTGCTAAACCGGTCGGCGCAGAGTCCGTAGTACTGTGCACTCCCCAGGTGGCGCCTCATACTTCCTTCCTGTCTAGACAACCTGACGTCATAGCATCTTTTTCGTTTGGCGCGTGTGTTGTTATATATAGTTTGGTCTAACACCAACTGTATACCATTTTTTGTACATGTTAATGGAAGCTCAAATAAAAAAAATTAAAAACAAATTTCAGGACCTCTGTGCAGACAAAACAGTTCTTCTAGCAACCGACAACACCACAGTGGTGTCATACATAAACAAAGAAGGAGGCATGAGATCGGGTCCAATTTGTGCCTTACTTTGGAGAATCTTGACCTGATGTACCGGAAAGATATCAGCTTACTAGGGCCATAATAAGTTTAGACAACAAAAAAGATGCTATGACGTCACGCTGTCTAGACAGGAAGGAAGTATGCTGTGCCACCTGGCGAGTGCACAATACTGGGACCGGCCGGCCGGTGGAAACACAGGACGTCTTTTTCTGACATTTGGCGGGCTGGTCTGCGCAGACTGGATTAGCAATTGTCCATTGGATAGCGTATTAACTTATAAAAATTTAATTTACTTATTAAATTTCCAATTTTGTTTGAATATGTTATTCACCTACTTTTCTGTCAGCGAAAACATAATAAACTTGCAGACTTGTAGCTCATTGTATAGCTGAGCAATAGCTACTTTCAGAATATAGCTGTTGAGTAAACCAGTTGTGGCTTGAAAACGATTACATTTAGAGTATTTTGTTTAAATATTTTATTCTTCTAATTTTTGGTTAGCTAGAACATAGAAAAATTACAGACCGGTAGCTCATACGTAGCTGAGCAATAGTTACTTTGAGGTTCTCACTGTTGAGTAAATGAGTACCCCAACCTAAGTATGAAAATTTCAACACTTTATCACAATTTTCTCATTGACTATTGGAGGGATTTATCTCATATCTTGCACATATATACTAGGCCTCAAGTAGATTTCCTTGTGTGAGTATCAGGCCTGCATCTTTCTTAATTTTTTTTTATGAATTTTTAAAACAATTTTTAATACATTAAAATCCATTAAATCATGCACTAAATCACTTATAACTTGAAAAGTATTGCATTCAGAGCATTTTTTTAAATCTGTTTATTTTAGCCCAATAGCTAAGTGAGTAATAGCTACTTTCTGACTTTTAAAAGAGTAAAACAGTTATAACTTAAAAAAACTATTGCATTTACAGTATTTGTTTGAATATGTTATTCACCTGCCTTTCCGTCATCTATAACCTAGTGAACTTGCAGACCTGTAGCTCATTGCAGAGTTGAGCAATAGCTACTTTCAGAATGTAGCTGTTGAGTAAATAAGTTGTAACTTGAAAACTATTACATTTAGAGTATTTTGTTTTAAAATGTTACTCTTTTAATTTTTCGTCAGCTATAGCATAGTAAAAATGCAGACATGTAACTCAGCTCAGCTGAGCGATAGCTGTTTTCAGGTTCTCACTATTGAGTAAATCGGTTGTAACTTCAAAACTATTGCATTTAGAGTATTTTGTTCAAATGTGTTGTTTGCCTAGTTTTGGGTCAGCTATAACATAGAAAAATTGCAGACCTATAGCTTATTGCATAACTCGGCTATAGCTACTTTCAGAGTATTGCTGTTGAGTAAATCAGTTGTAACTTGAAAACTATTGTATTTAGAGTATTTTGTTGACATATGTTATTCGCCTACTTTTTTGTCAGCTATAACATAGTAAATTTGCAGACCTGTAGCTCATTGCATAGCTGAGCAAAAGCTATTTTGAGGTTTGCCTGTTTAGTTGTACCTGCGGCTGGGGTTCTTGCCTGCCCAGGCTGGCTATTTTTTAAACTTCTGTTGCTTGTTGTTCAGTGATTTGTATTTCGCATTTATGCCTCAAACCTTTGTTTTTTTCTTTCAGGTGGCAGAAAATTGGCCTTGCGACCAAAACAGGTATATGTGAGTCCAGCAACTGGGGTGAAAAGTGACCTAGAGAAGCTTCTAACCCGTTTTACAGAGACCAACAGTGTCAGGTATTGGTCAGCTTACCACTGTAACAAGGTGACCAGTAGTATCCATTAGTGTTCAGTTAACCACTGTGACATGGAGACCAATTGTGTCAGCTAGTGGTCAATTAACCACTGAGACAGAGTGACCAACTGTTTCAGCTAGTCATCAATTAACCACCAAGGGAGTGACCAACAGTGCCAGGTAGTGGTCACTTAACCACTGAGACAGGGTGACCAGTAGTATCAGCTGGGGTTCATTTTACCACTGAGACAGGTGACCAACTGTGTCAGCTAGTGTCCAATTAACCACTGAGACAGGATGACCACCTGTGTCAACAAGTGTTCAATTAACCACTGAAATAGGGTGACCAACTGCATGAGCCAGTGTGTAATTGCCATTTTCATGAGGCAACTAGCAATTGCCATGCGAAAATGGTAAGTTACACATTGGCTTTTAATTTTTATGTCTGCTGACATTATGTCGTCACTCTGCGGTGTTGGCGTACACATACACAGAAGCGTCCACGTCTGTGTGAACAACTTCTCCAAAACTACAAGACCCAGATACATGCTGTTTTTTAAAAGATACCTTATCTATTGAGGATGAAAAATTGTTCAAGGCTTGCAAATCTGTTAGTTCGTCTGTTTGTTCGAGCCATTATAAGAGAGGTATCCCCACCAAAAGAGTGAAAATTTCAACCCTTTATCACAGGTTTCTCATTGACTATTGCAGAGATTTCTCTCTTATCTTGCATATATGTACCAGGCCATAAGTTGATTCGTGAGTATCAAGTCTGGATATTTCTTAATTATTGTATCCCCGACGCGAAGCGGGGATACTATAGATTCATCATCGTTGTCGTCCGCACCCTCGCCCGCGTCCGCAGAGATTTCTTGTTAGCGACCTACAGTCCACATTTCTTTCCGGATTTCTTTCATATTTGGCAGGTGGCTTCATATGGTAGAGGACTCGCCACCCTATCTTTTTGGTAGGCTTTATATCTAAATTAGGCCTGTGGTAGACAAAAATGTCTAAAATGTGGAATATTGCTTGTTAGCGACCTACAGTCCACATTTCTTTCCAGATTTCTTTCATATTTGGCAGGTGGCTTGATATGCTAGAGGACTCGCCACTATCTTTTTGGTAGGCTTTATGTCTAAATTAGGCCTGTGGTAGACAAAAATGTCTAAAATGCATTAAAAGTCATGAAATCATGCACTAAATCACTTATAACTTGAAAAGTGTTGCATTTAGAGCATCTTGTTAAAATATGTTATTCAGATACTTTTTTCATAGCTACAACATGGTGAGTAACTTGGGTGTCTGTCTCAATAGCTAAGTGAGTAATAGCTACTTTTGGGCTTTTCAGTAACTTCCATCATGAGTAATATCACTTGTAACTTGAAAACTATTGCATTTACACAATTTTGTATAAATATGTTATTCAGCTACTTTTGGGTCAACTATAACATAGTAAAATTGCAAACGTTTAGCTCATTGAGTAGCTGAGTAATAACTACTTGGAGGTTCTTACTGTTCAGTAAATCAGTTGTAACTTGAAAACTATTGCTTTTATTGCGCTACAATAGCTTACCATGTGGGACTGAATGCTTTACTGGTTGCCGCGAGGAACTACGACCAACGTCTAAGAAAAAAAAGACATTTATTCTTGGCCGTAGCCTCAGGTTGTCGTCACATGATCTGCCCCTTATGTTACAACTTTTCTCGTTGGTCGCCGTTGTAAATTGTCCTTATTTTAAGTTTTATGAACTCGCCTCGACTGGCTTTTCTTCTGCGAGTTGTTGACTCGAGGTCTACTCGCGTTTGTTTTATTGCGTTAAAGCATGTCTTCTCAAGGAGGAACACACCAAACTAGTAAAAATACCTACAGCAAATGCATTTATTTCCTTCCTACCTGCAGAGAGGCAGGTAAGGTCGACGATCCATGTGTCACAGCTAATCTTGAAAAATCTTTGTCTTCTCGCGTCGACATACATATATTGGAGGCGTTCAGTAATTCTCGTGAAGATTTTCAGAAATCTTTACAAAAGCAAAGGGAGGTGGATCAGACCTCTTCTTCTGCTCACAAAACGAACGCACCCTCCAAGATCTGGACAAATCCTCGAATCCAGTAGTGCTATCGAGTCACTGGAGGTGGAGTTCGCCCCAGAACTCAACAATTTCTCGCCTCGACTCGTATTCTAGTCGCCTCGGGTCAAGTTCGTAGTTCGGCCGAGGATCCCTCGAAGGTTGCCTCGACCAGCCCAAAACAATATTCACACTCTTCCAGACAATATGCTGTAGATCCGAGCTCCTCGGCCACTACTTGGACTATTCTAATGACCCTCAACCAGCCCGTAGTAGGCCCAAAGCACTCTGATAAGCCAACACAAGTCGAGGGCCAGATTCGTACCCTCATCTTCAGAGGAGGATCAGTACCCTGAACATATGCATAGGTTCCCTAAGCCCTCCAGGAAGTCATACCCTGATCAGGACCACTTAATTCACAGTTGGTGAAGGAAACCCCAACATGACCCCTACCCTCATAAAAGGGAAGTAGCATTGGCTGACATCCCATTCCAATATGCTGAGGAGGTGGATACGTTTCGACGCATCCTCAAGTTGCCTGAACCTAGGGAATCCTTACCTAAATCTTCAACTGCGGTCATGTGCCTTGATGATGAGAAAGGCAGGCAAAACTTAGACCAAGAGGTCCTTCCTCCATGTTGCCTCTCAATTCAATCATTAAGAATGCCTTTGATAATTTGATCAGGACTTCCAAGCAACAATTTACCTGAGGGTAAGTACATCCAACCACCTCCTTCCACTGTCAAGTGGTACCAGCTAGACCAGTCTTGTTATGAGGACAAATACAAGAGCTGAATACAGACTTTGCCAAGATTTGTATTTCTCCTAAGTCATTGGGCTCCTATGGTCAAGGTTCCTCTTCCAATTCTTAAAAAATTGGAACATCAGGCAAGACAGAATTTTTCCACTCTCAATTTCGCTACTACCTTTGCCAAGACTTCCTCTTTCTGTCATGTCACTTTGGAGAAGTGTCAATATAGCCGGAAACACTTTTTAAAACAGGTCAAGTCTCAGATCAGGAAAGGTGCCGACCCTGATTAAGTAGCGAAACATGGTTATGAGGAAGCCTGTGAGTCTCTGGATCTGTGGAATAAGACCATCCTGATCCAACACAGGGCCTTGACTTGCCGTAGTAGTCCTTGTCCCATATTCTCCAGAGAAAATTATACTCCATGGGCAATACTGGCTTGATTAGGCTCGAAGCCGAAATGACCCTATTACAACCACACTTAGGAGAAACCAGGCACCAAGAACTAGTTGGTGAAGGAAGACGAGGGCTTCCTTCTTAAAAAGGCACCTCAAAGGTTCTCAGGGTTTCGGACCCTACCAGAATAAGCCCTTTAAGAACTCCGGAAGGCGTCCTTCTGGCCGTCTTCCTTGTTTAAATCATAGTTGGTGAAGGAAGGCAAGTACTTCCTCCCTAAAAAGGCACCTCAAAGATTCTCAGGTTTTCGGACCCTACCAGAATAAGCCCTTTCGTGCTCCCCACAAGAAAAGAGGCTCCTACAGGAAACGCTCCTATGGGGCAATTCCTCACAAAGCAGTAACCAGTCATTTTTCTTCCAACAGGGGAAAACAGGGTCGTTTTTTCGACCCCACAACAGGAGAAGAGGGCGTGGATCCCTCTTCCCAATGACACCTTTAAAGCCTCAAGCAGTCCACTAGTAGGAGGTCGCCTCCGTTCTTTCAGCAGAGACTGGCAAACAAACAATTGTTCATCCAACGTATTAAACCTTAGCACCAATGGCCATGTACTGCCATTCCTCTCAAAGCCCAACTTGGTCAGTTTTCTCTGATAATATCAGAATACAAGGCCCTCCCAAAGGACCAAGCCTTGGCCCATTGCATCCAGTCTCTACTGTCAAAGAACGTTATCGCAAGGGTGGAAAATGTAAAATCTCTCTGGTTTTACAGTCGCCTGTTTCTAGTACCCAAGCCTCACCAAAGGTGGAGGCCAGTTATAGACTTAAGCAGGCTCAACACTTTTCTACATGTAGAAAAGTTCTAGATGGAAACTCCAGAGTCCGTCAGGACCTCCCTGATTCCAGGGGAATGGGTATCGTCGATAGATCTATCGGATGCCTACCTTCACATCTCCATCCATCCTCACTCAAAGAAATACCTAAGATTTTGCCACAGGTCTCAGGTGTTCCAGTTCACCTCCCTACCTTTCGCACTGGCCACAGCACCTCAGGTCTTTACCATGATCGTAAGGAGGTGAAGCTCATGTCCCTCTCCAGGTCTCAGACTCCACCAATACCTGGTCGACTGGCTGATCAGGTCTCAGTCACGGGAGGAAGCCCTAGTGAACACTCAGGCAGTGGTAGATCTAACCCAGTCCTTGGGATGGGTCATCAATCAATGAAATCAACTGAATCCCACTCAGGTGTTTTTCATTCGTGGGTTACGAGTTCCACCTGGATTCAGCCCTTGTAAAACCCACTCAAGAGAGATGGCTCAAACTCCAGGATTTTATCCTACACCTCAAGTCAAAACATGTTTTTGACTGCAAGATGTTTGATGTCTCTAATTGGGTCGCTAGCCTCAACGGAGAAAATGGTCCCAGAGGGACGACTTCACATGAGACCCTTTCAGTTTCACCTCAAGGAGCACTGGAAGTTTCCTCAACCACTGGACAGCCTCCTTTCTTGGACAGAAGCCATCTCTGCACACCTGGTTGGTGGCAGAATCCTGCAAACGTGATGAAAGGCTCACACCTTCAACCCAAAGACCAGTGTCCAACTCTTTACAGACGCCTCAAACGAAGGTTGGGGCGCTCACTTAGAACCAAGTTCTACACAAGGTCTGTGGTCTCCCCAGGAAAAAGGCCTTCACATAAACATCCTAGAATTAAAAGCTGCCTTTCTGGCCCTGAGACGCTTCAAAGACCAGTGTCAGGACAAAACCGTGCTAGTTGCTACGGACAACTCAACTGTGGTGGCTTACATAAACAAGGGGGAACAAACTCAGCGGAGATGTGTGCACTCCTGTGGAGAATCATGACCTGGTGCCATCATTCTCACATCACATTGAAAGCCAGGCACATTCCAGGGTGTCTGAATGTGATGGCCGACCTACTTTCCACGTCGAATCAGGTACAGTCGACCGAATGGTCACTACATCCACAGGTGTTCAAACAGATCTGCCAAAGGTGGTTCACTCCCCACGTGGACCTATTTGCCACTTATCTGAACCACAAGCTTCCACTGTACGTGTCTCATAGCCCATACCCGAAGGCCTGGGACATAGATGCTCTAAACATAAACTGGACGGGTCTCACTGCCTATGCTTACCCTCCAACGGCTCTCCTTCACAGGGTGATCCAAAAGATCAGGCAATGCAATTGTCTGATCATACTAATAGCCCCAGGCTGGCCAGGGATGCCCTGGTTTTGGGACCTAGTGCAGCTCTCAACAGAGATCCCACTGCAGCTCCCGGTGTCGACAACACTCCTCAAGCAGTCCCACAACTACGTGTTCCACAGCAACCCGCAGCACCTCCACCTCCACGCCTGGTGTCTAGGAGTGGACAACTCCAGGAACAAGGCTTCTCTGTGGAAGTGGCAGAGAGAATTGCTGCACCTCAGCGGTCATCAACAAGGACCATCTAACAAATCAAAGTGGGCCCTATTTGAATAATGGTGCAGAGGAAATTCGGTGGATTTCTCCACTCCATCTGTGAAACAAATCTCAGATTTCTTTATGTATCTGTACCAAGACCTAAACAGGCTCCCCTCCACCATTGATGGTTACAGGACTGCCATTGTTGACACCTTGGGCCCATCGGGCCAACATATTGCTCATAATGAGGACCTTCATAGCTTGCTCTCCAGTTTCCACAGGGATCTCCCCAAAAGTTCCAGAAATCTCCCCAAGTGGAACCTTTCTGTTGTTCTCAATGAGCTCACAAAAGCACCCTTTGAGCCTATGAAAGACACAGACTTCAAACATTGCACTCTCAAAACTGCTTTCTTGCTAGCTTTGGCCTCCTGCAAGCACCGCAGCGAAATCCATGCCTGGGTTGCAAACAAAGTATCTAATCAAGGCCACTGGGAAAAGGTCTCCTTGTTCCCTTCTTCTGACTTCATAGCCAAAAACCAACTAGCAAGATAAGATTCTCAAAGTGTGTCTCCGGTGACTATCCTGCTTTGACTACCATTGTGGATAGACAGTTCAAGAAGACAGGACCCTGTGTCCGGTGCGGGTCCTGAGGTACTATCTGGACCGAACCAAGAACCTAAGAGGTTCCCGGTCCCTCCTTTTCATTTCCTTCAAGAAAGGACATACATCAGTTATCAGACCCGCTACTACCATCCTACTTTGTTATAAACAAGCAGACCAGCAAGCCTTGGATTTAGTCCAAGTCAAGGCGCATGACATTCGGGCCTTCGCAGCCTCTAAGGCGTTTTACGGTGGGGTATCGGTGGACCAGATCATGCAAGCCTGTCACTGGAAAGCTCACAACACTTTTACCAATTTTTATCTAAAAGACCTTACTTGGTCGGACAATGACAACAATCTGTATCTGGGACCAGTAGTAGCGGCACAACAGGTCCTAGACCCTTCTCCTCAGTCCAGTCATCCTCGGAAAAAAAGGAAGGGGGGGCACATCCGCTCCAACCAAGTCTTCAGGAGTCTAAGCCCAGGGTCTGGGTATACGTCTACCTCCTTAGGGTGTATCCGGTAAGGTCTATCTAATCTTTAAATCATTATAATTGTACATTGTATTAAGGACCTTAAGGTTGTCATTTTAGTCAGTACCCGAGCCTTAAGCTCAGGTTCTTCTGTGATCGTCCTTGGGACTGACCCCGTCTGTGTATCTAGGGTACACATCTCCTTCTCGTCACACACCCTGACAGTTTTTTAGCACTGTCATTGATTCAGGTTTTTGGCTTCTACAGGCCCGGTCTTCGGGATTGGGGCCCTGTAGACGGGACTCAGACTGGTACTTTCGATCTTTCATTCTACTATTATTATCAAAATTCTAAGGAAAAACAGACTTCTCTGCCAGTTTCAGCTGTAATCCCTCCTCCGGACGGTTGGATTCAGCATTCAGTCCCACATGGTAAGCTATTGTAGCGCAATAAAATTGAAAATTTTAATTACTTAAATGTAGCTTTTATAAGCTACAAGCTTACCATGTGGGACTGAGGAGAGTCCCACCCTGCCTCCCTGCTGTATTACAGCTGAGGGGTATGGGTTTAAATCTCAACGAGAAAAGTTGTAACATAAGGGGCAGATCACGTGACGACAACCTGAGGCTACGGCCAAGAATAAATGTCTTTTTTTCTTAGACGTTGGTCGTAGTTCCTCGCGGCAACCAGTAAAGCATTCAGTCCCACATGGTAAGCTTGTAGCTTATAAAAGCTACATTTAAGTAATTAAAATTTTCAAATTTAGAGCATTTTGTTAAAATATTTTATTCAACTACTTTTTCCATAGCTACAACATGGTGAGTAACTTGGGTGTCTATCCCAATAGCTAAGTGAGTAATAGCTACGTTCTGACTTTTCAGTACCTTTCAAAATGAGTAAAATCACTGGTAACTCGAAAACTATTGTATTTAGAATATTTTGTTTTAAATATGTTATTCACCCACTTTTGGGTCAAGTATAACATAGTAAAATTGCAGACCAGTACATCATTGCATTGCTGATTAATTGCTATTTTTTTATATATCCTTTTCTACTTTCACTTGTGCTCTAAAGTTTAAAACACCAAGTTAGCTGACACAGCCCATTCACAGGCTCTGATTGCTTGTTTTTATGCAGTCTGGGATATAATTAGGGTTTTTATCTCCCGCTGGCCCGCCGGGCGGGAGATTATAAAACGCATTCCGTGCGTGAGTGTGTGTCACGTTTTTAAAAAGGGCTGTACATCACACTGGTTGTTTCTCCTTGGCCTTTTCAATGTTTTATGACCTTATTGCTTATGTCTTTTCATTTGATGCTGTTTTTTCAGACCTAGGTCCATAGCTAAGTAGCAATGGTGGCTACTTCGAGTAAAGTGCTCATAACTCCAAAACGACTACATTTAGAGCATTTCTGTAAAATACGTTGTTTAGCTACTTTCTCCATGCCTACAAGATGGTACCATTTTTAGGGGTCTATCTTGATAGCTAAGTGAGTAATAACTATTTTTTGTTTTTAACAATGAGCAAAATGAGTAAGTTGCTTTTATCTTTGTAACTGTTACTTACAATATTGGTCTCAAATATGTTGTTGAACAACTCCTTCATGTACTATATCATGGTGAGGTTTCCAAGGTGTAGCACCATAGCTAGCTGAGTAATAGCTACACTAAGTTTAACATTTGACCATTGAGCAAGACACTTATAACTCAAAAACTATTGAATATAGAGGATTTTTGTGAAATATGTTGTTCACCTACTTTTTGATGTACTGTGCCGTGGTGAATTTTCAGAGCTGTAAGTCCATAGCTAACTGAGTAATAGCTACTTTGAAATTTCTTAATTTCAACATTGAGTAAATCACTTATAACTCCAAAACTATTGAATTTAGGGAATTTTGTCAAATTTGTTGTTCACCTACTTTTTAATGTTCTGTGTTGTGGCAAAGTTTCAGAGCTGTAAGTCCATAGCTAACTGGGTAATAGCTACTTTGAAATTTCTTAATTTCAACATTGAGTAAATCACTTATAACTCCAAAACTATTGAATTTAGGAATTTTGTCAAATATGTTGTTCACCTACTTTTTAATGTTCTGTGTTGTGGCAAAGTTTCAGAGCTGTAAGTCCATAGCTAACTGGGTAATAGCTACTTTGATTGTTTTCCTTTGAGTAAATCACTTTTAACAGCAAAACTGTTGAATTTAGAAGATTTTTGTCAAATATGTTCTTCACCTACATTTTGATGTACTGTGTAATGGGAAATTTTGAGAGCTGTAGGTCCATAGCTAACTGAGTAATAGCTACTTTAATGGTTCTCCATTGAGTAAATCACTTGTAACAGCAAAACTGTCGAATTTAAAGGATTTTTCTCAAATATGTTGTTTAGCTACTTTTTTATGTACTGTGTAATGGCAATTTTGAGAGCTGTAAGTCCATAACTAACGGAGTAATAGCTACTTTGATGGTTCTCCATTGAGTAAATCACTTATAACTGCAAAACTATTAAATTTAGAGGATTTTTGTCAAATATGTTGTTCACATACTTTATAATGTTCTGTGTCATGGCAAAGTTTCATAGCTGTAGGTCCATAGCTAACTGAGTAATAGCTACTTTCACGGTTTTCCATTGAGTAAATCACTTATCACAGCAAAACTGTTGAATTTAAAAGATTTTTGTCAAATATGTTGGTCACCTACTTTTTGATGTACTGTGTAATGGCAAATTTTGAGACCTGTAGGTCCATAGGTAACTGAGTAATAGCTACTTTGATGGTTCTCCATTGAGTAAATCATTTATAACTGCAAAACTATTACATTTAGAGGATTTTTGTCAAATATGTTGTTCACCTACTTTTTAATGTTCTGTATCATGGCAAAGTTTCACAGCTGTAAGTCCATAGCTAACTAAGTAATAGCTACTTTGATTGTTTTCCTTTCAGTAAATCACTTTTAACGGCAAAACAGTTGAATTTAGAGGATTCTTGTCAAGTATGTTGTTCACCTACTTTTTGATGTACTGTGTAATGGCAAATTTTGAGAGCTGTAGGTCCATAGCTAACTGAGTAATAGCTACTTTGATGGTTCTCCTTTGAGTAAATCATTTATAACTGCAAAACTATTAAATTTAGAGGATTTTTATCAAATATGTTGTTCACCTACTTTTTAATGTTCTGTATCGTGGCAAAGTTTCATAGCTGTAAGTCCATAGCTAACTGACTAATAGCTACTTTGAATGTTTTACTTTGAGTAAATCACTTTTAACAGCAAAACTTTTGTCCGGGAGATTATAAAACGCAGATATTTAACACATATATATGCCCTCTATAAGCTTGCAGACATTTGACCTTGAAGCTCTTCGTTCAAGGTCATCCACAGACTGCCAAAGTACCCTACTTAGCTGATTTTGGCCAAACTTAAAAGTGCCTATATCTTGCTTATTATTGGTCCTAGAGGTTTGGGATGTGAAACCAACCTATAGGAAATCATGTTCTGCAAATCTTTAGATGTGGTAAGATTTGACCTTGAGCCCCTTGTTCAAGGTCAAACGAGGATGGCCAAACTTAAAAGTGCCTATATCTTGCTTATTATTGGTCCTAGAGGTTTGGAATGTGTAACCAACCTATAGGAATTTATGTGCTGGGAATCCTTTGCTGTGGTCAGATTTGACCTTGGACCCCTCGTTCAAGGTCAAACTGCTGTGGCCAAACTTTTAAAAGAGCCCATATCTCGCTTATTATTGGTCCTAGAGGTTTGGGATGTGAAAACAACCTATAGGAAAACATGTGCTGGGAATCTTTTGATGTTGTCAGATTTGACCTTGGGCCCCTCGTTCAAGGTCAAACGATGACGCCCAAACTTAAAAGTGCCTATATCTCTCTTATTATTGGTCTTACTATTGGTCAAACGAGGATGGCCAAGCTTAAAAGTGCCTATATCTAGCTTATTATTGCTTCCAGAGGTTTGGGATGTAAAACTCACTTTAAACAGCACATTTTTGCTCCCCGGTGGGAGATCATACCACTGCAGTGTTCTTGATATAATCATGATGCGGCCAATCCATGTTTAATGCCTTTGCTTCCAAATTCCTAACAGGATTTCGATCAGAAACAGTATAAGTAGTGATCATTGTTCAGACAGTGGTCACTTTACAATAATACTTGATACAATGGACCAATTTCATTTATAGCTTAATATAAAGTTGGCATTAAATTTTATTGCGCTACAATAGCTTACCATGTGAACTGAATGCTTACTCGGATGGCCGCAGGCAATCAGCCAACGTCCAAGAAAAATGGACGAAATAATGATGGCTCGATTCCTTAGTACTGTAGGTGAAGCCAGTAGTGAAATACCATATGCTCCCATCTTTTCTCGTTGGCCGCAATGTACTGACATGAAATTTATTGCAAGGAAAGATCTGATTTTTTATTTGGATATACTTGTTGTTGGATACTGAAACTATAGCAGTTTCTTTATTTTATAACATAGAATCTTAATTTTGCGACAATTTACAGAACAGATAATTATTTTTTATCTCCCGCCGGCCGGGCGGGAGATTATAAAATGCATTCCGTGCGTGTGTTATTGAGTGTGTGTCACGCTTTTATAAAGGGCTGTACATCACACTGGTTGTTTCTCCTTGGCCTTTTCAATGTTTTTTATGACCTTATTGCTTATGTCCTTTCATTTGATGCTGTTATTTCACACCTAGGACCATAGCTAAGTGAGTAATAGCAATGGTGGCTACTTTGAGTAAAGTGCTCATAAATCCAAAACGACTGCATTTAGAGTGTTTCTGTAAAATACGTTGTTCAGCTACTTTCTCCATGCCTACAAGATGGTACCATTTTTAGGGTTCTATCTTCATAGCTAAGTGAGTAATAGCTATTTTCTGTTATTAACAATGAGCAAAATGAGTAAATTGATTTTGTCTTTGTAACTGTTACTTACAATATTGGCCTGAAATATGTTGTTCAACAACTCCTTCATGTACTATATCATGGTGAGGTGTCCAACGTGTAGCACCATAGCTAACTGAGTAATAGCTATACTAAGTTTAACATTTGACCATTGAGCAAGTCACTTATAACTCAAAAACTATTGAATATAGAGGATTTTTGTCGAATATGTTGTTCACCTATCTTTTGGATATACTGTATTGTGAATTTTCACAGCTGTAACTCCATAGCTAACTGAGTAATAGCTACTTTGATGATAACCATAATGAGTAAATGGCTTATATCTTCAAAAGTATTGCAGCTACACAATTTTGTTCCAATATGTTGTTCAGCTACTATCTCCACAGCTACAACATGGTCACTAGTTTGGAAGTGTATCTCCATAGCTAAGTGAGTAATAGCTACTTTGTCAATTTTTAATGATAACCATAATGAGTAAATGCTTTATATCTTCAAAAGTATTGCAGCTACATAATTTCTCTCAAATAAGTTGTTCATCTATTTTTTGTGAACTGTAACATATTTAAGTTTCACAACTGTTGCTCAATGTACAAGTGAGTAATGGCTACTTTATTGCTACTTTTGGTGAAAATGTGAAAAATGACAAATATCTCGCAAACCGTAATAGCTACTTTGTCAATTTTTAATGATAACCATAATGAGTAAATGCCTTATATCTTCAAAAGTATTGCGGCTACACAATTTCTCTCAAATAAGTTGTTCCATCTACTTTTTAAGTCATTCATCTACTTTTGGGAGAGCTTTCACATGGTGAAGTTTCAGACTCGTAGCTAATTACTCGCCTACTCAAAATGAGTAAATGCGAATTATCTCTAAAAGTATTGCAGATAGCCAATTTTTCTCAAATAACTCATTCACCTACTTTTGGGAGAGCTTTCACTTGGTGAAGTTTCAGACCCATAGCTAATTACTCACCTACTGAAAATGAGTAAATGCGAATTATCGCTAAAAGTATTGCAGATAGCCAATTTTTCTCAAATAACTCATTCACCTACTTTTGGGAGAGCTTTCACTTGAAGTTTCAGACCCATAGCTAATTACTCACCTACTCAAAATGAGTAAATGCGAATTATCTCTAAAAGTATTACAGATAGCCAATTTTTCTCAAATAACTCATTCACCTACTTTTGGGAGAGCTTTCACTTGGTGAAGTTTCAGACCCATAGCTAATTACTCACCTACTCAAAATGAGTAAATGCGAAGTATCGCTAAAAGTATTGCAGATAGCCAATTTTTCTCAAATAACTCATTCATCTACTTTTGGAAGAGCTTTCACATGGGGAAGTTTCAGACCCATAGCTAATTACTCACCTACTCAAAATGAGTAAATGCGAATTATCTCTAAAAGTATTGCAGATGGCCAATTTTTCTCAAATAACTCATTCACCTACTTTTGGGAGAACTTTCACTTGGTGAAGTTTCACACCCATAGCTAATTACTCACCTACTCAAAATGAGTAAATGCGAATTATCGCTAAAAGTATTGCAGATAGCCAATTTTTCTCAAATAACTCATTCACCTACTTTTGGGAGAGCTTTCACTTGGTGAAGTTTCAGACCCATAGCTAATTACTCACCTACTGAAAATGAGTAAATGCGAATTATCGCTAAAAGTATTGCAGATAGCCAATTTTTCTCAAATAACTCATTCACCTACTTTTGGGAGAGCTTTCACTTGGTGAAGTTTCAGACCCATAGCTAATTACTCACCTACTGAAAATGAGTAAATGCGAATTATCTCTAAAAGTATTGCAGATAGCCAATTTTTCTCAAATAACTCATTCACCTACTTTTGGGAGAGCTTTCACTTGGTGAAGTTTCAGACCCATAGCTAATTACTCACCTACTCAAAATGAGTAAATGCGAAGTATCGCTAAAACTATTGCAGATAGCCAATTTTTCTCAAATAACTCATTCACCTACTTTTGGGAGAGCTTTCACTTGGTGAAGTTTCAGACCCATAGCTAATTACTCACCTACTGAAAATGAGTAAATGCGAATTATCTCTAAAAGTATTGCAGATGGCCAATTTTTCTCAAATAACTCATTCACCTACTTTTGGGAGAACTTTCACTTGGTGAAGTTTCACACCCATAGCTAATTAATCACCTACTCAAAATGAGTAAATGCGAATTATCGCTAAAAGTATTGCAGATAGCCAATTTTTCTCAAATAACTCATTCACCTACTTTTGTGAGAACTTTCACTTGGTGAAGTTTCACACCCATAGCTAATTACTCACCTACTGAAATGAGGAAATGCGAATTATCACTAAAAGTATTGCAGATAGCCAATTTTTCTCAAATAACTCATTCACCTACTTTTGGGAGAGCTTTCACTTGGTGAAGTTTCACACCCATAGCTAATTACTCACCTACTCAAAATGAGTAAATGCGAATTATCTCTGAAAAGTATTGCAGATAGCCAATTTTTCTCCAATAACTCATTCACCTACTTTTGGGAGAGCTTCAAACCAACCTGTGGAAAAGCACAGGGTAAGGGTAAGACCTTGGGCCCCTTCTTTGAGGTGGAATGAAGATATCCAAACCTTTTTAGTGTATATCTTACATGTACATAACTGCGGAATATGTACATTCAGTGGCTCTAACTCTGGAATGTGGCCATTCGATGGCCAAATCATTGAATGGGTATATGCTATGATTTGCCATTGAATGTGTACATTCAGTTGCCAGTTAAAGGAGTTTTGTCAAATATGTTGTTCACCTACTTTTTGATGTAGTGCGGCGGGAGATCATACCACGGCAGTGGTCTTGTTTTAACTTATTTTACAAACTTTAAATCAACTTACGGGTTCACGTTGTGAAATAGAATGACAACCAGGACTCGTGCATATTATATACAGAACATTGGCCTGTCGAAATAAAATAAATATTTAACCACTCTCTGATTCATTATTTGACCATTTTAAGGGTTAAAATATAAATTAAAGCACAATAAGAGTCCTTGTTGAAGGAAATAGTCGGAAACAACTTCCGTCGTTGTCTAGACAGCAATTGCTTGCAAACTAATGTACGACTTGTGCATGTAGTTTATATACAGGAATATATGTTTTTGAAATAAAATAAAATAAATATTTAAGAGTTTATCCCTGTTCTGCTTCATTATTTGACCATTTTAAGGGTTAAAATATGAAATAAAGTACGGAAACTAACTGGGGGATTTCTTGGAGAAACCAGTGTGTTGTTTTTTACAGGATCTTTACCTGTCGAAATAAAACAAATAAAATAAAATATTTTATCCCCTATCTGCTACATTATTTGACCATTTTAAGGGTTAAAATATGAAATAAAATGCAATATCGACTCCTTGTCGAAGACTTTGTCTAGACAGCAGGGGCCGTATTCATGAAAGGTCTTAGCCAAGTCTTAGGCTTAACTTTTGTACAAAAATGCAGCCAACTTAAGCCTGAGACTTGGCTAAGACCTTTCGTGAATACGGCCCCAGGTGCTTGCAAAACTAGGGTCTTCAATGCGATTTGGGAGACCTTGGTTTGGCAATATTTAAAGTCGTCCTCTCTCTCTATTTTCATCTAATTTTAGAATATATATTTTGCATTCGAAGTTTATGTTATTTATAATATTCCGTGCATTAAATACTTTCCGTATCTCACAACTAGGCCTACCTGCAGTGAGGCAGGTAGGGGAGATGACCATGTGTCACTCATGATAAATAATACCAGTTGTGTAGTTCTTTATCAAAGAAATGTAAAATTCAACAGGAAAGCTTGCACATGAATTATAATATCCAACTTCGACCACAAATGAGGGTTTCTTCAGGTTTCTATTATGATATGTTATAGTCCTTGTGGGACCAGATTTAAGATCCGGTTTGGATCTGAAGCCTGGTACAAACAATAACCTGACTTGCAACCTTCCGAACCTCGGTCCCCCAACAAGTTTCACACGGGTCTGAACACTCGGATCCGCTCCCCATGCTCAGCTTCCCTACATCCGAACTCACGGATCCCCATACACGGGTCCCGAACACATTGACCTGGCCAAGTCTATTGCTTATGCATCTGAAGACTCTTGGATGATAATAAGGTTTTTGACACTATTGGGGCCAATTTGGGGGATCTGTGTCATGCAAGTCTTTTGCTGCAGCAAACTGAAGACTCTTTTCGGACACCGTAGGGGAGTCCATGTTATCTTTGCAAGTCAAAGTCCTCAAGCCCAAAAGGGCTTCTTCTGAACCAAGGTATTTCTATCAGATCCAGACCCTGTATTTTATAGGGAAGTAGACTTGTCTGACTTACCCTCAGGACATACTGAGGACATTAAAACTTAGGCAGTTTTTTACCCCACAGCCCTTAAGGCGGGAAAAAGTTTGTCCGGGCTGTATCTCAGAAACCATAAGGTGTAGGAAGTTGATACTTGGTAGGGACATTGGTTAGGAGGTGTAGGTGTGCAACGTCATGGTCTGACCTTGATTTGACGTTTGAACTTGCCGTAGTGACCTTGAGTTTGAAAAAAAAATCTTGTCCGGGCTATATCTCGGAAACTGTAAGGTGTAGGAAGTTGATACTTGGTAGGGATATTGGTTAGGGGGTGTAGGTGTGCAATGTCATGTTGTGACATTGATTTGACCTTTGACCTTGCCGTAGTGACCTTGACCTATAAAATCTTGTCCGGGGTATATCTCGGAAACCATAGAGTATAGGAAGTTGATACTTGGTAGGGACATTGGTCAATGGTTATATGTGTGCAACGTCATGGTGTGACCTGGATTTGACCTTTGATCTTGCATATATGATGCTATTTTATGCCTCTACGAGGATATCTGATACTATTTATCTCTCTTATATCTTTTTACTTGAATCTTGGTTGTTGCACCTTTGGGTGTCTTTTGGTGTAGATTAAGCACTGTTAAAGTCATATTAGAAGTCATTAACTGTTTTAATTTTGCAACTTCCCATTGTAACAGATGGTATTGCATCAAGTGAGCCACAGGTTTTGCCCTAGACCGAGTTTCTGCCCCGTCGCCAATTGCTTTTGATATACTGATGGACACAATGGCGAGGGTTAGAGCTCACATGTACCTGTTTTCTGTGTAAATTTGAACGGCATATTTGTAGACATATTACCACAAGTATAAAGTGTTATTTGCATTCTTTAAGGTATGTATATGTGCCGTTCACTAATATTTCATGCCAATAAAATTGGCATGCATATATTTGAACCTGTTTTTATAAATGAAAACAAACCTTAGATGTTACAAAGTTATCCACAAAAGAAGTTCCTGGTTTGCAAAAGCAGTTTAGTTTAACAGTATATGTGTTGCAAAATCGAAACAGCTATATAGATATAACAAGGACTTTTAAAAGTAACTGCAATGATTTCTCATAGTTCGAGATTTACACAGAAAGCAGGTACATGGGAACTCTGTCCCTCGCCATTGTGTCCATCAGTATATCAAAAGCAATTGGCGATGGGACAGAAACTCGGTCTAGTTTTGCCCCAATTCCACATAAAAGCAAGTATTGCTACATCTGTATGTATGGGTAATATTCAAAGCATCCAAACCATAATTTGACCATACAAATAAAAATCAAAATGGGAGAAGTCTTAAAGCTTCATAATTTTTAGTTTACGGAATTGTCTTGTTTTAATACTTATTCTTTACATGCAATTTCTTTCTCTTAGGTGTTATTTTTTCTACTTAAACATTATTTGGACACTGACACTGCTCTGAAAGTATCCTAATCTGTGTACTGTTTCACTGCTTCTATATCTCATGGTGTTGAAAACTATTTTCCCAGGCTGTGGGGTACGGGATCGTGATCAAGTGTTATAATTTTCACACGTTGGGTGGGGTACCTCACTTGAAATGGAGGGGGCTCGTTGGTGTAGGGGTTAGAGTTCGCGTCTCCAACCTCTGAGGCTGCCGGTTCGAATCACGGGCCGGGCGCTTCATGTTGGAAAGTTGGTAGTTCCTTGCCGATGCCCGGTGGTTTACAGTGCAGTATGCACTGGTTTCCTCCACCTGTAAACTACCCGTCGCAATTTGACCCTGGCTGTTGAACGCGACGTAAAACAACAAATAAATCTAAATCTTTCTCTTAGATGTTATTTTCTCTACTTAAACATTATTTGGACACTGACACTGCTCTGAAAGTATCGCAATCTGTGTACTTTTTCACTACTTCTATATCTTATGGTGTTGAAAAATATTTTCCCAGGCTGTGGGGTACGGGCATCTCTGATGCTATTTTTAAATTTTAATCTTCCTGTCCCCAGGGACAGTATACCTAGGTCCTGTTTCATAGTCTGGACTGTAAATTATGTAGCAGGCCAACAGGAGCTTAGGCCAAGGGGCACTTCAAGTACTCTCCTATATTTGTTTTCGCCTCAGTTTCCTCGCCGCCGCCGCCGCATTATTGTCTCCATTGAATATCTACCTTATTTTTAGAAGGTTTCAAACCATATTTGGCAGTCATATACCTTAGGCGTGGGAAAATTTTTCTGCATGCTTAAATTTGACCTTTGACCTTTATGAAGGTCACATGATGAAAAACTATTTTTTGAAGTACACACACACATGCACGCACGCACGCACACACACACACACACACACACACACGCACACACACACACACACACACACACACACACACACACACACACACAGCTTCTGAATATATTAAGAGGTATTGGGAAAGCATATATGGAGAGTCTAAATAGCCGGTCAGTTTTACCCCTGGCCCCCCCTTATGGGTCAAACTGGGGTCATAAAATAGCTGATTTTCAGTTTTTGCCTTATATCTCCTTTATTGTTGTTTTTATAGCTTTAGAATGTATTAAGAGGTATTGGGAAAGCATATATGGAGAGTCTAAATAGTAAGGCTGAAACGATTAGCAAATTTTGGTAGCCGGGTAGTCGCTTGCATTAACCGTCGACTAATCGATTAATTGTTTCTGACATTTAGCATGTAAGAGAAATACCGAAAACGTGTGTTCCGGATGGTTCGCGATGTAAACAAACAAAATGGCGGATCGCGAGATGCTTAAAAGCAAAGAATTCACCAGATTATTGGATAACTGGCTAATAATGTAATATTTTCATATTTTAAAAATAAAATGCATATAAAATGCTTTAATTTGATACGTTTTAAGGTCTTAACTCCAGATACTCATAGTTCCAACGATCGCGTAAAATCCGCTATATGGTGGTATATAAGGAAAACAATTAACCGACTTCATAACATTGGCGTCGACTAGTGCTTTGATAACCTACTAATCGACTAGTACGAACAATCGTTTCAGCTTTACTAAATAGCCGGTCAGGTTTACCCCCCGACCCCCCCCTTATGGGTCAAACTGGGGTCATAAAATAGCCGATTTTGAGTTTTTGCCTTTATCTCCTTTATTGTTGCTTTTATAGCTTCAGAATATATTAAGAGGTATTGGAAAAGCATATGTGGAGAGCCTAAATAGCCGGTCAGTTTTACCCCCCGACCCCCCCTTATGGGCCAAACTGAGGTCATAAATAGCTGCTTTGGAGTTTTTGCCTTATATCTCCTTTATTGTTGCTTTTATAGCTTCAGAATGTATTAAGAGGTATTGGGAAAGCATACGGTACAGCTTTGTGCATTCTTAGCTTTACAGCATGCTTATTAAAACAACAAAGCATTTTAAACTTTAAGGGACGCTTCACTTTTGTTAGCAAAAGCATTCCTCTAGTTTAATTTAGAGGACTTGCAGACTACTAGTTCACCTGAAAATTAATATATAATATATATTTCTTTAGTTCAAATCGGGACAACCGTGTTTTTGAGGACAAAATTTCAATATTTTAAATTCTGTAACTCCCCTAGTCCCCCTGGGGCTTCTATGGGTTAGGTCCCCTACCAGTAGTCAAAGAGTTTGAGCTTCAGGCAAGGCAATCTCTGTTCCCTATTTTTTGACTGTCGGACACGGATAAAAGGCTACTCATAAATGTTCTAGAGCTGAAGGCAGGCGACTGGCCTTGAGAAAATTCAAGGACCAGTGTCAAAATCAGACAGTGTTGGTTCACACGGACAACTCAACAGTAGTAGCCTATATAAACAAACAAGGAGGAACCCACTCAGCGGAGATGTATGCTCTCCTGTGGAGACTCATGACATGGTGTCATCCCTACAAGATAACCTTCAGGGCCAGGCACATTCAAGGGTGCCTAAATGTGATGGCTGGCCTTCTGTCCAGATCAACCAAATCCTATCAACAGAATGGTCACTGCATCCGCTGGTGTTAAAACAGATCTGTCAAGTGGTTCACTCTGCATGTGGACATATTTGCCACTCCTCTGAACCACAAATTTTCCATTGTACGTGTCTCCCGTCCCTGATCAACATGCCTGGGACATAGATGCTCTGAACATAGTCTGGTCGGGTCTCACTGTCTATGCTTACCCTCCCACGGCTCTCCACAGGGTGATCCAAAACCGGGCAACCCCATTGTCTCATTATTGTAATAGCCCCAGGCTGGCCAGGGACGCCCTGGTTCTGGCACCTAGTGCAGCTCTCTCTCCGGAGATCCCACTCCAAATACCAGTGTCAACAACACTTCTCAAACAGTTCCCCAACCAAGTGTTTCACACAATCTACAGTTTCTCAACCTCCACGCCTGGTGTCTAGGAGTGGCCACCTCCAAGAACAAGCCTCCTCTGTGGAAGGGGCAGAGAGAATTGCGGCCCCTCAAGATAGTCAACCAAGACCATCTACCAATCAAGTGGGCCCTATTTGAGAGATGGTGCAGAGATAATTCTGTGGTTTTCTCCTCTCCCACTGTAAAACAAATTTCAGACTTTTCATGTATCTGTACCAAGATCTAAACATGCACCCTTTGACCATTGATGGTTGCAGGACGGCCATTGTTGACACTTTGGGCCCAGTGGGGCCCCACATTTCTCAGAACTCTGACCTTAACAGGTTACTCTCCAGCTTTCACAGGGATCATCCCAAAGTTCCTGAACCCTTCTCAAGTGGAACCTTCTGTGGTACTTAATGAGCTCACACAAGCACCATTTGAGCCTATAAAAGACACAGACCTCAAACATCTTGCCCTCAAAACTGCTTTCTTGCTAGCTTTGGCCTCCCGCAAGCACCACTGCGAAATCCGCGCCTGGGTTGCAAACAAAGTATCTAATTTAGGCCAATGGGAAAAGGTAACCTTGTTCCCCTCTACAGATTTTATAGCCAAAACCAACTAGCAAGATAAGGTACTCAAATGTGTCTCCAGTGACTATCCCTGCTTTGACTACCATCGTGGATAGACAATTCAAAGAAGACAGGAACCTGAGTCCAGTACCGGCCCTTAGGTATTACCTGGATCGAACCAAGGACCTAAGGGGTTCTCGATCCCTACTCTTTATTTCCTTCAAAAGGTCATACCTCAAGGCTTCAGACCCGCTACTCTCTCTTGGCTAAAACAACTATCCTACCTGGATTAAGTTCAGATCGGCCTCAGGAAGCCTGAGGCCCCACACAGTCCCCGACTGTTTTGGGACTAAGAACCGATTAAGCCATTTTTCTGGTCGGTTTGAACCACGATCTTGTCGTAGACATACCGACTGGGTCCCACGACGCCTCAGGACTGAGTTGCTCATTGTGAGGAAGATATTGCGCTTGCAAAGCAGTAGATTAGATTAGACTAAGCCCCGATTAAGTCGCCAAGATGGCCGATTCTTGTTTTGCAAAAAAACTGGATTTTCTGGGTATATATATATAAATTCCGGGATGTAATTATCATTACTTTTCTAGGAACACAGCAGGATGCCACCTTTCAATGGAAGACAGCTCCAGCAACAATTTAGGGCTTTTTTGGTTTTTGTTCAGTTACATATAATGATGTATTTGCTATTTCTACGTCGACCACAGCAACCAGCAGCAGCACCTCCACCACCACCAGCCAGACTGAGACCTAGAAGAAGGCACAACATGTGGGTCAGGCCATGGCTACTACAGAGAGAGGAGAGGGGGCCTACCACAATATTATGGCTGAACTGTATGCCACAGACATTCCAGGATTTACCAATTTCATGAGGATGACCCCAAAATTCTTTGAAATGATAAAGATCAGACTGGAACCATGTCTAGCCAGGCAGGCCACCAACTACTAGGGCCGTCATGACTAGCCGACTAATCGACAACGGTTAGAATAGTGCTATTTGCCAGTTCATATTTTAAAGTCGGAATAATCGTCCAATGTAGTGTAAAAGATGGCAGAAGGTCTGATTCCATTATATATATCCAAAATGTCACATAAAATAAGTTAAATTCCAAAACAGCCACGTTTGTGCATTGTGTATGCATTCACATAAAACCGGAAGTACCATATACCTCTTATATCGCCCACTTCCTGTCTGAAATAAACAAAGCAGAAGTTGCAGGAAAACGGCAAATTTATTAAACTTTACAGATTATATACACATACATGTCATTTTCAATGCTTTTTACAATATGAAACTTAAGATTTTGGTTGTGTTATAAATTCGACAGCTATTCGGTGTCGATGCGAATAGTACTTATCGATTAGTCAACATAAAATATTTGTAGTCATGACGTCCCTACCAACTACAGAGCTCCAATCAGTGTTGGGGAAAAGTTAGCCCTCACCATCAGATATCTGGCTACTGGAGAGTCATACACATCATTATCATGTCAGTTCAGGGTTGGCAGATCCACCATTTCCAAATTTCTACCAGAGGTCTGCAGGGCCATCCAGGATGAGTTCACCAGAGAGTACCTCAGATGTCCTACTACTCCAGATGAGTGGAAAGAACTGGAAACAGAATTCAGGATCAGGTGGAATGTTTCACATGCCCTGGGAGCCCTTGATGGCAAGCATGTGGCCTTGAAGAAACCCAAGAACTCTGGAGCCCTGTACCACAACTATAAGGGATTCTTTTCAATAGTAATGTTAGCCTTGGTTGATGGACAGTACAAGTTCAGGTGGGTGGATGTGGGTACAGCTGGATCTTGCTCAGATGCCCAGATATTTAATACCTGTCACCTGAAGAGGAAGATTGATGATGGCAGCATAGGCTTCCCTGACCCAGCACCTATAACCCAGGGTGTTCGAGATGTCCCCTACTTCATCCTGGCAGATGATTGGTTTGCCCTGAACACCTGGCTAATGAAACCCTATGGCAGAAGGATGTTAACCAGAGAGGAAAGGATTGCCAACTATAGAATATCAAGGGGCAGGAGAGTTGTTAAGAATGCTTTTGGCATCCTGGTTTCAAGATTTAGAGTCATGATGACCACTATTGAACTACCCCCAGAAACAGTCAGGGATGTGATCTTGACCTGTGTGGTTCTGCACAACATACTGAGAAGCCAGTATCAAGGTCAACATGGTGGTCAACAGCCTGGTGGTGATGATGATGATGATGATGATGCCACTCTGGCCTTTGAAAGGCTGAAAAACTGCTTGGATGATGTTAGAAAGTGGCTCTCAGTAAACAAGCTTAAACTTAATCCTGATAAGACAGAGTTTATTCTGTTCGGTTCAAAAAATGTCCGTACAAAACTTGGCAAATTTTTCCCAGTTAATATACTTGGTACCCTCCTGTCACCTGCTGAGGCAATTAGGAACCTTGGTGTCTGGTTTGATTCTGATTTTTCCTTCTCTTGCCATGTCAGGAATATCTGTAAGGCTTGTTTTGTTCATATCAGGGATTTAAAGCGACTCAGAGGGTATCTTACACGTGAAACTGCTCTCTTGGCTGCAAATGTCTAAATCTCTCTCCTCATTCAGGAAGAAGTTGAAAACTTAGCTCTTTGAAAAAGCCTACCTACCCTAGTTTTTTCCTCAGTTTTCATTTCGTCTTTCTCCGGGGTGCCGACCCCTGCAATGTCTCTGATTTAACGATTACGATCTCTGATTTTTAGAGAGTCTGTCAATAGATAGAGATTAAGCGCTATAAAAGTACTATTAGAATTAGAATGATGTGCCTGGTGATGGTCGGTTGATTGGTGGTGCTGCTGATTGTGGTCGCGACAGAAACCCTGCCAGAGAAGCCAAAAGACTGAGGGATTACCTCAAGGACTACTTCAATAATGAGGGAGCAGTGGCCTGGCAAGGTGGCAGAATATAACTCCTACTGCAGTAACCAGTCCTCTTCAGGACTAATAACCAGTCCTTTTCAGGACTACCAAATATTCCAAAAACAATTAATCAGCTGTGCTTGTTCCAAATAACCCAACCATTTCCAAACATAAGTCACCAAACCAACAAACAGACAAACGCAATGCCAAACATAACTCCCCCAACAAAGAAACAGACAAACCCAATGCCCAACATAAGTCCCACAAAAAATAGACAAACACAATGCCAAACATAAGTCTCCCAACAAAGAAACAGACAAACCCAATGCCCAACATAACTTGCTAAATGGAATAAATATTGCAGACATTTTGAAAGCTACACCCTAATTTCGCTTATGGGCCTGTTCCACCAAAAGATTAAGCCCCGATCCTGTCGGCGACCCTTAATCGTGGGTAGTCTTGGAAAAAATGGAAAAAAAATTGACCAATGGGGTGGAAGACAGAATCGGTATGAAGGTCTGGGATTAACTACAGATCGGCCTCAGGACGCCCCAGGAGGCCCCAGACAGTCCCTAACTGGTCTGGGACTAAGAACAGACTAAGCCATTATTCTGGTCGGTTTGAACCACGATCCTGTCGTAGACAAACCGACTGGGTCCCAGGACGCCTCAGGCCTCCTGGGACTAAGAGCCGACTAACCCAGGATTAAGTCCCGACCCCACAAGGTGTCCTGAGGCGTCCCCAGGCGTCCCCAGACCGAGATAGCCGATTTTTGTTTTGCAATGGGACTAAGGGTCGCAGGAGGCCTGGGACTAAGAATAGAGGGTCTGGGACTAAGGGTCGGCGACTAAGGGTCGCAGGCGGCCTGGGACCACATAGGACTGTGTAAATTTGGTCTGAGGAGGCCTGAGGACGCCTGGGACTGGACATTTTGTTTATGGCGGGAAAAAATAATCGGTTGGGGTCGGGAGAAATATCAAACATGTTTGATTTCTCACACGGCCCCAACCGACCACAACCGACCCTTACAGAAGGTCTGGGACTAAGCAAATATTTCAAACCGACCCTCAAAAACCCTTAATCGGGAGCCTTAGTCGTGTGGTGGAACACCCACATTACATTTTTCTTGTATTCTGGAGAAATAACTGAAAGTAGAAGTTTTTCCTTTATTGCAAATCTCAAAATAAATTTTTTTTTCTCCCACCTCAAGAAAATTTAGAAAATATAACTACCCAAATGGTTCTCTTTTGAGTATGGTTCATCTGTCTGTTGCTTGTGGGGAGATATGTTTGCAATTTGGTTTGTCAGTCCATTGGTTGGGGGGGTTATGTTTGGTATTGGGTTTGTCTGTTTGTTGGTTGGTGGCTATGTGATAGCATAATATCTTTTAACTCCAGAGATGGTGTTTAAGCTACAAATGGGCAGATTATTGGCCATATTTGGAGTTCATTTATCTAATTTTTTTCTATGTGGCCTTCTGTTGTTATGTGTATTACCATGGGTTACTTGTTTCATGTGGTGGTGTGGGTGTTGGGCTTTTTTTGTGTGTGTGTTGTGATAAGTATTTGTACTGAACTGTTATGTTTAGGGAGGGGAATTTGAACAACTTGCAGCTATTAATTGTTTTTGGAATATTTAGGCGGCCCTGAAAAGGGCCTATGGGGGGTACGAGACCCACCCGGAATGGCTGGCTACTGAGGAGGCTGCTGCTGTTGAGGCGGTGCTGTGTGGTGGTGATGGTGTAGAGCTGCTGCTGTGGCTGCTGAGGCTGCTCAATGATCTGTGTTGTTAGATCTGGTAGCTGGCTTAGTATTCCACTTAAGTTGTTGCTGCTGCCCTCATCCTGTACTGTGACCACTGATGGAGGGTTTCCAAAGCCAATGGGGCTGGGTGTGTAGTAGACGTAACTGCTGGAACTGCTACCTGCTGCTGCCTGGGTGGAACTAGACGCCTGTTGAGTGGTTGTTGACAGTATCCCGACCTTCTGTGACTCTTTGGTAATAGTGGCTGATCTCTTGGGTAGTACTTGACGTCTATGAGTGTTCTTTACTGCTTCAATGTCTCTAAAAATCCTGCCCTTGAGGTCCTCAAACTCCTCTTGGGTCATCTTTTCAGCCTCTGATGCCACGTAGTCAAAGAAGGGCTGCCTATCTGACGTCCGCTGCAGGAAACCTGAGATCAGTGTCCTCATCTGGTCAAAGTGCTTGAGTATCTTGGAATCTGTAGAAACTGGTGTAGATGTAAGTATTGGTTAACTCCTACTCTCCCTCAGGACACCGGACTCAAGATGTTCTGTATCAGTAGTAGATCCATGAGATTCTTCATGCCTGCTGGTGTTGGGACTGGCCTCGAACCCAGAGCTTCTGTTGGCCCCCTTGCGTCTGATGTGGGTCTTAAGAAACCCATCTGCTGGTAGACCCAGGAGTGTCTCTTGGTCATCTCCCTTGGGGCTTGGGCAGACTGTTGCTTGGAGAGCTTGCCATAACGAGTTCTCTGGGACTCAAACCACCTTCTGACATCAAAGGGCTGGAGCTTCAGTTCTGCAGGGATTTCTGCCAGAGAGCCTCCTTCCTCCGTCCGTCAAATTATCCAATGACATTCATGCTCCTTGTCATACAGCTCTGGGTGCTCCTTAACAAACTCAACAATGGCATTTTCTTGGCTGTCAGTGAATGTAGCGCAAACCCTGGCTCTCTTGGCTGCTGAGTGGCACTCTGATTCTTCCTCACACCTCTCATCTTTGCAAGCTTCTTCAGTAACTTCTAAACCTTCCTCTGTTTCATCTATCCTCTCTTCTGTCCCCTCCTCTGTCCTCTCCTCTGTCTTTCCTCTGTCCTCTCCTCCAACTCTCCACCTTCCTTCTCCCTCTCCTCTTGCCTCTCCTCCATCTTCTTCTTTCCTCCTTTCTCTTTCCTCATAACTCCAGTGAATATAAAAAAAAATATCAAAACTGAAATGTGTCGCCTAACTGTTAAATTTGCCCTAAGCTCAAGTAAAATGTAAAATGTAAAAAAACTGAAAACCCCTAGCAGAAAGTGACACATGTCTCTCAGTAGCCAACCAGTCTAAACACAGAAAGCGTGTGCGCGGTCACTTATATAGTCCCAGACCCCCACCCCCCATTGCCTCTTTTTGGTTTCAAGCGCGCGGAAAAGAGTTGGTACTTAATCTGTACTTAGTCCCAGGCCACCTGGGGCGTCCTCAGACCGTCACAGACTAAATTTGTGTGGTCCCAGGTGGCCTGAGGAGGCCGGCTTGGATCGGTTTGGATCGGCTTCTCTTAGTCGGGGCTTAGTCCCAGACCCAGATTTCTTAGTCGCACCTGAGATGGTCTGAGGCTTCCTGGGACTAATGAAACCGATTCTTTTTCACACGCATGAAACTTCAAAGATCTGTTATGAGTCGGGGACTGACAACAGGCTTCCTGGGACTAAGCTAGGGACGCCTGGGACTAAGGGTCGCAGGAGGCCTGAGACAACATAGGACTGTGTAAATTTGGGTCTGAGGAGGCCTGAGGAAGCCTGAGACTGGACAATTTTGTTGACGGCGGGAAATAAGAATTGGTTTGGGTCATGAGAAATATCACACGTTTGATTTTTCTCACGCCCCCAACCGACAACTACCGATCCATACGGAACACCTGTGACTAAGCAAATTTTTGAAACCGACTACAAAAAACCCTTAATTGGGAAGCTTAGTCGTGTGGTGGAACACCCACATAAAGTACCTATGGCTCTATAGTTTAAATACATATGATCTTGCTATCAAAGTACATTTGACTCTATAGTTTTAGTACACATGATCATGTTATTAACGAACATGTGGCTCCATATTTTTAGTTCAAACGATCCTGTCATTAAAGTACATGTGATCCCATTGTTTCAGGTATGAGGAGTTTGCAGAGTTGTGGAGGGACATGAAGATGACCTTGATATTTGCAGGACGCCAGACAGATGCTGACTGCAGAGAGGTATGGTAGGCTGCCTACATTGCACTATAGACTTCAACATTTTAGGTTACGGCTTCTTTTGTCAGAATATTAACACAGAGATATTACCCTTAAAATGTTCTCTCTTTTATTATCTCCCGCCGGCCGGGCGGGAGATTATAAAACGCATTCCGTGCGTGTGTTATTGAGTGTGTGTCACGCTTTTATAAAGGGCTGTACATCACACTGGTTGTTTCTCCTTGGCCTTTTCAATGTTTTTATGACCTTATTGCTTATGTCCTTTCATTTGATGCTGTTATTTCACACCTAGGACCATAGCTAAGTGAGTAACAGCCAGAGTTGCTTCTAGGATGTGTTTTCTGCGATATCTCGCATTAATTTGCTTTTGCTCGCGGATTTCATCGAAGTGTGCGGGGACAAGATTGTAAAAGAACGCATTCAGCACAAGGCAATGCGGGATATATATACGAAGCGAAAAGACGAGAGATCAAAGAAATCGAAACACTGCGTGGAGCGAGAGTTTGTCGAGGTTTTGATTTTTCCGTCGAAACGTTCTTCGAATAATGCCTGTAGACGATTTTGGTTTCGTGATCGTTTACAAAGTCAAATATATTATGAGGTACAGACAGTATTTGGACATATTATACCCAAAAATATAAAATTAAGCTGAAAGTGGATGATTATATAAAAAATGGCTGCAAGAAAAACGAAACTTACAGTAGACTGGATTGTTACCACAACAGGCCATGGCAGTGAAGCCGGTGGTGACCCTATTGGTGTAGTGGCTTTCTACCAGTAAACGCCCGTGTTTAAGATAACATTTAGCATTTATCTTATATTTGGAGGTTTAGTTTATGTTCTGCTTCAACCAAATTATCCAATGACATTCAAGATAATTAATGATTTAAATATGCTGGGGAACATTTCTTTGAAAGTGATGTAATTTGACAATATATCTCTATTATCGACCGTGTTTACCACTAACCGGAAATACCAGTGAACGCCCAATTTGTTTGCAAATAGAAGCATTTGTCCTTGACCTCTAATAAAGATATATACGGCGGGCGTTCACTGGTAGGCGGGCGTTCACTGGTAGAAAGCTACTACGTATCTGTCGGAATTCCCTAGAAAAATATTTTACTGGATCAAAATTCACGGACAACTCATTAATATTAATGCTTTTGAAATTCCTAGAATCAACACTGATAGCAATAGTGGCTACTTTGAGTAAAGTGCTCATAACTCCAAAACGACTGCATTTAGAGTGTTTCTGTAAAATACGTTGTTCAGCTACTTTCTCCATGCCTACAAGATGGTACCATTTTTAGGGTTCTATCTTCATAGCTAAGTGAGTAATAGCTATTTTCTGTTATTAACAATGAGCAAAATGAGTAAATTGATTTTGTCTTTGTAACTGTTACTTACAATATTGGCCGGAAATATGTTGTTCAACAACTCCTTCATGTACTATATAGGTGTCCAACGTGTAGCACCATAGCTAACTGAGTAATAGCTATACTAAGTTTAACATTTGACCATTGAGCAAGTCACTTATAACTCAAAAGCTATTGAATATAGAGGATTTGTGTCGAATATGTTGTTCACCTATCTTTTGGATATACTGTATTGTGAATTTTCACAGCTGTAACTCCATAGCTAACTGAGTAATAGCTACTTTGATGATAACCATAATGAGTAAATGGCTTATATCTTCAAAAGTATTGCAGCTACACAATTTTGTTCCAATATGTTGTTCAGCTACTATCTCCACAGCTACAACATGGTCACTAGTTTGGAAGTGTATCTCCATAGCTAAGTGAGTAATAGCTACTTTGTCAATTTTTAATGATAACCATAATGAGTAAATGCCTTATATCTTCAAAAGTATTGCAGCTACACAATTTCTCTCAAATAAGTTGTTCATCTACTTTTTAAGTCATTCATCTACTTTTGGGAGAGCTTTCACATGGTGAAGTTTCAGACTCGTAGCTAATTACTCACCTACTGAAAATGAGTAAATGCGAATTATCTCTAAAAGTATTGCAGATAGCCAATTTTTCTCAAATAACTCATTCACCTACTTTTGGGAGAGCTTTCACTTGGTGACGTTTCAGACCCATAGATAATTACTCACCTACTCAAAATGAGTAAATGCGAATTATCTCTAAAAGTATTGCAGATAGCCAATTTTTCTCAAATAACTCATTCACCTACTTTTGGGAGAGCTTTCACTTGGTGAAGTTTCAGACCCATAGCTAATTACTCACCTACTCAAAATGAGTAAATGCAAAGTATCGCTAAAACTATTGCAGATAGCCAATTTTTCTCAAATAACTCCTTCATCTACTTTTGGGAGAGCTTTCACATGGTGAAGTTTCAGACCCATAGCTAATTACTCTCCTACTGAAAATGAGTAAATGCGAATTATCGCTAAAAGTATTGCAGATAGCCAATTTTTCTCAAATAACTCGTTCACCTACTTTCTGAAGAGCTTTCACATGGTGAAGTTTCAGACCCATAGCTAATTACTCACCTACTGAAAATGAGTAAATGCGAATATCTCTAAAAGTATTGCAGATGGCCAATTTTTCTCAAATAACTCATTCACCTACTTTTGGGAGAACTTTCACTTGGTGAAGTTTCACACCCATAGCTAATTACTCACCTACTCAAAATGAGTAAATGCGAATTATCGCTAAAAGTATTGCAGATAGCCAATTTTTCTCAAATAACTCATTCACCTACTTTTGGGAGAACTTTCACTTGGTGAAGTTTCACACCCATAGCTAATTACTCACCTACTCAAAATGAGTAAATGCGAATTATCGCTAAAAGTATTGCAGATAGCCAATTTTTCTCAAATAACTCATTCACCTACTTTTGGGAGAGCTTTCACATGGTGAAGTTTCAGACCCATAGCTAATTACTCACCTACTCAAAATGAGTAAATGCGAATTATCTCTAAAAGTATTGCAGATAGCCAATTTTTCTCAAATAACTCATTCATCTACTTTTGGGAGAGCTTTCACATGGTGAAGTTTCAGACCCGTAGATAATTACTCACCTACTCAAAATGAGTAAATGCAAATTACCTCTAAAAGTATTGCAGATAGCCAGTATTTCTCAAATAACTCATTCATCTACTTTTGGGAGAGCTTTCACTTGGTGAAGTTTCAGACCCGTAACTAATTATTCACCTTCTCAAAATGAATAAATACTAATTACCTCTAAAAGTATTGCAGATACCCAATTTCTATCAAATAACTTATTCATCTACTTTTGAGAGAGCTTTCACATGGTGAAGTTCCAGACCTGTATGTAATTACTCACCTACTCAAAATGAGTAAATGCGAATTATCTCTAGAAGTATTGCAGATAGCCAATTTCTCTCAAATAACTCATTCATCTACTTTTGGGAGAGCTTTCACATGGTGAAGTTTTAGACCCGTAGATATTTACTCACCTACTCAAAATGAGTAAATGCGAATTATCTCATAAAAGTATCGCAGATAGCCAATTTTTATCAAATAAATGATTCACCTACTTTTGCAAGAGCTTCCACATGGTGAAGTTTCAGACCCATAGCTAATTACTCACCTACTCAAAATGAGTAAATGCGAATTATCTCTAAAAGTATTGCAGATAGCCAATTTTTCTCAAATAACTTATTCATCTACTTTTGGGAGAGCTTTCACATGGTGAAGTTCCAGACCCGTAGGTAATTATTCACCTACTCAAAATGAGTAAATGCTAATTATCTCTAGAAGTATTGCAGATAGCCAATTTCTCTCAAATAACTCATTCATCTACTTTTGGGAGAGCTTTCACATGGTGAAGTTTCAGACCCATAGCTAATTACTCACCTACTCAAAATGAGTAAATGCGAATTACCTCTAAAAGTATAACAGATAGCCAATTTTCCTCAAATAACTCATTTACCTACTTTTTGACTTTTTTGATTTAAATAATTTATAACAGCAAAACTATTCAATTTAAAGGATTTTTGTCAAATATGTTGTTCACCTACTTTTTGATGTAGTGCGGCGGGAGATCATACCACGGCAGTGGTCTTGTTGTACTACAATAGCGTACTATGTGGAACTAGATGCTATCACGGGTGGCCAGAGGCACTTGGGCTAACTCAAGAAAAAAGTGCATAATATTATCTTATTCGGTGAATACCTGCTAGTGAGGTGACCAAGATAGTGACAAAGAATGTATCATCCTTCTTCTCGTTGGCTGCCATAATTCTGGAATCACACAAATTTGCGGGGAAGTTTTGCTTATTTTATTAGTAGATATATGTATTGTTGGATGTTGAAATTCTATCCGTGGTTTCATGTGATATCATAGATTAAATATTTGTAATTTTATCTTGAAAGGATAAGTATCTTTATATTTTCGCTTTTTTGTTAACTCAGACAGCTAGCATGTCTTCAATATAAACCGTGTTTGTTGAAGTGTCATCACTTCTGTAGCTTTGATCTACACAACCAATGTCCCACCTGCAGTCCAGTGTTGCTTCTAGGGCGCGTTTTCCGCGGGATCGCGCATTAATTCGCCTACAAACGTGGATTTTCTTGCAGTCTGCGATGACCAAATTATATGAGAACGCATAGTACACAAGGCAATGCGGGAAATATATGAAGCGAAAAGACGAGAGATTTAGAAACTGCACAAATCGAGAGTTTGTCGAGGTTTTGATTTTTCCGTCGAAACGTTCTTCGAATAATGCATGTTGACGATGTGGTTTCGTGATCGTTTACATATGTAAAAGAACTTAAATATATTATGTGCTATAGGCAGTATTTAGACATATTATACCCAAAAACATGAAGGTAAGCTTAAAGTGGATGGTTATATGAAAAACGAATCTGACAGTAAACTGGATTGTTAGTACCACAACAGGAGAGTCAATAAGCCGGTGCTGACCCTACATATCTGTGGGGTTTCCCAACAATGTACAGTATGTGTAGAAAATATTTTACTTGAAGATCAAAATTCACGGACAACTCATTAATATTATTGAGGTCACAGATTTTCATAATGGTTTCTTTACAATATTTTCTGCTTTAAGATTAAATACTAGATGGACTACAGTGCTCATGAATATTCATATATGCGTGGAAAAGATTGACAATTTCATGGGATTTTTTAACAATATTTTACTTGAAAAATTTGTGGACTACTCATTAAGCGTCCCGCAAGGGACGCTTGTTTGTGTATGGGAGACCTTCAGGCTCCGCCGGCTCCGCATTTTGTTTTCCTTATAACTCTGTAACCGTTAGGCGGATTCTTTTCAAATTTGGCAGGTTTATGCAGTAGCCTTGGGGAATTTTTTTGAATATGCTGCAGTGACATTTCAACCAATCAGAGAGGTCACATGACCAAAAATGTCTTTTTTCGACGGGGAAGCTTGTCCGGATGATAACTTGAAAGGGATTTTATCCATTCACCTGAAACTTGGCAAATACATTCATTCTATTAAAATCTGGAAATCATTAGATTTTGACATTGATTGGTTAAGAAATGGCCAAGTAATTAATGATTAATTAATCATTATGAATTTTCCAAATAAGGAAAACACAAAAAATTTTTGACCCACAGGGTATCTCTGCAGAGTAGCTGTCCCAATTTTGAAAAAATTTTTGTCTCGCCAAAAATGGCGGCCATTTTGAATTTTCGAATTTTTTGCAAAAATTGCAAAACATAAAAATGCTTATATCTCGAAAACCGTCCTAGATAGAGCGTTTTCGACGAAATTTTTGACCCGCAGGATATCTCTGCAGAGTAGCCATGCAAATTTTTAAAAAAAATTTGACTCACCAAAAATGGCGGCCATTTTGAATTTTCGAATTTTTCGCAAAAATTGCAAAACATAAAAATCCTTATATCTCGAAAACCGTGCTAGATAGAGCGTTTTCGACGAAATTTTTGACCCACAGGGTATCTCTGCAGAGGACCCATGCCAATTTTCAAAAAAAATTTGACTCACCAAAAATGGCGGCCATTTTGAATTTTCAAATTTTACGCAAAAATTGCTAAACACAAAAATGCTAATATCTCGAAAACTGTGCTAGATGGCGAATTATCTTTTTATTTCATAAAAATGTAAATATACTATACCATATGAAAACACTTGGGTAAGCGTGGCTTGGCGTTCGGTGACCGCCACGTACACCGTACAGAGAATTTAAAATATGAGGGGAGACCCTCTTTAAACCTATATACTTGCTACTTTTGACCCCTGGTGACCTAATTCACTCTGCCATGCGCAGTAATACAGAAATAGTTCATTCTTTTTGTGGCGGTTGAAGTGTCAACAAGGCGTTTTTGCTATCTCACTAAGACCTGCATTTACACGTTTCTGATGCTCTGTAAGTACACTTAAGCTGTTTTATTCACTCTTCCTCCATTTTATTTACCTCTTACTTCGATTTCTGGTGAATTTATTGTATATTTGTGCAATATTTTTATGTATTTTTCATAATTCGTATTATCGCTCATCTGGTCACGTGGTCTTAGAATGTCATATTGCCTTTGGAAATATTCATATCCTTTGTAAATTAATTCTTTTTAGGCACTTCTACAGGCATTATAATTTTAATTTACGGTTTTCCTTCATTCTTCCAACGAAATTCTTCGTTTTTCCACGTATTTTGACCGTATTGTCACCTTGACTGTACTTTGTTTTCACGTAAAGACCGTTCTGGTATTATCGTTCATCGGGTCACGTGGTGTCAGAATGTTGGATTTCCTTTGGAAATATTCATTTCCGCGATGAATTAATTCCTTTATGCACTTCTACAGGCATTATAATTCATCTTTTACGGTTTTCCTTCATTCTTTTTACGAAAGTCTTCGTTTCACCGCGTACATTGACCTTATTTTTGAGCTTTTTACGAATCATTCACCAGGTCATGTGACTATGACATCACATTCAAAATGGAGGTCAACCGATCGGTTGTCAGAAAATATTCATTTTCATAGTGATTACAGCATTTCCAGGTTTGTTTATACATTCCTTCTACATATTTCTTTGAATATTATTATGTCAGAGCATAATGTGTAATATATTTCTTTGTTAACGCATATTTTATAGCGTAACATTACAGCATTTACTACCTACCATTCACGGTTCTTTACTTGTACAGGCCCTATCTTTTGACATTTCTGGATTACGGATCCTAGTTTCAGTGTTTTGGGGTTCAATTTTGAGCCCAGGGTCTCCATTTTTAGCCGTTCCCCACCTTCAATTCTGGAGGGTGGGGGTTTACGGCTTCTGGGGAGGACTTTGTCTTCCACCTTTTGGAGATCCATCTCACTGTTACTGGTTTCCTACATTCCAATTTTTTTGTCACTTTGGTCATTTGGTTTCTCAGTCCATTTTTAGTCCTTTGGCCTCTTTTGTGCCTAGGGCTCAGCCTAATCAGGCTGCTTTTTGGGCTGGGATTACCTTATTAAGACCATTCATGTTCAGGGTCCTTTTAGAAGAGGTTACCAGTTGAATCCAACTGATTTTCTACTTCCTAAGCACAGCTCCATTCATTTTCTAAATCTAGAAAATTTTATTTGGGGTTTGGTGGATATCTTCTGTTACTCAACAGCTTTCTATTGTGTTTTCACCATTTTTTAGATCTGACGATCAATGGGCACATCTCCCTTTTGGGTATGTTGGGGGTTCCTCTGTCTTCAGTTAACCTTTAGGCAGACTTCAGGAACCCTATTCCAATTTTTTGGTGCCAGTCTGTTGGACTATATGGGTGCTTAGGACTTCATCCTTTAATCTTCTCCTCAGAAGATTTTCAAGCTTCCTGTCTAACAGAATTAGGGAATAAATTTGACTGCTCTTTCCTCCTGTCTAACAGAATTAGGGAATAAATTTGACTGCTCTTTCCTTTTGATCAGTCTTATTTTTCTCTAAATCAACCACTTTCCCAGGCTTAGAAGTTCCTTCATGAGGCCAGATACTTACTTTCTGTCACTCATTCATTTTGGGATCTTCTTATTCTAACTTTTGTAGGTTGGGTAATTACCCAATTTTCCTTCTAAAACTTACTTTTGCCAGGTACAAATCCTCTTCAGAGGGTTTTTTGGGTTGACTTACTCAGGTTTTCGGACCTGGGATCTAGCCTGATGGGGTTCTTAAGACCTTCTCTTCCCTAGGTAGAGTTCCTCTGCTATTAGGGGAGATCTGAGATGGACCTTAGGGTCCTTATTTCTGTGGGATTTTTTCCTTCAGACCTGTTTTGTTGATCACTTACTCAAGTTGATTGACAAGGCAATACTTTCTCAGTGGTCTTTTTCATCCACCATTCTTTGGACATCTGTTCAATGGGTCTTCTAGCTCCATTTTAGCTGGTTGATCTATGGCCCTTTTTCAGCCATCTTTGCACTTTGTTTTGAGAGATTTTATTATCCATTTCCCTCACTTGTGCTTAGTTACTTGGTAGGGTAAATTGGTCCTATTTTGGTCTTATGCTGTTTCTTGTGGTGTCTCTCTTGGGAGACCATTTTTTCTTACATATAACAGTATAAGCAGAAGCTTTTCATGTGGCCCTTACTCAAGGTGCCTCTTTTAAGCTATCTGCATTAGCCTCCTGAGGCACACCAATTAAGACCTTTTTTCCTCCCATCCAGGGAGTTTTCTCTCTAACTTAGTGCTTTTAGGATGTGGTTCCTTTCCAGGTTCCAACATTCTGATGGTGGAATGCCTTCCAGAGGTAGAGGCTCAGCCTCAACCTCTATTATGGTGTCCTTCAGGAGATAAGAGTGTTGTTTTACTCAAACTTTCACTCTTACTTCCAGATCCCTCCACTTGCCAGTGGGAGGTCAACTGATTCCAGTGGTCTCTCAGATTCCACTTTCCTGATTCTTTCAGCTCTTCTCCACAGAAGAATGCTGTTCTTTGTCATTCAGTCTCACACTGTCTGTTCACATGAGCAGTTCAAGTATCTTGAGCTCCTGTTTTCCTGATTTTTCAGGGCATTATCCTTGACAAAGATATATTGGCAACCACAATTAGATTTATATCTTTTCCTGGTTTTCCAGACTATCAGGATGCAACTTATCAGTTGATCATTTTCTCAATTGGCCAGTGGACCACTTCTCTTCCTCAATTTGCCTCCTTTCTCTCCTTTGGCTCCTTTGGTTCACTCTTGCTCATAGTTTTGCTTTTGGGCAAGGTGTACCACTTTGTGGCAATGCCTTATGGTCTAGCCACTAGCCTTTCAGGGTTTACTTCCTTAGTCAAGGAAGTAAGGAAAGTTGGCTTTGAGGTTGGGCATCTCAGTGCACATGTGACTACAAATTGGCTCATTAGAGCCAATAGTTGTCAGAGGCTCTTTTTTCAACTCTATTAGAGTTGACTTTCATCTTGGAGTGGTTCTTAGCAGGAAGTATTTAGATCTGTTTCTTTAACAGGTCTCCTTCCTCGGTCAGGTTCTTAACCTGTTTCTTAATTACCTCTCCAACTGGGCTCCTTATTTCTTTTGGCTTCCACTTGGAAGTCGCTTCTTCAAGGTCCCTACACATGACACTTCTTTGTCATCTCAGGACAATTGATTTTCTTTCTCAAAGGTGCTCTGGATTTTCCATTCCTTGATCCTTCTATGAAGGTTCATTCAAGATGGTACTATCCTGGGAACTATGTCTTTGCATACCTCCCTTTAATTCCCTAGTTTTTACATCTACTTTCATGGATGTTTCACTGCAGGGTTTGGGAGTTCTTTGTGCTCTCTGGACCACCTAAGGTCTATTTTTGATGTAGCAGTCCAGTCTGTGCATCAGTTCTGGAGCTCATAGCTGTCCTTTTTGCTCAGACATTTGTTCCTCTATTATCCTTTCATCAAAGGATCATCCTTTCAGCCTCAAACAACTCAGATGTCTTGTTCTCAAGACATTTGTTCCTCATTTGTCCTTTCTTTAAGGGATTCTTCAGATAGTCCAGGTAACACTGTTGTCTGGGCTTTCTTTAAATCAAGACAGCTTCCACTCTTGGGACATGTGTATTTTGGCATCTTTTGCCATTATTTTTACAAGAACAAGTCTGTTCTTCCACCTCATGTTCCAGGGGCATGAATCCTTGGCAGACCATCTCTGGAGGTCTTTTCTCACCTTTCATATAAGGTGGCCCTTCAATTCTTGGATCTTCAGATGGTAGTCTCAGACTTCTCATCTTATTTAGATCTCTTTTGCCATGTGATTCAATCACAAGCTGCTCTTACATGTGCCTCCTGTGCTAGATCCTTAGGCTCTGGCAACAGATGCCCTGGAGTGTTTTGGTCCGGAGTACTTCTTTTACTCCTTCCCTCCTTCAGCTCCTTGTCCTCTATGGCCATGAAGTTAATCAACTTTCAGAGCTGTATCATTCTTCTTGTAGCCTTTCCTGGTAATTGCCAGGTTTGGCCTCAAGATCTCCTTTAAGAAAGCCATTGGCTCTTCCTCTTATTCTTCTATAACAATCTCATCTAGAGTTTTGTTATTTATTTTTATGGAGTTCCTTTCTTCAAGCTTTCTGGCTGAAGTCTCCTTTAAGAAGATTTTTCACAGGAGGGGTCTTGGAGGATTTTTATCCTCCATAACTGTCTATGAAGCAATGTGGAACTGCTTCAAAAACTTGTGAGAAACATGGCCACTCTGCCATGCTTCAACTGTCCCATTTATTGCTGTTTGTTCCTTTTAAGGAATTATTTTTCAGACAATAGGGATACAGGTCAGCTCTCTCCAGGTACTACTTGGAGTTGGGTTCTTATAGGAGCTAGGAAGTCTCATTTAGAGCTTCTTTAAGTCCAGAATTAGGGTAGTCGTCACCTACCTGTTTGGTACTTAATCCTTAGAAGACCTCTCCTTTTTTACAGTCAGATTCCTAAGATACTTTCTATCTAGCTATTCTGACTTAAAATGATTTCTTCTTGGTGTTTCTTCTGAAGTCCAAGAGGGTGATATTGCTGCTCAGACAATATCTTTTTGGATAGCACTTTATCCTTTATTCCCTCAATCTCTGTTCCACAGAGAATGCATCTCTTCATGGTGTCAGGGCTCATCATGTCAGGGCACAGGGGGCTTCCTGGTCCTTTAGGGGTGGAATCCCACTCCTAGTCAACATGAGATCCTGCACGTGGAAGAGCCATTCCACTTTTACATCCTTCTATTTTAGGAATGTATTTGCCTTCAGAGATGTTGTTCTTAAGAATCTCTTATGATTTCTTAAGTGGAGTGGACATCCTTTTCCACTCAGCCATTTCTCTATCTTCTACTTAAATTCCTCAATTTAAGTCCATCTGAAACTTTTACTTTCAGAAAAAGGGGGGGTGGCATTTCCCTTTTAGGGAATCTATTCTTCATCTCTATTTTCAGAACCGTGCTTCTTAGTGCCTCTGGGCATGTTCCTATTCTGAGCACAGGGCATACTTATGCCTTCTCCTTTGAGCTGATCTAATAGGGTGTAGACAGCAGTGTTGAAGTTAGTGCAGTGGTTAATGCTACTCACTTAACTCACTCGAGTTATTGCTTCAGCACAGAGGTTTTGGGTTCAATTGCATTGCACTAGGAAGTATCCTTTTGTAGCAAGTTAACCTTAGGATGGTTTTCCTCAGTCTGTCTTTTTCCCACCATCCTTCCATGTGGGCATTCAACCCAAGTGTTTTCATATGCTATAGTATATTTACATTTTTATGAAATAAAATTTCATATTTTTAAATGTAAAATGCATTTTTATGAATAAAAATGTATATACTTACCATATGAAAACAGCAAATCACCCTCCCGCCTGCCCCGCTTTTAAAGACCTTTTTTCAGCATTTATGTTTATTCACAAAAAGAATGAACTATTTCTGTAATACTGCGCATGGCAGAGTGAATTAGGTCACCAGGGGTCAAAAGTAGCAAGTATATAGGTTTAAAGAGGGTCTCCCCTCATATTTTAAATTCTATGTACGGTGTACGTGGCGGTCACCGAACGCCAAGCCACGCTTACCCAAGTGTTATTATATGGTAAGTATATACATTTTTATTCATAAAAATGCATTTTACATTTAAAAATATGAAATTTAAAAGTATTGCAGATAGCCAATTTTTCTCAAATAATTCATTCACCTACTTTTGGAAGAGCTTTCACATGGTGAAGTTTCAGACCCATAGCTAATTACTCACCTACTCAAAATGAATAAATGCTAATTATCTCTAAAACTATTGCGGATACCCAATTTTTATCAAATAACTCATTCATCTACTTTTGGAAGAGCTTTCACATGGTGAACTTTCAGACCCATAGATAATTACTCACCTACTCAAAATGAGTAAATGCTAATTATCTCTTAAAAGTATTGCACATAGCCAATTTTTCTCAAATAACTCATTCACCTACTTTTGGAAGAGCTTTCACATGGTGAAGTTTCAGACCCATAGCTAATTACTCACCTACTCGAAATGAGTAAATGTGAATTATCTCTAAAAGTATTGCAGATGGCCAATTTTTCTCAAATAACTCATTCACCTACTTTTGGGAGAGCTTTCACTTGGTGAAGTTTCAGACCCGTAGCTAATTATTCACCTACTCAAAATGAGTAAATGCTAATTATCTCTAAAAGTATTGCGGATACCCAATTTTTATCAAATAACTCATTCATCTACATTTGGGAGTAAATGCAAATTATCTCTTAAAAGTATTGCAGATAGCCAATTTTTCTCAAATAACTCATTCACCTACGTTTGGAAAAGCTTTCACACACGAAAATGCAAAATTGTGAATATCTCGGAAAAGCTATTTCTTCTCCTGTAATGCTCGGCGGGAGATACACACCGCGGCAGTGGTCTTGTTTTCAAAAATTTTTGTCTCACCAAAAATGGTGATGATTTTGAATTTTCAAAGTTTTTGCAAAACACAAAAATGCTTATATCTCGAAAACTGTACTAGATGGAGCGAATTCAACAAAATTTTTGACCTGCTGGATATCTCTGCAGAGTACCCATGCCAATTTTCAAAATATTTTTGTCTCGCCAAATATAGCGGCCATTTTGAATTCTTTGCAAAAATTGCAAAACACAAAAATGCTTATATCTTGAAAACCGTGCTAGATAGAGCAGACTGCGCTGACTTTGGTTGCCACAACAGTATAAGGCTAGAAATGGAACATTTTCTTAATACTTTAGCACTCACCTTTATATCCTTTTTGGGATGCTTTGTTTTTGCTATGCAAAAACATTATCTTTTTTTTTGCGAGCGATCCTCTAGTTAATATTCATCAGGTCACAGTTTTCTGTGGGGTTTTCCAACATATTCATACAAATTGATGGTATAATGACTGAATTTGTGATGCTGTGACTTTAGATGAAAACTTAAAACCACAATGCCGTGACAGGAGTCACTTTGATGAAAATAACCATTTTCAATATTTTTTTTAAATTCTATCACCAGGCTTGGAAGTTTATTTTTATTTGGCAACACAATCACCTGACATTTACTTTTGTACATAAATGTGTACAGTGGCATCCTACCAGTGAACGCCAGCCTACACAGTGAACACCCACCTTATATTTCTTCAATACAATAGAGGTCAAGGACAAATGTTTCTGTTTGTAAACTAAATGACTGTTCACTGGTATAAAATGACTGATAATCGATGTAATTTGTCAAAATACATAGCTTTAAAGCAAATATTATCAGACGTACAACTACTAATTTTACCATATCTATCAATTCGTATTCTGGTACAGTTACATTATAATCATAGCCTGTTAATAGAATTTAAAATATTATTTATTTAATTAATTTGAAAGTATTAGCTAAAAGGTCGGTGTTCAATGGTAGCTAGCCACTACTTATTGGGTAGCCAAGTGGCCTTGATCACTAATTAATAGAAGTCCACTGTTAAAAATGTCTAAATAAACTGAAAAAGTATTTTTCATTAGTTTAAACTTTATCATAAAGTCGTCCCCCAGAATTTTTAGCCCCTCCCCCACACTTTGTGCAGTCGTGGGGGATCACCCCCACTTTTTGAAATTCCTAGAATCAACACTGGCAGAGAGGCAGGTGAAGGAATGATTTCTGCTTTATTGGCAGCAGACCATGTTTACTTTGAGATCATGAATTGGAAATGTTATCAGAGGTAACTTTAAAACTATTTTGTTTTAATGTGTTATTCCTCTACTTTTGAATCAGCTATAACCTAGTACAGTTTCAGACCTCTAGCTCATGACATAGCTGAGCAATAGTTACTTTCAGGTTCTCACTATTGAGTAAATCAGTTGTGACTTGCCAGCTATTGCATTTACAGTATTTTGTTTAAATATGTTTTTTATTAGATTAATATATCCTATGTAATGGACAATTGCTAATCTTGTCAGTCCAGACCGGCCCGCAAAATGACAGAAAAAGTCGTCCTGTATAAATACCAGCGAGCCGGTCCAGTACATTCAACAGGTGGCACATCGTACTTCCTTCCTGTATAGACAGCGTGATATCATAGCATCTTTTTTTCATTTGGCACATAACTGTGGACAGATTTCTAAAAGTGAAAGATTTTTGTGGATTACTGCAAGTGTTGAAGTTTATTTTGTTTCAATGGATTATCATCAGTACCAGGATACATCATGGCTTCACCAGGACAAAAACGCGGAGGCTGTGGCCATCTTATGGCAGCTTTTGACAGTCATAGTTTTTGTGCACAGTGCTATAATAAAGGTAAGGGAAGTGATCCATGTATTACTAAACAAGAATGTGCCTTCTGTAATGTTTTGACTAGCGAACAACTTACTCAGTTAGCTACTCACAGTGACAAAATAAAGAATGAAAACTGAGATTTGAATGACAAATATTTTAAGTCTGACACTTCTGTTGACACTAGTTCCTCCCTCATAAACCCAGCCCCGGTGTTGGTAGTGGAGGTTGTGGATGGCCAGGAGATGCTGCAGTCTCCTGGTTTGAGTGTTTCCAAAGAAAAGAAATGACTCGCTTCCTCAACAAAGCGGACACTAGTAAACCGGCCAAGTCGACTACAGACAAGCCTGTCATATCTACCAGTGGTAGCAAGTTGGCCAAGTCTTCTGCCTACGTGAAAATTGATGCCCTGGACCAGAAATGGTCATAAAGATTCAACAGGCTGGAAGCCTTCTGATTGCCAGAATCCTGGAGAAACCACAGGAACCAGCTTTTCAAACGGTCAAGGTCCCGCCGATGCATACCCCACCAGTTGGCTCTGTGAAAGTGACCATCCATTTCTTCAAACTTACTGTTATGGACCGACCTCAGAATGTAGACCTATCACCATCTTCATATTTGTCTGTCACCGACCTCCCTACTCAGGTTATCAGCATATCAACTTTTGAATCGGCAAGGAAACAAATTGAGTCGGTTATGGACAAAGTGAAGCTTCTGACCGACCGGAACTCTGCATCTTTGTAGAAGAAGGCGAGTTATCAAACATCACCAGTATATTATGGCTACAGATCCAGGTCAGACCCTCTCAGAGGTCAAACGTACCGTGAGACAATGAGGGGGATCGGGTCATCTATGAGTTGGTCACACATCTCTGACATGGATAAAGCTGCAGCAAACGTGGATGACAACCCCTTTGCCAGTCCTAGAGCTTCAACCAACCGGGACAGTGTTGGTCTGCATGTGTACTGATGAGTGGCTTTGTAAAAAGCTCAGCAAGCTGAATGTGACAATTGTAGAGGGCTATCCTTCGTAGAGCTCTGAGGCCGGTGACCTTCTCAAGGACCAGTTCATCAGACCAGCCAAGTCACAGAGCCAGTGATATGGGTTACATACCGACCAGGAGAAGACTTCCAGCTCTGGCGAAGTCTCTTCTTGCAGTACTGACGCCTCCAAGCTTAACATTATCTGCAGTAGGAAAGCCAGGGCTGCCAGTATGACCTCAACTTCCTCAGCATCTTGACAGATCTCTCAGGAGAGCCTCAGTAGATGGGAGAAATCTGCACACAAATCCAGTGTGATCTGCAACTAGGCCGCAGGTTTCAACCGTTGCCTTTACAAGGTTCAGGATAGCATGCAGAAACAACTAAAGACAATACAGCAGAGTTAGGGGAAGTCTGCCGGAAGAGTCTCTGCAGCAGCTGATGAGCTTCAATATCTGATGGATTTCAACAGAAGCATTAGCCAAGCCATGACAAAAACTGTGGAGCACCTCAGTGACTTTGTTTTTATGTCAATGGTAAAGCTTAGCTAGATGTGATTCTTATCTCTCACATCTGAAAACTGGCATCAAACCCAACACCCTTGCTGCTTTAAGAACTGCTCCACTGCAGATGGCCATGTTGTTCCCAGGCTGAAGAGGAAAATGCAAGCTTTGAAAGCAAGGGACATACTCAGTTAAGCTCATCTAACAAAAAGGGTCACTACCACCCTTATGAAAGGCAGGACAAGCATCCAGATATTAAATCTGACAAGCCAGCCTGGAAGAACATCGGTTCATGTGGCCAGGGCAAGAAGTTCAAGCGCCAGGCATCTCACCACTCATCGCGACCTACAAAGGGTCAGTCGCAGTATAAATGACAATTATTCTGTAAATGCTTCAACTTACCCACTGTGACTGAATGGTTGCAAAGAGACTGTAAATGTGTGTCAGTATTCAGAAACTTTAAATTCGAATAGACACAGTAAAACCTTGTCTTTTCAAACAGACTTTAAATGTAAACTTAAATGTAGCTCATGCACATATTGTAAATGGGCAGCCACAAAAGAAGGCGCAAGTCCTGTCTTTGTTCAGTATCAGAGATTAAAATATGTGAAAGATGTTTCCTGTGTAGATCAATCGACTTCTGTCCAGCCTGTAACAAATGTCCAAACTACTGTTCAAGATCTACCTCTAGGGGCAAGACTACACCAGTTTTGGGAAACTTGGGAAGCCTTCGTTGTTGGTCCAAAGGTCATAAGAATCCTCAAAGAAGGTTACACTCTCCCCTTCACAACCTGACCAAATCTAACTAGGTCACTGACCGTCATAAGCTGCTATGTCAATCCTCTCAGGAACCTCTACCTGACAGAGGCTTTATATGCACTTATGACCAAAAATGCAGAAGAACTGGTCAGAAATCAGAAATCTCTGGGGTTTTTCAGCCAACTTTTCTTGGTTCCAAAACAAAACAACTGGTTGGGACCCATCTTAGAGCTTAGCAATCTAAACCAATTCCTCAAGGCAGAAAAATTCAAAATGAAGACACCAGAAACAATAAGGACCCCCCAGACTGGGCATTGGGTTACGTCAAAGACACCCACTTCCAAATACCCTTTCAAAACCAGCCCAGGAAATATCTGCGTTTTCACATCCAGGGTCAAATGTACCATCTTATTGCGCTACAATAGCGTACCATGTGGAACTCAATGCTATCTCGGATGGCCACAGGCATTAGCCAACGTCCAGGAAAAATGGTTGCAAATACTGGCTGATGCCCTATTGCAGGGGCGAGGTGATCCAGATAGTGATGTGTGTACGTCCTTCTTCTTGTTGGCCACCATATTGCTCGGAAGCATCTGAATTTTGCTCTCGAATTTTTATTTCCTACACTGGATATACGTATTGTTGGATATTAAAATTCATGCAGTTTCTTTATTTTAAAACATAAAATCTTTATTTTTTTTCTGACAATTCACAGAACAGATGAGTATTTTACAACTTAAATCCACTTCCGGGTTCACATTGTGAAGTATAGTAGATGACCAGGACTCGTGCATGTAGCTTATATACAGGACCTACACCTGTTGAAATTAAACAAAATAAAATATTTTGAGGGTTTAACCTCTATCTGCTACATTCTTTGGCCATTTAGAGGGTTAAAATATGAAATAAAGTACGAAAACCGAGTCCTTGTTGAAGGCAATCCCCAGGAAACCCCTTCGGTGACATCATCATCTAGACAGCAGGTATTTGCAAAACCATGGTGTGCGGAAGACCTTGCTTTGGCAATAATTAAAGTTGTCGCCTTTTTGTGCATTTTCATTAAGGTTATACATGTATTGATATATATATATGTTACAGTCAATCTGTGAAACCAGTCATTACGCGTAATGACTGAAAGTTTCAGTCATTTCACGTAATGACTGAAATGGCCAGTCATTACGCGTAATGACTAAAATTTTCAGTCATTTCATGTAATGACTGAAATCTATGGTTCATTTTTACACAGATTGACTGAAAAGATTTCAGTCAATCTGTGTAATTAATTTAGGAGTTGTTTTTCATTGAAACATTTTTATTATTCAAAACCTTTGTACATTGTTCCCCTGCACTGTGAACATTTGTGTGGTAGAGAACTGTTATAGGTATTAAATATTGAACTGTTTTAATCAAAGTAATAACTTTGGAATTCTCACAAACTTTCTGAATTTATATTCAGAATTTTTAAAACTAAACCCAGATTTTGTAATAGACTCTATTGTCATTTTCCAAAGTATTATTTAAATATTGAATGGTTCGATGTATTTAATTACTTTTTAAATTTTATGTGGTTTTTAAAACTAAACTCATTATGTCATAGAATGTAAAATAACTCTTTGTGATCAATGAATAAAAATGAAATTTATGTCTTGTTTGAAGACTAATCCTCATTTATCCATCATAATTTATAATACAATTTTGCCTTTTATGGGTCCCCTTTTATGTTATTAATTAAAGACTCAATTCTATTATGGCAGGTTGTTAGGAAGCAGAAAACCATGAAGTCTTTGAAGTGACTCTTGTCCACTGTTACTTGTCCTAATTGCAATGCAGGTCGTTTCATGTTATTTTGTTCTTTGGAGCCATGTTACTATTGCTTGACCTCTCTACATAAACAGCCTGGGTATCAAAGGAGGAGTGACCTTTAGTGTTTTAAAGTAACAACTTAATCCATTCTTGTAATAGTTAATAAAGCCTGTGTGGGGTAATTTCTAAGGTCTAACTCAAACCTGAGTACCATTGTAACTGTATTTTCATATTATTAAATAACCCTCAAGATAAATGATTTATTGCAAGTCCTAGGTGATGTGTTGCATTGACTACCAGACAAGTTGCCATTCATAAATCCTCCTCAGCTTTTGGCTGATAGATTTATTGAGTTTTTTACAGAAAAAAATTGAGAATATCCACTCAACTTTCCCTGCTTCCTTCAATGCGCAACACATCTCCCCTGACTCTCCTCCCCCACGCTTTCCACGTCTCTCCACTGTTCCAGAGGATCAAGTTGCCAAAATCATCACGAACTCTCCAAGTAAATCATGTTCCCTTGGCCCACATTTCTCATCCTTGATTATCTGGCCATCCTCATCATCCTCATCACTTCAATAATCAATGTCTCACTTGAACAAGGTAAGTGTCCTGTGTTTTTCAAGCAGGCCCATGTTTTTCCAATCCTCAAAAAAAATCAACCCATTACTTCAATAATCAATGCCTCACTTGAACAAAGTAAGTGTCCTAAGTTTTTCAAACAGGCCCATGTTACTCCAATCCTCAAAAAATCATCCTTAGACAACTCCTTCCTCACTTCCCAATCAATAATCTTGGTAATCAAAGCTAATTTAAAGCTATTTATCTCAATTCAGCCATTACGCGTAATGACTGGACCTTATTTTCAGTCATTACGCGAAATGACTAAAAATTTTAGTCATTACGTGTAATGACTGGCCATTTCAGTCATTACGCGAAATGACTGAAACTTTCAGTCATTACGCATTATGACTGGTTTCACAGATTGACTGTAACATATATATGGATACTTAAATATTTAGAATATTTTACATACAAGGTCTTTGTGAAATAGAGGAATATTTAATGCACAGTTGCAAGGCAGTTGGTAAATGTGCCATTATGTTTACATAATAGTTTGCCTTGTCTCTCAAATATTGCTTCAATTTAACAACAAATAGGGATCATTTAATTTTCTGTTGAAGCAATAAATCTCTGCAGTAGTACTAAGTTCTAGCCCCTGAATCTTGTGATCCTTCAGTGCAGTGCAGTGTGTAGAGAGATTTGACTGTTACCACTCTAACTAAATAAATATTATAGCTAGACTTCTCAAATTTGCAGGATATATACCGTAAATGACCTATTTAGCGCACAGTGCGCTAAGCAAAGTCTATTTTTATTCAATATTTGTTGGGAAAAAATGTCCCTTTTAGCGCACCCATCATGAAACACTTTCCGGGATGAAGTTTCGGTCAATCTGGTAGAAAAACAGTGTTTCGACATTTAGAAATACCCACTTCCTGTAAATATGGCGGTAGATGAAAACAAACTCGAAAGTTGTGATAAAAATGTCAATTTATTAAGTAAAAATACGTAAATTATACAGAAAAATATGTGGATATTGAGAAAAATTAAGAAAGGTAAGATTTAAGCTGAATAGTCGATCATTAGAAACGTTTTGTAACCAACCGCGAGTGTGCACTGTCACTGTCTAATTGTCCACCCACTAGATCTTCTAGTAGAAGTTGTCAAGGACCATCAATTTATTGAGATAGGGTGCGGTTACAAGGGCGGATGCGCTAAATAGGTCATTTACGGTATTTATAACCATAAAAACTTGTCTGGGAATCTTTTTGGCCTCGTTTTGAAAAACAAGATGGCTGCTAGTAGTGTTTTTACCCCACAGCCCTTAAGGGCTGTCGGGGTATTGTTTTCACCCATGGTGTCCGGATGGGCGGGCGGGCAGGCGTCCTGTCGGGCGGGCGAGTGGGTGGGCGGCGGGAAAAAGTAGGTGTGCCACGTCATGGTCTGACCTTGATTTGACCTTTGACCTTGCCGTAGTGACCTTGAGTATGAAAATCTTGTCCGGGCTATATCTCGGAAACTGTAAGGTGTAGGAAGTTGATACTTGGTAGGGATATTGGTTAGGGGGTGTAGGTGTGCAGCGTCATGGAGTGACCTTGATTTGACCTTTGACCTTGCCGTAGTGATCTTGACCTATAAAATCTTGTCTGGGCTATATCTCAGAAATTGTAAGGTGTAGGAAGTTGATATTTGGTAGGGACATTGGTTAGGGGGTGTAGTTGTGTAACGTCATGGTCTGACCTTGATTTGACCTTTGACCTTGCCGTAGTGACCTTGAGTTTGAAAATCTTGTCCGGGCTATATCTCAGAAACCGTAAGGTGTAGGAAGTTGATACTTGGTAGGGATATTGGTTAGGGGGTGTAGGTGTGCAACGTCATGGAGTGACCTTGATTTGACCTTTGACCTTGCCGTAGTGACCTTGACCTATAAAATCTTGTCCGGGCTATATCTCGTAAACCGTAAGGTGTAGGAAGTTGATACTTGATAGGAACATTGGTTAGGAGTTGTAGGTGTGCAACATCATGGTCTGACCTTGATTTGACCTTGCCATAGTGACCTTGACCTATAAAACCTTGTCCGGGCTATATCTCAGCAACTGTAAGGTTTAGGAAGTTGATACTTGGTAGGGGCATTGGTTAGGGGGTGTAGGTGTGCAACGTTATGGTCTGACCTTGATTTGACCTTTGACCTTGCCGTAGTTAACTTGACCTATAAAACCTTGTCCGGGCTATATCTCAGCAACTGTAAGGTGTAGGAAGTTGATACTTGGTAGGGACATTGGTTAGGGGGTGTAGATGTGCAACGTCATAGTGTGACCTTGATTTGACCTTTGACCCTTGCCGTAGTGATCTTGACCTATAAAATCTTGTCTGGGCTATATTTCGGAAACTGTAAGGTGTAGGAAGCTGATACTTGGTGAGGACATTGGTTGGGGGTAGTAGGTGTGCAACATCATGGTGTGACCTTGATTTGACCTTTGTACTTGCCGTAGTGAACTTGACCTATAATACCTGGTCTGGGCTATATCTTGTAAACCGTAATAGGTGTAGGAAGTTGATACTTGTTTGGGACATTGGTTAGGGGGTTGTAGGTGTGCTACGTCATGTGACCTTGATTTGACCTTTAACCTTGCTGTAGCGACCTTGACCTATAAAATCTTGTCCAGGTTATATCTCAGAGACTGTAAGGTGTAGGAAGTTTATACTTGGTAGGGACATTGGTTGAGGGTTTTAGGTGTGCCATGTGATGTTGTAACACTGATTGACCTTTGACCTTGCTGTATTGACCTTTAAAATCTTGTTGCACCTTTGGGTCTGTCTGTTGATGCAGATTAAGCACTGTTAAAGTCATATTAGAATTCAATAAGAATTTCCTTTTGCAAGTTCCCATTGTAACAGATGGAATTTCATCAAGTGAGCCACAGGCTTTTCTCCAACACCACACATAAGCATTCATTGAATGTATTGCCACTTCTGTATGCATGGGTAATATTCAAAACATCCAAACCATAATTCGGCCATTTTTGGTTTACTGATAAATGCTGTCATTTTATTATTGAATTGTCTTGTTTTAATACTTCATCTTTATATACATTTCTTTTCCTTAGATATTATTTTCTCAACTTAAGCATTATTTGGACCTTAATATAACTTACACTGCTTTGAAAGTATCTTGAACTTTGTACTGTTGCACTACTTCTATATCTCATGGTGTTGAAAAATATTTCCCCAGGCTGTGGGGTACGGGCATCTCTGATGCTATTTTTCATTTGTGACATAGCTATAATGACCACTTCAACTTCCCACAGTAAGTAAAAACGTAAATATTGTTTATGTTTTATTGCTTCAAATATTATATAATTTAACAACTTACAGCTCAAAATAAACATAAAATTTAATTCATTTAGTAAAAGTACAATGCACATTTATTTAAAGAGCAAATGTAGCCTTAATTTGTGAAACAATACCTTGCGCAATATCGCTCATGGTTTTGTTCACAGTATCGAGACCTCATATACCCTGATGATGAGACCACCACACCCAGACCAAAATTGCCTGACTTATCTTGTCACTCACTAAGGTCTGTATCAACTGTATATGTGACTGATTCATATCGGTCACTGATTGCTTGTTTTTTTTAATCAGCTATAACATAAGATAACTGTAGATGGCATAACTGAGCGATAGCTGTTTTCAGGTTCTCACTGTTGAGTAAATCAGTTGTAACTTGAAAACTATTGCATTCACAATCTTTTGTTTAAATATGATATTCAGCTACTTTTCGGTCAGCTGTAACATAGTAAAATTGCAGACCTATGGCTCACTGCATAGCTGAGCAATAGCACTGATTGTTTGTTTAATATTTATCTTTAAAATTATATCTGCAATTATATGAGTTATATATTTTGCTTTTTACCTTGATAACTGTTTTTTGTGTTTGCAGTTTTTAGAAGACAGCTTTAGGATTACAGTTCAGTTCTTGCTTCCACCCTACAACTTTCAAGTAAGAGTGGGTGCACTCTACATCTTGTATGCACTGTATGTAAAACAGCCCTGCACACCAGTTGTCAAGGTAAGCCTCCATGAAATCCCAGCAGAAACTTATTCAGTAAAAAGTGGGAAAACCTAACAAGTAATTCAACCACCAATAATCTGCCTTGTGTATGCTCTCTTTTGTGATGGATATGTTGAAATGTAAATTTTAATTTTCCAGTGTTTCTGTCATGTGCTTTACATTGTTAATTTTATTACGTTAATACATCTTACCTCGTGGACAAATTGCATATGTCCGGCACAATGCCAGTCTCGCCAAACATTAGAAAAAGCATCCTGAGCCAGGCTCTTGCCAGGCGGCCATTATACTCCACCTCTTGATAGATGGAGCAACACACTTACTCTTTTTGTTTGGTGTGAGGAGTATAACATGCTAAAATTTAGGAGAAACTTTATTATTTTTGTTGGATATACTTCGGAAATCAAAGAAATTTTGTGTCTGTGATCTATTATAGATATCCTGACATCACCAGGTTACTTTAAAGGTCAGAGAAAGGATTCTTGTAGACACATAACATGGCTGCTTTCAAGGCACACAATAAGTGTGCTTATTGTGGAGACAACAAGTTAGGCCAGGATCCTTTTGTATTAGGTAAATTATATGAGATTTGTGATGGCTTGATAGATTCACAGAAAGAAACTTTGTCCATGCCCTGTTATAAGATCCGTAAAGAGAGGAAGACAGGTAATTTAGTGTCTCCTGAGGATGTGACTCTTATTACCAGTGTAGACGATATCTCTACCATTAATCAAGCGTCTGCACAGCCTTCTGCACAGCCACATGCTTTCTCTTCACAAGCTCAGCCTGTATCTTACAATTGCAGTGAACTATAAATGGACTAAACAATTTGCAAAATGCGAGGCATTTTCCAGGGAAATATATTTTCAGCCCCTGAAGTTTCTGTGGCTCCTGTATCTTCTCACCCTAACATGTTGGACAAGCCTTTATAGAACCACCTGTCTGACCCACTGGTCCGGTAAGGCTCCTAGCAGAGAAAGAGGAAAGGCTGAGGTTACTGCAGTCCCCTGCGCCGTCCAGGTGATGGCGCTGGCGGCGGGCATAAAGCTTGTGGGTGTTCCACAGTCTAAATCCATTCACAGATTTTCACCACATTTTCAGGATATATTAACCCCAAGAGGATCTAGAGCTGATTAGGTTTTTTAGAGCCATTTTCACCAAATTTTTAGGATATGGTTACCCCAAAGGGATCTGTAGTCCACGGGCTAGGTATGACACACCCCCACCCCCACCCCACCCCCAACTTGACCTCACTATATTTTTCTTAAATCTTATCATGTATGGAAAATGAAATGGAGAGGTAACATGAAATAAACTAAGATACACAGGGTGTTTTGACCATATTTAGCAGTATACCCTATTTAAGCCAGTCACAACTGACATGCTCATAAATTTTAGCATATTTTGAATTGTTTTTTCACCTAATTATCTATGACCAATCTTAACAAGTAAGGTATCCTCTGAAAGCTCATTAAGCGTCCCTTGCGGGACACTTGTTTGTGTATGGGAGACCTTCAGGCTCCGCCGGCTCCGCATTTTGTTTTCCTCATAATTCTGTAACCGTTAGGCGGATTCTTTTCAAATTTAGCAGGTTTATGCAGTAGCCTTGGGGAATTTTTTTGAATATGCTGCAGTGACATTTTAACCAATCAGAGAGGTCACATGACCAAAAATGTCTTTTTTCAATGGGGAAGCTTGTCCGGATGATAACTTGAAAGGGATTTTCACCTGAAACTTGGCAAATACATTCATTCTATTAAAATCTGGAAATCATTAGATTTTGGCATTGATTGGTTAAGAAGTGGCCGAGTAATTAATGATTAATTAATCATTATGAATTTTCCAAATAAGGAAAACACAAAAATGCTTATAACTCGAAAACCGTGCTAGATAGAGCGATTTCGACAAAATTTTTGACCCACAGGGTATCTCTGCAGAGTAGCTATCCCAATTTTGAAAAAAAAATTTATCTCGCCAAAAATGGCGGCCATTTTGAATTTTCGAATTTTTCGCAAAAATTGCAAAACATAAAAATGCTTATATTTCGAAAACCGTGCTAGATAGAGCATTTTCAACGAAATATTTGACCCACAGGCTATCTCTTCAGAGTAGCCATGCCACTTTTCAAAAAAAATTTGACTCACCAAAAAATGGCGGCCATTTTAAATTTTCAAATTTTACGCAAAAATTGCAAAACATAAAAATGCTAATATCTCGAAAACTGTGCTAGATGGCAAATTATCAAAATTTTTGACCCACAGGGTATCTCTGCAGAGTAGCTATCCCAATTTTGAAAAAAAAATTTTATCTCGCCAAAAATGGCGGCCATTTTGAATTTTCGAATTTTTCACAAAAATTGCAAAACATAAAAATGCTTATATCTCGAAAACCGTGCTAGATAGAGCATTTTCAACGAAATATTTGACCCACAGGGTATCTCTTCAGAGTAGCTATGCCAATTTTCAAAAAAAATTTGACTCACCAAAAAATGGCGGCCATTTTAAATTTTCGAATTTTACGCAAAAATTGCAAAACATAAAAATGCTAATATCTCGAAAACTGTGCTAGATGGCAAATTATCTCTTAAAAGTATTGCAGATAGCCAATTTTTCTCAAATAATTTGTTCGCCTACTTTTGGAAGAGCTTTCACGTGGTGAAGTTTCAGACCCATAGCTAATTACTCACCTACTCAAAATGAGTAAATGCGAATTATCTCTAAAAGTATTGCAGATACCCAATTTTTCTCAAATAATTCATTCGCCTACTTTTGGAAGAGCTTTCACATGGTGAAGTTTCAGACCCATACCTAATTACTCACCTACTCAAAATGAGTAAATGCGAATTATCTCTAGAAGTATTGCAGATAGCCAATTTCTCTCAAATAACTCATTCATGTACTTTTGGGAGAGCTTTCACATGGTGAAGTTTCAGACCCGTAGATATTTACTCACCTACTCAAAATGAGTAAATGCGAATTATCTCATAAAAGTATTGCAGATAGCCAATTTTTATCAAATAAATGATTCACCTACTTTTGCAAGAGCTTTCACATGGTGAAGTTTCAGACCCATAGCTGATTACTCACCTACTGAAAATGAGTAAATGCGAATTATCTCTAAAAATATTGCAGATAGCCAATTTTTCTCAAATAACTTATTCATCTACTTTTGAGAGAGCTTTCATTCGGTGAAGTATCAGACCTGTAGCTAATTACTCACCTACTCAAAATGAGTAAATGCTAATTATCTGTAAAAGTATTGCGGATACCCAATTTTTATCAAATAACTCATTCATCTACTTGTGGGAGAGCTTTCACATGGTGAAGTTTCAGACCCGTAGATAATTACTCACCTACTCAAAATGAGTAAATGCTAATTATCTCTAAAAGTTTTGCAGATAACCAATTTTTCTGAAATAACTCATTCATCTAGTTTTGGAAGAGCTTTCACATGGTGAAGCTTCAGACCCATAGCTAATTACTCACCTACTCAAAATGAGTAAATGCAAATTATCTGTAAAAGTATTGCAGATAGCCAATTTTTCTCAAATAAGTCATAGAGCAGATTGCCCTGACTTTGGTTGCCACAACAGTATAAGGCTAGAAACGGAACATTTTCTTTATACTTTAGCACTTACCTTTATATCCTTTTCGGGACGCTTTGTTTTTGCTATGCAAAAACATTATCTTTTTTTTTTTGCAAGCGATCCTCTAGTTCATAGTGGTATCTAAAAAGGTGAAAATTGGATTTAGGTATCAACATGATTTTGACTAATGGGTGTCACCTTGCAACAAAGATTGAACTTCTTAGGCATTAAAAAAATACAGAAAAAATATCCATTTTCATTATTTTCTGAGGTACTGTGCTGGATATATCACAGCTGGAAGTAGAAATATTAGGTATTCAACACATGAAGGGCACACATAATTTTGCTGATTCAGTCACTTCATTTATTTTATTAAGCTGTTTCACCTAGATTTTCTAGTTCTCTGCATGATTGTTATATCCAGTAATATTTAGTCTCAAATGAAACGTAGTTCGACTCAATGTATATAATAAGGCTTCCCACCTAGAAAGATTGGGACCAGGGTTTCAGATTCGCATCAGCCATCGGTCATTGACCGAACTTTGCAACGAAAATCCGAATTTTAAATAAACTATTAGCACTATTACGACATAATAAACTATTAGGACATATTGTCCGAGACGTGGACTATAATAGAAGATCTAGCCATTGCTTTATTTGCAAAAAAAATGAAGTCCCGTTTCAACTCACGAAACCCTAAAATCTCGTGAGATCTACGTGATTTTTATTGCAGAAAGGTCTACCCGTCTTTTTTTCTCCCGCTGGCCCACCGGGTGGGAGATTATAAAACGCATTCCGTGCGTGAGTGTGTGTGTCACGTTTTTAAAAAGGGCTGTACATCACACTGGTTGTTTCTCCTTGGCCTTTTCAATGTTATATGACCTTATTGCTTATGTCTTTTCATTTGATGCTGTTTTTTCAGACCCAGGTCCATAGCTAAGTGAGTAATAGCAATGGTGGCTACTTCGAGTAAAGTGCTCATAACTCCAAAACGACTGCATTTAGAGCATTTCTATAAAATACATTGTTCAGCTACTTTCTCCATGCGTACAAGATGGTACCATTTTTAGGGGTCTATCTTGATAGCTAAGTGAGTAATAGCTATTTTCTGTTTTTAACAATGAGCAAAATGAGTAAGTTGCTTTTATCTTTGTAACTGTTACTTACAATATTGGTCTCAAATATGTTGTTGAACAACTCCTTCATGTACTATATCATTGTGAGGTTTTCAAGGTGTAGCACCATAGCTAGCTGAGTAATAGCTACACTAACTCTAACATTTAACCATTGAGCAAGACACTTATAACTCAAAAACTATTGAATATAGAGGATTTTTGTCAAATATATTGTTCACCTACTTTTTGATGTACTATGTCATGGTGAATTTTCAGAGCTGTAAGTCCATTGCTAACTGAGTAATAGCTACTTTTAAATTTCTTAATTTCAACATTGAGTAAATCACTTATAACTCCAAAACTATTGAATTTAGGGAATTATTGTCAAAATATGTTAATCAGTTACTTTTTAATGTTCTGTGTCGTGGCTAAGTTTCAGAGCTGTATCTCCATAGCTAACTGAGTAATGGCTACTTTGAATTTCAACATTGAGTTAATCACTTATAACTCCCAAACTATTGCATTTAGAGAATTATTGTGAAATATGTTGTTCACTTACTTTTTGATGTACTGTGTCATGGGAAATTTTCACAGCTGTATCTCCATAGCTACCTCAGTAATAGCTACTTTGAGGGTTTTCCATTGAGTAAATCACTTATCACAGCAAAACTGTTGAATTTAAAGGATTTTTATGTCAGCTGACTTGTCAGTCAGCTGACATTATGTCATCACTCTGCGGCGTGGGCGTACGCGTCCGCGTACGCGTGAACAACTTCTTCTCCAAAACTACAAGGCCTAGAGACATGCTGTTTTTTTTAAAAGATACCTTATCTATCGAGGATGAAAAATTGTTCAAGGCATGCAAATCTGTCTGTTCGTCTGTTTGCTAGAGACATTACAAGGGGGGTACCCCCACCAAAAGTGTGAAAATTTCAACTTTTTATCACAATTTTCTCAGTGACTATTGCAGGGATTTCTCTCATATCTTGCATATATGTACTAGGCCAGAGGTAGATTCTCTTGTGTGAGTATGAGACCTGGATCTGTCTTACTTTTTTTTAAATAAATTTTTTTAATAATTTTTAATGCATTAAAATTCATGAAATCATGCACTAAATCACTTATAACTTCAAAAGTGTTGCATTTACAGCATTTTGTGAAAATATGTTGTTCAGCTACTTTTTTCATAGCTACGATATGGTGAGTAAGTTGGGTGTCTGTCTCAATAGCTAAGTGAGTAATAGCTACTTTTGGGCTTTTCAGTAACTTCCATTATGAGTAAAATCACTTGTAACTTAAAAACTATTGCATTTAGAGAATTTCGTATAAATATGTTATTCAGCTACTTTTGGGCCAGCTATAACATAGTGAAATTTCAGACCTGTAGCTCATGGCATAGCTGAGTAATAGCTACTTTTAGGTTATCACTGTTGAGTAAATCGCTTATAACTTGAAAACTATTGCATTTAGAGAATTTCGTATAAATATGTTATTCAGCTACTTTTGGGTCAGCTATAACATAGTAAAATTTCAGACCTGTAGCTCATGGCATAGCTGAGTAATAGCTACTTTTAGGTTATCACTGTTGAGTAAATCACTTATGACTTGAAAAGTATTGCATTTAGAGCATTTTGTTAAAATATGTTATTCAGCTACTTTTTTCATAGCTACAATATGGTGAGTAAGTTGGGTGTCTGTCTCAATAGCTAAGTGAGTAATAGCTACTTTTGGGCTTTTCAGTAACTTCCATCATGAGTAAAATCAGTTGTAACTTAAAAACTATTGCATTTAGAGAATTTCGTATAAATATGTTATTCAGCTACTTTTGGGCCAGCTATAACATAGTGAAATTTCAGACCTGTAGCTCATGGCATAGCTGAGTAATAGCTACTTTTAGGTTATCACTGTTGAGTAAATCACTTATAACTTGAAAACTATTGCATTTAGAGTATTTTGTTTCAATATGTTATTCACCTATTTTTGGGTCAGCTATAACATAGTGAAGTTTCAGACCTGTGGCTCATTTCATAGCTGAGTAATAGCTACTTTGAAGTTCTCACTGTTGAGTAAATCAGTTATAATTGGAAAACTATTGCATTTACAGAAATTTGTGCAAATATGTTATTCAGCTACTTTTGGGTCAGCTATAACATAGTGAAATTATAGACCTATAGCTCATGGCACAACTGAGCAATAGCTATTCTCAGGTACTGACTGTTGAGTAAATCAGCTATAACTTGAAAAATATTGCATTTGGAGTATTTTGTTAAAATATATTGTTCACCTACTTTTGGGTCAGCTATAACATAGTGAAATTACAGACCTATAGCTCATGGCATAGCGGAGCAATAGCTATTTTCATGTTCTCACTATTGAGTAAATCAGTTGTAGCTTGAAAACTATTGCATTTACAGTAGTTTGCTTAAATATGTTGTTCACCTACTTTTGGGTTAGCTATAACATAGTAAAATTTCAGACATGTAGCTCATTGCATAGCTGAGTAATAGTTCCTTTGAGGTTCTCACTGTTGAGTAAATCAGTTGTAACTTGAAAACTATTACATTTAGAGTAATTTGTTAAATATGTTATTCACAGAATTTTTGGTCAGCTATAACATAGTGAAATTGCAGACCTCTATGTCATGGCATAGCTGAGCAATAGCTACTTTCAGGTTCTCAGTGTATGTAAATCATTGTATCCACTGGATAGCCGCAGTGTGTAGAGAGAGATTTCACCATTACTGCTCTGATGAAAAAAAATATTATAGCTAGCTTTCTTAAGTTTGCAGTATATATTAATAACCATAAAATGTTGTCTGGGAATATTTTTGGCCTCATTTTGAGAAACAAGATGGCCGCCACAGGTGTTTTTTGTCAGTCATGAAAAGTGCTTATATCTCCCTTATTATTAATCCTAGAGGTTTGGGATGATAAACCAACCTGTAGGAAATCATAGGGTGGGAATCTTTTGGTGTGGTCAGATTTGACCTTCAATGACCCCTCCTTCAAGGTCAAACAAGGATAGCCAAACTTAAAAGTGCTTATAACTTGCTTATTATTGGTCCCAGAGGTTTGGGATGGTAAACAGACAGGAAATCATGGGCTGTGAATCTGTTGATATGGTCCGATTTGACCTTGGAACCCTCCTTCAAGGTCAAATGAGGATAGCGAAAATTGAAAGTGCCTACAACTCGCTTATTATTGGTGACAGAGATTTGGGATGGTTTACCATCCCATAGGAAATCATTGGCTCGGAATCTTTTGGTATGGTCAGATTTGACCTTTGGACCCCTCCTTCAAGGTCAAATGAGGACAGCCAAGCTTAAAGTGCTTATAACTCATTTATAATTGGTCCTAGAGGTTTGGAATGGTAAACCATAGGAAATCATGGGCTGGGAATGTATTTGTGTGGTTAGATTTGACCTTGGACCCCTTCTTCAAGGTCGAACGAGGATATTGCATTTGTAGTATTTCTTTAAATATGTTTTAACCTATTTTTTACACTTAAACAATTACCTTGTTATTTTCCTTCATAATACCATTTACAGGGCACAACTTTTTTATCCTTTTCTTCTGTCAGCTTCGGAATTTCTTTCGAACTTGCTGTTCAGTTACCATTTACTGTATTTCTGTACAGCCCTTTTCCTGATAATTATTCTGTCCTCTAATCACCTTCACAAATCAAAAACACTCAGTCAGCTGACACAGTGCCCGTTCACGGGCACTCTCCTCTTGTTGTCAAATATGTTGTTCACCTACTTTTTGATGTACTGTGTAATGGCAAATTTTGAGACCTGTAGGTCCATAGCTAACTGAGTAATAGCTACTTTTATTGCGTTAATATATCTTACCTAGTGGACCGGTGCAATAGTCCGGCGCCTAGCCGGTCCCGCCAAACATTAGAAAAAAAATGTCCTGAGCTGGGCTCTGGCCTGGACCGGTAGTGTAGTATTCACTCGCCAGGTGTCACCGGACACCCAGCTCCCCTACTGCGCGTGTGCGCGCATGCGCACTTCCTCTTTTTGTTTGGCGCCATTGTGTTTAAAATCGTGGAATTTATAAGAGAAACTTTTGTTGTTCTACAAAGTGACTTAGTGTTTTATTAGTGATTTATTGTGGATTATTAGTTTATATATATATCATGGCATCTCCAGGACAACGAAGAGGAAACTGCGGGCACATCATGGCAGCATTTGATGGACATAAAAAATGTGCTAGGTGTAGAGACAAAAAATTGGGAGATGACCCTTGTGTGAAGGATCAAACTTGCCCCATTTGCGATTCTTTTACAGAGCAACAACGTACCATGCTCTCCACCCCTCAGTATAAAATCCGCAAGGATAAAAAGTCGGGTCTGTTAGTGTCTCCCTCAAAGGTCACCGTTGTGGGTGTAGTTAACCAGGAAGAATTGGCTGAAGATGACGACGACTTAGATGATGTTCCGGTTCTAGCTTCCGGTTCCGGTGATCAAGAAGTCTTTGCTGTATCTCATCATACCCCGGAAGACTTTGTCTCTAAGCGTGATTTTGATACACTCAGTAACCAACTGGAGGAAAAGTTCGCCCGTTTCGAGGCATTACTCACTCGCACAAATATCTTCTCTACACCCAAGGCCCCAGTTTCCGCTGTTGCTATTACTACCTCGGAGCAGCCCTTCTTCAATCCCTCTGAGTCTGGAGCCACCGGTCCGGTGAGGTCTCCGGCTACAGACGGGCAAAATTTGCAAAGAAAGGATAAGAAAAATAAGGGCACGGGCAAGAAAGTTAAAAAGACCAAGGTTGCCCCTACTGCTACAGTTGTGTCTGAGGCACCGGCTCCGGTGAAGGACCAAACTGTAACTATTGCTCCGCCTTCTCAAAAACAGGACAAACCGGTTGAAGTGGACGCTCCCGTTCAGGGACCTGCCTTGTCTCTTTCCTCCGGTGTGGACTCTAATCCCAAGCTTACTACTTCAATGTTCACTACATTGCCTCCAGCTACCACCGGTTCTTCCGGTGCCGGTCAATCTTTCTTTCATGAACAGGACGTGTCTGATGTGAATTCTAATCCCGACCGGTCTGATAAAGTTTCTGACGAAGGGGAGATCTCAGACTCAGACAATACAGAACAAAACGAAGAAATGAACTACCGGGAAACATGCAGGGCGGTCAGAGCCTTTTTAGGATGGACTCACATCCCGGATTTTGAACTGTCTGTATTGGACGGGGATCGTTCTGACAACCCGTGGAAAGGGAAACACCCAAGGAAAACAGGCAAAGTTTCGGTAGAATTCCCTCCGGATGACTGGCTTTGCCATAAAATGGAGAAGTTAAATTGTCGGGCTGCTGAAGGTTACCCTTCCCGCTCTCAGGACTCTGCTGGTTTGAAAGTTGACCAGTTCATTCGTACACCAAAGAGTCAATCCAAATGGTACAAGCAACATAGACTTAGACAGGATTCAAACTCTAGACCAGGAAAGACCATTTTCAGCTGGTCGGACTCTGAGGCCCGCCTCAACGCCCAGTACTCTAGAGTCGCTAAAGCCTCTTCTTACCCTCAGTCTGGTCCCGCATCCCGACCTGTCCCCGAGGATACCCTACGCCGATGGGAAAAGTGTGCTAGGGAGGGATCATATATTACTAATCACGCAGCAGCTTTCAATAGGTGCACCAGTGAAATACAGGACAAAATGAACAATCACATTGGTTTACTTAATGATGTGATCGTTAAGGGAAAAGCTCCCAAGGAGGTTGTAGACGCCATCAAAGACCTCAAGGATTTATCCGCTTTTCATGCCAATGTTTCCGTGGCGCTAGGAACTTCACTACAACACCTGGCTGACAGCCTGTTCGTTCAGCTTGCCAACTTTGTGCTTTTGCGCCGGGACTCATATCTGGAATTTGCTAAAACAGGTCTAAAACCAGACACTTGGAATAGGTTACGCAATGCTCCCTTATTTAGTTCCTCCCTGTTTCCAGATGACATACTCGCCACAGCAGAACAGGACATAGCAAAGTTTGAGGCTACACCAAGTGCTCAAGGTCCCGGTCCGGGCACAGGGCAGCACTTTGGTAAGAAACATCAGGCGTACCGGTATAGACCGTACGATAAAAAGGATAGCCGACATTCAGGTCATTCTTCCTCCCAATCTAGCCAGTCTTGGCGTCAGTTCTCTCATAGAGGGAGGGGTCGCGGCCGCGGACGTGGAGGGAACAATGCCAGTTATTTCTCCAAATCGTCCCGTCAACAGGCATATAAATGACAATCATTGTTTGCTAGATCCTCAGTTAGAGATAAGTGTGGAGGATCCAATATCTCAAGATTCAAGACAATGTTTAAACAAGACTGTAAACTTAGATGTTGTTTGTCGTGTACCTTGTGTAACAGGGCAGTCAGAAAACAAAGGCTTAAGTCCCAATCAGTCTCAAACAAGAATAAAGTGTGTGAAACATGTTTACTGTGTAAATCATTGTCTTTATGCTCCAACTGTTCAAAATGTCCCTCATGTTGTAGACAATCCACCTGTGGGGGCCCGTCTGCAAAGGTTTTGGCAGGTCTGGCACTCCCTGGGTGCAAACCCAAGGGTTGTTTCAATTCTTCAGGAGGGGTACAACCTACCCTTCAAAGAGAAACCTCCTCTAACAAGGTCACCGGTCATTATCAGTGGATATGCAAATCCGGTCAAAAGCAAACTCATAAAGGACTCCTTACAAGAGCTCATTCAGAAACAGGCTGTAGAAAGGGTGATAATCCCATCCTCCCTAGCTTTCTACAACCGGTTGTTTCTAGTTCCAAAACCCAACCTAAAATGGAGACCCATCTTGGACTTAAGTCAGCTGAACTATTACCTAGCAACTGCATCCTTCAAGATGGAGACACCAGAGACCATCCGACTCTCCCTTCAAAAAGGGGAGTGGGTGACGTCTCTGGATTTCAGCGACGCTTACTTCCATATTCCAATAGGACAAAGGTCGCGGAAATTCCTCAGGTTCTTCCTCCACAGTCAAGCTTATCAGTTCACAGCCCTCCCCTTTGGCCTCTCAACGGCTCCGTTAGAGTTCACAAAGGTGGCCAAGGAAGTCAAGTTAATGGCACAGGCTCGGGGTATCAGGATCCACCAGTACCTCGACGACTGGTTGTTGAGAGCCCCGTGCCCGGAAACGTGTCTGCTTCATACCCGGACCCTCTTGGACCTATGCCACAGGTTAGGGTGGGTAGTCAATATGACCAAGTCGGAGTTGGTGCCTCAGCAGGTTTTCAACTTTGTAGGTTACCGTTTCGACCTCTCTCAGGGGCTGGTCAAACCGACCCAGGAGAGGTGGATGACTCTGTCCCAGAAGATCATCGACCTCCTCAATCAACAGGTGTGTTCGGTCCGACAGTTCATGTCCCTTATAGGACTGCTAACAGCCACAGAGAAACAGGTAGTGGCCGGGCGACTTCACATGCGCCCTATCCAGTGGCATCTGAAGAGGCATTGGCATGTCCCGGAGTCATTGGAAAAGGTTATCCCTCTGCCGCAGTCCCTTCATCCACACCTGAGGTGGTGGTTGATCCCAAACAATGTCCTGAAAGGTCAACCTCTACACCCACTTCAACACGCTCTTCAGCTGTTTACCGACGCCTCAAACGAAGGTTGGGGTGCTCACTTAGGCGACTTCACAGCAAGAGGCCTTTGGTCCACACAAGAAAGCGCCTTGCACATAAACTTGCTGGAACTCAAGGCCGTCTTACTAGCCCTAAAACAGTTCGAGCGATTGTGTTGGAACCAGACCATTCTGGTGTGTTCCGACAACACCACAGTGGTCTCTTACATAAACAAGGAGGGCGGTATGAAATCCGGCTCTCTCTGTGCTCTCCTCTGGAGGCTGCTGATGTGGTGCAACCAGAGGCAGATAGTATTAAGAGCAAGGCATATTCCGGGTCACCTCAATGTCATTGCAGACAAGTTGTCCCGGCACGGTCAGGTGATACAAACGGAATGGTCCCTCCTACAGGAAGTCTTTGACCAGATTTGCAGAAGATGGCACAAGCCGGAGGTGGACCTATTTGCGACCAAGTTCAATCACAAACTTCCCAGATTTGTGTCCCCGGTTCCGGATCTACTAGCCTGGAAAGTGGATGCTCTAAGCGTTCCCTGGCAAGGTCTGGATGCCTATGTGTTTCCCCCGGTGGCTCTCCTAGGGAAGGTGGTCTCCAAGTTGATGGATCAAGGATTCCACAGAGTCATTCTCATTGCACCAGGGTGGCCCAACATGTCATGGTTTTGGGATCTGGTCAGCATGTCAGTACAGATTCCCCTAAGTCTGCCGAGAGTAGGGAACCTGTTGACTCAACCCTTCAAATCAGTGTCCTCACAGGGACCTTCACAGTCTGAACCTGCATGCATGGCTCCTAGAGCCTTTGCCATCCAACAGGCAGGCTTCTCTGAAGAAGTGGCAACACGAATTGAAGCTCCTCAGAGACGTTCAACCAGAGCCATCTACGAATCAAAGTGGTCCGTTTTTGTCAGATGGTGTGAGGAACATAAGGTGGACTTCAGGTCTCCTTCTATAAAGCAGATCTCTGACTTCCTGCTCTACCTATTTCAGGAGAAACGTCTGCAGCCTAGCACCATAGATGGCTATAGGACCGCTATATCTGACAAGATAGGAAATGGCCGGGTAAACATTGGTAAGGATGAGAATCTTACCAGACTGTTGGACAGTTTCCATAGGGACAAGCCTAAGGGTAGGAGGGGTGTTCCTTCCTGGAACCTTTCCTTGGTTCTTCATCATCTCACGAAACCTCCATTTGAACCTCTTAGGAAGGCTTCCCTTAAGCACCTTACCTTTAAGACGGTCTTCCTTCTTGCCTTAGGTTCGGGCAAAAGAAGAAGTGAGATTCATGCCTGGGTACATAGGAACATTAGGCATCAGGAGGATTGGTCTAATGTCTCCCTGTACCCTTCCCCAAGTTTCATCTCCAAGAACCACCTGGCTAAGGAAGGTCCAGGTTGTGTAGCTCCAGTTATAATCCCGGCTCTTGCTCCGACCTTGGACAAGTCTCTTAAGGAGGACAGGACCTTGTGTCCGGTGAGATCCTTGTGTTACTATCTAGACAAAACCAAGGACCTTCGGTCAGACAAAGAGTTGGTTTTCATCTCTTTCAGGAAGAGCTTCAAGAAGGACATTGTGCCAGCCACTGTCTCTTCCTGGATCAAACAAACGATTGGCTTATGTTACCAACTCTCGGATGAACAGTCTCAAAATTTGCATCAAGTTCGGGCTCATGATGTCCGGGCTTTCGCGGCTTCCAAAGCTTTTCAGGGGGGCGTACCCTTAGATCAAATTCTATCAGCCTGCCATTGGAAGTCTCATAACACTTTCACCCAGTTCTACCTAAAGGATGTAGCCTGGGCAGACTCCGAGCTATACCACCTGGGTCCGGTGGTAGCAGCTCAACAGATTAGAGATTAAGTTTGAGTCTTCGTTGTAAATATGTACATAAAAAAAAAAAAAAAAAAAATGTCTCTGCAGTCTACCTTACCTCTCAGGATAGATGAGGGACGAAATGGATTTTCCCCTATTACTTCCTCAGGACTCATTGGGACTCTTCTCTCCTCCCCTCTTCATGAGTGTCAGATTTCTGAAAGAAGGGGGGGGGGGGGGGGTAATGTAATGTAACCGAGAGGGTTAGGAACCGGTCTAGGTTTGTTACCTCGGTCTATATGAGTTTTGGGAGTTATCTCCCATAGTGAGTCCCCTGAATTTTTGATTGATCTACCCGCCATCCAATGGGTAGTTATTCTGCACCGGTCCACTAGGTAAGATATATTAACGCAATAAAATGGAAAATTTAAGAATTAAATTAAATTTTTATTAGATAATATCTTACCTAGTGGACAAGGAGAGTCCCACCCTACCTTCCCCGCTTAAATCAAGGGGACTTTACTTGGTAGGCAACAAAAAGAGGAAGTGCGCATGCGCGCACACGCGCAGTAGGGGAGCTGGGTGTCCGGTGACACCTGGCGAGTGAATACTACACTACCGGTCCAGGCCAGAGCCCAGCTCAGGACATTTTTTTTCTAATGTTTGGCGGGACCGGCTAGGCGCCGGACTATTGCACCGGTCCACTAGGTAAGATATTATCTAATAAAAATTTAATTTAATTCTTAAATTTTCCATTTTATGGTTCTCCATTCAGTAAATCACTTTTATAACTGCAAAACTATTAAATGTAGAGGATTTTTGTCAAATATGTCGTTCACCTACTTTTTAATGTTCTGTGTCGTGGCAAAGTTTCAGAGCTGTAAGTCCATAGCTAACTGGGTAATAACTTCTTTGATTGTTTTCCTTTGAGTAAATCACTTTTAACAGTAAATCACTTTTAACAGCAAAACTGTTGAATTTAGAGGATTTTTGTGAAATATGTTCTTCATCTACTTTTTGATGTACTGTGTAATGACAAATTTTGAGAGCTGTAGGTCCATAGCTAACTGAGTAATAGCTACTTTGATGGTTCTCCATTGAGTAAATCACTTATAACAGCAAAACTGTTGAATTTAAAGGAATTTTATCAAATATGTTGTTTAGCTACTTTTTTATGTACTGTGTAATGGCAAATTTTGAGAGCTGTAAGTCCATAACTAACTGAGTAATAGCTACTTTGATGGTTCTCCATTCAGTAAATCACTTATAACTGCAAAACTATTAAATGTAGAGGATTTTTGTTAAATATGTTGTTCACGCACTTTTTAATGTTCTGTGTCATGGCAAAGTTTCAGAGCTGTAGGTCCATAGCTAACTGAGTAATAGCTACTTTCACGGTTTTCCATTGAGTAAATCACTTATCACAGCAAAACTGTTGAATTTAAAGGATTTTTGTCAAATATGTTGTTCACCTACTTTTTGATATACTGTGTAATGGCAAATTTTGAGACCTGTAGGTCCATAGCTAACTCAATGGTGGCTACTTCGAGTAAAGTGCTCATAACTCCCAAACGACTGCATTTAGAGCATTACATTTAGAGCAAAACTGGGCATTTTCTGAGGATTTTTGTCAAATATGTTGTTCACCTACTTTTTGATGTACTGTGTAATGGCAAATTTTGAGACCTGTAGGTCCATAGCTAACTGAGTAATAGCTACTTTGATGGTTCTCCATTGAGTAAATCACTTAGAACAGCAAAACTGTTGAATTTAGAGGATTTTTCTCAAATATGTTGTTTAGCTACTTTTTTATGTACTGTGTAATGGCAAATTTTGAGAGCTGTAAGACCATAACTAACTGAGTAATAGGTACTTTGATGGTTCTCCATTTAGTAAATCACTTTAACAGCAAAACTGTTGAATTTAAAGGATTTTTCTTAAATATGTTGTTTAGTTACTTTTTTATGTACTGTGTAATGGCAAATTTTGAGAGCTGTAAGTCCATAACTAACTGAGTAATAGCTACTTTGATGGTTCTCCATTGAGTAAATCACTTATAACTGCAAAACTATTAAATGTAGAGGATTTTTGTCAAATATGTTGTTCACGCACTTTTTAATGTTCTGTGTCATGGCAAAGTTTCACAGCTGTAGGTCCATAACTAACTGAGTAATAGCTACTTTCATGGTTTTCCATTGAGTAAATCACTTATCACAGCAAAACTGTTGAATTTAAAGGATTTTTGTCAAATATGTTGTTCACCTACTTTTTGATGTACTGTGTAATGGCAAATTTTGAGACCTGTAGGTCCATAGCTAACTGAGTAATAGCTACTTTGATGGTTCTTCATTGAGTAAATCATTTATAACTGCAAAACTATTAAATGTAGAGGATTTTTGTCAAATATGTTGTTCACCTACTTTTTAATGTTCTGTGTCGTGGCAAAGTTTCAGAGCTCTAAGTCCATAGCTAACTGGGTAATACCTTCTTTGATTGTTTTCCTTTGAGTAAATCACTTTTAACAGCAAAACTTTTAAATTTGGAGGATTCGTGTCAAGTATGTTGTTCACCTACTTCTTGATGTACTGTGTAATGGCAAATTTTGAGAGCTGTAGGTCCATAGCTAACTGAGTAATAGCTACTTTGATGGTTCTCCATTGAATAAATCACTTAGAACAGCAAAACTGTTGAATTTAAAGGATTTTTATCAAATATGTTGTTCACCTACTTTTTGATGTACTGTGTAATGGCAAATTTTGAGACCTGTAGGTCCATAGCTAACTGAGTAATAGCTACTTTTATGGTTCTCCATTCAGTAAATCACTTTTATAACTGCAAAACTATTAAATGTAGAGGATTTTTGTCACAAATGTTGTTCATCTACTTTTTAATGTTCTGTATCGTGGCAAAGTTTCAGAGCTGTAAGTCCATAGCTAACTGAGTTATAGCTACTTTGATTGTTTTCCTTTGAGTAAATCACTTTTAACAGCAAAACTTTTGCCCGGAAGATTATAAAACGCAGATATTTAACACATATATATGCCCTCTATAAGCATGCAGACATTTGACCTTGAAGCTCTTCGTTCAAGGTCATCCACAGACTGCCAAAGTACCCTACTTAGCTGATTTTGGCCAAACTTAAAAGTGCCTATATCTCGCTTATTATTGGTCCTAGAGGTTTGGGATGTGAAACCAACCTATAAGAAATCATGTTCTGCGAATCTTTAGATGTGTTGATTTGACCTTGAGCCCCTTGTTCAAGGTCAAACGAGGATGGCCAAACTTAAAAGTGTCTATATCTTGCTTATTATTGGTCCTAGAGGTTTGGAATGTGTAACCAACCTATAGGAATTCATGTGCTGGGAATCTTTTGCTGTGGCCAGATTTGACCTTAGACCTCTCGTTCAAGGTCAAATGACGATGCCCAAACTTAAAAGTGCCTATCTCGCTTATTATTGGTCTTACTATTGGTCAAACGAGGATGGCCAAGCTTAAAAGTGCCTATATCTAGCTTATTATTGCTTTCAGATGTTTGGGATGTAAAACTCACTTTAAACAGCACATTTTTGCTCCCCGGCGGGAGATCATACCACTGCAGTGGTCTTGTTTTTTACAAAATATGAACTGAAGTCACTTTACAACTCAACGAGACCCTAAAATCTCGCGAGATCTATGGAATTTATTTCTAATTATAGCATGTTAGAAACGCTATTATAGCGGTATAAAATGCAACAGAATTAGCAATATTTTACAACTTTCTCCTCCACCAAATGACTAAACATGCTAATAAGCCCAATAAATGCTGCAGTATTAACCACTACTGTAGAGATACGTTGAACCATGGCTCATTCCAAGTTACAGCAGAGAACTCTTAAACACTATTTTGCTGGAGATAAGCCTGAGGAATCAAAGGAGACTGGAGATAGTTCTGAAGTTAACAATAATGTTGTTCCTGAGCAGACAGAGAAAAATCAGTGCAAAATAGCAAGAAAATTTCAAATGCAATGGCTGAGATTGTACCCATGGCTCAACTTTGATGGAATATGATGGCCTGTACTCTATGTAAGTCCACTTTTTGTGTAAATTATTTCCACCTGAAATTGGGGTTTGGTCCCCGGCCCGACCTCAAGTTGGAAAGCTGGTAGTTGCTTGTCATTGGTCGGCAGTGTATAGTACGGAAACTTGACCAACTGTATGTACTGGTTTCCTCTGCCCATAGAACTACCCGTCGTGATATGACCTATACAATAGGGCAGGGTCGGTAACACCGGTATCTCGGTATCGAGAGCATTTCACATGAACACCGTGGTGACATTTTGCAGCCAGTATTTCGAATGTCAGTTTACGATATTGTGAGAAAACGTAAAGTATTAGAATCAAACCTCAAATCTGAAGAAATTACAAACTTTTATCCAATATTTTTATATACCGGTATTTTAGCACTTTTATAGTGATTTCTTTCAGAACTTCAATGTTTTCTTTTCACGAATCGTACTTCTGGTTTGTGGGCCTATTCGATTGGAGATATGCTAGAACGCAATTTCTTCTTTTGGTATCCCGGAATCGGTACGGTTTTACACTGGCGGGATACCGGAATGAAAAATCTGCTACCAACCCTGCCCTACTATACAATGTGTTGAAAGTGACGTTAAAATCCAAATAAATAAATAAATATGTAAATTATTTTGTTCGATTTATTTTTGGGTGTTGATTGAGATGTTTATGTATTGAAAGTATTGAATGTTTTATGTCACACCTGCATATTTGTTGTCCAAGGAATCATACACAGGCATTAGCAAGTAACTATCAACCTTGCAACTGAACATGAACTTCTGACTGGCCCAGATTTATGGACTCCTTTCAGATTATTTACTCTTGCCAAATTGTGATGTGTATTTTGCACTGTTTTGTTACATTGTATGTTCAGAAAAATTAATAAAAAATACTCTCTCAAATCAAAGTGTTAAGTACATGATGTTAAGTACACTTGCATACTTTTTAGGTATCGAGATGGGGCGGAAGAATGTTTTCACTACTGGAAATTGTAACTTCAGAACTTCAACTTTACATGATCATCAAAAAACTGGTGACCATCAGATGGCATTGAAAGCAGCAAGTTTACAAACTGAAATGACTTCATGTCAGAAGAAAGCCAACAGTGAAGAAGAAAAAGCCATTATAGATGCACGACTTTGAAATCGACTTTCTGGCTGGCTAAAGAAGGGTTGCCATTGGTCAAATTCAAGTCACTAATAAACCTTTTATGTGCATGCAATGCACCAGATATCAAACATCTCAAAGTGTCTGATGATATGGCTTATGATTCTTCATACTCTGCCTTAGAATTCTCGCATTCCATTTCACATGTTTTGAAAGAGGAGTTGTTTGAAAAGTTACAAAGTTCCCCATTTGCAACAGTGCTTGCAGATGAGTTTACTGATATTGCTGTAAACAAAAATTTGGTAATTTATGCTCAAATTCTTAATCTTACTTCATTTGAAACGTCAACAGAATTTGTGGCCAATGTGAAATTATCAGATGGCACTGGTGAGGGGATTGCAAATGCAATTTACAGAGAGCTGCAATCTTGTGGTGTACAGCCTATAAAAGATTATGGGATTAAGTTCAGATGGAGCCAGTGTTATGATAGGGCCGGGCAAGGGTGTCACAGGAATGATGTTGCGCAAAACTCTGCACCTTTTAAACGTCCACTGCATTGCCTATAGACTTGCGCTGTGTACCAGTCAAGCAGCAGAATCTGTTCCGGCAATGAAAGACTATCTGGAGGTTATAACATCTATTTACTCCTACTTCAAATACTCACCTTGCAAGAAAGATCAAATGGCAAACATTCAGGAAATAGTAGACTCATCTCAACTGAAGTATAAAGAAGTCCATAGTGTTCGGTGGCTATCGTTCTATGGTGCTCCAGAAACAGTGTATTGTACACTTAATGCCTTGCTTACTTACCTTGCGCAAGCAGCAATTGCTCATAAAGATACAAAAGCTCTTGGACTGAAAAAAAAAGATCATGACGAAAACATTTCTAGCACTTACCTACATTTTGATGGATGTGATACCTCATGTGACAAAACTAAGTTTGTTTTTCCAAAAGGATGACCTGAATATTGCTTTGGTGAAGGTGAATATTGCCAAGTGTCTTAGGTCTCTAGGCGAGTTGAAAGAAAAGCCTGGCAATTTTGAATCTGAATTTGGTCAGAAAATTTCACTTCTTGATGTTGAGAATGAGACAAAGACAGTGTACAAGGTGAACATCAAATTGCAAGTTGCCAAGACCTTCATGTTTCCGCAGCAAAGAGAAACTTTCTTGAAAAACTTATTTCAAACCTGAATGAAAGGTTTCCAAGTTCAGATGTTTTATCAGCATTTGGCAGTTTGAGTATACCACCAATTTCATTTTTTTATCAAGAAATGACTTGGATAAATGGGGCAATGATGACATTGGGATCTTAACAAATCATTTTGCTTGTCCAAAATCTCACTCATGGACTGAAGGATCAGGCCATGAAGTGCAACATCATAGCAAAGTTTCTGAACCTTTGATTGATGCTAAAGATACACTTAAAGAGTGGAAAGCACTGAAACCATGAGTCATAGCCTTAAAGTTTCCAAAGGACAATACCAGGAACTTGTGGTGTTTGATCAATCAGTTTTGTCAGGATGAATATCTAAACTTGTTGAAGTTGGCAACCTTAGGCTTGACATGTCCAATCCACACTTCTGGGTGTGAAAGAGGTTTTAGTATACAGAACTCTATTCTCACCAGCTCTAGTAACAGACTGAATCTGAAACACAGGAGGATCTAATTAGAGTAAAGGGATACACAATGTCAATTGTTGACTTTCCATTTGAAAAGGCCCTTCAACAATGGAAAGCAGACAAGAAGAGATGTATATTTTCCAAATGCCAATAATCTGACAACAATAATTAAAGTACTTTTGCTTTGTCAATTTGGTGTTGAATAAAACAGCATTCAATTATTTTACTGTATTTAATTTTTAGTAAATTAATACATGATCTGATCATTGGACATCGTAAAGACATTTTGACACTTTTACTAAAATGAGTTTATTATGGTTCAGTAAATTTTACTTTATTTCCCATTCTTATAGGGTCATTGACTTTTATGGCTTAATATTTCAGCAATCTGTAGAATGGAAATTTGATTGACAAGAATTTTGTCCTAAATTCTTCGAAAATGTCCTAAACGTTTTCCTACTCTTAGGACAGAATGTCCGGCCGGACTTTTCACGTAGCAGAATCATTGGGGACACACTAATTAAGCGGCCCGTCAGGGGCGCTTATTTGTTTTCACATAAGTTCGACTGATCGCCACCGCCTCTGCCGCCAACACAGGATTATGGTCTCCCTTGAATAACTTCTTGCGCTTTCAGATTTCTCTTTCCTTCTTATCTTTCTTTAAAACTATAGGGGCGGGAAAATTTTTTGGGATACTTTGCGGAGACTAAGCTTTACTTAAGGTAACCTTAAGCATTTTTCAAAAACACCCCGTCATCGCATTTCGGAAAAAACCACACACACCCATGCTATAAAATTTATCAGCTACATTCTAGACCTAAATCCAGAGGTCGGAAAGGATTTTCTGATCAATTGGACCATAGATGCCTGAATGGGAGATATTTTATTTTCATAAATTTTTTTTAAATTGGTACTTGGTCTGTATCTCAAAAAAGGCCAGGATTTTGGCGTTTTGTTGGAATAACTTATTCAGCTACTTTTTTATAATCTTTCACATGCCAAAGTTTTAGCCCTGTATCTGCAATCTTAAGGTCACCTTAATGCCAAAAAAGGGGGTTTTAACCCTCCAGTTCACTTAGTTTTTCAATTTTTTCAACTAAACCTGGCATCTATATTAAGATTTACCATCATTTTTAATGAACAGCAAATGCTTGCTAGGCTAAACAATAAATTTGAAGAATTTAATAAGAATCTTGGAAGGTGGAGGCCCTTGTTTGAGTAACATGTAGTGTAATAGAATGAACTGTATACTGTACACAGAGTGTAATGTACAAAGAAGTACAGGTAATGCTTAGTAATGTTAAATAAGAAAAACCTGTTGTTACAATTAGTGGTTGTGTGAAAATGATGTGGCATGTTAAAAGAGAAATAAATTACGAATTGTGTACAGCATGCAAAATGTAAATAATGAACTGTAATGATAAATAAGAAAAATGTATTGTTATAATTTATGGATATGTAAAAACGGATGTAGTTTAAAGGAGAAATAAAATTTCATCATAAAAAAAAAAATTACCAAAGGTTTATCCTGACTTTATGGTGACCTTAAACCGTTAATATAATTGGAGCTATGGCCCCCCTAAAGTCATAAAATTGGAATAAAACCGTCTGGCCCCTTTCTTTTTCCATATCTAATGTATATTGATATTGAAGTAGATCAAAAGAAGACTCTTACTACCTTACCATTTAAATATTAATGATGTTATGGCCATCTTAAACTTAAAATGTAGGGTTTTTCAGCCCTAAGGTCAGTTAATGTGTAATTTTTTTTTTAATAAAACTTGGCACATTTATAAAGCTTGGCAGAAGGGACATTCTCATTTTATGGTCATCTTAAAGTCACAATATGAATGAAGTTATGGTCACCTTACAGTGCAAAAAGGAAGTTTTCAGCCTCCAGCTATCTTATTGTTCAACTGACCTCAGCTAAACTTTATGCACTTATAAAGGATGACAAAAGGCACATTCTTATTTTATCGTCATCTTTAAGTCCCAACATGAATGAAGTAAAATTATTGAGTTTTAATCTCCAGCTATTCTATTGTTCAGCTGACCTCAGTTAAATTTTGCACACTTATTAAAGATGAAAATAGGGACATTCTTATTTTCTTTCCACCTTGGAGTTCCAATACAAGCACAGTCATGGCCATCTTGAAGTAAAATGAGGGTTATCAGCTCCCAACTGACTTACTGTTCAGTGACATCAGTTCAACTTGACACATTGATTAAGTTTAAGGAAGACTTCTAATGACGTTTTTATTTAAAATTCCTGCATTTAAGAGACTTTGGGCAACTTAACATAATAAATGTATAGTTTTTCCTCCGACCTCATTTATTTTAAGACTTTTTAAAACCACACCTCCCACATGTATACTTAAAACAAAATTTCTGTTATCTGGCAAAGCTAACCTCCTAGTGTTTTTGAAGTTATGGCATCTTCAAAGAAAAAAAAATGAGGTATTTAGCAGGTAGTGATCTGGTTATTAATATATTGCGGCTGATCAGTGTTCATATAATATAAATTCCCAATTTTAGGCACATTAAAAAAATCCCACATTCTTCTGATTCCATTCTTGTGGAATTGTGTAGATATGACTTCCTTTTTGGGGGAAAAAAGCTTTAATTAATTCAGCTTTTGTTTAGCAGCAGGAGTTGTTCATCTAGCTACTTATTCACATACACTATGTAAAATGGTCAAATGTATAGACTTGACTTCTTTCAGAAGATAAGATGATTGGAAAAAAAGCACTTTCTCATAAACATTTATTCTTGTACAGTATTTTATGTATCTCCAGCTAATTGAAAATGAAATGAATGAGCTCTCTGTCTTTCTCCTCCAACTCTGTATTTTCTTTTGTGTGATATTTATCTGGAGGCAGATTCACTCCTCATGATACCCCACTGTGCTTTGTGTGTTAACATCTATGTGTGTGTGTGTGTGTGTGTGTCTGCACACTGAAAGTTAATAAGGGACATCAAGATGTATTCATTTCTTTTCATTAAGGGATATGCGTACAGTAAATCTTTTTGGGGGTAAACAATTCAGACCAGGACATTTATCTTTAGGTTCAAGGAAGAAGAGTCTTGTGGAAAGAATGATTTGTCTGTTTTGAGAGAATTGAAAAAGCCTTAATAATATGTAAAAACCTTGGGCTTTCATGATATTCAAATATAGAGTCATGTGTGAATTAAAAATGTTAACAATAACATCTGACAACATGACTTTGTGTATTTTTTTTACAATGGAACAATAAAGGATTTCACAAATACAATTAAGCATATTTATCTTATAAAAATATTAGATATCAATGAATTTTCAGAGGCATAAAATGCCTCAAAGATACACAGCATATGAATGTCCCTATCTATAGCCAATTATAGTTTACTACAGTGTATCTTTATCATTATAAATCTACGATTAAATATCTCCTTGAAAAAATTTACGATCCCAAATTTACAGTAAAAATGATATATTCTTTTCATAAGATATACCACTCTACGAAACACAATAAAGCTCACATTCTGCTTACAGTCTAGTACTGCAACTGATCCAATTTTTAGATAATGCACTTTTCCATTAGATACAAAAAAACAGTAAAGCTTACCTTCTCCTTACAGTATCATACTAGGGGCCACGGTGGCAGAGTGGTAACACTCGCCTCCCACCTCTGAGGCCGGGGTTCGGTTCCCGGGACGACCTCAAGTGGGAAAGCTGGTAGTTGCTTGCCATTGGTTGGCAGTTTACAGTACAGAACCCTGACGAACTGTATGTACTGGTTTCCTCAGCCCTTCCGACTACCCGTCGTGGTATGACCTGTACAGCGACGTAAAACCCCAAATAAATAATTACAGTCTCATACCACAACTACCACAGCTTTATTAATTCAAGTGTCTATTTAGGGAAAGTAGTCACAAAGTTGCTTGACCAGTGGTGCAGGAGGGTGATCCTAAGCACCTCAGGTTGGCCAAACATTCCCTGATTCTGGGATCTGGTCAAGCTTTCAGTTCACACTCCACTATCTCAGCCCATTTTGGAGAATCTGCTGACCCAGCCATTTAACGGGCATCCAAAAGGGAACTCAAGAACCTGAATTTGAATACATGGCTCCTAGAGCCTCAACCATAAAAAAAACAAGGTTTCTCTGATGAAGGGGCAGCATGAATTGAGGCTCCTCAAAGGTCGCTCAACCAGAGGTGTCTATTAGACGAAGTAGTCCATTTTTCTCAGATGGTGTGAAACCAGTCATGTAGACTTCAGGTCACCCTCTATAAGGCAAATCTCGGACTTTTTCCTTCATTTGTTCCAGGAGAGTAGTCTCTAATGAAGCACTATAGATGGCTAGAGGATGGCTATAGCAGACAAGATTAGAACTGACAGGCTAAATATAAGCAAAGAGAACGCAGAGGTGTTCCTAGTTAGAAACTTTCCCTGGTCCTTCACTAGTTGATGAAACCTCCTTTTAAACTACTGTGGAAGGCTTCTTTTTTTAACATCTGACATTTTAAACTCTCTTCCTTCTAGCCCTAGGTTCTGGTAAATGATGGAGTGAGATTCATGCTTGGCTTCACACAAACATAAGACACCAGGGTGATTGTTCAAATGTCTCTTAGTTTCTTATCTAAGAATCAGTTAGCCAAGGATGGGCCTAGTTGTGTAGCTCCAGTGATCATTCCTGCCTTGGACGCTGTGTCCTGTTAGCATGTTATGTTATTATTTGGACAAAACTAAGGACCTCAGCGAAGGCAAGGAGCTAGTTGTATCCACAGGATAGCATCCTGTGGATACTATGGATTTTGCTTCCTTATGCCACCGCCACAGTGTGTAGAGAGATCTTACCGTTACTGCGCTAACGAAAAAAATATTATAGCTAGCCTCCTCAAATTTGCAGGATATATTCATAACCATAAAATGTTGCCTGGGAATATTTTTGGCCTCATTTTGAAAAACAAGATGGCCGCCACGGGCGTTTCTTTGTCAGTCATAAAAAGTGCTTATATCTCCCTTATTTTTGGTCCTAGAGTTTTGGGATGGTAAACCAACCTATAGAAAATCATGGGCTGGGAATCTTTTGATGTGGTCAGATTTGACCTTCGAACCCTCCTTCAAGGTCGAAGGAGGATAGCCAAACCTAAAGGGGTTTATAACTCACTTAGAATTGGTCGTACAGGTTTGGAATGGTAGACCAACCTATAGGAAATCATGGGCTGGGAATCTTTTGATGTGGTCTGATTTGACCTTGGACCTCTCCTTCAAGGTTTGAAGGAGGATAGCCAAACCTAAAAGTGCTTATAATTCATTTAGTATTGGTCGTACAGGTTTGTGATGGTAGACCAACCTATAGGAAATCATGGGCTGGGAATCTTTTGATGCGGTCTGATTTGACCTTGGACCTCTCCTTCCAGGTCAAACGAGGATAGCCAAACTTAAAAGTGCTTATAACTCACTTATTATTGGTCCTAGAGATTTGGGATGATAAACCAACCTATGGGAAATCACGGGCTAGCAGTCTTTTGGTGTGGTTAGATTTGACCTTGAACTCCTCCATTAAGGTCAAATGAGGATAGCCAAACCTAAAAGTGCTTATAACTCGCGTATTATTGGTCCTAGAGGTTTGCAATGTAAAACCAACCTGTAGGAAATCATGGGCTGGGAATCTTTTAGTGTGGTCAGATTTAACCTTGGACCCCTCCTTCAAGGTCAAACGAGGATAGCCAAACTTAAAAGTACTTATAACTCGCTTATTGTTGCTCCTAGAGATTTGCGATGGTAAACCAACTTATAGGAAATCATGGGCTGGGAATCTTTTGATGTGGTCTGATTTGACGTTGGACCTCTCCTTAAAAGTCAAATGAGGATAGACAAACTTAAAAGTGCTTATAACTCGCTTATTATTGGTCCTACAGGTTTGGGATGGTAAACCAACCTATAGGAAATCATGGGCTAGCAATCTTTTGGTGTGGTTAGATTTGACCTTGAACCCCTCCTTCAAGGTCAAACGAGGATAGCCAAACCTAAAATAGCTTATAACTCGTGTATTATTGGTCCTAGAGGTTTGCAATGTAAAACCAACCTGTAGGAAATCATGGGCTAGGAATCTTCTGGTGTGATTAGATTTGACTTTGGACCTCTCCTTCAAGGTCAAACTAGGATAGCCAAACTAAAAGTGCTGAAAAATCGCTTATTATTGGTCCTAGAGGTTTGGGATGGTAAACCAACCTATAGGAAATCATGGGCTGGGAATCCTTTGGTGTGGTGAGATTTGATCTTGGACCCCTCCTTCAAGGTCAAATGAGGATAGCAAACTTAAAAGTGCTTATATCTTGCTTATTATTGGTTGTACAGGTTTGGGATAGTAAACCAACCTAGGAAATCATGGGCTGGGAATCTTTTGGTGTGGTCAGATTTGACCTTGGACCCCTCCTTTAAGGTCAAATGATGGTTCCCTTGCTTTGGTGAGTTGTCTTTTCGGTGGATACAAATTTGCATCGGTTCTCTGATGTCTAGTTTTAGTCTCTTTTCAAGAAGGGTTTCACCAAGGATATTGTAACTATGACCATATTTTCTTGGAGGAAACAGACAGTACTGTTGTGCTGTCAGCTTTCAGATGAAGATGCTCTGAAGCTGCTTCAGGTCTGGGCTCATGATGTCAGAGCCTGCATGGATCATATCCTGTCAGCCTATCATTGGAAGTCACACAACACCTTCACTTAGTTTTATGTGAAGGATGTGGCTTGGATTGATTCTGAGCTTTTTCACTTGTACTCTGTTTTTTCCTTCTCCCCGAGCTGATTAGCAGGGGAAAACAGGGGGGGGGGGGGGGGGGGGGGGCATGCCGATCTGGGTTACTGATAGGCCTTGGGCTTAAAATATTTGGACTTATAAAATGGTTAATCAGAGTTTTTAGAAAGTTCTTCAGAGCCACCCTCTTTCCACTGGGGAGTTGTTCCGCAATTTGTCCAATAGGTGAGATGTATTAACGCAATAAAATGAAAAATTTAATAAGTAAATTAAATTTTAAGTTAATATCTCACCGTGTGGACTTCCCCGCGATATGTAGCTCAAAAGGGGACATATTATGGTAGGGAACACAAACAGGAAGTGCATTGCTCCATCTAGGGAGAGGTGGGGTATAATGGCCACCTGGCGAGAGAACATGATGCTACCAGTTTTGGCCAGAGCCTAGCTCAGGTCATTTTTTTTCTAATGTTTGACAAGACCAGTAGTGCGCCGGACATATGCAATTTGACCACTAGGTAAGATAATAACTTTACTGTCTTATAAAATTTAATTTGCTTTTTACCCATGTATTGTTTTCACCTATGGTGTCCGGATGGGCGGGCGGGAAATAGTTTGTCTGGGCTGTATCTCAGAAACCATAAGGTGCAGGAAGTTCATACTTGGCAGGGACATTGGTTTGGGGGTGTAGGTGTGCAACGACATGGTCTGACCTTGATTTGACCTTTGACCTTGCCATAGTGACCTTGACCTTTAAAATCTTGTCCGGGCTATATCTCGGCAACCATAAGGTGTAGGAAGTTGATACTTGGCAGGGACATTAGTTAGGGGTTGTAGGTGTGCAACATCATGGTCTGACCTTGATTTGACCTTGCCGTAGTGACCTTGACCTTTAAAATCTTGTCCGGGCTATATCTCAGAAACCGTAAGGTGTATTAAGTTGATACTTGGTAGGGACATTGGTTAGGGGGTGTAGGTGTGCAACGTCATGGTGTGACCTTGATTTGACCTTTGACCTTGCTGTAGTGACCTTGACCTATAAAATCTTATCCGGGCTATAATTCGGAAACTGTAAGGTGTAGGAAGCTGATACTTGGTGAGGACATTGGTTGGGGTAGTAGGTGTGCAAGGTCATGGTGTGACCTTGATTTGACCTTTGACCTTGCCGTAGTGAACTTGACCTATAAAATCTTGTCCAGGCTATATATCAGAGACTGTAAGGTGTAGGAAGTTTATACTTGGTAGGGACATTGGTTGAGGGTTTTAAGTGTGCCACGTCATGGTGTGACACTGATTGACCTTTGACCTTGCTGTATTGACCTTTAAAATCTTGTTGCACCTTTGGGTCTGTCTGTTGATGCAGATTAAGCACTGTTAAAGTTATACTAGAATTCATTAAGAATTTCCTTTTGCAAGTTCCCGTTGTAACAGATGGAATTTCATCAAGTGAGCCACAGGCTTTTCTCCAACACCACACATAAGCATTCATTGAATGTATTGCCACTTCTGTATGCATAGGTAATATTCAAAACATTCAAACCATAATTCGGCCATTTTGGGTTTACTGATAAATGCTGTTATTTTATTATTGAATTATCTTGTTTTAATATTTCATCTCTACATACATTTCTTTTCCTTAGATACTATTTTCTCTACTTAAGCATTACTTGGACCTTAATATAACTGACACTGCTCTGAAAGTATCTTGAACTTTGTACTGTTACACTACTTCTATATCTCATGGTGTTGAAAAATATTTCCCCAGGCTGTGGGGTACCAGCATCTCTGATGCTATTTTTAAATTTTCCAATTATTTTCCACTCCAGTTTTACTTTTATCATGTTTGTGGTGATCAGTGTGACTCATTTTGTCCTGCTGTCAGATCCGTGTCTTATCGTCAGAGTTTGCAGAGCTCGGTCCGTTTCTAGAAGAAGTGAAGAAACAGCACCATCTGGATGTTGAATATGTTTACCACTCTCTCATGTACCACCGGGCATTCTCACTGACTGCAACACCATTACCAGTAAGTCATGACCACACCATTAGCTGTAAGTACTTAGCAATGCCTGTAAGTAATGACCATATAACTACTTATTAGTTATGACCATACAATATCTGTAAGTACTGACCAAACCACTCTGTAAGTACTCATTATTCATCTGTCTATAAGTACTGTCAACACCACTTTTGGTGAATACACTCTTGCGTGTATTCACCACCTATGATTCTCTGTATTTACCACATGTTTTCCTCCATTCACTACATATTCCATGTATTCATCACACACTTGGCTGTATTCACCACATGTTTACCTGTCATGTCAGATTTTCCTGCATTTACCACAGGTTTCTCTGTATTCATGCCTTCTTTGTATTGTGTATTCATCGTATGTTTTTCTGTACTGACTGTAGACTTCCTTGTATTCACCGTGTTTCCCTGTATTCACCCATGTTTTGCTTATTTCAGATGTTTCCACAGATGAGGGAGGGAACAGTGGAGGACCAACTTGTCACGAAGCAGGACATGTTGTTGGAGCAGAAGAGCATCCTCTCAGAGATCATGGAGCCTGACAACATTGATGTAAGTTTACTTAATCTTTGACCAGCCCAAGGAGCAGTGGCCCCAATGAGATTTTAGTCTTAATTGTGCTTGTGGCATTAAATTGCCATAACTGTGTAAAAGTCATTCTTCCAGTTTCAAGATGTTTGGTTTGTAGTGATTTTTCTCTCAGTTAATTTCCTTCACCTGTATATTGAGTTACAATATTTTGTATTATGAGCTGAAACCTCATGAATTTGTGTACTTGTCCTTGGAATGATTTTTTGTTCTCGCCCCTTTCTAGCAATTATCTGCCATACATGAGCAGTACCACCGCATCAAGTGTGTGTTGTCAGGGGGACGAGCTCAACCTAAAACCTCCCTCAATGTTATCAAGTCCAGCCTGGTGCAATACATCACAAAGTTAGTAGCCTACTGTGTATTCATTTCTTCAAATGTTAAAACATTAATCATAACAATATATTCTGTGAACTTTAATTTGTCTTTGTTGTCAAAACTTTATGATTTCAGAAACAGCTTTAATGCCACAGCATAAATTTAATCCATATTATGTGGAAATAATGGATTCACACTTCATTATCTTATGCCAACTTGTGGATTAACAATTTAATATTTATGACAAACTTAACCATTATCATATTTCCTGTTGTTACTTTGTCCTAGCTCACATTTGAAATGTATAGCACTTCAAACTCAACACAAGCTTTTTATCTCCCGCAAGGTGTAGCCAGGGAGGGAGATTATGAAATGCATCCTGTGTGTGCGTGCGTCCTTTCATGCATACGTACACCTGTTAGTGTGTCACATAGATTTCTCTAAAACTACTGCTTTTATTGAATGCAATAGCTTACCATGTGGAACTGAATGGATATCTCAGGGGGCCGTAGGCCCGACCAACCTCCAAGAAAAATAGACGTTTAGTAATGACGGGTGCCTCAACAGGAAGGTGAACCCCGTAGTGTAATACTGCTTAAACCTCCTTCTTTCTCGTTGGCTGTGTGACGAGGAAGCTTCTTTTTTCACTTACTGATATTTTATCGAAATTTTCTGGATATATGTATTGTTAGATGTTTTTATTTAGCCATTTGCTTTATTAATTGTCATATATCATTCGATAAGTATGTCTTCTTTATTTTGTGTTTGTGAGTTTCCGGTTCGGATTGTTCAGACAATCTTGAAGTAGGAATGTCCTCTCACCAAGCTAACACAAAAAACCCCCAGATCTTTGAAGTGTATTCACTTCTGCTTGCCCTTTAACCTTCACAACCACTGCCCCTCGTGTAGGAAAGCAGGCAAGGGTGATAACCCTTGTGTTACAAATGAGAAACCTTGTGATATTTGCAGTTCTTTTTCTGAAGAACAATTGCTAAATTAAAAAACAGACGAAGGTATGTTCGGAAGCAGAAAGCTGACACTTTAAAAGATGAATTAGATTTTATGGGGGATGACGTGGAGGTTTTTTCAGGCTCTCATGCAGACCTTGAGGACACTGCTGAGCAGTTATATTCCTCTCCTCCACGCCCCCAACCCTTACGTTTCGAAACATTGTCTATTAAAACTCCCAAACTGTCCCACCTGCTCCAGGCACAGCCCTGCCGAATAGAATCAAAAGTAAACTAGAGAAAACACTGGCCTCTCATTTTAGCATCAAACTTCAACAACAAATAGGGGTGTTCAAGGCTTCTATGTTAGAGGCAATGCAGTCTCTTAGAGACAAGATTAAATCTGTTTAAAAGACCTCAGAAGTGTGGGTGGATCAGATCTCCGCTTAAATCCAAAGCCTGGAACCAGTAAGCAAACAGATGACTTGCCTTCTCACCCGAACACTCAACTAAACACTCAACCATCTGAACACATGGATGAGACAGACTTCTGTGGGCCAGCCTTACCACCTCAGTTCATTTAGAATGTCCAGTATGAGCTCGGCTCAGATCCGAACAGATCAGATCAGAATTCCGAACAATTCCAACATGTCTGTTGGGTTAAGGCAAAGAAACACTCTGACAAAAGAAAATATAAGGTTCGGGCCAAGTATGTTACTGAGTCATCTTCTTCAGAGGAATCTCAGTCCTCTATGCAAGTTAAAAAGTCTTCCATGCCCAAAAGGGCTCCTTCTGATCAAGACAAACAACAAACAGATCCAGGTCCTGTTTTTATAGGGAGGTAGATATGTCAGACTTGTCCTCACAATATGCAGAGGACATAGAAACTTTTAAGCACATTTTAAATCTCCCTGACCCCAGGGACTCTATGCCTAGGTCCTCTAATATTATCTTGGGTTTGGATGGTGAAAAAAGGCCAACAGGAGCTTAGGCCAAGTGGCCCTTCAGCTATGCTCCCACTCAGTCCTTACCTAAAAGATGCCTTTGAAAACTAATTTACCAGAGGGTAAATATATTTAACCCCCTGTTTCCAATTCAAAGTGGTACAAAGTGGGAGAAGGTAGTTTTGAGGACAAATTACAGGAATTATCTCCCCTAATCCCTCTGGGGCCCCTATGGGAAAGGTTCCCCTACAGGTACTCAAAGAACTTGAGCATCAGGCAAGGCAAAATCTCTGCACTATTAACTTTGCGGCTACTTTTGCTAAGACTGCTTCTGTTTGTAATTCCACCATGGAAAAGTACGAGGACAGTCTCAAGTCTACTGTCAAGAAAATCAAGAGCCAAATTCAAAAGGGTGCCAATCCTGAAAAAGCAGCCAGACGTGGCTATGATTCAGCCTGTGACTACCTAAATGTACTGCATAAGAGGATATTTATTCAGCCGAGAGCCTTAGCCTACCTAAGTAAGTCCTTAGCCCACATTCTCCAGAGGGAGTTGTACCCCATGGGTCATACCAACCTGCTAAGACGTGAGGCTGAGATGACCCATCTTCAACCTCATTTGGGGGATTCTAGACCTCAGGAACTCCCCTTTTGGCCTACTCCTTTGTTTCGGTCTCAACTAGTTAAGGACGGAGAAGAGTTCCTCCTTAAAAAAGGTACCCCTAAAGATACTGGGGGTTTTGGACCCTATCAAAACAAGCCCAAAAAGAGACTTCCACAGGAAACGCCCCTATGGGGCACAATCCACTCCAAGCAGTAAGCAATTGTTTTCTTCAGGTAGGGGGAAATAAAATAACAGAGGCTCCAGAGGTCATTTTCGACCTCACTCCAGGGGACGAGGGTGTGGAAACCCCTCCTCCCGATGACTCATTAAAAGCCTCCCTCAGTCCACCAGTAGGAGGTCGCCTCCATTCTTTCAGAAGAGACTGGCAAACAACATCTCAAAACCAAAATTAACCAGAGTCCCTCTGATTCACTCAGATTACAAGGCCCATCAAAAGATCTAGCTCTGGCCCCCTATATCCAGTCTCTTCTGTCAAAGAATGCAATAGAAAGGGTGGAAAATGTAAAATGTCTCAGGTTTTACAGTCGCCTGTTTCTAGTCCCCAAGCCTCACCAGAGGTGGAGGCCAGTGATAGACCTAAGCAGGCTCAACGCCACAATGATGTGACTCTCCCTATATGGCCTCTCCTTATATGGACATTGACAAGAGAGCTGGGTGTGCAACTTTTCAACTTCATTGAATTCCCCTTCTGGGGAATGTGTTAGAATTAGGCCAACTGATTAAATTTGACACTAATAACAAAGTTTTTTTTCTGGTGGTTGTAAAAGAGGAGGCACATCAGAGGTTTGTTTACAGGGTTAATACTGTGGTATTGAAAATCTGTAAAACTGTGCTGAGTCAATATAAATATTGCTTTACTGCAGAAGGCACATCAGTGTTTTGTTTACATAGGTCATGCTATACTGTTGAAGAACTTAGCTGGGTCAATATAGAAGGCACATCAGTCTTTATAGATTATACTATTCTGTTGAAGAACTGGACTGGGTCAACACAAACTGAATAGATTTGAAACAAGGATATTTCTTAGGGACTAAAATACTGAAGCAGCAACAAAGAAGTTTAGTCTACAATGTCACTTGTTGGAAAAGGAGTATCTAGTAATCCCAACGGAGGTAAGCGTGATAATGCTGGAACCTCAACAAAGACTCTAAAACGCGATTTTGAGCTGGTCTCTCCAGCTTCCCCTGAAGGCCAGGTGACACTAACAAGCATTCGTGCACTACTTAAAGAACATCTACTGGGGACCACAGTGGCAGAGTGGTAACACTCTCGCCTCCCACCTCTGAGGCCGGGGTTCGATCCCCGGCACGGCCTCAAGTGGGAAAGCTGGTAGTTGCTTGCCGTTGGTCGGCAGTTTACAGTACAGAACCCTAACGAACTGTATATACTGGTTTCCTCTGCCCTTTCAACTACCCGTCGTGATATGACCTGTACAGTGTTGAAAGCAACGTAAAACCCCAAATAAATAAATAAAGAACATATACAACCAATACATGCAGAACTTGATGAATTAAAAACTTCTGTGCAATCTGCAACAAAAAAAATCAATGAAATCACTGCTATTAAGGAAAACATGAATAACTTAGAGTTGAAGTACCAAAGAGTTCATCAAAGACTCCTACAGTCCGAACAGAAATGCAAAACCTTAGAGGAGAAACTACTGAATGTTGAGTCTTTTTCAAGGAAAAATAACCTAAAATTCTTGAAAATAAAAAGCACCTCCAAACCAGGAATACCAGAAGACTGTGAAGCAGTAATTATGAATATTTGTGCAAACAATGGAGTACACCTTGCACCACGGGATATTGAGCGGGCTCATAGAATTGGTCCTAAAGGCAAGGAACATCAACCCATTATTGTTAAGTTTACTCATTTCAAAGACAAAGTGAAAATTTTGAAGGACAAAAAATAGTTTAAAGATGATGGTATTCTAGTTGTTGAAGATTTTCCTGCTGAAATCCAAACAAGACGTCGGGTCTTCAGCCCAATACTCAAAGCTGCCTATTCATCAGGGGGCAAGTACAGAGCACATCTTGCATCAGATAAGCTAGTGCTTAATGGAAAGTACTACACCATAAATTATCTCAATCACCTTCCTGAAGAAATGAAACTAGACAAACTGAACTGTAAAACTGTTGGAAATATTCTGGCATTCTTCACAAGATATTGTGCTCTTTCAAATCACTACCAATGCACCTTCGTTGCAGACGGGATGGAGTTTTCCTCAGTTGAACACTTTGTCATGTTCCAGAAAGCCAAAAAATTTGAGGATGACAGAATGCCTGACACAATAATGACAAATGATGATCCTTCAGAAGTGAAGGCACTTGGGAAGAAGATCTCTAATTTTAACTTTCTAGTCTGGAAGGAAGTTCGTGATACTCATATGCGCAAGGCAGTAAAGGCCAAATTTGATCAAAATCCGGATCTACAGGCTTACTTAAAAGGGACTGGTGATAAGATTCTAGTTGAAGCCAATCCAAATGATGTGTACTGGGGTGCTGGGCTTTCTTTTTATTGCATAAAAACGTACTTACATAATCCCAACAAATGCTTACGTGACCTACCGTTCGGTCAAGGACACAGACAATGTGTCTCGCCATTTTTTTCTACTGAAAGTACACACGTAAACCCCAGCGGGCACCTGCTGGAGGTTATATATTCTCTGTAAGTTGCCATTCTTTTTTTGACCGCCGTCAAGTGCACACGCGTTCTTTTTGGCGCTTCAAAGTATATTTACAATAGGCGCAGTTTATTCTTCTGTTATGCTACCTTGGAATATTCACCAAGCTTGCATTAAAGGCAGAGATGATGAGCAAGGAAAGGATTAATGTTCTGGTAAGAATTTTTCACAAGAGAATTCATCTCTTCAGGAATTTATTAACACCATGAGCAGTGAGGTGCCGTTTCTGATTTCCCAGTTTGAGGAGTTGAAGCCAAGTTCAAACCTCCCTTCTTTCTCAGAGATTCTTCTTTTCACAGGAGCAGGGTATGTGTGCCCCTGTCTCTCAGACAAGACCTGAGTCATCAGAAGGTGAACTTTTTCGATGATTCAAACTTTCCTTCCAGGAAACACTGTAGGTCTCCCTCTTTTCTCAGAGATTCATCTTTTTACAGGAGCAGGGTATGTGTGCCCCTGTCTCTCAGACAAGACCTGAGTCATCAGAAGGTGATCTTTTTGGATGATTCAAACTTTCCTTCCAGGAAACACTGTAGGTCTCCCTCTTTTCTCAGACATTCATCTTTTCACAGGAGCAGGGTATGTGTGCCCCTGTCTCTCAGACAAGACCTGATTTATCAGAAGGTGAACTTTTAGATGATTCAACTTACCTTCCAGGAAACACCATCACTTTAGGTCTCCTCAGGGTGAGGCAGACTCATATCAGTTACAATTGCACCCTTCCCATGTGGAGATGTGGAATGCCATTAGAGGGCTGCTGTATCTAGAAGTTCCACAAGTTGAGTGTCTTGTGGCTCCTGGTTGTGGTTCTTAGGAACCAGAATTTAGCTTTATCTCCTGTTTAGCATGGTTTCACAGGTTTAGGAAGCTTCAGGAACAACATTGTAGGACAAATCTGGTTCATAATCCTTGTTCTCATGGTCAGTTTCTTGCCTTTGAGAGGCCAGATATGATCTTACAAAACTTCTCCCAAGAGACTCCTTTGAAGTCTCCTCTTCTATCTCTGTCTCATCAAAAAGCACATTATACAGGAGTCAGTCTGTAGAGAGAATGTGCAGATTTTAGGCCATGTTAGGTGGTTTAAGATGCCCATTGAGGAGTTGAATATCAGGATTCAGGAACTAGCAAATAAATTGGGACTTCAGGAGATCTGAAAACTATGCAGTTGTCAGCAGATCTCATTGACAAATGACAAGTGCTCACAACTCCAGACATCTGTTACTTGATCTCTGGAGATGGCTTTGTACACTTGCTGGCAGCATGTTCATAGCCAGGGACAGCTTGCTGAAGTTTATAGTTCGAACTTGAGTTAATGCCAGGAATTATGATTCCGGGAGGTCATCTCACTCAAAAACTGCTCACGAAGGTATCAAGTCTTTTCGTTACAAACGAACACAGCCAAATACCTTCTGCGCGCGCATCGCGAAGTGGCAGTGAAGAAGATGAAATGAATGGCCAGCATTGCAGCTTTTTCGCCAGGTATAGTTCAACTCAAAATACCAACCTCAGCCCAGATTAGTAGGTTTACTACAACATGGCTATCGCCTAGAGTTCAATATCCTTCAAAAATTGTCGAAAATTCCGCTCAATTTGAGCGAATTTCACAACAAAAACAAACATGGCGCCCTCCACGAAGTAGTTCAGGTCATGCTATCAAGGCGATAGTTATGTCACAATTCACAACTCGAGGATATTATACCAAGCTATTCCTGGTACCAAACCCATGAAATGGTGGAGACCAGTGATAGATTTGAGTTTTTTAAACAGTCATTTGCATGTATGAACTTTCAAAATGGAAACAGCCGAATCTATCAGGAAGTCGATTCGAAAGGGGGAGTGGGTCACCTCGATAGACCTCACAGACGCTTATTTTCATGTTCCAATTCACCCACAATCTCAAAAATATCTGAGATTTCAAACAAAAAAGGGGTTTTCCAATTTCAGGCACTCCCTTTTGGTGTCGCAACAGCTCCCCTAGAGTTTACTCGCATTGTGAAAGAGGTAAAACTCATAGCTCAAGCCAAGAACCTCAGAATCCATCAATATCTGGACGACTGGCTTCTTCGGTCACCAACAAAGGATCAATGTCTCAAAGATTTGGAAAATTTGGTGAAATTGGTCCAAGAACTAGGCTGGCTCATCAATTTCCAAAAATCGGAATTGGTTCCCACACAAAATCTAGATTTTCTCGGCTATCACTTCGATCTTCAGAGGGGTCTGGTCTTTCCAACCCAAAAGAAACTTGATCGGTTAAAAGTTCAGACTGTTTCCATCAGAAAGTCATTAGTCTTGACTCCAAGAAAGCTCATGTCACTCATAGGGACATTAGCTTCCTTAGAAAAACGGTACCTCTGGGAAGGTTGCACATGAGACCTTTTCAGTGGTACCTAAGGTCACACTGGAAGTTTCCCCAGTCACTGGACAAAAGCATTCCAGTAACAAGGAATTTCCTGAATTATCTCAAATGGTGGGAGGATCTACAAAATCTTATGGCAGGTGCTCCTCTCCATCCTCATGTTCACAACACTTTGGTGTTCACAGATGCCTCCCAAAAAGGCTGGGGAGCTCACTTGAACCAAATAGTCCTCAGTGGCCTCTGGTCAAACAAGGAGGCTCAGCTTCACATCAACGTATTGGAGCTAAAAGCTGTTCTTCTGGCCCTAAAGGGGTTTCAGGAGAACTTGCAAGGTCAAAGCGTGCTCATCTGTTCAGACAACAGTACAGTAGTATCTTATCTGAACAAAGAAGAAGGCACCCATTCCATAGAAATGTGTGCTCTTATCTGGAGAATTCTGGCATTCACAAATTCCAGAAGGATCCAGATAAGAGCAAGACATGTACCTGGATCCCTAAAATGTGATAGCAGACTCCCTATCAAGAAGGGACAAGGTCATACAAACAGAGTGGTCCCTTCACCAACAGATATTCAACCAAATTTGCAAAGTTTGGCACACACCATTGGTAGACCTGTTTGCAACTCATCTAAATTACAAACTTCCAATTTATGTATCTCCTGTCCCAGACAAAAAGGCTTGGAAAATAGATGCATTGAATATCTGTTGGGAAGGCCTAGATGGCTATGTCTTCTGTCCAGTAGCCATCCTGCCACAAGTAATTAAAAAAAAAAAATAATAATAATAATAACATACCCATGCAGGATGATAGTACTGGCCCCAGGGTTGCCAGGGATGTCATGGTTTTGGGATCTGGTGGATCTCTCGACCAGGGTACCCCTACAGCTCCCTCACTGGAAGACACTTCTGAAGCAGCCACATTCCAACAGGTTCCACAACAACGTGGAGTACCTGAATCGACATGTGTGGCTTCTGGATTCCAGGAATCCAATTCTGGAAGATTCTCATCTCAGGTGGCAGAAAGAATTAAGACACCTCAGAGGGAATCCTCAAGAAAAGTCTACCAATCAAGGTGGGCCATTTATGGGCAATGGTGCTCACAGAATAAGGTGGACATCACCTCAACAACTGTTCCCCAGGTAGCAGAATTTTTAAACTACCTGTTCACAGTCAAAAACCTCAAACCAGCTACAATTACTGGTTATAGAACAGCAATAGGTGATGCTTTGGGTTCTCAGGGTGAACTCATCTCAAAAAGTCTAGAACTGAATAGACTTATTGCCAGCTTCACCAGGGATAGACCTAAACCAAATAGGTCCATACCTACATGGGACCTCTCCTTGGTCCTCTTAGTTTTGACAAAACCTCCTTTTGAGCCTTAATCTGAGGCTCCTTTGAAGTGGCTAACTTACAAGACAGTTTTCCTGCTGGCTTTAGCCTCAGGAAAAGAAGGAGTGAGATACATGCTTGGACTCACTCTTCTGTCTCTTCAAGGAGAAATTGGTCAGAGGTCACTGTTTCTCCTTCTCCAGCATTCCTGGCCAAAAACCAGTTGGCTTCGGATGGCCCTGATTCCATTAAACCAGTAGTTATACCAGCTCTTACTACCATGTTGGACAGTTCACTGGCGGAGGACAAGTCACTTTGTCCAGTTAGGGCCCTCAAAGTCTACTTAGACAAGACCAAATCCATGAGAAAGGGCAAGGCCCTTCTCTTTGTATCACCTAGGGAAGGTTATTCCAAGGATATCTCAAGAATAACCATTTCCCAGTGGATCAAACACACCATTCACACTTGCTATCAGTCTTCGGATATGACTGATCAACAGGTCACTCAGGTCAGAGCTCATGATGTAGAGCTATGGCTGCATCACTTGCGTTCAAAGGAGGTATCTCCTTAGAGCAGGTCTTGAGCTCATGTTAGTGGAGATCCCACAATACCTTCAGAAACTTTTATTTGAAAGATATTTGCTGGGAAAATGATGATATTTTTAAGTTAGGTCCCATTGTGTCTGCACAGCATAAAGTGAACAATTGAGACTTAATAGTTTAATCAGTCTTTATTTTTTCAGGATGTATGGAATTGGACTGGAATGTAGTACGACTTTGATTTTTGAACACGACTATGGATAAGAATTCCTGTTTATGGTTGCTTGGCTTGAGGGACAGCTGCACTCTGACTGTTGGAGTTCTATTCAACTGGGCACAGCTGACCTTTGACCCCTGCACATCTGCACAGATAGAGTGACAGGATTCATAGATATCATACTATGTATAGTACAGCATGCTGCTTTCATAAGTGGGTGAGTACTTTGCAGTTACTTTATTACAACTACTTTTTCACTTTATCAGTACTTGTAATAACAATAATATAATAATTACAGTTTAACTATATGTACTATATTACAGTTGTTTGTAGTATAACATATGGTGTCTATGCATTTTTTCTGTCTGTATAACCTCAAGAACTCTCCTATAGCACTTGACAGTCCTCAGAAGTCTACCCACCATGGACCTCAGGGCTGCATTCAAGCATTTGTTGGGATTATGTAAGTACGTTTTTATGCAATAAAATTGGTTAATTTTATTGTAATTGGAATTTTTATAAATAAAAATACTTACATAATCCCAACAAGGAGAGTCCCACCCTCCTCCCCTCTACCATCTTCTGAGGGATAGGGTCAAAAATTGAAGAATGGCAACTTACAGAGAATATATAACCTCCAGCAGGTGCCCGCTGGGGTTTACGTGTGTACTTTCAGTAGAAAAAAATGGCGAGACACATTGTCTGTGTCCTTGACCGAACGGTAGGTCACGTAAGCATTTGTTGGGATTATGTAAGTATTTTTATTTATAAAAATTCCAATTACAATAAAATTAACCAAATTCATGATAGTGACATATGGGACGAGACCAAATGGAGGGGCGAGAATATGTTGGGTAAAGTGCTATCCGAATATCGTGATCAACTAATGGAGTAATTGTACAATTGTTATTGGACCTTACCTGATTTACAAAACCGCTTAAAAAGGAGCTTGTAAAGTTTAAGCTACATTCATGATAATTCCACTTACTTAAACTGTGACTGTTTTAAGTGACAATTATTATTATTTCTTTTTTTTTTAAAAAAGAAAAAATTCAGCTGGATTTATAATATGGTTAAACTTAAACTTGAGTTTGTTTGTACTGTAACATTATTTGTAAAATTTTTGTCACACATTGTAAACATATTCTTTACATAGAATTCTCATAATATCACCTAAATGCAGAGGGAAACCTCTTATTCATATTTGAAAGATTAAATACCGTTATGCACAACCAAATGGCTGCGACATCATAATTTATGTTGATGAAAAAGGTTACAGCTAAATAGTAATAAAATTGTGACTGTAATTTGTACATAAGCTTCTACATATTACTATATTTGCTTTTACTAGACTTTATAATGTAGTTTGGCAAAAAAATAGTCTACTCTCTAATATTAAAACTCCATGTAAAAAAACACCATTATATGTAAGTAACTATATGTATTACAATGCCTGCTTACATGGTAATTTACTACCAAAAGGCATATTTCTTCTAGATATCACAGTGTATAAATACAAATGTCTAGGTGCCAAATACCTGTCTAAACAAGTGTGTCTAAATGGTATAGTCTGCACTGTTGTCTACTACTTGCAAGAGGAAGAAGTGTCTAAATTTGTAATTTTTCACACACTGTAATGGTTACAGTAGACTCTCTACACAATCTAAGTAGTGCCTCAGAGACCGTATTGTTGAGAAAAGTCTACCTAAGCAGAGTATAATGTAGTACTTGAAGTAATTTATACTGGCAGAGACTAGTTTAAAGATCTGAGTAGAAAATCAATTATTAATGCACTCTTTGAAACTTAGTAAGTTGGCCTATAAATGTGTATAGTGATGAAAAAGGTTACAGCTGAATAGTAATAAAATTGTAAGTGATTGTAAAAAACTTGTTTGACAGAAGGTGGGTGTCTAAAAACCATATTTTAAAAGTTGTTAGCTTTACAAGCTATTGATCTTCGCCATGGAAACTAAGATGAATTAAGTGTAAATGTAGACAACTGATCTTCGCCATGGAAACCAAGATGAATTAAGTGTAAATGTAGACCACTGTTTTTGGATTAATAGAACATATGCTGCCACACAGTATGACTTTTAAAGTAAACAATTTACAGATAAAAATCCCAAGATATGAAATAATTAATGGAACAATTTCTTGATCCTGTTTGACTTTGTAAATTGTTTTTTACCCCCAAGGGGGGGGGGGGGGGGTTTGTCCAGCCTATCTCAGAAACTGTAAGGTGGAGTAAGTTGATACTTGGTAGGGACATTGCTTAGGGGGTGTAGGTGTGCAGTGTCATGGTGTGATCTTGTTATTGACCTTTGACCCTGTCGTAGTGACCTTGAGTTTAAAAATCTTGTCCTAGCTATATCTCAGAAACTGTAAAGTGTAAGAAGTTGATACACAGTAGGGACAACTGGTTTGAGGTTGTTGGTGTGCGGCATCATGGTGTGACCTTGATTTGACCTTTGTCCTTTTCGTAGTGACCTTGACTATTGGGATCTTGTCCAGGCTATGTCTGGGAAACCGTTAAGGTGTAGGAAGTTGATACTTGATAGGAAAGTCGGTTAGAGATGGTGTGCAATGTCATGGTATGACCAAAATTTGACCTTTAACTACGCTGTAGTGACCTTGACCGAAGAAATCTCGTCCAGGATGTACCTCTGAATCTGTAAAGTGTAGGAGGTTGATACTTCAAAGGGACATTGATTGGGAGTTAAAGGTGTGCAATGTCATGGTGTGTCCTTGATTTGACCTTTAACCTTGTCTTAGTGACCTTAACCTGTAAAATATTGTCTATGGCCTTGGTCTGTGGAGCCTTGTTTGGGCAGTATGTTAGAAACCATAAGGTGTAGGAAGTTGATACACGGTACGGATATTGGTTGGAATTTCTAGGTGTGCGGCATCATGGTGTGACCTTGATTTGACCTTTGTCCTTTTCATAGTGACCTTGACCAGTGGGATCTTATCCAGGCTATGTCCGGGAAACTGTTAAGCTGGAGGAAGTTGATACTTGGTAGGAAAGTTGGTTAGAGATGTAGGTGTGCAATGTCATGGTGTGACCTAAATTTGACCTTTAACTTCGCTGTAGTGACCTTGACCAAAAAAAATCTCTACTGGGCTATATATCTGAATCTGGGCCTCGGTTTTTTGCCTTTGGCCTTGCTTTGGTGACCTTGACCATTGAAATCTTTTCCAGGCAATATCTCAAAAAGCATTAAGTGTAGGTAGTTGACACTTTGTACTTTTATATATCTGTGCTATTTCTGTTGACAGCTACTACAGCTTCATATTTTAGTTTTATGCTGTCATGCTAATGAATTATCTTGTTTTAATACTTTATTATTACATACATTTTCTTTCTTTAAGATGTTATTTTCTCTACTTAAATCATATTTGGACCTTTATAAAAGTGACACTGCATTGAAAGTATCCAAATCTTTGTTCTATTTTCACTTTTTATTGCGTTTATACATCCTATCCAATGGACAATTTGCTAAACCGGTCAGCGCAGACCGGCCTGCCAAACGTCAGAAAAAGACGTCCTGTGTTTCCACCGGCTGGCCGGTGTGTAGTAATGTGCACTCCCCAGATGGCGCCTCGTACTTCCTTCCCTGACAACCTGACGTCATAGCATTTTTTTCGTTTGGCGCGTGTACTGTGCAGACGTGTTTTCAACATCTCCAGATATTTTAAGGAAAAGTGTGCATTATGACGGATTTTCAACCTTATATGTGGATATTTTCAGTGTAGAAGTGTTATCTACTAATCAAGCACGGATATACATTTAGAAATCTGCTGGAAACGCTCCCTAGCTGACTCAATTTAGTGTTGATGATAGGGCAGTAAGCGACAAGAAATATGATTTATGAAGGCAGCCATTTTGCTAGTTTCCTCCCTTTAACCATTGTGTTGTTAGGGGCAGATCGACAATATTAAAGAAAATAATGGATATACTACTTACAAGGTATTTTTATCCGTGTCTTTTGTTTGAATGTGCCTTCTGTAACCTTCCAGTTACAATCGCCACAGAAACGTCTCTTCTAGTACTACAAATAGAATCACGGGACCCTTCAGTCTACGTAGTTTTGAAGACTGTAAATAGAAGGAATTCCCCATATGAAAGGTGCATTCTTCAGAGCGCACTGGTACAGACTTCTCTGTTGTAAGGCATCAGTCAAACCAGCCAGCTCGAGTATTTACTGTTTTTTCATCAGAAGCATGAGATTGAGATGAATTCTTCAGATTTCTTCAGAGCGCACTGGTACAGGCTTCTCTGCTGTAAAGCATCAGCCACACCAGCCTAGCTCGAGTATTTAGTGTTTTTCATTAGAAGCTTGAGATGCATTCTTCAGAAATCTTCAGAGCACAACAATAGAAGGTGCTATCAGTCCCTCCCTTGCAGACCCGGCTTAGTTGTCGGTAATGGGGGTTGTGGATGGCCAGTTCACTGGTTTTATCACGAAAGAAAGAAGGAACTTCATCTACACATCTACAGAACGCACTGGCCCAGGCTTCTCTGCTTTTAAAGCATCAGCCGACCGGCCAGCTCAAGAGAATGCGACCTCTGACGTCATATCCAGTCAGCCAATTGTGTGTCCTTCCTACCTAATCACGAAGCTGGTCACGTGTTGTCACCGACCAGGCAGGTCGGAAGTGCGTTCTTCAGAACTCACGTCTACTGTGATTACAGTCCCTGCTTTGCAGACCCGGCCTTGTTGTCGATAGTGGGGTTTTGTGGACTGTAAAGTTGCCGGTAAAGAACGCAAATACTGACGTCATCTCCAGTTAGCCAATCGCGTGTCCTTCCGACCAATTACGAAGCTGGTCACGTGTTTTCACGGACCAGGAAGGTCGGAACTGCGTTCTTTAGAACTCCCGTCTACTGTGATACCAGTCCCTCTCTCATGGACCGGCCCTCGTTGTCGGTAGTGGGGATTGTGGATGAGCAGAATGCTGCGCATTTGCATGTTAAAGTATCACAAAAGAACGCCACAACTGACGAGCTCCAATCAGCCAATTGTGTGTCTTTCCGAACAGCAAACTGGTCACGTGACAAGCCGAATAACAATTGCTTCTAAAAATAGCTCAAGGGCTTTCCCAGCAACTGTCAAATCTACAAATAGACGTGCGTTTTCAAAAGAAATACTTTAAATCAATGAAGGAATCCTACAGTAAGCTGGATTCAACACAAAAGATGGTTGTTAATTGCTTTAGCAACTGGTTACACAGTGTATGGACCGGTACTGGCTACACAGCCTTGTACACTTGCTTCAACAACTGGTTACAGAGTGTACCGACTGGTACTGGCTACACAGTCTTATACACTTGCTTCAACCTACTGGTTACAAAGTCTACTGACAGGGTGCTGGCTACACAGTCCTTATTGTACAGTGCTTCACCCCAACTGGTTACATAGAAAAAGCTGGCTAAATATAGACCAGTAGCTGTCTAAATTCATTGGTGACCCCAGCCTGCCAGTTTTGTGCCGGTTAGAGAGACTTACTGTTTACAGTAATTACCAGTTATGGAGTCTTGGTACCGGACAGAGTTGCCCAAGGTAGATTTGGTTACAGAAGACCAATCAGTGGCCTTGGTGATATGACAGTGTTCCCAGCTACTGCCAAGCAACCTTCCCTTATCACACCTTTCAACAGTCTGTTATCGGTGCTGGACTTGACTGGTAGATAATAGATTTCACCTTTACAAACACAGACCTTAATAACCAGCATGAAAAGAAATAGGTCAATAGTCAGACAAGTTCATCATGTCCGGCCAAGGGTCAGCCATCTCAATTACTGTGTAAATGCTGCACCTTGCAGGAAGCTGGCCTGGGGCAAGAGTCTTTTAATTGTGAAAAGTTGTGTCAGCCCCACTGGACCGGACCACAGCAAGAACAGAGAGACTGTTTTCTCGGATCATTGTCACCAGACCCGACCAGTGTCCGGAGGCCGGAGGGACAGAAATGTTTGTCAGCCTAGCAAATGTCCCAAATGGGGCACACATCTGCCTGTAGGGTCCAGACTAACCCCGTTTCGGGTCTGGACCCTAGGTAGTACAAATGTTGAAGGAGGGCTACACTCTCCCTTTCTACCCAAATTATCAACGGCTATGCACATCTTCACAGGAACCTATATTGGTTAGAAGCATTACATCAGCTTATTGACAAGGAATGGTGCCGACGAGCCAGTTCAAAATCTCTGGGCTTCTTCAACCTTGCTTGGTTCCAAAACCACACAACCATTGGAGACTTATTCTAGGTCTGAGCAAACCAAACCTATCGGAGACCATCAGGACCACCCTCCAACAATGGGAGTGGGTTACCTCAATAGAATTCAAGGACGCCTACCTCCATATACCAATACAGGAACAGTCCAGGACATATCAAATTTCATGTCCAGGGTCGGACATACCAGTTCAAAGCACTGTCTTTCAGTCTGTCCACTGCACCCATGGAGCTCACTGTAGTAGCAAAGGAGTTGAAACTGATGGCCATACACAAGGGTATAATAATCCACCAGTACTTAGACGACTGGTTGGTGAAAGCCACATCCCACCGAGGTTGTCTCCGGCATACACTAGATCTAGTGAAAATATGCCAAAGTTTAGGTTACCAGTTCAACCTCATGGCCGGTCGGGTCCGACCTATACTGGACCATTGGCAGAACCTTCAGGACAAAATACTAGAAATACTGTCGCTACCGGTTTGTCCGGTCCAGCAGTTCATGTCTGATAGGTTTACTAACAGCCACAGGAAAGCAATTTCACCTAGGCCGACTTCATAAGAGACCCATACAGTGGCATCTCAAAAACAACTGGAGGGTACCAGAGTCACTAGAAAAGGTGATTCCAATACCAAGGTGATTGCACCCACATTTACAAGGGTGGTTGCAAGAGGACAATGTCCTTACAGGCCAACCATTACACCCAAACAAAACATGATCTGCAAATTTTACAGATTCATCAAAAGCAGGGTGGGGTGCTCACTTAAACGAACACACTGCAGGAGGCACCTAGTCCCTTCTGGAAAGCAAGTTGCATATCAATTACCTAGAACTCAAGGCAGTCTTTCTAGCCTTACAAGAGTTCCAAGACCTCTGTATACACAAGATAGTACTTGTGGAGACAGACAACACCACAGTGGTGTCAAACATAAACAGGGAAGGAGGCATGAGGTCGGGCCCACTTTGTGCTTTACCATGGAGAATCTTGACCTGGTGCAGCAGAAATCAAGTAACTCTAAAAGCCCGACACATTCCAGGCCGGCTGAGTGTGGTCGCAGACAAGCTATCCAGGCTAGACCAGACCACCCAAACAGAGTGGTCTCTCCTTCAGGAGGTCTTCCAAGCAATATGCAACAGGTGGCATCGACCTCAAATAGACCTATTTGCCACGAGGTTCAACAACAAGTTGCCCTTGTTTGTGTCACCGGTACCGGATCTCCTGGTTACAGCAGTGAATGTGCTCGGTCTGCCATGGTAGGATCAGGAAGCATACACCTTACCACTATCAGCCATATTGGGCAAAGCGGTGATGTTGCAGGACTCCCCATACAAGAGAATCATTCTGATTGCTCTGGGGTGGCCCATCATGCCTTGGTTTTGGGATCCAGTGGCCAAGTCCAGCCAAATCCCACTGAGCCTGCCCAACCTGTTGACACAACCATTCAATCAGATCCCTCACAGAAATCTGACAAATCTTAATCTCGATGCTCGGCTCCTGGAGCCTCAGCATTTGAGGAGCAGGGCTTCGCTGAGGCGGTGGCAGCAAGAATTGAGGCTCCTCAAAAGGGATCAACCAGATCAGTCTATGAGGCAAAGTGGACCATTGTTACAAGTGGTGCGTCACAAATCAGGTGGACCTCAGGGTACCCCTGTAGTCAGTTGCTGACTTCCTTATGTACCTTATGAGGACAGGAAGATACAGCCCAGCACCATTGATGGTTACAGTTCAGCCATTGCTGGTAAACTGGGAAATTCACCCTTCAACATCAGCAAGGACAAAAATCTCGCTCGTCTCCTGGATAGTTTCCACAGAGACAGGCCCAAAGGCAGGAGGGGCATACCCTCCTGGAACCTCTCACTGGTTTTGCACCAAGTGAATAAGGCTCCGTTTGGACCAATCAAGGAGCCTCCTTGAAGCATTTGACCTTCAAGACGGTATTCTTCTTGGCCCTTGGGTCGGGCAAACGCAGAAGTGAGATTCATGCTTGGCAAAACAAAAATATTAGACACCAATCCAATTGGTCAACGATGTCCCCGTATCCATTACCCAGCTTTCTATCCATGAATCAGCTGGTCAGGAGGGTCCAGACAGTGTGGCCCTAGTGGTTATAACAGCCCTGGCCCCCTTCTCTGGATAGATCCCTCAAGTCTGACTGGTCCCTTTTTCCGGTTAGAGCATAGCGCTACTATTTGGACAGGACCTCAGACCTCAAGTAGAATAAGGAGGTGGTTTTCTTGTCTCCTTTAAGAAAGGTTCCCACAAAGACATCTGCCTCTATCTCCTCTTAGATCAAGCAGACTATGATCCTATGTTATGAGCTCTCTGACCAGGAGGCCCACTCTTTACATCAGGTTAAAACCCATGATGTCAGGGCCTTTGCTGCTCCTAAGGTCTTCCAGTCGGGAGTCTCCTTAGATCCAATCTTGTCAGCCTGCCACTGAAGTCACATAATACCCTCACACAGTTCTATCTGAAGGGTGTGACTTGGGCTGACTCGGAGCTTTACCCATTGGGCTCGGTAGTGGCTGCTCAGCAGATCCACAGGTGGCCCTTAGATTGAAGAGATTTGTATATATGTACATAGTATAAACATTTTCTACATGTACATAGTAAAAAATGTGATGTACTTCCTTTGGGAGGTTTATTGACATTCTGGGACTGAACTCATCCCTCTCTTCCCCCTACCTCGTAGCAGGTCTGTTAAAGGGGGGGGGGGGGGCGACGTCGGTACAGCCCCTGGTAACCGGCTGCTGGCAATCGACCATGGCCTTACAGGGTTTCCTGATATTAAGGTCAATCCAGGCCTGGGCCTATTGGTCTCCTGACAAAGTCAGCCTAGACTGTAGGTTAAAATTTGCTATTGTGAGTTCACATATGTCCCTAGTAACTTACCCACCGACCAAGCGGTAGTTATTCAGCAAATTGTCCATTGGATAGGATGTAACACAATAAAATTGCAAATTTAATAAGTAAATTAAATTTTTTATAAGTTAATACCCTATCCAATGGACACACAAGACCCTCCCACCGACACCGCTATCAGCTTACTAGGGGTCTAAGAGGTTTAGACAACGAAAAAGATGCTATGACGTCAGGTTGTCTAGACAGGAAGGAAGTACGAGGCGCCATCTGGGGAGTGCAAGACCTATGGACCGGCCAGCCGGTGGAAACACAGGACGTCTTTTTCTGACGTTTGGCGGGCCGGTCAGCGCCGACCGGTTTAGCAAATTGTCCAACCTCTGGCGAAAAACCAACCTCTTTTTTTTGATAATTTGGAAAATAAGAATTTTGTTGAAAAAACAGTAAGAAAATTCGAATTAAATAATGGTTCACAGATTACAAATCAGAAAGATATTTTAAGAGAAATGGGTAAGTTTTATAACTCACTATTTAAAAATAGGGATCAGTATACACAAAACTATCAGTTAAACAATTTTTTGAATAACTCTAAGGAGAAAAGAATTTGTGACTCTCAATTAGGAAATAAAATTACAGCTGATGAATTAAGTAATGCACTTAAAAATATGAAACATAATAAGTCACCTGGAATTGATGGGATTTCTGCTGTATTTTTGAAAGTATTTTGGGGTCAGTTAAAATTTTTTGTGCGGAATGCTATAAACTGCATCCATGAACAAGGTCAGCTGTCAGTCTCACTCAGAAAGAGCATCTTAACCTGTTTGCCAAAAGGTAATAAGGATAGAAAATTTATCAAAAATTGGCGTCCCATTTCTCTTTTATGTGTGGTATACAAGTTGGCCTCTTCAGTAATTGCTGCTAGACTAAAACCCCATTTGGAACATATAATTTCTTCAAGTCAGTCAGGCTTTCTAAAGGGCAGACACATGGGTGAATGTACAAGAATTATATATGATATTATGTATCACACAGAAAAAAAGCACATACCTGGTCTACTAATGTTAATTGATTTTGAGAAGGCATTTGACTCTTTATCATGGAAATTTCTGTATAAAACTTTGAACTACTTTGGCTTTAATGAAAAATTTATCAGTTGGATACAGTTGTTCAATACACATGTAAATGCTGATGTACTTCAATCTGGCTTTTTGTCAAATCCAATTGCAATACAAAGAGGATGTAGGCAAGGGGATCCTATAGCACCTTATCTGTTTCTAATTGTAGCTGAGATACTAACCCTATTTATTGAAAATGAGCCAAAAATTAAAGTGATTCAAATTGGAAAGACTATGTTAAAGTTAACACAGTATGCGGATGACACCACTATTATACTGGATGGGACCACAAGCTCCCTGCAGGCAACCTTAAATTTATTGGAAATTTTCGGAAGTTTATCAGGTTTGAATATAAATTGTGACAAAACAAAATTCAGATGGATTGGAAATAAAAAAACTCCAAAGAAAAACTAAATGTGATGTCTAAGCTGCACTGGGGGGACTCTCAGTTTACACTACTGGGTCTAGAAATTTCAACCAATTTATCAAATATTCCACAAATAAATTATAGTAAAGTAATTTTAAAGGCTAAACGTGTTCTAAACTCTTGGAGATTTAGATATTTGATACCATTTGGAAAAATAACAATTCTGAAAACATTAATTTTGTCACAACTTAATCATCTGTTTACATCAGTTGTTATTGAAAAGAAAATTCTGGTATATATTAACAAGATATTTTATGAATACCTTTGGAATGGTAAACCAGATAAAATAAGTAGAAATGATGTCTGTCGTAGCTACCATGCAGGTGGACTGAAAATTATCAATGTTTACAACTTTGGGAAATGCTTAAAACTGTCTTGGTTGAAATATATATCAAACGAAACTAAACCCTGGATTCAGTTACTTAAGCACACAGTAAGAAATCTAAGTAGAATTCCAATAGTTGGAGGTGACTGGCATTGTTGCACAAGGAAGGAATTGAATCCATTCTGGAAAACTGTATTTGAATATTGGAGTCAGTTCTGTGTAAGTCAACATGTGAAAACAAATGAAGATATAATGTCTTCTAGCATTTGGTTCAATCCTAATATTTCAAAACACAATTTATTTTCTCCAGATTTGTGTCAAAATGGTATTTATGTTATAGCAGATATTATAGATGAAGAAGGTAATGTGTGCAGCTTGGACAAATTAAGGCGAAGATATGGTTTTCATATTAACTTTCTTAATTATATTACTGTAAGGAAGTCTGTTATAAAATTTATTGGGGATAATAAGATTGACAATAACTTCCAATTGATACGGCCATACGTACCTTTTCAGATAAAAGCACTCTTAACTTCAAACAAAATTAGTAAAAGTTTGTACACAAAGTTTGACCAAATTAACACCAGTTGTGTAAAAATAGAAACAAAGTGGAGTTTGGAACTGAATCTAGAATGCACTACTGCTATGTGGAAATTAATTTATAAGAGCTGTTTTCAGTCAGTCAATGACAATACTTATAAATGGTTCCAGTATAGAATCTTACATATGATAATTGGTACAAAGAAATATTTAAAAATAATTAAACGAAGTTAAATTATTAAATGATTGTGACCAGTGTAGACTTTGTGGGGAGTGTGAAGAAACGTCCTTACATTTATTTTCTGAATGTTACAAAGTACAAAACCTTTGGCAAAACATTAATAATTGGATTGAATCAAAAATTGGATCAAAAATCATTCTCAATAACACTGTGAAAAGCTTAGATTATATTCTCGATGGACATTTCTGGCCATTAAATTTTATATTACTGATAACACGGCATTACATTTTCAACTGTGCCCGGAATGGTCATAATTTCAATATTTACCAGCTTCAGAAAATAATTAAATCAAAATATGAAGAGTAAAAGATGTTACAAACAATATAAAATTGTGGCAAAAACTTTGAAAGAAAGTGGTCAGTATGGCAAATGATTTATGATGGCATTTGAAGATGCTTTTTTCTTTTCCTTTTTTTTTGTCTTTTCCCACTCTAATATTTCAGTTATGTTTTGTTGTTGAAACGAAAAATAGTTTCACAAAAATGTAGACTGCATTATGTAACACACTGAGTTGGATGTATTTGTGTTATGTAGTTGAATAAATAAATAAAATATTTTCCTGAATGTGATGGCCGACGTACTATCCAGGTCGAACCAAGTCCAATCAACAGAATGGTCACTGCATCCGCAGTTGTTCAAACAGATCTGCCAAAAGTGGTTCACTCCTCATGTAGATCTTTTTATTGCATTAATACATCTTACCTAGTGGACAGATGCTATTGTCCGGCGCCTTGCCGGTCTCGCCAAACGTTAGAAAAAAACGTCCTGAGCTGGGCTCTGGCCGGGACCGGTAGTGTCCTATTTATTCGCCAGGGGGCTGTGTAGCCCGCCTGCCGGTGTACTGCGCATGCGCTCTTCCTCTTTTTGTTTGGCACGTGAAGGAACGCTTGAAGTTTAAGAGAAACTTTTAAAATTTGAAATATATATGTGTTAACTACAGTTTGGTGAAAACTTTTGTAGTGATATTGTGTATCAAGTGTCATGGCATCTCCAGGAAATAAAAAAGGTCAACGGAGGGGTTCGTGTGGCCATGTTATGTCAATTTTGATTTGCACGACAAGTGCACCAGGTGTCGTGACAAGCTTATTGGTGAAGACAATTGTGTGAAAGATAAACCTTGTAAAGTATGTGACGGATTCTCTGATATACAGAAAGAAATGCTTGCAACTCCGTCGTATAAGATCAGAAAGGACAAGAAGGCCAGTTTGCTTGTTTCCCCTAAAGAAGTTACTGTTTTACAGCCAGTAGATAATGAACCGACTTTTCAGTCACCAAGTGGTCAATCTACGCAGCCTTCTGCGCATTCCTCTTCAACCGCTCCATCTTCTTCTCAGCCGGCTAGTTTTGTTACTGCAGATCAGTTAGCCGCTATCTCTGATAAATGGGCTGAACAATTTGCACATATGGAGGCTCTGCTCTCCCGAGGCAATGTATTCTCCACCCCTGTGTCTACAGTCAAGCCGGTGGATACTCAACCTCTCATCTCACAGAACCCTTTTTTAGCACCAGCTACCCGTCCCACCGGTCCGGTGGAGGTTCCGATAGCTGTTGATGCGTTAGTTAAAACTAAGACTGTGGAACAAAAAGAAAAGAAGTCACACAAATCTAGGAAGGAAAAACATTCAGAAACATCTGTCAAGTCTGATCAGAACGTTGTTTCCTCTGACCATAAGTCAGGAAAGAAGAGTGTCTATAGTACATCAGAGAAAAAGCGTAACCGGTCTGCCTCACCGGCACCACGACCAATGACTGAGAAACATGAACAGGCTTCTGCCCCTCCGGCTGATACCAGCTCCGCTCCGAAGTCTGCTCATCAGTCCGGTATTGCTAAAGGGGACAAACATAAATCCACGTCAGGCCATGATAAGAACACTGCCGGTTCTCTTTTCCGGTCAACCTCAACGGTTTCTCAACCGGATCAAGATTCAGATCAAACCTTTACCGGTTCCGGTGCCTGTGCCTTCCCACCGGATACAGAGGTAGACCCATATGAACAAGTCTCTGAGGATGAACATTAAGTTGCATTTTCCGGTTCAGATGAGGGACAGCTGTCCGATTCCACTGAAACTCCGGAACAGACAGAGGATATGTCTTATAGGGAAACCGTCCGGTCTATTAGATCCTTCATGGGCTGGCATCACATCCCCGCTTTTGAAACTGATTATTCCAAGCCTGACAAATCCAAATAGCTGTGGCTATGCCCCCGGACGACTGGCTGTGCCAGAAATTGGAAAGACTGAATTTGTTGCAGAGGGCTATCCCTCAAGGTCCCAAGATTCGGCAGGTCTTAAGCGTGACCAGTTTATCAAGTTGCCAAAGTCACAGGAGAAATGGTACAAAATGCACCTGTTAAAGTCTGATGGTCCTCACCGTCCAGGTCGCTCAGCTTTTAATTGGAGGAATACGGAGGCCAACGTGAACTCTCAGTTCCTTAGGATCACTAGGGCTTCAGCTTACCCTTCAACAGGTCCCCCTTCTCGACCTATCGCTCAAGAAGCTCTACGTCGCTGGGAGAGGGCTGCTAGGGAAGACAGTTACATTATTAATCATGCAGACGGTTTTAGTAGAGGCTCGACTGAGCTGCAGGATAAGAAGTCGCAGAACATTGCCCTGTTGTGCTGCCGCCTTAACAAGGGCAAGGCACCCAAAGATGTTTCCAATGCTTTGAATGACCTGCGTGACCTCATGGCCTTTCACCAACGGGTTTCCGTGGCCATGGGCACGTCTCTTCAGCATTTGGCAGACAGTTTATTTGTGCACATGTCTAACATGATTTTATTAAGAAGGGACTCATATCTGGACTTTGTTAAACCGGGAGTCAAGCAAGATACCATGAACTTGTTACGGAATGCCCCCATGTTTGGATACGGGTTGTTTCCGGATGCTGCAATCATGTCAGCAGAACAGGATATTCAAAAACATGAGACCAGTAGTGTTGCTCAGGGACCCGGACCGGGTGCTTCTCAGCACACTAGCTGGAGAGGCTCACACAGGTATAGACCTTACGACCGTAAGGATAGGAAACCTACAGCTTCATCTGAACAGGTGTCTCAGCAGCAACATCAGCCTTGGAGACAGTTCAGCAGCAGTTGGTCCAGAGGACGCGGACGGGGCTCCAACCCTCGTTTTTCCAAGTCGCAGGCTTACAAGCCATATAAATGACAATTATTGTGTGGTTCCAACAGTTCAGTTGGATTCAGAATGTCAAAGCAAGGTTATGGCAAAGACTCTGGACAGTTTGGGTATATAGACAATAAACAATTCAGTGATGTCAAAAACTTTAAATCCTCAGGATGTGTGTTGTCATGTTGTAAGTCATGTTCATACTGTTCATTCACATGGGCTTCCACAAAGGAAAGGAGTAAGTCCCGGTCATTGTCTGAGCAAAATAAAGCATGTCAAAGGTGTTTTTTGTGTAAATCCATGTCTTTCTGTCCCTCCTGTTCCCAATGTCCCCAATGCTGTCGCTGGACAGATTGTCGGGGGACGTTTACAACAGTTTTGACATATTTGGCAAGAAATGGGTGCGAATCCTCGAGTGGTTTCGGTGCTGAAGGATGGTTATTCCCTCCCTTTCAGTCAGAGGCCCCTCTTGACAAGGGTTCCTTTGGTTCACAGTGGTTACGCAAATCCTACCAAAAGCTGTTCCCTCAAAGAGTCTCTGTTAGATCTCATAGGGAAACGGGTAGTGGAAAAGGTGGTTATCAAGTCGTCTCTGGCTTTTTACAACCGGCCTTTTCTTGTCCCCAAACCGAACAGAAAGTGGAGGCCAATCTTAGATCTAAGCCAGTTAAATCTGTATTTGAAGGCCAGTTCTTTCAAGATGGAAACTCCGGAGACAATCCGGTTATCCTTGCAGACAGGGGAATGGGTAACCTCGCTGGAGTTCAGCGACGCGTATTTCCACATTCCAATCAACAAGAGGTCAAGAAAGTATTTAATGTTCTTCCTGAACAAACAGACTTTCCAATTCACAGCTCTCCCCTTTGGTTTGGCCACAGCTCCCCTTGAATTTACAAAAGTGGTCAAAGAAGTGAAACTGATGGCGCAGGCCAGGGGTATCCGGATCCACCAGTACCTAGACGACTGGTTGCTGAGAGCCCAGTCCCGGGAAACCTGCCTACAAGATATCCAGACCCTCTTGGCCCTGTGCTGACAGGTTGGGTAGTCAACATGAGGAAATCAGAGTTGGATCCACAGCAAATTTTCAACTTCTTAGGCTACAAGTTCGACCTTGTATCCAAGAGAAAATTAAATTTCATCAAGAACCGGAGCAGCTGCACAGTCAGACAGTTCATGTCCCTGATAGGGCTGCTGACAGCCATGGAGAAGCAAGTTTTGTCGGGACGTCTTCATATGAGGCCAATTCAATGGCATTTGAAACGTCACTGGCATGTCCCAGAGGTTCTAGAGAAGGTCATTCCGGTTCCCCCTTCACTCCATCCACACCTAGACTGGTGGTTAGACGAAAGCAATGTACTGGGGGGCCAACCTTTGCACCCTCTTCAACACGCTCTTCAGCTGTTTACAGACGCCTCAAACGAAGGCTGGGGCGCACACTTAGGGGACTCCATTGCAAGAGGCGTTTGGTCTCCCATAGAAAGTCGCCTTCACATAAACTTCTTAGAACTGAAGACAGTCCTCCTGGCCCTGAAGAAATTCGAGCATCTTTGCAGGGACCAGATTGTTCTTGTTGCGACGGACAATACAACAGTGGTCTCCTACATCAACAAGCAGGGCGGTATGAAGTCAGGCTCTCTGTGTGCCCTCCTTTGGAGGCTCCTATCCTGGTGCCATCCCAGGGGAATTGTCCTGAGGGCAAGACACATTCCAGGTCACTTGAATGTGATAGGGGACAAGCTTTCCAGACACAACCAAGTGATCCAGACAGAGTAGTCCCTATCTCAACAGGTGTTCAATCTTTTGTGTTCCAGATGGGCCCAACCACAGGTAGACTTGTTTGCAACCCATTGTTGACACCTTGGGCCCAGTGGGGCTCCATATTGCTCAAAGCTCTGACCTTAACAGGTTACTTGCTAGTTTTCACAGGGATCATCCCAAAAATTCAAGGAATATTCCAAAGTGGAACCTTTCTGTTGTTCTTAATGAGCTCACAAAAGCACCCTTTGAGCCTATGAAAGACACAGACCTCAAACATCTTACACTCAAAACTGCTTTCTTGCTAGCTATGGCTTCTGGCAAGCACCACAGCGAAATTCATGCCTGGGTTGCAAACAAAGTATCTAATCTAGGCCAATGGAAAAGGTAGCTTTGTTCCCTCTTCAGATTTCATAGCCAAAAACCAACTAGCAAGAGAAGATTCTCAAAGTGTGTCTCTGGTGACTGTCCCTGCTTTGACTACCATCGTGGATAGACAATTTAAAGAAGACAGGACCTTGTGTCCGGTACGGGCCCTGAGGTACTATTTGGATCGAACCAAAGACGTGAAAGGGTCTCCATCCCTACTCTTTATTTCCTTCAAGAAAGGACATACCTCAGACATCAGACCTGCTACTCTCTCTTCTTGGTTAAAACAAACTATCCCACTGTATTACTAACAAGCAGAATCAACAATCCTTGGACTTGGTCCAAGTTAAAGCGCATGACATTAGGGCCTTTACGGTGGGGTTTCGGTGGACCAAATCATGTAAGCTTGTCACTGGAAAGCTCACAACACATTTACAAGTTTTTACCTAAAAGACCTTACTCGGTCAGCTAACGACAACAATATGTATCTGGGTCCAGTAGTAGCGGCTCAACAAGTCCTAGACCCTTCCCCTCAGACTAGTCATCCTCGGAAAGAAAAGAAAGAGGGGGGAGGGGGGAGGCACATCTGCCGCAGTCAAGTCTTCAGGATTCTGATTCTAGGGTCTAGGGATATGACTACCTCCTCAGGATGTTGGGTAAGGTCTTTTATCTTTTATTCCAGTTACAGTATTAACATGTACAATGTATGAAGTATTTATTCTGGTGATCCTATAATTTCATCATAAGGGTGGCAAGTTAATGAGATATTTAAGCCCAGGGCTTGTTTTTATTTGTGGTGAAGCCCTTGGGGCTATATACTGTATAAGTGACCACGGCTGCACCTACTCCTTCAAAATCCAGACATCCAGAGAGCATTAGTACTCTCATTCATTCAAATATTCTGGTTTTGGCTTCTTACAGGCCCAATTCCCGGCACTGTAAGCGGGACTCATACTGGCTTTTTTAAACATTCATTCTAATCTAATTACTTCAAAATTCAAGAAAAAATGACTAATACCACCTGTGAGTCTCGGCTGTAATCCCTCTGCCTAGCGGTTAGATTCTGCATTCAGTTCCACATGGTAAGCTATTGTAACACAATAAAATTGAAAATTTGCATTACTTAAATGTAGCTTTTATAAGCTAGAAGCTTACCATGTGGAACTGAAGAGAGTCTCACCCTGCCTCCCCGCTGTATTACAGCTGAGGGGATATGGGCAAAATTACAACTCGAAGGAAGGAGGTTCAAGAGGTATTACACTATGGGGTTCACCTTCCTGTTGAGGCACCGGCCAGTACTAAACGTCTATTTTTCTTGGGCCTGCGGTCCCCTGAGATAAGCATTCAGATCCACATGTAAAACTTGTAGCTTATAAAAGCTACATTTAAGTAATTAAAATTTTCTATTTTATTGCGTTAATACATCCTATCCAATGGACAATTGCTTATCCGGTCGGCGCAGACCGGCCCGCCAAACGCCAGAAAAAGACGTCCTGTGTTACCACTGGCTGGCCGGTCCGTAGTACTGTGCACTCCCCAGATGGCGCCTCGTACTTCCTTCCTGTCTAGACAACCTGACGTCATAGCATCTTTTTCGTTTGGCGCGTGTACTGTGCAGACGTAGTTTCTACAATCTCCAGATTTTTTAAAGAAATGTGTGCATTATGGTGGATTTTCAACCTCATATGTGGATATTTTCAGTGTAGAAGTGTTATCTACTAATCAAGCATGGATTTACATCTAGAAATCTGCTGGAAACGCTCCCTAGTTGACTCAATTTAGTGTTGATGATAGGGCAGTAATCGACAAGAAATATCAAGGCAGCCATTTTGCTAGTTTCCTCCCATTCAACCATTGTGTTGTTAGGGGCAGATCGACAATATTGAGGAATTAAACATACTATTTACAGGTATTTTTATCCGTGTCTTTTGTTTTGAATGAATCTTCTGTAACCTTCCAGCTACAGTAACCATAGTAACGTCTTTCTAGTACTAAATAGAAATCACGGGAAACTTCAGTCTACGTAGCTTTGAACCCTGCAAGGATTTCCCCTATGAAGGGTGCATTCTTCATCAGAGCGCACTGGTACAGACTTCTCTGCTGTAAAGCATCAGTCACACCAGCCTAGCTCGAGTATTTTTTCATCAGAAGCAAGAGATGAATTCTTCAGTTTTATTGCGTTAATACATCCTATCCAATGGACAATTGCTAATCCGGTCGGTCCAGACATCTTTGCTGTAAAGCATTAGTAGTCGGCCGGTAAGCTTATATATATATGTACACCTACATAGAAGGAATTTCATCAGAAGAGCATGAAGTTTGATCTCACGTCTACTGTGATATCAGTCCCTCCCTTGCAGACCCGGCTTTGTTGTCGGTAGTGGGGGTTGTGGATGGCCAGTTCACTGGTTTTATCACGAAAGAAAGAAGGAGTTTCATCTACACATCTACAGAGTGCACTGGTCCAGGCTTCTCTGCTTTAAAAGCATCAGCCGGCCGGCCAGCTCAAAAGAACGCGACCTGTGACGTCATATCCAGGCAGCCAATCGCGTGTCCTTCCGACTAATCATGAAGCAGGTCACGTGTTTTCACCGACCAGGAAGGTCGGAAGTGCGTTCTTTCAGAACTCACGTCTACTGTGATTCCAGTCCCTGCTTTGCAGACCCGACCTTGTTGTCGGTATTGGGGTTTTGTGGACTGTAAAGTTGCCGGTAAGGCATCACACAAAGAACGCGAATACTGACGTCATCTCCAGTCAGCCAATCGCGTGTCTTTCCGACCAAATACCGAAGCTGGTCACGTGTTTTCACCGACCAGGAAGGTCGGAAGTGCGTTCTTCAGAACTCGCGTCTTTTGTGATTCCAGTCCCTGCCTTGCAGACCCGGCTTCATTGTCGGTAGTGGGGTTTGTGGATGAGCAGAATACTGACGAGCTCCAATCAGCCAATCGCGTGTCTTTCCGACCAGCAAGCTGGTCACGTGACACACTGCACACCAAGTGTTTCTAAAAATAGTTCACAAGGGGTTTCCCAGTAACTGTCAAACCTACAGCAAGCTGAATTCAACACAGATGATAGTTGTAAAATTGCTTTAGCAACTGTGTACAGAGTGTACTGACTGGTAACACAGTTTTGTACACTTCAACAACTGGTTACAGAGTGTACCGACTGGTACTGGCTACACAGCCTTGTACACTTGCTTCAACAACTGGTTACAGAGTGTACCGCCTGGTACTGGTTACACAGCCTTGCACACTTGCTTTAACAACTGGTTACAGAGTGTACCGACTGGTACTCGTTACACAGCCTTGTACACTTGCTTTAATAACTGGTTACAGAGTGTACCGACTGGTACTGGCTACACAGTCTTGTACACTTGCTTCAACCTACTGGTTACAAAGTCTACTAACAGGGTGTTGGCTACACAGTCCTTACTGTACAGTGCTTCAACCCAACTGGTTACACAAACAAAAAAAAAAACAAAAAAAAAAACAAAAAGCTGGCCAAATATAGACCAGTGGCTGTCAAAATTCATGGATGACCCCAGTCTGCTAGTTTTTTGTTACAGAGAATTACTAGTTACAGTAAAGTACCGAGTATGGAGCCCGGGTACCGGACAGAGTTACCTCAGGCTTATTTGGTTACAGAGAATTCTTAGACCGGTCAGTGGTCTTGGTGATATGACAGGGATATGACAGTGTCCCTTATCATACCTCTCAACAACCTGTTATCGGTGCTGGACTTGACTGGAGAGATAATAAATTTTGTCATCATGTCCGGCCAGGGGTCAGACATCTCACAAATGACAATTGCTCTGTAAATACTGCACTTTGCAGGCTGCTGGCCCAGGGCGAAGAGTCTATTAATGTGAAAATTTGTGTCAGCCCCACTGGACCACAATAAGAACAGAGAGACTGTTAACCTGGATCATTGTCACCAGACCGGACCAGTGTCCGGAGGGACAGAAAATGTTTGTCAGAATACCAAATGTCCCAAATGTGGCACACAGTCTGCCTATAGGTTCCAGACTAAGCCCTTTTTGGGAACGTAGGAAGCCTTGGGGGCTGGACCCTAGGTAATACAACTGTTGAAGGAGGGATACCTATGTCCATATACCTATACAAGAACAATCCAGGAAATGCCTGAGATTTCACATCCAAGGTCGGGCATACCAGTTCAAGGCCCTGCCATTCGGTTGGTCCACAGCACCTTTGGAGTTCACCGTGATACCAAAGCAGGTGAAATTGATAGCCATATACAAGGATTTAAGAAGCCACCAGTACCTAGATGACTGGTTGGTGAGAGCCAGATCCCACCAGGCTTGTCTCCAACATACACAGGAACTAGTAAATAATGTGTCAGCAACTGGGTTGGCTGATGAACGTAGAGAAATCAGAGCTGGAGCCCAAACAAGACTTCGATTTTGTAGGCTACCGGTTCGACTTCAGGTCTGATCGGTTCCGACCGACTCTGGACTGGTGACAGAACCTTCAAGAGACTGTTAAAACTGCTATCCCTACCGGCTTGCCCAGTCCGAGAATTCATGTCCTTGATAGGTTACTAACATCTACAGAAAAGTTTGTTAATCTAGGCAGACTTCATATGAGACCCATACAGTGGCATCTCAAAAACAACTGGAGGGTATCCAGAATCACTGCAAAAGGTGATCCAAGTCCCCAGGTCCCTGCACCCCCATTTACAATGGCGGCTGAAGGAAGACAATGCACTTACAGGCCAACCATTACACCCAATAAAACATGCTCTGTAAATATTTACAGACGCATCAATAGAAGGGTGGGGCGCTCACTTAGATGAGCACTTGGCAAGAGCAACCTGGTCCCCTCCGGGAAGCAATTTGTATATAAACTATCTAGAACTTAAAGTAGCCTTTCTGGTTTTAAAAGAGTTCCAAGACCTTTGCTCAACAAGATAGTACTTGTAGCAACTGACAACACCACAGTAGTGTCATACATAAAGGAAGGAGGAATGAGGTCGGGCCCACTTTGTGCCCTACTATGGAGAATCTTGACCTGGTGTACCAGGAAACAAGTGACTCTAAAGCACGACACATTCCAGGCCGGTCTAATATGGTAGCAGACACGCTGTCCAGGCTAGGCCAGACCATCCCAACAGTGGTTTTTCCTTCCAGAGGTCTTCCACTCTATGCAGTAGGTGGCACCGGCCCAAAATAAACTTATTTGACACGAGGTTCAACAACAAGTCGCCTCTGTTTTGTGTCACCGGTACCGGATCCCCTGGCCACAGCAGTGGATGTGCTCAGTCGGCCATGGTAGGATCTAAAAGCATACACCTTCTCACCATCAGCCAGATTGGGCAAAGTGGTGGAGAAGTTGCAAGACTCCCCATGTAAGAGAATCTTTCTGATTGCTCCGGTGTGGCCCAACATGCCTTGGTTTTGGGATCTAGTGGCCATGTCCAGCCACATCCCACTGAGCCTGCCCAATCTGTCCAGCCTGTTCACAGCCATTCGATCAGATCCCTCGCAGAAATCTGACAAATGTTAATCTCCATGCAGGGCTCCTAGAGCCTCAGCAATCGAGGAGCAGGACTTGTCTGAGGCAGTGGCAGCAAGAATTGAGGCTCCTCAAAGGGGGGTCAATCAGATCAGTCTATGAGACAAATGGGTCATTTTTTACCAAGTGATGTATCATTCATCAGGTGGACTTCGGGCACCACCTGTAAAGTCAGTTGTTTACTTCCTTAGGTACCTGTTTCAGGACAGGAAGTTGCAGCCCAGTACCATTGATGGTTACAGGTCAGCCATTGCTGATAGTCTAGAATTTGCCCATCAATGTTAGTAAGGATGAAAATCTCACTCGTCTCCTGGATAGCTTCCACTGAGACAGACCCAAAGGCCGGAGGGGAACCCCCTCCTGGAACCTCTCCCTGGTTTTTGCACCAGCTGACAAGGTTCATTTTCAACCAATTAAAGGCCTCCTTGAAGCATTTGACCTTCAAGGCAGTTTTCCTCTTGGCCCTGGGTTCGGGCAAGCGTAGAAGTGAGATACATGCTTGGCAAACAGCCCAGCACCATTGATGGTTATAGGTCACCCATTGTTGATAAACTGGAAATTCACCCTTCAACATCAGTAAGGACGAAAATCTCACTCGTCTCCTGGATAGTTTCCTCAGAGACAGACCCAGAGGCAGGAGTGGCATACCCTCCTGGACCTTCTTACTGGCCGTGCACCACTAAGAATCCATTTGATCCAATCAAGGAGGCCCCCCTTGAAGCATTTGTCCTTCAAGACGGTATTCCTCTTGGCCCTTGGGTCGGGCAAGTGCAAAAGTGAGATTCATGCTTGGCAAAACTGATATATTGGACACCCATCCGATTGGTCAAAGGTGTCCCTGTATCCATCACCCAGCTTTCTATCCTAGAATCAGCGGGCCATAGAGTGTCCAGTGTGGTTATAACAGCAGTGTTCGCTCTCGAGCGCGATTTCGCGAGTTTGTACACACTCTGGGGCGAGTTGTCGCAAAACGAACTCACCAACGCGTCTGTGCTGTCGCTACCAGGCGAAACACTCGAAACTGACTGAAGAAATCCGTCTATTATCGGAAGCGTCGACGTACATATTTCCTCATAGAAACGGGTGAGTAAAGCAGTTTATTTTATATATCCAACTAACAGTAATTCACGTGAGATTTCCTGTATTCTCGCGAGATTTCCGTGCTTTTTGTCGATTTTAAAACTCGTCTTCTGCTTATAGTGTCACAGGCGAAACAGTGGAAACAACTATTGACGAAAGAAATTCGTCTGTTATCGGAAGCGACGACGTACATATTTCCTCATAGAAATAGGTGAGAAAGACATGAAAGTGAGTTTATTTTATTTGATACATCCAACTAACAGTAATTCACGCGAGAATTTGGGCATTCTCACGAGATTTCCGTGCTTTATGTCTAATTTTTAACTCGTCTTCTGCATATTGTGTCACAGGCGACACAGTCGAAACAACTACTGACCAAAGAAATTCGTCTATTATCGGAAGGGACAATATATATATTTCTTCAAAGAAAAGAGAAAAAAATGCAATTTATTTATTTATTTCACGAATCCAGATAACAGTAAAATAAAAAAATAAAGAATAATAAAAAAAAAACAGTGGCACGTACCCAGCCAATAAGCCATTAAGATGTGGTTTAGAAGTGAAATTTTAAAAAAAGACAAAATTTAATAAAAACAGCATTAAATAGTTTATTTATTTGAACCTTTAGTTTAGCATCTATTTCTTATTATTTAAATAAAGAAGATTTTATGCAGTCCCAAATTGGAACTAAATATTTCAAAATATCTTGAAGTTAGACATATGTCTCGCATTTTTTCACAGTTGTCTCGCCTTTTCAAGTGAAGGGAGACAGTCTGTCTCGCATTCATTTTTGACGAGAGCGAACACTGTAACAGCCCTGGCCCCGACTCTAGATAGATCCCTCAAGTCTGACAGGTCCCTCTGTCCGGTCAGAGCATTGTGCTACTATTTGGACAGGACCTCAGACATCAGGCAGAATAAGGAGGTGGTTTTTGTCTCCTTTAAGAAAGGTTTCAACAAAGACATCTCACCTGCCACTATCTCCTCTGGGATCAAGCAGACTGTGATCCTATGTTATGAGCTCTCTGACCAGGAGGCCCACTTTTAACATCAGGTTAAAGCCCATGATGTCAGGGCCTTTGCTGGGAGTCTCCTTAGATCCAATCTTGTCAGCCTGCCAATGAAGTCACAATACCTTCACACAGTTCTATATGAAGGTCGGGGCTTGGGCTGATTCAGAGCTTTACCAATTGGGCTCGGTAGTGGCTGCTCAGCAGATCCACAAGTGGCCCTTAGATTGAGGAGATTTTTATATGTGCATAACAGTTTTCTTCATGTACATAAGAATTAAGTGTGGCGTGCTTCCTTTGGGAGGTTTATTTGCATTCTGGGACTGAACTCATCCCTCTCTTCCCCTACCTCAGAGCAGGTCTGCAAAAAAAGGGGGGGGGGGGGCGACAGCGGTATAGCCCCGGGTAACCGGCTGCTGGCAACCGACCATAGCCTTGCAGGGTTTCCTGACCTTAAAGTCAACCCAGGCCTGGACCTATAGGTCTCCTGACGAAGTCAGCCTAGACCGTAGGTTAAAATTTGCTATTACTTGTGAGTTCACATAAGTCCCTAGTAACTTACCCGCCGACCAAGCGGTAGTTATTCAGCAATTGTCCATTGGATAGGATGTATTAACGCAATAAAATTGCAAATTTAATAAGTAAATTAAATTTTTATAAGTTAATACCCTATCCAATGGACACATAAGACCCTCCCACCGACCCCGCTATCAGCTTACTAGGGGTCTAAGAGGTTTAGACAACGAAAAAGATGCTATGACGTCAGGTTGTCTAGACAGGAAGGAAGTACGAGGCGCCATCTGGGGAGTGCACAGTACTACGGACCGGCCAGCCAGTGGTAACACAGGACGTCTTTTTCTGGCGTTTGGCGGGCCGGTCTGCGCCGACCGGATAAGCAATTGTCCATTGGATAGGGTATTAACTTACAAAAATTTAATTTACTTATTAAATTTGCAAATTTACACATTTTTGGTAAATTACTTGTCCTAATTTACTTATTAAATTTGCAAATTTACACATTTTGTTGTTTCAACTATGGCCTAAAGCTAAGTGAGTAATAGAAATTTTGTCACCCATGGTGTCCGGATGGGCGGGTGCATGGTGGGAAAAGTTTGTCCAGGCTGCATCTCAGAAACCGTAAGGTGTAGGAGGTTGATACGTGGTAGGGACATTGGTTAGGGGGTGTAGGTGTGCAACGTCATAGTGAGACCATGATTTAACCTTTGATTTTGCCGCAGTGACCTTTAGTTTGAAAATCTTGTCCAGGCTATATCTCGGAAACCGTAAGGTGTAGGAAGTTGATACTTGGTAGGGACATTGGCTAAGGGGGTGTAGGTGTGCAACGTCATGGTCTGACCTTGATTTGACCTTTGACCTTGAAGTAGTGACCTTGACCTATAAAATCTTGTCCGGGCTATATCTTGGAAACCGTAAGGTGTAGGAAGTTGATACTTGGTAGGGACATTGGTTAGGGGGTGTAGGTGTGCAACGTCATGGTCTGACCAGGATTTGACCTTTGACCTTGCCATAGTGACCTTGACCTATAAAATCTTGTTCGGGCTATATCTCGGAAACCGTAAGGTGTAGGAAGTTGATGCTTGGTAGGGACATTGGTTAAAGGTTGTAGGTGTGCAGCATCATGGTGTGACCTTGATTTGACCTTTGACCTTGTCGTAGTGACCTTGACCTTTAAAATCTTTTGCACCTTTGGGTCTGTCTTTTGATGCAGATTAAGCACTATTAAAGTCAATTAGAATTCAGTAAGAATTTCACTTTTACAACTTCCCATTGTAACAGATGGAATTTCATCAAGTGAGCCACACATTTTGCTCCAACACCACACATAAGCATTCATTGAATGTATTACCACTTCTGTATGCATGGTAATATTCAAAACATCGAAACCATAATTCAGCCATGCCAGATGTAGATAAAGAGTACATGCATTATCTTTCTCTTAGACATTGTTTTCTCTATTTAACATTCTTTGGACATTTATATAACTGATAGCGCTCTGAAAGTATCCTGAACTTTGTACTGATACACTACTTCTATATCTCATGGTGTTAGGAATATTTCCCTAGGCTGTGGGGTACGGGCATCTCTGATGCTATTTTTATACTTTATCTTTACATAAATTTTCTTTCTCTCAGAAATATTTTCTTTATTTAAACATTATTTAGATTTTTATAAAACTGACACTGCTCTGAAAGTATCCCGATCTTTGTGCTTTTTCACTACTTCTATATCTCATGGTGTTGAAAAATATTTCCTGAGGCTGTGGGGTACGGGTATCTCTGATGCTATTTTTGCTAATTTGAGTACATGGCTTATAAATCTTCAACTATTGCAGTTAGAGTATTTTGCTAAAATATGTTCTTCAGTTACTTTCTCCTTACCTACAAGATGGTATATACTTAAGAGCCCTATTGCAATATGTAAGTAAGTAATAGCTATATATTGTTCACCTATTTTGGGGTCAGCTATAACGTAGTAAAATTGCAGACCTTAGCTCATTGCATAGCTCAGCAGTAGCTCCTTTTAGGTTATCACTGTTGAGTAAATCAGTTGTAATTGAAAACTATTGCATTTACAGTATTTTCTTTAAGTATGTTATTCAGCTATTTTTGGGTCAGCTATAACATAGTAAAATTGCAGACCTGTAGCTCATTGCACAACTGAGCAATAGCTACTTTCAGATTTTCACTGTTGAGTAAATCACTTGTAACTTGAAAACTATTGCATTGAGAGTATTTTGTCGAAATAGGTTATTCACCTACTTTGGGTTAGCTCTAACGTAATAAAATTGCAGACCTGTAGTTCATTGCAGAGCTGAGCAATAGTTATTTTAAGGTTCTCACTTGAGTAAATCACTTATAATTTAAAAACTAATTCTAATAGCACTTTTATAGCGCTTAATCTCCGTCAAAAGACAGACTCTAAGGCGCATCACACAAAAACATTGTTCAATATTCAAAAGCCAGAGACATTGCAGGGGTCAGCACCGCGGAGAAAGCAGAAAGGAGATTGGAAATTTAGGGTGGGTATGCTTTTCCAAAGAGGTATGACTTCAACTTTGACCTGAAAGAGGCAAGTGAGTTTGCAGAGCGGACCTCATCAGGAAGGTCATTCCAAATCATAGGTGCGTCATACGCAAAACTGAGTCCAAAATGTTTTCAAGACTTGAAAATTGAACCAAAGTGGGGAACCTCAAGAAATATGCCATCAGATTGACTTTGACGAGTGTTATATGCACTATGTCTGGGAATGAGGAAGGGTTCAAAGTATTTGGGGTTACCACTGTGTAGGAACTTATATACCAGCATGGCAGTCTTAAAGATAGAACGGTACTTAATTGGCAACCAATGTAGTGCTTTTCTAACTGGAGTGATGTGTGAGTACTTGGTGGTGTTGGCAACAATTCTGGCAAGGCTATTCTGAACACATTGAAGTTTGCGCAGATCTAGAGCTGAGAGACCTCTGAACAGAGAGTTACAGTAATCTAGTCGACTTCCGACCAGAGCATTGGCAGCCATAAGAGTAACTTCATGTGTCAGATGTCCTCGGAGTCGCTTAAGATCCTGGACATGAGCAAAACAAGCCTTGCAGACCTTCCTAACATGGCAAGAGAATGAGAAATCAGAATCAAACCAGACACCAAGGTTCCTAACTGCATCTGTTGGTGATATGAGATTACCAAGTATGTTGACCGGGAAGGACTGATTAAGTTTTTCGCGCTGAGACTTTGAGCCAAACACAATGAATTCGGTCTTATCTGGATTTAGCTTGAGCTTATTTGTATAGAGCCATCTCTTTACGTCTTCAAGGCAGTGTGACAGCTTATCAACATTTTTATGTGTGAGGTGTACATACAATTGTGTGTCATCAGCGTAGAACTGGAAACTAATACCAGGATGATTCTGTATGACTTTACTCAGTGGAGTAGTATAGAGTGAAAAAAGGATTGGCCCCAGGACAGAGCCTTGAGGCACACCATACAATAACTTTTTGGCATCAGATAAAATTGACCCAATCTTAATGCACTGAACACGGTCTGAGAGATAAGACTTAAACCAATCGAGGACAACCCCGCTCACACCAAACCAGGAGCTAAGAGAATTCAGTAGCGTATCATGATCAATAGTATCAAACGCTGCTGATTGATCCAAGAGAACGACAGCAGTAGCCTCACCTTTAGCAAAAGCCAAATGAACATCATTCTTAATTGAAAGCAATGCAGATTCAGTTGAGTGACCTAGTTTGTAGGCAGATTGCCTGACATTCTCAAGTCCGTTCAAACTAACATGGTCATTCAACTGAGAAGCAACAACACGTTCAACCAGTTTGGATATGAAGCCCAACCCAGAAACAGGTCTGTAGTTTTTTAAGTCATTGGGTGGTAGTGATGACTTTTTAATCAATGGGGTTACAATAGCCTTCTTGAACTCATCAGGTACAACACCTTCTGACAACGAGCAGTTAACAAGCCTGGTGATAGAGGGCAGTAAAATATCAATACATTCCTTAACAAGAAATGTAGGCCATGGGTCTAACAAACAGGATTTAGTGGGTGACTTCATGATAATTTTTCTAATTTCCTCTTGAGAAACTTGTTTAAAGCAGCTGAAATTGGGTACATCAGGTGGAGGAGGCAGAGTGAATGAGTCACTAGAGGAAAATGAGTTTCTGATTTTATCTATTTTGTCACTGAAGAAAGTGACAAACCGGTCAGCAAGACCTTTCTTAGATTCATGAGAAGGGAGTACTGCTTCAGGACTAGAGTGCAGTGCGGAACGCAAGACCTGCCATAGCTTCTTGGAGTCATTGGTATTTTCTCTGACCAGGTTTCTGAAGTAATTTGCCTTATCTTTGTTGACCAGTGAATTGCAGCGACCAATCTGTCTTCAAAGTCTAGCTCGATTATAGGCAGATTTATCTTTACGCCAGATTCGTTCCAGCTGTCGCCTGATGGTTTTTGCCAGCCTGTAGGTGTCAGATAGCCAACCAGTAGCTTGCTTAGTAAAAGTGCGAGTAACCAATGGTGCATGCTTGTCGAGCAATTTGCTCAAATCATCTAAGTATTGTTCACACAAACCACTGACTGTATCACCAGGGCATTTTACGAATGCGCTATTTCCCAAATCCTTACGGAAACTGTCCATGTCAATTTTATGATACCTCCTGAAGGTGACAACTTTTGCCTTATGTGAAGGAGGATTAACTGAGTCAAGCTGAGCAAGGACAAGAGCATGATCAGAAATAAATTCAGCAACTCGTACATTGGAGATGACACTGGCATCAGTAGGAGTGAGAACAAGGTCTAGGATATGACCATGTAGATGGGTAGCCGTTTGAACATTTTGTGTTATATTGCATGATTCTAAACAGTTCTGGAATTTGATACTATCATTTGAAGAAGTATCCACATGAATATTGAAATCCCCACAAATTAGGAAAGAGGGAGAAGCAGAGGATAAATATTCTAAAAGATTGAGAAATTGGTCCAGGAAACTTTCAGAGCATGAGCCAGGTGGACGATAAACACAAGTCAACACAAGCTGTTGAGCCGCCGACCCAATTGCAATGCTAACATTTTCAAAGGAACTGAAAGTAGGTGTATCCACAGATCTAAACTGTATAGCTTTGTTGATAAAAAATCCGACACCACCACCACGGCCATGAATACGGGGTTTGTGGCAGAATTTGAAGCCTGTCGGGGTGATGGAATGTAGAAGGCTGTCCGTTTCCTCCTGGCGAATATGTGTTTCAGTGACAGCAAGAATGTCGACAGAATGTACTGTTACAGTATCATCGATGCAGGGTCCCTTGTTTCTTACAGATCGGCAATTTACCGCCCCAAACGAGATTGGTCCAGGATTAAGGGAGATGTCACCACAAAGCAACAATAAGGTCGCAAGGCCATGACGCTTAGCCACACAAGGGAAAAGATGTGTATTCAGGACATAGCTGTGGAGTCTGTAGGGGCGTGGTAATGAAGTAAGACCATGAGCAGACAACGGAATAAACACATTAGGATCACTGCTTACTGACTTTCTCCAAAACAACAGTAAGAGGAACAACCAGCGGATGGTACTCATTGCACTCCAGTTCCCTAAACTAAGAACAGGACCGTGAGGAGTAACACCAGTATGCCGTAATTCTAAGTTAGTTACTATGTGACACAGTCTGTCCACTCTAAATTCCGTCCCGTGGGCGACTCACGGGCACCCTACACTCCTCACTGAGCCTCTAGAATAAACAATTTCCCTAAAGTGAATCGAAGAGGGGATGGCCTTAAGCTTAAGGAAAGTATTGGAGTGACTAACAAAATAGTCAATGGTATTCAGTAGATATTTCACAACAGTGAAAAAACAACAATTGGAATGACCAGAAACTGGAGAATGACTATGATATTCAGGTGATATTGACAGCCACTACAGTGAAAAACAACAATGGACTAAAATATCAGTAAAATAGGAATAACTCACAATAAATCTGGGCCGATAATTCCCGCTAAGTGGGCGATAATACCCGTACTATCAATAAACATGCAAATACAAGCTACAGCATTGGTAATAGGAACACAGATTACACATGTTGTGGATATTATTTAGTTTCCTTGCAATATATATTGAAAGCTCCTTATATTCGCCTAGACTTATGTACCAAATTCTTTTATTATTTACAAAAAAAGACGTCTCCGCGGTGCGCACTAAAACCTTCAAAACTATTACATTCAGAGTATTTTCTTGAAATATGTTATTCACTTACTTTTGGATCAGCAAAAAATTAGTAAGATTGATGACCTGTAACTCATTCCATAACTAAGTCACAGCTATTTTGAGATTTTCACTGTCAAGTAAATGACTTGTAACTTGAAAACTGTTGCATTTAGAGTGTTTTGTTAAAATATGTTATTCACTTACTTTTGGATCAGCTATAACATAGTGAGATTGCAGACCTGTAGCTCATTGTATAACCTAGACAGAAATCTTCTGAAAAATTACAGACCAGTGTCCAACCTTATTTTCATATCCAAACTAATTGGCTAAACAGTTAAATAGTTACATTAATAGTGAGGGGTTCTCCAATGTTAACCAATCCATTTACAGGAGATTGCTTTCTACAGAAACAGCACTCCTTAAAATCCGAAATGATATTGCTGCTTCAATGGACTCTGGTAAGGCTGTTGCGCTCACATTGCTGGACCTTTCAGCATCATTCGACACTATCGACCATTACATTCTTTTTAATTGCCTCAGGGATTTATTTGGGGTTGATGACTCTGTGTTGAGGTGGATCAAATCCTGTCTTACAAACCCCAAACATAGGGTTAAACTAGGTAATAGCTTTTCAGATGCCTTTTACCTCCCCTATGGAGTACCCCAGGGTTCTGTCCTGGGTCCCCTCCTTTTTACCCTTTATGCTACCCCCCTCATTAATATCATTTCCAGATTCAATGCCTTCCACCATCTGTATGCTGATGACACCTAAATATATGTAGCATTTGAGCATAGGAACTTTGATTCCAGTTTTGCTGAACTCACTGAATGTCTTACATGTGTTCAATAGTGGATGGATGGTATGAAACTGAAACTCAACTCAGAGAAAACAGAATCCATTATCATTGGTGATAGACAAACCAGAGAGTCCCTCAGGCAAAACTTTCCCATCCAACGTCTTGGAAATTCTCTCTCTCCTACCGATATAGTCAAGAACCTAGGTGTTACTTTTCATTCTGGAAACACCTTTACCAGTCACATAGCCAAGGTTTGTCATGCCTGTTACTATCACCTCAAGGACCTAAAACGCACCCGCAAATTCCTCAGTGTGGAGACCGCAGCCCTGCTTGCAAACTCAATGATTAGCAGTCGACTTGACCACTGTAACTCCTTACTCTATGGCACAAGTAAATACAAGGATGCAGGGGCTTGCTTACTGCCAACCACGGAGTTGAATCTTAGGACAGCAATGGGTGTTGAAATCTGTAAATTGTTCTTTTATCACCCGCATTTGCAAACCGGTTGCAAAGACGTTTATAGATCTGTGTAGCGAGATATGTTAGGTATTTGTAGTGAGCAGAAATGTGAGTGGAATGGTTTATAAATAGAACTGCGCAGTTTGAAAATTTATTATCAAGGGAGAAGACATATTTTATGTTTGAAGCATACACATAAAACAAGATTAGCAAACTGGTGTATTTTGTAAATATAAAACAATTTGGAAGACATAAACTTGTGATATATGGATATTTTACACAAGCAACCTGTAAGTATTTTTATAAAATAGTCAACGATTTCATTTAAAATAAGAAAATACATTGCGCGACACTTGAGGATTATATATTCGAACCATTTACGACAGTGAATAAATTAACTCACAAATTGCTGTAAATGCTTCTAATATAATCCTCAAGTGTTGCACAGTCACTGTTAGAATAAAATTGTTGTCTGCACATCCCCCATATTTTTATTGACCAATATCTAATTGTATCCCCGGACGAAAGTCGGGGATACTTAGGATTCAGTACGGTCACGCCGCCTCCGCAGAGATTTCCTTTTGGACGCGATAACTTAAAAAATATTTTTAGTTAGAGCTTTCAAATTTGCTATGTGGGTATATATGGGCAATGCCACGAACGCTATTGTTTTGTGACCTTGACCTTCAATCTCAAGGTCACTGGTGGTCAGATTTTGGCCATTTTTTCACTTTTTGGCCCAGTACTCCTATACAGAAAGTCAGATCATCCTATGGCTGGTATATATAATACATATATATGTCCTCTGTAAGCATGCAGAAAATTGACCTTGAAGCTCTTCATTGAAGGTCATCCACTGACCGCCAAATACCTGACTGAGGGTCATTTTTGGCAATTTTGGAGATATTTTCACACTTAATGCTGACTATATTGCATGGAAACTATTGAAAATGGCTTTGGAGGTTGAGTACATGATGGACTTCTACCATCCAGGCTTACTGGTTACAGATCTTCATTTAAGGTCATCCACTGACCGCCAAAGTACCTGACCAAGGGTCATTTTTGGCAAATTTGGAGATATTTTCACACTTAATGCTGACTACATTGCATGGAAACTATTGAAAATGGCTTTGGAGGTTGAGTACATGATGGAGTACCAGCATCCAGGCTTACCGGTTACAGATCTTCATTTAAGGTCATCCACTGACTGCCAAAATACCTGACCGAGGGTCATTTTTGGCCCTCTATTTGTTTGTTTGTTTGTGAACAAGTTAACTCCAAAACTGACAGATGGTTTTTGATAAAAGTTTCAGGATATGTCCAAAATGGTAAAAGGAAGATATGATTAAATTTTGGGAGTGATCCGGATCACTGTCTGGATCTTCTGGATCCATGAAATTTAATTTTAAAGACAGATAACTCAAAAACTTATGGGTGCATTTTGATGAAATTTTCAGGAAATGTCCTTAATGGGACAAGGAACAAGTGATTAGATTTTGGGAGTGATCTGGATCATCTGGATCCAGGCTGCCAGATGTGTTTTGTACAAGATAAATCAATAACTTATGGACGGATTTTGATGAAATTTTCAGGATATGTCTGAAAAGGTAAAAGGATGAAATGATTGAATTTTGGAAGTGATCCGGATCACTATATGGATCTTCTGGATCCATGAAATGTAATTTTTAAAGACAGATGCCTCAAAAAGTTATGGATGGATTGTGATGACATTTTCAACAAATGACCTAAATGGTACAAGGAACAAGTGATTACATTTTTGGAGTGATCTGGATCATCTGGATCCAGGCTGCAACAGAATTTTAGGATGAATTTTGATGATATTTTTAGGATATGTTAGAAATGGTAAAAGGAAGAAGTGGTAAAAGGAAGAAATGATTCAATTTTGCGAGTGATCTGGACCACTATCTGGATCTTCTGGATCCATGAAATATAATTTTAAAGACAAATAGCTCAAAAAGTCATGGGTGGATTTTGATGAAATTTTCAGGAAATGTCCTAAATGGGACAAGGAACAAGTGATTAGATTTTGGGAGTGATCTGGATCATCTGGATCCAGGCTGCCAGATGTGTTTATGTACAAGATAAATCAAAAACTTATGGATGGATTTTGATGAAGTTTTCAGGATATGTCTGAAAAGGTAAAGGATGAAATGGTTGAATTTTGGAAGTGATCCGGATCACTATATGGATCTTCTGGATCCATGAATTGTAATTTTTAAAGACAGATACCGCAAAAAGTTATGGATGGATTGTTTCATCAAATGGCCTAAATGGTACAAGGAACAAGTGATTAAATTGGATCTGAAAAGGTAAAAGGATTAAATGATTGAATTTTGGAAGTGATCCGGATCACTATATGGATCTTCTGGATCCATGAAATGTAATTTTTAAAGACAGATATAAGTGAAACAACTAGTGATTAACGTTTGGGAGTAATCTGGTACTATGGAGAATCCTGACCTGGTGCTCCAGGAAACAGGCTCAAGACCGACATATTCACGCCTTAACTATGTCCCGTCCGGGGATACACTGCTTCGAGACGCAATCTCTAGTCTATCTTTTACAGAGTAGACGTTTGTCATAAAAGAGTGCATGTGAACTGCAAATTTGTAGTATTTTCATTCTCAAGCAAAACAGACCTTTTCCAGTTACGGGTATATTAATTCCAAAAATTATGTATTTGCCAGATAAAATATTTCACAACTTCTTCCAACACTTTGAAACAGATTGGCAGAAAGAAAAGAAATCACGTGATGACTTCTAGGAAATGAAAACCTGAATACACCAGCGCCTTAAAGTGGTTGAATGTAGAGCTTTGGATTTGTGCATATTTTCATTGGATTCTCTGCCACGAATCAATCTGTAGTACAATATCCATTAATTTTTTTGTTTATCCATTTTGGAGGCTGATATTAGAAGACTTTACAACTACCAGGTTCTGTAATTGGAAGGGCACTGGAATATATTTGTAATTATTAGGGTCATCTTTGTAACAAATAAAAAAAAACGTGTGAACAAAGCAAATTAACTCACTAATCCTATTTTTATAAATGCTACTAATATAACCCTCAAGTGTCACGCAGTCGCTTTAGGTGTAAAATCGTTGTCTGCGCATCCCCCCCATTATTGGCCATTGTCTCGTACTACCGTGACATCACTTCATTCATTAATTTCTTTGCGGTTTATTTGTTTGACAAATGAGCAAGGCTGCAACGAAGTATTTTAAACACAAATATCTGTAAAGCTATGTGATTGGTTCATATCAAATACTTTGTAAATTGATTGTCATGCTTCAATGAATGAAGTCACGTGGATGTGCAGACAACAACTGTACATTAACAGCGACTGCGCGATAAACCGGCAGACGGATAAATATGTACTTTAATTGGAGATGCCCAGACAACTATTTTACATTTACACTGACTACGCACATATTTTCACTTCTAGAAACCACCAGACGAAACCATTAAAAATGACTCATTTGAGTAGGCCAAGACAAAAAAGACAATAGTTGCAAAAGACAGTAGTTTCTAGGACATACGGGACCTTACACAAAGGCAGACGTAGTGCTAGACAAGTTTTTAACTTTATAGAATATGCCTTAATAAAAACATTTAAAAAAAATAGCATCAGAGATGCCCGTACCCCACAGTCTAGAGAAATATTTTTAACACCATGAGATATAGAAGTAGTGTATCAGTACAAAGTTCAGGATACTTTCAGAGCACTGTCAGTTATATAAAGGTCCAAACAACATTTAAGTAGAGAAAATAATGTCTACGAGAAAGATAATGCATGTAAAGATGAAGTATTAAAACAAGACAATTCAATAACAAGATGATAGCATTAATCAGTAAACTGAACATTACGACACTCTTTATCTACATCTGGCATGGCCGAATTATGGTTTGGATGTTTTGAATATTACAATGCATACAGAAGTGGCAATACATTCAATGAATGCTTATGTGTGGTGTTGGAGCAAAGCCTGTGGCTCACTTGATGAAATGGGCTCACTTGTTATAATGGGAAGTTGCAAAAGTAAAATTCTTAATGAATTCTAATATGACTTTAACAGTTCTTAATCTGCATCAAAAGACAGACCCAAAGGTGCAACAAGATTTTAAAGGTCAAGGTCACTACAGTATGGTCAAAAGTCAAATCAAGGTCACACCATTACGTTGCACACCTACAATCCCCCTCCAATGTCCCTACCAAGTATCAACTTCCTGCACCTTACAGTTTCTGAGATAGGTCCAGGACAATATTTTATAGGTCAAGGTCACTATGGCAAGGTCAAAGGTCGAATCAAGGTCACACTATGATGTTGCACACCTAAACCCCCTAGCCAATGTCCCTACCAAGTATCAACTTCCTACACCTTACGGTTTCCGAGATATAGCCCGGACAAGATTTTAAAGGTCAAGGTCACTACGGCAAGGTCAAAGGTCGATTCAAGGTCAGACCATGATATTGCACACCTACACCCCCTACCCAATATCCCTACCAAGTATCAACTTCCTACACTATACGGTTTCTGAGATATAGCCCGGACAAGATTTTATAGGTCATTCAAAAAAGCCAGCTAAAAACCTTGTTTTAAAAAAAATTTTAATTTGTTCAGACTAGTATATTCTTCACCATAGTGTGTCTCCCCCGGTGGGCATTATTCTGATCTCGACCTGATATGTCCCTGGACTTTCCCTTTTTGACCTCAAGCATATAAGAAGATGTTGTATCAATTTTGCGCTACATAAATGTTTCTATTCTATTCTAATAGCTATTTTGAGATTCTCACTGTTGAGTAAATCATAATGTCCACCCCACTGGCGGCTGGACATATTATTTTTGCTTTTTCCGGCGTCCGCCGTCCTTCATCACACTTGGTTTCTGCTCATTTCAAGGAAAAGTATTTATCCTATCTTTACCAAATTTGGAATGGGTGTTTATTGGGTTAATAGCTTGCATGGGATTGTTTTTGATGAAGATAGCTCTATAGCTAACTGAGTAATAGCTACTTAGCTACTTTTGTATACTTCATTTGTTTCCGGGCATTTTAAGGAAAAATATTTGACATATCTTTACCAAATTTGGTATGAGCAATAGTTAGGTCAATAGCTTTCTTGGGATCGCTTTTAGTGATAATAGCTATATAACTGACTGAGTAATAGCTACTTAGCTACTTTGAGTAGCTTTTTTGTTTTAAGCATTTTAAAGGAAAAGTATTTCACCTATGTTCACAAAATTTGGGATGGAGGATTATTGGATCAGTAGCTTGCTTGGGATTGCTTTTGGTGATAATACCTTTATAGCTAACTGAGTAATAGCTACTGTGCAATATAGCTATTATGCTATTTTGAGTTGACTTTTTTTCTGGACATTTTAATGAAACAGTGTTTTCTATCTTCACAAAAATTTATATGAAGGATAATTGGGTGAGGCCAGGAGAGCTTTTGGTCAATGATAGCTTTGTAGCTATCTGAGTAATAGCTGCTTTGCTACATTGAACCAACTCTGAATTGCATATCTGTTTTCACTCTTTTAAAGGAAACATATTTAACTCATCTTTTTCAATTGCTTGCTTGGTATTGTTGTTGATGGTAATAGCTTTAATCTCCTGATTAATAGCTACATAGCAAAAAACATAAATATGTCTGTCTCCTAAACTGTGCAAGATAGAGCGATTTCGTCGAAATTTTCGACCGAATGGGTATCTAAGCAATGTACTCTTGGCAATTTTCAAAATATTTTACTCTCCCCAAAAATGGCGGCCATTTTGAATTTACAATTTTTTGCCAAAAATGCACAAACACAAATGTGCTTCTATCTCCTTAACCATGCGAGATAGAGCGATATCGTCGATATTTTCGACCCACAGGCTATGTAAGCAATGTACTCGTGGGAATTTTTAAAAAATTTTATTCTCCCCAAAAATGGCGGCCATTTTGAATTTTCTCATTTTTGCCAAAAATGGAAAAACATAAATTCGCTTCTATCTCCTTAACCTTGCGAGATAGAGCTATTTCATCGAAATTTTTGATCCACAGGATATCTTAGAAATGTACTCTTGGCAATTTTCAAAAAAAAATTTCCTCTCTCCAAAAATGGCGGCCACTTTTGCCAATAATGGAAAGACACAAATTTGCTTCTATCTCCTTAATCGTGCGAGATTTTGTCGAAATTTTCGACCCACAGGGTATCTAAACAATGTACTCTTGTCAATTTTCAAAAAAAATTTCCTCTCCCCAAAAATGGTGGCCATTTTGAATCTTGGCAATTCTCAAAAAATTTTACTCTCCCCAAAAATGGCGGCCATTTTGAATCTTGGCAATTTTCAGAAAATTTTATTCTCCCCAAAAATGGCGGCCATTTTGAATTTACAAAATTTTTGCCAAAAAAGGAAATTGTAGTCCCTGGATATAATATCTCTGAAAAAGTTTTTATTTCTGAATTCTGGCTGCAATTTTGAATTTTGCCGGAAATGGACAGTCGATTATCTCGAAAATTGTTACAGATAGAGCGATTTTGAGTAAATTTTGGACCCTATTTGACGTCCATAAGAGATAGAGCGTTTTCGAGGAAATTGTGGACCCTATTGGTTCTATGGACCCTGTATACAATGCCTGTGAAAAAGTTTCTATTTTCCAAATTCTGGTAATCATTTTGAATTTTGCTGGAAATTGAAAATGTTGATTATCTCAAAAAGTGCTAGAGATAGAGCAATTTCAAGCAAATTTTGGAACCTTTAGTGCTATAGACCATGGATATAATGCCTATAAAAATTTTCCATATTCCAGCCGCCATCTTGAATTTTACCGGAAATTGAAAATGTTGAGTATCTTGAAAACCTTTAAAGATAGATAGATTTCAAGCAAATTTTGAATGCTTTTTTACTATAGGCCCTAATATAATATCTCTGAAAAAGTGTTTATTTCTGAATTCCAGCACCATTTTGAATTTTGTCGTAGATGGAAAATGTCGATTATTGCGGAAACTGTTATAGATGGAGCGTTTTTGAGCAAATTTTGGTAACTATAGACCTCTTATAAAATGCCTTTGAAAGTTTTTTTTATTTTTCGACTTCCGGCCGCCATCTTGAATTTTAACGGAATTTGAAAATGACAGTTATCTCAAAAAGTGTTAGAGACAGCGATTTTGAGCAAAATTATGGTCTTATGGGTATTATAGACACTCTATGTAATGAAAAAAAATTATTTTCCAAATTCCGTCACCATCTTGATTTTTGGCAGAGAACAGAAATGTCTTCTTTCAGTATGACTAAATTCTCTATATGTTAAATTATTTTCGTGTCATGAACCCTTTTTTTGTGGGCAGACTACCTGCATTTCTGCTTAATACCTGGTGGGTGATAAATGCTGTGGCAGTGGTCTTGTACATGTTGTGAGTGTATATTATTCCCAATTCAGGTCAGTTGCAGCTCATGAAGAGAAGCGTAAGCATATCATTGGCAAGAAGAGTCGACGGCGGCTGGACAGTGGCCAGACAACAACGTCCGAGTCAGAGGGTGACTCTGACATAGAGGCAAATGAGGACAGGAAGCGGAGTCCACGGGACACACAGGCCAGCCAACAGGTGGGAGAGAGGAGGGCCGCCATCAAAGCACGTGCCTTCAGTACAGTGGAGACTGCTAGCCGCTCACGCAGACACAGGTAGCATAGCAAGAGACTGGGAAGAATTCAATAACAAAACTTAATAAAAAATTGATATCCTACCACATACTTTACCAATAATGTACTAACAGGAAAATGCATGTATGACACAATAAGATAACAATCCTTATATATTCTGATTTCCATGGAGCTTAGTTTTTATGTCAGTGACATTATGGCATCATTGTACGACAAATGTGTGAGCAACTTCTCCAAAAGTTCAAGACCTGCTGTTATTTTTTAAAAGATATCTTATCTATCCAGGATGAAAAAGTGTTCAAGGCATGCAGATCTGTTCTTTGGTCTGCTCCCCAGAGCCATTACAAGTGAGGTACCCCACCCATAGTGTGAAAATTTCAACACTTTATCACAATTTTCTCATTGACGTTTGCAGGGATTTCTCTCTTATCTTGAATATATGTACTAGGCCACAAGTAGATTCCCCTGTGTGAGTATCAGGCCTGGATCTTTCTTAGTTATTGCATCCGGTGGATACTTTGGTTTAGCGTTCATTACGCCACTGCCACCGCCGCACATAGAGAGATTTTCGACGTTAACACTCTCACAGGAATACTACACCAGCTAGGTTCACCAAATGTGCAGGATATCTTCATTGGGGGGTAAGCCTCTCCGGGACTATCTATCTTTTTCTACTGGCTGGTTCTCATAGGTGGAAGGTTGAATCTCTTCATCGGTGATATGTATAACAGATATACATGTCCTCTACTACCTTGCAGACATTTGACCTTGAAGCTCTTAATTCAATGTCATCCACAGAGTGCCAAAGTACCCAACGTACCGGACTTTAAAAGTGTCTATATCTCCCTTATTCTTGGTCCTAAAGGTTTGCAATGTGAAACTAACCTATAGTAAATCATGGGCTTGGAATCTTCTGATGTGGTGAGATTTGACCTTGGACCCCTCTTTCAAGGTCAAATGAGGATAGCCAAGCTTAAAAGTGCTTATAACTTGCTTATTGTTGCCACCTTGAATTTTGACGGAAATTGAAAATGTCATTTATCTCAAAAACCCTTAGAGATAAAGTGATTTCGAGCAATGTTTGGACCCTTTGGGTATTAGAGACCTTACTTAGTAGATATAGTGCCTGTGAAAAAAGTTGAATTTCGAGAATTTTGTCAGCCATCTTGAATTTTGGCGGAAATTGAAAATGTCATTTATCTCGAAACCATAAGGGATAGAGCATTTTATTGCGTTACTACATCCTATCCAATGGATAATTGCTAATCCGGTCGGTGCAGACCGGCACACCAAGCGTCAGAAAAAGACGTCCTGTGTTTCCACCGGACGGCCGGTCCCTAGTACTAGTGCACTCGCCAGATGGCGTTTCGTATTTCCTTCCTGTGTAGACAGCGTGACATCTTTTTCGTTTGGCGCGAACTAGTGCAGACGGAATTTAAATTAAAGTTGACAAGTGTGGTTTTTCTTCTGAGTTTTCATCTTTGGTGAACATTTATTGTATCATCGATACTTATAGATCTTGTAGCACATTATGTCGTCTCCTGGCCAAAGAAAGGGAACTTGCGGCCATGTTATGGCTAGTTTTGACAGTCACCTGGCATGCACACGCTGTAGGGATAAAGGAAAGGGTAAGCACCCCTGTGTCGAAAAGCCTGATGCTGAATGTATTATCTGCAGTAGTTTTTCCCCTGAGCAACGTTTGCAACTCTATGCCTTCATATAAACTCAAAAAAGACAAACGGGAGGCTAAGAAGCTTGAATCCACCCCATCCAAAGACACTGAGTCGCTTGTCGACCCGTCTGTTGCTGTACTATGGGCTGTTGATAAACAGGGTACTGTGAAATCTCCACCTACTGTCGCGCCCCCCCCCCCCCCCCCCCCGAGAAAAAAGCAAAGAAGAAAGAAAAAGCTTAAACATCTAAAGCTGTTAAGTCTACTCTAGTAGTTCAACGGTGATGGATTCTAAGATTGCACAACTTGATGAAAAATGGTCCGACAGATTCAACAGGTTAGAAGCCATTTTATTGGCCAGGACTATTGAACCGACATTTTCATCTAATGTTAAAGTGTCTCCAACTCACTCTCCACCAGCTTCTGCAGTTCACTCCACTGAACCATTCCTCAAGCCGGTTCAGCCGGTTCTTGCTACTTCAGAGTTTACTGGTACTGGCTTCTCTGCTGAAAAGCATCAGCCGACCAGTCAAACTGAGAACAACTGACCAACCACTGCTTCCATGCTTCCTGGCACAGGCTTCTCTGCTGCAAAGCATCAGCCGACCAGTAAAGCGAAATCCAGCCAACAGACTTCATCTACAGAGCTTCCTGGGACCGGCTCCTCTACTGCAAAGCATCAGCCGACCAGTCAAGCACAGTCTACCCGACCTACCTCTACTGAGCCTAGCACCGGCTCTTCTGCAGTAAAAATGTCAACCAGCAGGCACCGACCTCAGTCCAACCGACCATCTTCTACCGACCGACCCTTGCCTTCAGATAGTCAGGACACCAGCTCCCTTGCTTTACACAGAGCTAGAAGGGACAGTTCTGTTAGTTTCATCTCTGAGACCGGTAGTGACCTGTCCGACCAACCCCCATTGGACTTGTATACAGAAGAAGGGGAGCTCTCAGATGATCAGGACGTGACCAGCTTGGATCAAGATCAACCTCTGTCACAGGAACAGACATACCGGGAAACCATGAGAGGTATCCATTCCTTTATGGGTTGGTCCCATGTCCCAGACATTGACAGTTCTGCTAACACATCAGAGGACTACCCTTTTGCGGGACCCAAGACTCCAGTTCCTGGCAAGGTTTCCGTCCAAATGCCAACTGAAGACTGACTATGTAAGAAGCTACAGAAATTGAACACTACTTTGGTTGAGGGTTATCCCTCCTGTGGTTCCGAGGCCGGTGGCCTGTCGAAAGATGTGTTCCTGAGACCTGCAAAGTCACAGTCCAAGTGGTACTGGCTGTTTTCCGACCACAAAGTTGACCCATCAGCTGTCTCATCTTGGTGCACAGACGCTACAAAGCTGAACAGTAGTTATAGCCGTATTGCTAAACACTCTGGACTGACTTCTACCCCACCAGCTTCACGCAGGATATCACAGGAAACCCTGCGAAGATGGGAGAGATCAGCAAGAGAGGCAACGGTTATTTGTAACCAAGTAGCCAGCTTCAACAGGTGTTTGTTTAAGGTCCAACTGAATATGCAGGATCAGTTGAAAACCCTGAGGTCAGAGAGTAAAGGCAAGGCTTCCGACAAGAGTTCTTCAGCTGCTGACGAACTTCAATATTTAATGGACTTTAATGCCAGCATCACTCAAGCAGCAGCCAAGACCATGGAGCACTTAACAGACTTTGTCTTCATCTCCATGGGTAACATTACACTGGCAAGCAGGGATGTATACCTGAGTCACCTCAAAACTGGCATTAAACCAGATAAATTGAACGCTCTCACAACAGGACCTCTGCATATCAACACACTCTTCCCAGACTCAGCTTTAAGAAAAGCAGAGGAGGATATGGTCAGTTTTGAATCCTAGGGACATTCAAGGGCTGGATGTAGCAAGGGTCGGTACCATCGGATAAGAGGTCTGACAGCAGAAGCGAAACTAAACCGGACAGGCCAGCTTGGAAGAACATCAATAGGCGACAGTTCAAGAAAGGGAAAGGTCGTGCTTCCAACTACACATCTCGACCAGCCAAGGGCCAGCAGTCGTATAAATGACATTTTAGTACCCTACAATAGCTTACCATGTGGGACTCAATGCTGTACTCGGATGGCCACAAGGCATCATGGCCAACGTCTAAGAAAAAAAGACATTTATGGTTGGCCGTAGCCTCTAGTTGTCATCACATGATAAATTCTGACCAATCGCCCTACTTTCTCGTTGGCCACGTTGAACTGGTAGCTGTTTGTAAATATACAGACATTTTCATTTATTTCTCAGCTTTTACTTATTGTTGGAGGTTCTTTTTTGGATATTTCTTTTATTATATAACATAGATCATTCTGTAAAATTTTTATTTTGACAGGATAAGTATATTTCTTGTTTTTGCGTGTTTTGAGTTTTCCTCGGTTCATTCCCTTTACATTCTTTTATTGCGTTTAAAATGTCCATCCACCAAACGAATAAAGACAAACTGAGAGCTCAGAAATGCTGCCATTTTTGTTTTAGTTTCGACATACACAACTATTGCCCTACCTGTAGGGAGGCTGGCAGGGGTGATGACCCCTGTGTCACCTTTGAAACGCCCTGTGATATCTGTGCATCTTTTACAGATGACCAGATGAAGAAAATTCAGCACAGGAAACGCTATCTTAAAAAACAAAAGGCGGAAACTAGTACAAAAGATGATGAACTTGATCTCTTCGGCGAAGGCGATGGGGATTCCTTCACTGGCTCAAATGCAGACCTCGAGAGTGCTGCTCACAATCTTTTTACCTCACCCCTCCGTCCTCAGCCCCTTGCTTTCAGTTCTTTATCACTTAAAACACCAGCCAAATCTGTCCCACCCACCCCAGGTACTGCCTTACAACAAAAAATTGAAACAAATCTAGAAAAATCACTGGGAAATTCTTTAAATATTCATTTGCAGCAACAAATGGGTTCCTTCCAGGAATCCATGTTGGAAGCTTTTCAGTCGCTCCGAGAGGAGTTGACTGCTAAAAAGCAAACAGAGGTGGATCAGACCTCGTTTCTTGCTTCCAAATCTGGTACATCCAATACTGCTGTTAATCTGGACCTACCCCCCTCCGAGACCTAGAGCTAACATTCAAACCGAGGATATGGATGTGGACTATGGTCCAGCACTCCCTCCTCGTCTAGTACTTGACCAGCATGATAGCTCGGATCAGTACGTTGCTCCATCTGAACTATCTCCGAAAAAGGTCTCGGACAAACCCAAAAAGCAAAGCCACTCTCGTAGTAGGCAGGAAATTGAATCCAGGTCTGCCTCGGATCAATCTAATGAGGAATCCGATGAACCTTGGATCCCTTCTACCAAACCTAAAAAGCACTCTGATAAGAGTAAACACAAATCAAGGTCCAGATATGTGTCATCTTCCTCAGGGGAGGATCAGTCCCCTGTAGCCAGACACAGGTCTTCTAAGCCCTCTGGGGCTCAGCCCTGAGGGGCTGTTTCTGATCAAGACCTCCCTCGACATGATCCAGACCCCCCTTATTATAGGGAAGTAGCTCTGTCTGACATTCCCTCACAGTACGCTGAAGAGGTCGACACTTTTAGGCGCATTCTTTCCCTCCCTGACCCCAGGGAGTCTATGCCTAGGTCCTCAACTTCAGTCATGGGTCTGGATGATGAGAAAGGCCGTCAAGAACTCAGACCTAGAGGTCCATCCTCTATTCTGCCACTTACCTCAGTTATCAAGGACGCCTTTGATAAATTTCAACATGACTTTAAGGCTGCTAATTTACCCGAGGGTAAATACGTCAAGCCGCCTCCATCCACTTCTAACTGGTACAGGGTGGGACAGCCCTGTTATCAGGACAAATATCAGGAGTTGAATACAGATTTCGCCAAAATCTGTATTACTCCTAAACCCTCTGGGGCCCCTATGGGCAAGGTCTCCCTACCAATTCTCAAGGAGTTGGAGCATCAGGCTAGGCAAAATATCTCAACCCTCAATTTCACCGCTGCCTTTGCTAAAACTTCTTCTTCTTGCAATGCTTCCCTTGAGAAGTGTCAACATAGCATTAAGTCAACTGTCAAGAAGATCAAGTCTCAGATTCAAAAAGGTGCCAATCCTGAAAAAGCAGCAAAGCGTGGATATGTGGAAGTCGCTGAGTACATGGATTTTTGGAATAAGACAGTTCTTATTCAACACAGAGCCCTCACATGCCTCAGCAAATCCCTAGCCCATATTCTCCAGAGGGAGTTATATTCTATGGCTAATACCGGCTTGCTTAGGCGCGAAGCCGAGATGACCCTCTTACAGCCACATTTGGGGGAAACGAGACGCCAAGAACTTAGGAACTCGTCCTTTTGGGACCCGTCCTTGTTCGAGTCTCAACTTGTGAAGGAAGGGGAATACTTCCTTCTCAAAAAAGGCACCTCTAAAGACTCTCGGGGTTTCGTACCCTACCAGAATAAGCCCTTTCGTGTTCCCCACAAGAAAATAGGCTCCTACAGGAAACGCCCCTATGGGGGCAACTCCTCACAAAGCAGTAACCAATCGTTTTCCTCAGGAAGGGGGAAACCAAACTTCAGAGGCTCCAGGGGTAGTTTTCGGCCCCATAATAGGGGAAGGGGGCTTGGAAACCCCTCTTCCCAATGACTCCTCCAAAGCCTCACTCAGTCCACCAGTAGGAGGTCGCCTCCGTTCTTTCAGGAGAGACTGGTAAACAAATGTTCTCCAAACGTGTTAAACATTATCACCAATGGCTACGTACTGCCATTCCTTTCAAAGCCAAATTTGGTCAGATTCCCTCTGATCCTGTCTGAGTACAAGGCCCAGCAAAAAGACCAAGCCCTGGCCACTTGTATCCAGTCTCTCCTGTCAAAGAACGCAATCGAAAGGGTGGAAAATGTAAAATCTCTCGGGTTTTACAGTCGCCTGTTCCTAGTACCCAAGCCTCACTAAAGGTGGAGGCCAGTCATAGACCTAAGCAGGCTCAACACTTTTCTATACGTAGAAAAGTTCAAAATGGAAACTCCAGAGTCCATCAGGACCTCCCTGATTCCAGGGGAGTGGGTATCGTCGATAGATCTGTCAGACACTTACCTACACATCCCCATCCACCCAAAATACCTAAGGTTTTGCTACAAGTCTCAGGTGTTCCAGTTCACCTCCCTCCCATTCGGAGTAGCCACAGCCCTCCAGGTCTTTACAATGATCGTAAAGGAAGTGAAACTAATGGCTCTCTCAAGAGGACTCAGAATTCACCAATACCTGGACGACTGGTTGATCAGGTCCCAGTCTCAGGAGGAAGCCCAAGTGAACACTCAGGCGGTGGTAGACCTAACCCAGTCCTTGGGGTGGATAATAAATCAGGAAAAATCAGAACTGAAACCTACTCAGGTGTTTTCATTCGTGGGCTACGAATACCATCTGGATTCAGCCCTTGTAAAACCCACTCAAGAGAGATGGCTCAAACTTCAGGATTTGATCCTACGACTCAAGTCAAAACGTGTTTTGACTGCAAGATGTTTGATGTCGCTAATTGGGTTGCTTGACTCAACGGAGAAAATGGTCCCGGAGGGACGCCTTCACATGAGGCCCTTTCAGTTTCATCTCAAGGAGCACTGGAGATATCCTCAGTCGCTGGACAACCTCCTTCCTTGGACAGAATCCATTGCAGCCCACCTAGATTGGTGGCAAAATCCCTCAAACGTGATGAAAGGTGCAGACCTTCATCCCAAGGACCACAGTATCGAACTCTTTACCGACGCCTCAAACGAAGGTTGGGGCGCTCACTTAGATCAAAATTCTACAAAAGGTCTGTGGTCAGATCGGGAAAAAAGGCTACACATAAATGTCCTAGAATTGAAGGCGGTCTCACTGGCCCTTCGAGACTTCAAGGACCAGTGCCAGAACCAAACAGTGCTAGTTGCGACGGACAACTCAACAGTGGTAGCCTACATCAACAAACAAGGAGGAACTCACTCAACAGAGATGTGTGCTCTCCTGTGGAAGATCATGACCTGGTCCCATCACTACCACATAACATTGAAAGCCAGGCACATCCCAGGGCGCCTGAATGTGATGGCCGACCTACTGTCCAGGTCCAATCAAGTGCAGTCAACAGAATGGTCTCTGCATCCGCAGGTGTTCAAACAAATCTGCCAGAAGTGGTTCACACCTCATGTGGACTCATTTGCCACTCACCTGAACCACAAACTTCCACTGTACGTATCTCCTGTCCCAAACCCAAAGGCTTGGGACATAGATGCTCTAAACATAAACTGGACCAACCTCACGTCCTATGCTTACCCTCCTACAGCTCTCCTTCACAAGGTGATCCAAAAGATCAAGCAATGCCATTGCCTGATCATCGTAATAGCCCCAGGCTGGCCAGGGATGCCCTGGTTTTGGGACCTAGTGCAGCTGTCAACAGAGATCCCACTACAACTCCCAGTGTCAACGACCCTACTCAAACAGTCCCACAAGTATGTGTTCCACAACAACCCACAACAACTGAACCTCCACGCCTGAACAAGGCTTCTCTGTGGAGGTGTCAGAGAGAATTGCTGCCCCTCAGTGGTCATCAACAAGGACCATCTACAAGTCAAAGTGGGCCCTATTTGAAAAATGGTGCAGAGAAAATTCGGTGGATTTCTCCACTCCATCTGTGAAACAAATCTCAGATTTTTTCATGTACCTGTACCAAGACCTAAACAGGCGCCCCTCGACCATATTGCACATAATGCAGACCTTCATAGGTTACTCTCCAGTTTTCACAGGGATCGTCCCAAAAGTTCCAGAAATCTCCCTAAGTGGAACCTTTCTGTTGTTCTTAATGAGCTCACAAAAGCACCCTTTGAGCCTATGAAAGACACAGACCTCAAACATCTTACCCTCAAAACTGCTTTCTTGCTAGCTTTGGCCTCCGGCAAACGCCGCAGCGAAATCCATGCCTGGGTCGCAAACAAAGTATCTAATCTAGGCCAATGGGAAAAGGTTGCCTTGTTCCCTTCTTCTGATTTCATAGCCAAAAACCAACTAGCAAGAGAAGGTTCTCAAAGTGTGTCTCCTGTGACTATTCCTGTTTTGACTACCATTGTAGATAGACAATTCACAGAAGACAGGACCCTGTGTCCGGTGCGGGCCCTGAGGTACTATTTGGACTGAACCAAAGACCTGAGAGGGTCTCGTTCCCTCCTTTTCAGCTCCTTCAAGAAAGGACATACCTCAGACATCAGACCCACTACTCTCTCTTCCTGGTTGAAACAAACCATGATCCTACTTTGTTATAAACAAGCAGACCAACAAGCCTTGGACTTGGTCCAAGTTAAAGCGCATGACATCCGGGCCTTCGCGGCATCTAAGGCCTTTTATGGTGGGGTATCGGTGGACCAAATAATTCAAGCCTGTCACTGGAAAGCTCACAACACTTTTACAAATCTTTACCTAAAAGACCTCACTTGGTCGGACAACGCCAACAATATGTATCTGGGACCCGTAGTGGCGGCACAACAAGTCCTAGATCCTTCCCCTCAGACCACTTGTCCTCGGAAAGAAAAAGGGGGGGGACACATCCACTACAACCAAGGCTTCAGGAGTCTCTCCCAGGATCTAGGTATTCTTTTACCTTCAAGATGTTATGGGTAAGGTCATTTTGTTTTTTAGTTTATCAAGTAATTTGTATTAAGGACTTGTCATTAATCTCATGTTCAGTTGGCAAAAATTTATGAGATTTCCAACCATTGGGCCGGTCTGTCACTCGTGAAGGGCCCCTAGGGACCCTTAGACCTCTAAGTGAGCACTGCTGCACTTCCGTCCTACAATCAAAACATCTAGACAGTTTTCAGCACTGTCTCTCATTCTATTTAGGTTTTTGGCTCTTCACAGGCCCGGACTTCGGGATTGGGGCACTGTGAATGGGACTCAGACTGGTATTTCTAACACTATTTCTATATATATTACTTCAAATCTTAGAAAAAAATGACATATCTTCCAGTCTCAGCTGTAATCCCGCCACCGGGCGGTTGAATTCAGCATTAAGTCCCACATGGTAAGCTATTGTAGCGTAATAAAATTGAAAATTTTAATTACTTAAATGTAGCTTTTATAAGCTACAAGCTTACCATGTGGGACTTAGAAGAGTACCTCCCTACCTCCCCATTGTTTACAGCTGAGGGGTAGGTTTTAGAAAATTTCAATGGGAAAGTAGGGCGATTGGTCAGCAGTTATCACGTGACGACAACTAGAGGCTACGGCCAACAATAAATGTCTTTTTTTCTAAGACATTGGCCATGATGCCCTGTGGCCATCCGAGAACAGCATTAAGTCCCACATGGTAAGCTTGTAGCTTATAAAAGCTACATTTAAGTAATTAAGCGTCCCTGATAGGGCGCTTATTTGTTTTTGCCTCAGTTTCCTCGCCGCCACCGCCGCATTATCGTCTCCCTTGAATATCTCCCTTATTATTAGAAGGTTTCAAACCATATTTGGCACTTATATACCTTAGGCGTGGGAAATTTTTTCTGCATGCTTAAATTTGACCTTTGACGTTTATGAAGGTCACATCATCAAAAACATTTTTTTTAAGTACACCCCCCCCGTCATCGCAGTTCAGGAAAAACTATTCGCTACAGAGCCTTATAATTTGACACAGCTGTTCATACTATCGAAAACGCGAGCTGATTAGATTTTGGGAGCAATCCCTTGAAAAATGTCTCATTTATGGGGAATTTCCTCACACCTTCCAATCTGAGAGCCTTAAATTTAGGTCAACCCCCCTATTATCTTCTTAAGTATTGCATTTAGAGCCATAAAATGTATTGGGAGGTAATAGGAAACCATATGTGGAGAGTCTAAATAGCCGTCAGTTTTACCCCACGGCCCCCCCTTATGGGTCAAACTGGGGTCATAAAATAGCTGATTTTGAGTTTTTGCCTTATATCTCCTTTATTGTTGCTTTTATAGCTTCAGAATGTATTAAGAGGTTTTGGGAAAGCATATGTGGAGAGTCTAAATAGCCGGTCAGTTTTACCCCCCGACCCCCCCTTATGGGTCAAACTGGGGTCATGAAATAGCTGATTTTGAGATTTTGCCTTATATCTTCTTTATTGTTGCTTTTATAGCTTCAGAATGTATTAAGAGGTATTGGGAAAGCATATGTGGAGAGTCTAAATAGCCGGTCAGTTTTACCCCCTGACCCCTCCTTATGGGCCAAACTGGGGTCATAAATAGCTGCTTTGGAGTTTTTGCCTTATATCTCCTTTATCGTTGCTTTTATAGCTTCAGAATGTATTAAGAGGTATTGGGAAAGCTTATGTGGAGAGTCGAAATAGCCGGTCAGTTTTACCCCCGACCCCCCCTTATGGGTCAAACTGGGGTCATAAAATAGCTGATTTTGAGTTTTTGCCTTATATCTCCTTTATTGTTGCTTTTATAGCTTCAGAATGTATTAAGAGGTATTGGGAAAGCACATGTGGAGAGTCTAAATAGCCGGTCAGTTTTACCCCCCGACCCCCCTTATGGGTCAAACTGGGGTCATAAAATAGCTGATTTGAGTTTTTGCCTTATATCTCCTTCATTGTTGCTTTTATAGCTTCAGAATGTATTAAGAGGTATTGGGAAAGCATATGTGGAGAATCTAAATAGCTGGTCACTTTTATCCCCTTGTCACTTTTATAGGTTTTTTAAAACCTATTGCAAAACCCTGTGGACAATCTAAATAGCAATACATACTTGCACACATGATTATATGTGAAGTTATCAATACTCGTTACTGAAATGGTTTGTAGCATTCACACAAAATTTACTAAAGTTACATCCAATGTTGTACATCCAATGTACAACACTTTCTCCAGCTTGTCTATGTCTACAATGCTTGTTTATGTTAATTAAAGAAGACCTTTGTAGGATTTTCCCTGTCATGATATCACTAAGGGGGTTGGTTTATGTAACAGAACGGTACAGCTTTGTGCATTCTTAGCTTTACAGCATGCTTATTAAAACCACAAGGCATTTTAAGCTCTCAGGGACGCTTCGCTTTTGTTAGCAAAAGCATTCATCTAGTTAAAATTTTCAATTTTATAAGCTACAAACTTACCATGTGGGACTCAGAAGAGTCCCACCCTGCCTCCCTGCTGTTTACAGCTGAGGGGTAAGTTTTAGAAAATTTCAACGAGAAAGTAGGGCGATTGGTCAGAAGTTATCACGTGACGACAACTAGAGGCTACGGCCAACCATATATGTCTTTTTTTCTTAGATGTTGGCCGTGATGCCTTGTTGCCATCTGACTACAGCATTGAGTCCCACATGGTAAGCTTGTAGCTTATAAAAGCGACATTTAAGTAATTAAAATTTTCAAATTACTGTGTAACTAAGTTACAGGCACGACTGCTGGCCGGGAGCTCACTTCCATCACAGACTATAGACAGTTTAAATGTAAAGCTTCATGTTGTCTCAAATGTTCATACTGCACCCTGGCATTCCCAAAAGAGAGAATTAAGTCCTGGGTCTGCAGGTTGTTATTGCAAAAGTTACAAATTAAAGTCTGTGAAAAGTGTTTCTTGTGTCACTCAATTGTCTTGTGTTCAACCTGTAATAAATGTCAAAAATGCTGCACAAAATCTGCCTGTAGGGGCCAGACTTCAAAACTTTTGGCAAATGTGGCTGGATCTGGGGGCTGGTCCAAAAGTAGTTCAGATCCTAAAAGAGGGTTACACCCTCCCCTTCCGGATCCAGCCAAGACTCACAAGGTCACCCACGGTTATAAGCTGCTATGTCAATCCCCACAGGAACATCTACCTGCTGGAGGCATTACATCAGCTTATAGCCAAAAGTGCTGTAGAACTAGTAAAACATCAAACATCTCTGGGGTTCTTCAACCGATTATTTTTAGTCCGAAAACCCAACAAGTGGAGACCTATACTAGATTTAAGCAAACTGAATCTTTTCCTCAAGACGGAAAAATTCAAAATGGAGACACCAGAAACCATCAGAACGTCCCTCCAACAAGGGGAGTGGGTTACCTCAATAGATTTCAAGGACACCTACATCCATATCCCTATACAGGAACAGTCCAGGAAATACCTAAGGTTTCATGTCCAGGGTCAGACATACCAATTCAAAGCACTGCCCTTTGGTCTGTCCACAGCACCCTTGGAGTTCACTGTTGTGGCAAAGGAGGTGAAACTGATGGCCATACACAAGGGTATAAGGATCCACCAGTACCTAGACGACTGGTTGGTGAGAGCCAGATCCTACCAGGCCTGTCTCCAGCACACGCAAATTCTCGTAAAAATATGCCAAAATTTAGGCTGGTTGGTGAACTTGGACAAGTCGGAACTGGATCCAAAACAGATCTTTGATTTTGTAGGTTACCAGTTCGACCTCAAGACTGGTTGGGTCCGACTGACTCCAGACCGGTGGCAGAGTCTTCAGGACAAGATATTGGAAATACTGTCACTACCGGCCTGTCCGGTCTGGCAGTTCATGTCCCTGATAGGTTTATTGACAGCCACAGAAAAGCAAGTTCACCTAGGCCGGCTGCACATGAGGCCCATACAGTGGCATCTCAAAAGCCACTGGAGAATACCCGAATCACTAGAAAAGGTGATCCCAATCCCCAGTTCCCTGCACCCTCATTTACAATGGTGGCTACAGGAAGACAACGTTCTCACAGGCCAACCATTACACTCAATAAAGCATGCTCTGCAAATCTTTACAGACGCATCAAAAGAAGGGTGGGGCGCTCACTTAAAGAGCACACTGCCAGAAGGACATGGTCACTGCCAGAAAGCAAGCTGCATATACACTATTTGGAATTATAAGGCAGTGTTTCTAGCCTTAAAAGAGTTCCAAAGCCTCTATGCCGACAAGATAGTACTTGTGGCAACCAACAACACTACAGTAGTGTCATACATAAACAAAGAAGGAGGCATGAGGTCGGGCACACTCTGTGCCCTGCTATGGAGAATCTTGACTTGGTGTACCAGACATCAAGTAACTCTAAAAGCTCGACACATTCCGGGCCGGCTGAACGTGGTAGCAGACAAGCTATCTCGTCTAGGCCAGACCATTCAAACAGAATGGTCAATCCTTCAAGAGGTTTTCCAAACTATATGCAGCAGGTGGCACCGACCTCAGATAGACCTATTTGCCACGAGGCTCAACAACAAGTTACCTCAGTTCGTGTCACCAGTACCGGATTCCCTGGCAGTAGCAGTGGATGCACTCAGTCTCCAATGGGAGGATCTGGACGCTTATGCCTTCCCACCAGCAGCCATCTTGGGCAAAGTGGTGGAGAAGTTACAGGACTCCCCTTGCAAGAGAATCATTCTGATTGCTCCGGGGTGGCCCAACATGCCTTGGTTTTGGGATCTAGTGACCATGTCCAGTCATATCCCACTGAGCCTGCCCAACCTGTTGACACAGCCTTTCAATCAGATCCCTCACAGAAATCTGACAAACCTGAATCTTCATGCATGGCTCCTAGAGCCACAGCAATCAAGGAGCAACGTTTCTCTCTGGAGCAGTGGCAACAAGGATTGAGGCTCCTCAAAGAGGATCAACCAGATCAGTCTATGAGGCAAAATGGGTCATTTTTACAAAGTGGTGCATCACTAATCAGGTGGACTTCAGGGCACCCCCTGTTAAGTCAGTTGCTGACTTCCTTATGTATCTTTTTGAGGACAGGAAGTTACAGCCCAGCACCATTGATGGTTACAGGTCAGCCATTGCTGATAAACTGGGAAATTCAACCCTCAACATCAGCAAAGATGAAAATCTCACTCGCCTCTTGGATAGCTTCCATAGAGATAGACCCAAGGGTAGAAGGGTTATCCCTTCCTGGAACCTATCTCTTGTCTTACACCAGCTGACAAAGGCTCCCTTTGAACCAATCAATTAGGCTTCCTTGAAGCATTTGACCTTCAAGACAGTTTTCCTCTTAACCCTTGGTTCAGGCAAGCGCAGAAGTGAGATTCATGCTTGGCAAAACAGAAATATTAGACACCAATCTGACTGGTCAAAGGTGTCCCTGTACCCATCGCCCAGCTTTCTTTCCAAGAACCAGCTGGCGAAAGAGGGTCCAGACAGTGTGGCCCCAGTGGTGATACCAGCGCTGGCCCCAACTCTGGATAGATCCCTCAAGTCTGATAGGTCCCTCTGTCCAATCAGAGCGTTACGCTACTATTTGGACAGGACCTCAGGCAGAATAAGGAGCTGGTCTTTGTCTCCTTTAAGAAAGGTTTCGACAAAGACATCTCACCTGCCACTATCTCATGGATCAAACAGACTGTGATCCTATGTTATGAGCTCTCAGGCAAAGAGGCCCACACTCTACATCAGGTCAAAGCCCATGATGTCAGGGCCTTTGCTGCTTCCAAGACTTTCCAGTCAGGAGTCTCCTTGGAACAGATCTTGTCAGCCTGCCACTGGAAGTCACATAATACCTTCACACAATTTTATCTGAAGGATGTGGTATGGGCTGACAGAGCTCTACCACCTGGGACCTGTAGTGGCTGCTCAGCAGATCCACAACTAGCCCAGGAATGGAGGAGATTCTGTAAATATGTAAATAGTGTATATATATTAGTGTTCTCAAATACTCTATTTAGTCGGACCGGGTAGGTAGTGATTTTAATGGGCGGGTACCCGGGTAATCGCGCCGATGGGCGATAATATATATATATATATATAAGCCAAAAAAAAAAAAAAATTGTGCTGTAGCTCCTTCGGGAGGTTTATTTCTACTTCTTATGGGATTGAACTCATCCCTCTCTTCCCCTACCTCAGAGCAGGTCTGTTAAAAAGGGGGGGGGGGGGGGGGGGTAAATCGGTTGACCGGTTTCTGGTAACCGACTATGGCCTTAAGGGTTTCCGACCTCGAGGTCGACTCAGGCCTGGAAGAAAATTTGTTAGTTCTGTTTATGAGTTCACCTAAGTCCCTAGTAACTTACCCACCGACCAAGAGGTAGTTATTCAGCAATTGTCCATTGGATAGGATGTATTAACGCAATAAAATTTTCAATTTAATAAGTAAATTAAATTTTTATAAGTTAATACCCTATCCAATGGACACACAAGACCCTCCCACCGACCCCACTATCAGCTTACTAGGGGTCTAATAGGTTTAGACAACGAAAAAGATGCTATGACGTCACTTTGCCTAGACAGGAAGGAAGTACGACACGCCATCTGGCGAGTGCACTAGTACTAGGGACCGGCCGGCCGGTGGAAACACAGGACGTCTTTTTCTGACGTTTGGCGGGCTGGTCTACGCTGACCGGATTAGCAATTGTCCATTGGATAGGGTATTAACTTATAAAAATTTAATTTACTTATTAAATTTGCAAATTTCAAGCTAATTTTTTACTATAATTTGGACATTAGACATCTTGGGTATATTGCCTCTGAAAAATGTCAAATTTCGCCCACCATCTTCAATTTTATCGGAAATCGAAAATGTTGGTTATCTCTAAAACCTTTAGAGACAGAGTGATTTTGAGCTAATTTTGAACCAATGCAAAAAGGCATGAGCTGAAATAATTTACATGTATACTAATAAATATTTAAGCATCATTGATATATTTTACAAACAGGGTCTTGTAAGAGTACTGTACAATTGTTGCAAAACGTTCATGGGGTGGACATTACACATGATAATGTGTATTCTTCTATGCTTTCCTGTTTTTTTTTTCATATGTTGCAGCTACTCTTAACAGGGCATCCTATATCTAGTTCAAATTCTGCAAGATTGAAGATGAGCTTTGCTTCTCTTACAACTCGTGTTAATTCTAAATGAGCGGTCGCTAATCCCAATGGCAGCTCTTGAAACTGACATGTTTGACCATCCGATTCTTGGTGTATCGGTTTATGGAAGTACGCATCTGTGAGGTCTGTAGAGACCAGCCACTCCCCTGTTGTAACCGAATTTCTGATTATTGTATCCCCGACGTGAAGCGGGGATACTATGGATTCATCATCGTTGTCGTCCGCGCCCTCGTCCGCGTCCGCAGAGATTTCTTGTTAGCGACCTACAGTCCACATTTCTTTCTGGATTTCTTTCATATTTGGCAGGTGGCTTGATATGGTAGAGGACTCGCCACCCTATCTTTTTGGTAGGCTTTATGTCTAAATTAGGCCTGTGGTAGACAAAAATGTCTAAAATGTGGAATATTGCTTGTTAGCGACCTACAGTCCACATTTCGTTCCAGATTTCTTTCATATTTGGCAGGTGGCTTGGTATGCTAGAGGACTCGCCACCCTATCTTTTTGGTAGGCTTTATGTCAAAATTAGGCCTGTGGTAGACAAAAATGTCTAAAAAGCATTAAAAGTCATGAAATCATGCACTAAATCACTTATAACTTGAAAAGTGTTGCATTTAGAGCATTTTGTTAAAATATGTTATTCAGCTACTTTTTTCATAGCTACAACATGGTGAGTAACTTGGGTGTCTGTCTCAATAGCTAAGTGAGTAATAGCTACTTTTGGGCTTTTCAGTAACTTCCATCATGAGTAAAATCACTTGTAACTTGAAAACTATTGCATTTACACAATTTTGTATAAATATGTTATTCAGCTACTTTTGGGTCAGCTATAACATAGTAAAATTTCAGACCTGTAGCTCATGGCATAGCTGAGTAATAGCTACTTTTAGGTTATCACTGTTGAGTAAATTACTTATAACTTCAAAAGTATTACATTTAGAGTATTTTGTTTCAATATGTTATTCACCTATTTCGGAGTCAGCTATAACATAGTGAAGTTCCAGACCTGTGGCTCATTGCATAGCTGAGTAATAGCTACTTTGAAGTTCACACTGTTGAGTAAATCAGTTGTAATTGGAAAACTATTGCATTTACAGAAATTTGTGTAAATATGTTATTCAGCTACTTTTGGGTCAGCTATAACATAGTGAAATTACAGACCTGTAGCTCATGGCACAACTGAGCAATAGCTATTTTTAGGTACTGACTGTTGAGTAAATGACTTGTAACTTGAAAAATATTGCATTTGGAGTATTTTGTTAAAATATGTTGTTCACCTACTTTTGGGTCAGCTATAACATCGTGAAATTACAGACTTATAGTTCATGGCATAGCTGAGCAATAGCTATTTTCAGGTTCTCACTATTGAGTAAATCAGTTGTAACTTGAAAACTATTGCATTTACAGTATTTTGCTTAAATATGTTGTTCACCTACTTTTGGGTCAGCTATAACATAGAAAAAATTCAGACATGTAGCTCATTGCGAGGCTTAGTAATAGCTACTTTGAGGTTATCACTGTTGAGTAAATCAGTTATAACGTGAAAACTATTACATTTACAGTATTTTGTTTAAATATGTTATTCACATAATTTTTGGTCAGCTATAACAGAGTGAAATTGCAGACCTCTATGTCATGGCATAGCTTACCAATATCTACTTTCAGGTTCTCACTGTTGAGTAAATCATTGTATCCACTGGATAGCCGCAGTGTGTAGAGAGATTTCACCATTACCGCTCTAACGAAAAAAAATATTATAGCTAGCCTTCTCAAGTTTGCAAGGTATATTAGAGGGTGCACCACAGTATTCTATTGGTAGGCTTTATGTCTAAATTAGGCCTCTGGCTAAATTACTTGCCTACTAAAAATGAGTAATTCTGCATTTTCTCTAAAAGTATTGCAGATAGCAAATTTTTCTTAAATAACTCATTCACCTACTTTTGGGAGAGCTTTCACATGCTGAAGTTCCAGACCTGTAGGTAATTACTCACCTACTCAAAATGAGTAAATGCGAATTGTCTCTAAAAGTATTGCAGATAGCCAATTTTTGTCAAATAACTCCTTCACCTACTTTTGGGAGAGCTTTCACTTGGTGAAGTTTCAGACCCGTAGGTAATTACTCACCTACTGAAAATGAGTAAATGCAAGTTATCACTAAAAGTATTGCAGATAGCTAATTTTTGTCAAATAACTCCTTCACCTACTTTTGGGAGACCTTTCACATGCTGAAGTTTCAGACCTGTAGCTAATTATTCACCTTCTCAAAATGAGTAAATGCTAATTATCTCTAAAAGTATTGCAGATATCCAATTCTTATCAAATAGCTCATTCATCTACTTTTGGGAGAGCTTTCACATGGTGAAGTTCCAGACCTGTAGGTAATTACTCACCTACTGAAAATGAGTAAATTCGAATTATCTCTAGAATTATTGCAGATAGCCAGTATTTCTCAAATAACTCATTAATATGAAAATAACTTATAGGAAGTCATGGGCTGCAAATCTTTTCATGTGGTCAGATTTCACCTTGGGCCCCTCCTGCTTATTATTGGTCCTAGAGGTTTGCAATGTGAAAACGACTTATAGGAAATCATGGGCTGCAAATCTTTTGATGTGGTCAGACTTCACCTTGGGCCCCTGCTACAGGGTCAAATAAGGGTAGCCAAACTTAAAAGTGCTTTCAGCTTGCTTATTAACGAAAAATGCTGTTTATCTTCTAAACTTTGTTAGTTGGCCTTTGTCGGTGGATACATCCAGCATCTGGCCACAGATGCGTCCTTAGTCTAGTTTCTGCTGTCTCCATTTTGAAAGTTGGGACCAGCAAATATTCGTTTACGACACTGAGATCTATCACTGGGTGCCAATTTTTGCTGGGTTTTGGTACTAGAAAAAATCTACTGCAGAAACCTGGAGTTGTGCAATTTTTGACTGCATAAATCACATTCTTTTCTAGCATTTACGAGACGTATTCTTACAGGAACACATATTTTTACCCCACAGGCCATAATGGTTGTCGGGGATTGTTTTCACCCATGGTGTCCGGATGGGCGGGCAGGCGGGCGGCTGGAAAAAGTTTGTCCGGGCTATATCTCAGAAACTGTTAGGTGTAGGAAGTTGATACTTGGTAGGGACATTGGTTAGGGGGTGTAGATGTGCAACGTCATGGTCTGACCTTGACCTTTAACCTTGCTGTAGTGACCTTGACCTATAAAATCTTGTCCGGGCTATATCTCTGAAACCGTAAGGTGTAGGAAGTTGATACTTGGTAGGTACATTAGTTAGGATATGTAGGTGTGCAACGTCATGGTGTGACCTTGATTTGACCTTTGACCTTGCTGTAGTGACCTTGACCTATTAAATCTTGTTCGGGCTATATCTTTGGAAACTGTAAGGTGTAGGAAGTCAACACTTGGTAGAGACATTAGTTAGGGGTTGTAGGTGTGCCAGGTCATGGTGTGACCTTGATTTGACCTTGCCGTAGTGACCTTGACCTATAAAACCTTGTCTGGGCTATATCTCAGAAACCTTAAGGTGTAGGAAATTGATACTTAGTAGGGACATTGGTTAGGGGCTGTAGGCGTGCAACATCACGGTCTGACATTGACCTGACCTTAACCTTCCTGTAGTGACCTTGACCTATAAAATCTTGTCCGGGCTATATCTCGGAAACCGTAAGGTGTAGGAAATTCATACTTGGTAGGGACATTGGTTAGGGGTTGTAGGTGTGCAACATCATGGTGTGACCTTGATTTGACGTTTGACCTTGCCGTAGTGACCTTGACCTATAAAATCTTGTCAGGGCTACATCTCGGACATTGTAAGGTGTAGGAAGTTGATACTTGGTAGGGACATTGATTAGGGGTTGTAGGTGTGCAACACCATGGTTTGGCCTTGATGTGACTTTTGATGTGGCCATAGTGACCATGAGTTTTAAAATCTTGTCTTTGCTATTTCTTATTTTCCATAAGGTTTAGAAGGTTGACACTTGGTAGGGACATTGATTACTCTGGTAATTATATTCACCCACTGGGGGGTGGACATGTTATTTTTGCTTTTCCACTTGGTTTCCAGACATTTTAGGCAACAGTTCTTATCCTATCTTTACCAAATTTGGCATGCAGGTTTATTGGGTTAATAGCTTGTATGGGATTGCTTTTGGTGTTGATAGCTCTATAGCTAACTGAGTAATAGCTACTTTGCTACTTTTGAGTATCTCTTTGGTTTCCAGACATTTTAAGGAATGCTATTAAGCCTATCTTTCAGAAATTTGGTATGGAGGTTCATCGGGTTAATAGCTTGTATGGGATTGCTTTTGGGGGTAATTGCTTCATAGATGAGTGAGTAATTAATTAAATAAATGAGTAATTGGCTATTTTGAATACTGAAAAAGGCAAATGTGCTCATATCTCCTAAACCGTGCGAGATAGAGCGATTTCGTCGAAATTTTCGACCCGCAGGGTATCTAAGGAATGTACTCTTTGCAATTTTCAAAAAATTTTCCCCTCCTCAAAAATGGCGGCCATTTTGAATTTTCGAATTTTTGCCAAAAATGTCAAAACACAAATTTGCTTCTATCTCCTTAACCATGCGAGATATAGCAATTTCGTCGAAATTTTCGACCCAAAGGGTATCTAAGGAATGTACTCTTTGCAATTTTCAAAAAATTTTCCCCTTCTGAAAAATGTCGGCCATTTTGAATTTTCGAATTTTTGTCAAAAATGGCAAATCACAAATTTGCTTCTGTCTGCTTAACCATGCGAGATAGAGCGATTTCGTCGAAAGTTTCAACCCATAGGGTATCTGACTATCGTACTCTTGGCAATTTTTAAAAAAATTTCCCCTCCCCAAAAAAGCGGCCATTTTGAATTTTTGAATTTTTGCCAAAAATGGCATAACACGAATTTGCTTCTATCTCCTTAACCGTGCGAGATAGAGTGATTTCGTCGAAATTTTCGACCCACAGGGTATCTAACGAATGTAATCTTTGCAATTTTCAAAAAAATTTCCCCTCCCCAAAAATGGCAGCCATTTTGAATTTTCGAATTTTTGCCAAAAATGGCAAAACACAAATTTGCTTCTATCTCCTTAACCGTGCGACATAGAGCGATTTCGTCAAAATTTTCGACCCACAGGGTATCTAAGGAATGTAATCTTTGCAAATTTCAAAAAAATTTCCCCTCCCCAAAAATGGCGGCCATTTTGAATTTTCGAATTTTTGCCAAAAATGGCGAAACACAAATTTGCTTCTATCTCCTTAACCGTGCGAGATATAGCAATTTCGTCGAAATTTTCGACCCACAGGGTATCTAAGGAATGTACTCTTTGCAATTTTAAAAAAAATTTTCCCCTTCTCAAAAATGGTGGCCATTTTGAATTTTCGAATTTTTGTCAAAAATGGAAAAACACAAATTTGCTTCTATCTCCTTAACCGTGTGAGAGTGATTTTGTCAAAATTTTTGACCCACAGAGTATCTGATCATTGTACTCACAGGGTATCTAAGGAATGTACTCTTTGCAATTTTCAAAAAATTTTCCCCTTCTCAAAAATGGTGGCCATTTTGAATTTTCGAATTTTTGCCAAAAATGGCAAAACACGAATTTGCTTCTATCTCCTTAACCGTGCGAGATAGAGCGATTTGGTCGAAATTTTCGACCCACAGGGTAGCTAAGAAATGTACTCTTGGCAATTTTCAAAATATTTTCCTCTTCCCAAAAATGGTGGCCATTTTGAATTTTCAAATTTTTGCCAAAAATAGAAAAACAGAAATTTGCTTCTATCTTCTTAACCGTGCAAGATAGAGTGATTTCGTCAAAATTTTCGACCCAACCAATGCAAAAAGGCATGAAGCTGAAATAATTTACATGTACACTAATAAATATTTAACCCTCATTGATATATTTCACAAATAAAACAGGGTCTTGTAAGACTACTGTACAATTTTGGCAAAAGGTTCATGGGGTGGACATTACACATGATAATGTGTGTTCTTCTATGCTATCCTGTTTCTATTCATATGTTGCAGCTACTATCAACAGGGCGTCCTATTTCTAGTTTATTTGGCATTTTTGTTAAATCACATGCAAAATTTATTCCCAACAAGTTGAATTCAGAGGCTCTGCAATATAGTTTATGTAAAACTTTTAACATGGTTTTTGAAGATATTTCACTCCCAATCCATACTAAGCGAGTCTTTTCAGTGTTAATTTTAAGGCCTGATAGTGCTCCAAAGATCTGCAATATATTTAAGGCTACTTGTAATGAATTAACACTCCCATCTAATATGATTGTGGTATCATCTGCAAACTGTGCAAGTTTATACATAATTTTGCCAACAGTTATTCCTGTTACATCAGAAGAGTTGTGGATAAGACAAGCCAAAAGTCTGATTCAAATGTGAGTGTGTTTGTCTCTTCAGACAGGCAGTGACTGAGTCCTCTCAGACAGAGGAGAGCTTCAGTCTGGACTCTCCCATCAGTTCACCGCCCACTAGGAAGAGGAAGTGTGTTGTAAGCAGGGAGGCACTAACAGAAGGTAATTACAGGAAATTGCAGCATCCACACTTGGTGGGCTGCAGCAAGTAACAGATTATGACCAGAAAGCCATGAGTGCTTAAATTACAGCAAAGGAATGGTAAACTGTGAGTGGTAGAAATATGGTAAGTAACTGTAAAAGCCCAAAGTATGGTACAGTCAGGAAGACAAGTGCATAAGGGACATATGGCATGATATAAGTTATTCAAAAAACAGGTGTGCAGTTCACAAAACTCCTTTAAATGTATGGATTTTCTCACATTTATGTTTATTGTTTCAAACTAATTAAGTTACACAGAGATTTATCACAATTCTGGTGATTGTATTTTACTTACGTTGTTGAGCTCGTGATGCATCTGTTGAGCGCCATTCTTTGTGAGTTATAATTAAGCGTCCCACGAGGGATGCTTGTTTGTGTATATAGGATTATGGTCTCCCTTGGAATAACTTCTTGGGCTTTCAAATTTTTCTTTCCTTCTCATCTGTCTTTAAAACTATAGGGGCGGGAAAATTTTTTGGGATACTTTGCGAAGACCTTAAGATTTACTTAAGGTAACCTTAAGCATTTTTCAAAAACACCTCGTCATCGTGTTTTGGAAAAAACCACACACACCTGTGCTATAAAATTTATCAGGTACATTCTAGACCTATATCCGCAGGTCGGAAAGAATTTTCTGATCAATTGGTCCATAGATGCCTAAATAGGAGGCATTTTATTTTCGTAAATTTTTTTTAAATGGGTACTTGGTCTGTATCTCAAAAATGGTCAGGATTTCGGCGTTTTGTTGGAATAACTTATTCAGCTACTTTTTGATAATCTTTCACATGCCGAAGTTTTAACTCTGTATCTGCCATCTTAAGGTCACCTTAATGTCAAAAAGGGGGTTTTAGCCTGCGAGTTCACTTAGTTTTTCACTTTTTCAACCAAACCTGACTTTATGGTGACCTTAAACTGTTAATATAATTGGAGCTATGGCCCCCCTAAATAATAAAATTTGGAATAAAGCCGTCTGGCCCCTTTCTTTTTCTATATCTAACATATATTGATGTTGAAGTAGATCAAAAGAAGACTCTTACTACCTTATGATTTAAATATTAATGATGTTATGGCCATCTTAAACTTAAAATGTAGGGTTTTTCAGCCCTACGCTCAGTTAATGTTTAAATTTTTTAAATAAACCTTATGAATGAAGTTATGGTCACCTTACAGTGAAAAAAAGGAAGTTTTCTGCTTCCAGCTATCTTATTGTTCAACTGACCTCAGCTAGACTTTATGCACTTATAAAGGGTGACAAAATGGACATTCTCATTTTATGGTCATCCTAAAGTCCCAATATGAATGAAGTTATTTCCACCTTGCAGTGAAATTATAGAGTAATTACTCTCCAGCTATTGTATTGTTCAGCTGACCGTTAAATTTTGCAAACTTATTAAAGTTGAAAATAGGGACATTCTTATTTTCTTTCCAGCTTGGAGTTCCAATACAAGCACAGTCATGGCCATCTTGAAGTAAAATGAGGGTTTTCAGCTCCCAACCGACTTGCTGTTCAATGACATCAGTTCAACTTGACACATTGATAAAGTTTAAGGAAGACTTTTAATGACCTTTTTCCTTAAAATTCCTGTTTTTATGTCAGCTGACTTGTCAGTCAGCTGACATTATGGCATCACTCTGTGGCGTACGCATCCACCTTCGCGTGAACAACTTCTCGAAAACTTCAAGACCCAGAGACATGCTGTTTTTTTTTAAAAGATACCTTGTCTATCGAGGATGATAAATCGTAAAATCCATTCAGATCTTTCTGTTCGTTTGTTCCCCGGAGCCATTAGAAGAGAGGTACCCCCACCAAAAGTCTGAAAATTTCACATTATCACAATTTTCTCATTGACTATTGCAGGGATTTCTCTCATATCTTGCATATATGTACTAGGCCACCAGTAGATTCCCTTGTGGGAGTATCAGGCCTGGATCTTTCTTAATTATTGTATCCACCGGAAGCATCCGGTGGATACTTTGGTTTAGCGTTCGCTACGCCGCCGCGCGTAGAGAGATTTTCGGCGTTAACGCTCTAAGAGGAAAACAACAGCGGCTAGGTTCACCAAATTTGCAGGATATCTTCATTGGGGGATAAGCTTCTCTGGGAAGGAAAATAGCCTCATTCTGAAAAACCAGATGGCCGCCACGGGCATTTCTTTGAAAATAATCGACATTTTTCTACTGGCTAGAAAAGGTTGAATCTCTTCATAGGTGATATGTATAACAGATATACATGTCCTCTACAACCTTGCACACATTTGACCTTGAAGCTCTTAATTCAAGGTAATCCACGGAGTGCCGAAGTAACCCACATAGCGGACTTTAAAAGTGCCTATATCGCACTTATTATTGGTCCTAGAGGTTTGCAATGTGAAACCAACCTATAGGAAATTATGTGCTGCGAATCTTCTCTTCTGATGTTGTCAGATTTGACCTTAGACCCCTCGTTCAAGGTCAAACGAGGATAGCCAAACTTAAAAGTGCTTATATCTCACTTATTATTGATCCTAGAGGTTTGGGATGGTAAACCAGCATATGGAAAATGATGGGCTGGGAATCTTCTGGTGTGGACGGATTTGACCTTGGGCCCCTCCTTCAAGGTCAAACAAGGATAGCCAAAGCTAAAAGTGCTTATAACTCGCTTATTATTGGTCCTACAGGTTTGGGATGGTAAACCAACATATAGGAAATGATGGGCTGGGAATCTTCTGGTGTGGTCGGATTTGACCTTGGGCCCCTCCTTCAAGGTCAAACGAGGATAGCCAAAGTTAAAAGTGCTTATAACTCGCTTATTATTGGTCCTAGAGGTTTGGGATGGTAAACCAACAGATAGGAAATCATGGGCTGGGAATCTTTCTGTGTTGTCAGATTTGACCTTAGACCCCTCGTTCAAGGTCAAACAAGGGTAGCCAAACTTAAAAGTGCTTATATCTCACTTATTATTGGTCCTAGAGGTTTGGGATGGTAAACCAGCATATAGGAAATCATTGGCTGGGAATCTTCTGGTGTGGACGGAATTGACCTTTGGCCCCTCCTTCAAGGTCAAACGAGGATAGCCAAAGTTAAAAGTGCTTATAACTCGCTTATTGTTGGTCCTAGAGGTTTGGGATGGTAAACCAACATATAGGAAATCATGGGCTGGGAATCTTCTAGTGTGGTCGGATTTGACCTTGGGCCCCTTCTTCAAGGTCAAATGAGGACAGCCAAAGTTAAAAGTGCTTATAACTCGCTTATTATTGGTCCTATGTGCAATGTGTGTATCTTTTCTGTCTTACGAAAAAAAAGAAGCTGAAAGAAAATGACAAGGTTCACTCTCACTGAACTTATCAAGCCTAGCTGTGCATGCTGTTATTCTGCTTACAGTCTAATACTGCAACTGATACAGTTTTTAGATAATCCACTTTCCCATCAGATACAAAATACAGTAAAGCTTACCTTCTCCTTACACTCTCATACCACAACTACTACAGCTTTATTAACTCAAGTCTCCATCTGGGCGGCTCGTTTTTGTTAGCGAAAACCTTTTTCTAGTTTGTGGTTGTAGCTGTGCAATGCCATGATACGACCTTGATTTGACCTTTGACCTTGCTGTAGTGACTTTGAACTTAATAGTCTTATCTGGACTATATCTCAGAAACTATATAAAGTGTGCCTTAGAATGCGTAGATACAGAGATTAATCACTTGGACAACTGATTGGTTGATTGATTGATTGATCTCTGCCAAAATGTGTTCACCTGCCATATTTGAGACATATTTCCCTTATCACAAAGGTACATGGATTATTGCAACTGATTGTTATATGGTCTGTTACTTAATTGTGCTTTTTCCTTTGACAGCTGTGCTTCAATTAATAAATTTTACAGCTTCAAAATTTTTAGTTTTCTGATTAATGCAGTCATCTTGCTATTGATTTGTCTCTTTTAATACTTTATCTTCACAAAAACAATTTCGCTTTTAAATGTTTTTTCTACTTAAACATTATTCGAACCTTTACATAACTGACACTGTTTGCTCTGAAAATCTCCTGATCTTTGTACCGTTTCACTTCATCTGTGTCTCATGTTGTTGAAAACTATTTCCCCTGGCTGTGGGTTATGGGCATCTCCAGTGCTGTTTTAAATTTATTATATAAACTGGTTATCTAATCTTCTGTATGTCTTTCAAAATCAATATTCAAACTGCAGTTACACAGATGACACCTATACTTTCGTAAAACTATCGTGAGAATAAAAATGGCTTTTATTGTGTTAATACATCCTATCCAATGGACAATTGCTAATCCGGTCGGCGCAGACCGGCCCACCAGAAAAAGACGTCCTGTGTCTCCACCAGCCGGCCAGTCCCAGTACTGTGCACTCGCAATAGTGTTAGGAATCGGTCTGAAAAATCAGAATCGATTAATCGGTAATTCTTAGCGATCGATTATCGATTATAATCGATTTTCTACCTGTCTTTCAAGAAAGACGGAAAATTCTTTATTTTTTTTCATTAACCATAGTAAGTAGACTCTCTCTAAGTCAGATGTAAAAAATCCAAGTCATTTAGTTGAGTTTGATGTATGAAAGGAGTATGTTAGGGAACCAGTAAGTATGCTTATGAACAAAAATGTAATAATCTACTGAGGTAATCTTAATAGTTATAAATTTTTATTTCTTTTCATCAACCCTTTTTGGCTCTTAAAATCATTTATTGTGTTCCAATGTTACTTGAACTACTGATTGGCAAGGTCTCTGATAAAGAGTGCATTATGGCAAAAGTATTTAACATTTGTGTTATGGTATAGAGACAGCCTGTAAGGCCAGGCTAGACTTCAGCCTATTAAATGGGTAAGTTTTTTTCTTGGTAAACCTTTATATTTACAGCAGTTTTATAGCTTGTACATTAATTATATGGCACTTGCCATGTATATTTTTAGACGTTTACTTTTGCATCACATTTGATTGTGGAATGAATGATTTTTAAATGCTCTTTGATCTCTCAATTTTGGGCTTTAAGCAACTAGTCACCACATTTGTCCAACATCACTCTGTATACTACTATTTTACAAAACATAACCATATCTTATTTCTTATCTCTTTAGTAAACTACAATCTGCAAATCTCCCTCTGGCTTACAAATGAGGTTCATAAATTAAAATTATGTTGGCTTCAAACAAAGTCCTCGGTACTCTTTTTTTTCTGTGTGTGTGAAAACTTCTTATACTGTAAATCATCTGCCTATTTTTCAGTTAAATTTCCCTCATTCTGAAAAAAATATTCCATGAATTCCTCTTTTTAAGCATAGCAGCATGATCTATTCATTTCATATATTTATAGTTTGTTAAATGCTTTACAATTCAAAACAGGATAATGTAGTTAATATTTGTTTTCTGTTATTCACTAAAATTTGTCAAAAACATTCATGGCAAACTGCTGATGTGTTACAGTGCTTGATGCAACTTGATTGATGGCCAAGGCCATTATTCCCCATTTACAGGGAGTATGTATATTGTTTGTGAACCAGTGGAAGTTAAATTCAACTTAGGTTGAACTTAGTTTATCATATTGAAAGATCTTCTAAAACATAAAGAATTTGTGTTGTAGTTGTAACCAACAGGAAGTTCCTTACAAGCAAACATGGCAGATGATGTAAACAAATGCTACAAAAATAAAATGTTCAATCTCTGACAAAATAAGGTAAATTAAATAGCTTTTAAATCTTATTTTCGATTCATAATCGATTCTTAACATGAGGGTTGATTTTCTACATCGAATGTTTTTAAAAGACGTCGAATCGATTTTCTGTCGAATCGTCGGACCACTAACTCGCAAGCTGGCTCATCGTACTTCCTTCCTGTCTAGACAGAGTGACGTCATAGCATCTTTTTCGTTTGGCATGTGTACTGTGAAGACGTGTTTTCAACATCTCCAGAGTTTTTAAAGGAAAAAGTGTGCATTATGACAAATTTCACCTTATTGCAAATATTTTAGTGTAGAAGTGTTACCTACATATCAAGCACGGATATACATTAAGAAATCTGCTGGAAACGCTCCCTAGCTGACTCAACTTAGTGTTGATGATAGGGCAGTAAGCGACGAGAAATATGAAATATGAAGGCAGCCATTTTGCTAGTTTCCTCCCATTCCACCATTGTGTTGTTAGGGGCAGATCGACAATATTAAGAAAAATACTGGATATACTACTTACAAGTAGTGATCTCAACGGGTACCCGGATATCCGGGTACCCGAACCCTGAATATTTACCCGAATCTGAAATCACATACCCGAGTACCCGAATCTAAGCTTTATTTCTGTCATTATCGCCCATGTTGGCTGACCGAGTACCGACATATCTCGGCTCCATTAATTCACCTAAAAATGAAACTATTCAATTAAAATGCACAAGAATATTGTTTTCGCACCCTTGTACACCATTTATAGTATTTTATTTGTCTTTTATTTTGGTTGTTTATGCATTGTTAAATGCCGAACCCTTTGAAAATCGTCAGTACACATAAATTATTTCTGTAGGTTTAAGTCTGTAAATATGGAGATTTTTGTAGTTTCTGCTATTATGGCCCATCGGCGAGAGTACCCGGGTACCCGTCCCTTCAAATCACTACGTACCCAGTCCTAATAAAAAGAGTTTATTGAGAACACTACTTAAAGGTATTTTTATCCATGTCTTTTGTTTGAATGTACCTTCTGTAACCTTCCAGCTACAATCACGAAAGAAATGTCAATCTTTTCTTTTTAACTTTAAATAGAAGGAATTCCCCCACTTAATCATGGAAAACTTCAGTCTATGCAGTATTTAAAGTAGTCGGAATTCCCCAACAAGAGATGCATTCTTCAGATTTCTTCAGAGCGCACTGGTACCGACTTCTCTGCTGTAAAGCATCAGTCACACCAGCCTAGCTCGAGTATTTTGTGTTTTTTCAACAGAAGCAAGAGGTGCATTCTTCAGATTTCTTCAGAGCGCACTGGTACCAACTTCTCTGCTGTAGAGCATCAGTCACACCAGGCTAGCTCGAGTATTTAGTGTTTTTCAACAGAAGCAAGAGGTGCATTCTTCAGATTTCTTCAGAGCGCACTGGTCCAGACTTGTTTGCTGTAAAGCATTAGTTGACCGGCAAGCTCCAGTTCAGCCGACCTTACAATAGAAGTGATATCAGTCCCTCCCTTGCAGACCCGGCTTTGTTGTCGGTAGTGGGGGTTGTAGATGGCCAGGTCACTGTTTTAAGTTGCCTGGTTTATCACAAAAGAAAGAAATTCATCTAAGAACCTACTTCAGACCGGCACCGACCAGGACTTCACCTTCAGAGCGCACTGGTCCAGGCTTCTCTGCTTTTAAAGTATCAGCCGACCGGCCAGCTCAAGAGAACGCTACCTCCGACGTTATCTTCTCCACAAAGCTGGTCACGTGATTCACCGACCAGATGACGATACTGTGATACCAGTCCCTTGCTCATGCACCCGGCCGTTGTTGTTGGTAGTGGGGTTTGTGGATGAGCAGAATACTGCGCGTTTGCCTGTTTAAGTATCACAAAAGAACACGACAACTGACGAGCTGGTCACGTGACACACCGACCAACAATTTCTAAATATAGCTCACAAGGGCTTTCCCACCAACTGTCAACCCTACACAATTAGACGTGTGCTTACAAGAATTCTTTTAAGGAATACAGGAAACCTGCTATAGGCTGGATTCAACACCAGATAGTTGTATAATTGTTTCAACAACTGGTTACAGTCTACCGACCGGGTACCAGCTACACAGCCATTATTATACAGTGCTTCACTGGAACCGGTTCCAGAGTCTCACTACCTTGTCCATTCAACTGTTGATTTTGGGGCAGGCAGACAGCAATTATCTACAAATATGACTTCATCTAACTGGTTACAGAGTCTACAAATCACCAGTCCAGTTTACCGGCTATACAGCCTTGTTTTCACTAAAAACCAGTTACAGAGTGATTACTTCAACGACTGGTTACAGAGCCTACCGCCCAGGTACCGGCTATACAGCCTTGCTTCACCAAAAACTGGTTACAGAGTCTACCCACCTAGTCCATTCAACTCTGTGTTGATTCTGGGGCAGGTAGATGTGGAAGCATCTACAAAGAATTGCTTCAACCAACTGGTTGTGGAGTCTACCGACCAGGTGCCGGGCTACACAGCCCTTATTTTGACTCCAGCCTACCAGTTTTTTACCGGTTACAGAGAATTACTGGTTACAGGTACTGGTCACAGAGAAAATTACAATTTTTACAAACTGAAAAAGCTAGCTAAAGATAGACCAGTAGCTGTCTAATTTCATTGGTGACTCCAGCCTACCAGTTTTGCCGGTTACAGAGAATTACTGGTTACACTGAATTACCGATTACAGAGACCTGGTACGGGACAGAGTTGCCTAAGGTAATTTTGGTTACAGAGAATTCTTAGGCCAGTCAGTGGTCTTGTTGATGTGGCCCAAGCTACTACCAGGCAACCTTCCCTTATCATACCTCTCACCAGCCTGTTATCGGTGCTGGACTTGACTGGAAAGATAATAGATTTCACCCTTACAAACAAGTTTTCATCACGTCCGGCTAGGGGTCAGCCATCTTACAAATAACAATTACTGTGTAAATGCTGCACCTTGCAGACTGCTGGCCCGGGGTAAAGAGTCTATAAAATGCGAAAAGTTGTGTCAGCCCCACCGGACCGGACCAAAACAAGAACAGAGAGACTGTTAACTTGCATCATTGTCACCAGACCGGACCAGTGTCCGGAGGGGCAGAAAATGTTTGTCAGACTACCAAATGTCCCAAATGTGGCACACCATCTGTCTGTAGGGACAAGACTAAATCCGTTGTTGGAACTTAGGAAGCCTTGGGGGCTGGACCCTAGGTAGTACAAATGTTGAAGGAGGGCTACACTTACTCTTTCCAGTCAAGACCAAGCTTGACAAGGTCCCCAAAATTATCAGCTGCTATGTACATCCTCACAGGGACCTATATTGGTTAGAGGCATTACATCAGCTTATGGACAAAGATGCAGTCGAGCCAGTTCAAAATCTCTGGGCTTCTTCAACCTTTCTTGGTTCCAAAGCACACAACCGTTGGAGACCTATTCTAGATCTGAGCAAACCAAACCTTTCGAAGACCATCAGGACCACCCTCCAACAAGGGGAGTGGGTTACCTTAATAGATTTCAAGGACACCTACTTCCATATACCAATACAGGAACAGTCCAGGAAATATCTGAGATTTCATGTCCAAGGTCGGACATACAAGTTCAGAGCACTGCCTTTCGGTCTGTCCACAGCACCCATGGAGTTCACTATAGTAGCAAAGGAGTTGAAACTGATGGCCATACACAAGGGTTTAAGAATCCACCAGTACCTAGCCGACTAGTTGGTGAGAGCCAGATCCCACCAGGCTTGTCTCCAGAATACTCAAGATCTAGTGAAATATGCCAAGAACTAGGTTGGCCGGTGAACTTGGGGAAATCGAAACTGGAACCCAAGCAAGTCTTCGACTTTGTAATTGACCAGTTTGACCTCAGATCTGGCTGGGTCCGACCGACACCGAACCGGTGGCAGAGCATCCAGGACAAAATACTGAAACTGCTATCCCTACCAGCCTGTCCGGCCTGGCAGCGTATTTCCTTGATAGGTTTACTAAACCACAAAAAAGCAAGTTCACCTAGACCAACTTCATGTGAGACTCATACAGTGGCATCTCAAAAACAACTGGAGGGTACCAGAGTCACTAGAAAAGGTGTTTCCAATACCAAGGTCCTTGCAACAACACTTACAATGGTGGCTGTAAGAGGACAATGTCCTTACAGGCCAACCATTACACCCAATAAACATGCTCTGCAATCTTAACAGACACATCAACAGAAGGGTGGGGCGCTCACTTAAATGAACACACTGCAAGAGGAACCTGGTCCCTTCCAGAAAGCAAGCTGCATATCAATTACCTAGAACTCAAGGCAGTCTTTCTAGCCATAAAAGAGTTCCAATACCTCTGCCTACACAAGATGGTACTTGTAGCAACAGACAACACCACAGTGGTGTCATACATAAACAAGGAAGGAGGCATGAGGTCAGGCCCACTTTGTGCTTTACTATGGGGAATCTTGACCTGGTGTACCAGAAATCAAGTAACTCTCAAAGCCCGACACATTCCAGGCCGGCTGAATGTGGTAGCAGACAAGCTATCCAGGCTAGGCCAGACCATCCAAACAGAGTGGTCTCTCCTTCAGGAGGTCTTCCAAGCAATATGCAGCAGGTAGCACTGGCCTCAACTAGACCTATTTGCCACATGGTTCAACAACAAGTTGCCTTTGTTTGTGTCACCGGTACCAGATCCCCTGGCCACTACAGTGGATGCACTCAGTCTGCCATTTGAGGATCTGGATGCATATGCCTTCCCACCAGCAGCCATCTTGGGCCAAGTAGTGGAGAAGTTGCAGGACTCCCCATGCAAGAGAATCATTCTAATTGCTCCGGGGTGGCCCAACATGCCTTGGTTTTTGGGACCTAGTGGCAATGTCCAGTCAGATCCCAGTGAGCCTGCCCAACCTGTTAACACAGCCCTTTAATCAGATCCCTCACAGAAATCTGATAAACCTAAATGTCCATGCATGGCTGCTAGAGCCACATCAATCAAGAAGCAGGGCTTCTCTGAAGCAGTGGCAGCAAGAATTGAGGCTCATCAAAGAGGATCAACCAGATCAGTCTATGAGGCAAAGTGGACCATTTTTACAAATGGTGCGTCACTAATCAGGTGGACCTCAGGGCACCCCCTGTAAAGTCAGTTGCTGACTTCCTTATGTACCTATTGCAGGACAGGAAGCTAGGGCCCAGCACCTTTGATGGTTACAGGTCACCCATTGCTGATAAACTGGGAAATTCACCCTTCAACATCAGCAAGGACGAAAATCTCACTCGTCTCCTGGATAGTTTCCACAGAGACAGACCCAAAGGCAGGAGGGGCATACCCTCCTGGAACTTCTCACTGGTCTTGCACCAGCTGACTAAGACTCTGTTTGATCCAAGCAAGGAGGCCTCCTTGAAGCATTTGACCTTCAAGACGGTATTCCTCTGGGCCCTTGGGTCGGGCAAGCGCAGAAGTGAGATTCATGCTTGGTAAAACTGATATATTAGACACCAATCCGATTGGTCAAAGGTGTCCCTGTATCCATCACCCAGCTTTCTATCCAAGAATCAGCTGGCCAAAGAGGGTCCAGACAGTGTGGCCCCTGGTGTTATAACAGCCCTGGCCCCAACTCTGGATAGATCCCTCAAGCCTGGACAGGACCTCAGGCAGAATAAGGAGGTGGTTTTTGTCTCCTTTAAGAAAGGTTTCAACAAGGACCTCTCACCTGCCACTATCTCCTCTTGGATCAAGCAGACTGTGATCCTATGTTATGAGCTCTCTGACCAGGAGGCCCACACTTTACATCAGGTTAAAGCCCATGATGTCAGGGCCTTTTCTGCTTCTAAGGTCTTCCAGTCGGGAGTCTCCTTAGATCCAATCTTGTCAGCCTGCCACTGAAGTCATATAATACCTTCACAAAGTTCTATCTGAAGGGTGTGGCTTGGGCTGATTCAGAGCTTTACCAATTGGGCTCAGTAGTGGCTGCTGAGAAGATCCACAAGTGGCCCTTAGATTGAGGAGATTTATGTATATGTACATAGTGTAAACAGTTCTTCATGTACATGGTATAAAAAAAAAGTGTGACGTGCTTCCTTCGGGAGGTTTATTTACATTCTGGGACTGAACTCATCCCTCTCTTCCCCTACCTCAGAGCAGGTCTGCAAAAAAAGGGGGGGCGACGGCGGTATAGCCCCGGGTAACTGGCTGCTGGCAACCGACCATGGCCTTACAGGGTTTCCTGACCTTAAGGTCAATCCAGGCCTGGGCCTATAGGTCTCCTGGCGAAGTCAGCCTAGACCTTAGGTTTAAAGTTGCTATTACTTGTGAGTTCAAATAAGTCCCTAGTAACTTACCCGCCGACCAAGCGGTAGTTATTCAGCAATTGTCCGTTGGATAGGATGTATTAACGCAATAAAATTGCAAATTTAATAAGTAAATTAAATTTTTATAAGTTAATACCCTATCCACTGGACACACAAGACCCTCCCACCGACCCCGCTATCAGCTTACTAGGGATCTAATAGGTTTAGACAACGAAAAAGATGCTATGACGTCACTCTGTCTAGACAGGAAGGAAGTACGATGCGCCACCTATGCACAGTACTGGGACTGGCCGGCCGGTGGAGACACAGGACGTCTTTTTCTAGTGTTTAGCGGGCCGGTCTGCGCTGACCGGATTAGCAATTGTCCATTGGATAGGGTTTAACTTTAAAAAATTTAATTTACTTATTAAATTTGCAATTTTGTAAGCCATGCATTATACTAATGTTTACAGATTTCGAAACTAAGTGCTCTACCTAACCAAACACTACGGAATTCCTTCTTTGAACTGCAAATTGTTAGATATTTTGTGGGAAAAAAATATCCAAATAAAATACTGTTATAGAATCCAAAATGTTTTATATTATATAAATTAGTGCCATTGGCATCACATAGCTGGTCACTGGTAATCAATGTCCATGCCAACTCAATCGATGTGACCAATTTCGTCACAGTGATCGCTTGTTATTTCCAAACATATTCAGCAGTAAAACAAAACACAGAAGCTTCACAGAGTAGAGAATTATGACTGCAGAGTGTATTCTTTGTGTTACAGAGGACTGTGACCTGTCTCAACTCAACCAGCAGCTGAAGCAGCGATTTTTGAGCATGCCAAACTTCTCAGAATTCACAGGTAACAAACATTCTTTCAGAATTAAGCGTCCTGCAAGGGAAGCTTGTTTGTATATGGGAGGAAATCAGTCTCCGACGGCTCCACGTTTTGTTTTCCTTATAACTTTTGTGATTGTGGGCAGATTCTTTTCAAATTTGGCAGGTGTATGCAGTAGCCGTGGGGAATTTTTTTGAATATACTGCAGTGACATTTAGACCAATCAGAGAGGTCACATGACCAAAAATGTCTTTTTTCGATGGGTAAGCTTGTTTGGATGATAACTTGAAAGAGATCTTATCTATTCACCTGAAACTTGGCAAATACATTCATTCTATTTTTGGCATTGATTGGTTAAGAAATGGCCGAGTAATAAATGGCCGAGTAATAAATTAATCATTACGAATTTTCCGAATAAGGAAAACACAAAAATGCTTGTATCTTGAAAACCGTGCACGATAGAGCGATTTTGACGAAATTTTTGACCCATAGGGTATCTCTGCAGAGTAGCTAAAACACTTTTCCAAAAACAAATTTTCTAGCCAAAAATGGCGGCCATTTTGAATTTTCAAATTTTTCACAGACATTGCAAAACACAAAATGCTTATATCTTGAAAACTGTGCTAGATAGAACAATTTCCACGAAATTTTTTACCCTCAGGGTATCTCGGTAGAGAAGCCACCTGGATTTTGAAAAAATTTTATCTCGACCATTTTGACTTTTTGAAGTTTCCACAAAAATTGCAAAACACAAAAATGCTTATATCTTGAAAACCCTACTAGATAGAGCAATTCTGACGAAATTTATGAACGCAGGGTATCTCGGCAAATTAGCGATCTGGATTTTCCAAAAAAATTTTGTCTCCCCAAAAATGGCGGCCATTTGAATTTTCGAATTTTTTGCAAAAATTACAAAATGCTTTTGTCTCGAAAACCATGCTAGATAGAGTGATTTTGATGAATTTTGTGACCCACAGGGTATCTGCAGAGTAGTCATCAGGATTTTCCAAATATTTTTGTCTCGCCAAAAATGGCGGCCATTTTGAATGTTCAAATTTTTCGCAGAAAATTGCAAAACACAAAAATTCTTATATCTTGAAAACCGTGCGAAATAGAGCAATTTTGACAACTTTTTGACTGAAAGGATAACTCTGTTGAGTAGTCATTATGTCCACCCCCCTGGGGGGTGGATATATTATTTTTGCTTTTTTCGCCGTCCGATGTCCGTTGTCCGATGTCCGGCGTCCGGCGTCCGATGTCCGGCGTCACGCATGGTTTCCGCTCATTTAAAGGAAAAGTATTAGAGCTATTGTCACCAAATTTGGTATGCAGGCTTATTGGGTCAGTAGCTTGCTTGGGATTGCTTTTGGCTGTTGTACCTCTTTTGCTTACTGAGTAATACTTAAGTACAGCTATTTTCAGTACCCATTGGTTTCCGTGCATTTAAGCCAAAATAATTAAAGATATTTTACTACAATTTTGAATACAAGATTGTTATGTCCATAGCTCGCTTGGTATTGCATTTGGGACTGATAGCTTTGTCAGTACATGAGTAATAGCCATTTAGGTACTTCATTGTGTATTTTCAGTACTACTTTTGAGTAATTTGCTTCTATCTCCTTAACCGTGCGAGATAGAGCGATTTCGGCAAAATTTTCGACCCGCAGGGTATCTGAGGAGTGTACTCTTTGCAATTTTCAAAAAATTTTCCCCTCCCCAAAAATGGCGGCCATTTTGAATTTTCGAATTTTTGCCAAAAATGGCAAAACACAAATTTGCTTCTATCTCCTTAACCGTGCGAGATAGAGCGATTTCGTCGAAATTTTCGACCCACAGGGTATCTAAGAAATGTAATATTTGCAATTTTCCAAAAATTTTCCCCTCCCCAAAAATGGCGGCCATTTTGAATTTTCGAATTTTTGCCAAAAATGGCAAAACACAAATTTGCTTCTATCTCCTTAACTGTGCGAGATAGAGCAATTTCGTCGAAATTTTCGACCCACAGGGTATCTAAGGAATGTAATATTTGCAATTTTCAAAAAAATTTCCCCTCCCCAAAAATGGCGGCCATTTTGAATTTTCGAATTTTTGCCAAAAATGGCAAAACACAAATTTGCTTCTATCTCCTTAACCGTGCGAGATAGAGCGATTTCGGCAAAATTTTCGACCCACAGGGGATCTAAGGAATGCAATCTTTGCAATTTTCCAAAAATTTTCCCCTCCCCAAAAATGGCGGCCATTTTGAATTTTCGAATTTTTGCCAAAAATGGCAAAACACTAATTTGCTTCTATCTCCTTAACCGTGCGAGATAGAGCGATTTCGGCAAAATTTTCGACACACAGGGTATCTAAGCAATGCAATCTTTGCAATTTTCAAAATATTTTCCCCTCCCCAAAAATGGCGGCCATTTTGAATTTTTGCCAAAAATGGCAAAACACAAATTTGCTTCTATCTCCTTAACCGTGCGAGATAGAGCGATTTCGTCGAAATTTTCGACCCACAGGGTATCTAAGGAATGTAATATTTGCAATTTTCAAAAAATTTTCCCCTCCCCAAAAATGGCGGCCATTTTGAATTTTCGAATTTTTGCCAAAAATGGCAAAACACAAATTTGCTTCTATCTCCTTAACCGTGCGAGATAGAGCGATTTCGTCGAAATTTTCGACCCACAGGGTATCTAAGGAATGCAATCTTTGCAATTTTCCAAAAATTTTCCCCTCCCCAAAAATGGCGGCCATTTTGAATTTTCGAATTTTTGCCAAAAATGGCAAAACACAAATTTGCTTCTATCTCCTTAACCGTGCGAGATAGAGCGATTTCGTCGAAATTTTCGACCCACAGGGTATCTAAGGAATGTAATATTTGCAATTTTCAAAAAATTTTCCCCTCCCCAAAAATGGCGGCCATTTTGAATTTTCGAATTTTTGCCAAAAATGGCAAAACACTAATTTGCTTCTATCTCCTTAACCGTGCGAGATAGAGCGATTTCGGCAAAATTTTAGACGCACAGGGTATCTAAGCAATGCAATCTTTGCAATTTTCAAAATATTTTCCCCTCCCCAAAAATGGCGGCCATTTTGAATTTTCGAATTTTTGCCAAAAATGGCAAAACACAAATTTGCTTCTATCTCCTTAACCGTGCGAGATAGAGCGATTTCGTCGAAATTTTCGACCCACAGGGTATCTAAGGAATGCAATCTTTTCAATTTTCCAAAAATTTTCCCCTCCCCAAAAATGGCGGCCATTTTGAATTTTCGAATTTTTGCCAAAAATGGCAAAACACAAATTTGCTTCTATCTCCTTAACCGTGCGAGATAGAGCGATTTCGTCGAAATTTTCGACCCACAGGGTATCTAAGGAATGCAATCTTTGCAATTTTCCAAAAATTTTCCCCTCCCCAAAAATGGCGGCCATTTTGAATTTTCGAATTTTTGCCAAAAATGGCAAAACACAAATTTGCTTCTATCTCCTTAACCGTGCGAGATAGAGCGATTTCGTCGAAATTTTCGACCCACAGGGTATCTAAGGAATGCAATCTTTGCAATTTTCCAAAAATTTTCCCCTCCCCAAAAATGGCGGCCATTTTGAATTTTCGAATTTTTGCCAAAAATGGCAAAACACAAATTTGCTTCTATCTCCTTAACCGTGCGAGATAGAGCGATTTCGTCGAAATTTTCGACCCACAGGGTATCTAAGGAATGCAATATTTGCAATTTTCAAAAAAATTTCCCCTCCCCAAAAATGGCGGCCATTTTGAATTTTCGAATTTTTGCCAAAAATGGCAAAACACAAATTTGCTTCTATCTCCTTAACCGTGCGAGATAGAGCGATTTCGGCGAAATTTTCGACCCACAGGGGATCTAAGGAATGCAATCTTTGCAATTTTCCAAAAATTTTCCCCTCCCCAAAAATGGCGGCCATTTTGAATTTTCGAATTTTTGCCAAAAATGGCAAAACACTAATTTGCTTCTATCTCCTTAACCGTGCGAGATAGAGCGATTTCGGCAAAATTTTAGACGCACAGGGTATCTAAGCAATGCAATCTTTGCAATTTTCAAAATATTTTCCCCTCCCCAAAAATGGCGGCCATTTTGAATTTTCGAATTTTTGCCAAAAATGGCAAAACACAAATTTGCTTCTATCTCCTTAACCGTGCGAGATAGAGCGATTTCGTCGAAATTTTCGACCCACAGGGTATCTAAGGAATGCAATCTTTTCAATTTTCAAAAAATTTTCCCCTCCCCAAAAATGGCGGCCATTTTGAATTTTCGAATTTTTGCCAAAAATGGCAAAACACAAATTTGCTTCTATCTCCTTAACCGTGCGAGATAGAGCGATTTCGTCGAAATTTTCGACCCACAGGGTATCTAAGGAATGCAATCTTTGCAATTTTCAAAAAATTTTCCCCTCCCCAAAAATGGCGGCCATTTTGAATTTTCGAATTTTTGCCAAAAATGGCAAAACACAAATTTGCTTCTATCTCCTTAACCGTGCGAGATAGAGCGATTTCGTCGAAATTTTCGACCCACAGGGTATCTAAGCAATGCAATCTTTGCAATTTTCCAAAAATTTTCCCCTCCCCAAAAATGGCGGCCATTTTGAATTTTCGAATTTTTGCCAAAAATGGCAAAACACAAATTTGCTTCTATCTCCTTAACCGTGCGAGATAGAGCGATTTCGTCGAAATTTTCGACCCACAGGGTATCTAAGGAATGTAATATTTGCAATTTTCAAAAAAATTTCCCCTCCCCAAAAATGGCGGCCATTTTGAATTTTCGAATTTTTGCCAAAAATGGCAAAACACAAATTTGCTTCTATCTCCTTAACCGTGCGAGATAGAGCGATTTCGGCAAAATTTTCGACCCACAGGGGATCTAAGGAATGCAATCTTTGCAATTTTCCAAAAATTTTCCCCTCCCCAAAAATGGCGGCCATTTTGAATTTTCGAATTTTTGCCAAAAATGGCAAAACACTAATTTGCTTCTATCTCCTTAACCGTGCGAGATAGAGCGATTTCGGCAAAATTTTAGACGCACAGGGTATCTAAGCAATGCAATCTTTGCAATTTTCAAAATATTTTCCCCTCCCCAAAAATGGCGGCCATTTTGAATTTTCGAATTTTTGCCAAAAATGGCAAAACACAAATTTGCTTCTATCTCCTTAACCGTGCGAGATAGAGCGATTTCGTCGAAATTTTCGACCCACAGGGTATCTAAGGAATGCAATCTTTTCAATTTTCAAAAAATTTTCCCCTCCCCAAAAATGGCGGCCATTTTGAATTTTCGAATTTTTGCCAAAAATGGCAAAACACAAATTTGCTTCTATCTCCTTAACCGTGCGAGATAGAGCGATTTCGTCGAAATTTTCGACCCACAGGGTATCTAAGGAATGCAATCTTTGCAATTTTCCAAAAATTTTCCCCTCCCCAAAAATGGCGGCCATTTTGAATTTTCGAATTTTTGCCAAAAATGGCAAAACACAAATTTGCTTCTATCTCCTTAACCGTGCGAGATAGAGCGATTTCGTCGAAATTTTCGACCCACAGGGTATCTAAGGAATGTAATATTTGCAATTTTCAAAAAAATTTCCCCTCCCCAAAAATGGCGGCCATTTTGAATTTTCGAATTTTTGCCAAAAATGGCAAAACACAAATTTGCTTCTATCTCCTTAACCGTGCGAGATAGAGCGATTTCGGCAAAATTTTCGACCCACAGGGGATCTAAGGAATGCAATCTTTGCAATTTTCCAAAAATTTTCCCCTCCCCAAAAATGGCGGCCATTTTGAATTTTCGAATTTTTGCCAAAAATGGCAAAACACTAATTTGCTTCTATCTCCTTAACCGTGCGAGATAGAGCGATTTCGGCAAAATTTTCGACGCACAGGGTATCTAAGCAATGCAATCTTTGCAATTTTCAAAATATTTTCCCCTCCCCAAAAATGGCGGCCATTTTGAATTTTCGAATTTTTGCCAAAAATGGCAAAACACAAATTTGCTTCTATCTCCTTAACCGTGCGAGATAGAGCGATTTCGTCGAAATTTTCGACCCACAGGGTATCTTAGGAATGTAATCTTTGCAATTTTCAAAAAATTTTCCCCTCCCCAAAAATGGCGGCCATTTTGAATTTTCGAATTTTTGCCAAAAATTGCAAAACACAAATTTGCTTCTATCTCCTTAACCGTGCGAGATAGAGCGATTTCGTCGAAATTTTCGACCCACAGGGTATCTAAGGAATGCAATCTTTGCAATTTTCCAAAAATTTTCCCCTCCCCAAAAATGGCGGCCATTTTGAATTTTCGAATTTTTGCCAAAAATGGCAAAACACAAATTTGCTTCTATCTCCTTAACCGTGCGAGATAGAGCGATTTCGTCGAAATTTTCGACCCACAGGGTATCTAAGGAATGCAATCTTTGCAATTTTCCAAAAATTTTCCCCTCCCCAAAAATGGCGGCCATTTTGAATTTTCGAATTTTTGCCAAAAATGGCAAAACACAAATTTGCTTCTATCTCCTTAACCGTGCGAGATAGAGCGATTTCGTCGAAATTTTCGACCCACAGGGTATCTAAGGAATGTAATATTTGCAATTTTCAAAAAAATTTCCCCTCCCCAAAAATGGCGGCCATTTTGAATTTTCGAATTTTTGCCAAAAATGGCAAAACACAAATTTGCTTCTATCTCCTTAACCGTGCGAGATAGAGCGATTTCGGCGAAATTTTCGACCCACAGGGGATCTAAGGAATGCAATCTTTGCAATTTTCCAAAAATTTTCCCCTCCCCAAAAATGGCGGCCATTTTGAATTTTCGAATTTTTGCCAAAAATGGCAAAACACTAATTTGCTTCTATCTCCTTAACCGTGCGAGATAGAGCGATTTCGGCAAAATTTTAGACGCACAGGGTATCTAAGCAATGCAATCTTTGCAATTTTCAAAATATTTTCCCCTCCCCAAAAATGGCGGCCATTTTGAATTTTCGAATTTTTGCCAAAAATGGCAAAACACAAATTTGCTTCTATCTCCTTAACCGTGCGAGATAGAGCGATTTCGTCGAAATTTTCGACCCACAGGGTATCTAAGGAATGGAATCTTTTCAATTTTCAAAAAATTTTCCCCTCCCCAAAAATGGCGGCCATTTTGAATTTTCGAATTTTTGCCAAAAATGGCAAAACACAAATTTGCTTCTATCTCCTTAACCGTGCGAGATAGAGCGATTTCGTCGAAATTTTCGACCCACAGGGTATCTAAGGAATGCAATCTTTGCAATTTTCCAAAAATTTTCCCCTCCCCAAAAATGGCGGCCATTTTGAATTTTCGAATTTTTGCCAAAAATGGCAAAACACAAATTTGCTTCTATCTCCTTAACCGTGCGAGATAGAGCGATTTCGTCGAAATTTTCGACCCACAGGGTATCTAAGGAATGCAATCTTTGCAATTTTCCAAAAATTTTCCCCTCCCCAAAAATGGCGGCCATTTTGAATTTTCGAATTTTTGCCAAAAATGGCAAAACACAAATTTGCTTCTATCTCCTTAACCGTGCGAGATAGAGCGATTTCGTCGAAATTTTCGACCCACAGGGTATCTAAGGAATGTAATATTTGCAATTTTCAAAAAAATTTCCCCTCCCCAAAAATGGCGGCCATTTTGAATTTTCGAATTTTTGCCAAAAATGGCAAAACACAAATTTGCTTCTATCTCCTTAACCGTGCGAGATAGAGCGATTTCGGCAAAATTTTCGACCCACAGGGGATCTAAGGAATGCAATCTTTGCAATTTTCCAAAAATTTTCCCCTCCCCAAAAATGGCGGCCATTTTGAATTTTCGAATTTTTGCCAAAAATGGCAAAACACTAATTTGCTTCTATCTCCTTAACCGTGCGAGATAGAGCGATTTCGGCAAAATTTTAGACGCACAGGGTATCTAAGCAATGCAATCTTTGCAATTTTCAAAATATTTTCCCCTCCCCAAAAATGGCGGCCATTTTGAATTTTCGAATTTTTGCCAAAAATGGCAAAACACAAATTTGCTTCTATCTCCTTAACCGTGCGAGATAGAGCGATTTCGTCGAAATTTTCGACCCACAGGGTATCTAAGGAATGCAATCTTTTCAATTTTCAAAAAATTTTCCCCTCCCCAAAAATGGCGGCCATTTTGAATTTTCGAATTTTTGCCAAAAATGGCAAAACACAAATTTGCTTCTATCTCCTTAACCGTGCGAGATAGAGCGATTTCGTCGAAATTTTCGACCCACAGGGTATCTAAGGAATGCAATCTTTGCAATTTTCCAAAAATTTTCCCCTCCCCAAAAATGGCGGCCATTTTGAATTTTCGAATTTTTGCCAAAAATGGCAAAACACAAATTTGCTTCTATCTCCTTAACCGTGCGAGATAGAGCGATTTCGTCCAAATTTTCGACCCACAGGGTATCTAAGGAATGCAATCTTTGCAATTTTCCAAAAATTTTCCCCTCCCCAAAAATGGCGGCCATTTTGAATTTTCGAATTTTTGCCAAAAATGGCAAAACACAAATTTGCTTCTATCTCCTTAACCGTGCGAGATAGAGCGATTTCGTTGAAATTTTCGACCCACAGGGTATCTAAGGAATGTAATATTTGCAATTTTCAAAAAAATTTCCCCTCCCCAAAAATGGCGGCCATTTTGAATTTTCGAATTTTTGCCAAAAATGGCAAAACACAAATTTGCTTCTATCTCCTTAACCGTGCGAGATAGAGCGATTTCGGCAAAATTTTCGATCCACAGGGGATCTAAGGAATGCAATGTTTGCAATTTTCCAAAAATTTTCCCCTCCCCAAAAATGGCGGCCATTTTGAATTTTCGAATTTTTGCCAAAAATGGCAAAACACTAATTTGCTTCTATCTCCTTAACCGTGCGAGATAGAGCGATTTCGGCAAAATTTTCGACGCACAGGGTATCTAAGCAATACAATCTTTGCAATTTTCAAAATATTTTCCCCTCCCCAAAAATGGCGGCCATTTTGAATTTTCGAATTTTTGCCAAAAATGGCAAAACACAAATTTGCTTCTATCTCCTTAACCGTGCGAGATAGAGCGATTTCGTCGAAATTTTCGACCCACAGGGTATCTAAGGAATGTAATCTTTGCAATTTTCAAAAAATTTTCCCCTCCCCAAAAATGGCGGCCATTTTGAATTTTCGAATTTTTGCCAAAAATTGCAAAACACAAATTTGCTTCTATCTCCTTAACCGTGCGAGATAGAGCGATTTCGTCGAAATTTTCGACCCACAGGGTATCTAAGGAATGCAATCTTTGCAATTTTCCAAAAATTTTCCCCTCCCCAAAAATGGCGGCCATTTTGAATTTTCGAATTTTTGCCAAAAATGGCAAAACACAAATTTGCTTCTATCTCCTTAACCGTGCGAGATAGAGCGATTTCATCGAAATTTTCGACCCACAGGGTATCTAAGGAATGCAATCTTTGCAATTTTCCAAAAATTTTCCCCTCCCCAAAAATGGCGGCCATTTTGAATTTTCGAATTTTTGCCAAAAATGGCAAAACACAAATTTGCTTCTATCTCCTTAACCGTGCGAGATAGAGCGATTTCATCGAAATTTTCGACCCACAGGGTATCTAAGGAATGTAATATTTGCAATTTTCAAAAAATTTTCCCCTCCCCAAAAATGGCGGCCATTTTGAATTTTCGAATTTTTGCCAAAAATGGCAAAACACAAATTTGCTTCTATCTCCTTAACCGTGCGAGATAGAGCGATTTCGTCGAAATTTTCGACCCACAGGGTATCTAAGGAATGCAATCTTTGCAATTTTCCAAAAATTTTCCCCTCCCCAAAAATGGCGGCCATTTTGAATTTTCGAATTTTTGCCAAAAATGGCAAAACACAAATTTGCTTCTATCTCCTTAACCGTGCCAGATAGAGTGATTTCGTCAAAATTTTCGACCCACAGGGTATCTGAGCATTGTACTCTTGGTAATTTCTAAAAAATTTTCCCCTCCCCTAAAATGGCGGCCATTTTGAATTTTCAAATTTTTGCCAAAAATGGCAAAACACAAATTTGCTTCTATCTCCTTAACCATGCGAGATAGAGCGATTTCGTCGAAATTTTCAACCCACAGGGTATCTAAGGAATGTAATCTTTGCAATTTTCAAAAAATTTTCCCCTCCCCAAAAATGGCAGCCATTTTGAATTTTCGAATTTTTGCCCAAAATGGAAAAACACAAACTGGCCTTAACCGTGCAAAATAGAGTTATTTTGTTGAAATTTTCGACCCATAGGGTATCTAAGAAATGTACTCTTGGCAATTTTCAAAAAAATTTCCTTTTCCCAATAATGGCGGCCATTTTGAATTTTCAAATTTTTGCCAAAAATAGAAAAACAGGAATTGGCTTCTATCTTCTTAACCGTGCAAGATAGAGTGATTTCGTCAAAATTTTCAACCCAACCAATGCAAAAAGGCATGAAGCTGAAATAAATTACATCTACACTATCAAATATTTAAGCATCATTGATATATTTTACAAATGAAACAGGGTCTTGTAAGACTACTGTACAATTTGGGCAAAAGGTTCATGGGTGGACATTACACATGATAATGTGTGTTCTTCTATGCTATCCTGTTTCTATTCGCATCTACTATCAACAGGGCGGCCTATTTCTAGTTCCAATTTTTTTTTAAATTTTGTCGACCATTTTGAATTTTCAATTTTTTTGCAAAATTGAAAAAAAAAAAAAATGCTGATATCTCGAACATTGTGCCAGATAAAACAATTTCGGCAAAATTTTTGACCCACAGGGTATCTATGAAAAAATGCTAATATCTCGAAAACTGCTAGATAGAGCGATTTCGATGAAATTTTTTACCCTCAGGTTACCTAAAAATGGCGGCCAAAGGCTATAAGCAGAGCATTTTCTTCATACTTTAGCACTCACCTTTATATCCCTTTTGGGACGCTTTGTTTTGCTGTGCAAAAACATTATCTTTTTTTTTGCAAGCGATCCTCTAGTTTACAGATTCCTTTGAATTCATGGGAAAGGTATGCACCCATAGCCTCTTAAAGTTCACAGAAAGTATCACTATCATATTTGCTTACTGTTTATGGTTTGTGCGATTTTATGCACCCAACACTTCACTTCTGAAATTCAGGTATAGCTGTGACATCTGTGGCTTGGACTACCACTTGCTTTTTCGCTATCATATTCCATTGACAGCTCAGATTTTAGTAGAACCTGTCCAACCTGTCATGCAGATTTCTCCAAAACTACTACAGCTACAGATTTTTTGTCAATTAATTGTCCTAATGAATTTTCACGTCCTTGAAAATTTTGTTGGTTTTGTGGACTAGGCCTAAAGATAAGTAAGTAACAGCAATTTTAGCTACTTTGAGGAAAGGACTTGTAACGCAAAAACTATTGCGATTAAGAGGTTTTTTTTAAAATATGTTGTTCAGCTACTTTGTCCTTTGCTAAGATAGTGGTAGGACCGTGTATAGAAATCAAAACTGGTTACCGGGGCTTTGAAACGAACGAAATCCGGTATTTTGTAGTCTTGTCAGTGTGCAGTAAAATTATTCACACTTATAACTGGAAATGGCTTTCGCCAGAAATTATTAAGTACATAAACATGATTTTTGCTCAATATTAAGTAAAAATGTGACATATTTCACAAAATATGTATATTTTTTGTCGTTTTGATGAAGTATCGGCCATTAGGTGGTCCAAAATGATGACGTTTTCAATAACCGGTTCCCAAATATTCTTTGCGAATTTCGTTATTTTTGCCAGAAACGGACGAAAATCCACATACCGGTTTATCGTTCACTACTATAAGATGGTACAAAGTTTGTGGTTCCAATGCATGCCATAAGTGAGTAATAGTATTTTCTTATTTGTAGCAAAATAATGAAAGAAGTAAATGTCAAATATCTTCAAAAGTATTAAAGTTATGCAAATCTTTTCAGGTATGTTATTCATCTAGTTATGTCATCCACGTACGCATGAACAACTCCTCCTCCTAAACTACATGACCCAGAGACATGCTGCTTTTTTATGTCGTCACTCTGCAGCGTTGGCATCCGCGTGAACAACTTTTCCTCCAAAACTACAAGGTCTAGAGACATGCTGTTTCTTTTAAAAGATACCTTATCTATCGAGGATGAAAAAGTGTTCAAGGCATGCAAATCTGTCTGTTCGTCTGTTTGCTGGAGCCATTACAAGGGAGGTACCCCCACCAAAAGTCTGAAAATTTCAACACATTATCACATTTTTCTCATTGATCATTGCAGGGATTTCTCTCATATCTTGCATATATGTACTAGGCCACCAGTAGATTCCGTTGTGGGAGTGTCAGACCTGGATCTTTCTTAATTATTATTTTATGAATTTTTTAAATAATTTTTAATGCATTAAAATTCATGAAATCATGCACTAAATCACTTATAACTTGAAAAGTATCGCATTTAGAGCATTTTGTCAAAATATGTTATTCAGCTACTTTTTTCATAGCTACAACATGGTGAGTAAATTGAGTGTCTATCCCAATAGCTAAGTGAGTAATAGCTACTTTCTGACTTTTCAGTACCTCCCATAGTGAGTAAAATCACCTATAACTTGAAAACTATTGCATATACAGAATTTTGTGTAAATATGTTATTCAGCTACTGTTGGGTCAGCTACAACATAGTAAATTTCAGACATGTTGCTCATTGCATAGCTGAGTAATAGCTACTTTCAGGTTATCAGTGTTGAGTAAATCAGTTGTAACTTGAAAGCTATTTATTATTGCATTTAGAGTAGTTTGTTTACATATGTTATTCAGCTAATTTTTGGTCAGCTATAACATAGTGAAATTGCGGACCTGTAGCTCATTACATAGCTGAGCAATAGCAATTTTCAGGTTCTCACTGTTGAGTAAATCACTTGTAACTTGAAAGCTATTCCATTTACCGTATTTTGTTTAAATATGTTGTTCACCTACTTTTGGGTCAGCTATAATATAGTGAAATTACAGACCTGTAGCTCATGGCATAGCTGGGCAATAGCTATTTTCAGGTTCTCACTGTTGAGTAAATCAGTTGTAACTCGAATATTATTGCATTTACAGTATTTTGTTTAAATATGTTGTTCACCTACTTTTGGGTCAGCTATAACATAGAAAAATTTCAGACCTGTAGCTCATTGGATAGCTGAGTAATAGCTACTTTGAGGTTATCACTGTTGAGTAAATCCGTTGTAACTTGAAAAGTATTGCATTTGGAGCATTTTGTTTAAATACCGTATTCACCTAATTTTTGGTCAGCTATAACATAGTAAAATTGCAGACCTGTAGCTCATTACATAGCTGAAAAATAGCTGTTTTCAGGTTCTCACTGTTCAGTAAATCAGTTGTAACTTGAAAACTTTTCCTTTTATTACGCTACAATAGCTTACCATGTGGGACTTAATGCTGTTCTCGGGTTGCCACACCCGGGGCCAACGTCTTGGAAAAAAAGATTGTTCTTGTTAGCCACCGGATATACTGGTAGTTGTCGTCACGTGATAACTTCTGACCAATCGCCCTACTTTCTCGTTGGCCACGATGACTGATAGCAGTTTGTAAATATACAGACATTTTCATTTATTTCTCAGTATTCACATATTGTTGGAGGCTAATATTTGGATATTTCTTTAAATATATGTCATAGATTATCCTGTAAAATTTTTAATTTCACAACTTAAGTATTTTCCTTACAATCCGCGTGTTTTGAGTTTTCTCGGTTCAGGCAATTTCAATTGTACATCTTTTTATTGCGTTAAAATGTCCCTTCATCAAGCAAACAAAGACAAACCAAGAGCTCAGAAATGCCGCCATTTTTGCTTCAGTTTTGATACTCATAATTACTGCCCTACCTGTAGGGAGGCTGGCAAGGGAGATGACCCCTGTGTCACTTTTGAAGCACCCTGCCATATTTGTACGTCTCTCTCTGATGAACAATTACAAAAAATTCAAAACAGGAAGCGGTACTTAAAAAAGCAAAAAGCGGAAACTAGTTCCAAAGATGAACTAGATCTCTTGGGTGAAGGCGATGGGGACTCTTTTAATGGTTCTAATGCAGACCTTGAGAGTGCTGCCGATAACCTCTTTACCTCACCCCCCCGTCCTCAAACTCTCGCCTTCAGTTCTTTATCACTAAAGACCCCAGCCAAGGCTGTTCCTCCCACCCCAGGTACTATTTTACAAAACAAAATTCAAAGAAATCTAGAGAAATCCCTGGGTGATTCCTTAAATATACATATCCAGCAGCAAATGGGTTCCTTCCAGGCATCCATGTTAGAAGCATTTCAATCACTCCGAGAGGAGTTGGCAGTTAAAAAATCTGCCGAGGTTGATCCCTCGCCTCATGCTTCAAAAGCTGGTCCATCTAGCAACTCTGCTGCTCATCTGGACCTACCCCCTCCGAGGTCAAGTACTAATGCACAGTCCGAGGCAATGGATGTGGACGTTGGTCCAGCACTCCCTCCTCGTCTAGTACTAAATCAAACTTCCTCGGATCAGTACGTCGCCCCTTCTGAAGCAATTCCGAAGGATTCCTCATACTCACATAAAAAACAAAGCCACAGGCATACAGTAACACCAAGCTCTGCCTCGGATCATCAGGATGAGGATTCCGACGAATCTCGGATCCATCCTAGACCTAAGAAACACTCTGACAAGAGCAAGCATAAATCTAGGTCCAGATATGTGTCATCTTCAGAGGAAGATCACTCCCCTGTGGCTAGACACAGGTCTTCTAAGCCCTCTAGGGCTCAGCCCTCAGGCGCAGCTTCTGATCAAGACCTCCCACAACATGATCCAGACCCCCCTTATTATAGGGAAGTAGCCCTGTCTGACATTCCCTCCCAATACTCTGAAGAGGTAGACACCTTCAGGCGCATTCTTTCTCTCCCTGACCCCAGGGACTCTATGCCTAGGTCCTCAACTTCAGTGTTGGGTCTGGATGACAAAAAAGGCCGTCAAGAGCTCAGACCTAGAGGTCCTTCCTCTATCCTACCACTTAGCTCAGTTATCAAGGATGCCTTTGATAAATTTCAACATGATTTCAAAGCTGCCAATTTATCTGAGGGAAAATATGTCAAGCTCCTCCTTCCACTTCTAAGTGGTACAAGGTTGGACAGCCCACTTTTCAAGACAAAATCCAGGAGTTGAATACGGACTTTGCCAAGATCTGTATTACTCCTAGACCTCCTGGGGCACCAGTAGCCAAAGTCCCTATGCCAGTCCTTAAGAAGCTGGAACATCAGGCTAGACAAAATATCTCAACCCTCAATTTCACTGCTGCCTTTGCCAAAACCTCTTCTTCTTGCAATGCTTCCTTGGAGAAGTGTCAACATAGCATCAAGTCAACTGTCAAGAAGATTAAGTCTCAGATCCAGAAAGGTGCCAATCCTGAGAAAGCAGCAAAGCGCGGATATGAGTAAGTTGCTGAGTACTTGGATTTTTGGAACAAGACGGTTCTTGTTCAACATAGAGCTCTTACCTGTCTCAGCAAATCGCTAGCCCATATTCTCCAGAGGGAATTATATTCCATGGCTAATACCGGCTTGCTTAGGCGCGAAGCCGAAATGACTCTATTGCATCCCCAGCTAGGGGAAACGAGACGCCAAGAACTTAGGAACTCGTCCTTCTGGGACTCCTCCTTGTTCGAGTCTCAACTTGTAAAGGAAGGTGAGGACTTCCTTCTCAAAAAAGGCACCTCAAAAGATTCTCAGGGTTTTGCACCCTACCAGAATAAGCCCTTTCGTGGCCCCCACAAGAAAAGAGGCTCCTACAGGAAACGCCCCTATGGGGGCAATACCTCTCAAAGCAGTAACCAATCCTTTCCCTCGGGAAGAGGAAAATCCAACTTCAGAGGCTCCAGGGGTCGTTTTCGACCCCACAATAGAGGAAGGGGGCGTGGAAACCCCCCTTCGCAATGACTCCTCCAAAGCCTCATTCAGTCCACCAGTAGGAAGTCGCCTCCGTTCTTTCAAGAGAGACTGGCTAACAAAAAAAAGTTCTCAAAACGTGTTAAACATTATCACCAATGGCTACGTTCTGCCATTCCGTTCAAAGCCAAACTTGATCAGATTCCCTCTGATTCTATCAGAGTACAAGGCCCAACAAAAAGACCAAGCCTTGGCCACTTGTATCCAGTCTCTCTTGTCAAAGAACGCCATCGAAAGGGTGGAAAACGTAAAATCTCTCGGGTTTTACAGTCGCCTGTTCCTAGTACCCAAGCCTCACCAAAGGTGGAGGCCAGTCATAGACCTAAGAAGGCTCAACACTTTTCTCCATGTAGAAAAGTTCAAAATGGAAACCCCGGAGTCCATTCGTATAGACCTGTCAGACGCATACCTTCACATCCCCATCCATCCAAACTCAAGGAAGTACCTAAGGTTTTGCTACAAGGCCCAGGTGTTCCAGTTCACCTCCCTACCTTTCGGACTGGCCACAGCCCCCCAGGTCTTTACGATGATCGTAAAGGAAGTGAAACTAATGGCCCTCTCAAGAGGACTCAGAATTCACCAATACCTGGACGACTGGCTGATCAGGTCCCAGTCCCAGGAGGAATCTCAAAGGGACACACAGGCAGTGGTAGACCTAACCCAATCCTTGGGTTGGATAATCAACCAGGAAAAATCAGAACTGAAACCTACTCAGGTGTTTTCGTTCGTGGGCTACGAATACCACCTAGATTCAGCCCTTGTAAGACCCACTCACGAGAGATGGCTCAAACTTCAGGATTTGATCCTACGACTCAAGTCAAAACGTGTTTTGACTGCAAGATGTTTGATGTCTCTAATTGGGTTGCTAGCCTCAACGGAGAAAATGGTCCCGGAGGGACGCCTTCACACGAGGCCCTTTCAGTTTCATCTCAAGGAGCACTGGAGATATCCTCAGTCGCTGGACAACCTCCTTCCTTGGACAGAAGCCATTGTAGCCCACCTAGATTGGTGGCAAAACCCCTCAAATGTGATGAAAGGCGCAGACCTTCATCCCAAGGACCACAGTATCCAACTCTTTACCGACGCCTCAAACGAAGGTTGGGGCGCTCACTTAGATCAAAATTCTACAAAAGGGCTGTGGTCAGAGCGGGAAAAAAGGCTACACATAAATGTCCTGGAATTGAAGGCGGTCTCCCTGGCCCTTCAAGACTTCAAGGACCAGTGCCAGAATCAAACAGTGTTAGTTGCGACGGACAACTCAACAGTGGTAGCCTACATCAACAAGCAAGGGGGAACTCACTCAGCAGAGATGTGCGCTCTCCTGTGGAAAATCATGACCTGGTGCCATCACTACCATATAACATTGAAAGCCAGGCACATTCCAGGGTGTCTGAATGTGATGGCCGACCTCCTATCCAGGTCCAACCAAGTGCAGTCAACAGAATGGTCCCTGCACCCTCAGGTCTTCAAGCAAATCTGCCGAAAGTGGTTGACCCCTCATGTAGACTTATTCGCTACTCACCTGAATCACAAACTCCCTCTATATGTGTCTCCTATCCCAGACCCAAGGGCCTGGAACATAGATGCTCTGAACATAAACTGGACCAACCTCACGGCCTACGCCTACCCTCCTACGGCTCTCCTTCACAAGGTGATCCAAAAGATCAAGCAATGCCATTGCCTGATCATCGTGATAGCCCCAGGCTGGCCAGGGATGCCCTGGTTTTGGGACCTAGTGCAGCTCTCAACAGAGATCCCACTACAACTCCCAGTGTCAACGACCCTACTCAAACAGTCCCACAACTATGTGTTCCACAACAATCCACAACAGCTGAACCTCCACGCCTGGTGTCTAGGAGCGGACAACTCCAAGAACAAGGCTTCTCTGTGGAGGTGGCAGAGAGAATTGCTGCCCCTCAGCGGTCATCAACAAGGACCATCTACAGGTCAAAGTGGGCCCTATTTGAAAAATGGTGCAGAGAAAATTCGGTGGATTTCTCCACTCCATCTGTGAAACAAATCTCAGATTTTTTCATGTACCTGTACCAAGATCTAAACAGGCGCCCCTCGACCATTGATGGTTACAGGACTGCTATCGTTGACACTTTGGGCCCAACGGCCCAACACATCGCACACAATGCAGACCTTCATAGGTTACTCTCCAGTTTCCACAGGGATCGTCCTAAAAGTTCCAGAAATTTACCCAAGTGGAACCTTTCTGTTGTCCTCAACGAGCTCACCAAAGCACCATTTGAGCCCATGAAAGACTCAGACCTCAAACATCTTACTCTCAAAACTGCTTTCTTGCTAGCCTTGGCCTCCGGCAAGCGCCGCAGCGAAGTCCATGCCTGGGTCGCTAACAAAGTAGCTAATTTAGGCCAATGGGAAAAGGTAGCCTTGTTCCCTTCTTCTGATTTCATAGCCAAAAACCAACTAGCAAGAGAAGGTTCTCAAAGTGTGTCACCAGTGACTATTCCTGCTTTGACTACCATTGTAGATAGACAGTTTAAGGAAGACAGGACCCTGTGTCCCATGCGGGCCCTGAGGTTCTATTTGGACCGAACTAAAGACCTGAGAGGGTCTCGTTCTCTCCTTTTTATCTCCTTTAAGAAAGGACATACCTCAGACATCAGACCCGCTACACTCTCCTCATGGTTGAAACAAACCATTCTACTTTGTTATAAACAAGCAGATCAACAAGCCTTGGACTTGGTCCAAGTCAAAGCGCATGACATCCGGGCCTTCGCGGCCTTTAAGGCCTTTTACGGTGGAGTATCGGTGGACCAAATCATGCAAGCCTGTCACTGGAAAGCTCACAACACATTCACAAATTTTTACCTAGAAGACCTTACTTGGTCGGACACCGACAACAATATGTATCTGGGACCCGTAGTGGCGGCACAACAAGTCCTAGATTCCCCTCAGACCAGTTGTCCTCGGAAAGAAAAAGGGGGGGGGGGGGGGGGGGGGGCACATCCGCTACAACCAAGTCTTCAGGAGTCTCTCCCAGGATCTAGGTATTCCTTTACCTTCAAGATGTCACGGGTAAGGTCATTTTATTTTTTCAATTATCAAGTAATTTCTATTAAGGACTTAGTCAGTTGTCGTTAATCTCATATTTCAGGTTAAAAATTTCATGAGATGCCCGACCACGGGTTGGTCAGTCACACGTGAAGGTCTAATAGGGACCCTTAGACCTCGAAGTGAGCACTGCTGCACTTCCGTCCTACTACCAAACATCTGGACAGTTTTTAGCACTGCCCCTTTTTACTCAGGTTTTTGGCTCATTACAGGCCCGATCTTCGGGATCGGGGCTCTGTAAAAGGGACTCAGACTGGCATTTCTGGCACTATTCTGTATATATTAATTCAAATCTTAGAAAAAAATTACATATCTTCCAGTCTCAGCTGTAATCCCGCCACCGGGCGGTTGAATTCAGCATTAAGTCCCACATGGTAAGCTATTGTAGCGTAATAAAATTGTAAATTTTAATTACTTAAATGTAGCTTTTATAAGCTACAAGCTTACCATGTGGGACTTAGAAGAGTCCCACCCTGCCTCCCCGCTGTTTACAGCTGAGGGGTAGGTTTAATAAAATTTCAACGAGAAAGTAGGGCGATTGGTCAGAAGTTATCACGTGACGACAACTACCAGTATATCCGGTGGCTAACAAGAACGATCTTTTTTTCTAAGACGTTGACCCCGGGTGTGGCAACCCGAGAACAGCATTAAGTCCCACATGGTAAGCTTGTAGCTTATAAAAGCTACATTTAAGTAATTAAAATTTACAAATTTACAGTATTTTGTTTAAATATGCTGTTCACCTACTTTTGGGTCAGCTATAAGATAGTGAAACTGCAGACCTGTAGCTCATGGCATGGCTGAGCAATAGCTACTTTGAGGTTCTCACTGTAGAGTAAATCAGTTGTAACTTGAAAACTATTGCATTTAGAATATTTTGTTTAAATATGTTGTTCACTTACTTTTGGGTCAGCTGTAACATAGTGCAATTACAGACCTACAGCTCATGGCATAGCTGAGCAATAGCTATTTTTAGGTTCTAATTGTTGAGTAAATCAGTTGTAAATTGAAAACTATTGCATTTACAGTATTTTGTTTAAATGTGTTATTAACCTACTTTTGAGTTAGCTATACCGCAGTAATATTGCAGCACTTTAACTCATTGCATAGCTGAGCAAAAGCTTCTTTGAGATTCTCTCTGTTGAATAAATCAGTTGTAACTCGAAAACTTCTTTCACTTCTACTCTGAAACTCAAAACACACAGTCAGCTGACACAGAGCCCGTTCACGGGCACTGATTGCTTGTTTTTGATAAACTATCGCATAGTAAAGTTTCAGACCTGTTGCACATTGAATTGCCGGGTAATAGCTACTTTGAAATTCTTACTATTGAGTAAATAATGGTAACTCAAAAACTATTGCAGTTAGAATATTTTCCTAAAATATAATGTTCAGCTACTTTGTCCTTAGCTATGAGATGGCATATAGTTCAGGGTTCCATAGCATGCCCTAAGTGAGTAATAGCAATTCTCCTATTGTAGCAAAATGATGACAGACGTAAATATCAAATATCCTCAAAAGTATTAAAGTTATGCAATTCATTGCAAAAAGATCTAGCGACCACTGGTATTTTTATTATTATCTCCCACTTGGCTTTAGCCTGAGAGGGAGATTATGAAATGCATCATGTGTGTGCATGTGTTGGTGGGTGCATGCGTGCATTAGTGTGTCATGCAGATTTCTCCATAACTACTGCAGCTACAGAATTTTTTTCAATTAATTTTCCTAATAAATTTTCATGCCCCTGAAACTTTGGGGGGTTTGGTGGACAGGATAAAGATAAGTGAGTAATAGCAATTTTACCTACTTTAAGTGAATGGCTTTTTACTCGAACTCTATTGCAGTTACAGTATTTTCTTAAAATATGTTGTTCAGTTACTTTCTCCTTATCTATAACATTGTACATAGTTTGGTATTCCATTGTATGCCATAAGTGAATGATAGCTACTTTCTCATTTGTAGCAAAATAATGTATCAATCTTCAAAAGTATTAAAGTTAGGCGAATTATTTCAATGTTACTCAGTTTGTTTTTGATAAGCTTTTGTATACTTCTTTTGTTTCCAGGCATTTTAAGGAAAAATATTTGATATATCTTTACCAAATTTGGTATGAGCAATAGTTAGGTCAATAGCTTGCTTGGGATTGCTTTTAGTGATAATAGCTATATAACTGACTGAGTAATAGCTACCTAGCTACTTTGAGTAGCTTTTTTACCCCACAGCCCTAAAGCCCAAAAGTTTGTCCGGGCTGTATCTCAGAAACCGTAAGGTGTAGGAAGTTGATACTTGGTTAGGGGGTGTAGGTGTGCAACGTCATGGTCTGACCTTGATTTGACCTTTGACCTTGCCGTAGTGACCTTGACCTATAAAATCTTGTCCGGGCTATATCTCGGAAACCGTAAGGTGTAGAAAGTTGATACTCGGTAGGACATTGGTTACGCGCTGTAGGTGTGCATCGTCATGGTCTGACCTTGATTTGACCTTGCTGTAGTGACCTTGACCTATAAAATCTTGTCTGGGCTATATCTCGGAAGCCGTAAGGTGTATTAAGTTGATACTTGGTAGGGACATTGGTTAGGGGGTGTACGTGTGCAACGTCATGGTCTGACCTTGGCCTGACCTTTGACCCTGCCGTAGTGACCTTGACTTATAAAATCTTGTCCGGGCTATATCTCAGAAACCGTAAGGTGTAGGAAGTTGATACTTGGTATGGACATTGGTTAGGGGGTGTAGGTGTGCAGCGTCAGGGTCTGACCTTGATTTGAGGTCACTGTTAAAGTCATATTAGAATTCATTAAGAATTTTACTTTTACAACTTCCGATTGTAACAGATGGAATTTCATCAAGTGAGTCACAGACTTTGCTCCAACACCACACATAAGCATTCATTGAATGTATTGCCACTTCTGTATGCATGGTAATAGTCAAAACATCCAAACCATAATTCAGCCATGCCAGATGGAGATAAAGAGTGTCATAATGTTTAGTTTACTGATTAATGCTGTCCTCTTGTTAATGAATTGTCTTGTTTTAATACTTCATCTTTACATGCATTATCTTTCTCTTAGACATTATTTTCTCTATTTAAACATTGTTTGAACCTTTATATAACTGACAGTGCTCTGAAAGTATCCTGAACTTTGTACTGATACACTACATCTAAAAGAGTGTCGTAATGTTTGGTTTACTGATTGGTATCTGTCAAAATGCCTGTAGATGAGTGGTTGTTCAGGAAACTGGAGAAACTCATCCTCACCATGGCAGAAGGCTACCGCTCCAGAACGTCGGAAACAGCTGGTCTACTGAGGGATCATGTTATTAAAACCCCTAGGACATCAAGATGGTACGACATGTACACTGATCAGAAGGACTATGTGAGGTCAAAGGTGTTATCTTGGTCACCGGAACCGGCCAAGCTCAACAGCAGCTTCAGCAGGATAGCTAGACACAATTTGCCTTCTGCCCCACCCTCCCGGCCTGTTTTTCAAGACATTGAGGAAGTGGGAGAGGTCAGCAAGGGAGCAGACTGATATGTAACCAGACTGCTGGATTAGCCATTGCATCACAAAAGTTCAGGACACTATGGTTGGACAGTAGAAGACACTCCACACTGATAAGGGCAAAGGCGAGGCTTCAGGAAGGTCTCAGCACGCTGTAGACGAGCTTGAATCCTTGTTTCCTGACCAGTTGCTACTTAGAGCAGAGGAGGAGGTCTCACGTAGTTAAGAAGGATGTTCTTTTGGCAGTTCACACAGGAAGCCCCGGTCGTTTTCAACCATATACTTCCTCAACTACCAAGCCATCTCATCAACTGGACCGGTTGTCCGATGTACCAGCTTGGAAGCAGATAAGGGACCAGCAGCAGGGCAAGAAAGGTGGCAAGGCCTCAACTTTCACACAGAAACAGGCCAAGAGTTCAAAACAATGTAAATGACAATTACTATGTAAAGTGTGTTACCAGACTGAAGGACTGTGTTTGTGTGTCCGTAAAGATGACAGGTTTGAGCCCTTCACCAGTGATAGCCGAAAGCAAGGATCTGACTAGCAAGAGCAAGACTGTAAATTTACAAACTCATGTGTTATTAATCCTGTTCTTTTTTGTCAAAGGGTATCCACAAAAGAAACGTGTAAATCCCAGTTGTGGTTATCACTGTCAAAGAATAAAGTGTGTGAAAGATGTTTCCAGTGTAGATCACTTGTGTTCTGTAAATCTTGTCAAAAATGTCCAAACTGTTGCTCCAGATCTTCCTGTAGGGACAAGATTCCACCAGTTTTGGAATAAATGGGCAGCCCTAGGGGCCAGTCCCAAAGTGATAACAGTGCTCAGAGAAGGCTACACCCTCCCCTTCCAGTTCTGGCAAAATTTGACCAGGACACCAACTGTCATAACCTCTACTTGCTGGAGGCATTGCATCAGCTTCTGACCAAAAATGCAGTGGAACCGGTGGCAACTCAAAAATCCCTGGGGTTTTACAACAGGCTATTTTTGGTACCCAAACCCAACAACTGGTGGAGACCTATCTTGCACCTGAGCACCTTGAACAGCTTTCTAAACACAGAGTCGTTCAAAGTGGAGACACCAGAGACAATAAGAACACCCCTACAGACAGGGAGTGGGTTACCTCCATAGATTACAAAGACGCATACTTCCACATACAATTCACAGTCAATCCAGGAAGTACATGTGTTTTCACGTCCAGGGTCGGTCCTACCAGTTCAAAGCACTACCCTTTTGGCCTGTCCACAGCACCCATGGAGTTCACAGTGGTAGCCAAAGAGGTGAAACTGATGGCTTTACAGAGGGGTATAAGGATCCACCAGTACCTAGACGACTGGTTGGTCAGAGCCAGGTCCCACCATACCTGTCTCCAGCATACACAGACTGTGGTAGCTCTCTGTCGAGAGCTAGGTTGGCTGGTGAACAGGGTAAAATCAGAACTGGATCCAAAACAGGTTTTCAACTTAGTAGGTTACCAGTTCAACCTGAAAGAGGGCAAAGTCACACCCACACCAGAGCATTGGCAGGCCTTAACCACCAAGATCCAAACCATACTGTCTGGTCCGGTGTTCCCGTTCTGGCAGTTCATGTCCCTCATAGGTCTGCTCATAGCAACAGAAAAACAAGCCCACCTAGGTCAGCTCCATATGAGGCCTATACAGTGGCACTTGAAGAACAACTGGAGGGTCCCAGAATCACTAGAAAAGGTGATACCAGTCCCCAGGTTGCTCCACCCTCACTTAATATGGTGGCAGGAGGAAAGCAATGTGCTTTAACATCAACCATTACACCCAACATGCTCTGCAGATCTTTACAGACGCATCAAATGAAGAGTGGGGCGCTCACTTAAACGATCGCACTGCAAGGGAACCTGGTCCCTTCCAGAAAGCAAGCTACACATAAACCATGTGGAACTAAAGCCGGTCTTTCTGGCTATAAAAGAGTTCGAAGACCTCTGTTTGAACAATATAGTGCTGGTAGCCACAGACAACACTACAGTGGCTGCATATATAAACAAAGAAGGGGGATGAAGCCGGGCCCCCTGTGTGTCCTTCTCTAGAGAATCCTGACCTGGTGTGCCAGGAGACAAGTAACCCTCAAAGCTCGACACATCCCAGGCTGGCTGAATGTGATAGCAGACAAACTATACAGACTAGGCCAGACCATTCAAACAGAATGGTCCCTTCACTCAGAGGTCTTCCAAGCAATATGCTCCCGGTGGCACCAGCCCCAAGTTGACCTGTTTGCCACCAGATTCAACAACAAACTACCACAGTTTGTGTCACCGGTTCCAGACCCCCAGGCCTGGGCAGTGGATGCATTCAGTCTGTCTTGGGAAGATCTGGACACATATGCCTTCCCACCAGCAGCCATCTTGGGCAAAATGGTGGAGAAGTTGCAGGACTACCCATGCAACAGGATCATACCGATTGCACCAGGGTGACACGCGTACTGACTTACCAGTGTATTTGTGCATCTTCATCTGCTGCCATGTCTATGGTATTTGTTTCATCTCGAGGAACTGAATTATTCTGAACTGCATTCAAGTTCAGTACAGTGACCAGTGTACATCCAAATACAGAAAAGTGTTTTGTGTACTTTTAATTTGAGAACTTATCTTGTTACAATGTTGTTGTATTAGCATTCCCGTTTTCCGTACTTAGGCTTGATGAGTACTTAATTTTCTGTTAACTAAGAAAAGTTATCATTTTAATATCACTATTGTATTTATTTCCTCTGTTACTTTGCATTTCTAACACGAATAAAACTTATGTTTGGGAAACACTATACTATTATTTGCCAATACATTTCAACCTTAAATGTAACAGAGTCTACGTGGACCGTTTTTGTCAGATGGTGTGAGAAAAATCAGGTGGACGTCCAGTCTCCCTCTATAAAGGACATTGCGGATTTCCTCCTTTTCCTTTTCCAGGAGAGACACCTTTAACCGGGAACCATTGAAGGTTATCGGACCGCTATTGCCGATAAAGTGGGCAATAATAGGATAAACATCAGCAAGGATGAAAACTTGACTAGATTGTTAGATAGTTTTCATCGCGACAAGCCAAAGGGTAGGCGGGGCATCCCTGCTTGGAACCTGTCCTTGGTCCTTCATCAGCTTACCAAGCCTCCTTTTGAACCACTTAGAAAGGCTTCCCTGAAGCATCTCACATTTAAGACGGTGTTCCTTCTAGCTCTTGGTTCAGGAAAGAGAAGGAGCGAAATTCATGCTTGGGTCCACTAAAACATCAGACACCAAGAGGATTGATCCAAAGTCTCTAAGAATCACCTGGCTAAGGAGGGTCCCGGTTGTGTGGCCCCAGTCATCATTCCGGCCTTAGCTCCTACTTTGGACAAATCCCTCAAGGAAGACAGGACACTCTGTCCAGTTAGGGCTTTGCGTTATTATCTGGACAAGACCAAGGACCTCCGGACGGGCAAGGAGTTGGTCTTTGTCTCCTTCAGGAAGAGTTTCCACAAGGACATTGTCCCTGCCACTATCTCTTCCTGGATCAAACAAACGATAGTCTTATGCTACCAACTATCAGATGAACAGGCTCAGTCTTTGCACCAAGTTCGGGCACATGATGTCCGTGCCTTCGCGGCTTCCAAAGCCTTCCAAGGGGGTGTTCCCTTAGACCAGATCTTGGCAGCCTGTCATTGGAAATCTCACAACACCTTCACTCAATTTTATCTGAAAGATGTGGCCTGGGCGGACTCCGACTTGTACCATTTGGGTCCTGTGGTTGCCACCCAGCAAATTAAGGAGTAACCATGAGATTTCCTTATGTATATATATATATATATATGTATATAGATGTATATAAATTAAAAAAAAAAAAAAAAAAAAAAACGTCCCTGCAGTCTGTCTGTATGTCATAGGATGGATGAGGGACTGGTCTTATTTCCCCTACATCTTTCCTTAGGAATCCTTGGGACAGAACTCCTATCCTCTCTCCCCTTATATCCTTGATGTTCAGGTTTAACTGAAGAGAAAAAAGGGGGGGGGGGTGCAGGTTAACCGAGGTATTGAGGTCATCTGCCTAGATGAGTCCACCTCTGGGTTAATAGAATAATTCTGGAGTTCGAACCTTAGTCCCCAATCTTGAGATCTACCCTCCTACCACTGGGTAGTCATTCTGCACTGGTCCACTAGGTAAGATATATTAAGGCAATAAAATGGAAAATTTAATAGTTAAATTAAATTTTTATAAGATAATATCTTACCTAGTGGACCAGGGGATTCCCACCCTACCTTCCCCGCTTCAGCTCAACAGGAGACATTCTAAGGTAGGCAACATAAAGAGGAAGTGCGCATGCGCACGCACGCGCAGTAGGGGAGCTGGGTGCAGGGGAGGCACCTGGCGAGTGAAGATTACACTACCGGTCCCGGTCAGAGCCCAGCTCAGGACATTTTTTTGTAACGTTTGGCGGGACCGGCTGCGCGCCGGACAAATGCACTGGTCCACTAGGTAAGATATTATCTTATAAAAATTTAATTTAACTATTAAATTTTCCATTTTCTTATTTGCAGCAAAATAATGACATAAGTAAATGTCGAATATCTTCACAAGTATTAAAGTTAGGCAAATCTTTTCATTTGTTATTCATCTAGTTTTTGATAACCTATCACATACTAAAGTTTCAGACCTGTTGCATATTGCATAGCTGAGTAATAGCTACTTTGAAATTCTGACTGTTGAGTAAATCCATTGTAACTCCAAAACTATTGCAGTTAGAGTATTTTCCTAAAATACTTTGTTCAGCTACTTTGTCCTTAACTATAAGATGGCATATAGTTTGGGATTCTATTGCATGCCATAAGTGAGTAATAGCTATTTTCTTATTTGTAGCAAAATAATGACATAAGTAAATGTCGAATATCTTCACAAGTATTAAAGTTAGGCAAATCTTTTCATTTGTTATTCATCTAGTTTTTGATAAGCTTACTTTCCTGTGCCCTTTATATTTTTGTTACTTTTGCAGATCTAGGTCAATAGCTGAGTGAGTAGATAGCTGAGTAATGAATTAAAGTTGAGTTTAAGAAGGCTATTGTAACCCCATTGATTAAAAAGTCTTCACTACCACCAAATAACTTAAAAAACTACAGGCCTGTTTCAGGGCTGGGCTTCATATCAAAACTTGTTGAACGTGTTGTTGCTTCTCAATTGAATGACCATGTTAGTGTGAACGGACTGGAGAATGTCAGGCAGTCTGCCTATAAACTAGGTCACTCAACTGAATCTGCATTGCTTTCAATTAAGAATGATGTTCATCTGGCTTTTGCTAAAGGTGAGGCTACTGCTATCGTTCTCTTGGATCAATCAGCAGCGTTTGATACTATTGATCATGATACGTTTCTTGATTCTCTCAGCTCCTGGTTTGGTGTCAGCGGGGTTGTCCTCGACTGGTTCAAGTCTTATCTCTCAGTCCGTGTACAGTGCATTAAGATAGGGTCAATTTTATCTGATGCCAAAAAGTTATTGTATGGTGTGCCTCAAGGCTCTGTTCTGGGGCCAATCCTTTTTTCACTCTATACCACTCCGCTGAGTAAAGTCATACAGAGTCATCCTGGTATTAGTTTCCAGTTCTATGCTGATGACACAAGATTGTATGTGCATCTCACACATAAAAATGCTTCCTCAGCCCTTGATAAACTGTCACGCTGCCTTGAAGACATTAAGAGATGGCTCTCTACAAATAAGCTAAAGCTAAATCCTGATAAGACCGAATTCATTGTGTTTGGCTCTAAGTCTCAGCGTGAAAAACTTAATCACTCCTTCCCAGTCAATATACTCAGTAATCTTATATCACCAGTAGATGCAGTTAGGAACCTTGGTGTCTGGTTTGATTCAGATTTCTCACTCTCTTGCCACGTTATGAAAGTCTGCAAGGCTTGTTTTGCTAGTGTCCATGATCTTAAGCGACTCCGAGGATATCTGACATATGAAGCTGCCCTCATGGCTGCCAATGCTCTGGTCGGAAGTCGTCTTGATTACTGTAACTCTCTGTTCAGAGGTCTCTCAGCTCTGGATCTGCGCAAACTTCAATGTGTTCTGAACAGTCTTGCCAGAATTGTTGCCAACACCACCAAGTATTCACACATCACTCCAGTTAGAAAAGCACTACATTGGTTGCCGATTAAGTACCGTTCTATCTTTAAGACTGCCGTGCTTGTTTATAAGTTCCTACACAGTGGTAACCCCAAATACTTTCAACCCTTTCTCATACCCAGACATAGTGTATATAACACTCGTCGTAGTCAATCTGATGGCATGTTTCTTGAGGTTCCCCACTTTGCTTCAATTTTCAAGTCTCGAAAGCATTTTGGACTCAGTTTTGCATATGACGCACCCATGATTTGGAATAACCTTCCTGACGAGGTCCGTTCTGCAAACTCACTTGCCTCCTTCAGGTCAAAGCTGAAGTCATACCTCTTTGGAAAATCATATCCACCCTAAATTTCCAATCTCCTCCTGCTTTCTCCACGGTGCTGACCCCTGCAATGTCTCTGGTTTATGAATATTGAACAATGTTTTTCGTGTGATGCGGCTTAGAGTCTGTCTTTATGACAGAGATTAAACGCTATAAAAGTCCAATTAGAATTAGTAATAGATACTAAAATGAGTAAATGTCTTTAGTATTATAGGTAGCCAATTTCTTCTAAATAAGTCATTCACCTACTTTTGGCTGATCTACCACATAGTGAAGTTACAGATCTATAGCTCTTTGGATAGCTGAGTAATAGCTACTAAAATGAGCAAATGTCTTTTATCTCTAAAAGTATTTACAGGTAGGCAATTTCTTCTAAATAAGTCATTCACCTACTTTTGGCTGATCTACCACATAGTGAAGTTTCAGATCTATAGCTCTTTGCATAGCTCAGTCATAGCTACTAAAATGAGTAAATGCCTTTTATCTGTAAAAGCATTGCATACACGCAATTTCTTCTAAATAAGTCATTCACCTACTTTTGGTTGATCTACCACATAGTGAAGTTGCACAACTGTAGCTCTTTGGATAGCTAAGTAATAGCTACTAAAATGAGTAAATGTCTTTTATCTCTACAAATATTACAGGTAGGCAATTTCAAGTCATTCACCTACTTTTGGGTGATCTACCACATAGTGAAGTTGCAGAACTGTAGCCCTTTGGATAGCTGAGTAATAGCTACTAAAATGAGCAAATGTCTTTTATCTGTACAAGTATTACAGGTAGGCAATTTCTTCTAAATAAGTCATTCACCTACTTTTGGGTGATCTACCACACAGTGAAGTTTAAGATCTATAGCTCTTTGCATAGCTCAATCATAGCTCCTAAAATGAGTAAATGTCTTTTATCTGTAAAAGTATTGCATACGCGCAATTTCTTTTAAATAAGTCATTCACCTACTTTTGGGTGATCTACCACATAGTGAAGTTGCACAACTGTAGCTCTTTTCATAACTGAGTAATAGCTACTAAAATGAGTCAATACCCTTTATCTTTAAAAGTATTACAGATAGGCAATTTCTTCAAAATAAGTCATTCACCTACTTTTGGTTAATCTGCCACATAGTGAAGTTGCAGATCTATAGCTCTTTGGATAGCTGAGTAATAGCTACTAAAATAAGCAAATGTCTTTTATCTCTAAAAGTATTTATAGGTAGGCAATTTCTTCTAAATAAGTCATTCACCTACTTTTGGCTGATCTACCACATAGTGAAGTTTCAGATCTATAGCTCTTTGCATAGCTCAGTCATAGCTACTAAAATGAGTAAATGCCTTTTATCTGTAAAAGCATTGCATACACGCAATTTCTTTTAAATAAGTCGTTCACCTACTTTTGGGTGATCTACCACATAGTGAAGTTGCACAACTGTAGCTCTTTTCATAACTGAGTAATAGCTACTAAAATGAGTCAATACCCTTTATCTTTAAAAGTATTACAGATAGGCAATTTCTTCAAAATAAGTCATTCACCTACTTTTGGTTAATCTGCCACATAGTGAAGTTGCAGAACTGTAGCTCTTTGGATAGCTGAGTAATAGCTACTAAAATGAGAAAATGTCTTTTATCTCTAGAAGTATTACAGGTAGGCAATTTCTTCTAAATAAGTCATTCACCTACTTTTGGCTGACCTACCACATAGTGAAGTTTCAGATCTATAGCTCTTTGCATAGCTCAGTCATAGCTACTAAAATGAGTAAATGCCTTTTATCTGTAAAAGCATTGCATACACGCAATTTCTTCTAAATAAGTCATTCACCTACTTTTGGTTAATCTACCACATAGTGAAGTTGCAGAACTGTAGCTCTTTGGATAGCTGAGTAATAGCTACTAAAATGAGCAAATGTCTTTTATCTCTAAAAGTATTACAGATAGGCAATTTCTACTAAATAAGTCATTCACCTACTTTTGAGTGATCTACCTAAATAGTGAAGTTTCAGATCTATAGCTCTTTGCATAGCTCAGTCATAGCTACTAAAATGAGTAAATGTCTTGTATCTGTAAAAGTATTGAATATACGTATTTTATTACGCTACAATAGCTTACCATGTGGGACTTAATGCTGTTCTCGGGTTGCCACACCCAGGGCCAACGTCTTAGAAAAAAGATCATTCTTGTTAGCCACCGGATATACTGGTAGTTGTCGTCACGTGATAACTTCTGACCAGTCGCCCTACTTTCTCGTTGGCCACGATTGACTGGTAGCAGTTTGTAAATATACAGACATTTTCATTTATTTCTCAGACTTTACTTATTGTTGGAGGCTAATATTTGCATATTTCTTCTAATATATATCATAGATCATTCTGTAAAATTTTAATTTTCACAGGATAAGTATTTTTCTTGCTTTCGCATGTTTTGAGTTTTCCTCGGTTCAGGCAATTATATTGTACGTCTTTTTATTGCGTATAAAATGTCTCTCCATCAAGCAAATAAAGACAAACCGAGAGCTCAGAAATGCCTCCACTTTTGCTTCAGTTTCGACCTACACAACTACTGCCCTACCTGTAGGGAGGCTGGCAAGGGAGACGACCCCTGTGTCACCTTCGAAACTCCCTGTCAAATCTGTACGTCTTTTTCAGATGAACAATTGAAAAAAATCCAGAACAGGAAACGTTTTCTTCAAAAGCAAAAAGCGGAAACTAGTTCCAAAGATGATGAACTAGATCTTTTGGGTGAAGGCGACGGGGATTCCTTCACTGGATCAAATGCAGACCTCGAGAGTGCTGCTGATAATCCGTTTACCTCACCCCCCCGTCGTCAACCTCTCGCCTTCAGTTCCTTGTCTTTAAGGACCCCAGCCAAGTCTGTCCCACCCACCCCAGGTACAGCTTTGCAAAATAAAATCCAGAAAAATCTTGAGAAATCCCTGGGGGATTCCTTAAATATACATTTACAGCAGCAAATGGGTTCCTTCCAGGCATCCATGTTGGAAGCGTTTCAGTCACTCCAAGAGGAGTTGGCTACCTAAAAGAAAGTCGAGGTAGAATCCTCGCTTCCTGCTTCCAAACCTGGCTCGTCCAGTAACAATGCTGCCCATCTGGATTTACCCCCTCCGAGATCTAGTACTAACATTCAGAGAGAGGCAATGGATGTGGACTACGGTCCAGCACTCCCTCCTTGTCTAGTACTCAACCAAGATACGTCGGATCAGTACGTTGCCCACTCTGAGGGTCATCCCGAAAAGGTCTCGTACTCTCACAAAAAGCAAAGCCATAGGCAGCCAGTTGACCCGAGCTCTGCCTCGGACCAACTACATGTACATCTTTTGTACTGAAAGAAGTGGTACAGTATTATATGAACCAAGGTGGTAATGTCTATTGCTTATTACTTGATGCGTCAAAAGCATTTGACAATGTCCATTATGTAAAACTGTTTCAATTACTTATAAAAAAGGGTTTGTGCCCATTAACAGCTAGATTTTTAATCAACTTATACACGTCTCAAAAACTGAATGTCAGATGGGGCAATTGTGACTCCTTCAATTTTCATGTTAGCAATGGTGTAAAACAAGGGGGTGTTTTATCACCTATATTGTTTTGTGTTTACCTTGATGAATTGTTACTGAGGTTGAAGTGTTCTGGACTAGGTTGTCATATTGGAAATGTTTCTGTTCCTGCAGTCAGTTATGCTGATGATATTTCCTTAATGGCCCCCACTGTCTCCAGCTTAAAATGCATGTTAAATATCATTAAAGACTTTGGACAAGAATATTGTGTCAAGGTAAACCCGGATAAAAGCAAACTCCTTGTGTTTGGTAAAGTTTGTAACTGCCGTATTAACATAAATTTCGATGGGTACTCAATATCTCAAACAGATTTTGCAGATCATCTTGGCCATATAATTGGCGCCAACTCTAGAACAAAAAGCCTTGACAAAATTTGCAGTGACATTGTTTTGAGAATTAACTTTCTTTTGAGTAATTTCTCCAGTTGTAATTATCTTGTGAAATATAAGTTGGTGAAGCTTTACTGTATGGCATTGTATGGTGGAATGTTATTAGATTTAACAAATAAAGACATTGATAGACTCTATGTTACTTGGAGAAAATGTATACATAAACTGATTGGGATCCACTATAGAACTCATTCACAGTACCTACCAGTAATATGTAACGATATACCTATTGAGAATCAGATTCATAAACGGTACATAAAATTTGTTAGGGGAATAGTCAGAAGTGAGAATGAAGTAGTCAGCCTTTGTGGTAAATTAAGTTTGAAAGGAAGTCAGTCTGCAGTATCTAAAAGTATAATTTTCCTCATGTCAAAATATGGTATTTCTGAGAATGAAATATGTGGCGAAGACTTTATTTATAAGAGATTAACCAATCTTCCTGAATTATGCGATAATGACATCATAAACATAGAAAATATAAGGTCACTATTAGCTTTGAGGGATGACATAGAAAATTTAGAAAAAACAACCATGTTCACAAAACAAGATATCGATATTATGTTAGAATACTTCTGTATCACGTAGCAGTTGTCTGCTTATTTGCTGTGTTGAAATGTATATAATTATCTAAATAGTTCCTTGTTTGTTTGTTTGTATGTTTGTAAACTGTGTATATCAATATATACGAGCAATAAATAAATATAAAAAACACTCTGACAAGAGCAAACACAAATCAAGGTCTAGATATGTGTCATCTTCTTCAGAGGAAGATCAGTCCCCTGTAGCCAGACACAGGTCTTCTAAGCCCTCTAGGGCTCAGCCCTCAGGAGCAGCTTCTGATCAAAACCTCCCACAACATGATCCAGACCCCCCTTATTATAGGGAAGTAGCTCTGTCTGACATACCCTCACAATACTCTGAAGAAGTAGATACCTTCAGGCGTATTCTCTCTCTCCCTGATCCCAGGGAATCTATGCCTAGGTCTTCAACTTCAGTATTGGGTCTGGATGATGAAAAAGGCCGTCAAGAGCCCACATTTCAGGATAAAATTCAGGAGTTGAATACAGACTTTGCCAAGATCTGTATTACTCCTAGACCTCCTGGGGCCCCAGTAGCCAAAGTTCCCCTGCTAGTTCTCAAGGAGCTGGAACACCAGGCTAGACAAAATATCTCAACCCTCAACTTCACCGCTGCATTTGCCAAAACTTCTTCTTCTTGCAATGCTTCCTTGGAAAAATGCCAACATAGCATTAAGTCAACTGTCAAGAAGATTAAATCTCAGATTCAGAAAGGTGCCAATCCTGAGAAAGCAGCAAAGCGCAGATATGAGGAAGTCGCTGAGTACATGGATTTCTGGAACAAGACAGTTCTTGTTCAACACAGGGCCCTCACCTGTCTCAGCAAATCTCTAGCCCATATTCTCCAGAGGGAGTTATATTCTATGGCTAATACCGGCTTGCTTAGGCGCGAAGCCGAGATGACTCTATTGCATCCACAGTTAGGGGAAACGAGACGTCAAGAACTTAGGAACTCGTCCTTTTGGGGCTCTTCCTTGTTTGAGTCTCAACTCGTGAAGGAAGGTGAAGACTTCCTTCTCAAAAAAGGCACCTCAAAAGATTCTCAGGGTTTCGCACCCTACCAGAATAAGCCCTTTCGTGGTCCCCACAAGAAAAGAGGCTCCTACAGGAAACGCCCCTATGGGGGCAATACCTCTCAAACCAGTAACCAATCCTTTCCCTCGGGAAGAGGAAAACCCAACTTCAGAGGCTCTAGGGGTCGTTTTCGACCCCACAATAGGGGAAGGGGGCGTGGAAACCCCCCTTCCCAATGACTCCTCCAAAGCCTCACACAGTCCACCAGTAGGAGGTCGCCTCTGTTCCTTCAGGAGAGACTGGCTAACAAACAAATTTTCTCAAAATGTGTTAAACATTATCACCAATGGCTACGTTCTGCCATTCCGTTCAAAGCCAAACTTGATCAGATTTCCTCTGATTCTGTCAGAGTACAAGGCCCAACAAAAAGACCAAGCCTTGGCCACTTGTATCCAGTCTCTCCTGTCAAAGAACGCTATCGAAAGGGTGGAAAATGTAAAATCTCTCGGGTTTTACAGTCGCCTGTTCCTAGTACCCAAGCCTCACCAAAGGTGGAGGCCAGTCATAGACTTAAGCAGGCTCAACACTTTTCTACACATAGAAAAGTTCAAAATGGAAACTCCAGAGTCCATCCCTGATTCCAGGGGAGTGGGTATCGTCGATAGACCTGTCGGACGCTTACCTACACATCCCCATCCACCCAAACTCAAGGAAATACCTAAGGTTTTGCTACAAGGCTCAGGTGTTCCAGTTCACCTCCCTCCCGTTCGGACTGGCCACAGCCCCCCAGGTCTTTACAATGATCGTAAAGGAAGTGAAACTAATGGCCCTCTCAAGAGGACTCAGAATTCACCAATACCTGGACGACTGGCTGATCAGGTCCCAGTCTCAGGAGGAAGCCCAAGTGAACACACAGGCAGTGGTAGACCTAACTCAATCCTTGGGGTGGATAATAAATCAGGAAAAATCAGAACTGAAACCTACTCGGGTGTTTTTGTTCGTGGGCTACGAATATCACCTAGATTCAGCCCTTGTAAACCCACTCAAGAGAGATGGCTCAAACTTCAGGATTTGATCCTACGACTCAAGTCAAAACGTGTTTTGACTGCAAGATGTTTGATGTCTCTAATTGGGTTGCTAGCCTCAATGGAGAAAATGGTCCCGGAGGGACGCCTTCACATGAGGCCCTTTCAGTTTCATCTCAAGGAGCACTGGAGATATCCTCAGTCGCTGGACAACCTCCTTCCTTTGACAGAAGCCATTGCAGCCCACCTAGATTGGTGGCAAAATCCCTCAAACGTGATGAAAGGTGCAGACCTTCATCCCAAAGACCACAGTATCCAACTCTTTACCGACGCCTCAAACGAAGGTTGGGGCGCTCACTTAGACCAAAATTCTACAAAGGGTCTGTGGTCAGAGCGGGAAAAAAGGCTACACATAAATGTCTAGAATTGAAGGCGGTCTCCCTGGCCCTTCGAGACTTCAAGGACCAGTGCCAGAATCAAACAGTGTTAGTTGCGACGGACAACTCAACAGTGGTAGCCTACATCAACAAACAAGGGGGAACTCACTCAGCAGAGATGTGCGCTCTCCTGTGGAAAATCATGACCTGGTGCCATCACTACCACATAACATTGAAAGCCAGGCACATTCCAGGGTGCTTGAATGTGATGGCCGACCTACTGTCCAGGTCCAACCAAGTGCAGTCAACAGAATGGTCACCCACAGGTGTTCAAACAGATCTGCCAGAAGTGGTTCACACCTCATGTAGACTTATTTGCCACTCGCCTGAACCACAAGCTCCCACTGTACGTGTCTCCTATCCCAGACCCAAGGGCCTGGGACATAGATGCTCTAAGCATAGACTGGACCAACCTCACGGCCTATGCTTACCCTCCTACGGCTCTCCTTCACAAGGTGATCCAAAAGATCAAGCAATGCCATTGCCTGATCATCGTGATAGCCCCAGGCTGGCCAGGGATGCCCTGGTTTTGGGACCTAGTGCAGCTCTCAACAGAGATCCCACTACAACTTCCAGTGTCAACGACCCTACTAAAACAGTCCCACAAGTATGTGTTCCACAACAACCCCCAGCAGCTGAACCTCCACGCCTGGTGTCTAGGAGCGGACAACTCCAAGAACAAGGCTTCTCTGTGGAGGTGGCAGAGAGAATTGCTGCCCCTCAGCGGTCATCAACAAGGACCATCTACAAGTCAAAGTGGGCCCTATTTGAAAAATGGTGCAGAGAAAATTCGGTGGATTTCTCCACTCCATCTGTGAAACAAATCTCAGATTTTTTCATGTACCTGTACCAAGACCTAAACAGGCGCCCCTCGACCATGATGGTTACAGGACTGCAATCGTTGACACTTTGGGCGGCCCACCATATTGCACATAACACAGACCTTCATAGGTTACTCTCCAGTTTTCACAGGGATCGTCCCAAAAGTTCCAGAAATTTACCCAAGTGGAACCTTTCTGTTGTCCTCAACGAGCTCACAAAAGCACCATTTGAGCCCATGAAAGACATAGACCTCAAACATCTTACTCTCAAAACTGCTTTCTTGCTAGCTTTGGCCTCCGGCAAGCGCCGCAGCGTAATCCATGCCTGGGTCGCAAACAAAGTATTTAATCTAGGCCAATGGGAAAAGGTTGCCTTGTTCCCTTCTTCTGATTTCATAGCCAAAAACCAACTAGCAAGAGAAGGTTCTCAAAGTGTGTCTCTGGTGACTATTCCTGCTTTGACTACCATTGTAGATAGACAATTTAAAGAAGACAGGACCCTGTGTCCCGTGCGGGCCCAGAGGTTTTATTTGGACCGAACAAAAGACCTGGGAGGGTCTCGTTCTCTCCTTTTCATCTCCTTTAAGAAAGGACATACCTCAGACATCAGACCCGCTACACTCTCTTCATGGTTGAAACAAACCATTCTACTTTGTTACAAACAAGTAGATCAACAAGCCTTGGACTTGGTCCAAGTCAAAGCGCATGACATCCGGGCCTTCGCGGCCTCTAAGGCCTTTTACGGTGGGGTATCGGTGGACCAAATCATGCAAGCCTGTCACTGGAAAGCTCACAACACATTTACAAATTTTTACCTAAAAGACCTTACTTGGTCGGACACCGACAACAAAATGTATCTGGGACCCGTAGTGGCGGCACAACAAGTCCTAGATCCTTCCCCTCAGACCAGTTGTCCTCGGAAAGAAAAAAAAGGGGGGGGGGGGGGGGGGCGGGGGGGGGCACATCCGCTACAACCAAGTCTTCAGGAGTCTCTCCCAGGATCTAGGTATTCCTTTACCTTCAAGATGTTACAGGTAAGGTCATTTTATTTTTTAGTTATCAAGTAATTTCTATTAAGGACTTATTTAGTTGTCATTAATCTCATATTCAGGGTAAAAAATTTATGAGATGTCCAACCACTGGGTTGGTCAGTCACACGTGAAGGGCCCTCAGGGACCCTCAGACCTCGAAGTGAGGACTGCTGCACTTCCGTCCTACAATCAAACATCTAGACAGTTTTAGCACTGTCTCTCATTTTACTTAGGTTTTTGGCTCGTTACAGGCCCGGTCTTCGGGATCGGGGCACTGTAAATGGGACTCAGACTGGTATTTCTGGCTCTATTGTATACATATTAATTCAAATCTTAGAAAAAAATCACATATCTTCCAGTCTCAGCTGTAATCCCGCCACCGGGCGGTTGAATTCAGCATTAAGTCCCACATGGTAAGCTATTGTAGCGGAATAAAATTGAAAATTTTAATTACTTAAATGTAGCTTTTATAAGCTACAAGCTTACCATGTGGGACTTAGGAGAGTCCCACCCTGCCTCCCCGCTGTTTACAGCTGAGGGGTAGGTTTTAGAAAATTTCAACGAGAAAGTAGGGCGATTGGTCAGAAGTTATCACGTGACGACAACTACCAGTATATCCGGTGGCTAACAAGAATGATCTTTTTTTCTAAGACATTGGCCCCGGGTGTGGCAACCCGAGAACAGTATTAAGTCCCACATGGTAAGCTTGTAGCTTATAAAAGCTACATTTAAGTAATTAAAATTTTCAAATTTCTTCTAAATAAGTCATTCACCTACTTTTGGGTGATCTACCACATAATGAAGTTGCACAACTATAGCTCTTTGCATAGCTGTGTCATATACCTGCTAAAATGAGTAAATGTCTTTTATCTCTAAAACTATTGCAGATAGGCAATTTCTTCAAAATATGTTGTTCACCTACTATTGGGTGATCTACCACATAGTGAAGTTGCACAACTGTAGCTCTTTGCATAGCTGTGTAGCAGGTACTAAAATGAGTAAATGTCTTTTATCTTTAAAAGTATTGGACATAGACAATTTCTCCTAAATAAGTCCTTCACCTACTTTTGGGTGATCTACCACATAGTGAAGTTGCACAACTGTAGTTCTTTGGATGACAGAGTAATAGCCACTAAAATGAGTAAAAGTCTTTATCTCTAAAAGTGTTACAGATAGGCAATTTCTTCTAAATATGTCCTTCATCTACTTTGGGTTGATCTACTACATAATAAAGTTGCAGAACTGTAGCTCTTTGGATGGCAGAGTAATAGCTACTAAAATGGGTAAATGCCTTTTGTCTTTAAAAGTATTGCAATCAAACATTAAAGTACCTCTTGCTTGTTGTCACTTCTACATGTGCCTCCATCTCACAAGAAAATTTATATTCCACTATCTTTAGTACATCTAATTTATACGGCGGGAGATAAATGCATGCATCAGAATGCTTGTTCTTAGAAAAAAATTGTATTCACAAAGCAATTCTTAGTTAAGAATTATTTCTAAGAATAAGAATTTTCTCAGTTAAGAATAGTAAATAGAAACATGTGCATGCATATAATTTTTGATGTCACATGATCAGTCATGTGATTTATTTACACCTTTATTGTTTTCAGTGAAGTCAGAATTAGGTGCCAGATTCACAAAATGTTTTAGTCTTTCTTAGGCTTAACCAAATCCCAAATACAATAGGAAACCTTCCCTAATAACATATACAGAAGAAATATATTACGAATAAAGATAACAATATCATAGAAATGCATAGCACGAGTATTTTATTGTTAATCTAATGAGTGATATATTTATTTCTGTATCTGTCTAACAAGGGGTGTTTTACTTTTATTATCCACTATTTTGTATGATTAATGGGTTAAATAATCTAAATATTTAATGAGAGAATGTGAAAAAGGCTGTCAAAAAGCATGGGCAACAGTGAATATAACCTCTGTCATTTGTGCATAGATGCACTGTAGACAGACCTTTCGAATGACATATAATACATATTTGTAGGTAAAATAGATATTAGATAATATTAGTAAAAAAAACGGGGTCAATGACACTTATTACTTATAAGTAAAAATAAAACTTTCACAGTGGGATATGTACGTAAAATCAATGTGGACATATGTATTCAACTCCATATGTGCTAAATGCTATAGAATATGTGTTGATGTACACTGTAAACATTGTGCACTTACTTTTGACTCTTGGATCAGAAAGGGATACGTTTTGCAATTGAGAACCTTCTAACCACTTAAAAACATCCAAAAAAACTACTTTAGAGAGATGTCTTAAGTATTTTTAGCTTAAATCTAGCCATTTGAAATTTGAAGTGGGGAAAACATACCTGGCAGCCATATTTAAAACCAGTCAATATGATAGCATAAATCACTCACTCCAGCCTTTAACTATAAATCTAAATGTCTTGTAAAAATCATGCTGATCAAAAAAACAATGGATTTGTCTAGTAACACAAAAAAATGTCTATTTGCATGCAATTGGTATAAAAACATGAAATTTACCACCTTCTTCTTAACTTAAGTAAGGTCTTGATCATTCTTAGATTTGAACATCATTCTTAGAAAAATTTCTAAGAATAAGAATTTGGTGAATACCAAAAATTCTTATTCTTAGAAGTTTCTAAGAAAAATTCTAAGAAAATTCTTATTGTAAGTTTAAGAATGTTAGTGAATACGGCCCCAGGTGAACTTCAGGACACCATTTGTCAAATCCATAGCGGACTTCTCCAATATTTGTTCAAGGAAAGAAGTTACAGCCAAGTACTATCGATGACTATTGATCAACCATAGCAGAAAAACTGGGAAATTTGCCCATCAATGTCAGCAAGGACAAAATAATTCACTCGTCTCCTGGATAGTTTTCTTGAGACAGATCTAAGTTCGCAGAGACATACCCTCTTGGAACCTTTTTCTGGTACTTCTCCAGTTCACAAAGACCGATTCAGTTAGAGCCCTGCGCTACTATCTGGATAGAACCTGTGACCTCAGGGAGAACAAAGAAGAGGTCTTTGTCTCCTTCAAGAAAAGCTTTGACAAAGATCTCTCTCCCGCCACTATCTCATCATGGATCACATAGACGGTGATTGTATGCTGTGAGCTCTCTAATCAAGAGGCCCTTACCTTAAATCAGGTGACAGCCCATAATGTTAGGACCTTTGCTGCTTTCAAGGCCTTCCAATCAGGAGTCTCCTTAGAACAGTTATTATCAGCTTGTCACTGGAAATCACACAACATCTTCACACAGTTTTACTTGAAGGATGTGGCCTGGGCTGATTCACAGCTCTTTAATCTGGACCCGGTGGTGGCTGCCCAGCAGATCCACCACTAGCCCATTTGTACAAGTATACAGCCTGCCACCATGCTCAACAGGGTCTTCAAGGTGGCAGTGTCCTGCCCAAAGACTATCAGCTAGACTTCTCTTCCTTCCAGCCTCTCAAGGGACTGAACTCATACCTCTCTTCCCCTACCTCAGGGGAGGTCTGTAAAAAGGGGAGGGGGGAGAGCACCTGGCAAATGTATGCTATGGACTGGTCCTGCCGCTGGAAATACAGGACATCTTTTTTTGATGTTTCAGGCACCAGTGTGCACTGACTGGTATACCATATGGTCCATTAGGTAGGGCATTAACTAATAATTTACTTATTAAATTTGCAAGTTTTTGCACTTAATTATATCTTGTGAAAGACATTTCCATTTGTAAATTATGGCTCATGTTGGCTCACAGTTAATTTTCACTATATCAGAGAAAGGTGTGCAAAATACCGGATTTTCGAAAGAGATACAGTGACGTCAGGTTGTCTGGACAGAAAGGAAGTATGATGCACCACCTTGCGAATGCACACTACATGACCAGTTCTGCTTGTCGTTACAAATGTTACAAATTTACAAGTTAAAATAGAAGATATGTGGTCTATACAAGTCGACTACTGGATGCTGCTTTTCCTGCATTTTCCAGTATACTCCCAGTATGCCACCCTACTTAAGGCATTTCACCCTAAACCTAGAATCATTGTGTGTTTTTCAGATGTCTCAACAGCCAAGACAAAAGATAAATCTGCCAGGAAAAGAGGTTCAGGAAAAGAAAAACAGAAAAGAAAAGGTGACACTGGCATTACGCTGTCTGCCCAGGGTTCATTTTGGTGGTTGTAATTCAAGTACAAGTTTTTTTTGTTGATTTTACCACCATAGAATTTGTCCAACGTAGATATCACCACTATTTTCTCAGGGGCACTGATTTCGCCATCAGTAGGGATTGATGCTACCATTTTTAATGTTGGCTGACATGTCAGTCAGCTGAAATTATGGCATCACTCTGCAGTGTCCACGTCCACATGACTAACTTCTGATGGTAGTTGTTATCTACCAAACAGTCAGTTGTGTAATTTGGTGGCAGAATTTACTACAAAATGTGAAAGGTTATCTGATTCCTATTACATTGAAGTAATATTGAACCAGCATACAATATAATTATTTTTAAAATGTCAGAGAAAGTCAAAGTTGGGTTTTTCAACAGCCAGGGTCATATTAGGACAGGTCCTGAGCATTTGTCACTTGTTGGAGTTGAACCCACACAGAGATGACTGCCTGTGATTAAATTATTGTAATTAGATGCAAACTTGCTAACCAGTAGACCACCATGGACCCTTTAAAATGTTAGAAAACATTGACGATTCTACAAAAATTAACAACCATTGTTGCTGCTTGTAACCAAGATACGTAACTGTAAATGACGGTATCCAAGTAGTTATTTTTCATGGCATTTTGATTTCCATTCATTTAACACTAAAAGATTCATGATATTTGAATGAATTTTGGTATATCATTGGATTTCGGAGTTAAGCTGTAGCAAAGTGAGTAATAGCTGCTTTGGTACTTAAGGACGTATTTTGAGGGATACTAAGTTTTCCACTCACCTACAGGAAACTTACAGGAGATATTATAACCAAATTTTGTGTGGGAGATTATAGGGACTATAGCTTTCTTCGTATTGCTATTTATAAAAAGCTGATTAGCTATTTTGTGTAAATATCACTTTTTAACTATTTTAAGCAATTGCAAATTAATGATAACAGGCACATCTACTTTCTCGCAAACAAAAATGTGGTCACTGACCCAGGGTTGCTAGTGGTCAGGGAAAAGTCAGATAAATTCAAGATCAGGGAAAAGTCAGGGAATTTTGAAAAAAGTCAAGGAAATTTGGGAAAGTCCTTACAAAGTCGGGGAAAATTAAGTGAAGCCATGATGCCACAAATTTGAAACGTATGTGTGTAGCGATACAACAAGCAATTGAAATGCAATGTTGATCTAGAAGATCCTACATTAATAGGCCCATTTGAACAATGCATGATGTGCACATTATTATGAGTGGTGGGAAAATGTTTGTCCGGGCAGTATCTCAGACACTGTAAGGTGTAGGAAGTTGATACTTGGAAAGGACATTGGATAGAGGGTGTAGGTGTGCAACGTCATGGTGTGACCTTGATTTGGCCTTGACGTAGTGACCTTGAGCTTGAAAATCTCGCCCAGGCTATATCTTCGAAACCGTAAGGTGTAGAGAGTTGATGCTTGGTAGGGACATTGGTTTGGGGTCATAGATGTGCAATGTCATGATATAACCTTGATTTGACCTTTGACCTTGCCATGATAACCTTGACCTATAAAATCTTGTTCAGGCTATATCTTGGAAACAGTAAGGTGTACGAAGTTGATACTTGGTAGGGACATTGGTTGGGGGTTGTAGGTATGCCACGTCATGGTGTGACCTTGATTTGACCTTTCTGTAGTGACCTGGACCTATAAAATCTTTTTCAGGCTATATCTCGGAAACTGTAAGGTGTACAAAGTTGATATTTGGTAGGGACATAGGTTGGGGGTTGTAGGTGTTCAACATCATGGTGTGATCTTGATTTAACCTTTGACCTTGCCGTAATAACCTTGACCAATAAAATGTTGTCGGGGCTATATCTCAGAAACCATAAGATGTAGGAAGTTAATACCTGGTAAGGACATTGGTTGGGGTTGTAGGTGTGCAATGTCATGGTGTGACCTTGATTTGACCTTGCCTTAGTGACCATGAGTTTGAAAATTTTCTCCGGGCCATATCTCAGAAACCATAAGGTGTAGGAAGTTGATACTTGGTAGGGACATTGGTTCATTGGTTAGGGGGTGTGGGTGTGCAATGTGTCATGGTGTAACCTAGATTTGACCTTTGACCTTGCCGTAATGACCTTGAGTTTGAAAATCTTGTCCGGGCTATATCTCTTAAACTGTAAGGTGTAGGAAGTTGATACTTGGCAGGGACATTGGTTGGGGATTGTAGGTGTGCAACGTCATGGTGTGACCTTAATTTGACCTTGCCATAGTGGCCTTGACCTATAAAATCTTGTCCGGGCTATATCTCAGAAACCATAAGGTTTTTAAAAGTTAGTACTTGGTATTGACATTGGTTAGGGGTTGTAGGTGTGCAACGTCATGGTATGACCTTGATTTGACCTTGGACCTTGCCGTAATGACCTTGACCTATAAAATCTTGTACGGGCTATATCTCGGCAACCATAAGGTGTAGGAAGTTGATATTTGATAGGGACATTGGTCGGAGTTATGGATGTGCAACATCATAGTGTGACCTGGATTTGACCTTTGATCTTGCATATCTGATGCTATTTTATCTCTCTACAGGGATATGTGATACTATTTTATCTCTCTTATATCTCTCATATCTTTTTACTTGAATCTTGGTTGTTGCACCTTTGGGTGTCTTTTGATGTAGATTCAGCACTGTTAAAGTCATATTAGAATTCATTAAGGGTTTTACTTTTGTAACGTCCCATTGTAACAGATGTAATGCATCAAGTGAGTCACAGGTTTTGCCCCATCTCCACATATAAGCATGTATTGCCACATCTGTATGTTTGGGTAATATTCAAAACATTCAAACCATAATTCGACCATACATAATTAAGAGTCCCTGAAAAGGGTGCTTATTTGTTTTCGCGTCAGTTTCCTCACCACCACCACATTATGGTCTCCCTTGAATATCTCCCTTATTATTGGAAACTTTTTAACCATATTTGGCAGTTATATAGTATTACTTAGGTATGGGAAAATTTTTCCACATGCTTAAATTTGACCTTTGATCTTTATCAGGGTCACATGATCAAAAAATAGTTTTTTGGGGTACACCCGCCCGTCATCGCCGCTCGGCAAAATCTATTGACCGCAGAGGCTTGTAATTATACATACATGTTCATACTATCAAAAACGCGAGCTGATTACATTTTGGGAGCGATCCGATGAAAAATGACTGATTTATGAGCGATTTTCTCACACCTACCAACCAGAAAGCTTAAAATTCATGTGAAACCCCCCTATTATCTTCTTAAGTACTGTATAAGTGGTTATTTTCGCGGGTACTTAAGTTCGCGAATGTACACTGTAGGCCTGCTTCGCGAGAATTTATTTTCGCGGTGAAATATATTCAATTATCGCCCAAACTAACAACATGTTCAAATTAAAATATTACGCGGACTTCTGCTGGTTTGATTGGAAATGCATAGTTAACGTCTTTTCTTTTATACACATTGTCAGTGTGTGAACCTACTCTGGGAGATTATAAATTTACGAAACCCAATCGAACACACTTTCATTGATCGGCGCATTATCAAAGAAGTTGTGTAGCGGGGTCGTGTAATTGAATTAATCCCTCCCTATTGGTGATAAAGATCAAAGAAGTTAGGCGTTTCTGTGAATGGTACATTTGATTTGTTTCCGTGACAGTGTTAAATATTGTATCTTGCATAATCTTGTATTACCGCTCACGCTAGACTGGTTCTACTGGATATAAATATTGGCTAGAAGTTATTTTCGCGTTTTGTAGTCACTCGCGAATATAGCGAAAATTAATTCCACGCGAAAATAACCACTTATACAGTATTGCATTAAGAGCTAGTGGTGGGAATCGGACTTAAAAATCTGAATCGATTAATCGGAAAAGTCCAGAGATGATTAATCGAGTCGAATCGATTTTTGAGTGATACAGCGAATTTTACAAAACTAGAAATAGGACGCCCTGTTGATAGTAGATGCGAATAGAAACAGGATAGCATAGAAGAACACACATTATCATGTGTAATGTCCACCCCATGAGCCTTTTGCCAAAATTGTACAGTAGTCTTACAAGACCCTGTTTCATTTGTAAAATATATCAATGATGCTTAAATATTTATTAGTGTAGATGTAAATTATTTCAGCTTCATGCCTTTTTGCATTGGTTGGGTCGAAAATTTTGACGAAATCACTCTATCTTGCACGGTTAAGAAGATAGAAGCAAATTCCTGTTTTTCTATTTTTGGCAAAAATTTGAAAATTCAAAATGGACGCCATTTTTGGGAAAAGGAAATTTTTTTGAAAATTGCCAAGAGTACATTTCTTAGATACCCTATGGGTCGAAAATTTCACCGAAATAACTCTTATTTTGCACGGCTAAGGCCAATTTGTGTTTTTCCATTTTGGGCAAAAATTCGAAAATTCAAAATGGCCGCCATTTTTGGGGAGGGGAAAATTTTTGAAAATTGCAAAGAGTACATTCCTCAGATACCCTGTGGGTCGAAAATTTCGACGAAATCGCTCTATCTCGCACGGTTAAGGAGATAGAAGCAAATTTGTGTTTTGCCATTTTTGGCAAAAATGCGAAAATTCAAAATGGCCGCCATTTTGGGGGAGGGGAAAATTTTTTGAAAATTGCAAAGAGCACATTCCTTTGATACCCTGTGGGTCGAAAATTTCAACGAAATCGCTCTATCTCGCACGGTTAAGGAGATAGAAGCAAATTTGTGTTTTGCCATTTTTGGCAAAAATGCGAAAATTCAAAATGGCCGCCATTTTTGGGGAGGGGAAAATTTTTTAAAAATTGCCAAGAGTAAAATTCTCAGATACCCTGTGGGTTGAAAATTTCAACGAAATCGCTCTATCTCGCACGGTTAAGGAGATAGAAGAAAATTCGTGTTTTGCCATTTTTGGCAAAAATGCTAAAATTCAAAATGGCCGCCATTTTTGGGGAGGGGAAATTTTTTTTGAAAATTGCAAAGAGTACCATGCTCAGATACCCTGTGGGTCGAAAATTTCGACGAAATCGCTCTATCTCGCACGTTTAAGGAGATAGAAGCAAATTTGTGTTTTGCCATTTTGGGCGAAAATTCAAAATGGCCGCCATTTTTGAGGAGGGGAAAATTTTTTGAAAATTGCAAAGAGTACATTCCTCAGATACCCTGTGGGTTGAAAATTTTGACGAAATCGCTCTATCCCACACGGTTAAGGAGATAGAAGCAAATTTGTGTTTTATTGCGTTAATACTTCCTATCCAATGGACAATTGCTAATCCGGTCGGCGCAGACTGGCCCTCCAAATGCCAGAAAAAGACGACCTGTGTTTCCACCGGCTGGTCGGTCCGTAGTACTGTGCACTCCCCAGATGGCGCCTTGTACTTCCTTCCTAGACAACCTGACGTCATAGCATCTTTTTCGTTTGGCGCGTGTACTGTGCAGACGTGTTTTCAACAATCTCCAGATATTTTAAGGAAAAGTGTGCATTATGACGGATTTTATACCTTATTTGCAAATAATTTATTGTAAAAGTGTTACCTACATATCAAGCACGGATATACATCGAGAAATCTGCTGGAAACTCTCCCTAGTTGACTCAATTTAGTGTTGATGATAGGGCAGATCGACAATATTTAGAAATATAATGGATATACTACTTACAAGGTATTTTTATCCGTGTTTTTTGTTTGAATGTACCTTCTGTAACCTTCCAGCTACAATCACCATAGGAACGTCTTTTCTAGTACTACAAAATAATTCTAATATGGAAACGGACATCTTTCTGGAACTGGACTATCCCTTTTTGCACATCAGCGCATTAGAGGATGTTTACATCAAATTCGGCGCTATATAAGTGTTTCTTACTTACTTACTACTTACTTACTAAATAGAAATCACGGGAAACTTCAGTCTACGTAGTTTTGAACACTGTAAAGAAGGAATCCCCCAAGCAAGATGCATTCTTCATCTTCAGAGCGCACTGGTACCGACTTCTCTGCTCTATAGCATCAGTCACACCAGCCTAGCTCGAGTATTTAGTGTTTTTCAACAGAAGCAAGAGGTGCAGTCTTCAGATTTCTTCAGAGCGCACTGGTACCGACTTCTCTGCTGTAAAGCATCAGTCACACCAGCCTAGCTCGAGTATTTAGTGTTTTTTCATCAGAAGCAAGAGGTGAATTCTTCAGATTTCTTCAGAGCGCACTGGTCCAGACATCTTTGTTGCAAAGCATTTGTCGACCGGCAAGCTCTTATTCAGCCGACCTCACCTAGTATTTACATAGAAGGAACTTCATCTTTAATCACTCTCAGTCCCACCCTTGTGGACCCAGCACTTGTGTCGGTAGTAAGGGCAGTGGATGGCCAGGACACTGGTTTGAGTGCACAGCCGGCTGAGCATCCAACTTCAGACCGGCATCGACCAGGACTTTCATCTTCAGAGCACACTGGTCCAGGCTTCTCTGTTTTTAAGCTTCAGCCGACCGGCCAGCTCAAAAGAACGCGACCTCTGACGTCATATCCAGTCAGCCAATCGCGTGTCCTTCCGACCAATCACGAAGCAGGTCACGTGTTTTCACCGACCAGGAAGGTCGGCAGTGCGTTCTTTCAGAACTCACGTCTACTGTGATTCAAGTCCCTGCTTTGCAGACCCGGCCTTGTTGTCGGTAGTGGGGTTTTGTGGACTGTAAAGTTGCCGGTAAGGCATCACACAAAGAACGCGAATACTGACGTCATCTCCAGTTAGCCAATCGCGTGCCTTTCCGACCAAATCCCGAAGCTGGTCACGTGTTTTCACCGACCAAGAAGGTCGGGAACTGCGTTCTACACAACTTACGTCTACTATGATACCAGTCCCTTCCTCATGGACCGGCCTTCGTTGTCGGTAGTGGGGTTTGTGGATTAACAGAATACTGCGCATTTGCATGTTTAAGTATCACAAAAGAACGCGACTACTGATGAGCTCTAATCAGCCAATCGTGTGTCTTTCCGACCAGCAGGCTGGTCACGTGACACACCGAACACCAAGTGTTTCTAAAAATAGTTCACAAGGGCTTTCCCAGCAACTGTCAAATCTACAATAAGAAGTGTGATTAAAGAAATACTTAAATTAATGGAGGAAACCTACAGCAAGCTGAATTCAACACACAAGGTAGTTGTAAAATTGTTTTAGCAACTGTTTAGTACTGGCTACAACTAGTTACAGAGTGTACCGACTGGTGCTGGCTACACAGCAACTGGTTACAGAGTGTACCAGCTGGTACTGGCTACACAGCCTTGTACACTTGCTTCAACAACTGAGTATAGTGTACCGGCTGGTACTGGCTACACAGCCTTTGTACACTTGCTTCAACAATTGGTTACAGAGTGTACCGGCTGGTTCTGGCTATACAGCCTTGTACACTTGCTTCAACAACTGGTTACAAAGTCTACTAACAGGGTGCTGGCTACACAGTCCTTACTGTACAGTACTTCACCCCAACTGGTTATAAAAAAAAAATCGACCAGCAGCTGTGAAAATTCATTGGTGACCCCAGCCTGCCAGTTTTTATGTCAGCTGACTTGTCAGTCAGCTGACATTATGTCATCACTCTGCGGCGTGGGCGTACGCATCCGCGTACGCGTCCGCGTGAACAACTTCTTCTCCAAAACTACAAGGCCTAGAGACATGTTGTTTTTTTTTTAAAAGATACCTTATCTATCGAGGATGAAAAATTGTTCAAGGCATGCAAATCTGTCTGTTCGTCTGTTTGCTAGAGACATTACAAGGGGGGTACCCCCACCAAAAGTGTGAAAATTTCAACTTTTTATTACAATTTTCTCAGTGACTATTGCAGGGATTTCTCTCATATCTTGCATATATGTACTAGGCCAGAGGTAGATTCTCTTGTGTGAGTATGAGACCTGGATCTGTCTTACTTTTTTTTAATAAATTTTTTTAATAATTTTTAATGCATTAAAATTCATGAAATCATGCACTAAATCACTTGTAACTTCAAAAGTGTTGCATTTACAGCATTTTGTGAAAATATGTTGTTCAGCTACTTTTTTCATAGCTACAATATGGTGAGTAAGTTGGGTGTCTGTCTCAATAGCTAAGTGAGTAATAGCTACTTTTGGGCTTTTCAGTAACTTCCATTATGAGTAAAATCACTTGTAACTTAAAAACTATTGCATTTAGAGAATTTCGTATAAATATGTTATTAAGCTACTTTTGGGCCAGCTATAACATAGTGAAATTTCAGACCTGTAGCTCATGGCATAGCTGAGTAATAGCTACTTTTAGGTTATCACTGTTGAGTAAATCGCTTATAACTTGAAAACTATTGCATTTAGAGAATTTCGTATAAATATGTTATTCAGCTACTTTTGGGTCAGCTATAACATAGTAAAATTTCAGACCTGTAGCTCATGGCATAGCTGAGTAATAGCTACTTTTAGGTTATCACTGTTGAGTAAATCACTTATAACTTGAAAAGTGTTGCATTTAGAGCATTTTGTTAAAATATGTTATTCAGCTACTTTTTTCATAGCTACAATATGGTGAGTAAGTTGGGTGTCTGTCTCAATAGCTAAGTGAGTAATAGCTACTTTTGGGCTTTTCAGTAACTTCCATCATGAGTAAAATCTCTTGTAACTTAAAAACTATTGCATTTAGAGAATTTAGTATAAATATGTTATTCAGCTACTTTTGGGCCAGCTATAACATAGTAAAATTTCAGACCTGTAGCTCATGGCATAGCTGAGTAATAGCTACTTTTAGGTTATCACTGTTGAGTAAATCACTTATAACTTGAAAACTATTGCATTTAGAGTATTTTGTTTCAATATGTTATTCACCTATTTTGGGGTCAGCTATAACATAGTGAAGTTTCAGACCTGTGGCTCATTTCATAGCTGAGTAATAGCTACTTTGAAGTTCTCACTGTTGAGTAAATCAGTTATAATTGGAAAACTATTGCATTTACAGAAATTTGTGCAAATATGTTATTCAGCTACTTTTGGGTCAGCTATAACATAGTGAAATTATAGACCTATAGCTCATGGCACAACTGAGCAATAGCTATTCTCAGGTACTGACTGTTGAGTAAATCAGCTATAACTTGAAAAATATTGTATTTGGAGTATTTTGTTAAAATATATTGTTCACCTACTTTTGGGTCAGCTATAACATAATGAAATTACAGACCTATAGCTCATGGCATAGCGGAGCAATAGCTATTTTCAGGTTCTCACTATTGAGTAAATCAGTTGTAGCTTGAAAACTATTGCATTTACAGTAGTTTGCTTAAATATGTTGTTCACCTACTTTTGGGTTAGCTATAACATAGTAAAATTTCAGACATGTAGCTCATTGCATAGCTGAGTAATAGTTCCTTTGAGGTTCTCACTGTTGAGTAAATCAGTTGTAACTTGAAAACTATTACATTTAGAGTAATTTGTTAAATATGTTATTCACAGAATTTTTGGTCAGCTATAACATAGTGAAATTGCAGACCTCTATGTCATGGCATAGCTGAGCAATAGCTACTTTCAGGTTCTCACTGTTGAGTAAATCATTGTATCCACTGGATAGCCGCAGTGTGTAGAGAGAGATTTCACCATTACTGCTCTGATGAAAAAAAAATATTATAGCTAGCTTTCTTAAGTTTGCAGTATATATTAATAACCATAAAATGTTGTCTGGGAATATTTTTGGCCTCATTTTGAGAAACAAGATGGCCGCCACAGGTGTTTTTTGTCAGTCATGAAAAGTGCTTATATCTCCCTTATTATTGATCCTAGACGTTTGGGATGATAAACCAACCTGTAGGAAATCATGGGGTGGGAATCTTTTGGTGTGGTCAGATTTGACCTTCAATGACCCCTCCTTCAAGGTCAAACAAGGATAGCCAAACTTAAAAGTGCTTATAACTCGCTTATTATTGGTCCCAGAGGTTTGGGATGGTAAAAAGACAGGAAATCATGGGCTGTGAATATGTTGATATGGTCCGATTTGACCTTGGAACACTCCTTCAAGGTCAAATGAGGATAGCGAAAATTGAAAGTGCCTACAACTCGCTTATTATTGGTGACAGAGATTTGGGATGGTAAACCATCCCATAGGAAATCATTGGCTCGGAATCTTTTGGTATGGTCAGATTTGACCCCTCCTTCAAGGTCAAATGAGGACAGCCAAGCTTAAAAGTGCTTATAACTCATTTATAATTGGTCCTACAGGTTTGGAATGGTAAACCATAGGAAATCATGGGCTGGGAATGTATTTGTGTGGTTAGATTTGACCTTGGACCCCTTCTTCAAGGCCGAACGAGGATATTGCATTTGTAGTATTTCTTTAAATATGTTTTAACCTATTTTTTACACCTAAACAATTACCTTGTTATTTTCCTTCATAATACCATTTACAGGGCACAACTTTTTTATCCTTTTCTTCTGTCAGCTTCGGAATTTCTTTCGAACTTGCTGTTCAGTTACCATTTACTGTATTTCTGTACAGCCCTTTTCCTGATAATTATTCTGTCCTCTAATCACCTTCACAAATCAAAAACACTCAGTCAGCTGACACAGTGCCCGTTCACGGGCACTCTCCTCTTGTTTGCTGGTTACAGAAAATTACTGGTTACAGTAAAGTACCGGGTATGGAGTCCTGGTACTGGACAGAGTTGTCTAAGGTAAATTTGGTTACACAGAATTCTTAGACCATTCAGTGGTCTTGGGGATATGACAGTGTCCCAAGCTGCCAGGCAATCTTCCCTTATCACACCTCTCAACAACCTGTTATCGGTGCTGGACTTGACTGAAGAGATAATAAATTTTGTCATCATGTCCGGCCAGGGGTCAGACATTTCACAAATGACAATTGCTCTGTAAATGCTGCACCTTGCAGGCTGCTGGCCCGGGGCAAAGAGTCTATTAATGTGAAAAGTTGTGTCAGCCCCACCGGACCACAATATGAACAGAGAGACTGTTAACTTGGATCATTGTCACCAGACCGGACCAGTGTCCGGAGGGACAGAAAATGTTTGTCAGAATACCAAATGTCCCAAATGTGGCGCACAATCTGCCTGTAGGGTCCAGACTAAGCCCTTTTTGGGAACTTAGGAAGCCTTGGGGGCTGGACCCTAGGTAGTACAATTGTTGCAGGAGTGATACCTACGTCCATTTACCTATGCAAGGACAATCCAGGAAATGCCTGAGATTTCACATCCAAGGTCGGGCATACCAGTTCAAGGCCCTGCCATTCGGTTTGTCCACAGCGCCTTGGAGTTCACCATGATACCAAAGGAGGTGAATTTGATGGCCATACACAAGGATTTAAGAAACCACCAGTACCTAGACGGCTGGTTGGTGAGAGCCAGATCTCACCAGGCTTGTCTCCAACATACACAGGAACTAGTAAGTAATGTGTCAGCAACTAGGTTGGCTGGTGAACTTAGAGAAATCAGAGCTGGAGCCCAAACAAGACTTCAATTTTGTAGGCTACCAGTTCGACCTCAGGTATGGTCCGGTCCAACTGACTCCAGACCGGTGGCAGAACCTTCAAGAGAAAATGCTGAAATTGCTATCCCTACCGGCTTGCCCGGTCCGGGAATTCCGGTCCGTGATAGGCTTACTAACAGCTACAGAAAAGCAAGTTCATGTAGGCCAACTTCATATGAGACTCATTCAGTGGCATCACAAACACAACTGGAGGGTCCCAGAATCACTGGGAAAGGTGATCCCAACCCCCAGGTCCTTGCACCCCCATTTACAATGATGGCTGAAGGAAGACAATGTACTTACAGTCCAACCATTACACCCAATAAAACATGCTCTGCAAATAATTACAGACGCATCAATAGAAAGGTGGGGCACTCGCTTAGACGAGCACTTTGCAAGAGCAACCTGGTCCCCTCCGGGAAGCAAGCTGCATATAAACTATCTAGAACTTAAAGCAGTCTTTCTGGCTTTCAAAGAGTTCTAAGACCTTTGTTCAACAAGATAGTACTTGTAGCAACTGACAACACCGCAGTAGTGTCATACATAAACAAGGAAGGAGGCATGAGGTCGTGCCCACTTTGTGCCCTACTATGGAGAATCTTGACCTGGGTACCAGGAAACAAGTGACTGTAAAGCACGACACATTCCAGGCCGGCCAAATGTGGTAACAGACAAGCTAGCCAGGCTAGGCCAGACCATCCAAGCAGTGGTTTCTCCTTCCAGAGGTTTTCCACTCTATGCAGCACCGGCCCAAAATAGACTTATTTGCCACGAGGTTCAACAACAGGTTGCCTCTGTTTGTGTTAGCGGTACCGGATCCCCTGGCCACAGCAGTGGATGCGCTCAGTCGGCCATGGTAGGATCTGAAAGCATACACCTTCCCACCATCAACCATATTGGGCAAAGTGGTGGAGAAGTTGCAAGACTCCCTATGCAAGAGAATCATTCTGATTGCTCCGGGGTGGCCCAACATGCCTTGGTTTTGGGATCTAGTGGCCACGTCCAGCCAAATCCCACTGAGCCTGCCTAATATGCCTAGAGCCCCAGCAGTCGAGGAGCAGGGCTTGTCTGAGGCAGTGGCAGCAAGAGTTGAGGCTCCTCAAAGGGGATCAATCAGGTCAGGCTATGAGGCAAGTGGGCCATTTTTACAAGTGATGTATCATTCATCAGGTGGACTTCGGGGCACCCCCTGTTAAGTTAGTTGCTGACTTCCTTATGTACCTATTTCAGGACAGGAAGTTGCAGCCCAGCACCATTGATGGTTACAGGTCAGACATTGCTGATAGACTGGGAAATTCGCCCATCAATATGAGTAAGGATGAAAATCTCACTCGTCTCCTGGATAGTTTCCACTGAGACAGACCCAAAGGCCGGAAGGGAATCCCTTCCTGGAACCTCTCCCTGGTTTTGCACCAGCTGACAAGGGTCATTTTGAACCAATTAAAGAGGCCTCCTTGAAGCATTTGACCTTCAAGACAGTTTTCCTCATGGCCCTGGGGTCGGGCAAGAGTAGAAGTGAGATACATGCTTGGCAAAACAGAAATATTAGACACCAGTCCGACTGGTCAAGGTGTCCCTGTACCCATCACCCAGCTTTCTCTCCAAGAATCAGCTGGCCAAAGAGGGTCCAGACAGTATGGCCCCAGGGGTATAACAGCCCTGGCCCCCAACTCTGGATAGATCCCTCAAGTCTGACAGGTCCCTCTGTCCAGTCAGAGCATCGCGCTACTATTTGGACAGGACCTCGGGCAGAATAAGGAGGTGGTTTTTGTCTCCTTTAAGAAAGGTTTTGACAAAGACATCTCACCTGCCACTAGGTCATCTTGGATCAAGCAAACTGTGATCCTATGTTATGAGCTCTCTGACCAGGAGGCCCACTCTTTACATCAGGTTAAAGCCCATGATGTCAGGGCCTTTAATGCTTCTAAGGTCTTCCAGTCGGAAGTTTCCTTGGATACAGTCTTGTCAGCCTGCCTCTGAAGTCACATAATACCTTCACATAGTTATATTTGAAGGGCGGGGCTTTGGGCTGATTCAGAGCTTTACCAATTGGGCTTGGTAGTGGCTGCTCAGCAGATCCACAAGTGGCCCTTAGATTGAGGAGATTTGTATATATGTATAAACGGTTTCTTCATGTACATAAGAATTAAGTGTGGTGTGCTTCCTTCGGGAGGTTTATTTGCATTCTGGGACTGTACTCATCCCTCTCTTCCCCTACCTCAGAGCAGGTCTGAAAAAGAGGGGGGGGAGGCAACGGCGGTATAGCCCCGGTTAACCGGCTGCTGGAAACCAACCATGGCCTTACAGGGTTTCCTGACCTTAAGGTCAACCCAGGCCGGGGCCTATAGGTCTCCTGACGAAGTCAGCCTAGACCGTAGGTTAAAATTTGCTATTACTTGTGAGTTCACATAAGTCCCTAGTAACTTACCCACCGGCCAAGCGGTCGTTATTCAGCAATTGTCCATTGGATAGGAAGTATTAACGCAATAAAATTTTTATAAGTTAATACCCTATCCAATGGACACACAAGACCCTCCCACCGACCCCGCTATCAGCTTACTAGGGGTCTAATAGGTTTAGACAACGAAAAAGATGCTATGACGTCAGGTTGTCTAGACAGGAAGGAAGTACAAGGCGCCATCTGGGGAGTGCACAGTACTACGGACCGACCAGCCGGTGGAAACAAAGGACGTCTTTTTCTGGCGTTTGGCGGGCCGGTCTGCGCCGACCGGATTAGCAATTGTCCATTGGATAGGGTATTAACTTATAAAAATTTAATTTACTTATTAAATTTGCAATTTTGCCACTTTTGGCAAAAATTCGAAAATTCAAAATGGCCGCCATTTTTGGGGAGGGGAAATTTTTTGAAAATTGCAAAGAGTACATTCCTTAGATACCCTGTGGGTTTAAAATTTTGACGAAATCACTCTATCTGGCACGGTTAAGGAGATAGAAGCAAATTTGTGTTGTGCCATCTTTGGCAAAAATTCGAAAATTCAAAATGGCCGCCATTTTTGGGGAGGGGAAAATTTTTTTGAAAATTGCAAAGATTACATTCCTTAGATACCCTGTGGGTCGAAAATTTCGATGAAATCGCTCTATCTCGCACGGTTAAGGAGATAGAAGTAAATTTGTGTTTTGCCATTTTTGGCAAAAATTCGAAAATTCAAAATGGCCACCATTTTAGGGGAGGGGAAAATTTTTTAAAAATTGCCAAGAATACAATGCTCAGATACCCTGTGGGTCGAAAATTTTGACGAAATCGCTCTATCCCGCACGGTTAAGGAGATAGAAGAAAATTTGTGTTTTGCCATTTTTGGCAAAAATTCGAAAATTCAAATTGGCCGCCATTTTGGGGGAGGGGAAAGTTTTTTGAAAATTGTAAAGATTACATTCCTTAGATACCCTGTGGGTCGAAAATTTCGACGAAATCGCTCTATCTCGCACGGTTAAGGCGATAGAAGCAAATTTGTGTTTTGCCATTTTTGGCAAAAATTCGAAAATTCAAAATGGCCGCCATTTTTGGGGAGGGGAAAATTTTTGGAAAATTGAAAGAGTACATTCCTCAGATACCCTGTGGGTCAAAAATTTCGACGAAATCGCTCTATCTCGCACGGTTTAGGAGATATGACAGTGATGCTTCTAGAGCGCGGGATACGCGATATCTCGCGAGTTTTAGTACTACCCCGCAATTCGGTATATTCGGCGCATTTGGTAGAAGACGCGATCCCGCATGTATACAAAATGGAAGGGCACCAATCGTTTCGTGGGAATCTTTTAATTTTATCATCATGAAGGCTATATTTGATCGTTTTTTCAATGAAAAATGTTGTTTCATGTGAAAACAAAACGGATACTACAGTTTGAATGTGGATGATGCAAACGTCAGATACTAACAACAATACTGTTGAACCAGTTCATACAGCATGTCTAGTACTATTACTCATATCATCTCATGAATGTTAATGAGTTGGGTGCTATGGCTGTGAGTTCTCGAGTTTTAAGTGTTAGATCTTTGTTGAGACTTCCATTTTCATAAAATGTTGCTAGAAATGCTAAGGGAAATTGGTGACCTCATATCTTCTCATGAATATTAGTAATGACTTGGGTGCTATGACCGTGAGTTCTCAAGTTTAAAGTGTTAGATCTGCTAGAAGTGCTAGAAAACCCCAGTGGAAATCTGTAAGATCATATCTTTGCATGAATATTAATGACTTGGGTGCTATGGCCATGAGTTCCCGAGTTTAAAAGCATTTGATCTTTCATCCAGGCGCTTCTATTTTAAAAAATATTGCTAGAAAAGTATTGTGATAGAAAACGGCCCCAGGTCTTTGATATTTTTTATCCAAGCAGTGATCCAGATAAGTTACAAAATTTATTGGGATCTAAGCCGCATCAGGTTCCAGCTTCTATTTTTTTTCACGAAGATCCATACAGTAGCATTTGTGTAATCCTGCTAACAAACATACGGCCATGCAAATGCTTCTGAAATTAATCCCTCTTTGGCGGAGGTACAAGTTCCCATTTTTATTGACCAAGCCCCCACATTTTTCGGACATGGGGGGGAACTGCCCCCACATTTCAAAATTTCTAGAATCAACTCTGTATGAGCACATTTCCCTTTTTCAGTATTCAAAATAGCCAATTACTCATATATTTAATTAATTACTCACTCATCTATGAAGCAATTCCCCCCAAAAGCAATCCCATACAAGCTATTAACCCAATGAACCTCCATACCAAATTTCAGAAAGCTAGGCTTAATAGCATTCCTTAAAATGTCTGGATACCAAAGAGCTACTTAAAAGTAGCAAAGTAGCTATTACTCAGTTAGCTATAGAGCTATCATCACCAAAAGCAATCCCATACAAGCTATTAACCCAATAAACCTGCATGCCAAATTTGGTAAAGATAGGATAAGAACTGTTGCCTAAAATGTCTGGAAACCAAGTCGGACTGCGGACGGCGGAAATAGCAAATATAATATGTCCACCCCCCAGTGGGGTGGACATAATTCCTTCCATAAAAAATACGGTCTACTGCTTCCCTGCATAAGTTGGTTGGGGTCGTAAGTTGGCCACCACTCATTTAAATGTATCAAACAGACAAATGTGTGGTTGCACAGGTTTTAAAAGTGGTAGTTATAATAAATCTTATTACAATAGACCATTCAAGAATGATACAGGCCTTTAGATTTATAGAAATTTCAAAATATGATGATGGCGGCCAACTTACGACCCGCGGCCAACTTATGCAGGGAAGTAGTAGACTACTGTCAGTGACGGATTTACAAATAATGATCTTGGTTTCCAGTAGAAATAACTGTCAGTAATTTTCTTTGAAATCTATCAATCTTTCCTGATATTTAAATTATATATATATGTTGTACTGTGGTTCTATGTTATCTTTAATTCATTTACGATAATAGTTATTATAATATATATTATAATAATAGTTATTTTCTGGAATAAAATGGATGTAGGTTCTATCACTTTATTGTCAAGAAGTTTCACAACTTGCAGTTAAGTTTCATAGATGTAAACTTCTAAAAAGTGACAACTGTGTTGAAATAACATACAATATCCTCAGTGTGACAGAATAAAGCTAATTAAACTGAACACAATGGTAAAAAAATTATAAAAATTGGACAAGAAATAAGGAAGTTATGGCTATTTAAACATACCTTAAACATAAAAACAAAGTACCGCGATCGCACAAATTCCCGATTATCGCCCAATTAAACCCACTTTAGTTACCCCTGACGTTTCTGAGACTTTACCTTGTAGCCAGTTAGTTTGCCTTCATGTTACTAATATCGCTATTTGTTGTAAAACCATGCTAGTTGTGTGTTATTCCTTCATTGTAGCCAGTATTTCTATTATCGTCCACTCAAAACGTCTTCCGTGGTTTCGTTGTTTTCTTTTGTCACCGACGTTTCCAATAGGGATCGATGTAGATGCTGAAACGCGGACTCGAGTTTGGAAATCGAGTTCTCGGCGAATCGTTCCACCACTATTAAGAGCCATAAAATCTATTGGGAGGTAGTAGGAAACCATATGTGGAGAGTCTAGAAAGTAAGTCAAATTTCCCTGCTGTAGAGGTCAAACTGGGATCGTTAAATAGCCAATTTTGACATTTTCCCTTATATCTCCTTTATTATTGGTTTTAGAGCTTTAGAATGTGTTAAGAGGTATTGGGAAATCATATGTGAAGAGCCTAGATAGCCGGTCAAATTTACCCCCTGACCCTTTCTTATGGGTTAAATTGGGGGTCATAAAATAGCCGATTTTGTGTTTTTGTCTTATATCTCCGTTATTCTTGCTGTTAGAGCTTTACAATAAATTAAGAGGTTTGGGGAAACCTTTTGTGAAGAGTCTAGATAGCTGGCCGTGTTTACCACCTTGACACACACACACACACCCCACCCCCCATACTTGCATCTCTCCTTAACCCTTTTCAACCCCTTTGGGCAAAGTTACCCTACAGGTAGTCAAAGAACCTGAACAACAAGCCAGACAAAATATCTGTACCCTCATCTATTCACCTGCTCTGAATTGGGCTACTTCTGAATGTAACCTTGTTATCGAAAGCTGTAGGGACAGCATTAATCCTACTGCCAAAAAGGGTAAAAAAACAAATTCAAAGGTGGCCAAAAAGGGCCAGCAAAAAAACTATGACAAGATATGTGACTATCTAGAGATCCTTGACAAGAGGATCCATATCCAACAGAAGGCCTTAGTCTGTCAGATTAAAGCTCTATCTCATATGCCCCAGAGAGATATCTTTTGTTGATACAAAAAAGGTATTGTATATAATTTTACATACATATTTATATCAAAACCCTACAAAGCTTTTAATATTGGTTCTTCATACTGAAATACTTACCAACTAACCTTTACATATAATATATTAATATTATTTATGTATTTGGCAGGATATTAGATATTGTCAAAGATTGATCTCCATATTACCCAATTTTGTGCAAATTTGTTTTCATAATTATTAAGTTGTGATAATATCTCTTGTTCCTGATATATTGACTTTAACTTTTTCTGTAAGACATAAATATTAGGCATCTGACTTTTTTGTGCACATGCAAAGATATAGTACCTTGTAACTATTAATACAAAGTTTAAAGGCCAAAAGTGTTCATCGAAATTATTTTCTCCTAAGATCATTAATTTACTGTTTAAAGTAAGAATGTAACCAATTTTTGACTTTATCCAAACCTTTATGTTTTCCCACAAGTCTATAGACTTGGAACATTGTGAAAATAAATGACTAATAGTTTCTGTTTGCTCACTACAGAGTCGACACTGGCTTGACTGTGACACTTTAATTTTAAACAAAAGGTTATTAGTACCCAATATTTTTCATAGTATTCTGTATTGAAACCATATATAGACATTATCCTGAATGGACCAAAAACAACCTTTATATATACATTTCCAAAAAAGTTGATCTTGCTCTAGGTGTAACTCTCTATTCCATTTTATTTCATTTTGTCCTAGTAAATCATTACATTTATTTCCTTTGAATTGATTTCTTGTATGTTTCTTTAAATTCACGATTGTTTTGACATGAAATGGAATATATGGTTTCAATATATCCAATTTGTCTCCTTTTTTATTTTTGGAAATGAATTTTTTTACAAGACCACTAATTGCATAATAATTAAGAAAATTAATATTTGAATGATATACCTGTTTCATTTCATTTAAACTAAGCACACTGCCGTTTTCATTCAACATATCAGAAACAAAGTTAATACCCATATTCACCCAGTCTTGGAAGCAAATGTTTTGTGTACCCAGTTTGTTGTTATACCAAAGACAATTACTCCAAATGTCATCGTTTGACTCAAATTGATGGGATTTTTCAATATCAGTCCAATATCTAAATACTGATTCCCAAAAAGGATTTAAACAGTGTTTAGTTTTTATGCACCATTCAGTTCCAAAAATAAAAATATTATTAACATTACCAAGACATTTATCCAATAGTTTAAACCATCCTTTAGAATTTGAATTCATAATAAGTTGTAACCATTTCAATTTCATACGTTTTTCAAAAAGAAAAATATCTGTCATTTGTAGTCCTCCCTTTATATATGGTTTACATACATCTTGTCTATTTACTTTATCGGCTTTACCTCCCCAAAGAAATTTATAGAGGATTGAATTTATTTCTTTTAGTATTTTATCTGTTATGGGTAGTAGCATAAATAAATGTACAAGTTTAGATAGCAATAGACTTTTAATAATCGTAATCTTTCCAATTGGAGTTGTCTTTCTATACTTCCATGACTCTATTGTCTTATTAATGCTACTTATTGCTTTGGAATAATTCTTAATTGGAATACTTGGAAGATTCACTGAAAATTCCAGACCTAATAAAGTAAACTCGGAGTCATCCCAAACTAAATCTGATGAGATGGCCAGCTTGTCTTTTGACCCTCTTTTACTTCCAAACCATATGGTTTTTGTTTTTTCAGTATTCACCTTAAGTCCAGACATTGAACCATATATTTCTAAAACGTTAAGAGTTGCCTGTAATGAATGTTGAGTGCCATCCAGTATTATAGTTGTATCATCTGCGAACTGCACTATCTTAAAGGAGTATTTACCTATTTTCATACCTTTAATATCTTTATGGTTTTCGATCATAAGTGTTAAGAATTCTGCGACAAACAAAAACATGTATGGTGATATGGGATCACCCTGTCGACAACCCCTACCAATAATTATAGGTTCAGACAAAAAACCACATTGTAAGATGTATGCGGTTATATCAGTATTGAACACCTGAATCCATTTTATAAAATTTTCATCAAAACCAAAATATCTTAATGCAGAATACAAAAATTTCCATGAAACAGAATCGAATGCTTTTTCGAAATCAATAAGCAATAATAGGCCAGGAATTTTATATTTTTCTGCATAATGCAGCAAGTCATACACAAGTCGTGTGTTTTCGCCAATATGCCTATTTTTGATAAATCCTGCCTGATTTTCTGAGATAATGTTATCTAGATGAGGCTTTATTCGCTCTGCTATGGCTCCTGAAGCTAGCTTATAAATTGTGCAAAGAAGTGATATCGGACGCCAGTTCTTCAATAATTGCCTATCTTTATTTCCTTTGGGGATACATGTTATTATGGATTGTCTTAAAGAGGTTGACAGTTTGCCCTTTTTATAGCAACTGTTCAAAGCATTTGCTATAAAATATATGATCTTGCCCCAAAAAACTTTTAAAAATTCTGATGATATTCCGTCAATCCCTGGCGATTTATTTGACTTCATTTTCTTTAATATCACACCAAGTTCAGTAACATCCAAAGCCCTTCCTAAGTGAAGATTAGGGATTTTCTTTATTTTATTTATCAGCGAATTTTGAACAAGATATGGCTCAGATACGCAAACTTTCTTTTTGCTAAAAAGTTGAGAATAGAAATTTTGAACCTCTTTTAAGATCTGTTTTTGGTCTGTTATAGTAGAATCATTAGCTAATTTCAACTTTTTAATTGTTTTGTTAACAAAATTAGTATTTTCCAATTTACAAAAGTATGAAGTTGGTTTTTCTGCTTCTGTTAGCCACTGCATACGGGATCTTATCATTTGTCCTTTGATCTTTTCATTTTGTATGCTTTCAAGTTCTAGTCTTTTGTCCTCCAAAATATCTGAAGATGTTTGTGCATTATTACTACTTTGTAAGTCTTCAATATCCTTCAACAATTGATTTTCTTTTAAATTTTGCTCACGTTTGAATTTTGAAGAGTACTTAATGGTTTCTCCCCGAATTTGTAAAATTAATGCCTACAAAAAGGTATCATCATCAATAATAAACTGTATGTTATTATTACTTTGTGTAAGATAATCTAAATTATATACTGGCAGGGCATATTTTAATTTTTCCGCCTGAATTACATTATTTATTAGGTCCAAATAATTTTGTTGTGCCAGAAGGCTATTATTAAATTTCCAAACACCTTTCCCCAGCTTAAAATCGCTTAATTTTATTCTTAGCTCTATAATACAGTGATCCGACTTAAAACTAGGCTTTATTTCACAATTTTCTATTATGTCCATCATGGAGTTTGTTACTAAAAAATAATCTAATCTTGCCATTTTGACTGGATTTCGTCTTCTCCATGAAAATATTTTTTGATCAGGATATAATTCTCGAAAAACATCAGAAAGATTTTTATTTTCCATCATTTTTAACACCTCAGTCCGGGCTCTTGGATTATTGACATTTGTATATTGGAGACAGTCCTTTGCCTGGTCCAAAACCATATTAAAGTCTCCACAAATTATTGTATATTGTGAATTTGTATTTTCAATAAGATACTGAACTTCTCCAAAAAACTTAGGGTCATCAATGTTTGGACCATAAATTGTTATAAGATTAATCTTTACCGAGTCTATGGATATTTGTAGGCTTAATATATTTCCACAATTATCTTTTTTTATTTCTAAAACTTCAAAGTCAAAATTATTATTCAGAAGAATTCCAACACCCCTAGAATTGGTTTTAACACCATGGAGATAACATTTTGGCCAAATTTGTTTAACACTTTTTTGATCATCTTCTATCAGATGAGTGTCTTGAAGACATACAATTTGTGCATTTGATTCTTTTAAATAGGTAAGAACCTCCATTCGTTTCTGTTTCCCACGTAGTCCTTGGCAGTTCACAGACAACAACTTAATTTTTTCCGAATAGACCATTGTTATCTTGACTGAAAAAACTCAAACAGACATGCTCTTAAGGTTTCAGTTGCAATATGTAATGCAGGCTCACAAGGATTTTGTTGGTTACTTGAAAATAGTTGCATATGCAGAACAAATACCTTATCACATTTCAACAAAATTTGGTTTTCTTTATGTGATATATGAACAATTAACGTAAGTATGACAAAAACATATATACAAGACACAAACACAAACAACATAAAAGAAAGAGAAAAGGTTATGTTTAATAAAAGGAAAAAATAAAAGACAGAAGTGTATTCACTGAGAGCAAGGATACAATCTCATACATATCTTAATCCAGCAAGCTATATAATGGAACACATTTATTAGTAGCATAAAATATATATGTGCTAACTAATTCCTAGTTTTAATAAAAGGCATCAGCGGCACGCCAACTTGATCATATCTTAAAAGATTATTATACTGGTAAATTATTGTAATCTTTTGCAAATTAATGGCTGGTAGTAACTAATATAAAATTTAAACCTATAGGTGCTAATGTGAAATAAAGCTCCAAAGCAAAAGAAAAAAAAAACTTATTGACGGACCTGTGAGTTAGTAAATAAACAGTATATATAGTACAACAGAGTTAAGAATTTAGGTTTATTTGTCAATGCAAATACCCCTCCCCCCAAAGGATTCATTTTAATAAGCAATGGTCAGACCCCGAAAGTATTTGTTAAGTATTAACACTAAGTATATTTACAGTATTCCACCATCATAGTTTCTACATTACACATTATATTATCTTTCGTATTTCAATTATGTGTAATGTACTACATTACTTTTGACTTTTAGTATATTGATTTATTTAAGAAATCTGATACCCTTTGTGTCTTGCAATTAAGCACTATCATATAGTGCCAATGAATCAGACATTGGTCAGACTTCAACTATCAAAGTTGTTTTATGCATATAAATCTAGGAAAAAAATAAAATAAACAAAAAATATCTATATTTAAATAGACAGTCATCAAAGTCTACATAATTTGCAACATGTATTTGTAACTTTCACTAATATCTCAATGTTCATTTACGATTGAGCAATCTGATTGCAAAATAACAACAACAATATTACAATTATTAAGAATGTGACAAAGAAATCACAACAAAATTGAGTATCTTTAATACTATAGTACTATAGTCTAGACTTTCTTATAACAGCTAAACTTGTGTTCTATATCTTTTAAGTAAATAAAAGTTGGCACCATCACACAAAAGGTGAAGTCAAAAAATGAGCAGTGTTTTGATTAAATATCTGATTTATCCTGTTGAATAATTTACTGACATCCCGTAGGTATGTAAAAGGGTTTTTCAAAAGTACAAATAAAATAATGTCACATCAACAGAGTTTACAGTAAACAATGGATTTTCACCCCTTATTTTTTATATTTATTCAGAGGAAAATTTTCGTTAGTTAAAATTTAAGTTTACAGTTCACCTCTCACTGGGTCTTCGCTGTTGTAGAGAAAAGAGTTCAGGATAGATGCAGTTAGTAGTTAATTTAAATGTTTTCACGGAGTTCCATAAGTAGTTTACCAAGTTGGTTGTTGCCTTTCCACTTTGACTCTATCCATATGTCTTTGTCATGAAGTCCTAATCCAACACCCCAGAATCTGTCAAAAGGGTTAGCCTCGATTAGTGTAAGGTTCCCAGTGTCTTTTAAGGAGGATGAGAGACTGGGATTTTGGGTGAACTTTGCCTGTAGACCTTGACGCATATATTCAGTGCATACACCTTTCCACTGGTGCCCATTGAAGTTCTTTGTCTTCTTACCCAAGCGCATTGCATCCACTGGATTCTTTTGGGCTAGAATTCGTTCAGCAGTGTCATTGTCTTTGAAATGCCTGGCTTTCATAAAAGCATAGAACTGTTCTACATATTGGAAAGTAAGCCCACTATGGTAAAAGGAACACTTGTGATGGTTTGAGAATTGGGAATTCTGTGTGAAAAAAGCCAGTTTACCATCTTTAACATTGTTACAAATGTTCTGTGGTTGAATTTCACTTGGCAGCTTGTCCATTTCACTACATGTAAATGCCTTTCCATTGAGAATGAGTTTGTCCATAATCAGGTGTGCTTTGTATTTACCACCAGAGTGATAAGCGGCTTGAAGTGTAGGTTGGAAAAACTTTCGTCACTCAATCACTTCTTTTGGATAATCCTCCGATACAAAAACTCTGAGCTCTTTCAATTTACTTCTTTCTGTGTACACTTTCTGACGCATCTTAAAACTTAGAAATCTAACAATAATTGGCCTGTCCACCTGCTTGTGGTAGCCTACATAGTGTGCATTCTCAATATCTGAATGACCCATATCAATTCCAGCCCTTTGGAACAAGTGAACCATCAGTGACTCACAATCCACTTTATTTGGGTTCTGGAGTTCAGAGGTTGTTCCTCTGATTTGTGAAAACTTCAAGTTGTTTCTTCGAGAGTAGGACTCCAAAGCAATGACCTTTTCTTCAAGTACATTACACTTTGCTTTTGAATCTTTAAGCTGGTTACTAAGTTCACAATTATTTATTTGTAGATCTGCAACCCTTTCCTCGAGTGATGTAACTATTTTCAATTGGTCTGATGTGAAATCTACAGATTTTTTCAATTCGTTTAGGTCATCTGTGATTGGGGCCAGTGCTTCCTTGAGTAATGTTTTGATGCTGGTCAAAGTAATTGCAGATTCTGGAGAATTTGGTGAAACCTGACTGTGATCTCTCTTCAATGCCTTAGAATCAGGGACACTACTTCTCCTTTCACGTTCAGGTCCTGATCTTAGTCTATCCAGAGACATACTGATTCAGTAAGCCACTTGATAATGCACAACAGAAAAACAGTACTATCCAAACAATCCAGGGAAGTCCAGAAGCAGGAAGAGTTTATTCAAGATTTATCTCAGTTTTCCAGATTAAATGAAGTTTAGTCTATTTAGCTTTATCCAATACAGAAAGGCACTCCCAGAAGAAAAGTCACACAGATGAATTGGGTTCACCAACAAGAACCTCTATATTTTCAATTAATCGATCAGTTGAACAAAACAAGAAACAATATGTTCCACCTTGTCCCACATTGGTTGCACACTAATTCAGGTCAATTAATTACCACACATGCCTTGTATGCCATCAACAAAGCCAAGTTTTTTTTTATATTGAAAAAAAACACCTTGTCCACTATTCCTTATATGGTAATGTCCTTCTCTGTATGTTGATTAATGGTGTTATATTTTGGTGTTTTAATGTCTGTCTTTCAAAATTTTAAACTTAATTTTTTATCCATATGGTTTGTTTTAACTTCTTGTAAATATACCAAAATGATCTATATTCATTTATTTATCATGTCTTCAAAATTGTAGTTCCATTGCAACTTATTTTCCTTTGAAAATATCCATTAAAGCCCTCTGTGAAAAAAGCCAGCTAGGCCATGCTTGTTCCCCCACTTTCAAGATCTTTATCTAATGGGCAATTCTGTTCTTATCAGGAGAGATTTCGAGATGACTCACCTTCAACCTAACTTTGGGGAGACAAGGCTCCACACTCCTAAACAGTCTCAGGACCTCATGCCCTACCAAAGCCAGCTTTTTCTTGGCTCCTTCCATAACAAGAGAGGCACTTATAAACACATACCTTTGTGAACCAATCAAAGTCCTTCAGCTGGATCATCAGCTCAGAAAAGTCAGAAATTGACTCTCAGGTGTTTTCTTTTGTGGGCTGCAAGTACCACCTAGATTCCTTGTATAACCTACTCAAGACAGATGACTCAAACTGCAGGACTTGATCCAGAGATAAAGTCAAAAGTATGCTTTGACTGCAAGATGTTTGATGTCGCTTTTTGGGTTGCTAACAATGACGGAGGGTTGCCTCCACATGATATCTTTCCAGTGGCATCTCCAGAACATCCTCACTCCTTGGTTGGAGACCTTTTCAGCTCACCTTGTCTGGTGGCAAATCCTCTAAATGCGCTGAAAGTTTCTGACCTTTATCCCAAAGACCAGTGTTCTGATCCACAGCCTCAAACATAGGTTTGGGCTCTCATTTAGATCAAGATGCAGCAAAAGGTTGTGGCCGGATGGAGAAAAAAGGCTACACATAATCGTACAAGAGCTCAAGGCAGTCTTTTGGCTGAAACATTTCGAAACTCAGTGCCAAAATCAAACTGTTGATTGCCACAAACAATTCAACAGTGGTAGCCTACATAAATAAACAAGGAGGAACCCACACAGTATAGATGTTGGCTCTCCTGTGGAGGATAATGACTCAATGTCATCTTTTCAAAATATCGTAACTGGCCGGGCACAGTCTAGGATGCCTGAACATGATGGCCGACTCCCAATCCAGGTCTACTCAGATCCAGTTGACAGAATAGTCACTACACCCTCGTTGGTCTAGCACATCTTTCATAAATGGTTCACTCCTCACATAGACTATTCGCCTCTCATCTGAACCACAAGGTCCCCTATACATGTCTCCAGTTCCAGACCAACAAGCCTGGAAAATAGATGCTCTGAACATAGACTAGTCGGGTCTCATGGCTTATGCGTACCCTTCGACAGCTCTCCTTAAAGGTAATCCATAATTTTGCCATTATCCTGATAGCCCCAGGCTGGCCAGGGATGCCCTTGTTTGGGGACCTAGTGCAGCTCTCAACGGAATTTCCCCCGCCAGTTGCCATTGTCAACAACCCTACTCCAGCAGTCTCACAACAAAATTTTTCACAACAATCCACAGTACCCCAACCTTCATGCCTGGCTTGTAGAAGTGAACAAGAACAAGGCATTTCTGTGGAAGTGGCACAGAGAAATACTGCCCCTCGGAGGCCATCAACAAGGATCATCTACAAATCAAACTGGTCACTATTTGAAAAGTGGTCCAGAGAGAATTTGGTGGACTTCTCCTTACCTTTTGTGATCAAGTCTCTTGATCTTTTCATGTACCTATTTCCGGAACTAAATAGATGTGCATCAACCATTGATATCTACAAGACTACTCTTGTTGACTTCTTGGGCTCAGCAGGCCCCATATCTCTCAAAGCTTTGAACTAACAGGTGACTCACCAGTTTTCATAGAGATAGATCCAAAACTTCCAGAAATCTACTTAAATGGAGCCTCTCCGTTGTTCTAAATGAGCTCACTATGCACCATTCAAGCCTATGAAGCACTCAAACTTAAAACATCTAACCCTAAAAAAGCCTTCTTGCTAGCTCTGGCTTCCGGCAAGCCTCAATGCAAAATCCACACCTGAGTTGGAAAAGGCCAGTGGGAAAAGCTTGCCCTATTCCCCTCTTCAGATTTCATAGCTAAAATCAACCAGCAAGAGAATATTCTCAAAGTGTGTCTCCAGTGATCATTCCTTTTTAATCACTGTAATAGATGGACAATTCAAAGAAGACAGGACCTTTTGGCTGATACGGACCCTGACATACTATCTGGATCCAACTCAGGATCTCCGAGGCACTAGATCCATACTTTATATCCTTTAGGAAGGGCCACTCTTCTGATATTAGACCTGCAACTCTATCTTCATGGTTGAAGCAGACTAGCCAAAATCAACCAGCAAGAGAATGCTCCACAGCCTAAACCCATACATGGATTTTCACCAAATTTTCATGGTATGTTTACCCCAAGAAGATCTAGAGCTAATTAAGCGGCCTGTTAGTGACGCTAATTTTTTTCACCGAAGTTCGACTGATCGCCGCCGCCGCCGGATTATGGACTCCCTTGAATAACTTCTTAGCCTTTCAAATTTTTCTTTCATTCTTATCTTTCTTTAAAACTGTAGGGGCGGGAAAATATTTTGGGATACTTTGCGCAGACCTTAAGCTTTACTTAAGGTAACCTTAAGCATAACTCCAAAACACCCCGTCATCGCGTTTCGGAAAAAAACACAAACACCTGTGCTATAAAATTTATCTGGTACATTCTAGACCAAATTTCCAAGGTCAGAAAGGATTTTCTCATCAATCGCACCATAGATACCTGAATGGGAGGGGTTTTATTTTTGTAAATTTTTTTTAAATGGGTACTTGGTCTGTATCTCAAAAACGGTTAAGATTTCGGCGTTTTGTTGGAATAACTTATTCAGCTACTTTTTGATAATCTTTCACATGCCGAAGTTTTAGCCCTGTATCTGCAATCTTGAGGTCACCTTAAGTCACAAAAAAGGGTGTGTTAGTCCTCCAGTTCACTTAGTTTTTCACTTTTTTCAACCAAACTTGGCACATATATTAAGATTTGCCAAAGGAATATCCTCACTTTATGGTGACCTTAAACTCAAAATGTTAATGGACATATGGCCTGCTTAAAGTCATCAAATTGGAATAAAATCCTCTAGCTCCTTTCTTTTTCCATTTTTTATATTGAAATTATCACTGGTATTAAAGTAGATAAAAATAATACTTATAGTCACCTTAAACTCTCAGTATGAATGGAGTTGTAGCCACCTTAAAGTGAAATAAGGGGGTTTTCAGCCTCCAAGTATCTTATTGTTCGACTGACCTCAGTTAAACTTTGCACACCTATAAAGGATTTATTTATTTATCTATTTGGGGTTTTACGTCGCTTTCAACACTGTACAGGTCATATCACGACGGGTAGTTGGAAGGGCAGAGGAAACCAGTACATACAGTTCATTAGGGTTCTGTACTGTAAACTGCCGACCAACGGCAAGCAACTACCAGCTTTCCCACTTGAGACCGTGTGGGGATCGAACCCCGGCCTCAGAGGTGGGAGGCGAGAGTGTTACCACTGCCACCGTGGCCCCCACCTATAAAGGATGGCAAACCAAAGGGTTATCCTGACTTTAAGGTGACCTTAAACTGTCAATATAATTTTGGCCCCCCTAAAGTCATAACATTTGAATAAAGTCGCCTGGCTCTTTTTTTTTCCAAATCTAACATATATTGATATTGAAGGGACATTCTCATATTATGGTCACCTTAAAGTCGCAATATGAATGAAGTTATGGTCACCTTACAGTGAAAAAGGAAGTTTCAGCCTTCAGCTATCTTATTCTTCAACTGACATGAGCTAAACTTTATGCACTTATAAAGGATGAGAAAAGGGACATTCATATTTTATGGTCACCTTAAAGTCCCAATATGAATGAAATTATGGCCACCTTGCAGTGAAATTATGGAGTTTTTAATCTCCAGCTATTGTATTGTTCAGCTGACCTCACTTTAATTGTGCACACTTATTAAAGATGAAAATAGGGACAAGTAACATACACAATGCAATAAAGTTCACAGTGTCTATTGCTTATAATGCATATGTTGACATCTTTTATGGGTGACTTCTTTTTCATCAGGGCCGCTTTGTTTTTGTCTGCAAAAACATTCTTCTAGTTAGATTTTGGGGGTATCCAGTAACAACCGTTAGCCATGGCGACACTTTTAAGTTTTTTGGGTCTTAAAGTTTGTGGGTGTTCCACAGCCTAAACCCATGTACGGATTTTCACCAAATTTTCAGGGCATGTTTATCCCAAGAGGATCTAGGACTGATTTTGGGGGGTATCTAGCTACAACTGTTGCCATGGCAACTTTTGAACATTTTGGGGTTTTAACTTTTGTGGGTGTTCCACAGCCGAAACCGATGCATCGGTTTTCTCCAAATTATCAGGATATATTAACTGAAACAGGATCTACAGCTGAGTAGGTTTGGGACGTTGCCATGGCAATGCTTTAAATATTTTTTTTTTGTCTTAAACTTCTTAATGGAAAAAGCGGCGCTATTAAACCAATGTTACCACAATTGCATTTTAATCTCCCACCAGCCAGAGCCGGACTTGGGAGATCATCAAACACCTTGTGTGTGTGTGTGTGTGCATGCGTGCGTGCGTGAGTTTGTCACATTTTTAAATCAAGCTTTATATCTTTTTCAGTTATGATGATATCTTCACCAAATTTACATAGAATGTTTATGACTATGAAAAGATATGTGTAAAAAACTATGGTACTGATTTTAAAAAACAACATGGCCGCCATAGCCGATTGCTCAAAAATCATGGATATGTTCTGAAATTTAAACTATTGCAGCTAGCTGTGTCTGTTTTGCGCAAATGTAAATGGCTAGGAAAACTTGCCAGACAGTAATTAAGCGTCCCTGAAAGGGCGCTTATTTGTTTTCGCCTCAGTTTCGCCGCCGCATTATGGTCTCCCTTGAATATCTCCCTTATTATTAGAAGGTTTCAAACCATATTTGGCAGTTATATACCTTAGGTGTGGGAAAATTTTTCTGCATGCTTAAATTTGACCTTTGACCTTTATGAAGGTCACATGATCAAAATGACCCCCCACCCGTCATCACAGTTCAGGAAAAACTACTTGCTACAGAGCCTTATAATTTGACACACCTGTTCATACTATTGAAAACGCGAGCTGATTAGATTTTGGGAGCAATCCCTTGAAAAATGTCTCATTTATGAGTGATTTTCTGACACCTTCCAATCTGAAAGCCTTATATTTAGGCCAACCCCCCTATTATCTTCTTAAGTATTGCATTTAGAGCTATAAAATGTACTGGGAGGTAATAGGAAACCATATGTGGAGAGTCTAAATAGCCGGTCAGTTTTACCCCACGGCCCCCCCTTATGGGTCAAACTAAGGTCATAAAATAGCTGATTTTGAGTTTTTGCCTTATATCTCCTTTATTGTTGCTTTTATAGCTTCAGAATGTATTAAGAGGTATTGGGAAAGCATATATGGAGAGTCTAAATAGCCGGTCAGTTTTACCCCCCGACCCCCCTTATGGGTCAAACTGGGGTCATAAAATAGCCGATTTTGAGTTTTTGCCTTATATCTCCTTTATTGTTGCTTTTACAGCTTCAGAATGTATTAATACGTATTGGGAAAGCGTATGTGGAGAGTCTAAATAGCCGGTCAGTTTTACCCCCCGACCCCCCTTATGGGCCAAACTGGGGTCATAAATAGCTGCTTTGGAGTTTTTTGCCTTATATCTCCTTTATTGTTGCTTTTATAGCTTCAGAATGTATTAAGAGGTATTTGGAAAGCATATATGGAGAATCTAAATAGCCGGTCAGTTTTATCCCCCAACCCCTCCTTATGGGTCAAACTGGGGTCATAAAATAGCTGATTTTGAGTTTTTGCCTTATATCTCCTTTATTGTTGCTTTTATAGCTTCAGAATGTATTAAGAGGTACTGAGAAAGAACATGTGGAGAGTCTAAATAGCCGGTCAGTTTTACCCCCCGACCCCCCCCCCCTTATGGGCCAAACTGGGGTCATAAATAGCTGCTTTGGAGTTTTTGCCTTATATCTCCTTTATCGATGCTTTTATAGCTTCAGAATGTATTAAGAGGTATTGGGAAAGCAGATGTGGAGAATCTAAATAGACGGTCAGTTTTATCCCCCGACCCCCTTTATGGGTCAAACTGGGGTCATGAAATAGTTGCTTTGGAGTTTTGCCTTATATCTCCTTTATTGTTGCTTTTAGATCTTCAGAATGTATTAATAGGTATTGGGAAAGCATATGTGGAGAGTCTAAATAGCCAGTCATTTTTACCCCCCGACCCTCCCTTATGGGCCAAACTGGGGTCATAAATAGCTGCTTTGGAGTTTATGCCTTATATCTCCTTTATTGTTGCTTTTATAGCTTCAGAATGTATTAAGAGGTATTGGGAAAGCATACGGTGCAGCTTTGTGCATTCTTAGCTTTACAGCATGCTTATTAAAACCACAAAGCATTTTAAACTTTAAGGGACGCTTCGCTTTTGTTAGCAAAAGCATTCCTCTAGTTTTGGTCATGTTATGAAAACAGAATGGCTGCCATATCATATATTTAATGTCAAATGGGGGGGGGGGGGGGGGGGGGGCAAAACCCTAACATCTCCTTCATTGTCCTAGGGGTTTGGAATTAGAAAAATACTTAATGGAAATCGTGTTCTGCAATCTTTGGTCAAATTTGATGTTTGACCCCTGCTTCAAGGTCCTGTAGGGTCATCATGCTAAAGGGGCCATATATCTCCCTTATAATTGGATCTAGGCCATCAAAATATGAAAACAAGTTCTAGGAAATCATGGCCTGTGAATCTTACATCTGACAATATTTCATGGATTCTGTATACTTCGTACAACTGAAGTTGTTCCGAAGATTTTCCAAAATCTTAATGTTGTTGCCCATTTAGTTTTACCTGAGGGCTAGGTTTCTTACCTGCTGAGGCTGGCTATTTTTAACCACTGTAGTAGATAGACAATTCAAAGAACACAGGACCCTTTGCCTGGTACGGACCCTGAGATACTATGTGGATCAAACTCAGGATCTCAGAGGCACTAGATCCTTACTTAATATCCTTAAGAGGGCCACTCTTCTGATAGTAGACCCACATCTCTATATCCATGGTTGAAGAAGACTATCATGTGTTATAAACAAGCGGATCAAGAGGCTTTGGACAGAGTCCAAGTCAAAGCCTACAACTTTAGAACCTTTGCGGCTTTGAAAGCCTTTTATGGCGAGACCTTGGTGGCCCAGATCATGCAAGCTTGTCACTGGAAGGCGCTCAACACCTTTACAAAATTTTTATTTAAAAAGACATAAAGTGGTCAGATGACAACAATATGTACCTGGGTCTGGAGTACCAGCTCAACATGCCCTAGACACTTCCCCTCAGAATAGTCATCCTCGGGGGGAAAAAGAATGCGGGGGTGCAGCTTCTGCGGCCAAGCCTTCCAGAATCTAACAACCCAGGAACATAAGGTACCATGGATACCATCTCAGGAAATCTGGTTGGAGTATCACATTACTCTTTCGTCCTTTTGTCATTGCTCTCTATTTAGTACTGTATGTTCCTTGAGGTGACCAAACATGTATCATCTATAATAAATTATATAAATTACTGACCTATATCGGATGTTGAGCAAGGTGAGGGTCTCGCCCCCTTCCTTCATAAGTCCAGATATCTAGACAGCAATGCATTTGTCTTCTGTTTGTGATTATTATTCACGTTTATTCAGACTAATATTATTCAGACTAATATTTATTTTAAATCAAGAACAATTCACATGATACATCAAGTTTCAGCTGTAATCCCTCTACCTAGCGGTTGGATTCAACTCTTAGTCCCACATTGTAAGCTATTGTAGCACAATAAAATTGGAAATTTTAATTAGGTAAATGTAGCTTTTATGAGCTACAAGCTTACCATGTGGGACTGAGAAGAATCCCACCCTGCCTCCCGCTGTATTACAGATGAGGGGTATGGGCAAAATTCCATCTTGAACAAGAAAGCTGTGTACTATGTCACTTTCTAAGTCACGTCAAAATGACAGATGCTTCGGATATGCTGTGTCGAAACACAATCTCTACTGTCCCCATTCACTGTCACCTTCCCATGCAATTTTCATGTAGCAGTAAATTGAGTATAGCTGAACTCTTGATGTAGATTTATTTAGCTTTCTTACCTGACTATGGTTGCAGTGTCTGGCAAAAAGAGACAGAAGGAGTCTGTGTGTGACAGCACAGTGAAGACTGAGAGGTCCAGTGAGGAGGGCCCGAGCAAGCAGTCAGCTACACACATGAGCAAATCAGACAAACCCAACAGAAACAAGGTTAAGAGCGAAAGAACAGAAACAGGGAGGAAAGCAGGTAGGTGTGGTCATAGTAGTCCAGTGTGTTACACCTCAAATATTGTTGATTTCAACTCCTGTGGGAAACATGGTAACTGTTGTTAATGCCCAGTGATAAGATATGCCTTTTACATGGTCACTCTAAATGTGAATTCTAGACAGCATCAATGTGGATTTGTTGAAACGTAGATTGTGATTTGTATTTGTTTTCAAATGTGTATTAAATATTTTGAACTGTAGTTATGGACAAGGAGGTCGAACAGATTACCTTTGTAATACAGGGCTGGTATCTTGCCAACCTAAGAAACTTGTCAGGGTAAGTGAGGAGTTTTGACTTTCGAGTGGTCATTAATTCACATTTTCATAACCTCTTGTATCTTGCTTTATTAAAGCTTCTTGCAGACATTTGGTCAATGCATTGAAGTCCATTTTATATACTGTCTAAAAGTATGTGCATTATACATAAGAATCAGTTCATATACTTTTCAGATACTTTAAAAACATTTAAGATACCCTCAACATTTTACCCTGCAACAAATTAACTTATTCATGTTTCTATTTATACAGCCAGCTGTGGATATAGGCATCTCTGATGCTATTTTTGTGCGGGTTGTGTGTCCGACGTCCATCTGTCTGTCCGTCCACATTTTCGTTTCCGGACACTAACTTGAAAACGCTTTTTGTCTAATTGAATTCAAACTTGACAGGGAGATAGATCTCCATCATAGCTAGGTTCCTTTCGAAATTGGTGTAATTCCATCTGTTCGTTTGTCTTTTTTCTGTCTGTTTGTCTGTCCGTCAACATTTCCGTTTCCAGATTCTAACTTGAAAACGCTTTTTCCAATCAAATTCAAACTTGACAGGGAGATAGATCACCATCATAGCTAGGTTCCTTTCGAAATTGGTGTAATTCTATCTGTTTGTTTGTCCGTTTTTGTCGGTTTGTTCGTCAACATTTCCATTTCCGGACCCTAACTCGAAAACGCTTTGTCCAATCGAATTCAAACTTGACAGGGAGATAGATAACCGTCATAGCTAAGTTGCTAGGTTACCTGTAGCTCCTTAGGAAGCACCTTAAAGGTTAACTTTGTACTTTACTGTTGAATACCATTTGCAGCACAAATAAGTTTTGTGTCCTTCCCACTTTGCCAGTTCGGGGCACTGATTTCATGTTTTGACAAGGAGTGGCTGTAAAGACACTTCTTCCAGGGCAGTTTGTTATTGGAAATGAAAAACTGTTTTCTAATTTCCCTTGAAAACAGTATTTTTTCATTTTCACACATTTCTCCACTCCTCCACATAAAAACATTCGGAAACAAGAGAACACTGAAAGTGTATACCTCCACCAAGGACCGTCACCAACAATGTTGCTTGTAATTGCAGTGATAAAAAAATCCTCAAAATATTTCTGGATCCAACATTGAGCCAAATCACCAACAAAATATCATCATCTGTTCCGTGTCATCATTTCCTGAAAATTTCATCATATCAGATCAACCTTGTTTTTACACTTATTATTTTCACATGTTAACAGACCTACTTGTATCCAGTTTTTGGTTTTGGACATTCCTCATTTAGAGAGTCTATTGCATTCTATTTACAGGTAAAAGAATACCAAAGATTCAGCTGAGAGAGAAAAAGGTGGTCAAAGAAAAAAATAGGAAGACAAAGCCAAGTAAAAAGAAAACAGGCAATGAAACAAAAAAATGCTGAACCACCAGCCAATGTGACAACATGGTTAAAGTGTATCATGCATTTATTTAAAGTGTCATTGTGTTTTCATAACTGTTTAACATAACTGTATAACATGTAAATAATTGTAACTGTAAAAGAGAGGTAACTTCTTTTTTATCCCAATGGTGAATGAAACGGACAATAAACCCCTACATTATCTTTCTTTGAACAGTGCTAGACAAATAAGGTAGTCTTTGTCGTTTGGTGAAGTAGTTCTTGCATATACCACAGCAATTGCATCAATACTTTTCTTCTAGCCAAGAAACTACAAACAACTTTTGACAAAGAATGATTAATAATGGACGTTTTTCAGAAATTGGATCTTTTTAGAAGATACACAACATAAGATCTAAACTCTGACAAAGATATAGACCCTCAATTTTGATATATATATTTTGAAAAGATGGATTATGAATATCTTGTCCAAATAACCTATGAGACTTATTTATGCAAGATACATAACTTACATTCACACATTTGATCGAAAGAAAAAAAATGAGCATATTTTATGAGGGATACTAAAACAAAGTAACAGTAACCTATTCCAGTGATATGATAGTTTTAAAAAATTTAAATTCATAATACAGGGTAAAATTACTTATTGTAACTCCGGACGAAAGTCGGGGATACTTAGGATTCAGTACGGTCACGCCGCCAACGCAGAGATTTCCTTTCGGACGCGATAACTTAAAAATATTTTAGTTAGACCTTTCAAATTTGGTATGTGGGTATATATGGACAATGCCACAAACGCCATTGTTTTGTGACCTTGATCTTCAATTTCAAGGTCATTGGTGGCCTCTTAAAGGTCAGATTTTGCCCATTTTTTTCACATTTTGGCTTAGTTCTCATATACAGAAAATTAGATAGTCCTATGGCTGGTATATATGATACATATATATGTCCTCTGTAAGCATGCAGAAATTTGACCTTGAAGCTCTTCATTGAAGGTCATCCACAGACCACCAAAGTACCTCACCGAGGCCATTTTTGGCCTTTTTGGAGATATTTTCACACTTAATAAAAAAAATATTATAGCTACCCTTCTTAAATTTACAGGATATATTCATAACCATAAAATCTTGCCTGGGTATATTTTTGGCGTCATTTTGAAAAACAAGATGGCTGCCACGGGCGTTTTTTTGACTTTCAGCAATTACTTTTGTTGGCCCTCTAGAGCAAAGGGTACTATAGGTAGAGATCTCAAATTCACAGGATATGTTCCCCATTACAAAATCTTGACTGGGAATATTTTTGGCCTCATTTTGAAAAACAAGATGGCCACCACGGGCGTTTCTTTGTCAGTCATGAAAAGTGCTTACATCTCCCTTATTATTGGTCCTACAGGCTTGATATGTCAAGCCAACCGATTGGAAATCATGGGCTGGGAATCTTTTGATGTCAGATTTGACCTTAGACCCCTCCATCAAGGTCAAACGAGGATAGCCAAACCTAAAAGTGCTTATAACTCGCTTATTATTGGTCCTAGAGGTTTGAGATGGTAAACCAACTTATAGGAAATCATGGGCTGGGAATCTTTTGATGTGGTGAGATTTGACCTTGGGCCCCTCCTTCAAGGTCAAACGAGGATAGCCAAACCTAAAAGTGCTTATAACTGGACTATTACTGGTCCTAGAGGTTTTGGATGGTAAACCAACCTATAGGAAATCATGGTCTGGGAATCTTTTGGTGTGGTAAGATTTGACCTTGGGCCCCTCCTTCAAGGTCAAACGAGGTTCACCATTGAGTAAATCACTTACAGCTGGAAATCTGTTGCACCTATCCTTACCGAGGTTTCAAGATAACTTCCCTGTTATGAAATCTTGCCTGGCTAACATTTGGTCCAGTTTGTTCAATTTGGTTGGTTGCTATGGCAACGAATTTGAAAATCTGAGGTGACCAAACTTAAAGGAGCCTATATCTCCCTTATTATTGGTCGTAGAGGTTTTGGATGTGAAGACAACTTCTAGAAAAATCATGTGCCCCAAATCTTTTGCTGGTTTCAGATTTGACCTTGGACCCCTCCTTCATGGTCAAATGTGGTTCTTCATACCTATAATGACCTACCCTTACCAAGGTTTCAGGATATCTTCCCTGCTATGAAATCTTATTACCTTATTATTGGTCGTAGGATTTTTGGATGTGAAAACAACTTATAGGAAATGATGTGCCCCGAATCTTTTGGTGGGGTCAGATTTTATCTTGGATCCCTCCTTCAAGGTCGAATGTGGTCCTTGATACCTATGATGGACTATATCTCCCCTATTATTGGTCATAGAGGTTTTGGATGTGAAGACAACTTATAGGAAATCATGTGCCCCAAATCTTTTGGTGGGGTCAGATTTGACATAATACTCTGTATGTCACGCTTCAACCATGTCCCGTCCGGAGATAAACTGCGTCGAGATGCAATATCTAGTTTCATGTGATTCTTACATAGACCTCTGAAAATGAAGTTAGCTGCAAGGTTACAAGGAACATAATACATGCATGCATACAGGTAATAAGTGACCCATAAATTTGGTTTGGAGAGGCCTGATTTAAACAAAAACAACTGAGTACTAGAGTCACAAAAATTGAAATAGAAGCCAAAAGTATAAAGGCCTTCTATCTCATTTATGTTTGTCCTAGAGATTTAATATTTAAAACAATCTGTAGGAAATTATGAACTGCAGTTCTTTTCAGAGGATCTCAATTGACCCCCTTGTGCAAGTCTAAATGGGTCAGCAAAACTTGGTATATGAAAAATCTCAGTTAACTCCTGCATTATTGGTCCTAGATTGTTTCAAAAACTGCAGGAAATCATGTGCTACAGATCTTTTTTATTGCGTTAATACATCCTATCCAATGGACAATTGCTAATCCGGTCGGCGCAGACCGGCCCGCCAAACGACAGAAAAAGTCGCCTTATATGATTGCATAATGCCCTCACAAGCTGGCCGGTCCCATTGTGCACTCGCCAGGTGGCGCATCGTACTTCCTTCCTGTCTAGACAGACCCTTCGGTCTGTCCACAGTACCTATGGAGTTCACTGTGGTAGCAAAGGAGGTGAAACTGATGGCCACACACAAGGGTATAAGAATCCACCAGTAGCTAGACGACTGGTTGGTGAGAGCCAGGTCCCACCAAACCTGTCTCCAGCATACCCAAACTCTAGTGACAATGTGTCGAGACTTAGGTTGGCTGGTAAATGTGGAGAAATCAGAGCTCGAGCCCAAACAAATCTTCGACTTTGTAGGCTACCAGTTCGACCTCAGGTCCGGTCGGGTCCGAACAACACTGGACCGGTGGCAGAACCTTCAGGAAAAAATACTATCACTGCTCTCACTACCATCTTGTCCGGTCCGGCAGTTCATGTCCCTGATAGGTTTGCTAACAGCCACAGAGAAACAAGTTCATCTAGGCCGACTACATATGAGACCCATACAGTGGCATCTCAAAAATCATTGGAGAGTACCAGAGTCACTAGAAAAGGTCATTCCTTTACCCAGGTCCCTGCACCCACATTTACAATGGTGGCTGGAGGAGAGCAACGTGCTCCAAGGTCAACCATTACACCCAATAAAACATGCTCTGCAAGTCTTTACAGACGCATCAAAAGAAGGGTGGGGCGCTCACTTAAACGAACGCACTGCAAGAGGGTCCTGGTCTCTACCGGAAAGCAAGCTGCAGACAAATTATCTGGAACTAAAAGCAGTCTTCCTGGCTTTAAAAGAGTTCCAAGACCTCTGTTCAAACCAGATAGTACTGGTGGCAACCGACAACACCACAGTGGTGTCATACATAAACAAAGGAGGCATGAAGTCGGGTCCACTGTGTGCCCTCCTATGGAGAATCTTGACCTGGTGTACCAGCAATCAAGTAACTCTAAAAGCCCGACACATTCCAGGCCGGCTGAATGTGGTAGCAGACAAGCTATCCAGGCTGGGCCAGACCATCCAGACAGAATGGTCCCTTCTTCCAGAGGTTTTCCAAACAATATGCAGCAGGTGGCACCGGCCTCAAATAGACCTATTTGCCACGAGGTTCAACAACAAGCTGCCCCTGTTTGTTTCACCAGTCCCGGATCCCCTGGCCGCAGCAGTGGACGCACTCAATCTGCCATGGGAGGATCTGGATGCATACGCCTTCCCACCAGTAGCCATATTGGGCAAAGTGGTGGAGAAGTTGCAGGACTCCCCTTGCAAAAGAATCATTCTGATTGCTCCGGGGTGGCCGAACATGCCTTGGTTTTGGGACCTGGTGACCATGTCCAGCCAAATACCACTGTCGCTGCCCAATCTGCCCAACCTTTTAACTCAGCCATTCAACCAGATCCCTCACAGAAATCTGGCAAACCTGAATCTCCATGCATGGCTCCTCGAGCCTCGGCAATTAAGGAGCAGGGCTTCTCTGAGGCAGTGGCAGCTAGAATTGAGGCTCCTCAAACAAGATCAACCAGATCAGTCTATGAGGCAAAGTGGACCATTTTTACAAAGTGGTGTATCACTACCGGACACTAATATGGAAACGGACGTTTTTCTGGAACTGGACTATCCCTTTTTGCACATCAGCGCCTTAGAGGATGTTTACATCAAATTCGGCGCTATATAAGTGTTTCTTACTTACTTACTTACTAATCAGGTGGACTTCAGGGCACCCCCTGTAAAGTCAATGGCTGACTTCTTAATGTACCTGTTTCAGGACAAGAAGTTACAGCCCAGTACCATTGATGGTTACAGGTCTGCCATTCCTGATAAGCTAGGAAACTCGGCCCTTAACATCAGCAAAGATGAAAATCTCACCCGTCTCTTGGATAGTTTCCACAGGGACAGACCCAAAGGCCGGAGGGGAATCCCCTCGTGGAACCTTTCCCTGGTTTTACACCAGCTGACAAAGGCTCCCTTAGAGCCTATCAGAGAGGCTTCCTTGAAACATTTGACCTTCAAGACAGTCTTCCTACTAGCCCTTGGGTCGGGCAAATGCAGAAGTGAGATTCATGCATGGCAAAACAGGAACATCAGGCACCAGTCTGACTGGTCTAAGGTGTCCTTGTTCCCATCACCCAGCTTTCTAGCCAAGAATCAGCTGGCCAAACAGGGTCCAGACAGTGTGGCTCCAGTGGTTATACCAGCCCTGGCCCCAACTCTGGATAGATCCCTCAAGTCTGACAGGTCTCTCTGTCCGGTCAGAGCTTTGCGCTACTATTTGGACAGGACCTCAGACCTCAGGCAAAATAAGGAGTTTTGTCTCCTTCAAGAAAGGTTTCGACAAAGACATCTCACCTGCCACTATCTCCTCATGGATCAAACAGACTGTGATCCTATGTTATGAGCTCTCAGACCAAGAGGCCCACACTTTACATCAGGTCAAAGCCCATGATGTCAGGGCCTTTGCTGCTTCTAAGGCCTTCCAATCGGGAGTCTCCTTGGAACAAATCTTGTCAGCCTGCCATTGGAAATCACATAATACCTTCACAGTTCTATCTGAAGGACGTGGCTTGGGCTGACTCAGAGCTCTACCACCTGGGACCTGCAGTGGCTGCTCAGCAGATCCACCAGTAGTCCAGGACATAGAGGAGATTTGTACATATGTAAATAGTTATACGTATGTAAATATTGTGCATATAGTTAAGGAGCATTATTCAACAAAAAAAACTCTGACGTGATTCCTTCAGGAGGTTTATTTCTATGGGACTGGACTCATCCCTCCCTTCCCCTACCTCAGAGCAGGTCTGTAAAAAAGGGGGGGAGGTAAGTCGGCTTGAATCGGTTACCCGGTTTCTGTTAACCGATTATGGCCTTAAGGGTTTTGACCTCAAGGTCAACCCAGGCTTGGAAAAAGAATAGTTGTTAGTTCTGTTTATGAGTTCATCTAAGTCCCTAGCAACTTACCCCCGACCAAGCGGTAGTTATTCAGCAATTGTCCATTGGATAGGATGTATTAACGCAATAAAATTGCAAATTTGATAAGTAAATTAAATTTTTATAAGTTAATACCCTATCCAATGGACACACAAGACCCTCCCACCGACCCCGCTATCAGCTTACTAGGGGTCTAATAGGTTTAGACAACGAAAAAGATTCTATGACATCACGCTGTCTAGACAGGAAGGAAGTACGATGTGCCACCTGGCGAGTGCATAATGGGACCGGCCAGCTTGTGAGGGCATTATGCACTCATATAAGGCGACTTTTTCTGTCGTTTGGCGGGCCGGTCTGCGCCGACCGGATTAGCAATTGTTCATTGGATAGGGTATTAACTTATAAAAATTTAATTTACTTATTAAATTTGCAATTTAATGGTTCAGATTTAACCTCTGATTTCTGCTTCAAAGTCAAACATGTATATCCCTTATTATTGTTTATAGTGTTTGGAATGTGTAAACATTAACAACCCACTCAAATCATGGGCTGCAAAACATATCAAAGGGTTGGATTTGACCGTTAATGACCGTGCCAATGGTAAAACATGGGTTACCGTACAAAATATGCCTTGTAACAACCTTATTATTGGCTTTTATTATTGGTTTTGGCATTTCCAAACAACCTGCAGGAAATCATAGGCTGTGAATCTTTCCAAAGTATTGGCTTGGACCTGTAGCCTTTTCTTCAAGGTTAAACATGGGTTGGCGTAAAACCAGCAATCACAAGAATCACCTGACCCACAAGGTATTCTCCTGTTCTGATGTCTTGTCATTTATATCTATTGCATATCTGTGGAGATTGCTGCTGTGGCAGTGGCCTTGTTAAAGTATTCAGTATTTTTGCTCACTTCAGTGTGAAATTTTTTCCTCATTTCTGGATGGATTCCAGTGCAACAAAAACATCAGAAGCACTGTAAAACATTTACCTGTGCATACTACCATGCTGGTATAGCTGACCAATGGCTAATTAGCTACTTTCATGATCAAACATGTTGTCACTCTTAAACTGTTCAAGCTATTTCCAGTAAATGGTCACAGCTTCACCTACATTTCCACAGCACTCCCTGAAAGTTAAGATATCATTTGAGTCTCTCAGTCTGCTGATGTGGACCTGTTTATTGCATCTATTGTAGACTGGAGTTGGCTCACCTTTGTTACCAAGTCTATGAGTAAGTAAGACCACAATCACAGAGGGTGAGTCATGAAAAAACAAGCAATGCAAGGTCAAAATCAGTAACTTGTTATTACTGCAGTAAAAGGGACACACACATAAGGAGTATCGTACAAAGTTAAGTCAAACAAATCAGGCTAGAAATGCAAGTAATGTGAATAGGGATGGCCGAATGAGTCAATTTGTTTATTCTGTGGGAAAAAGGGTCATTACGCAACAGTGTGTAGAGACAGGTTGAATTCAGTGACATATTGCCAGAATCAGATCCAAGAATGTCGGATAATCACCAACGTCCTGGCAATTTTGCTCAAAGATCAAACCAAAACATGAGAAATTGCCTAAATAAATTTGTACCCTCATACTCATTTGGTACAAATAAGCCTCAGGAAAGTGAACAAAAAGGCAGGCGGCTTTTTCACTGGGCTGGTCCTGAAAATATAGTAGACATACTAGTGAACCTTTATATGAAAAGTCAAGCTTATAGAATGATGCAAATTGTTGCCCAACCCCTGAGTTCTCGAAACAGAAATATGTTGTAGATACATTTAGATGGAAAGATAAGAGAGAAAACACATATTTAAAGTTTGACAATCAAAAACTTACTATTGAACCAAGAATGCATAAATTGAGGCTGAATAGAAATTATGAGGCAGAGACTATGGGTAATAATAAAAATAGGTACAAATTAAGACAGTTATAGAAAAAAGGTATGGTGATTTACAAACTGATAGTTATGAAGTACCTGGTAGTATGGTAGCAGTTACAGTAGAAGGTCTGTCTTTGAAAGCTTTATTATACACTGGATCAACAGTGAATGCTTTGAGTTTACAATTGATTCAAAAATACCCGAAATTGAGCAAATACAAAAGTTCTAAAAGGTAATTATACAAAGAGCAGCAACTGCTTGTGACAATAAAAATGTGAATTTGGACACTGCTATAACTCTAAATGTTTTAGGAAGAAAGTTTCAGGTGTTATTTTATGTGGTACCAGTTATAAAACGATGGTATATTAGGTGTGCCATTTTTTCAGGTAAGTAGACATGCAGATAGGCTACAATAGGAGTGCAATGTATGTAACATTCAGAAGTATATTGAAATTAGAAGAGTTGCTGATAATGCCTCCATTATCATATAGTAAATGGTGTATTAAGAAATCAAGTGTGTGATGTTTCCATCTAGTTGACTAGAGCAGCAACTGCTTGTGACAATAAAAATGTGAATTTGGACACTGCTATAACTCTAAATGTTTTAGGAAGAAAGTTTCAGGTGTTATTTTATGTGGTACCAGTTATAAAACGATGGTATATTAGGTGTGCCATTTTTTCAGGTAAGTAGACATGCAGATAGGCTACAATAGGAGTGCAATGTATGTAACATTCAGAAGTATATTGAAATTAGAAGAGTTGCTGATAATGCCTCCATTATCATATAGTAAATGGTGTATTAAGAAATCAAGTGTGTGATGTTTCCATCTAGTTGACTAATACCAATCATGTACCAGTGACATTGACAAAAAACATTATTTTGGGACGTGTACTGACTAGTTCATGAGGACATAATTCCATTGTCAGAACAATGTTATACCCTCAGTCATTTGCCTTTCTATGCAAAAACAGAAGCACAAGCAAAAAATTTGCAAAGGCGGGTACAACCCAACAATAACACCACATGTCAACATTTGAACACATTTAGTGCAAAAACTTCACCTCAAGACAAATTAAATGAAAGCCAAAATAACCCAACATGGTGAAACACTGAATGTCAAAAGCACACAAAAAGCTCAGTGTAAAGAGCAAAGTGATACTAAAATGCTGTCCCAAATATTAGTGACAAAACAGAATTCCCACCTATCCCACATGAACTGAAAGGTTGCGCATTTGAAGGGAAAGATAGGTTGAGATTAGAATCATTAAAACAATATGACGATGTGTTTTATTGTGAAGGTGAATGATTGCCAGCTTGTACTTCATACCAGCATAGAATGAATATGAACCCAGATACAAACCATTGGAAAACATATAAGGTGTAGATACAACCCAGTACAGCAAGAGGCTATTGACCAGAAAATTAGGGAAATGGCGGATGCTGATATTGAAAATTTTCAGAATGAATATCAGAGTCCCATCATACTTATGAAGAGCAAGCACTGACAATCCCCAAGATTTGTCTTCAATATTAAAGCAAGCAATAAACATGTACTTAAAGGCCCACTAACACCAGTTTCTTTACATGATATTATCAATGCATTGCCAAAATTTTAAAATACATTATCAGTTTGGACATGAAACATTCATTCTATCAAATAAGAGGCAAGTCCGGAACATAGAAATTATCTAGCATTCAGAAGTAGAGTTTGAGTTCTTGCAACTAAAAAGATGTCCCATGTACCAAGTGTGAACATGGTTAAGTGCACAGTGTTAAAAGAGTGGAGGAAAATGTAATGGTTTTTTCTTAAAGTTTTGGATGGCCTAACCTAAAAATAGTGACAGGATATATAATAGGAATATGTGTGGATCATAGCGGTACATCTTACCAATCTAAAAATGTGTTTGTGTAGAGGATATGAGTGTTTTTAAATATAGGGGTGAAAAACGTTAGTTTGACAATATTGTTATATTAATATATCTAATTAGATTATTTAATCTGGAGAAAAATAGTCATGGCTGTCAGGAATAAGATAATCATTCAGGGAGCAGAAGCGGCAAACATTGATGCTTTTACGGGTATATGTGTACTTAATCAGAAAATTTCTTTAGACAAGCTAAATAGTAAAAAGTTAAAACTTTTCTACACACACAAAGTGTTAAAATCTATTAAAAGCAAAACAGGTTATAAAAACATTAATTGGTATAACAGCAAATATGGTAAACTATCTGATGCTGAATGGGAAAATATATTTATATTGCCACATATACTACCAGTTGAAAATAAGGTGAAAGAAATGCAGTATAAAATCTTATTCCGTTATGTGCCAACAAATAAGTTGCTATATAAAATAAAGAGAAAAACTTCGCCAAATTGTTACATGTGTCTATCATCCATTCAAACTATAGAACACCTATTTTTTGAGTGCTCAATTGTCAAAACATTCTGGGCTCAATTATGGGAATCATGGGGTAAAGATACAGGTAATACAAGTTAGACATTAATTTAAAGCATATAATACTTGGTTTTAAATGGGAAAAGGTAGCCCAAAATAGAGAAATAAATATTATTATTCTTAAAGCAAAATACTATATTTTTTATGCCAAATCAATGAAAAAGAATTAATTTTAAATAATTTTTATGTATATTTAGCAAAGTATGTTTTGCATTTTACAGGATATATTAAAAATACTGAGTATCAACCTGTCCTTCAGAACATTGAAAATTGGTTAAATCATAACTGCTCGATTTTAACAGAAAATCCTGTGTCAGATTTGTGTCAAATATAATATGTGGTTCAATTGATCAATATCCTGTTACACTTTGTAATCTTGTGTATGTGTTGTTTATGTGTTATGTCTGCTTTTGCTTTTGTATGCAGATAAAATTTTGTTTTGTTAACATAAATGTGTTTGTGTTAAAAAAGTCAGACTTCAAATGTATATTATCATGTCATATATCATGTATAATTTATCGGGCATCCACAAAGGAAAGGATTAAGTCCCGTTGTTCAGAAAGCAAATAAAGTCTGGAAAAAAAATATATATATATTAATATATCTAATTCAGCAATGTCATGGAACCACCAATATTGTGAACAAATACTCTAATGACCTTTTCTGTTTTAAATGGACCAGTGTTAAATATGTGTGAATGACTGTCTACCTCTGTCTCTGGTGAACCTTTTGTACTGGTAGGGAAGTTTGTGAACAAGGGCTTGTTTTGTTTTTATTTAGCCAGGTACCACACAAAGAATCTGCTAATGATTTGTTTATTTCAATCCCTGTAGAAAGTTTTCACTGGAGTTGAAGTTGATTATTAGAATGTGTGTTTAACAGTTTACTTTAATCAGAATAACAGCTAGGTACAGAAGCACAAGCTTATGTCCTGGATAACAGGTGTTGAGAAATTAGATCACTCTGGATATATCAGCTCTGAATCAGTCTAGACATTTAACTGTTTACTTTGACCAGAGATTAGACTGCTATTAAGTGACTATTTATGGAAACTCAATCATTAGTATTATTACAGAACCCTGGAAAAGAAATTTCAGCTCTGGATATATCAACTCTGAATCAGTCTAGACATTTAACTGTTTGCTTTGACCAGAGATTAGACTGCTATTAAGTGACTATTTATGGAAACTCAATCATTAGTATGAGTGCAGAAACCCGGAAAAGAAATTTAAGCAAACTGTCAGAATCAAGTAACCCTAGTCCAGTAAATCAACCCAAGAGATCGCAAACGTAAAGCAGGAACTCCAAAACCTGACAAGTAAACTGGATTTGAATATGGAACTGTCATAATCACCAGATGAGAGGTTTGTACAGTTAGACACTAAAATGTCAAGTCTCAGCGAAAAAGTGGAAGGGATCTTAACTGCAGAAAATACAGAAATGCCTAAGGATAGGTATGCCCAGTTAGATGAAAAGGTCTCGAGTCTAAGTCAGAAAGTTGATGAGATCTTAAACCTCTTAAAGTCTGAAAGTGTTAAGACATGAATCAATGTTAAGTCACTCCAAAGTGAAAATCGACATCTCAAGATGCAAGTAAAAGAGTGTGAGGGAACCATTGTCAAACTAAATTCAACTGTATCTGCATTAGAAAACCAAGTTGAAACCCTGCAAATATATTTGATGAAATCTAACCTGGTAATCCACAATCTTCCCGAAAATGATGGAGAAGATTGTTATTCTGAGGTTATGTTATTTATCCAGAAGCATCGTAGAATTCCTGAAACTTATCTATTCTCCCCAACAAATCCACTGGGTGAAATCAGAATCGATATGTAGCACACCGAATTGGCCAAAGAAATGCAAAACCTAGATCGATGCTAGTAAGATTTATGTCGCACCGCGGCAGAGATCTGGTCTTATCCTTCTCTAAAAATTTAAGGCAATCGCCTTTAGCTATTAGTGAGCATCTCCCTCATACTGTGAAGCAAAAACGAGCAGCCCAAGTTCCGATGCTTATAAAATTAAGAGAAGAAGCTGAGGTACAGACACAAAAGTGAAGCTTGTTGCAGACAAGCTGATGGTGAATTCCGTACTAAATACAGAGGCCTTTGAGAAGAATCGTTTAGATCCATCACTGTCTGTTGGTGAACCCATCTCCCTGGATAATATGGTTCACTCAAATCCAATTAGATTGAAAGGCTCTGTCTTCCAAGGGCACCTGTACCAAATTCACACTGAGGGGGAAGCAATACAGGCTTTGAGAGCAATAACCCAACATGAACGTCTTGCTAGGCCGGACCATGTCATCTATGCCTATAACTTCACAAATGCTGAGGGTCAAACAAAATCTGGATACTTCGACGATAAAGAATGGAGAGGCTCAAGTGTTTTGTGTTCAGTTTTAGAGCAGAAATCTGTGACTGATGCTATACTTATTGTGACCAGAAAGTTTGGAGGAACTCATTTAGGTAAAAAACTATTTGACCTCATCAAGCAAGTAGCTACTGAAGTGGTAGACCAGTATAATGTTTGAACTTAATTTTGACAACTATATAAATACTTGTAATACTTTGTTTCCTAACATCTCTACATTTATTAACATTGACACTGGTAATAGCTTTGATGTGACACAATGAAAGTTTTTTCTTTTGAATTTATCGACTAAAGGTCGATTTGAACTCATAAAGCATATAGATTTTGAAGTGGGATATTAGTATATATATATATATATATGTATATATATATTTTTTTCTTTTAACATTTAACATTCACAGAGCAGTCTAAAAAACAATGTGCTTCATCACATTAAAACTTTAAATGTTTGTTCACTTCTTATTTATTACATTGTCATTGGTGATAATCTGTTTTCTCACATCTCTCTATATATTTTATTGATACTGGTAATACCTTGAATTTTGATAACTATATAAATACTTCAAGTTTATTAAGTAACCTTGTGTAGCGTTTAATGATCGAGCAGTCCAAAAAACAATGTGCTCCTTCATGACATTAAAACGTTAAGTGTTTGTTCACTTCTGTATATCTATTACATGGTTATTGGTAATACTCACATCTTCTCACATCTCTACATGTATTCTATTGATACTGGTAATACCTTTGATATGAAAGAGTAAACTTTTTTCTCTTTCTTCACAATTAAATCTTTAAATGTTTGTTCTCCTTTCTATATGTATTACATTGATACTGGTAATAGCTTTGTGACATAGTGAATTTTTTTCTTTTGTATTTATTAACAGTCCGAGGAACCCGCTCGGGTGGTCTCGGCTAGACGCAAAAAACATGCAGATAAAAGAAAGCACAAGGTTAGGTCCAGATACTTGTCTCAGTCATCATCTTAAGAGGAGGATCAGTCCTCTGTACACATGCAAAGGTCTTCCAAGCCCTTTAGGGCCCTTTCTGATCAAGACCAACCTAAACACAATCCAGACCCTCTTTTTTTATAGGTAAGTAGCCATTGCTGACTTACCCTCTCAATATGCTGAGGAAGTGGAGACCTTTAGGCGTATTCTTGATCTCCCTGACCCCAGGGAAACCATGCCCAGGTCTTCCACTTCTGTTCTGGGCCTGGACGACCAAAAAGGCCAACAGGAGCTTAGGCCAAGAGGCTCTTCCTCTATGCTCCCACTTCACATCAAAAATGCCTTTGATAAGTTTGAGCATGATTTTTTGGCCTCTAGTTTACCCGAGGGTAAATATATTAAACCCCCTCCCTCCACTGCAAAGTGGTACAAGGTGGGACATCCTTGTTATGAGGACAAAATACAGCAGTTGAATACAGACTTTTGGAAGATCTGTATCTCTCCTAAAGCCTCTGGATCCCCTATGGGCACGGTTCCCCTACCAGTTCTTAAGGAACTGGAACATCAAGCTAGGCAGAACCTCTCCACTATCAACTTTATGGCTGCTTTTGCTAAAACTTTTTCCTGTAACTACACTTTGGAGAAGTGTTAACACAGTCTGAAGTCTTCCTTCAAAAGGGTTAAATCTCAGATCCAGAAAGGTGCCAACCCTGAAAAAGCAGCCAGGCGTGGTTATGAACAGGCCTGTGAATATTTGGAGCTTTGGAATAAGACCATTCTTATTCAGGAAAGTGCACTTGCCTGCCTAAGCAAATATCTAGCTCATACACTCCAGAGGGAGCTATACACCATGGGTAACACTGGCCTGCTTAGGCGCGAGGACAAGATGACCATGCTTCAACCTCATTTAGGGGATACGAGATGACAAGAACTCAGGAATTCGCCCTTTTGGCCTTCCTCATTCAAGTCTCAGTCAAGGAGGGAGAAGACTTCCTCCTCAAAAAAGGCACCTCTAAAGATACTCAGGGTTTCGGTCCCTATCAAAATAAGTCCTTTCGTGGTCAACAATAAGAAGAAAAGAGGCTCCTACAGGAAACGCCCCTATGGGGGCAACTCCGCTCAAAGCAGTAACCAATCATTTTCCTGAGGTACGGGGAAAGCGAATTTCAGAGGCTCCAAGGGTCGTTTTCGACCCCACTCTAGGAGGCAAGGGTGTGGAAACCCCTCCCCCCAATGACTCCTCAAAAGCCTCTCTCAGTCTACCAGTAGGAGGTTGCCTCCGTTCTTTCAGAGAGAAAACACATATTTAAAGTTTGACAATCAAAAACTTACTATTGAACCATGAATGCATAAATTGAGGCTGGATAGAAATTATGAGGCAGAGACTATGGGTAATAATAAAAATAGGTACAAATTCAACATAGCGATAGGGCTGAGTTTTTATGGTCCATGGCACATCTTTTTAGTTGCAAGACCCCAATCTCTACTTCTGAATGCTAGATAATTTCTATGTTCCGGACTTACCTCTATTTGATAGAATGAATGTTTCATGTTCAAACTGGTAATGTATTTTGAAATTTTGGCAATGCATTGATAATATCATGTAAAAAACTGGTGTTAGTTGGCCTTTAAGTACATGTTTATTGCTTGCTTCAATATTGAAGACAAATCTTGGGGATTGTCAGTGCTTGCTCTTCATAAGTATGATGGGACTCTGATATTCATTCTGAAAATTTTCAATGATATCAGCATCTGCCATTTCCCTAATTTTCTGGTCAATAGCCTCTTGCTGTACTGGGTTGTATCTACACCTTGTTTCCAATGGTTTGTATCTGGATTCATATTCATTCTATGCTGGTATGAAGTACAAGCTGGCAATCATTCACCTTCACAATAAAACACATCATCATATTGTTTTAGTGATTCTAATCTCAACCTATTTTTCCCTTCAAATGCGCAGCCTTCAGTTCATGTCGGATAGGTGGGAAATCCGTTTTGTCACTAAAATTTGGGACAGCACTTTAGTACCACTTTGCTCTTTACACTGAACTTTTTGTGTGCTTTTGACATTCAGTGTTTCACCATGTTGGTGTTATGTTGGCTTTTCATTTAATTTCATTTTAACTTCGAGGTGAAGTTTTTGCACTAAATGTGTTCAAATGTTGACATGTGGTGTTATTGTTGGGTTGTACCCGCCTTTGCAAATTTTTTGCTCATGCTTCTGTTTTTGCATTGAAAGGCAAATGACTGAGGGTATTTCTGACAATGGAATTATGTCCTCATGATCTACAGTCAGTACACGTCCCACAATAATGTTTTTTGTCAATGTCACTGGTTGGTATTAGTCAACTAGATGGAAACATCACATACTTGATTTCTTAATACACCATTTACTATATGATAATGGAGGCATTATCAGCAACTCTTCTAATTTCAATATACTTATGACTGTTACCATTGCTTTATAACTCTGGTACCACATAAAATGACACCTGGAAATTTCTTCCTAAAACATTTAGTTATACCAGTATCCAATTTCACATTTTTATTTCCACAAGCACTTGCTCCTCTTTGTATAATTTCCTTTTAGAACTTTTGTATTTTCTCAATTTCGGGTATTTTTTAATCAATTGTAAACTCAAAGCATTCACTGTTGCTCCAGTGTATAATAAAGCTTTCAAAGACAGACCTACTGTAACTGCTACCATACTTCCAGGTACTTCATAACTATCAGTTTGTAAATCACCATACCTTTTTTCCATAACTGTGTTAATTTGTACCTATTTTAATTATTACCCATAGTCTCTGCCTCATAATTTCTATCCAGCCTCAAAGTTTTTGATTGTCAAACTTTAAATATGTATCTTCTCTCTGAAAGAACGGAGGCAATCTCCTACTGGTAGACTGAGGGAGGCTTTTTGAGGAGTCATTGGGGGGAGGGGTTTCCACGCCCTTGCCTCCAAGAGTGGGGTCGAAAACGACCCTTGGAGACTCTGAAATTCGCTTTCCCCGTACCTGAGGAAAATGATTGGTTACTGCTTTGAGCGGAGTTGCCCCCATAGGGGCGTTTACTGTAGGAGCCTCTTTTCTTCTTATTGTTGACCACGAAAGGTCTTATTTTGATAGGGACCGGAGTATCTTTAGAGGTACCTTTTTTGAAGAGGAAGTCTTCTCCCTCCTTGACTGAGACTTGAACGAGGAAGGCCAAAAGGGTGAATTCCTGAGTTCTTGTCGTCTCGTATCCCCTAAATGAGGTTGAAGTATGGTCATCTTGTCCTCGCGCCTAAGCAGGCCAGTGTTACCCATGGTGTATAGCTCCCTCTGGAGTGTATGAGCTAGAGATTTGCTTAGGCAGGCAAGTGCTCTTTGTTGAATAAGAATGGTCTTATTCCAAAGCTCCAAATATTCACAGGCCTGTTCATAACCACGCATGGCTGCTTTTTCAGGGTTGGCACCTTTCTGGATCTGAGATTTAACCCTTTTGAAGGAAGACTTCAGACTGTGTTAACACTTCTCCAAAGTGTAGTTACAGGAAAAAGTTTTAGCAAAAGCAGCCATAAACTTGATAGTGGAGAGGTTCTGCCTAGCTTGATGTTCCAGTTCCTTAAGAACTGGTAGGGGAACCGTGCCCATAGGGGCTCCAGAGGGTTTAGGAGAGATACAGATCTTCGAAAAGTCTGTATTCAACTGCTGTATTTTGTCCTCATAACAAGGATGTCCCACCTTGTACCACTTTGCAGTGGAGGGAGGGGGTTTAATATGTTTACCCTTGGGTAAATTAGAGGCCAAAAATCATGCTCAAACTTATCAAAGGCATTTTTGATGTGAAGTGGGAGCATAGAGGAAGAGCCTCTTGGCCTAAGCTCCTGTTGGCCTTTTTGGTCGTCCAGGCCCAGAACAGAAGTGGAAGACCTGGGCATGGTTTCCCTGGGGTCTGGGAGATCAAGAATACGCCTAAAGGTCTCCACTTCCTCAGCATATTGAGAGGGTAAGTCAGCAATGGCTACTTTCCTATAAAAAAAGAGGGTCTGGATCGTGTTGAGGTTGGTCTTGATCAGAAAGGGCCCTAAAGGGCTTGGAAGACCTTTGCATGTGTACGGAGGACTGATCCTCCTCTTAAGATGATGACTGAGACAAGTATCTGGACCTAACCTTGTCCTTTCTTTTATCTGCATGTTTTTTGCGTCTAGCCGAGACCACCCGAGCGGGTTCCTCGGACTGTTAATAAATACAAAAGAAAAAAATTCACTATGTCACAAAGCTATTACCAGTATCAATGTAATACATATAGAAAGGAGAACAAACATTTAAAGATTTAATTGTAAAGAAAGAGAAAAAAGTTTACTCTTTCATATCAAAGGTATTACCAGTATCAATAGAATACATGTAGAGATGTGAGAAGATGTGAGTATTACCAATAACCATGTAATAGATATACAGAAGTGAACAAACACTTAACATTTTAATGTCATGAAGGAGCACATTGTTTTTTGGACTGCTCGATAATTAAACGCTACACAAGGTAACTTAATAAAGTTGAAGTATTTATATAGTTATCAAAATTCAAGATATTACCAGTATCAATAAAATATATAGAGAGATGTGAGAAAACAGATTATCACCAATGACAATGTAATAAATAAGAAGTGAACAAACATTTAAAGTTTTAATGTGATGAAGCACATTGTTTTATAGACTGCTCTGTGAATGTTAAATGTTAAAAGAAAAAAATATATATACATCTAAACGATTCTTCTCAAAGGCCTCTGTATTTAGTACGGAATTCACCATCAGCTTGTCTGCAACAAGCTTCACTTTTGTGTCTGTACCTCGTGCTTTAGCTTCTTCTCTTAATTTTATAAGCATCGGAACTTGGGCTGCTCGTTTTTGCTTCACAGTATGAGGGAGATGCTCACAATAGCTAAAGGCGATTGCCTTAAATTTTTAGAGAAGGATAAGACCAGATCTCTGCCGCGGTGCGACATAAATCTTACTAGCATCGATTTAGGTTTTGCATTTCTTTGACCAATTCGGTGTGCTACATATCGATTCTGATTTCACCCAGTGGATTTGTTGGGGAGAATAGATAAGTTTCAGGAATTCTAAGATGCTTCTGGATAAATAACATAACCTCAGAATAACAATCTTCTCCAACGTTTTCAGGAAGATTGTGGATTACCAGGTTAGATTTCATCGAATATATTTGCAGGGTTTCAACTTGGTTTTCTAATGCAGATACAGTTGAATTTAGTTTGACAATGGTTCCCTCACACTCTTTTACTTGCATCTTGAGATGTCGATTTTCACTTTGGAGTGACTTAACATCGATTTGTGTCTTAACACTTTCAGACTTTAAGAGGTTTAAGATCTCATCAACTTTCTGACTTAGACTCAAGACCTTTTCATCTAACTTGGGCATACCTATCCTTAGGCAATTCTGTATTTTCTGCAGTTAAGATCCCTTCCACTTTTTCGCTGAGACTTGACATTTTAGTGTCTAACTGTAGAAACCTCTCATCTGGTGATTCTGACAGTTCCATATTCAAATCCAGTTTGCTTGTCAGGTTTTGGAGTTCCTGCTTTACTTTTTGCGATCTCTTGGGTTGATTTACTGGACTAGGGTTACTTGATTCAGACAGTTCGCTTAAATTTCTTTTCCGGGTTTCTGTACTCATACTAATGATTGAGTTTCCATAAATAGTCACTGAATAGCAGTCTAATCTCTGGTCAAAGTAAACAGTTAAATGTCTAGACTGATTCAGAGCTGATATATCCAGAGTGATCTAATTTCTCAACACCTGTTATCCAGCACATAAGTTTGTGCTTCTGTACCTAGCTGGTATTCTGATTAAAATAAACTGTTAAACACACATTCTAATAATCAACTTCAACTCCAGTGAAAAGTTTCTACAGGGATTGAAATAAACAAATCATTATCAGATTCTTTGTGTAGTACCTAGCTAATTAAAAACAAAACAAGCCCTTGTTCACAAACTTCACTACCAGTACAAAAGGTTCAGCAGAGACAGAGGTAGACGGTCATTCACACAGATTTGACACTGGTCCATTTAAAACAGAAAAGGTCATTAGAGTATTTGTTCACAATATTGGTGGTTCCATGACATTGCTGAATTAGATATATTAATATAACAATATTGTCAAACTAACGTTTTTCACCCCTATATTTAAAAACACTCATATCCTCTATACAAACACATTTTTAGATTGGTAAGATGTACCGTTATGATCCACACATATTCCTATTATATATCCTGTCAGTATTTTTAGGTTAGGCCATCCAAACCTTTAAGAAAAAACCATTACATTTTCCTCCACTCTTTTAACACTGTGCACTTAACCATGTTCACACTTGGTACATGGGACATCTTTATAGTTGCAAGAACTCAATCTCTACTTCTGAATGCTAGATAATTTCTATGCTCCAGAATTGCCTCTTATTTGATAGAATGAATGTTTCATGTCCAAACTGATAATGTATTTTAAAATTTTGGCAATGCATTGATAATATCATGTAATGAAACTGGTGTTAGTGGGCCTTTAAGTACATGTTTATTGCTTGAGTGGAGAGTTTGAAGAACCTTCTTGTAAATCAATTTGGACTAGAAAATTAAGTTCAACTTTAAATGATAAAATGTGGGAAAACATCTTTAGGGCCAGCCACAAATCTATATTAGACAATCGTTTGATTTGGTTTTAGTATAAAATCCTGTATAATATATTAGATACTAAATATTATTTAAACAAGCTCAAAATTATTGACTCCAATCTTTGTAGTTTTTGTAATCAACAACCAGAAAGTATTTAGCACCTCTTTGTCCATTGTGAATTTGTTATAGATTTGTGGAAAGATTTAAAAAGATGGATTTTCAACAAGTTAAATATACAAATAGAGTTAACAAACCAGAGACAAATTCTTGGCTATGAGGAACTCGACATTCACTTTTGGCCCCTAAATTTTCTACTAACAGCTACAAGGTATTATGTGTATTGGTGTTCAAAAAAAAATTTTCAATTGAACTTTTGCTTTCTCCAACAAGACATTAGATGTAAATATTTTGAACAGAAACATTTGGCAAAAATTAACCTTTTAGAGCAAAGATTTATTAAAAAATGGTTGATATGGGAACATCTGTTTGATTGATTGTACAAGTAACAATTTATCATGAAAGTACATTTAAAACACTGGATCTATATTCTTGTTTTATTTTTGTATGTACTTTGTATAACTGTTATTTGTATTGCACAAAAAGAAATAAAAATTAAAAAAAAATAAAAAACTATAGACCTACTGTCTCAATCCTGTACATGGAAAATGTTCAGGTGCTGAATTTAAAGGATATAATAGAAAATTTGCCAAATTTAAGATATCTCACACTAATAAACATGAAGTACTTCAACTGTATTTGGCTTGAGGATTTGAATAAAATTACATATGTCAAGACTAATATGTGCGACACCTCTTCATTTTTAAACACACCCCCATTGAAATGATTAATAAAAATTATGAGACAGTTACTCTTGTCAGTTATTCAGATTTGAAGACAAACAGAAATCTTCCGAATGATTTTATAACTGAAACCAATGACCAGAGGATGGAAAATTCAACAGATGACAGCATCAGAAAGGAAAGGAGTTCAATTAAATATAAAAAATAATAATGTTTGGTGGATTTCATGTGCTACATCCTTAATGACTTTGGTCATTGTAATAATTGTTACCGTATCTTGCCTCTACAGAAGGAAATTTTGCAGAAATATAAGGAGGGAGCAAGTTGATTTTTGTTTATTTTGGGTTTTACGTCGCTTTCAACACTACAGGTCATATCACGACGGGTAGTTGGAAGGGCAGAGGAAACCAGTACATACAGTTCACTAGGGTTGTGTACTGTAAACTGTCGACCAACGGCAAGCAATTACCAGCTTTCCCACTTAAGGCCGTCACGGGGATCGAACCCCAGCCTCAGAGGTGGGAGGCGAGAGTGTTACACTCTGCCACCGTGGCCCCGGGAGCAAGTTGAAGATCCAGATGGGAGTACTCTTGCTTTATCACAATGTCGGACTGAAGAGACAAGTTTTGTAAATGACAAGTAAGTAGAATTTTGTTTGTTGTCATCATTTTAAATTTATTCCAAATATTCAATCCACAGATATTGTAAAATTGTACCTCAATGTTTATATATAAATATCTTGGATTGCAGCCTATGTATGACCCCTCAATCTTCCCTGTCAATGATGAAGGCAATTGAATGTCATATCCCCAGATATAGGTAAATTACTCTATTTTGTGATCTTCATTTTTGCATGCGTGCATTGTTACCTCACATTTCATTAATGTGACATCATCCCTCATATTATGCGTCATAATGTGACATTCAATGTTTGTTACATTACCCAATACTGTTGTAAAGGGGTTCTAAATATCCTTGTTGATAGTTGTGTATTTTTCGATTAACGTTGAGAAGAGTTTATAATCTGGTGAAGGTGTTTGAAACCAATATCCTGTTATGTTGTTTTATGTACTTTGTTTTGATTAATGATACCACTGCTATTGAATGCTGGACATATAAATATCAAACAACATTACATTTGATTAACGGCCTGCAGGATTATACAGACAACGTGATTTTGTCATAACAATAAATCAAAAATTGTCAGTTACCAATCCTGCTCCATTCCATATGTAAAATTACCTCTACATAAAATTAAAGATGCATTTCCTTCTTTGAGTGTGATTATATGGGGATGTAGAGGTGACTGTTTCTTCATTCCCAATGAATTGGACATAGAGGTGCGAGGATGTACTGAAGGTGATTATAAATTCATAAAAAATATTTTCAGATACAGCTTATTTATAGGTCAATTGAAATTTAGCAATCTTTTGTTCCAATGAAATGTAAAATAAGACTTCTTATGCATTTATTTTTAAACCTTGTAATGTTCTTTTCAGTGAAAACTCCGGATTCGTGGAATCTATCCTGTGAGGAAAGTAATTCAAAAACTGTCACCGACCAGCATTCTGATCCTGATGAAAAGAATTCCTTGCTCTTTTTATTATACCTTTGATAATGATAGCTTTGGGAATTTTCTTGGGATATATACGTAACTTCCTCTTTAACAGGGTCAGGAATATAATCCACATGCTTGATAATTATATGTTATTAGTAGATGATATAGATATGGATCAGACTCCTGTAAAAGTCCTTGAAAGACGATGCAGAAAGCACATTGCAGTATTCGGACAGTGACCGTGAATGGGATGACAGCATTGAGCGAAATGCTCCACAGGTTGTTGGTTAAATTGCTAACAATTTAGAAAAGGGAATATCACCAAGACATACAAATGGAACTGACACTAATCATTCCACTGGAACTTCCATTATTAGCATCAATTTGGATGATTACATGAATGCATTTCATCTTGGTCCAATTGATAGGAATAGTGAGGTTACAGAGTTATCAGAAGATCAGATCAAGAGCAATGTGAGATCATCAACTCCACAGCATATACAAAAATCGACAGAAAATTCACCATCCACATCAAAATGATCTGGGAATGATGAAAACAGATATTTATCCACTCCTGAGCATTTTCCTTCCTTTAACGTCACAGTTTTAGATTCCAGTCTTGAAAAATCTGAGGAAAGTCTTGAGGAAAGTCTCATCCAAGGTGATATAAAGATTGAAACTCAAAGTGATAATATTGCTAGCTCGAAACGAGTTAAGAACATTGAAAGTAGGACAAGGTCAGGGAAAAGGTATAAGTGAAAGAATGACTAACTAATTGATTGAAAAAGGTTTAAACAGAAAATGAGGTAATGAAACACTTCTTACAGAAAATGAAGCAATAAAACTTTTTTTCCTTTATAAGGCGGTATCAATATCTAACGTATCTATAAAAGTGTAATTGCAACATTTATATTATCCAGACTGGTTACTTGCATTATCATTTATAGGAATAGTAAAATTTAACATGCTTTGAAATATTTCATACACTTTGATACAGTTTCCTATATAAGACTGATATTATTGTGTCATTGTAACTTCTTTTTATACCCAGACTATACATTACAATTTATAGGAATGAACCATTTATTTCTATACAAGACTGCTATTACTGTAATTTTTCATCTAAATGTATGTATTTAATCAGAGGTAATAGAAATATATTTTTTTGCTTTAATTTTAAATGAAACTTTGTAAATCGAAATAAGACGTATATTTAATCAGATGTAATACAAATATACACTTTTTTGCTGTATTTTTAAATGAAAGTTTGTTAATCATTTATCGAGAAATATTACAGAACATTTTCTGTACCATTAATATTAGTGAACCTGATTTGAATTTTAAATCGTCTCCAAACTATCACAGCCAAATGTAGTGCAGATCCGTCTTTTTTCAATGGTGATTGAGAAACCTGATAAATTCTTGTCAACATGTAGGTTGACTGTATTAGTTTGGGGCGTTCTTCTTGGAGTATTATTACAGTAACATATTTCCCTGTTTTACTTTAACTTTATTACAGTCAGAGCATACATTACACTAGAGTAACTTCAAAATTTACATTGGATGATTTTTAACATTTTTACTTCAAACTGGTCTCATAAAAATCAAAGGGAGTTCACCCGTTGCTATAACCTGTAAGCATTCAGTACATTTTAGAGGTTCCTCCCTTTCTTGCTGCTGCATAAATGTAGCACATATTGTACAAAAAAGTGCCCACATGTTGTCATAAACATGACATCAATTTCAAACTTAAGTTTACATGAAGAACAATGCATTTCCCTTAACCTTTAGTAGTAGTAATCTTCCCAATTTGAACAAAGTGATAAGTCTACATGATTTGGTAAATGCTCCAACATGAATGCACAAGCAAAGACCTTATGTAAATTTTCATGACTCAGATGAGTAATTAAGTCTTGTATTCTAAATTGTCAAAATCGATAGGACGATTATTTTCCAGGAAATTATTTTTTTTTCTATAGTTAAAGGCATAATTAGTCTCTACTAAATTATTATTTGAAATAAAGACTTTGCATATATTGAATATAAACACCAAGGCTTTTTTTTTTTTTTTTTTAACTTAGTTACTTTCATCTGACCAAATGTCCAAACATTTTTGACATGTGGCTCTCTAAATATCATCATTTAAACTAAGTAGTCAGAAATCTCGCTATGTATCAGGTTTAATATTTGGAGACAGCCATAATCTTAGATTTGAAAATGTGAAATAATTCAGTTCATAGAATCATTTAATCCTGCAAAGTTTCATTTCTTCGCTCTCTCTCTTTCTATATATACATATATCGTTAGTTATATATATAATTTTTTTTTTCATTTAGTTACTTGCTTGCCTTTTTTTTCCTTTTTGAATTTGTTTTATCTAATAGTGATTTTTTGTATGATGCTTCTAGTTTGCTTTTTATTTCACCTGCACCTAAATTTTTCCTGTTCTCAGTTTTTTGTCACTGTAATGGAGTTAAAGAAAAGTAATAGAAGTCTGCACCATTGTCAGTTAATTGTCAGTACTAAAGATTACCTTAAAATTAAAAATAATTATTTTAAACAAAATTTGAGATGCCAGTACATCCCAGGCTTGGGCAAATCTGTGGGAAAATACTCAGTACCTTATAATTAACTATGAACCTTGTTAATGGAAATCAAATAACTCTGTTGTCGGCGAACTGTCGGGCCTTGAATAATAAGGAAAAACGATATGATATCTTAAATTACATTAAGGAGGCTAGAATAAATATAGCCTGCCTGCAGGATACCCACTTGGTTGAGTCGATGGAAAGTGTTGTTAAACATGATTGGGATGGGGAAGTTTATTTAAATGGTAGTCGCAGCAATGCAAGAGGTGTAGCAATTCTCATCAGTAAAAATTTTGAATACAAAGTCATTAAAATTGAAAAGGATCGTGACGGTAATCTTTTAGTCATGGATCTCGAAATTGAGGATACAAAGGTTAGAATTAAAATATATATGGACCGAACACAGATGATGTAGATTTTTACCGGAAAGTAAAAAGTAAAGTAGGTGACAATGAACAGGATCATTTGGTGATATGTGGTGATTTCAACTTGACCCTCAATCCTAACTTAGACAGCCAAAACTACTTAAATTTGAACAATCCTAGAGCAAGATTAACTGTGCTTGATATTATTGAAGAATATGGACTTATAGATATTTACAGATACTTCAACCCAAATAAAAGGAGGTATACTTGGCGTTGACGCAGCCCTCTAAAGCAGGCTCGTTTAGATTACATTCTGACCTCTGACACCTTAGTTGACCTTGTTGATACCACAGACATCAAACCTAGTTATAAATCAGATCATTCCTTTCTGTATTTACGGCTTACTTTGACAAAATTCAAAACAGGAAAAGGAATTTGGAAATTCAATACAAGATACTTACATGATCCAGAATATGTGAGAATAATAAATAGCGCAATTAGGGAAGAATATATCAAATATGCACTGCCAGTATACAACTTAACATATATATCAGTAGATTCTTTTTCAGATATTGCTCTCACAATTAATAGTGAAAGTTTTTTAGAAGCAATGCTATTAAGAGGTGAATCTATCAAATATGCAAGTAATGCCAAAAGGAAGCAAAATAACTTAGAAAATATACTAAAAGCTGATATGGAGAAATTGGAGTCTGAAAGTGATAATAACCCATCCGATAATCTTGAAACTAAAAAGATGGAATTAGAAGAAATAAGAAGTGAAAGAATGAAGGGTCAGTGGGTTCGATCACGCTCTCAGTGGAACATCGAGGGTGAAAGACCATCAAAATATTTTTGCTCACTAGAAACCAAAAATTACTTGAGCAAAACTATTAAACGCCTTAAAAAGCCTAATGGCAATTATTCAACTTTACAGAATGAAATATTAGACTCAATATCTCAGTATTACAAGACACTTTTTAAAGCAAATGATCAAAACTTTCAAGGTTATCATCTCGCAGATATATTAGGACAGTACTCCATTAATAAATTAAATACAACCGAAGCTAATGCACTAGAGGGTGCCCTAACGGAAAATGAATTAGGGAATGCCCTAAAGCACATGAAACATAATAAAACTCCAGGTATTGATGGTTTTCCATCAGAATTTTATAAAATATTTTGGAGGTATTTAAAATCTTGTGTTTTAAGAGCATTAAATGATAGCATGGACAGAGGAAAACTACCATTGTCACTGCGCCAATGTGTAATAACATGCTTACCAAAAAAGGGAAAAAAACGTGAAATGATTAAGAATTGGCGCCCTCTCTCAATGCTGTCAGTGCTTTATAAACTAGCATCTGCTGCAATAGCAAATAGACTTAAGCCATATCTTGACAATCTTATTAATAAAACCCAAAATGGATTTGTTCCAGGAAGGTATATTGGTGAGTGCACTCGACTGGTATTTGACATTATGAATTATACTGAAAAACATAACCTTCCTGGAATGTTGTCCTTATTGATTTCGAAAAGGCTTTTGATTCTATTTCATGGACTTTTATTTATAAAACTTTAGAATTTTTTGGATTTGGAAAATCATTTATCAATTGGATAAAATTATTTAATACAGACATCAAAGCTACCATTATTCAGTGTGGATTTTTATCAAAGTTTATTAATATCGAACGTGGCTGTCGTCAGGGTGACCCTATTTCCCCATATTTGTTCATTATTGCTGCCCAAGTCTTGACAATACTTATATTAAATAATAAAAAAATAAAGGTTATTTTCTGCGGAAGTACAGAAATCAAGCTCAGTCAGTTCGCTGATGACACAACATTAATATTAGATGGAACATCTCAGTCCTTGCAGGCTGCTTTAAATGTTTTAGAAGTTTTTGGATCATTATCAGGTCTACGGGTGAACACTGAAAAAACTCAAGTGGTATGGATAGGAAAGAAAAAGTACTGTAAAGAAAAACTGTTACGGCTGAATCTCCAGTGGGATACTATTTGTTTCAATATGTTGGGATTGTCACTTTCAGTTGATCTGACAGAATGCACTGAAATCAATTTTTCAAAACAAATAACAGAAATTTGAAAGATTATTAATAACTGGAACAAAAGGTATTTAACTCCTATTGGTAAAATCACTATTGTAAAGACTTTCTTGTTATCTAAGTTAAACCATTTGTTTTTATCACTCCCTAATCCTAAACCCTCTATACTTCAAAAGATTAACAGCATATTTTACAGATTTATATGGTCAAACAAACCAGATAAGATTAATCGGGATGTGATGAGACTGGCATATTTGGCAGGGGGTTTAAAAATGATAGATATCGAAGTACTTATGAAATCGTTGAAAATTACTTGGATAAGGAGACTGTTTAGATACAACAATGCCCCTTGGATTAAGCTTCTACAAGCTGAAACTTCAATTTGTTTAACCAAAATCTCTCACTTTGGACCACAATATTTGTCAGAAATGATAAGAACTTTTAACCCATTTTGGCAAGATGTCTTTGAGGGGTGGATTGCCATGTCAGCTAACTTAAGAATTTACAACAGTATTGACTTATTGACAATTCCATTATGGTATAACCCATTCATCTCAGACCAACCATTATATCTTCCTGACTGGTACCAGAAAGGAGTTATAACAGTTGCAGATGTTGTATCTTATAACAAGGTGATCAGTTACGAAGAACTTTGTCAAAAGTTTTCTGCCCGCTTTAACTATCTGAATTACCTTTCAGTGAAATGTAAAATAAATATACTTTTGACAAAATTTGGGTATGCATTGGAAAATATTATATAGGAGAGGCCATTTGTTCCTGTCAATCTTAAGTATATTTTAAAAAGCAAAAAAGGGGTTGGAACAATTTATAGAATTTTTCATACCAATTTTCAAAATGATCACAAAATGAAATCCAGATGGAACCAAGAGTTTGAAATTTGCATTGACCACGACACCTGGAGAATGTTGTTTTGCATATGTTTTAAAACAGTGACTAATAACAATCTAATATGGTTTCAGCTAAAATTGATTTATAGGATCTTAGGAACCAATAGTTATCTGCATAAACTAGGCATAAGAAATAGTCCCAACTGTCATTTCTGTCAACAGCCAGAATCCCTACTGCATATTTTTTATGAATGTCCAAATTCAAGCGAACTATGGAATGACATTGAAAAACTATTGAAAGAGAGGATAAGTTTAGAAATAAAATTTTCTTGTTTTACAATCATTTTTGGATATATTAATAAAGACCAGAATCATATTCCAATCAATAGCTTGATTCTCGTTACTAAGAAGTATATATTTGATACATCTAGAGACGGCAAGAGACTAATTCTAAAGTCACTAAAACATAGATTGAATAGCCTGTTAAGAGACGAGGAATATTGTGCCAAATTAAATGAAAAAGAAACAGAGTTTTCTCACGTTTGGGATAGATGGGCATCTGTATTTAGGAATGTGCATTAGAATTACAAAAAAAATTGATCAAAATGAAGATGTATAGGGTATTGCTTTAATTACTACAATAAATTGTGGTGTGTGAAAAGTTACTCTTGATCCCTATCAGGGATAATTCTTTATGCTTCATTTGTTTTGTGTATTTTTTTTTCTTTGCCTACAAGTGACAAGTATGTGTTTAATTTTTTATATGTAAATGTTTTTTTTTTGCACCTGTTATGAAAAAGAAAATAAAAATATAAAAAAAAAGTCTTGCTCATAATTTTGGTTAATGTACACTCCTGTGGGGATCCATACAAAAACAGAGGTAGTGTCTGATATGGTCATGTTGCAAGAAAAAGGTTTGTTAAAAAAATCTTCTAGTAAAATGGTTCTGCACATGGGGCACTTTTTTACGCCCATCATTTTTCCATAACCTAGTCATTTCTGCAGCACAATCTGGACATGTAAAATGGCTACATGGATTGGTAATTACAATTCTGTCTGTAATATCACAGAACAAACACAGCACTTCATCTGTTGGAGCTCATCATCCATATAGTGTACGAAGTCAGGATACTTTTGACTGTATAAGAGAAATAATTGGGCCAATTAAAAAAGGGCTCGATTATGAGCATAATTTTGTAAATTTGTAACTTCTTGTTTTTATTCTTTGTAAGTAATGACAAAAGACGTAACTGAGAAAAATTTAGCAGACAGAATTTCATGAAATAAAATTTCTATTGCTAAATTATTCTAAATATTAAACAATGAATTAATTAATAGGTACTTACACAATGTAGGCTGGGATTACATCATTCAGCATTAAGAAGATGATGAAGGCCTCTCTGAACTTATTGTCATCTACCATTGCCAGCATCTGCATTAGTGTAACTGTAGTACTTTTTATCACGTTGGGGAAGTACACGTCGTGTTTCCTCCCCAGGAAAATATTTAATATTCCATCTATAACTATGAAATGTAACAATATTCAATACTTAATACACATGTATCTTCTTAAATGACTCTCCCAGCAGAGGATAAGGAAGAACTCTAAAATTGCAAAGTCATTTATTGAGGTAGATTTGAGGTAATTGCCAGGTACTTGTAGATCAGCAAATGTTTGCTTGTGATAGAAGAAATGTGACCATTCCACCTCTTTGATAATCAGCATATGTTAGCATTGAAGAAAAAGTCCCCATCACCTTAAGAATTTGTGGATAAATTATGTACATTTATATCTAGGATATTGTCCTACATCAAAACAGATATCTAGGATCAAACAAATAATAGAGTTTTAAAAGTCGAATATCACTAATAATTAACAATAGTATATCCAAAGATACCTCCCCTTGACATTCCATGACATATATATGCTCAATTAGACCCTGTGTCCCATGAAATATAACATATTTAGCTCCCCCTATATGGAATGTCCTTTTTACCCCACAGCCCTTAAGGGCGGCAGGTAATAGTTTGTCCGGGCTGTATCTCAGAAACCGTAAGGTGTTGATACTTGGTAGGGACATTGGTTAGGGGGTGTAGGTGTGCAACGTCATGGTCTGACCTTGATTTGACCTTTGACCTTACGGTAGTGACCTTGAGTTTGAAAATCTTGTCCGGGCTATATCTCAGAAACTGTAAGGTGTAGGAAGTTGATACTTGGTAGGTACATTGGTTAGGGGGCGTAGGTGTGCAACGTCATAGTCTGACCTTGATTTGACCTTTGACCTTGCTGTAGTGACCTTGACCTATAAAATCTTGTCCGGGCTATATCTCGGAAACCGTAAGGTGTAGGAAGTTGATACTTGGTAGGGATATTGGTTAGGGGGTGTAGGTGTGCAACGTCATGGTCTGACCTTGATTTGACCTTTGACCTTGCTGTAGTGACCTTGACCTATAAAATGTTGTCCGGGCTATATCTCGGAAACTATAAGGTGTGGGAAGTTCATATTTGGTAGGGACATTGATTAGGGGGTGTAGGTGTGCAACGTCATGGTGTGACCTTGATTTGACCTTTGACCTTGCCATAGTGACCTTGACCTATAAAATCTTGTTAGGGCTATATCTTGGAAACCGTAAGGTGTAGGAAGTTGATACTTGGTAGGGACATGGGTTAGGGGCTATAGGTGTGTATTATCATGGTGTGACCTTAGTTTGACCTTTTACCTTGTCGTAGTGACCTTGACCTTTAAAATCTTCATGGACCTTTGGGTCTGTCTTTTGATGCAGATTAAGCAAAAGTCATATTAGAATTTATTAAGAATTTTACTTTCATAGCTTCCCATTGTAAGAGATAGAATTTCATCAAGTGAGCCACAGATTTTGCTCCACCACCACAATAAGCATTCATTAAATGTACTACCACTTCTGTATGCATGGTAATATTCAAACCATCTAAACCATAATTCGGCCATGCAGATGTAGATAAAGAGTGTTGAATTTTAGTTTACTGATTAATGCTGTCATCTTGTTATTAAATTATCTTGTTTTAATACTTCATCTTCATACGCATTATCTTTCTTTTAAACATTATTTCTCCATTTAAACATTGTTTGGACCTTTATATAACTGACAGTGCTCTGAAAGTATCCTGAAGTTTGTACTGGTACAGTACTTCTATATCTCATGGTGTTGAAAATATTTCCCTAGGCTGTGGGGTACGGGCATCTCTGATGCTATTTTTATAATTATATAATTTTCTCATTTCCAGACTGTGGAACCTCATTAAGCAGACTGTTAAAAGATTTGTCAAAAGAGGCAGATAAATTCACATTAGAAGTGCTTGCTAAAACCTTTTTTATTCTTATTGCCTGTTGTAGCCTGAGATTTCCTTTTCTTTGATCCAGTAATACAGTCTCTGCCATTTTTGGTCTCCTTTTGCTTTTTTTATTTCATCAAGTAGTGAGATAGAATTTTTTGGATGGATTGTGGATTGATTTGACACTGGTTTATATAGATTTCTTGGACTCAAATATCACCCAATTAAAAATGTACACATTATTGGTGTGATTGTGAGCCAATTAAAAAAGCACACAGACACAAAAAATAAAATTGCTGATGTGAATATTAATTATTTAAAATTAGAGCTAGTGGCTTATCCAGACTTGTGGGCCTATTTTATGAACATATGTTTGAAATCTTGTGATTTGATTGAAAATGTCTTCCAGATAATACTATATTTAAAAAATTATTGTTTACAATGCAAGTTCAAAGTAGAGTAATTCTTAGTATCCGATGAACTATTTTCTTATTCTTAATCAAATTACCATATTGTCATGTCTGATAATATGGACCCAAAGATCTGCAATAATTTTTGTCACATATTGACATGTCTAGGCATGTTCTGATTTAGAAATCTAGAACATGGTCAGTGTAAAACTCAATCATCATCATTCAGGGATATATAATATGTTGAAAAATGAAACATATTGTATTGTCTAGATATTTTATCAATAATGTACATGTGTATATAACTTGGTGAATCATGTAATCTAGGTAAAAGATGAACTGAAATATATGTAGATACAAAAGAAAGTCATCACATGAGTTTCATATTATTTTATTTTAATATTTACAACAAATGATAGGGGGCCACGGTGGCAGAGTTGTAACATTCTCGCCTCCCACCTCTGAGGCCGGGGTTCGATCCCCGTCATGGCCTTAAGTGGGAAAGCTGGTAGTTGCTTGCCGTTGGTCAGCAGTTTACAGTACACAACCCTAGCGAACTCTATGTACTGGTTTCCTCTGCCCTTCCAACTACCCGTCGTGATATGACCTGTACAGTGTTGAAAGCGACGTAAAACCCCAAATAAATAAATAAATACAACAAATGATAATTCAGAAATGGACATAACATTAAAACAAAGGCACAGTAAGGCAAATGTCTCTGATGTTCTTCCATTGGTATGTCATAGCTCTCCCATTCTGTGAGGTTGAGATTACACCAAGGACAGATAACCTTATCTCCTTCACCAGAGTAATAAAACCCAGCTTTCACATATCTCTGAGCAGGAATTGGGTGAGACTTCGGCCATGTATTGAAAGTAGTAATTCTGTCATCATATCTGTAAAATCCATCTACTGGCTGGATTTTAGATTTCTGATCCGATCTAACAGTTCCAGATTCGGATGATCTGTCTCTTCTTCTGTCTCTCCTGTCAGATCTTTCTGATGTCAGTGGAAAGCCAGCAATATGTCCGCTTCTAATTTGCTTCTGGTACTTATAGAAAAGCCTCCATAGGTTGGCTTCATCCCTTTACTGTCAGTAGCATCACTTGCTTCATTGCAATTATTAGAAGTAAGTTTGAAGGAATATGTAGGCTTGGAAGCAGCCTTACAGATATCTGTACTTGATTCAGATTGATTGGACATTTTTTTGAGGTTGATGATTGCCGAAAACTTTCATTCAAAATGACAATTGACGATTTGGGTCACACTTATATATCAATTTTGTAATGTAATTTTTTGCTGACATTGTTTTTTAACAAAATATCGATGAAATGTTTCCATTTATAGGGGTCATTAATGTTTTATTATTTATTAAAATTAATTATCAAACCGAAACTACATACACAAAATTTTATAAAAAAGAACGACTCAGTTTAATGCAGTTACCCAAGCAGTTGATTAGATTCATTCGGAAAAGTCACTAAATATTGAGAAAAGCTATTTGGACATGTTAGATTAAGGTCTTTCCAAATTTGAAATGGTATATATGCAGTAGAGATGTTCAAATTTCAGCTTACATTATTAGAGATAAAGACACAAAAATAGTCCACAGAAACAAAGATAGGGCTTAGTTCCTGATCACTACTACAAGATATGTAAGTTCATGCTATCTCAAGTAAATGGTCCTAGGTTCAAATAGGTACTATTACCCTATCCCTCAAATTGACCATATGTTTAGACCTTTTAGAAGAGTTGCTGCATCATCAATAATATACCTCATTATTGCACCAGTATTGCACCATGAGCTAGCAGTGCTCAAGTCCCATCATTGGTGATCTAGATCATTTTCCGATCACTTTAGATCAATCTTCATGGCATATGTGCACCAGTATTGCACCATCATCTAGCACTAATCTGTACAGAAGTATTGCACCATCAGCAAGCAATATACTGTGTCAACATCATCTAGCAATATTCTGTGTCCCAATAACCTATCAATAGTGATCTAGATCATTTTCCAATCACTTTAGATCAATTTTTATGGCATATGTCATTCAATTGCCGCATCATATACTACTGAAGGGTCATAACCAAGGAGACACAGAGGTGACAAAGTGGCTAAGTGTGGTTTTGTGTAAAAATATAAGTTTATCACAAATTATCAGTAGTACACACAATCTATCCACAAAGTGTATTTAAAGTGTGTTACTTTAAATAACAACTTAAGCAGTTAAATACACAAAAAATTCAGCATATACTTGTGCCTTGTCCAATTCAGGTAAAAATCTAATGAAAATAAACTTAACCTTATTCCACGATATCAAAAAGTAATGCACAAAATATATCACCCTTATACATGTCAAAGTAAAAGAATTCTACAATACTTAAATTTAACCATATCCCGCTTTTTCAACAGATGGACAAATCTAACCACAAGGTATGTTTAAGGTGTGTTACTTTATGTATCATCTTATAGCAGTTAAGTATATAAAAACTCACTTAAGTATATAAGAACACAGTATAGCAATGTGCAAGGATAAATTCCACAATGACCACATACCGCAAAAACTAAGATGTATTACATGCAACATTTCAGAAAATAGTAACAGATATATTGGGTATATCAGTGTAAGTCATACTTACAAAAATAATGATTTACAGTATACTTAGGTTTAACTATATTTCACTCTTGCTCAAAATATGACTCCAGTACATATATGAGATACAGATATCATACAAACCTGCTTTAACTGTGATAATGTAATGTTGAGAATCATTACTTTGGCAAAACGTAAGTAAATAGAGAAATATGTTAATTAATAACTGAAATATTTGGTTGTCAGTCCCATTTTTGTTCAACATCTAAAAAAATATAGTTCAAAGAAAATAATAGAAGTGTTACAATATAGAAATCTATATTTAGTTCATATTTTTAAATTCTTAGTTTTGAACATTTCACAGTTTTTTTCCTTAAAGTTCCATCTTGACTTCTTCAAGGATTTTCCCCAGCCAATTTGTTCCCTTCCAAGAATTTTCGGTCCAAAGTTTGTCATCTTTCAAAGATAGTCCGGCACCCTAGATCGAGTCGTAGCAATTGGCTTCAATGAACTGTCCAGTATGGTTCTTAAGTAGTTCACAAAGCACAGGGTTCTGTTGAAATTTAAGGCGGACAGCATTTTTCATCATGTTTCTGGCATGATCGTTATACCATCTTGTACATTCTTCTAGGTTACTTTTTAAGAGTGTATCGCCAATCCTCTTCATTTCAGCTGGGTCAGTCTGTAACTAGACTGCTCGGGCGGCCTGCGCATCAGCAAAATATAGACAAAACTGCTGCTGGTACATCTGCTCACTGCATGTGTATGTCGTAGCTCCCTCCCTAAGTGAGGCCGGATAAAAGTTACTGTAAGGTGCAGAGCATCCATAGAAGACAATCTTACTGTTCCTATGAGACTGACCACGTCCAAAGAATTTAAAATCACATGATAGCTGATTTGCCTGTGAGTAATTGTAGGTTCGTCCCTTATACGTCCCCTTTTCACCCACTATTTTGGTCACTCTTTCTCTTTCTTTTGCTTCATTATAAAGTGGAAGCATCAGCTTTCGGCGATTTTGTATTTCTCTTGGAAAATCTTCTTTTATCATGTACGGTGATCCCCTCAATGCAAACTTCTTTTGCCAGACCAACATCTTCTGAGAATGGATAACAAAATTGGTGGCAATAGGTCTTGGGTAATTGCTCTTCTTTTTGCCAAGTCTATGACATCTTGAAATCAAGATTGCTTTGACTGCATTGTCAGACAAGCCAAGTGAGGATCTTAGGCATGCTCTTACAACTTCCTCACAGTCCTCATTGGGGTGCTCCTGAATTCCCACAAACAGCAGGTTATCATGCCTTGTGTAGGACTCTTGTTGGAGAAGCTGTTCTTTGAGAAGCCTATTTTCCTGCTCAGAAGCCTTCAACTCTGTTTCTAATAGTCCAATTAGCTCTTGGGTTTCAACTACTTCCTCCAATTTATCTTCCACCTTCTTAGTAGTTTCCTGATACGTGTGGACTTTGTCCTCGACCTCAGACTACCTTGATTTGATAATAGATAGTTCTACTTTAATATCAGCAATAGATGACTTGATATTCAAGATCTCTCCTGTTCTGCTATTAATACCATCAATCTTTGCCATCAGCTCTTTCCACTGTAACTTGGGTATGCACATACTGTCCTCCATAGATTTAATGTCTTCCTTCATTATACTACTATCTGTTGTTGCCATTTTTTCTGTAGAAATAAAGTCTTTGATAGATCTATGCTTCTTGTCTTTGGGAGATATTTTACCACTGCTCTTTCTAAACTTTCTCTTACTTTTCCTAAACTGTAAAGGCATTATTCATTTTGCGTTTTATTTACACACAGAGTAATGGCATCTAAATATAGACTAATTCACTTTCAAGTCAATTGACCATAAAATATGCTACTAGTGTTTACAATGTGTACTTATTCAGTTTAAAATGACATGTGGTCAGAATGTTATTTAGTGAACACTTTTCTAATCATTATATTGAAGTCACCTGGTAATTTTAACACTGTTTCCTTTGTTGACCTCTAGAGCTGACATGTGGCCAGGCTGAAATTTCCAATAGTCTTTTCTGTGACACTTCTACTTGAAGCCCTCCAGGTTAATTTGATGGTGTGATGTGTCCTTTTGTTGGTCCTCAATGTATTTTATTTAAGGGACACTGCCTGGCTGCTTGTCTGTTTGTCAATACTAATTGTTTTCAATATAACACAAGAAATTCCATTCTCCCTATTATATTAATCTAATTTGAATCTAGTATAACACATAACTAAAATGCTTCATAATATCATTATCCTTCATATATTTTCATCATAAAAAAATTCTAATGTGTCTATGATCATTATAATCCATAAATTAGATAAGTATTCCTTCAATTAAACACCATTTTTTCACTTCTTTTTGATAATTCAGAAACCCATGTCTGCACTCCTCAGTGAACCTCAGGTACATCAATAATAAGTAATAATCAGTAATAAATGATTAATTGGGTTCATTGATTCCAGTTCTGTAAATTGTATATCTCATGTTTAAACATAAACTGGTTAACAAAAGAGGTTTACAAACAAAGTTATCCACAAAATATGTAATCCTTAGTTTGAGGATGAGACCTAACTTAGTACACACAAAAGAGCCTAATTCCCTTTGACATTGGGACAGTTTGACAATGACATGGGTATAATAACTGTGACTTTAAACAGGTATGGTACCCTATTAGAGGCAGATCTAGGGGTGGGAGATTGGAGGAGTTAAAAAGATAAAAAGCTCCATGACAAAGATTTCAAACTCTGAAAGGGGGTGTGCGCCATCGACACTCCCCCATAGATCTGCCTCTGACTCTCCAATCTTCCCCACACACAAAATAAGAAACAGCAAAGATATATGGATGGAATAGTTATGTTTTTTTTTGTTAAGTTAGAATTAAATATTAATTTTAATTATTAAAACCACTATTTTTCCCTTCTAAAGTTGTTGTATATTGACAATATATGCACTTCAAACGTCAAAAACAAGATTGCAAATCACACATAGTGCAGGCGTTCATGGCATTTTGAGCGCACACTGAACTGGTATTCACACAGACTGTTTGAAAATGATATATTTTGAATTCAACAAAATATTGTAAAGTGTGGCTATTTGTCAAGTATGTCTTCATTAATTTATTGTATATTTCAGGCGTTGTCATACTAAATCATTTGTTACACTTATAATAACGGAATTTAATTGATTTTTTGTTATTTATGTCTTTACTTGTTCAAGGGAGCCGCCGGAAGTCTACATTTATTTGGTTGACGATTGTAAACTTGGGGGCCCTAGTCCGCTATGGTTTAGCATGAGTGTAAAAACGTCACTTAGCGGGAGATGTAAAAGAAAATGTTGGCTTTGGAAAAAACTCACAAAATATTTGCAGATCTTGTCGGTCATTTGATATGTGGGCTATGGTATGGATTTTTTCTTTCTTTATGACATATGTTGGGGATATGTTTTCAGTAAGAGAACGTTTTTTGTTATAGTTTTAATTATCGCCCACAACGCGATGCACGCATACCAGAAACTGGTTAACTCGGCCCCAGTTACTGCTTCCCTGTATAAGTTGGCCGCAGTCATAAGTTGGCCGCCCTCACCACAGCTTCACAGGGCTTTAACATGAGTGGCCTACTACACTCTGAAACCATGTATTATTGTTACTGTAAACTTATTACAGGGGGGGTCATGTTAGCGAACGGGACATCCATAGCGAACGGCAATCTACCATGACATTTAATCCAATAGACAGCAAGGGGATATCGTTTACCATTGGTTAGATGATCATTTATTTATTCATATATTGCAATAAGTGAGGTGTTGGAACCCTGTGTCGCTGCTATCTACCTTTTTAATGTTATGGAAGATTGCCGTTCGCTATGGATGTCTCGTTCGCTAACGTGACCCCCCCGGATCAAGTGAACTTACAGGCGCCGTTTCTCGTAGACGAGAAATGTACATTTCTTGCGTTGAAGAAATGTCGTGGAATATACACGGGTATATATACATGCAATAAATGTTTAGAAGTTCTTGTGTTGTTATAGCCACACACCAAAGTGTATCAGGTCAGCCATGTAAAAATGAAAAAATGTATATTGATTTTATTTCCCTGGTAATTAAACCTGGAACTAACGTTGATGTTTTGCATGTGTGCATTATGTATCCCAAGGTTTCTGCAACATCTTTGCTCTGGATGTCTTGGCTCCATAAATAAAAAAGATGAATGTATTTATCTAGGGGCAGCTTGCTTTTGCTGAAGTAGCATATTCTGTTAATCCTAATTGCTTTCCACTGACAGACATAAACCATTGATCTTGCACTTCAATCATATTCTGTTAATCCTAATTGCTTTCCACTGACAGACATAAACCATTGATCTTGAACTTCATTCATTTTCTATTAATCCTAATTGCTTTCCACTGACAGACATAAACTATAGATGTTAAAACAAGAATCAGATTATGTTAATCCCTATTACTTGCCCCTGACTGTCCAAAACAACTGCTCTTGAACTTGTATCCCAACAAGAGTAAATTACTGACCGAAATGCATCATTCCTAACGTAAATGAAGGGGATTGCTTTGGAGTAAATTACTGACAAAAATGCCTCATTTCTAACCTAAATGAAGGGGATTGCTATGGGGTCCGAAATTATCCTCGACATTATCCTCGACATTTCTTCAACACAAGAAATGTACATTTCTTGTCTACGAGAAACGGCGCCTGTTAATTCACTTGATCCACCCCCCCTGTATATGCAACAGTTTTCATTGGTGTACAATAACCTATTTGTCTTTCTGGAGCACGTAGATGAGCCGCGACCAACTTATGCAGGGTAGCAGTACAGTATGCAAACACGGCACTATTTTAGAAATCGCAGTGGTTAAATCACGGGACATCCCGATATGTAAATTACTGGCTAAATGTCGGGAAATAATTTCATTGGTTGATTTTTTATGTTAGTTTTCCGGGAAATCTGTGACTTCATATCTTCTTATCAATGTTAATGAGTTGGTGCTACTGCCGTGAGTTCTCGAGTTTAAGGTATTTAGTCTACAGATTGAAGCTTCCATTTTATGAAATATTGTTAGAAAATCCCAGGAAATATATGACCTCATATCTTCTCATGAATATTAATGAGTTGGTGCCACTGATGTGTGTTCTCGAGTTTAAGGTATTTGATCTTCATTGAAGCTTCCATTTTATAACATATTGTTAGAAAAAGACATGAAATCCGTGACCTCATAGCTTCTCATGAATATTAATGAGTTGGTGCTACTGGTGTGAGTTCTCGAGTTTAAAGTATTTGATCTTCTTTGAGGATTTCATTTAATTTGTAAAATATTACTACACGGCATCCTGTGATATAATTAAAGCACTTCCATGTTCTCACAATTTAGCACTTCCCGACATATAGCCAATATGTTACATATCGGGATGTCCCGGGACATAACCTTGCCGTTTAGAAATTCATTTTGACGTAAAATCTTTAGATGGATTTTAGGTATCATTGTTCATGGTTTCTAGGCATCGTTGTTCATGGTTTTCAATCGTGGATATAATGGTGTGACATAACCTTATATTAGGCTTACATAGTTGGAGTTGTATGCACAAAAGTGTTTCATATCAGATAGATAGTTTAGATGGATAGATAGTTTATTTCATTTCTGTACATACATGCTATATTGTAAGTATAATTAATACACAGTTAAATCAAAGTATATTCCTGTGACAGGATATTTCAGTATCAGCTAGTGACAGAAATATAAGAAACAGAAACAACTGAAGACTATGGTTATGACTGTTGTTCCCTACCTACTGCTGGTAACTTTACATGTTAACATAATGATAATATAATTTAAAAAAAAGAAAATAAAAGAAAAAAGTTTGACAGGCAATTGTCAGGATGACACTACAACAATGTGTCCTTACCCAAAAGAGAAATAAAAAAAAATAAAATAAAGTTTTGGACCCCACAAATCTAGTTACAACATAATTTTACGTAACTGTTTATTACCATTTTTTTTAACTTTGTTAATGAGCAGCAGTTTTTCATATTCTCTTCAACTTCATTCCACAGTCTTAACACCTAATATTGACAGACAATTTTATTTTTGATTTACAAAATTTAACTTTAAAATTACTTGGCTTCCTAGTTTGATACCTATTGATGGATTTAGTATTGAACAAACATTGTAGACTATCTGGCAATGTACAATTCCAAGCCTTGAACATTACACCCGTGTTGCAAACTCAGGACACTTTTTGAACAAATAGTGTAAATACACAACAAAAAATAATGGAATATCTGCTTATCCTTATCACATGAGAAGAACAGTGACAGTCTAGCAGTCATAGAAAATTATCCTGTATAAAATGCCTCCTTGTCAATTAAACAACAACAAATATGTATTTCTGGGATTTTCATTCTGTTTTTAACTCAGGACACTTTTAAAAGATATGTTATTTCCTTAAATCAAAGGTTAAAGTTTTTTTATTATATCTTGTGTTTATTGATGTACTTTTACATTATACTATGTCATATAAAACAAAACATTACACAAATTAACAAGGATATACATTGTGCCTAAGGGGCCTTGAGTTCAGCAACGTCACTGTATATCTGCACTGGCTGGCATTTTAAAAGTGTCACTCTATCATCTCAGGAATAATATGGTAAAAATTATTCAAAAATATATTATTTTGGTAGGGTTCTGACAAATACACATGTGTATTATTAATACATTGGTGGTATGATTATTTTGATGAAGTTTTTATCCATTTTATGTTTGGGTGTCCTGAGTTAAAACCGTCCTGAGTTAACAACACAGGTGTAATACCTTTATTTTGGCCTCCACCAAATGTGGAAATTTTAAAATATTTAGTTCTTTGAAATATGTACTTGTATGTTCTCTAGCTTTTAAGTCACAAACTATTCTCACAGCCATTTTTTGTGCTTTGATGATTGGCAAAAGGAATGATTTATTACAATTTCCCCACAGTTCAACACAGTATGACATATGTGACTGAATTATACTAGAATAAAGTCTCAACATCGCATCTCTATTTAAAAAATGTTTTACTTTTTACTGTTTTTACTTTTTCTCTCCATGTTAATTCTGAGTCAATTGTTACACCTAGAAATTTGGCAATATATACTCTTTCTATTTTAAATTCATTGATATATACATTACATATTGTATTTGCATACTTGTTACCAAACACCATGAAATTTGTTTTACTAATATAGTAATATTTAGAGACAGTTTATGGAAAACCAAATGTGCAATTTTCTCAGTTCTATAGATACTAATTTACACAGTTCTGCTATACTTTCCCCTGTATATTTGTGTCATCAGCAAAGATAATCAATTCCAGTACTTGAGAAATATTACAAATATCATTGATATATAGTATAAATAGTTTTGGCCCGAGGATTGAGCCCTGTGGAACCCCACACACAACATTTTGTAAGTCAGAGTTAACACCATTGTAGTTTACAAATTGTTTACGGTTCAACAAGTATGAGCTTAACCAGTTACTAGCCAACCCTCTTATACCATAATGAGACAATTTTTTGATTAACAACAAGTGGTCTATAGTATCAAAAGCCTTCCTGAGGTTAATGAATACACCAAGTGTTACAAGTAGGAGTACTCGTTCTTGGCTTGTACTCGAGTCCATTTTAAAAACTTGGTTACTCGCTATGTATTGTATTATCGCCCACGTAATCAAATGCTTGTGTAAAAGATGCTATATTTCAGCATTTCCGTCACATAATATCAATTAAAGTTGTTATTTTCGCTTGAAAACATACAATTTACTCCATATTCTATAATGTATGGTCAAATAGAAGACGTTTTTCTTCAAAAGTTTCATTTACAGAAGACTTATAATGGTAGATACTAAATCTCGCGGTTACTCGAATTCGGGTCGGTTGTCAGAGGGCGAGTACTCGATGCCGTTTTTCAGCACCCGTCACAGCCCTAGTTACAAGGTTTTTATCTTTTGCACTTCCTAATTTTTCCATAAAATCTAAAAGAGCCAATGATGTTGATCTTTCATTTCTAAAACCATACTGTGAATTACTGAGGATGTTTGATTTCTCTATAAATTCAGTAAGCCTTTTATCAAATAATTTTTTCAAGTATTTTTGAGAACTGCGGTAATAAGGATACTGGTCTGTAATTAGTAACACTTGAGTCATCACCTGACTTAAATATTGGAACAATTTTCGCTATTTTCAAATCCGTTGGAAAGACTCCAGTACTAAATGACATGTTACAAATATGCATAAACGGTTTAGCTATAGCTTTAAAGGTGCTTTTGACAATATACATACTCAGGTCATCCACATCAGTAGAGTGCTTGGATTTACATGAATTAATAATGTTAAACAATTCCTACTCTTTAACTGGTTTCAAGAACATTGACTTTAAATTACTTGAACCCATTGTTTTGAAAATACTTTGTGGTACACATGGAGCTTTAATTTTGCCAGCTAGTGGTGGCCCAACATTAGTGAAAACACTATTAAAACCTTGAGCTATACTTTTACTATCAGTTATGCAACCACTATTGTCATGAAATTTTTCTGGATAACTGTTACACATCTTACTACCTTTGATCATGTTATTAAGAACTTTCCATGTAACTTTAATATCATTTTTTTTATTAAGTAGCAACTTATCATAATAATCCTTTTGTGCATATCTTAATACAGAAGTTAGTTTGTTTTTATATAATTTATATTTAAATAAACTGTGTGTGGTTCTATTTCTGAGAAAACTTTTATACAGATTGTTTTTCTTTTTACATGCATTTTCTAACCCTTTAGTTATCCATGGTTTATTTTTCTTTGATTCCTTTACTTTAATCCTCTTAACAGGACAACAGCAATTGAAATCAGTTTTAAAAAGGTCAATAAAGTATGAATAGGATTCATTTACATCTTTACATTGATATACATAAGACCAATCCCTATTGATTAAAGACATATACAATTGGCTGATGCTGTTACCATTTAGCAGTCTCTTGTATTGATAAACTGCTCTCTTATTACGGCTTACATACTGTTCACTACAAACAAAAACAGGAAGGTGGTCACTTATATCATTTATCAGCAATCCACTTTGGTTATTTCTACACAAGTCATTGGTCAGTATATTATCTATCAGTGTTGCACTTGTGTCAGTAATACGAGACGGTTTGGTAATCAGTAGATAAAATCCAGCACCAAATATTATGTCTACAAAATTCTGAGTTGTGTTATGAGATTCACATTTCAACAGATCTATGTTAAAATCACCACATATTAGTGATAAAGATGGCAAACCGGATAGTTGGTTTCTATTCGATTTATTAAAGAGTAAACGGAATCCGGTGACAAATTCCAAGAACCGGTTCCCGAAATGTTACATATTTCACATCAAAACGTATAAAATATTGCACAGAAACGTTTAAAAATATTAACTTCTGTAATATTTTGCCAATATACACTGAAATAATATCCAAAACGTCAGTTTTATCATCAAATAAACCACATTTTAGTTGAAATTATTGTTCATGTACACGCACAGAAAGTTTTACAGCTTCACTACAGCTTGGTGTATACTAATTCGAACGAATCCGGTTTCCGCCGAATTTTTGTTTTCAGGACCCGGTTTCCATATTTACATTCAATCGTAACACTACCACATATATATATTAATTTGCTATTGTCACATAGTTTATTTAACAGATCTTCAAATTTTTCATTAAACAAGTCTACTGAACCCCCTGGAGCCCTATATATACAGCACACTTATCACATTTTTATGTCAGCTGACTTGTCAGTCAGCTGACATTATGTCGTCACTCTGCGGCGTGGGCGTCCGCGTCCGCGTGAACAACTTCTCCTCCAAAACTACAAGGCCTAGAGACGTGCTGTTTTTTTTAAAAGATACCTTATCTATCGAGGATGAAAAATTGTTCAAGGCATGCAAATCTGTCTGTTCGTCTGTTTGCTAGAGACATTACAAGGGGGGGTACCCCCACCAAAAGTGTGAAAATTTCAACACTTAATCACAATTTTCTCAGTGACTATTGCAGTGATTTCTCTCATATCTTGCATATATGTACTAGGCCACAGGTAGATTCTCTTGTGTGAGTATGAGACCTGGATCTGTCTTACTTTTTTTTAAATAAATTTTTTTAATAATTTTTAATGCATTAAAATTCATGAAATCATGCACAAAATCATTTATAACTTGAAAAGTGTTGCATTTAGAGCATTTTGTTAAAATATGTTATTCAGCTACTTTTTTCATAGCTACAATATGGTGAGTAAGTTGGGTGCCTTTCTCAATAGCTAAGTGAGTAATAGCTACTTTTGGGCTTTTCAGTAACTTCCATCATGAGTAAAATCTCTTGTAACTTAAAAACTATTGCATTTAGAGAATTTCGTATAAATATGTTATTCAGCTACTTTTGGGTCAGCTATAACATAGTAAAATTTTAGACCTGTAGCTCATGGGATAGCTGAGTAATAGCTACTTTTAGGTTATCACTGTTGAGTAAATCGCTTATAACTTCAAAAATATTGCATTTAGAGAATTTCGTATAAATATGTTATTCAGCTACTTTTGGGTCAGCTATAACATAGTAAAATTTCAGACCTGTAGCTCATGGCATAGCTGAGTAATAGCTACTTTTAGGTTATCACTGTTGAGTAAATCGCTTATAACTTGGAAACTATTGCATTTACAGTATTTTGTTGCAATATATTATTCACCTATTTTGGGATCAGCTATAACATAGTGAAGTTTCAGATCTGTGGCTCATTGCATAGCTGAGTAATAGCTACTTTGAAGTTCTCACTATTGAGTAAATCACTTGTAACTTAAAACCTATTGCATTTAGAGAATTTCGTATAAATATGTTATTCAGCTACTTTTGGGCCAGCTATAACATAGTGAAATTTCAGATCTGTAGGTCATGGCATAGCTGAGTAATAGCTACTTTAAAGTTCTCACTATTGAGTAAATCAGTTGTAATTGGAAAACTATTGCATTTAGAGAATTTCGTATAAATATGTTATTCAGCTACTTTTGGGTCAGCTATAACATAGTAAAATTTCAGACCTGTAGCTCATGGCATAGCTGAGTAATAGCTACTTTTAGGTCATCACTATTGAGTAAATCAGTTGTAACTTCAAAACTATTGCATTTACAGTATTTTGCTTAAATATGTTGTTCACCTACTTTTGGGTCAGCTATAACATAGTGAAATTTCAGACCTGTAGCTCATTGCATAGCTGAGTAATAACTACTTTGAGGTTCTCACTATTGAGTAAATCAGTTGTAATTGCAAAACTATTGCATTTAGAGAATTTAGTATAAATATGTTATTCAGCTACTTTTGGGTCAGCTATAACATAGTAAAATTTCAGACCTGTAGCTCATGGCATAGCTGAGTAATAGCTACGTTTAGGTCATCACTATTGAGTAAATCAGTTGCAACTTGAAAACTATTGCATGTACAGTATTTTCCTTAAATATGTTGTTCACCTACTTTTGGGTCAGCTATAACATAGTAAAATGTCAGACCTATAGCTCATGGCATAGCTGAGTAATAGCTACTTTGAGGTTATCACTGTTGAGTAAATTGCTTATAACTTGGAAATTATTGCATTTAGAGTATTTTGTTTTAATATGTTATTCACCTATTTTGGGGTCAGCTATAACATAGTGAAGTTCCAGACCTGTGACTCATTGCATAGCTGAGTAATAGCTACTTTGAAGTTCTCAATGTTGAGTAAATCACTTATAATTTGAAAACTATTGCATTTAGAGAATTTAGTATAAATATGTTATTCAGCTACTTTTAGGTCAGCTATAACATAGTAAAATTTCAGACCTGTAGCTCATGGCATAGCTGAGTAATAGCTACTTTTAGGTTATCACTCTTGAGTAAATCACTTATAACTTGCAAACTATTGCATTTAGAGTATTTTGTTGCGATATGTTATTCACCTATTTTGGGGTCAGCTATAACATAGTGAAGTTCCAGACCTGTGGCTCATTGCATAGCTGAGTAATAGCTACTTTGAAGTTCTCACTGTTGAGTAAATCAGTTGTAATTGGAAAACTATTGCCTTTACAGAAATTTGTGCAAATATGTTATTCAGCTACTTTTGGGTCAGCTATAACATAGTGAAATTACAGACCTGTAGCTCATGGCACAACTGAGCAATAGCTATTCTCAGGCACTGACTGTTGAGTAAATCGGCTATAACTTGAAAAATATTGCATTTGGAGTATTTTGTTAAAATATATTGTTCACCTACTTTTGGGTTAGCTATAACAGTGTAATTACAGACCTATAGCTCGTGACATAGCGGAGCAATAGCTATTTTCAGGTTCTCACTATTGAGTAAATCAGTTGTAACTTGAAAACTATTGCATTTACAGTATTTTGCTTAAATATGTTGTTCACCTACTTTTAGGTCAGCTATAACAGAGCAAAAATTCAGACATGTAGCTCATTGCATAGCTGAGTAATAGTTACTTTGAGGTTCTCACTCTTGAGTAAATCAGTTGTAACTTGAAAACTAATACATTTAGAGTATTTTGTTAAATATGTTATTCACAGACGTTTTGGTCAGCTATAACATAGTGAAATTGCAGACCTCTATGTCATGGCATAGCTGAGCAATAGCTTCTTTCAGGTTCTCACTGTTGAGTAAATCATTGTATCCAACCTGTAGGAAATCATGGGCTGGGAATCTGTTAATATGGTCCGATTTGACCTTGGAACCCTCCTTCAAGGTCAAGTGAGGATAGCCAAACTTAAAAGTGCTTATAGCTCGCTTATTATTGGTCCTAGAGGTTTGGAATGGAAAACCAACCTATAGAAAATCATGGGCTGGGAATCTTTTGGTGTGGTCAGATTTCACCTTAGACCCCTCCTTCCAGGTCAAACGAAGATAGCCAAACTTAAAGTGCTTATAACTCGCGTATTATTGGTCTTGGAGGTTTGGGATGGTAAACCAACATATAGGAAATCATGGGCTGGGATTCTTTTGGTGTGGTCAGATTTGACCTGGGACCCCTCCTTCAAGGTCAATTGAGGATAGCCAAACTTACAATTGCTTATAACTCGCTTATTATTGGTCCTACAGGTTTGGGATGGTAAACAAGCTACAGGAAATCATGGGCTGGGAATTTTTTTGTGTGGTCGGATTTGACCTTAGACCCCTCCGTCAAGGTCAAACAAGGATAGCCAAACTTAAAAAGTGCCTATGACTCACTTATTATTGGTCCGACAGGTTTGGGATGGTAAACCATCCTAAATTCTTTGGCTGGGAATCTTTTGGTATGGTCAGATTTGACCTTTGGATCCCTTCTTCATGGTCGAATGAGGATATTGCATTTATAGTATTTCTTTAAATATTTTTAACCTACTTTTTACACTTAAACAATTACCTTGTTACTTTATTTCATAATAACATTTGCAGGGCACAACTTTTTTGTCCTTTTCTTCTGTCAGCTTCGGAATATCTTTCGAACATGCTGTTCAGTTACCATTTACTGTATTTCTGTACAGCCCTTTCCCTGATAATTATGCTTTCCTCTCATTATCACCCTCACAAATCAAAAACATTCAGTCAGCTGACACAGTGCCCGTTCACGGGCACTCTCCTCTTGTTTTCTTTACCCATGTCTAATTCTACACATGCACATTCAATCTCATCATTAATAGTGTAACATAAATTCTTAACTACTTTGTATTGAACTGAATTACTTATATATATTGAGCATCCACCACCTTTCTTATACTCCCTAATTGTATGTATTACCTGGTATCCTTCAATATTAAAACAGTCAACCTCATGCTTATCAAGCCAGTTTTCTGTAACTGCAATGACATCAAAATTAAGAGAAACATTATGTAAAAGTTGATTCATACTTCCAATGTTTTTTTTTTTAAGCTTCTAACATTAAGGCCAAGTATTGAGAGACCATGATGAGAATGAAAATTATCCTTGAACTGCTCATCAGTATAATAGTTACTTGTAAATGCATTACAGTTCATTTTATGTACAATATCAACATCATCAGTGTTGCTATAAAGTAGTGGTGTGAACGGTAAACCGCATTTCGTTTCGTTTAGGCAGAAATGACGAAATCCGCAAAGAATATTAAAGTACCGGTTATTGAAAACGCCATTATATTAGGCTTTCTACTGGTTAATATTTTGTCAAAACAACCAAGAATATATATATTTGAAGAAATAACTTACATTTAAGCTTAATATTCATGGTAAATGAAGTTTACAAACTTCAAAATATCTCGCGAATGCATATTTCCTATTGATGATGTAGCTCATGTACACCTTGCGTAAAACTTTTTACCATATCTCTGCACACTTTCGAAATCCCGGATTTCGTTCGGTTTCAAAGCTCCGAAAACCGGTTTTCATTTTCAGAACCAGTCCGACCGCTACTATAAAGATGTTCATAATTAACAGTATTAAGTTCTTGACATTTTGTAAGTAAACAAGTTTTATGACTGAAGCCAGAATTCTCTTTGTTGCTTATATACGTTAATTCATCATTCTGTACACTGCTAAATGGAAAAACTGTACAGCAATTGTTACAAAGCCAGGTAGTATCACCTACAAAATCCTTTAGATCTCTTTTTCTGAGATTTGCACATTTTAGGTGAACCCAGCATTTACACAAAGTGCACTCAATAGCATTAGAAACTACATTATTATAGCGTATACCACATGGAATGATAATGCTATCCCCATTTTATCGTCAAGGAAGGTGGTTACTTGCTCTTCCAGGGAGTCCAGTTCATCATATGGTGCATTTTGACTATCAGTTCACTGGTGACTGTGGCTCTGGCATATGATTTGTGTCTTGTTTTAAGGCCAGATATAATTATGTCATCCTGCCTTGTATATTGTTCAAGATCTTCAACACGTTGGTGCAGGTGGACGATTTTTCTGTCTTTTGACTCATTTTGCTCTTTCAAACTATTTACAAGGGTTTTCAGGTCACCTAATTCACTTAGTCTTTGATTAATTTGAGCCAATTGTTCTCTGATCTCAGCAAACTGGGAAGTAACTGGTGGATCTTTTGTTTGAGAACGTGTTCGAGACCCATCTCGTTGTTTGACATTCTTTGCTCACAATAATACTTAATTTCTTAACTAAATGTCACTTAACTAAACATAGTACCTTTGTAGATCTGTGGCTGGATCGATGGTGCTTCAATGGGTGATAACAGAGGATTCACTGTACTCTTCACTTGCTATTTATGTATTGGATCTTTCTGCTTGTCATATCAGTATAAGTATTACAAATGTTATAACTTCTTTGTATAGGTGTTGTAGATGTATACTACTGAATAATTTAAGTTTTTGTTATAAATTTTTGCGCTACATGTTTGTTTACATCGTTACCGGAAGTTACCGATCAGATACACTTTTAACAGTTTTAATAATGTAGCCATCATTTGTAAAATACTACTTTCTAAAAACCATTTCCAGGCAAATTTATCTCTTAAAATACATAATATCAAACATTATATATATTAATATATGTCGCATGCATAAATAATACATATGAAAAAAGGTAAACTTGGTGGGGATGAGTTTTAGAATGGGCCGAGTGTGCATCAAAATGGGTCCGAGTTGGCTAAGGTCCGAGTTGTCAAGAGGTTTTGCTGTCCTGGTCGTTTCGCTGTTAATTTGGAAGATTCATGGTAAAAGCCAATAGACGCTTTGCATGAATTTGTCATCTATGAAGTATTATTTTAGTGCATTATCGTTTCTTCTTGTATTGATGGTATTTTTGTATCGACGTTTTCATAAAAACAATGATCACTTGATATTTTTCACTAGTTTCCAGCTTCTGTCATAGTTTGTGTACAAACAGATACACGTTCATTTGTTTGTCAGGTACTTTTGGTTAAAAAAGGATGAGTATTTTTTTTATTAAAATTTTAAAAATGGTAGTGTGCACCATCTGTAATTTTGTCCCTCATTAAAATTAGTCTTTTGTAATTTCATAATTTTCATAATTGGCACAATTTAAAAATTATTTCTGTCTGCTATCTACTGAAGATTTTTTTGCCAAAACTACTACTGTAAAATCAAAATTATGCCCCATCTGTATTATCTCTTTACGGAATTGATTGAATTTATAAATAAACTGTTTTGCTATTCCTTTATTTTCATCAGAGCAAATAAAGTGCTATATTATTTTGTCTCTTTCAGTTTTCTTAGCACATTGTAGTTGAAATTTCCCTGATTTTGTTTATAATACAGTGTTAGCGCTGGGATTTTTAAAATTGAGTCCCTCGGACTCATTCCCACGAGAAACTTAGAGTCCCTATTCAAATCTGTGAGTCCCATAATTAGAGAAAGTAATATATACTAAATTTATTTTACTTCATTTTATTCAGAAATACCTGTTAAACTTCCTTACTATTACTAGGGCACCCATTATGCGGCAGCAACAATGAAACAAATGTTCAAATAAACCTAAAAATTAGTGTTTGTTTGATTAGTTTATTTGGCTAACAACACTGTATAGGTCATATCACGACAGGTAGTTTAATGGGCAAAGGAAACCAGTACATACAGTTGGTCAAGGTTCTGTACCAAGACCTAATTTATTTATTTATTTTGTAAAAAAATTTTAGATGAAGCCCTTTTGCTCCACCCATTTTTTTTTCAAATCCTGTAGACAGACAAACAGACACACAATAGTGAAGTCAGAATGTCCACACCCTTTTTTGAAGCCATTAACTTGCTTTGCCTTTTAACAGAACATGCAAAACATCTTTTCAACTGTCTGGTCATTATGAAGCCATTTTCGAAATTCAGGATGGCTGAGCCCAGTCACTGTTGAATTTTCGTCGAAGTCGTCTGCACGTCTTCGTCTGTTTGGAAGAAGCAATTCTATTGGCTATCATTTGTCATTGTCGTGCATGCGTGACTTAAATAAAACGAACGATTTCATTGGAGGAAGTCGCGCTTGCGCACTGTCGTCTTCTCAGTGGAAACAAACAAAAATGGCGGACGAATCAGAAACCCAGGAAATATATTCTTTTACTCATCTATTTAATTATGTCCACCCCACTGGGGGGTGGACATATTATTTTTGCTTTTTCCGCCGTCCGGCGTCCCACTTGGTTTCCAGACATTTTAGGCAACAGTTCTTATCCTATCTTTACCAAATTTGGCATGCAGGTTTATTGGGTTAATAGCTTGTATGGGATTGCTTTTGGTGATGATAGCTCTATAGCTAACTGAGTAATAGCTACTTTGCTACTTTTAAGTAGCTCTTTGGTATCCAGACATTTTAAGGAATGCTATTAAGCCTAGCTTTCTGAAATTTGGTATGGAGGTTCATTGGGTTAATAGCTTGTATGGGATTGCTTTTGGGGGTAATTGCTTCATAGATGAGTGAGTAATTATGTCCACCCCCCCTGGGGGGTGGATATATTATTTTTGCTTTTTGCGCCGTCCGATGTCCGGCGTCCGATGTCCGGCGTCCGGCGTCCGATGTCCGGCGTCACGCATGGTTTCCGCTCATTTAAAGGAAAAGTATTAGAGCTATTGTCACCAAATTTGGTATGCAGGCTTATTGGGTCAGTAGCTTGCTTGGGATTGCTTTTGGCTGTTGTACCTCTTTTGCTTACTGAGTAATACTTAAGTACAGCTATTTTCAGTACCCATTGGTTTCCGTGCATTTAAGCCAAAGTAATTAAAGATATTTTACTACAATTTTGAATACAAGATTGTTATGTCCATAGCTCGCTTGGTATTGCATTTGGGACTGATAGCTTTGTCAGTACATGAGTAATAGCCATTTAGGTACTTCATTGTGTATTTTCAGTACTACTTTTGAGTAATTTGCTAATATCTCAGAAACCGTAAGAGATAGAGCGATTTCGACAGAATTTTTGACTCACAGGGTATCTAAGGAATGTACTCTTTGCAATTTTCAAAAAATTTTCCCCTCCCCAAAAATGGCGGCCATTTTGAATTTTCGAATTTTTGCCAAAAATGGCAAAACACAAATTTGCTTCTATCTCCTTAACCGTGCGAGATAGAGCGATTTCGTCGAAATTTTCGACCCGCTGGGTATCTAAGGAATGCAATCTTTCCAATTTTCCAAAAATTTTCCCCTCCCCAAAAATGGCGGCCATTTTGAATTTTCAAATTTTTGCCAAAAATGGCAAAACACAAATTTGCTTCTATCTCCTTAACTGTGTGAGATAGAGCGATTACGTCGAAATTTTCAACCCACAGGGTATCTAAGGAGTGTACTCTTTGCAATTTTCCAAAAATTTTCCCCTCCCCAAAAATGGCGGCCATTTTGAATTTTTGCCCAAAATGGCAAAACACAAATTTGCTTCTATCTCCTTAACCGTGCGAGATAGAGCGATTTCGTCGAAATTTTCGACCCACAGGGTATCTAAGGAATGTAATCTTTGCAATTTTCAAAAAATTTTCCCCTCCCCAAAAATGGCGGCCATTTTGAATTTTCGAATTTTTGCCAAAAATGGCAAAACACAAATTTGCTTCTATCTCCTTAACCGTGCGAGATAGAGCGATTTCATCGAAATTTTCGACCCACAGGGTATCTAAGGAATGTAATCTTTACAATTTTCAAAAAATTTTCCCCTCCCCAAAAATGGCGGCCATTTTGAATTTTAGAATTTTTGCCAAAAATGGCAAAACACAAATTTGCTTTTATCTCCTTAACCGTGCGAGATAGAGCGATTTCGTCGAAATTTTGGACCCACTGGGTATCTAAGGAATGCAATCTTTCCAATTTTCCAAAAAATTTTCCCCTCCCCAAAAATGGCGGCCATTCTGAATTTTAGAATTTTTGCCAAAAATGGCAAAACACAAATTTGCTTCTATCTCCTTAACCGTGCGAGATAGAGCGATTTCGTCAAAATTTTCGACCCACAGGGTATTTAAGGAATTGAATCTTTACAATTTTCAAAAAATTTTCCCCTCCCCAAAAATGGCGGCCATTTTGAATTTTCGAATTTTTGGCAAAAATGGCAAAACACAAATTTGCTTCTATCTCCTTAACCGTGCGAGATAGAGCGATTTCGTCAAAATTTTCGACCCACTGGGTATCTAAGGAATGCAATCTTTCCAATTTTCCAAAAGTTTTCCCCTCCCCAAAAATGGCGGCCATTTTGAATTTTCGAATTTTTGCCAAAAATGGCAAAACACAAATTTGCTTCTATCTCCTTAACCGTGCGAGATAGAGCGATTTCGTCAAAATTTTCGACCCACAGGGTATTTAAGGAATTGAATCTTTACAATTTTCCAAAAATTTTCCCCTCCCCAAAAATGGCGGCCATTTTGAATTTTTGCCAAAAATGGCAAAACACAAATTTGCTTCTATCTCCTTAACCGTGCGAGATAGAGCGATTTCGTCGAAATTTTCGACCCACTGGGTATCTAAGGAATGCAATCTTTCCAATTTTCAAAAAATTTTCCGATAATCGTGCGAGATAGAGCGATTTCGTCGAAATTTTCGACCCACAGGGTATTTAAGGAATGGAATCTTTACAATTTTCAAAAAATTTTCCCCTCCCCAAAAATGGCGGCCATTTTGAATTTTCGAATTTTTGCCAAAAATCGCAAAACACAAATTTGCTTCTATCTCCTTAACCGTGCGAGATAGAGCGATTTCGTCGAAATTTTGGACCCACTGGGTATCTAAGGAATGCAATCTTTCCAATTTTCCAGAAAATTTTCCCCTCCCCAAAAATGGCGGCCATTCTGAATTTTAGAATTTTTGCCAAAAATGGCAAAACACAAATTTGCTTCTATCTCCTTAACCGTGCGAGATAGAGCGATTTCGTCAAAATTTTCGACCCACAGGGTATTTAAGGAATTGAATCTTTACAATTTTCAAAAAATTTTCCCCTCCCCAAAAATGACGGCCATTTTGAATTTTCGAATTTTTGCCAAAAATGGCAAAACACAAATTTGCTTCTATCTCCTTAACCGTGCGAGATAGAGCGATTTCGTCAAAATTTTCGACCCACTGGGTATCTAAGGAATGCAATCTTTCCAATTTTCCAAAAGTTTTCCCCTCCCCAAAAATGGCGGCCATTTTGAATTTTAGAATTTTTGCCAAAAATGGCAAAACACAAATTTACTTCTATCTCCTTAACCGTGCGAGATAGAGCGATTTCGTCAAAATTTTCGACCCACAGGGTATTTAAGTAATTGAATCTTTACAATTTTCAAAAAATTTTCCCCTCCCCAAAAATGGCGGCCATTTTGAATTTTCGAATTTTTGCCAAAAATGGCAAAACACAAATTTGCTTCTATCTCCTTAACCGTGCGAGATAGAGCGATTTCGTCAAAATTTTCGACCCACTGGGTATCTAAGGAATGCAATCTTTCCAATTTTCCAAAAGTTTTCCCCTCCCCAAAAATGGCGGCCATTTTGAATTTTAGAATTTTTGCCAAAAATGGCAAAACACCAATTTGCTTCTATCTCCTTAACTGTGTGTGATAGAGCGATTTCGTCGAAATTTTCGACCCACAGGGTATCTAAGGAGTGTACTCTTTGCAATTTTCCAAAAATTTTCCCCTCCCCAAAAATGGCGGCCATTTTGAATTTTCGAATTTTTGCCAAAAATCGCAAAACACAAATTTGCTTCTATCTCCTTAACTGTGCGAGATAGAGCGATTTCGTCAAAATTTTCGACCCACTGGGTATCTAAGGAATGCAATCTTTCCAATTTTCCAAAAGTTTTCCCCTCCCCAAAAATGGCGGCCATTTTGAATTTTCGAATTTTTGCCAAAAATGGCAAAACACAAATTTGCTTCTATCTCCTTAACCGTGCGAGATAGGGCGATTTCGTCGAAATTTTCGACCCACAGGGTATTTAAGGAATGCAATTTTTGCAATTTTCAAAAAATTTTCCCCTCCCCAAAAATGGCGGCCATTTTGAATTTTCGAATTTTTGCCAAAAATGGCAAAACACAAATTTGCTTCTATCTCCTTAACCGTGCGAGATAGAGCGATTTCGTCGAAATTTTCAACCCACAGGTGTTTGAGCATTGTATTCTTGGCAATTTTAAAAAAATTTCCCCTCCCCTAAAATGGCGGCCATTTTGAATTTTCGAATTTTTGCCAAAAATGGCAAAACACTAATTTGCTTCTATCTCCTTAACCGTGCGAGATAGAGCGATTTCGTCGAAATTTTCGACCCACAGGGTATTTAAGGAATGTAAAGAAATTTTCCCCTCCCCAAAAATGGCGGCCATTTTGAATTTTAGAATTTTTGCCAAAAATGGCAAAACACAAATTTCCTTCTATCTCCTTAACCGTGCGAGATAGAGCGATTTCGTCAAAATTTTCGACCCACAGGTGTTTGAGCATTGTATTCTTGGCAGTTTAACCCACAATTTTCAACCCACAGGGTATCTAAGGAATGTAATCTTTGCAATTTTCAAAAAATTTTCCCCTCCCCAAAAATGGCGGCCATTTTGAATTTTCGCATTTTTGCCAACAATGGCAAAACACAAATTTGCTTCTATCTCCTTAACCGTGCGAGATAGAGCGATTTCGGCGAAATTTTCGACCCAACGGGTATCCAAGAAATGTACTCTTTGCAATTTTCCAAAAATTTTCCCCTCCCCACATATGGCGGCCATTTTGAATTTTCGAATTTTTGCCAAAAATGGAAAAACACAAACTGGCCTTAACCGTGCAAAATAGAGTTATTTCGTTGAAATTTTCGACCCATAGGGTATCTAAAAAATGTACTCTTGGCAATTTTCAAAAAATTTTCCTTTTCCCAAAAATGGCGGCCATTTTGAATTTTCGAATTTTTGCCAAAAATAGAAAAACAGGAATTTGCTTCTATCTTCTTAACAAAAGGTTGATAGGGTGGACATTACACATGATAATGTGTGTTCTTCTATGCTATCCTGTTTCTATTCATATGTCGCAGCTACAAGCAACAGGGCGTCCTATTTCTAGTTAATTAAATAAATGAGTAATTGGCTATTTTGAATACTGTTGGGGTGATGCGTATGTAACTTGTGAAATAGCACACTATATCAGTTATGGGGAGAAATCCAAAAATTCCTTACAAGTGGCCTACCTGATGTGTACTTTTCAATTTCAACATGAATATAGTTTAAAGTGAATTTCTCTTGCAAATATGCAAATTAGATGGGGTGACCTTGTCTGAAAATTCAGAATCCTGCCAAAAAATTTCACTATATAAACTGTGTCAGCATTAAAAGAAATTGTTGTGAGATTGGCGTGTGGCCAGTAAAGGTAATTTGATTCTACACCAGTGTATGCTATACGAGGCGGATGATATTGAACACGTGGCTTTAATACACAGTGTATATTGATTCCTCGTGCATTAACTGGGTGATTGTAGAAATGGGGAAGAAGAATAATACAAAAAATTCTTCAAAGAATAAAACTACTGCCGACAAACATTTGCAGGAAAATATTGTAAATGATGGGGCGGGTACTAGTCAAGGACAGGACTTGTCAGTTTCACAAAAATTAGATGTTTTGATGAATGCTATGCAAGAGATGGGTTCAAAAATGAAAGAACAAGAGGAAAGGTTAAGAAGACAAGAAGAAAAGACTAGCATCTCAGATCTATCTGCTGTGCCCTCTGCTCATAGTTCTCCGAAGGCAATGCATTCGAAGGTGCAGAAGATTCCATCTTTGGATGAAGTGAAGACAGACATGAGAGTACAAGCCGAAGTCGAAAAAAGGATGCAGCAATACCAAGATGCTTCACGTACTGAATATTCAGGTAGGCCCACTGCAACTCTTAAGTCAGGTAGATATAGGGCAGGGGTTACCAAAATTAAAGTACCAGTTAATTGGCCACAAGATTTATGTTCTGTCCCAGTTGGAAATAAGCAACCTTTGTACGATGAAATGTCAAACGAACAATGGGTGCAAGGTATGTTACTGTGTATTCTTGAAGAAAGTTCAGTAGAAAACAAAAATTACATGCTGTCGTACTTTTCAATGTTGATGCAGGATGCAATAGAACTTTCTTTGTGTACAGCTCGAAAAGCTCATGCAGTAGTCCTCCAAGAAATGGAGAAAGGTAAATTTACTTGGAATGACTGTGATTTGATTGAAAAATGTAAAAATAGGCACACACAACGCATGTTACAAACAGTAAAAAGTGCAGCAACTAGTAACACTCAAGTTTGTGTGTTTTACAATAAAGGAAAATGCAAAAATGATAGTGATCATGTTAGTTCTGGCATCTTGTACCAACATTGTTGTTCATATTGTTACAAAGAAACAAAGAAAAGGTATGAACACCCAGTGAACCAATGTATGCGAATGAGAAAAGGTAATTCAAAAACTGAAACAGGGACAGTAAAGATGGATAAACAGCATGTTTAACCAAGTTTACACAGATCTGTCTATGGCAGTTGAGAATAATATTTTATTATATAGTATTAGTCAATTTGCTTACGACAAAAGTGTGACATGGGGATGCATAAATGATCAGTATCAATATATTGATTGTATGAATGTACACGTAGAACAGTCAAATAAATGGCTGGCTAATTCGTGGTTACTGCATGACAATAAACAGGTCGATTGGATTAATAATTTAATAATCTATAGTCCTACGTATCACTATATTACCAATGTGGAATTATATGGTGTAAATGAAAAAGACTGGTTAGTAGTTCAGTCTAATAGCTTGAGTGATAGTCACTTGGATATCCCTTGTCCTGAAAGTAGTGTTATGGGACAGGTTCTTTGCAATGTGAAAAATTGTAAAATAAATAGTGACTTGCAGAGTAATATGTCGCATTTATACATCAGTAGTTTTCAGAAGGAATATTATGTAGAACTACCTGGTGGGGGCCCCTATAGTCCTCAGTACGGCTTTGGTCAAAATACTAATAATAATATATGCTGTACCCAGCAAAGTGCACATAACTGCCAGGTGAGTAATTCTTCACTTGATATTCAGCGTGGCATGCCTTCTTGGTCTGGTAGCCTCCTGAGATCTTTTGTTAACCTTGGCAAATCTTATAAACTACGTACTGTGGGTTATGGGAGCCTTATTCAAGAAAATGCGGGAAATATATGTTATGAAATTTCCTCACATAATATTAGGGCAGGGTCGGTAACACCGGTATCTCGGTATCGGGACCAATTTACTTCAACACCGTGGTGACACTTTACAGCCGGTATTTCGATTGTCAGTGTATAATATTGTGAGAAAACGTAAAGTATTAGAAACAAACCTCAAATTTGAAGAAATTATCAACTTTTACTCCATATTTTTATATATTTTAGCACTTTTGCAGTGATTTCTTTCAGAACTGCAATGTTTTCTTTTCGCGAATCCTACTTCCGGTTGGTGGGCTCATTCGATTGGGTATATGCTAAAACAAAATTAATTCTTTCGGTATCCCGGAATCGGTACGGTTTTACACTGGCGGGATACCGGAATGAAAAATATGCTACCGACCCTGCCCTACATAATATCCTAAAAAGAGGTCATCATAATGAAAAAGATTGCCTTATTGGTGTTAATGAGGATAAGATGGCTTTACCAAATGAATATCTGGCTACATGCCTTTCTCACGACTCTCAATATGTATATAGTATACAAGATTCTTTTAGTGATAAGAATAGTTTTAATTACTATAGTTATGTTAGTCAGTTTGGAAACTTTAGTTATAGATACGATATAATGAACAAAACTAACATGTTTGCATCTGATATAATAAACGAAACATCGTGGTGCTTGGATGATTCTAAAACTTTGCAAAAAGCAACTAGTATTGATAAAGAAACCCCAATAATAAACACTATTCATGATAGTTCTGTTATAGAAGGCAATGATATGCATGTAATGATACATAGATCTTATGGGTTTATACCCCTCGCGATGTCAGAATATCAATGCACAACTGAAGGTAAAAACTTGGAGTTCGAACCCACACAGCAATGGCTGAAAAACATTCATAAACAAGTTAAACTCTATGGAGTACCAAATTACAAAGGTGCGCGTATTCGAGTACCTTCTACACTCAATGTCAAAGCATGGAGACAGCTTGTTGAGCATTATGACTACAAAATATTAGCAGAATATATCGAATTTGGGTTTCCAATGAATATCGATTACAATACTTTTGTACCTAATACACATATTGTAAATCACAAGTCTGCAATTTGTAGACCTGAAGGAGTGGATAAATATTTTCAGATTGAAACTAGTAAACAAGCAATGTTGGGCCCCTTTGATAAACAGCCTTTTGATGCCATGCATTTTTCGCCTCTTATGGCTCGTGATAAACCAGACGGGGGAGTTCGAGTCATCGTTGACCTTTCATGGCCCATAGGTCAGAGTGTGAATTCCTGTGTCACACCAAATTATTTTGATAATATTGAATTTAAACTAAAATATCCAACTGTTGATCTGTTAGTGGAAAAAATTAATGAAATAGGCCCTAGTGCCTTATTATATAAAATAGATCTGGAAAGGGCTTTTCGAAACTTAAGAATAGACCCCTTTGATTATCCAGTCCTAGGTTTGAAGTGGAAAAACAGTATTTTTGTTGATCTAGGACTACCTTTTGGGTTCGCCACGGGTGCAGCCTCATGCCAGTCTTGTACAGATTTAGTGACCTGGACTTTAAGTCAAAAGAAAATATGGATAATGAATTATTTGGACGATTTTTTGGGGGTGTCCCCCCCCTCACAGGGCTGCTAGTGATTTTTTTATCATTAAAAAACCTATTGTCATACTTAGGTCTACCAATTAATCTAAAAAAATTGGAAAGTCCTGCTGAAAATATTACATGTCTTGGTATACAAGTAAATGCACGTACAGGCACTCTTACCATTCCACCACAAAAGCTAAATGATATAAAACAAATTTGTAGAAAATGGACTTACAAATATTCAGCCACAAAGAATCAACTTCAAAAATTAACAGGTAAATTGTTACATATACACAGATGTGTCCAACCAGCACGTTTATTTTTAAATCGAATTTTAAGTGTTCTTAGACAAGCCCCTGATAGAGGTTATATATTATTACCTGAAGGTTTTTTTAAGGATATAGCTTGGTTTAATAAATTTTTGGACCAGTTTAATGGTGTTGTGGCCATGCATAGAACAAATCTAGTTCATAAGCAAGTATTTGTTGATGCATCTTTGAAAATGGTAGGTGGCTACTATGAAGGCAAGGTTTATGCTACAGAAATACCAGAACCAATACAGAATATTGTTTCAATTGTACATTTGGAAGCTGTGAACATATTAGTGGCATTTAAACTATGGGCAAAGTTATGGAAGAACTCGAAAGTAGTTATACGATGTGATAATGAAGCAGTAGTCCATGCTTTTACATTTCATAAAATCAGAGACCCTTGGTTAATGGCGTGTGTTAGAAATGTATGGTATTTCTGTGCAGTATATAATGTACAACTACAAGTAAAACACATAGCAGGGATCGAAAATAATTATGCAGATAGGCTTTCAAGATGGCATACATATTGTCATAGCAATGGTACAACAGTTCAGTATTTGAAATCCTGTATATGGGAAAAAACTGATCCAAATATGTTATATCCATCTTTTGATATTTAATGTAACCCTATTATCTGACTGTTAGTGGGTCTACATAAAGTCTTTGAAAACTCTGGCTGTGGCAAGAGCAAGTTACTGCCGCTTCGACTTTATATTTTTAGATTCAGCAGCACTTTCAACCCTATCCAAGGCTGTGCAGTCTCGCTTGCAAGCCGCCCTACGTCCAAGGACTTCAAGAGCTTATCAGGCTGGCTTTCGTCTGTTTGTGTCTTTCATGGTGAAGATGAACTTGATGTTGCCTCACAAAGAAGAGACTGTTCTATTGTACCTGGAATTTTTAGCACAAAATGGTTTGAAAGCTTGTTCTTTAATACTAGGTCATTATTTTTCATTATATAATTGGCCAGTACAGGCTTTATGTGCAAAAAAGGTATCAATGTTAGTGAAATCAGTACATATCAATGCCAGAATGCAGGTCAGAATTAAAGGTATTTTTTCCCCTGAATTGTTGAAAAAGCTGATTTTGAAAATGAAACGGTTTACAAATCATGCTACTTATGTGGCTCTCTGTCTAGTTTCCTTTTTCGGTTTCTTTAGACTGGGATCTTTGTGTCCTGACAATCTCTCTGGCTTTGATAGAACAAGGTTCCCAGCACTAGGGGATGTCATATGGGGTCCCCCGGGGGCACACATAGTAATTACTTGTTCAAAAACCATGCAAAAGTCTGGCGCCATCCATGTAGTATAGCTGCCTTTGCTAAAGGATTCCATCTTATGTCCAGTAATGGCATTAAAAGAAATGATCAAAATACTAGGTCAAGACAAAGAAGAACCCTTATTCATGATAAAAACCAAAGCTGGGAAAAAAGTATTAACCAGTTTCAAAGCAAGATCTTTTTTAAAAATGGCAGCAGTAGCTTTAGGGCTAAATCCAAAACACTATTCATTTCATGCATTTCGACGTAGTGGTGCTTCTCTGGCCTTTAACAGTAATGTGGATCTTGATAAGATCAAACAGCATGGTAGTTGGAAGAGTGAGGCAGTGTGGGTATACCTCAACTCAACCCCTAAGGCAGCATCTATGGTACCAACTACATTTCAACAAGTGCTTTCCTACCCCTAGTTTGTTTTGGGTTTGGGGTATATTCTAAATTGTTTTTTATAATTTTATTTTCTCTAGATTAATGATAATCTACAGAAAACTTATTTTATTTATGGTAACATTCTACATATACGAATTAAATCCATAAAGTTTATAGTCATATTTGTAAAAAAGTTATAATTGCAGTATACTTCATGCAAAAGTTGATAAATATGATTATAATAAGCTTACAACAAAGCTTATCTGTATATATGTTAACTAACTGGTAGTAACTGGATATCTTACAGTAAAAGATTTAAACTATTGGAATTTTTTTAAAAATTCTTCAAAGGTACTTACTGATATCTGGTTTAGTAGTTCTTTAAGCTTGATGTGTCTAATTGAATTGATAGTAGTTGGTAGTAAGTAACAGTAATTCAGAAAAGTAATTGGTTACAGGCAGATATGCTTCTAAGTTATGACTTATAAGTGATTCTACTTTAAGTTAGCTGTAATGTAACTTGAACTGTCTTCTGGTAATTTGCAAGAGTAATTGATTACAGACAGATTTGCTTTAAAGTTTTGACTCATAAGTAATCTTACTTTGAAGTAGCTGTAATGTGACTAAAAGTACTTTCTTGTAATGCAGAAGAGTAAATGGTTTATAGACAGATTTACTTTAAAGATGTCAATCAGAAGTAGTGTGTCAGTTACTTTAAGTTAGCTGCAATGTAGCTTGAATTGATGTCTTACTTAAAAAATGGTGCCAACTTATGGCGTTTGAATGGTTAAATTACTGTGCTAATGTTTTCTCATTACTAAGTGTGTAAAGTAATGTTAACATACATGTTTTAACTGTAACTAATATTTTTAACTATTGAAGAATAAATCCAAACTTGTTAACAAACACTTGGGTGTTACTCATGTCTTGCCCCAGAACTGAAAAAGTGTGAATGTGCTCATATTTCCTAAACCGTGCGAGATAGAGCGATTTCGTCGAAATTTTCGACCCACAGGGTATCTAAGGAATGTACTCTTTGCAATTTTCAAAAAATTTTCCCCTCCCCAAAAATGGTGGCCATTTTGAATTTTCGAATTTTTGCCAAAAATGGCAAAACACAAATTTGCTTCTATCTCCTTAACCGTGCGAGATAGAGCGATTTCGTCGAAATTTTCGACCCACAGGTTATCTAAGGAATGTACTCTTTGCAATTTTCCAAAAATTTTCCCCTCCCCAAAAATGGCGGCCATTTTGAATTTTCGAATTTTTGCCAAAAATGGCAAAACACAAATTTGCTTCTATCTCCTTAACCGTGCGAGATAGAGCGATTTCGTCGAAATTTTCGACCCACAGGGTATCTGAGCATTGTACTCTTGGCAATTTTTAAAAAAAATTTTCCCCTCCCCAAAAATGGCGGCCATTTTGAATTTTCGAATTTTTGCCAAAAATGGCAAAACACGAATTTGCTTCTATCTCCTTAACCGTGCGAGATAGAGCGATTTCGTCGAAATTTTCAACCCACAGGGTATCTAAGGAATGTACTCTGCAATTTTCAAAAAATTTTCCCCTCCCCAAAAATGGTGGCCATTTTGATTTTTCGAATTTTTGCCCAAAATGGCAAAACACAAAATTGCTTCTATCTCCTTAACTGTGCGCGATAGAGCGATTTCATCGAAATTTTCGATCCATAGGGTATCTAAGAAATGTACTCTGCAATTTTCAAAAAATTTTCCCCTCCCCACATATGGCGGCCTTTTTGAATTTTCGAATTTTTGCCCAAAATGGAAAAACACAAATTTGCCTTAACCGTGCAAAATAGAGTTATTTCGTTGAAATTTTCGACCCATAGGGTATCTAACAAATGTACTCTTGGCAATTTTCAAAAAAATTTCCTTTTCGCAAAAATGGCGGCCATTTTGAATTTTCAATTCAAAAATAGAAAAAAATAGAAAAACAGGAATTTGCTTCTATCTTCTTAACCGTGCAAGATAGAGTGATTTCGTCAAAATTTTCGACCCAACCAATGCAAAAAGGCATGAAGCTGAAATAATTTACATCTACACTAACAAATATTTAAGCATCATTGATATATTTTACAAATGAACAGGGTCTTGTAAGACTACTGTACAATTTGGGCAAAAGGTTCATGGGCTGGACATTACACATGATAATGTGCGTTCTTCTATGCTATCCTGTTTCTATTCGCACCTACTATCAACAGGGCGTCCTATTTCTAGTTTAAAATACTCCTAACTTACATTTTCGCTAATCCACATCCCTGGGATGCATTTTCTTTTGAAATATGCGTCCTTGTTAAAATCCATGCATTTTTATATATATTGGAAGGCGTCTACGCGAACACTATAATATATATACATATATATAAGATGTTCAAAGCTTATGCAGCCATGAAAGAGGAGCACCTTCCAGTCCAGAGGGCAGCAAACTTTATGGGGTTCCCATAACAACTCTGAAAAATAGGGTCAGTGGGAGAATTTCTGTATCTAGACATGGTGATGGGGCTGCTCCTTTATTGTCACTGACCCAAGAGAAACAGCTTGTAGATCACCTGGAGGCCCAGACTGTATCCAGCAATCTGTCCTGTGATCTGTCTGGTGTCCATGCAAATATCTGTATCCTGTGATCTGTTCAATGTCCAATAACACAGTTTGTCCTCCTATGATCCTTTCAATGTCCAACAACACAAAATGTCTGTATACAGATATTCAGAGAGGCTCTTGCTTTTTAATGATAATGAAAAATGTCCCAAGTATTTACATCTTTCTTCATAGTAACTTTAACAATGCAATTTAAAAAAATAGCATCGGAGATTGGGAAATAGTTTTCAACGCCATGAGATATAGAAGAAATGAAACAGTGCAAAGATCAAAAGAGTTTCACATCAAACAATGCCAATTATGTAAAGGTCCAAATAATGGCAGTAGAGCAAACAATATTTAAGAGAGAAATTGCCTGCAAGTTATGAAGCTGTAAAATTTATTAATTGAAGTATAACTACCAATAAAAATAGCAGAGTTAAGTAAAAGTACATATAATAATGAGTTACAGCAATCCATATATCTTTGTCATAAGAGAAATATGTCTCAATTTTGGCAGGTGAACACACTTTGACAGAGCCAAGGTTAAAGATCATACCATTGCTAAATATGCCTGCACTCTCAATCAACGACGCATCCAAGAATCAACTACACCTTTTTATAACTTTCTCTTTCCCCAGTTTCTGAGATATGGTCCATACAAGATTTTAAAGGTCAAATTCACTACAACAAGGTTAAATCAAGATTGTTGCTCACATACACCTTCTAACCAATGTCCCTAACAAATATCAACTTCCTGTAAATTTTACCAGATATAGCTCAAACAAGATTTTAAGTTCAATGTCAATGTGGCTAAAGTCAAAGGTCAAATCAAGGTCATGGCATTACACTGCATAGCCAAACCCCTAACGAATGTCCATATCAAATATCAACCTTTTATACATTACAGATTCCGAGATATAGTCTGGACAAGATTTTAATGATCATGGTCACTACAGCAAGCTCAAACATCAAATTAAGGTCGCACCATAACGTTGCACACCTACACTGCCTAACAAATGTTGCTACAAAGTATCAACTTCCTACGCCTTACAGTTTCTGAGACATAGCCCAGACAAGTTTTCAAACTCAAGCTCACTATTGTAAGGTCAAATCAGGTCACACCATGATGTTGCATACCTATACCCCAACCAATGGGACAAGGTTTTCAAACTCAAGCTCACTACATGGCCATGTTGTTTAGCGTTCGCCAGGGGAGAGGTGTTTTTATTTCACAACGGACCGGTAGTTAAATATTCTCGATTTTAAACAGCTTGCTGGTCTGTATCTGTTTTTATTGCCATTTTATACAATTTTAGTTTAGCAATATTCATTGTCTGCACATACTACCTCTTTGAATTTGTCAGAATTGTAAATAGTGGCTCTTTCGGGTATTATCGCTCACCGCACATTTCCCGCAGATTTCACATGCTGTTTTAACATTCTCACATGCTGTAGCAATTCAACCTAATAATTTTAAACAACCTAATAACATTAAACAAATCATACAAATTGTTTTGATATTCTCTGTAAAATACTGTAAAATTTCAACCTAACAATATCATACCTTGTCCATACTAATCTTGCACCAATCTTTTACTGTTCTTATACTTACTCATCTATGGTTTGCTGTTTAGACAGGTTTGACTCCCTCTGTCAATACAATTTCACCCAAATTATTGATTCCCCAATGCACATTTACGGCCATATATTAGATGTATGTGTGAGGGACACCTTCTCAAAGGCGGTTTGCGCCATGGTTAAAGCTGGGCTGTCTGACCATCTTGCCATCACTTTCTCGGTCAATATACCTATCAAGGCTCTTTGCAAATTTAGGCAAGTTAATACTCGGAAAATTCACAAGATAAACATCACTGACTTCAGAGAGGACATCCTGAATTCTGATCTAATCAAACATCCTCACACAACAGCCAGTTTGCTCAGTCACCAATATTTCAACACCTTGCGCAACATTCTAGACAAGCATGCCCCAATCAAGAGGAAAATGGCTCCATCGCACCCTGACAAAGGCTTTGTGAATTCGGACATCCTCTCAGCAAAGCGTCTGAAGCGCAAGTGTGAACGAGTATGGCGCAGTAACAATTCTGCAATTAACCGGAGTAGATATCGAGCTGCTGTCAATCGCTACAATTTCCTACTGGAACAGTCAAGACGCAGGCACTATTCTACAGTTATTGCTGAAAATAATGGGAACCCCAAGGCTCTGTGGAACACTTTCAAGAAAACTTGCACAAATCCTCAACTATCATCCTACCTGATCATATTAGTCCTGTCGACTTAGCTAACACTTTTGGTCATTTTTAGTGACAAAATTGCGAAAATCAGAGTTGCACTAAAGTCATCAGTGCCTGTTTCCCTCACAAGACCGAATAATAACAGCACTGCCCTGTCCTCTTTTGAGACTGTATCTGAGGGCGACATCCTCAAAATCCTAAAATCATCCACCACCAAATCATGCGACCTGGACCCAATACCAACCGCATTAGTCAAAGAGTGTGCGGACATTTTGGTCACTCCAATAACCAATATTATAAACTACTCACTCAGAGAAGGGAGCTTCCCAAACTGTTTCAAAACCGCATATGTCACCCCGCTTCTCAAGAAACCTAATTTAGACAGAAATCTCCTCAAAAATTACAGACCGGTATCCAACCTCAGTTTTATATCCAAACTGATTGAAAAAGTAGTGGCTAAACAGTTAAATAATTATATCGATAGTGAGGGGCTCTCCAATGTCAATCAGTCCGCCCACAGGAGACTCCATTCCATAGAATCAGCACTCTTGAAAATTCAGAATGACATTGCTGCTTCAATGGACTCTGGTAAGGCTGTTGCACTCACATTGCTGGACCTCTCAGTGGCATTCGACACTATCGACCATGACATTCTTTTTAATTCCCTCAGGGATTGGTTTGGGGTTGATGGCACTGTGTTGAGGTGGATCAAATCCTATCTTTCAAACCGCAAACAGAAGGTTAAACTAGGTAATAGCTTTTCGGATGCTTTCTCACTCCCATATGGTGTGCCCCAGGGCTCTGTCCTGGGCCCCCTTCTTTTTACCCTCTATACTACCCCTCTCAGTAATATCATTTCCAATTTCAATGTCACCCACCATCTATATGCTGATGACACCCAAATATATCTAGCACTGGGCCATAGGAACTTTGATTCCAGTTTTGCTGAGCTTACTGAGTGTCTCACATGTGTCCAAAACTGGATGGCTGGTGTGAAACTTAAACTCAACCCCGAGAAAACTGAATTTATTATCATTGGTGATAGCCAAGCCAGAGAGTCCCTCATCAACAAATTCCCTACTCAACTACTTGGAAATTCTATCTCCCCTACCTGTACAGTCAAGAACCTGGGTGTTACTTTTGACTCCGGAAACACCTTTACTAGCCACATAACCAATATGTGTCGTGCCTGTTACTACCACCTTAAGGACCTAAGACGCATCCGTAAATTCCTCAGTGTGGATACTGCAGCCTTGCTTGCAAACTCAATGATCAGCAGTCGACTACTGCAATTCCCTACTGTATGGCGTAAGCAAATACAATGTAGCTTAACTCCAAAAGATTCAAAATGCCCTTTGTAGAATTGTTTTTAGACTTGATAGAACTAGCCATGTCACTCCCTTTCTTCAAAAACTACACTGGCTCCCTATCACATACCGCATCTTGTTTAAGTACAATCTAATTACTTTCAAGGCTATCAAATTCTCTCAACCCATATACCTATCATCCTTGATCAAAACCAGTTGTTTAATGCGTGGAAATCGTCTTGCTCTTTCCTCAGTCTCTCACAAAAAGGCCATTGGTAGGCAAGGTTTTGCAATGGCTTCCCCCACAGAATGGAACAGACTCCCACAATCAGTACGATCACAACAAACAATAACAGGTTTCTGTAGCCAGCTAAAGACCTATTTGTTTAGACTAGCATATCCTCCACCATAGTACATCTCCCTGGCGGGCGCTAATTTTGGATCTCGACTTGATACGTCCCTGGACTTTCCCTTTTTGACCTCGAGCGCATTAGAGGATGTTACATCAATTTTGCGCTATATAAATGTTTCTATTGTATTCTCTTCTACATACTCACTTTGTAATAACATTTGTTAACCCTCTCTTACATCCCATCGTAGTTGTATACATACATAAGTGTGCTACAAATATTTTTGAAAGATATAAGTGGATCTTGGTAGTGGGGTAGTTGAGATTTACACATGCAAACAAGTTGTATTCTAACAAGAGTGTCGCTACTTGAAAATCAAATAACAGTCTACAACTAGCTACAGGCCATACATTGGGTTTATATACATGCAAGGTACATGTGAGTGTATCTTACAGCACATGCAAACCCTTTCAGTAACTGGGGAGAACGTGCAACACTAGCAAGGAAAATGCACATACTCAAGTCTCTCGTTAATTATCTTTGAGATGTGGATGCATTTGTAACCATGCTGCGAGCACGCAGAGAATGATGTGCATGCCAATTTTCATTGCAGGGTTTTTGCAACCTTGAAATTCTATTATAAAATCACAAGTGTAGCTTAAGTGTCCCTTGCAAATCAGCCGATTTTTTTCTCTATAACCAGGACATACGTGCATGTATGATGGGATGCAAGAGAGCCTTTAGGCAGTGTAGGTGTGCAACATTTATGGTGTGACTTTAATTTGATCTTTGAGCTTGCTGTAGTGACCTTGATCATTAAAATCTTGTCCAGACTATATCTCGGAATCTATAAGGTGTAAAAGGTTGATATTTGGTATGAACATTAGTTAGGGATTTGGCTGAATAGTGTAGTGACATTGGTAGGGACATTGGCTGGGGTGAAGGGACTAGGTGGTGCAATATCATGGTGTGGCCTTGATTTGACCTTTGCCTTGCTGTAGTGACCTTTAAAATTTTGTTTGGGCTTTTTCTCAGAAACTGTAAGGTGTATAAAGTTGATGCTTGGTAGGGTATATTGGTTAGGGGCGGTGGCTCTGCAACATCATGGTGTTACATTGGTGCAGCCTTTGACCTTGGCTCTGCCAGAATGTATCTTCTGCCACATTTGAGACATATTTCTCCTGTCATAACGATGTATGAATGACCTGTAACCTTAGCTCTGCCAAAATATGTTCACCTGCCATATTTGAGACATTTTTCTCAAAGGACAAAGATATATGGATTGGTGTAACTGATTTTACATGTATTTAAGAGTCCCTAAAAGGGTGCTTATTTGTTTGTTTTCGCCTCATTTTCCTCGCCGCCACCGCCGCCGCCACCGCCGCATAATGGGGTGGCATTTCCCTTTTAGGGAATCTGTTCTTTATCTCTATTTTCAGAACCGTGCTTCTTAGTGCCTCTTGGCATGTTCCTATTCTGAGCACAGTGGCATATTTATGCTCTCTCCTTTGAGCAGACCTAATAGGGTGTAGACAGCATTGCTGAAGTTCTTGCAGTGGTTAATTAAGCGTCCCTGAAAGGGCGCTTATTTGTTTTCGCCTTAGTTTCCTCGCCGCCGCCGCCGCATTATGGTCTCCCTTGAATATCTCCCTTATTATTAGAAGGTTTCAAACCATATTTGGCAGTTATATACCTTAGGCATGGGAAAATTTTTCTGCATGCTTAAATTTGACCTTTATGAAGGTCACATGATCAAAAACAATTCTTTTGAAGTACACCCCCCCCCCCTCCCTGTCATCGCAGTTCAGGAAAAACTACTTGCTACACAGCCTTATAATTTGACACACCTGTTCATACTATCGAAAATGCGAGCTGATTAGATTTTGGGAGCAATCCCTTGAAAAATGTCTCATTTATGAGTGATTTTCTGACACCTTCCAATCTGAAAGCCTTAAATTTAGGTCAACCCCCCTATTATCTTCTTAAGTATTGCATTTAGAGCCATAATATGTACTGGGAGGTAATAGGAAACCATATGTGGAGAGTCTAAATAGCCGGTCAGTTTTACCCCCCGACCCCCCCTTATGGGTCAAACTGGGGTCATAAAATAGTTGCTTTGGAGTTTTGCCTTATATCTCCTTTATTGTTGCTTTTATACCTTCAGAATGTATTAAGAGGTATTGGGAAAGCATATGTGGAGAGTCTAAATAGCCGGTCAATTTTACCCCCCGACCCTCCCTTACGGGCCAAACTGGGGTCATAAATAGCCGCTTTGGAGTTTTTGCCTTATATCTCCTTTATCGTTGCTTTTATAGCTTCAGAATGTATTAAGAGGTATTGGAAAAGCATATGTGGAGAGTCTAAATAGCCGGTCAGTTTTATCCCCCGACCCCCCCCCCCCTCCCCCTTATGGGCTAAACTGTGGTCATAAATAGCTGCTTTGGAGTTTTTGCCTTATATCTCCTTTATTGTTGCTTTTATAGCTTCAGAATGTATTAAGAGGTATTGGGAAAGCATACGGCGCAGCTTTGTGCATTCTTAGCTTTACAGCATGCTTATTAAAGCCACAAAGCATTTTAAACTTTCAGGGATGCTTCGCTTTTGTTAGCAAAAGCATTCCCCTAGTTTTATCTTATTGTGCCATCTCCAGTGACAGCTATACTTCAATTAATAAATTTCCTAGCTTCATAACTTCTAGTTTACCGATTAATACTGTCATCTTGCTATTGAATTGTGTTGGTACTTTGTCTTTGCGTACATATGTCTGTCTTAAGTGTTACTGACCCTGTACCTTTGTATATCTTACACTTTATGTAATGGTATCCAATGCTATTTCCTCAGGCTCTGGGGTGTGGGCATCTGTAGTGCTCTCTTACTGCACTAGTATATAGTGGTCTTTTGACAGGAGTTTCAGCATTGCATTGTAAAACTCAAAATTTCATGAAAGAGTGTATTTACCGTAAGTATAATTTACCATTCTCACATAAATATATTAAGGTACAGCTTTACTTTACTAGAATACTTCACAGAATATTTTACAACTGAAAAGTATTTCTCTTTTTTTCTTACTTTACAGCAATCGGTTAGTGGAAAAACCTGCAGTATTAGGTAGCTGTGAACATTTTTTTTGCAAGTAAGTGAAAGAAAATATAAAAAGACAAAGCAAGATCATGTAAAAGAGCAGGGTTGGGGTATTCCACTGCATGTTCATAAGTCTTCAAATGCACTTTCAGAGTGTTTGTATTTATATTTTTTGTGAAAAAATAACAGTTGTTTTGTCTTTGTTACAGTGGAATCCAGGAACTTTGCTCATGCGGGACTCTACCTTTGCCGACAATATTTACAGGATAGTAGTGCTGGTATTGTTTATCGATATTGAAACATTTATCAATCCATGCTAAATATACTGATATTGATCATGTAGGGTATAATATCGATATCGGAACATAGTACTTAATAGATGCAATTAAGCTGTTTTCCATTCAAATAAAATATAAAATTTGAGAAATATATTGGTTTTCCTATCATTTTTGTCAAATTTCACTTACCACTAAAGCGAAAATGCCTTATTTGTTTACGTTTGGCTAACTACTAAAACTTACAAAAGAGTTTGGAAACTCTCTCTTGGTAAACATCCATGACTCGATATTTCAATATAGATTGATACAGAAGCCAAGAATATGGTTTGATATCAATATATGTATTCTTATTTGCTACCAACAGTACAGGATACAATATAAATTTTGCTTACTACAAAGACATTTTCCTTTTCTCATTACAATTACTGCTCTCCTTAGATAACTGCTCAGGACACACATTTTGAAAGAGATCAAACATTAAATTCACTTCAACAAAAGCTTCCCTTGTGCTTTATATGTTTTTCTCCTTAGGTTACTACAATTAATGTTCACCTCATGACTTACAGTTTTAAAAAGAATGAAATATTAATTGGGCTTTCTAAGTTGCAACATTTAAGCATATAAAGTTGATCTCACTAGGACTTAATTCAGTGTTGATAGATTTACATAGTCTTGCAAGATGGAATTATAAAAAACACTATAGGTGGTCAAAAGCTTTGTTACAATGGATACATGTAAACTAAAAAGGTTTCAAGAAAATCCTACATTAGAATATTCTTAAAGAAGTGGACTTAGTTGTAAGGGTAGCTTTACCACTGACATTTCTATTCAAAATGTGAGAAGGAAAAGTGAACATAGCCATAGTTACGATGAAAACAAAGGGCAAGCAGCTAAAGTCAAAACTATGAAATATGAACAATGAAGGATTATGCTATATAGTGGGCAAAGTTCCTCCCCTGTAAACCATGTGGGCAAAGGTTCTTGTGGGCAAGGGTCTGTATACCATTACAATGATACCTCAGAATGTAGAGAAAGAATATATAAAAAAATTATGTAATTTTCTGGGTAAGCATAGGGATTAAGTTTAACAAAGAAGTGTTTATATTTACTTGTGTCACTTGTAATATCTGAGTAATTATCTCCCGCACAGCTTTTGCACAGGAGGGAGATTATGAAATGCATCTTGTGTGTGCATGCGACCATTACTGTGTCGTGCAGATTGCTCTAAACTACTGCATTTACACTTTTTTTGTAACTTTCTTGTCCTAATAGATTTTTATGCCCTTCAAAATTTTTGGGTTTTTTGGAATTTGGCATAAAGGTAAGTGAGTAATAGCACTTTTAGCTAATTTTAGTAGATGACTTCCAACTCTTAATACTATTGCATTGTATTTTGTTAAAATATTTTGTCCAGCTACTTTCTCCTTATGTACAAGATTGTATGTACTTTGGAGCTCTATGGTACTTTTTAAGTGAGTAAGAGTTATTTCCTTAATTTTACCCTTCCCTAATATTAGTCAACTACTTTTTCTTTAAAAATAACTTCTAACTTGAAAATGATTGCATTTAAAGTAGTTTGTTGAAATGTGTTGTTCACCTAGATTTGTAGTTATTTTATCACAAAATCACCAAAAATTAGATAAAATAATAGCTAGCTCAGTTAAACACTAGATTTTAGGCCAGAAAAATGCTCCCTTTCAGGCAAAAATTTGAAGTGCTGCTTTTTATCAGATTGAATAGTCACATCTTAGAACAGTAAATATGAACTGATGTAAATATGAACGGTCATTTACTCAACCATACTTTCCTGTTTATATCTTTTTACCTTTTGTGAAAAAAGTCAAGATTATAAAATATTCTTCTTTTTTTTTTTGAGTCAAAAGCTCTTAAAATTTCTGTGCTTGTTTTCATAAAATGAAAAGCATTTTTTTATTGTGTTAATCCTATCGAATGGACAATTGCTAATCCGGTCAGTGCAGACCGGCCCGCCAAACGACAGAAAAAGTCGCCTTATATGAGTGCATAATGCAAACACAAGCTGCTGATCCCACTGTGTATTCGCCAGGTAGAGCCTCGTATTTCCTTGCTGTCTAGACAATGTGACGTCATAACATCTTTTTTGTTTGGCGCAATACTGTGTAGACGAATTATTTGAGTTAAAACTTAAAGTGGAGTACTTGTGGATATTTTAAGTATTTGAAACTTTGTGTCACTCCTACGGATACTTAACAAGTTGTAGATCATTATGGCGTCTCCGGGACAGAAACATGGAGGTTTAGGTCACTTGATGGCAAGTTTTGACAGTCACAGTTTCTCTGCGCATTGCAGAGACAAAGGTAAGGGCCCAGACCCTTGTATTTCTCATAATGATTGTAGTTCATGTAATGTTCTTACTGAGGATCAACGCATTCAGTTATCCACCCCCAGCTATAATATTAAAAAGGAAAAATGTGAACTTAAGAAAACTAGTGACACTCCCACAAAGGACTCGCACAGTTCCTCTCTCAATGACCTGTCTTCAGTGACGGTAGGGGGAGCAGTGGACTGCCAGGGGATGCTGCAATCTCCTGGTTCGAGTTCTAACACTGACAAGAAAAAGAAGACGTCTAATTCTGTAGATAAGCGCAAAAAACCCACCAAAATCTCGTCTGAGAAAGCCTCCAAGTCGCATGTCTCCAGAGCTCCCACATCCATGGCTGATGCCAGGATTGATGAGTGAGATCAGAAATGGTCAGATAGGTTCAACAGACTGGAGTCTCTTCTTGCTAAAACACTGGATAAACAGGAACTGACTTTTCAAGCAGTAAAAATACACCAATGCATATCCCTCCAGTTGGTGCTGTGAAGTCTTCCGACCCTTTCATCAGACCTACCGCTCGACCTCAGGGTACCGACCGACCAGCACACTGGTACCGACCATACTGCACAGGTCACCAGCAATTCACTGAAAATTGGGAAGCAAGGACAGTCTACCAGCAAATCCTTCACGGAGTATAATACTACAAAAACCAAAGTGGTTTGGATCAGGAGGAAAAAACATTTTTGAGATAAACTAAATGTAACCTCGAAATTAAAATGGGGAACAAACAGCTTTAAGCTACTGGGACTGCAGTTTTCAGTTGACTTGGAAAAAATGCCATCTATGAATTATACATGTGCCTTTTCAATGAGAATGAGCCAAAAATTTCAATTGTGTTTAGTGCAGCTTGTAAGGATTGCTCAGATTCTTTTAATATAAGGGTGCTATCAGCAGCAAATTGGCAGAGTTTAATATTATGATTTGCAATGACTAATCCTTTTATTTCTTTGTTTTGAGTGATCATGTAGGTCATTATTTTTGATTACATAAAATAAATAAATATGCAGCTATTGGATCGGTGTACATTGATTATCGCCTGCCGGGCGGGAGATTATAAAACGCATTCCGTGAGTGTGTGCATGCGTGAGTGTATGTGTCACGTTTTTAAAAAGGGCTGTACATCACAGTGGTTGTTTCTCCGTGGCCTTTTCAATGTTTTATGACCTTATTGCTTATGTCTTTCATTTGGTGCTGTTTTTTCAGACCTAGGTCCAAAGCTAAGTGAGTAATAGCAATGGTGGCTACTTTCAGTAAAGTGCTCATAACTCTAAAACGACTGCATTTACAGCATTTCTGTAAAATACATTGTTTAGCTACTTTCTCCATGCCTACAAGATGGTACCATTTTTACGGGTCTATCTTGATAGCCAATTGAATTAATAGCTATTTTCTGTTTTTAACAATGACCGAAATGAGTAAGTTGCTTTTATCTTTGTAATTGTTACTTACAATATTGGTCTCAAATATGTTGTTGAACAACTCCTTCATGTATTATATCATGGTGGGGTTTCCAAGGCGTAGCACCATAGCTAGCTGAGTAATAGCTACACTAAGTTTAACATTTGACCATTGAACAAGTCACTTGTAACTCAAAAAAGTATTGAATATAGAGGATTAGAATTTTTATGTCACAAAACTCTCATATTTTTATTTTTTTTTAAATTCCTGAAAACAGATCTTTCCATAGTGTCCACTTTTCATTGAAATCACTTTTATTATTTATTTTTGATAACAATTCTTGCTCTATGAATTTTTCTTTTGCAATTACCTGGACTTGGTACACATTTAAATCCCTACCTTTCACAGCACGTTTAAAAATATAGTATCTACCTTTTCATTGTTTTAGGGTCTCTTGTGGCTCAGTTGGTAGGGTGTTGGACTCATAATCCAAGGGTCGTGGGTTCGATCCCCGGTGATGCCGACTGTTTCATTTGGGATAACATCCCTGGGCAAGATGTTAACCTGGACTGTGCCTCTCTCCACCCAGGAGTAATGGGTACCTGGCTGCTAGTGGGTTCATAGTGTGAGCGCTGTATTGTGGCAGCTCCCTAGTATGTTCCCAGAGGGAACTGAGACAGATAACATGTGTGAATAGAGTTCTGAAACCCAGGCCAGGGTGTAAATGTAAAGTCGAGTGAGAGTATATATACTGATACTAGACTATAAACCACATTTACATTTACATTATCTAACAATCCTCAAAATAGGCAAGAGTTTGTATCAGCTTCAGTCTAACCTAAAACCAATGTTTTTTTTGTCAAAATTAGATTCACTTTTATTTTGGATCTTATCCATGCTTTTACATTGTACCATAAGTCACATACTTTTTCACATTCTGAAAATAATGTACCAAAGTTTCAGCCTGTTCACTACATATTCGGCATAGGTCAGTATTTGTAACTTTATTTTTTTTCAAAAAGTGATTGGTACCTAGTATTCTCTGAATAATTCTATATTGAAACCATATGTAAATGTTATCTTTTATGGTATTAAAGCATTGTACACATGCTGCCAATTTTTATTACCCCACAGCCCTTAAGGGCTGTTGGGGTATTGTTTTCACCCATGGTGTCCGGATGGGCGGGCGGGCATGCGGCGGGAAAAAGTTTGTCCGGGCTGTATCTCAGAAACCGTAAGGTGTAGGAAGTTGATACTTGTTAGGGACATTGGTTAGGAGGTGTAGGTGTGCAATGTCATGGTCTGACCTTGATTTGACCTTTTACCTTGCAGTAGTGACCTTGAGTTTGAAAATCTTGTCTGGGCTATATTTCGGAAACTGTAAGGTGTAGGAAGTTGATACCTGGTAGGGACAATAGTTGGGGGTGTAGGTGTGCAACGTCATGGTCTGACCTTGATTTGACCTTTGACCTCGCCATAGTGACCTTGACCTATAAAATGTTGTCCGGGCTATATCTCAGAAACTGTAAGGTGTAGGAAGTTGATACGTGGTACGGATATTGGTTAGGGGGTGTAGGTGTGCAACGTCATGGTGTGACCTTGATTTGACCTTTGACCTTGCCGTAGTGGCCTTGACCTATAAAAGTTGTCTGGGCTATATCTAAGAAACCGTAAGGTGTAGGAAGTTGATACTTGGTAGGGATATTGATTAGGGGGTGTAGGTGTGCAACGTCATGGTCTGACCTTGATTTGACCTTTAACCTTGCCGTAGTGACCTTGACCTATAAAATATTGTCCGGGCTTTATCTCGGAAACTGTTAGGTGCAGGAAGTTGATATTTGGTAGAGACATTGGCTAGGGGGTGTAGGTGTGCAGCATCATGGTGTGACCTTGATTTGACCTTTGACCTTGCCATAGTGACCTTGACCTATAAAATCGTCAGGGCTGTATCTCGGAAACCATAAGGTGTAGGAAGTTGATACTTGGTAGGGACATTGGTTATTGGCTATAGGTGTGTATTATCATGGTGTGACCTTAATTTGACCTTTTACCTTGCCGTAGTGACCTTGACCTTTAAAATCTTGTTGCACCTTTGGGTCTGTCTTTTGATGCAGATTAAGCAAAAGTCATATTAGAATTTACTAAGAATTTTACTTTCATAACTTCCCATTGTAAGAGATATAATTTTATCAAGTGAGCCGCAGATTTTACTCCAACACCACACATAAGCATTCATTAAAATGTATTACCACTTCTGTATGCATGGTAATATTCAAACCATCTAAACCATAATTCGGAAATGCAGATGTATATAAAGAGTGTTGAATTTTAGTTTACTGATTAATGCTGTCATCTTGTCATTGAATTATCTTGTTTTAATAATTCATGTTTATATGCATTATCTTTCTTTTAAACATTATTTCTCCATTTAAACATTGTTTGGACCTTTATATAACTGACAGTGCTCTGAAAGTATCCTGAAGTTTGTACTGGTACAGTACTTCTATATATCATGGTGTTGAAAATATTTCCCAAGGCTGTGGGGTACGGGCATCTCTGATGCTATTTTTTATCTTTATTCACGTCAAGACCTGATATACTACTGAATATATTTAAAGTGGCCTGCAAGGACTTTTGACTTCCATCAAGGATAACGGTGGTGTCATCTGCAAATTGTGTTAGCTTAATTTGTTTTTTGCCGACTGTAATTCCTCTGATATCTGTATTTTGATCTATCATTAGAGTAAGTATTTCTGTAACCAAAATAAATAGATACGGTGAAATCGGATCTCCTTGACGGCAGCCTCTTTCTATGTTAATGGGTTCTGCCAAAAAACCACACTGAGTAACATATGCACTAATGTCACTATTGAAAAGTTTAATCCAATTCATAAAATTCTTGTCAAATCTAAAGGTTTTTAAAACCTCATAAAGAAAATCCCAGGACACCGAGTCAAATCATATACCAATCTTGTGCTTTCTTCAATGTGCCGCCCCTTTATAAATCCTGATTGACTTTTAAAGATAATGTACTCAAGGTGTGGTTTCAGTCTGTTTGCTATTACAGCAGAAGCCAGTTGATATATTGAGCATAGAAGAGATATTGGCCGCCAGTTTTGAATAAGTTTTCTATCTTTACTGCCCTTAGGTAAATATGTTATCACTGGCTGTCTAATGTGGGTGTTCCACCACACGACTAAGGCTCTCGATTAAGGGTTTTTGAGGGTCGGTTTCAAAAATTTGCTTAGTCCCAGGCATCCTGTAAGGGTCGGTTGTGGTCGGTTGAGGCCGTGTGAAAAATCAAACATGTTTGATATTTCTCCCGACCCAAACCGATTATTTTTTCCCGCCATAAACAAAATGTCCAGTCCCAGGCGTCCTCAGGCCTCCTCGGACCAAATTTACACAGTCCTATGTTGTCCCAGGCTGCCTGCGACCCTTAGTCCCAGACCCTTAGTGCTTTAGTCCCAGGCCTCCTGCGACCCTTATGCCCCTGTTCCACCAAAAGATTAAGCCCCGATCCTGTCTGCGACCCTTAATCGTGGACAGTCGGTGGGAAAATAACAAAAATGGGCGGGAATACTGGGTCGGTACTGAAGTCTGGGATTAAGAACAGATCGTCCCCAGGACGCCTCAGGACGCCTCAGGCGGCCGCAGACAGTCCCCGACTGGTCTGGGACTAAGAACCGACTAAGCCAGTTTTCAGGTCGGTTTCAACCACGATCCTGTCGTACACATACCGACTGGGTCCCAGGACGCCTCAGGCCTCCTGGGACTAAGCCCCGACTAACCCACGATTAACTACCGGACCAGGATCCCCGATTATTGTTTTCCAAAGTTGCTGGATTTTCTGGGTATATATATATAAAATTCGCGATCTAATCATCATTGCTTTTCTGGGAACACAGCAGGATGCCACCTTTTAATGGAAGACAGATTCAACAACAACTTAGGGCTTTTTTGGTTTTTATTCAGTTACAAATAATCATGTATTTCCATTTTTTACGTCGACCACAGCAACCACCACCAGCACCACCAGCACCCATACAGAGACCTAGAAGAAGGCACAACATGTGGGTCAGGCCATGGCTACTGCAGAGAGAGGAGAGGGGGGCCTACCACAACATTATGGCTGATCTGTATGCCACTGACATTCCAGGATTCACCAACTACATGAGGATGACCCCAGAATTTTTTGAAATGATTAAGACCAGACTGGAACCACACCTAGCCAGGCAGGCCACCAACTACAGAGCACCAATCAGTGTTGGTGAGAAGTTAGCCCTCACCATCAGATATCTGGCCACTGGGGAGTCCTACACATCATTGTCCTGTCAGTTCAGGGTTGGAAGATCCACCATCTCCAAGTTTATACCAGAGGTCTGCAGGGCCATCCAGGATGAGTTCACCAGGGAGTACCTGAAGTGTCCTACTATCCCAGATCAGTGGAAAGAACTGGAGATGGAATTCAGGATCAGGTGGAATATTCCACATGCCCTGGGAGCTCTGGATGGGAAGCATGTGGCCCTGAAGAAGCCCAAGAACACTGGAGCCCTCTACCACAACTACAAGGGGTTCTTTTCCTATTGTGATGTTGGCCCTGGTAGATGGACAGTACAAGTTTAGATGGGTGGATGTGGGTACTGAAGGATCCTGCTCGGATGGCCAGATATTTAATGCCTCTCAGCTGAAGAGGAGGATTGAGGATGGCAGGATAGGCTTCCCTGACCCAGCTCCTATAACCCAGGGTGGGAGAGATGTCCCCTACTTCATCCTGGCAGATGATGCTTTTGCCCTGAAGACCTGGCTCATGAAACCCTATGGCAGAAGGATGTTAACAAGAGAGGAAAGGATTGCCAATTACAGAATTTCAAGGGGCAGAAGAGTGGTGGAGAACGCTTTTGGCATCCTTGTGTCAAGATTCAGGGTGATGAGGACAACCATTGAACTACCCCCAGCAACAGTCAGGGAAGTGGTCTTGACCTGTGTTGTTCTACACAACATACTCAGAAGCCAGTATTAAGGTCAACCTGGTGGTCAGCAGCCTGGGGAGGACGATGATGATGATGTACCTGATGATTGTGGATTGATTGGTGGTGCTGCTGGTGGTGGCCAAGACAGAAACCCTGCTAGAGAAGCCAAAAGACAGAGGGATTACCTGAAGGACTACTTCAACAATGAGGGAGCAGTGGCCTGGCAAGATGGCAGAATATAAGTCCTGCTGCAGTAACCAGTCCTTTTCAGGACTAACTACAACAGTCCTTTTCAGGACTACCAATTATTCCAAAAACAATTAATCAGCTATGTTTGCTACAGACAGACAAACCCCATGCCAAACATAACTTGTACAGATGGACAAACAGACAAACCCCATGCCAAACATAACTTGTTGAGACGGACAAACAGACAAACCCCATGCCAAACATATCTTGTACAGACGGACAAACAGACAAACCCCATGCCAAACATAACTTGTTGAGACGGACAAACAGACAAACCCCATGCCAAACATAACTTGTTGAGACGGACAAACAGACAAACCCCATGCCAAACATAACTTGTTGAGACGGACAAACAGACAAACCCCATGCCAAACATAACTTGTTGAGACGGACAAACAGACAAACCCCATGCCAAACATAACTTGTACAGACGGACAAACAGACAAACACAACTTGCTCACCCAACAAACAGACAAACCCACTGTTAAACAAAAGCCAAACACAAAGTCACACATAATATCCGAAATTGAATTTTTTTTTTATATATTTTGAAATCCACATCATAATTTCACCAATTTTTCTTGTTAATGGCTTGCAAATTTATTTGTAGCACAAAGGTTTTCATGGAAATCTTCAATTTTAAATCTTCACTTATAATCACAAAAATGGGTAAAATATAACCATGGAACTAGTTTTGCTTTCAATAATGGGGGATTGTGTTTGCAAAATAGTTTGTCAGTTTGTTGGCATGGGTTCTATTTACTTTTGGGTTTGTGTGTTTCTTGGTTGGTGGTTACTGGGGTTGGGTTTATTTTTGGTAGTTGGGTGTTAGGTTTGGTACTGGGTTTGTTATTTGGGGGTTATGTTTGGTGTTGGGTTTGTCTGTTTGTGGGTTGGTCAGTATGTGATAATGCCTTTTAACTCTAGGGAAGGTGTAAGTGTTGGACTTTTCAATTACAGATTTTAAACTATCCCATGGATTTTAATCTAAAAATGGGCTGATTAATGGCCATATTGGGAGTTACTTTTTATTTTTTTTTATGTGGCCTTTTTTGTTATGTGTGGTACCATGGGTTATTTGTTTCATGTTTGGGGTGGTGTAGGTGTTGGACTTGAATTTTTTTTTTCTTGTGATAAGTATTTGTATTGAACTTTTTTGTTTTGGGAGGGGAATTGGAAGAACACGTAGCTGAATAATTGTTTTTGGAAGATTTGGTGGCCCTGAAAAGGGCCTGGCAGGTCAAAGACCCGCCCTGACTGGATGGCTACTGAGGAGGCTGCTGCTGCTGTTGAGGCGGTGCTGAAGTGGTGATAGTAAAGAGCTGCTGCTGCGGTTGTTGCTGCTGCTGCTGAGGCTGCTCGACGATCTGTGTTGATGTCAGATCTGGTAGCTGGCTTAAGATTCCACTCAGATTGTGTCTGCTCCCTTCGTCCTGTACAGTTAGGACAGATGTCGGGTTGCTGAAGCCAATGGGGCTTGGTGTATAGTACACACAACTGCTGCTAGCTGCTGCTTGAGTGGAACTAGACGCCTGTGGAGTGGTTGTTGGCAGTAGGCCGACCCTCTGGGACTCCGTGGTAACAGTGGCTGATCTTCTGGGCAATGGCTGACGTCTGCGGTTACTCTTAATAGTTTCGATGTCTCTAAAAATCTTGCCCTTTAATTCTTCAAATTCTTCCTGAGTCATCTTCTCGGCCTCTGATGCCACGTAGTCAAAGAAGGGCTGCCTGTCTGACTTCTGATGCAGAAAACCAGAGATAAGTGTCCTCATCTGCTCAAAGTGTTCGAGAGTCTTGGAGTCTGTAGTTGAAACGGGCGTTGATGTAATGATGGACTGACTCCTCTCCCTCAGGACACTGGACTCAAGGTGTTCTGTATCAGTAGTTGAGCCACGTGATTCGTCCTGCCTGCTGGTATTTGGACTGGCCTCAAAACCTGAACTTCTATTGGCCCCCTTTCTTCTGATGTGGGTTTTAAGAAAACCCATCTGTTGGTACACCCAGGACTGTCTCTTGGTCATCTCCCTTGGGGCTTGGCCAGATTGGAGCTTAGACAGCTTCTCATAACGGGTTCGCTGGGACTCGAACCATCTCACATCAAAGGGCTGGAGCTTGAGTTCTGCAGATATTTCTGCCCAGAGAGCCTCTCTTCTGGTCCTGTCATGGAAACGTGAATGTTCCTTGTCATACAGTTCAGGGTGCAGCTTTACAAATTCCACAATGGAAACTTCCTGGCTGTCTGTAAAAGTGGCACACACCCTGGCTCTCTTGGCTGAAGAATGGCACTCCGGATCCTCCTAACACCTCTCTTCTTCTTCTGCCACAGCTTCCCCAATAGCTGGATCTTCCTGAATCTCCTCCTCCTCTCTCCTCTCACTTCCTTCTTCTGTAATAACCTCACTCCTCTCCTCTACTTGACTTTCCTTCTCCCTCTCATCCATCTTTTTCCTTCCTCTCTTCCCTCCTTTCTCTTTCCTCATAATCCAGTCGACAAAATAATAAAAAAATACTAAAATGTGTCTCCTAACTGTGAAATTTGCCTTAAGCTCAAGTATAATATATATAAAATAAAAACTGAAAACCCCTACAAATCAGTGACACACGTCTCTCAGTAGCCAAACAGTCAGTAACAACGACAATGTGTGCGCGGTCGCTTATATAGTCCCAGACCCCCTCATTGCCTCGTTTTAATTTCCGACGCGCGGAAAACAGTCGGTTCTTAATCGGTTGTTAGTCCCAGGCCGCCTGGGGCGTCCTCAGGCCGCCGCAGACTGAAAATGTGTGGTCCCAGGCGTTCTGGGGAGGCCGGTTTGGATCGGTTAGGGTCGGTTACCCTTAGTCGGTTCTTAGTCCCAGACCTTGATTTTTGGGTCCCAGGACACCGCAGACGGTCTGAGGCTTCCGGGGACTAATGCAACCGACCCACTTTCAGACGCATGAAATTCATACGCATCATATTTGAGTCTGGGACTAACAACCGGCCTCCTGGGACTAAGCTAGGGAGGTCTGGGACTAAGGGTCGCAGGCGGCCTGGGACAACACACGACTGTGTAAAATTGGGTCTGAGGAGGCCTGAGGACGCCTGGGACTGGACATTTTGTTGACGGCGGGAAATATGAATCGGTTGTAGTCGTGTGAAATATCAAACATGTTTGATTTTTCACACGGCCCCAACCGACCACAACCGACCCTTACAGAAGGTCTGGGACTAAGCAAATATTTCAAACCGACCCCCCAAAACCCTTAATCGGGAGCTTTAGTCGTGTGGTGGAACACCCACATTAGTCCCATTGCAAAACAAGAATCGGCCATCTCAGTCTGGGGACGCCTGGGGACGCCTCAGGACACCTTGTGGGGTCGGGACTTAATCGTGGGTTAGTCGGGGCTCAGGCCTCCTGGGACCCAGTCGGTTTGTCTATGACAGGATCGTGGTTCAAACCGGCCAGAAAACTGGCTTAGTCGGTTCTTAGTCCCAGACCAGTTAGGGACTGTCTGGGGCCGCCTGAGGCTTCCTGAGGACAATCTGTTCTTAATCCCAGACTTTGAAACCGATCCAGTTTTCTCGCCCATTTTTTTTTTTTTTTTACCGACTGTCCACGATTAAGGGTCGCCGACAGGATCGGGGCTTAATCCTTTGGTGGAACAAGGGCATTAATGAAACTGAAAGTTTTCCTTTTCTGTAACAAGTATTTAATGCATTCAATACATGGATTTTGAGTTTACTTCAAAACTATTTTAAAAAATCTGCTGGGATACCATCAATTCCGGGTGTTTTGTTATTTTTAGTATTTTTAGCAGTGCTTAACTCACTGATATTAATTTCCCCACCAATATCTGTACAGCAAATTTTCGTGACTTGCGAGGCTATTTGTGGAGATATAAGCACTTGCTTATTTTTGTCCTTTTTTTTTAAACAGGTCACGATAGAATTGTCTTAATTCTTCCAATATTTCCCTTTGATTCATCAACAGTTTACCATTTTTCATCTGGATTTTTTTCATTGTTTTTTTCAACATAATTTTTTTTTTCCAAATTACAAAAATACAATGTTGGCCTTTCCCCCTCATCAAGCCATTGCAAACGTCTACGATCATGGTCCCATTTTCTTGGGATAATGGCAGAGATTAAAATTTTGGCTTCAGGATTTGAATTTTTTATAAGGTCTAAAATTTGCTGAAAAGCATCCTTGAATTCTATTGCGGGGCCAATAACTAGCGGAGGGTTAAGGTGGTGTATCTTTTGATTATAAAAAGTTGAAATATTCACACACTGTGAAACATGTCTTGTTCACACACACACAACCATGATTACACATAAATTATATGGAACTACAGGTGGTTTTTTTGGCCCTCAAAGAGTTCCAAAACCTGTGCGAGGACAACATAGTTCTTATAGCCACAGACAACACCACAGAGGTTGCCTATATAAACAAAGAAGGTGGGATGAAATCGGGCCCTACTGTGGAGGATCCTGACCTGGTGTACCCGCAAACAGGTGACTCAAAGCCCGACACATTCCAGGCAGTCTGAATGTAGTAGCAGACAAGCTATCCAGGCTAGGCAATTCAAACAGAATGGTCTCTCCTTCCAGGGGTTTTCCAATGAATATGCAACAGGTGGCACCAGCCCCAGATAGACCTTTTTGCAACAAGGTTCAACAACAAACTGGCCCAGTTTGTGTCAACAGTACCGAACCCCCAGCCTTGGGCAGTCGATGCACTCAGCCTGTTCTGAGAGGATCTGGACCCCTATGCTTTCCCACCAGCAGCCATATTGGGCAAAGTGGTGGAGAAGTTGCAGGCCTACCCATGCAGGAAAATCATTCTAATTGCTCTGGGGTGGCCCAACATGCCCAGGTTCTGGGTTCTAGTGACCATATCCAGCCATATCCCACTGAGCTTACCCAACCTGCCAAACCTGCTTACTCAACCATTCAATAAGACTCCTCACAGGAATCTGTCAAACCTAGATCTGCATGCATGGCTTCTAGAGCCTCAGCAATCAAGGAGCAGGGGTTCTCTGAGGCAGTGGCAGCACGAATTGAGGCTCCTCAGAGAGGATCAACCAGATCAGTCTATGGGGCAAAATGGACCATTTTTACAGTGTTGCCTCAGTAATAAGGTGGACTTCAGGGCACCCCCTATAAAATCAATAGCTGACTTCCTCATGTACTTGTTTCAATACAGGAAGTTACAGCCCAGTAGCATTGATGGATACAGGTCAGCCATTGCTGATAAACTGGGTAATTCACCCATTAATGTCAGCAAAGATGAAAATCTCACTCGTCACCTGGACAGTTTCCATAGAGACAGACCCAAAGGACGGAGGGGAATCCCCTCCTGGAACCTCTCCCTGGTGTTAGACCAGCTGACGAAGGCTCCATTTGAACCACTTAAGGAGGCGTTTTTGAAGCATTTGATCTTCAAAACTGTTTCCCTCTTGGCCCTAGGGCTGGGCAAATGACCATTTGGACTGGTCAAAGGTGTCCCTGTAACCATCACCGAGCTTTCTTTCCAAGAACCACCTGACCAAGGAGGGCCCAGGCAGCGTAGCCTCAGTGGTTATACCAGCCCTGGCCCCAACTCTGGACAAGTCCCTCAAGTCTGATAGGTCCCTGTGTCCGGTCAGAGTACTACGCTACTATTTGGACAGGACTTCAGACATCTGGCAGAACAAGGAGTTGGTCTTTTGTCTCTTTAAGAAAGGTTTTGACAAGGACATCTCACCTGCCACCACCATGGATCAAACAGACAGTGATCCTATGTTATGAGCTCTGACCAGGAGGCCCTCACATTGTATCTGGTTAAAGCCCATAATGTCACGGCCCTTCGAAGGCCTTCCAGTCCTGTGTTTTGTTAAAGCAAATATTGTCAGCCTGTCACTGGAAGTCACATAACACCTTCACACAGTTCTGTCTGAAGGATGTGGCTTGGGCTGACTCAGAGCTGTTCCCCTTAGGCCCAGTAGTGGCTGCTAAGCAGGTCCACAAGTAGCCCTTATTTTGAGGAGATTTATATATATGTACATTTTGTAAATGGCTCCTACATGTGCATAGTTATAAAAAAAAAAATCTTTGATGTGCTTTCTTCGGGAGGTTTATTAGCCTTCTGGGAATGAACTCATCCCTCTCTTCCATTACCTTGGAGCAGGTCTGTATAAAACCCGGGGGGGAGGGGAACGTCGGTATACCTCTAGGTAACCAGGTTCTGGTAACCAACCATGGCCTCATGGGGTTCTGACCTTAGGTCAACCCAGACCTGGGAATTTGTTTGTTTTTGAGTTCATTTAAAGTCCCCAGTAACTTACCCACCAACCAAGCGGTAGTTGTTCAGCAATTATCCATTGGATAGGATGTGTTAACGCTATAAAATTGCAAATTTAATAAGTAAATTAAATTTTTATGAATTAACACCCTATCCAGTGGACAGGCAAGGCCCTCCCAACTGGCCGCGCTATCAGCTTACAAGGGGTCTAATAGATTTAGACTGCGAAAAAGATGCTATGACGTCACGTCCAGACAACAAGGGACGACGACACAGTGGGACCGGGCCAGCTTGTGTGTACATTATGCACTCATGTAAGGCGACTTTTTCTGTCGTTTGACAGGCCGGTCTGCGCCGACGGAATAGCAATTGTCCATTGGATAGGGTATTAACTTATAAAAATTTAATTTACTTATTAAATTTGCAAATTGTCATATTTGAAGACTTTTGCCAGTAGGCCTGTAAAGAGTGAAATAAAATATCAGAATTAATGTGAAAATGGTAAGTTATATAGAAAAAATAGACTGCTATGGAATTTTGAAATTATTTTAGTTTTTACAATCAATACTCTTGGCAAAAAGTCAAGAGATATTCTCTGTATTTAAACTTAATTTAGTTTGTGGCATTTCTATTTTAATAAGGAATTGCATGCATAAAGGTTTTGTATAGTATGCACTAAATTTAGGAAATAGATGTATAAATTCAGGTGCCTTGTTGTACAGTGTATCAGTAACTGCTGCCTCTATTTTTGAGCAGGAAATGTGTGGAGGAGTATCTCGTTGGGGAGTCCTGTCCACGCTGTAATGTACCGTCCCATGCCAAAGATGTCATGACCAACCGCCAGCTCTCCACAGCGGTCAGTCTGGTCAAGCAACTGGACACCCTACTTGCAGGTAAACTCATCACAGTGATGAATCTGATTAAATTACTGGAAACTCTTTCCACTGAAGTCAGTCTGGTCAGAGAAGTGATAACAGGTGTCCATTCTAGTGTATCAAGCCCAATACACAACCCTGTTGTAGCCAGTGGCAGTGTAGTGTTTTGTGTTGTCCATGTGTTTTCAGTACAGGGTGGGAAATTATAAAATGCATCTTGTGTGTAGGTAGGTATCATATATTGGAAAAATGAAATAATTTATTGGTTCGAAAAAGGCTATATTGTAAAATTATTTTATAAACTTCTGAGATATTTATTTTCTAATTAAGTAACATCTTCATGATGGACTGAACTTTTACCTTGAAGTAACATTAATTAAAATTGTCACCTTCAAGTAAGGGGGTTAATGGTTGGAAATGCTTAAAATTGTAACCTTCAAGTGAGGGGATTATTGGCTGCTTTTGTTGAGACACTGAGTTTACTAGAACAATGCTTGCACCTCACACAATACTTTCATTTTTCATCATGGACATTCATAACAGAAACGTGTTGTCTAAAAAGTAGGCTGAATCTTTACTGACAATTCGTATTATCGCTCATCTGGTCACGTGGTGTTAGAATGTCGGATTGCCTTTGGAAATATTCATTTCCTTTGTAAATTAATTCGTTTTATGCACTTCTACAGGCATTATAATTTTAATTTACAGTTTTTCCTTCATTCTTTCCACGAAATTCTTCGTTTCACCGCGTATTTTGACCGTATTTGAGTGTGCATTGTTTTCACGTAGTTACAAAGTTCGTATTATCGCTCATCGGGTCACGTGGTGTCAGAATGTGGGATTGCCTTTGGAAATATTCATTTCCTTGGTAAATTAATTCCTTTCATGTACTTCTACAGGCATTATAATTTTAATTTACGGGTTTTCCTTCATTTTTTCCACGAAATTCTTCGTTTCACCGCGTATATTGACCGTAATTTTGAGCTTTTTACGAATCATTCACCAGGTCACGTGATGATGTCACATCCAAAATGGAGGTCAACTGATCGGTTGTCAGAAAATATTCATTTTCTCAGTGATTACAGGATTCCAACGGGTGTGTATGCATTCCCTTTTCATAATTCTTTTAGTATTTATGTCCACCCACTGGGGGGTGGACATATTATTTTTGCTTTTTCCGCCGTCCGCCATGGGGGTAATTGCTTCATAGATGAGTGAGTAATTAATTAAATAAATGAGTAATTGGCTATTTTGAATACTGAAAAAGGCAAATGTGCTCATATCTCCTAAACCGTGCGAGATAGAGCGATTTTGTCGAAATTTTCGACCCACAGGGTATCTAAGGAATGTACTCTTTGCAATTTTCAAAAAAATTTCCCTCCCCAAAAATGGCGGCCGTTTTGAATTTTCGAATTTTTGCCTAAAATGGCAAAACACAAATTTGCTTCTATCTCCTTAACCATGCGAGATAGAGCGATTTCGTCGAAATTTTCAACCCACAGGGTATCTGAGCAATGTACTCTTCGCAATTTTCAAATATTTTCCTCTTCCCACATATGGCGGCCATTTGAATTTTCGAATTTTGGCCCAAAATGGCAAAACACAAAATTGATTCTATCTCCTTAACTGTGCGAGATAGAGCGATTTCGTCGAAATTTTCGACCCACAGAGTATCTAAGAAATGTACTCTTGGGAATTTTCAAAAAAATTTTCCCTCCCCACATATGGCAGCCATTTTGAATTTTCGAATTTTTGCCGAAAATGAAAAAACACAAATTTGCTTCTATCTCCTTAACCGTGCAAAATAGTTATTTCATTGCGTTAATACATCTTACCTAACAGACGATAGCTATTGTCCAGCGCCAGCCGGTCCCGCCAAACGCCAGAAAAAGACGTCCTGAGTTTCACCTCCGGCCGGACCGGTACACTCCACTCCACTCGCCAGGTGGCCTAGTTCCTGCTTTATTCGCCAGAGGGACGTGACGTCATAGCATCTTTTTCGTTTGGCGCGATTAGGAAGTAGTGAATTTTTTCACAAAGTTTTCAAATTGGATATATAACCTTAATTTCAGTGTTTTGTGTTTCTTGGTGTGATATACGGATATTTTATCTATCATGGCATCACCAGGACAAAGGAAGGGAGCCTGTGGCCATATTATGGCTTCATTTGACCTACATTCTAGGTGTGCTCGATGCAGGGACAAAAGTCTGGGGGATGACGCATGCGTGAAGAAACTACCTTGCGAATTTTGTGAGTTGCTAACGCCGGAGCAGGTTTTACAACTTTCAACCCCTACTTATAAAATCAGAAAGGAAAAGAAACTAGAGCGTGAGTCCCTTATTGATTCCAGTACTGTTACTGTTTTGTCTTCAGTGGATCAGGACAAGTCGGTGGGTGCTTCATCTTCTTTATCTACTTCTCAAGATCTGTCCTTACCTCAGCCTTCCTTTAAGAAAGACTTACAGGATTTGGACGAGAAATGGTCTCTGCGCATGGCTAGGCTTGAAGCATTAATAACTATGGGACAGCGTCCCCAACAGCCTACATTCTCACCGGTCAAGGCACCGGTTTCTCATGCACCTCCCGCAGGCTCTCTATCTCAAGCCCCCTTTCTACTTTCAGCCGTTCCTTCTGGCCAGGCCGGTCCGGCCTCCGGTCCGGATAGAACTAGCTTTACTACAACTACTACAAGTGTGGGCATGACTTCTCCTCTGGAAAACATTTACCCGGAACCAGAAGCATACATTGACTCTACCGAACCGGTGTTCTCTCAGCCCGGTCCGGTGTCCTATGGTGACCTATTATCTCACTCTGTTCCGGTCTCCAGTTCCAGTTACCTGCCTCCGGAACCTGTTGAGGAAGGGGAAGTATCAGACCCGGAAGAACAACCGGATTTTGAAGCCGGGGATTCTGACAAAGTACTGAGTGAAGAACAGAACTATAGAGAAACTGTAAGAGGAGTGAGAGCGTTCATGGGGTGGACACACATCCCCGACTTGGAGTATTCCCCTTCCTCAAAATCTGATAACCCCTGGGTAGGACACCGTGCACAACCAGTGGGAAAAGTTTCTGTAGACCTTCCACCTGAAGACTGGTTATGTCGTAAACTAGAAACTTTGAATTTAGTGTTGCTCGAGGGTTACCCCTCCAAGTCTAGTGAACCCGGAGGACTCCATGTGGATCAATTTCTTAGACCACCAAAATCACAGAATAGATGGTATGGCATCCATCCTGCAGAACCTACAGACCCTCTGAGGCCTAGGAAATCTGTAAATACATGGCCCAACGATGCGGCAAAATTAAACAGTGCCTTCCCCAGAATCTGTAAGCCTGCTGTTGCAAATTCCCACCCTCCAAGCCGTCCCATTAACCAGGACACCTTACGCAAGTGGGAGAAATCAGCTAAGGAAACAAGCTATGTATGTAACCAAGCTGCTGGTTTTAATCGGTGTATAACAAAGATCCAGGATTCCGTACAAGAGCATTTAAAGTCTTTACAAGCAGAATTATCCAAAGGAAAATCCTCTTCCAAGGCTCAGGCCTCCTTAGATGAATTGCACTACTTGGCTTCATTCAACCAAAACGTCAGTTTTGCCATTGGAAAATCTCTGCAACATTTGTCAGATTTTATCTTTGTTCAGATGGCCAACTTGACATTGACTCGCAGGGACTCATACCTGGAGAATTTGAAAGCCGGAGTTAAGCCGGATACATTCTCAGCTCTTCGCAACTGTCCTCTCAATGGATACGCACTCTTTCCTGATGATATCATAAGGAAAGCTGAGGACGAAATCACCAGGCGTTGAAAACGCCAGGCGTACTTCCCAGCCCGGACCGGGCCGTGGGGGGTTCACTGGTGGCTTTAAAAAGCAACAACAACAGGGGCGTTTCCAACCTTACCCTACAAACTGGACAAAATCTCAGGACACGACCAGATCTGGAGGTCCAACTGGCAAGGATATGCCTGCATGGAAATCCTTTGGAGGCAGAGGAAGAGCTAGGGGTCGTGGCAGGGGTGGTCAACCAGGACGCGGCACCCGCCCGGCCAAGGATAACCATCCATATAAATGACAATTACTGTTTACTAAGTCCGGAGCCGATGGCCCGGCCGGTCGATTGTGTACTAAGAGTGTTGGAACAGAACTTTCATGTACGTCAAGAACCTGTATTGTGTCCTGTTGCCAGTCCTGTACCTTCTGTCTTAAATGTGAGAGGGCAGCCACAAAAGAAAGGCGGAAGTCCCTCATCAAAAGTGAAAGCAGAAATAAAATTTGTGAAAAGTGTTTTTTCTGTAGATCATTGCGTTTTTGCCCCCATTGCTCCAAATGTCCACAATGTTGTCAATGCTCACCTGATAGGGGGACGTCTCCAAAAATTTTGGCAGAAGTGGTCCCTCCTGGGTGCAAATCCGAGAGTAGTGTCCATTTTGAGGGACGGCTACATTCTCCCATTCAAAATCAGACCCCCTTTGGTAAGGGATCCGTTGATAGTCAGTGGTTATGCAAACCCCCTCAGGAACCTCTACCTGAAGGAGGCTTTGCAGGCCTTGCTGCAGAAGGAGGCAGTAGAGATGGTGAGGGTTCGAACATCTCTAGCCTTCTTCAACCGACTGTTCATAGTTCCAAAACCAAACCAAAAATGGCGACCAATCTTGGACCTCAGTGCTCTAAACAAATTTTTGAGCGTAAAAACATTCAAAATGGAAACCCCAGAAACAATTCGGATTTCCTTGCAACAGGGGGAATGGGTGACATCGTTGGACTTCAGCGACGCCTATTTCCACATTCCAGTTCATATGCAGTCCCGGAAATATCTCAGGTTCCATTTCCAAAATCAGTCCTATCAGTTCAAGGCCCTTCCCTTCGGCCTCTCCACCGCTCCGATGGAGTTCACTTGTGTGGTCAAAGAGGTCAAGTTAATGGCTCAATCCCGGGGTATAAGGATCCACCAGTACCTAGACGACTGGTTGATTCGAGCCCCTACCAAAGAATCCTGCCACCAGGGCACTCAATCCCTCCTCGCCCTTTGCCAGGAGTTGGGTTGGATAATCAATGTACACAAGTCAGAACTAGAACCCAAACAGACTTTCGAGTTCGTGGGTTACAAGTACGATCTCTCCCAGGGACTGGTCTTACCGACCCAGAACCGGTGGGAGTCGATCCTTCAAAAGTTGGAATCCATCCTATCCAAACCAAGTTGCCGAGTCAGGAACTTCATGTCCCTGATAGGCCTACTTACAGCGACGGAAAAACAGGTTCCCCTGGGGAGACTCCACATGAGACCCATCCAGTGGCACCTAAAACGACATTGGAGAGTTCCAGAATCCCTGGAAAAGGAGATTCCTGTACCAAGGTCACTTCACCCACACCTTCTATGGTGGACCAGGGAGACAAATGTCTTGACAGGACAACCCTTGCACCCTTTGAATCATGCCGTGCAAATCTTTACAGACGCCTCAAAAGAAGGCTGGGGTGCTCACTTAGGAGACTTCACAGCAAGAGGCGTTTGGTCAGTTCCAGAAAGTCATCTTCACATAAACTTCCTGGAACTAAAAGCGGTCTTACTGGCCTTGAAAAGGTTCCAGCACTTGGTACAAGGCAAAGTAGTTCTAGTTGCCACGGACAACACGACAGTTGTGGCATACATCAACAAGGAAGGAGGTATGAGGTCAGGCTCACTTTGTGCCCTTCTATGGCGACTCCTGTGTTGGTGCAATCTGAGACAGGTAGTCCTAAAGGCCAGACACATCCCTGGTCGTCTGAATGTGATTGCAGACAAATTGTCTCGTCAAGGCCAAGTCATTCAGACAGAATGGTCACTGCACCAAGGGGTCTTCGACCTCATAGTTCAGACCTGGCACCGTCCCCAGGTGGACATGTTTGCAACAAAGTACAATTGCAAACTAGCCCAATATGTGTCTCCAGTGCCGGACCCCAATGCTTGGGCAGTGGACGCCCTAACAGTCTCGTGGGAAAACCTGGACATGTATGTTTTTCCCCCAGTATCGTTACTGGGCAAGGTGGTCAGCAAACTGTCGGACCATCTTTACAAGAGAGTGATCCTCATAGCTCCGGGTTGGCCCAACATGCCATGGTTCTGGGACCTGGTGGAACTGTCGTCTCAGATCCCTCTTTGCCTACCCAGTCATCCCGACCTAGTGACACAGCCATTCAACAAGGCGCGTCACAGGAATCTGACCAATCTAAACCTACACGCCTGGCTCCTAGAGCCGAGGCTATCAAGGAGCAAGGGTTCTCTAGTCCAGTGGCGTCACGAATTGAGGCTCCTCAAAGAAGTTCAACCAGAACAGTCTATGAGGCAAAGTGGGCCGTTTTTGTCAGATGGTGTGAATCAAGTCAGGTGGACTTCCGGTCTCCATCTGTCAAACAAATAGCAGATTTTCTCCTGCATCTATTCCAGGAAAAGAATCTCCAACCCAGTACCATTGATGGTTACAGATCGGCCATTGCGGACAAATTAGGAAATTCTTCCTTGAATGTGAGCAAAGATGAAAACCTAACTCGTCTTTTGGACAGTTTTCACAGAGATAGACCAAAGGGTAGGCGAGGAATTCCTTCATGGAATCTCTCTCTCGTTCTACATCAGCTCACCAAACCACCATTTGAGCCTCTCAGAAAGGCCTCATTAAAACATCTGACCTTTAAAACGGTTTTCCTCCTCGCTCTAGGTTCTGAAAAACGTAGGAGCGAAATACACGCTTGGCTGAACAAAAATATTCGACACCAAGCTGACTGGTCAAAAGTGTCCCTTTACCCGTCTCCGATGTTCTTGGCTAAAAACCACTTAGCAAAAGAAGGTCCTTGAAGGAGGACAGGTCACTCTGCCCAGTGAGAGCTCTGCGCTACTATCTGGACAAAACTCAAGATGTCAGACAAGGAAAGGAGCTGGTTTTTGTCTCCTTCAGAAAGGGTTTCACGAAGGATATTTCTCCTGCTACGATCTCGTCTTGGATCAAGCAGACGGTTATCCTTTGCTATGATCTCTCAGATCAGGAGTCTCTAACCCTTCACCAGGTGAAGGCGCATGACGTTAGAGCCTTCGCGGCTTCTAAAGCCTTTCAAGGTGGCATCTCACTAGACCAGATCTTAGCTGCATGCCACTGGAAGTCCCACAACACCTTTACTCAGTTTTATCTTAAAGATGTGGCGTGGGCAGATTTGGAGCTTTTTCACTTAGGTCCAGTGGTGGCTGCACAGCAGATCCACCAATGAACCTTCTTGGCTCCTATTTTGTAAATAGTGTACATAATAATTAAGGTTTTTTACTAGGTTGCCTGAGGCACTGAGTATGAGACCATTATTCCACTCTTACAGGCTAATTGGAATCGTTAGGACTGAACTCTTCTCTCTTCCTCCTCTCAGAGCAGAAAAAAGAGGGGGGGGGGGGGGGGGGGGGGGAATGGCACTGCTTGGTAACTTAAGGAACAGTTGTTAGCTTCTTTATCAGCCGGGCCAGAGGTTACGTGCCTATTTTATAGAGTTCCTTCTAGTCCTTAGGAAGCTGCCCTCCTTCCACTGGGTAGTTATTCTAGCTATCGTCTGTTAGGTAAGATGTATTAACGCAATGAAATTGCAAATTTTAATTAGTAAATTAAATTTTTATTAGTTAATACCTTACCTAACAGACGGGAGATTCCCACCCGGCCTTCCCCGCTTTCAGCTTCAATTAACCTAATTTGGGACGAAAAAGATGCTATGACGTCACGTCCCTCTGGCGAATAAAGCAGGAACTAGGCCACCTGGCGAGTGGAGTGGAGTGTACCGGTCCGGCCGGAGGTGAAACTCAGGACGTCTTTTTCTGGCGTTTGGCGGGACCGGCTAGCGCCGGACAATAGCTATCGTCTGTTAGGTAAGGTATTAACTAATAAAAATTTAATTTACTAATTAAAATTTGCAATTTTGTTGAAATTTTCGACCCATACGGTATCTAAGAAATGTACTCTTGGCAATTTTCAAAAAATTTTCCTCTTCTCAAAAATGGCGGCCATTTTGAATTTTCGTTTTTTTGGCAAAAATAGAAAAACAGAAATTTGCTCCTATCGTCTTAACCGTGCAAGATAGAGTGACTTCGTCAAAATTTTCGACCCAACCAATGCAAAAAGGCATGAAGCTGAAATAATTTACATGTACACTAATAAATATTTAAGCATCATTAATATATTTTACAAATGAAACAGGGTCTTGTAAGACTACTGTACAATTTTGGCAAAAGGTTCATGGGGTGGACATTACACATGATAATATGTGTTCTTCTATGCTATCCTGTTTCTATTCATATGTCGCAGCTACTATCAACAGGGCGTCCTATTTCTAGTTATTTTCATTGTTAAGGCATTTTTTATAGCGTAACATTACGGTATTTACTACCTACCATTCACGGTTCATTATTTCTTCAGGCCTTTCATTTGACATTTCTGGGGTACAGATCCTGGTTTCAGGGTTTTGGGTTCAATTCTGAACCTAGGGTCTCCACTTTCAGCCTTTCCCCACCTTCAAGTCTGGAGGATGGTGGTACATGGCTCTTGGGGGTTGACTTTGTCTTCCACCTTTGGAGATCTATCTCACTGTTACCGGTTTCCTACATTCCAATTTTATGTCAGTCGGTCATTTGGTTTCTCAGTCCATTTTTAGTCCTTTGGCCTCTTTTGTGCATAAGGCCCAGCCTAATCGGGCTGTCTTTTTGGTGCTGGGATTACCTCCTCAAGACCATTTTTGTTAAGGGTCTCTTAGGAAGAGTTTATCAGTTGAATCCAACTGACTTTGCTACTTCCTAGACATAGCTCCATTCATTTTCTAAATATAGGAAATATGTTTTGTTTGGGGTTTGGTGAAAATCTACTGTTATTCAACAGCTTTTTATTGCATTTTCACCATTTCTTAGATCTGACTATCAATGGGCACATCTCCCTTTTGGGTATGTTGGGGTCCCTCTGTCTATAGTTAACCTTTAGGCAGATTTCAGGGACCCTATTCCAACATTTTTGGTGCCAGTCTGTTGGACTTTATGGATGCTTAGGACTTTATCCTTCAATCTTCTCCACAGAAGATTTTCAAGGCTTCCTGTCCAGCAGAATTAGGGAATAAATTTGACTGCTCTTTCCTTTTGATCAGTCTTATTTCTTTCTTAGTCATCCACTTTTTCCAGGCTTAGAAGTTCCTTCGTGAGGCCAGATACTTACTTTCTGTCACTCATTCATTTTGGGATCTTCTCATTCTAAGTTTTATAGGTTGGGTAATTACCCAAATTTACCCTCTAAAACTTAGTTTTGCCAGGTACAAACCCTCTTCAGAGGATTTTTTGGGTTGACTTGCTCAGGTTTCCTGACCTGGGATCTAGCCTGGTGGGGTTCTTAAGACTTCTCTTCCCTAGGCAGAGGTCCTCTGCTATTAGGGGAGATCTGAGATGGACCTTCGGGTCCTTAGTACTGTGGATTTTTTCCTTCAGTACTGTTTTGTTGATCACTTATTCAAGTTGATTGACCAGGCAATACTTCTCATTGGTCTTTTTCATCCACCATGCTTTGGACATCTTTTCAGTGGATCTTCCAGCTCCATTTTAGCTGGTTGATCTATGGCCTTTTTCAGCCATCTTTGCACTTTGTTTTGAGAGATTTCTTTATCCATTTCCCTCACTTGTGCCTAGTCACTTGGTAGGATAATTTGGGTTCTCCTCCCAACTGGGGAGTCTTCTCTCTAACTTAGTGCTTTAGGGATGTGGTTCCTTTCCAGGTTCCAACTTTCTGATGGTGGAATGCCCTCCACAGGCAGAGGCTCAGACTCAACCTCTATCATGGTGTCCTTCAGGAGATAGGAGTGTTTTGTTTTATTCAAACTTTCACTCTTACTTCCAGATCCCTCCACTTGCCAGTGGGAGGTCAACTGATTTCTTCCATTTCATTTGAAATGTTTGGGTGTCAGCCTTTCTTTTTCCAGAAGCCTGGAACTTGGTTTTCACCTTCCAGTGGTCTCTCAGATTCCACTTTTCCTGATTTCATCTTCAGCTTTTTTGCTTCTCCTCAGAAGTATGCTGCTCTTTGTCATTCAGCCTCACACTTGCTGTTCGTAGGAGCAGTTCAAGTGCCTGGGCTCTTTTTTACCTGATTTTCTCAGGGCCCCTTTTTCCTTGACAAAGAGGTAGAAGACGGAAACCAGCATTGGATTAGATGTTTTCCTAGATTTGGATCTTTTCCTGGTTCTCCAAACTATCAGGATGGAAACTTTTCAGTTGATCATTTTCTCACTTCTAATTGGCCAGTGGACCACTTCTCTTCCTCAATATGCCTCCTTTCTCTCCTTTGGTTCACTCTTGTTCAGAGTTTTGCTTTTGGGCAAGGTGTACCACTTTGTGGCAGTGCCTTAGGGCCTAGCCACTAGCCTTTCAGTTTTTACTTCCTTAGTCAAGGAAGTAAGGAAAGTTGGCTTTGAGGTTGGGCATCTCAGTGCACATGTGACTACATATAGGCTCATTAGAGCCAATAGTTGTCAGAGGCTCATTTGGCAACTCTCTTAGAGTTGACATTCAACTTGGAGTGGTTTTTAGTAGGAAGTAAGGACTCCAGGTCTCCTTCCTGGGTCAGGTTCTTAGCCTGTCTTAAGGTGTTCCTCTCAGGGACAAGGTTCTGTCTATTCAGCAGCTCATCCTTTCTCTGCCTTGGAACATATTTAAATTACCTCTCCAGCTGGGCACCTTTATTTCTCTTGGCTTCCATGAAGGTTCATTTAGGATGGTACTATCCTGGGAACTATGCCTTTGCATACCTCCCTTTAATTCTCTAGTTTTTACATCCACTTTCATGGATGTTTCACTTCAGGGTTTGGGAGTTCTTTGTGCTCTTTTGACCACCTAAGGTCCATCTTTGATGTTAGCAGTCCAATCTGTTCATCAGTTCTAGAGCTCATAGCTGTCCTTTTTGCTCAGACATTTGTTCCTGTATTATCCTTTCATCAAAGGATCATCTTTTCCGCCTCAAACAACACGGATGTCTTGTTCTCAAGACATTTGTTCCTCACTTGTCCTTTCCGTAAGGGACACATCAGATAGTTTCAGGTAACACTGTTGTCTATGCTTTCTTTTTTATATCAAGAGAGCTTCCACTCTTGGGACATGTGTATCTATTTTGGCACCTTTTGCCATTATTTTTACAAGAACAAGTCTGTTCTTCCACCTTCTCATGTTCCAGGGGCATGAATCGTTGGCAGATCATCTCTGGAGGTCTTTTCTCACCTTTCATATGAAGTGGTCTCTCTATTCTTGGATCTTCAGATGGTAGTCTCAGACTTCTCATCTGATTTAGATCTCTTTTGCCATGTGATTCAATCACAAGCTGCTCTTGCATGTGCCTCCTGTGCTAGATCCTTGGGCTCTGGCAACAGATGCCCTAGAGTGTTTTGGTTCGGAGTACTTGTTTTACTCATTCCCTCCTTCAGCTCTTTGTCCTCTATGGCCAGGAAGTTAATCAACTTTCAGAGCTGTACCATTCTTCTTGTAGCCTTCCTTGGCAAGTGCCAAGTTTTTGGCCTCCAGATCTCCTTTAAGAAAGCCATTGGCTCTTCCTCTTATTCTTCTATAACAATCTCATCTAGAGTTTTGTTATTAATTTTATGGATTTCCTTTCTTCAAGCTTTCTGGCTGAAGTCTCCTTTAAGAAGAATTTTCACAGGAGGGGACTTGGAGAATTTTTATCCTCCATTACTGTCTATGATGCAATGTGGAACTGCTTCAAAAACTTGTGAGGAACATGGCCACTCTGCCATGCCTTAACTGTCCCTTTCATTGCTGTTTGTTCCTTTTAAGGAATTATTTTCAGACAATAGGGATACAGGTCAGCTCTCTCCAGGTACTACTTGGAGTTGGGTTCTTATAGGGAGCTTGGAAGTCTCTTTTAGAGTTTCTTTAAGTCCACAATAAGGGTAGTCGTCACCTACCTTTTGGTACTTAAACCTTGGTTCTGCAGGCTCTTACCAAGGCTCCTCTTGAACCCTGTTTACTTGCTGAGCCAAGTTTTTCACATATTAGATGGTCTTTCTTACTCCCTTTCTTTGGGAAGGAGAAGGAGTGATTTTGATTCCTTTATTTAAAGGTTTTCTCTCACTCTCTAGGGATGGCCTAAGTCATCCTTAAGTCAGATCTTACTTTCTTGGCTTAAGCCAGTTATCTTCAGAAGGCTCTTCCTGCTTTGACTTTTTGCCTTTGGTCAGGATGACTTAGAGGACCTCTCCTTCCCTACAGTCAGATTCCTAAGATACTATCTATCTAGCTATTCTGACTTTCTTAGGATTTCTTCGTGGTCTTTCTTCTGAAGTTCAAAGAGGGTGATATTGCTGCTCAGACAATATCTTTTTGGATAACATTTTATCCTTTATTCCCTCTAACTCTGTTCCACATGTGAAGGCCCATGATGTTTTTTCCCAGGTTTCATTCTGGTCTCTTCGGTGGTTTCCCACTGCTTCACATCATGGGGGATTCCTCTCGGAATTCTTGCACTTCACTTATTTTCCTTCAGAGATGTTGTTCTTAAGAATCTCTATGATTTCTTAAGTGTAGTGGACTTTTGTTTCCACTCAGCCCATTCATTCTTTTCCACTTAAATTCCTTAATTTAAGTCCTTCTGAAACTTGTAGTTTCAGAAAAGGGGGGTGGCATTTCCCTTTTAGGGAATCTGTTCTTTATCTCTATTTTCAGAACCGTGCTTCTTAGTGCCTCTTGGCATGTTCCTATTCTGAGCACAGTGGCATATTTATGCTCTCTCCTTTGAGCTGACCTAATAGGGTGTAGACAGCATTGCTGAAGTTCTTGCAGTGGTTAATTAAGCGTCCCTGAAAGGGCGCTTATTTGTTTTCGCCTCAGTTTCCTCGCCGCCGCCGCCACCGCCGCATTATGGTCTCCCTTGAATATCTCCCTTATTATTAGAAGGTTTTAAACCATATTTGGCAGTTATATACCTTAGGCGTGGGAAAATTTTTCTGCATGTTTAAATTTGACCTTTATGAAGGTCACATGATCAAAAACTATTTTTTGAAGTACACTTGGTGAAGTTTCAGACCCATAGCTAATTACTCACCTACTGAAAATGAGTAAATGCGAATTATCTCTAAAAGTATTGGAGATAGCCAATTTTTCTCAAATAACTCATTTACCTACTTTTGGGAGAGCTTTCACTTGGTGAAGTTTCAGACCCATAGCTAATTACTCACCTACTCAAAATGAGTAAATGCGAATTATCTCTAAAAGTATTGCAGATAGCCAATTTTTCTCAAATTAATCATTCACCTACTTTTGGGAGAGCTTTCACTTGGTGAAATTTCAGACCCATAGCTAATTACTCGCCTACTCAAAATGAGTAAATGCGAAGTATCGCTAAAACTATTGCAGATAGCGAATTTTTCTCAAATAACTCATTCACCTACTTTTGGGAGAGCTTTCACTTGATGAAGTTTCAGACCCATAGCTAATTACTCACCCACTCAAAATGAGTAAATGCGAATTATCTGTAAAAGTATTGCAGATAGCCAATTTTTCTCAAATAACTCCTTCATCTACTTTTGGGAGAGCTTTCACATGGTGAAGTTTCAGACCCATAGATAATTACTCACCTACTCAAAATGAGTAAATGCGAATTATCGCTAAAAGTATTGCAGATAGCCAATTTTTCCCAAATAACTCATTCACCTACTTTTGGGAGAACTTTCACTTGTTGAAGTTTCACACCTATAGCTAATTACTCACCTACTCAAAATGAGTAAATGTGAATTATCGCTAAAAGTATTGCAGATAGCCAATTTTTCTCAAATAACTCATTCACCTACTTTTGGGAGAACTTTCACTTGGTGAAGTTTCACACCTATAGCTAATTACTCACCTACTCAAAATGAGTAAATGTAAATTATCGCTAAAAGTATTGCAGATAGCCAATTTTTCTCAAATAACTCATTCACCTACTTTTGGGAGAACTTTCACTTGGTGAAGTTTCAGACCCATAGCTAATTACTCACCTACTCAAAATGAGTAAATGCGAATTATCTCTAAAAGTATTGCAGATAGCCAATTTTTCTCAAATAACTCATTCACCTACTTTTGGGAGAGCTTTCACTTGATGAAGTTTCAGACCCATAGCTAATTACTCACCTACTCAAAATGCGTAAATGCGAATTATCGCTAAAAGTATTGCAGATAGCCAATTTTTCTCAAATAACTCATTCACCTACTTTTGGGAGAACTTTCACTTGGTGAAGTTTCAGACCCGTAGATAATTACTCACCTACTCAAAATGAGTAAATGCGAATTATCTCTAAAAGTATTGGAGATAGTCAATTTTTCTCAAATAACTCATTTACCTACTTTTGGGAGAGCTTTCACTTGGTGAAGTTTCAGACCCATAGCTAATTACTCACCTACTCAAAATGAGTAAATGCGAATTATCTCTAAAAGTATTGCAGATAGCCAATTTTTCTCAAATTAATCATTCACCTACTTTTGGGAGAGCTTTCACTTGGTGAAGTTTCAGACCCATAGCTAATTACTCGCCTACTCAAAATGAGTAAATGCGAAGTATCGCTAAAACTATTGCAGATAGCGAATTTTTCTCAAATAACTCATTCACCTACTTTTGGGAGAGCTTTCACTTGATGAAGTTTCAGACCCATAGCTAATTACTCACCCACTCAAAATGAGTAAATGCGAATTATCTGTAAAAGTATTGCAGATAGCCAATTTTTCTCAAATAACTCCTTCATCTACTTTTGGGAGAGCTTTCACATGGTGAAGTTTCAGACCCATAGATAATTACTCACCTACTCAAAATGAGTAAATGCGAATTATCGCTAAAAGTATTGCAGATAGCCAATTTTTCCCAAATAACTCATTCACCTACTTTTGGGAGAACTTTCACTTGGTGAAGTTTCACACCTATAGCTAATTACTCACCTACTCAAAATGAGTAAATGTGAATTATCGCTAAAAGTATTGCAGATAGCCAATTTTTCTCAAATAACTCATTCACCTACTTTTGGGAGAACTTTCACTTGGTGAAGTTTTAGACCCATAGCTAATTACTCACCTACTCAAAATGAGTAAATGCGAATTATCTCTAAAAGTATTGCAGATAGCCAATTTTTCTCAAATAACTCATTCACCTACTTTTGGGAGAGCTTTCACTTGGTGAAGTTTCAGACCCATAGCTAATTACTCACCTACTCAAAATGCGTAAATGCGAATTATCGCTAAAAGTATTGCAGATAGCCAATTTTTCTCAAATAACTCATTCACCTACTTTTGGGAGAACTTTCACTTGGTGAAGTTTCAGACCCGTAGATAATTACTCACCTACTCAAAATGAGTAAATGCGAATTATCGCTAAAAGTATTGCAGATAGCCAATTTTTCCCAAATAACTCATTCACCTACTTTTGGGAGAACTTTCACTTGTTGAAGTTTCACACCTATAGCTAATTACTCACCTACTCAAAATGAGTAAATGCGAATTATCTCTAAAAGTATTGGAGATAGTCAATTTTTCTCAAATAACTCATTTACCTACTTTTGGGAGAGCTTTCACTTGGTGAAGTTTCAGACCCATAGCTAATTACTCACCTACTCAAAATGAGTAAATGCGAATTATCTCTAAAAGTATTGCAGATAGCCAATTTTTCTCAAATTAATCATTCACCTACTTTTGGGAGAGCTTTCACTTGGTGAAGTTTCAGACCCATAGCTAATTACTCGCCTACTCAAAATGAGTAAATGCGAAGTATCGCTAAAACTATTGCAGATAGCGAATTTTTCTCAAATAACTCATTCACCTACTTTTGGGAGAGCTTTCACTTGCTTATTACTCACCCACTCAAAATGAGTAAATGCGAATTATCTGTAAAAGTATTGCAGATAGCCAATTTTTCTCAAATAACTCCTTCATCTACTTTTGGGAGAGCTTTCACATGGTGAAGTTTCAGACCCATAGATAATTACTCACCTACTCAAAATGAGTAAATGCGAATTATCGCTAAAAGTATTGCAGATAGCCAATTTTTCCCAAATAACTCATTCACCTACTTTTGGGAGAACTTTCACTTGGTGAAGTTTCACACCTATAGCTAATTACTCACCTACTCAAAATGAGTAAATGTGAATTATCGCTAAAAGTATTGCAGATAGCCAATTTTTCTCAAATAACTCATTCACCTACTTTTGGGAGAACTTTCACTTGGTGAAGTTTTAGACCCATAGCTAATTACTCACCTACTCAAAATGAGTAAATGCGAATTATCTCTAAAAGTATTGCAGATAGCCAATTTTTCTCAAATAACTCATTCACCTACTTTTGGGAGAGCTTTCACTTGGTGAAGTTTCAGACCCATAGCTAATTACTCACCTACTCAAAATGCGTAAATGCGAATTATCGCTAAAAGTATTGCAGATAGCCAATTTTTCTCAAATAACTCATTCACCTACTTTTGGGAGAACTTTCACTTGGTGAAGTTTCAGACCTGTAGATAATTACTCACCTACTCAAAATGAGTAAATGCGAATTATCGCTAAAAGTATTGGAGATAGCCAATTTTTCTCAAATAACTTATTCACCTACTTTTGGGAGAGCTTTCACATGGTGAAGTTTCAGACCCATAGCTAATTACTCACCTACTGAAAATGAGTAAATGCGAATTATCGCTAAAAGTATTGCAGATAGCCAATTTTTCTCAAATAACTCATTCATCTACTTTTGGAAGAGCTTTCACATGGTGAAGTTTCAGACCCGTAGATAATTACTCACCTACTCAAAATGAGTAAATGCGAATTATCTCTAAAAGTATTGCAGATAGCCAATTTTTCTCAAATAACTCATTCACCTCATTTTGGGAGAGCTTTCACTTGGTGAAGTTTCACACTCATAGCTAATTACTCACCTACTCAAAATGAGTAAATGCAAATTTTCGCTAAAAGTATTGCAGATAGCCAATTTTTCTCAAATAACTCATTCACCTACTTTTGGGAGAGCTTTCACTTTAACAGCAAAACTCTTCAATTTAAAGGAGTTTTGTCAAATATGTTGTTCACCTACTTTTTGATGTAGTGCGGCGGGAGATCATACCACGGCAGTGGTCTTGTCTTCTTAAGTATTGCATTTAGAGCTATAAAATGTACTGGGAGGTAATAGGAAACCATATGTGGAGAGTCTAAATAGCCCGTCAGTTTTACCCCACGGCCCCCCCCCCCCTTATGGGTCAAACTGGGGTCATAAAATAGCTGATTTTGAGTTTTTGCCTTATATCTCCTTTATTGTTGCTTTTATAGCTTCAGAATGTATTAAGAGGTATTGGGAAAGCGTATATGGAGAGTCTAAATAGCCGGTCAGTTTTACCCCCCGACCCCCCCTTATGGGTCAAACTGGGGTCATAAAATAGCCGATTTTGAGTTTTTGCCTTTATCTCCTTTATTGTTGCTTTTATAGCTTCAGAATATATTAAGAGGTATTGGGAAAGCATATGTAGAGAGTCTAAATAGCCGGTCAGTTTTACCCCCTGGCCCCCCCTTATGGGTCAAACTGGGGTCATAAAATAGCTGATTTTGAGTTTTTGCCTTATATCTCTTTTATTGTTGCTTTTATAGCTTCAGAATGTATTAACAGGTATTGGGAAAGCATATATGGAGAGACTAAATAGCCGGTCAGTTTTACCCCCCGACCCCCCCTTATGGGTCAAACTGGGGTCATAAAATAGCTGATTTTGAGTTTTTGCCTTTATCTCCTTTATTGTTGCTTTTATAGCTTCAGAATATATTAAGAGGTATTGGGAAAGCATATGTAGAGAGTCTAAATAGCCGGTCAGTTTTACCCCCTGGCCCCCCCTTATGGGTCAAACTGGGGTCATAAAATAGCTGATTTTGAGTTTTTGCCTTATATCTCTTTTATTGTTGCTTTTATAGCTTCAGAATGTATTAACAGGTATTGGGAAAGCATATATGGAGAGACTAAATAGCCGGTCAGTTTTACCCCCCGACCCCCCCTTATGGGTCAAACTGGGGTCATAAAATAGCCGATTTTGAGTTTTTGCCTTTATCTCCTTTATTGTTGCTTTTATAACTTCAGAATATATTAAGAGGTATTGGGAAAGCATATGTGGAGAGTCTAAATAGCCGGTCAGTTTTACCCCCCGGCCCCTCCTTATGGGTCAAACTGGGGTCATAAATAGCTGCTTTGGAGTTTTTGCCTTATATCTCCTTTATTGTTGCTTTTATAGATTCAGACTGTATTAAGAGGTATTGGGAAAGCATATGTGGAGAATCTAAATAGCCGGTCAGTTTTATCCCCCCCCCCCCCTGCCCCCTTATGGGTCAAACTGGGGTCATAAAATAGTTGCTTTGGAGTTTTGCCTTATATCTCCTTTATTGTTGCTTTTATACCTTCAAAATGTATTAAGAGGTATTGGGAAAGCATATGTGGAGAGACTAAATAGCCGCTCAGTTTTATCCCCCGGCCCCCCCTTATGGGTCAAACTGGGGTCATAAAATAGCTGATTTTGAGTTTTTGCCTTATATCTCCTTTATTGTTGCTTTTATAGCTTCAGAATGTATTAAGAGGTATTGGGAAAGCATACGGTGTAGCTTTGTGCATTCTTAGCTTTACAGCATGCTTATTAAAATCACAAAGCATTTTAAACTTTAAGGGACGCTTCGCTTTTGTTAGCAAAAGCATTCCTCTAGTTCTACTCACTTAACACAGTAGAGTTTTTTTCTTCAGCACAGAGGTTTTGGGTTCAATTGCACCAGGAACTATCCTCTATGCAATTTAACCTTAGAGTGGTTTTCTTCAGTCTGTCTTTCCCACCATCCTTCCATGTGGGTATTCAACCCAAGTGTTTTCATAAGGTAGAGTATATTACATTTTTATGAAATAAAATTTTGCATTTTTAAATGTAAAATACATTTTTATTGCGTTAATACATCCTATCCAATGGACAATTTGCTAAACCGGTCGGCGCAGATCGGCCCGCCAAACGTCAGAAAAAGACGTTCTGTGTTTCCACCGGCTGGCCGGTCCGTAGTACTGTGCACTCCCCAGATGGCGCCTCGTACTTCCTTCCTGTCTAGACGTCATAGCATCTTTTTCGTTTGGCGCGTGTACTGTGCAGACGTGTTTTCAACAATCTCCAGATATTTTAAGGAAAGTGTGGAGTATGACGGATTTTCAACCTTATTTCCCAATATTTTACTTTAGAAGTGTTATCTACATGTCAAGCACGGATATACATAATAAAATCTGCTGGAAACGCTTCCTAGTTGACTCAATTTAGTGTTGATGATAGGGCAGTAATCGACGAGACATATGAAGGCAGCCATTTTTTCTAGTTTCCTCCCATTCAACAATTGTGTTGTTAGGGGCGGATCGACAATATTTAGAAAGAAATGGACATACTACTTACAGGTTTTTTGTTTTTATTATCCGTGTCTTTTGTTTGAATGTACCTTCTATAGCCTTCCAGCTAAAATCACGGGGAACTTCAGTCTATGTATTTTTGAACACTGTAAATAGAAGGAATTCCCCAAACAAGAGATGCATTCTTCAGATTTCTTCAGAGCGCACTGGTACCGACTTCTCTGCTGTATAGCATCAGTCACACCAGCCTAGCTCGAGTATTTAGTGTTTTTTCATCAGAAGCAAGAGATGAATTCTTCAGATTTCTTCAGAGAATCACTCTCAATCCCACCTTTGTGGACCCGGCACTTGTGTCGGTAATAAGGGTAGTGGATGGCCAGGACACTGGTTTGAGTGCACAGCCGGCTGAGCAACCGACTTCAGACCGGCACCGACCAGGACTTCATCTTCAGAGCGCACTGGTCCAGGCTTCGGTGTTTTTAAAGCTTCAGCCGACCGGCCAGCCCAAAAGAACGCGCCCTCTGACGTCATATCCAGTCAGCCAATCGCATGTCCTCCCGACCAAATCATGAAGCTGGTCACGTGTTTTCACCGACCAGGAAGGTCGGAGTGCGTTCTTCAGAACTCACGTCTACTGTGATTCCAGTCCCTGCTTTGCAGACCCGGCATTGTTGTCGGTAGTGGGGTTTTGTGGACTGTAAAGTTGCCGGTAAAGCATCACACAAAGAACGCGAATACTGACGTCATCTCCAGTTAACCAATCGCGTGTCCTTCCGACCAAATCACGAAGCTGGTCACGTGTTTTCATCGACCAGGAAGGTCGGAACTGCGTTCTTCACAACTTACGTCTACTGTGATACCAGTCCCTCTCTCCGGCCTTCGTTGTCGGTAGTGGGGTTTGTGGATTAGCAGAATACTGCGCATTTGCATGTTTAAGTATCACAAAAGAACGCGACAACTGACGAGCTCCAATCAGCCAATCGCGCGTCTTTCCGACCAGCAAGCTGGTCACGTGACACACCGAACAACAAGTGCTTCTAAATATAGCTCACTAGGGCTTTCCCAGCAACTGTCAAATATACAAGTAAGATGTGCGATTAAAGGAAATACTTTAATTAATGGAGGAAACATACAGCAAGCTGAATTCAACACAAAAGATAGTTGCAAGCCTTGTACACTTGCTTCAAGAACTGGTTACAGAGTGTACTGACTGGTACTGGCTACACAGTCTTGTACACTTGCTTCAACCTACCAGTTACAAAGTCTACTGACAGGGGGCTGGCTACACAGTCCTTACTGTACAGTGCTTCACCCCAACTGGTTACATAAAAAAGCTGGCTAAATATAGACCAGTAGCTGTCTAAATTCATTGGTGACCCCAGCCTGCCAGTTTTGTGCCGGTTACAGAGACTTACTGTTTACAGTAAATTACCGCTTATGGAGTCCTGGTACCGGACAGAGTTGCCTAAGGTAGATTTGGTTACAGAAAATTCTTAGACCAATCAGTGGCCTTGGTGATATGACAGTGTCCCCAGCTACTGCCAGGCAACCTTCCCTTATCACACCTTTCAACAGTCTGTTATCAGTGCTGAACTTGACTGGTAGATAATAGATTTCACCTTTACAAACACAGACCTGAATAACCAGCATGAAAAGAAATAGGTCTTATCAACAAAAAAAAAAAAAAGAAAAAAGAAAAAAGGTGGTCGATAGTCAGACAAGTTCTTCATCATGTCCGGCCAAGGGTCAGCCATCTCGATTACTGTGTAAATGCTGCACCTTGCAGGATGCTGGCCTGGGGCAAGAGTCTTTTAAATGTGAAAAGTTGTGTCAGCCCCACCAGATCGGACCACAGCAAGAACAGAGAGACTGTTTTCTCGGATCATTGTCACCAGACCGGACCAGTGTCCGGAGGCCGGAGGGACAGAAATGTTTGTCAGACTAGCAAATGTCCCAAATGTGGCACACATCTGTCTGTAGGGTCCAGACTAACCACGTTTCGGAACTTAGGAAGCCTTGGGCTGGACCCTAGGTAGTACAAATGTTGAAGGAGGGCTACACTCTCCCTTTCCAGTCAAGACAAAGCTTGACAAGGTCACCCAAATTATCAACGGCTATGCACATCTTTACAGGAACCTATATTGGTTAGAAGCATTACATCAGCTTATGGACAAAGAATGGTGCAGTCGAGCCAGTTCAAAATCTCTGGGCTTCTTCAACCTTTCTTGGTTCCAAAACCACACAACCTTTCGGAGACCATCAGGACCTCCCTCCAACAAGTGGAGTGGGTTACCTCAATAGATTTCAAGGACACCTACTTCCATATACCTATACAGGAACAATCCAGGAAATACCTGAGATTTCATATACAAGGCTCTTCCATTCGGTTTGCCCACAGCACCCATGGAGTTCACTGTGATACCAAAGGAGGTGAAACTGATGGCTATACACAAGGGTTTAAGAATCCACCAGTACCTAGGCTGGTTGGCGAGAGCCAGATCCCACCAGGCTTGTCTCCAACATACACAGGAACTAGTAAAAATGTGTCAGCAATTGGGTTGGCTGGTTAACTTAGAGAAATCAGAGCTGGAGCCCAAACAAGACTTCGATTTGTAGGCTACCAGTTCGACCTCAGGTCTGGTTGGGTCCGACTGACTCCGGACCAGTGGCAGAACCTTCAAGAGAAAATACTGAAACTGCTATCCCTACCGGCTTGCCCGGTCCGGGAATTCATGCCCTTGATAGGTTTGCTATCAGCTACAGAAAAGCAAGTTCATCTAGGCCGACTTCATATAAGACCCAGTCAGTGGCATCACTGGAAGGTACCAGAATCACTAGAAAAGGTGATCCCAATCACCAGGTCCCTGCATCCCCATTTGCAATGGTGACTGAAGGAAGACAATGTCCTTACAGGCCAACCATTACACCCAATATAACATGCTCTGCAAATATTTACAGACGCATCAATAGAAGGGTGGGGCGCTCACTTAGATGAGCACACTGGAAGAGGAGCCTGCTCACTTCCGGTAAGCAAGCTGCATATAAACTATCCAGAACTAAAAGCAATCTTTCTGGCCTTAAAAGAGTTCCAAGACCTTTGCTCAAACAAGATACCGGTAGTACTTGTAGCAACCGACAACACCACAGTAATGTCATACATAAACAAGGAAGGAGGCATTAGGTCGGGCCCACTTTGTACCCTACTATGGAGGATCTTGACCTGGTGTACCAGGAAACAAGTGACTCTAAAGCCCGACACATTCCAGGCCCGCTGAATGTGGTAGCAGACAAGCTACCCAGGCTAGGCCAGACCATCCAAGAGTGGTTTCTCCTTCCAGAGGTCTTCCACTCCATATGCAGCAGGTGGCACCAGCCCAAAATAGACTTATTTGCCACGAGGTTCAACCATAAGTTGCCTCTGTTTGTGTCACCGGTACCGGATCCCCTGGCCACAGCAGTGGATGCGCTCAGTCGGCCATGATAGGATCTGAAAGCATACACCTTCCCACCATCAGCCATATTGGGCAAAGTGGTGGAGAAGTTGCAAGAGAATCATTCTGATTGCTCCGGGGTGGCCCAACATGCCTTGGTTTTGGGATCTAGTGGCCATCAGTTCCCCCAGAAGTCCCCCCAAAAGCAGTCAAGCACCAGACAGAGGGTAATAGGAATTTTGTTATACAATAACAATAATAAGAGATAAGTAAGATTACATAACTAAAACTACCAGTACTTTACAGATCCAATATATATATATACACAGAATCAGAATCATGATCATACACAATTGATCTACATGAGTACATATTAACTTAATACATAAGACTACATTATAGATATATGGTTAACCATGTAAATACACACAGAGTAATGAGAGTCACCATGACATAAGTTGAAGTTAACAAATATAAGCCAAAAACGGAGTTAACACTTATAAGCCAAAAACAGGTGACTCAAAAGACTTTAAGTTAAGACAGAAAATTTTCAAACTTAAAGGTTATAATTAAGTAAGTAATTAAAAACAATCTAAGGTCACCATAAACTAATTAGAGTATAGAAAGCCAAAGTTACATGGAAGCCAAAGAAAGGTGACCATAAAATTTTAAACTACAATTTAATATGATTATAAAGAAAGGGGAAGGCCGAGCCCCCCAAATTAGATAAACTTAAGATGTACCAAAATTTTAGATTGAGTGAAATGATACTATGCAGAACAATTATCATTCATGTAAATTCCTCTAAACATGAATATTGACGCTATGTAAATGTATACAAATAACTGTCAACTAAAATTAACATAAACTAACTTGATAAAAATATAGGTAGAATACATAAAATATGGCATGCACAATAAAAATAAAACTGTCTTTTAACTGATCACACTATGAAAGCATGCCAAAGCTATATAATTGTAGTAACATAGTGATAACAGTTAACCGGGACCTGAGTTAACAGGGAGTTGATTGGCTATAATTAACATGCAGAAATGCCTTATGATAATAGGGAGGGAGGGAGGGCAACAAAATTTCGTTTACACAGTTCTGGCTCCAAAACTAAACTGAGGAGCCAGAATTCAATTTTTATGTCAGCTAACTTGTCAGTCAGATGACATTATGTCGTCACTCTGCGGCGTGGGCGTACGCGTCCGCGTGAACAACTTCTCCTCCAAAACTACAAGGCCTAGAGACGTGCTGTTTTTTTTAAAAGATACCTTATCTATCGAGGATGAAAAATTGTTCAAGGCATGCAAATCTGTCTGTTCGTCTGTTTGCTAGAGACATTACAAGGGGGGTACCCCCACCAAAAGTGTGAAAATTTCAACACTTAATCACAATTTTCTCAGTGACTATTGCAGGGATTTCTCTCATATCTTGCATATATGTACTAGGCCAGAGGTAGATTCTCTTGTGTGAGTATGAGACCTGGATCTGTCTTACTTTTTTTTAAATAAATTTTTTTAATAATTTTTAATGCATTAAAATTCATGAAATCATGCACAAAATCATTTATAACTTGAAAAGTGTTACATTTAGAGCATTTTGTTAAAATATGTTATTCAGCTACTTTTTTCATAGCTACAATATGGTGAGTAAGTTGGGTGCCTGTCTCAATAGCTAAGTGAGTAATAGCTACTTTTGGGCTTTTCAGTAACTTCCATCATGAGTAGAATCACTTGTAACTTAAAAACTATTGCATTTAGAGAATTTCGTATAAATATGTTATTCAGCTACTTTTGGGTCAGCTATAACATAGTAAAATTTTAGACCTGTAGCTCATGGCATAGCTGAGTAATAGCTACTTTTAGGTTACCACTGTTGAGTAAATCGCTTATAACTTCAAAACTATTGCATTTAGAGAATTTCGTATAAATATGTTATTCAGCTACTTTTGGGTCAGCTATAACATAGTAAAATTTCAGACCTGTAGCTCATGGCATAGCTGAGTAATAGCTACTTTTAGGTTATCACTGTTGAGTAAATCGCTTATAACTTGGAAACTATTGCATTTACAGTATTTTGTTTCATATGTTATTCACCTATTTTGGGGTCAGCTATAACATATTGAAGTTTCAGATCTGTGGCTCATTGCATAGCTGAGTAATAGCTACTTTGAAGTTCTCACTATTGAGTAAATCACTTGTAACTTAAAACCTATTGCATTTAGAGAATTTCGTATAAATATGTTATTCAGCTACTTTTGGGTCAGCTATAACATAGTAAAATTTCAGACCTGTAGCTCATTGCATAGCTGAGTAATAGCTACTTTTAGGTCATCACTATTGAGTAAATCAGTTGTAACTTGAAAACTATTGCATTTACAGTATTTTGCTTAAATATGTTGTTCACCTACTTTTGGGTCAGCTATAACATAGTAAAATTTCAGACCTGTAGCTCATTGCATAGCTGAGTAATAACTACTTTGAGGTTCTCACTATGGAGTATATCAGTTGTAATTGCAAAACTATTGCATTTAGAGAATTTCGTATAAATATGTTATTCAGCTACTTTTGGGCCAGCTATAACATAGTGAAATTTCAGATCTGTAGGTCATGGCATAGCTGAGTAATAGCTACTTTGAAGTTCTCACTATTGAGTGAATCAGTTGTAATTGGAAAACTATTGCATTTAGAGAATTTCGTATAAATATGTTATTCAGCTACTTTTGGGTCAGCTATAACATAGTAAAATTTCAGACCTGTAGCTCATGGCATAGCTGAGTAATAGCTACTTTTAGGTCATCACTATTGAGTAAATCAGTTGTAACTTCAAAACTATTGCATTTACAGTATTTTGCTTAAATATGTTGTTCACCTACTTTTGGGTCAGCTATAACATAGTAAAATTTCAGACCTGTAGCTCATTGCATAGCTGAGTAATAACTACTTTGAGGTTCTCACTATTGAGTAAATCAGTTGTAATTGCAAAACTATTGCATTTAGAGAATTTAATATAAATATGTTATTCAGCTACTTTTGGGTCAGCTATAACGTAGTAAAATTTCAGACCTGTAGCTCATGGCATAGCTGAGTAATAGCTACTTTTAGGTCATCACTTTTGAGTAAATCAGTTGTAGCTTGAAAACTATTGCATGTACAGTATTTTGCTTAAATATGTTGTTCACCTACTTTTGGGTCAGCTATAACATAGTAAAATTTCAGACCTGTAGCTCATGGCATAGCTGAGTAATAGCTACTTTGAGGTTATCACTGTTGAGTAAATCGCTTATAACTTGGAAATTATTGCATTTAGAGTATTTTGTTTCAATATGTTATTCACCTATTTTGGGGTCAGCTATAACATAGTGAAGTTCCAGACCTGTGACTCATTGCATAGCTGAGTAATAGCTACTTTGAGTTCTCAATGTTGAGTAAATCACTTATAATTTGAAAACTTTGCATTTAGAGAAGTTAGTATAAATATGTTATTCAGCTACTTTTGGGTCAGCTATAACATAGTAAAATTTCAGACCTGTAGCTCATGGCATAGCTGAGTAATAGCTACTTTTAGGTTATCACTGTTGAGTAAATCACTTATAACTTGGAAACTATTGCATTTAGAGTATTTTGTTGTAATATGTTATTCACCTATTTTGGGTAGTGGTTCTACGATTCGACGGAAAATCGATTCGACGTCTATTTAAAAGTTTCGATGTAGAAAATCAATTCTCATTTTAAGAATCGATTGTGAATCGAAAGTAAGATAATTTATAAACCACCTAATTTTCCCTTTTTCTACAGATATTTAACATTTTATTTTCGTAACATTTGTTTACATTATCTGCCATGTTTCTTTGACTGGTATCTACTTCCTGTTGGTTACAACTAAAACTCAAAATTTCTTTACGTATTTAGAAGATCTTTTAATACAATAAACTAAGTTCAACCTAAATTAAATTTAACTTTCATTGCTTCATACACAACATGCATATTCCCTATAAATGGGGAATAACAACCTTGGCCATAAATCAAGTGGAGAGAGATCACAGTACTGTAATACTTAAGCAGTCTGCCATGAATATTTTTGACAAATTTTGTTGAACAAGAAAACTGAAATGTTTACTACATTGCCATACTTAGAATTTTACAGTATCTAAGAAATTATAATTATATGAAATGAATAGATCATGAAGATCTGCTTAGAAAGGGAAATTCATGGAATATTGTTTTCAGGATGAGAGAAATTTAACAGAATAATAGACAAATGCTTTACAGTAAGAGAAAGAGTGAGGGATATCTGACTTCATTGAAGCTGGTGGGAGATACTTAGCCTTGCCACAGGCATTTATATGTATAAAGAAGGCTTAACTGTTTGACTGCATTATGAGTATTTTTCATAATGTTCTCATACACTTACTTAAGCTAGCTTGCTGAGGAGACTCCCAGATGAGAAAGGCCTTTGATACAGTGTGCATTATGGCAAAAATATTTCACGTTTGCATTATGGTTCAGACAGCCTGGAAGGCCAGGCTAGGAGATATTTTCAGTTTGAAGTAAAATTAGGAAAGAAAAAAGATATGTGTTATAAAAACAGTACACCTGTGTTGCTAACTTGGGAAGGTTTTAACTCAGGACACCCATGTACTGAAACATATACAAGTGCTAAATACATAAAATAACTGCACCATCCATGTATCACTGATATACAACTATTTATGTCATATATATGCTGCTTTGAGAAATTTTTATCATATTATTCCTGAGATAAGAGTCCCATTTTCCAGACCCCATCTAACACACATATACTTGAGTGACAATGCTGAAATACATGTTCACTTGTGCCAGACTGTTTCATATAATCTAGTATATATTACAAAATATCAATATTGACCAGAAAAAATAAAAGTCACTCTTCCATTTGATTAATGAAAATAGCATGTCTTTGAAAAGTGTCCCAAAGAAGCATTTTATGCAGGATAATTTTCAGAAGCTGCTTGGCAGTCACTGTTCTTGACATATGATAAGGATAAGCAGATATTCTATTCTTCTTTGTTGTATATGTACACTGTTTGTTAAAAAGAGTGTCCTGAGTTCACAACATGGGTGTACCACAAAGTGATGTTGAACAAAAGGGGTTGAAATATTGTTTATTTTAAGCATGATTGGTTGCTAATCTGCTGAAGTTACATTCAAACACTGTAAATGATTTAGCTGATGAAAAGGGAGAATGAAAATTGCTAAGGTCACCTTAGTAGATAATTATATTATTGCTAACACACATATTTGTTGACTCTTCAACCTATTGGTTTCCTAACATAGCCCCTTCCCTACCCCAAACAAATAACCTGGATTTTTTCACCACTGACCTATTGGAAGACTATTGTTATTATATTTGGTTAAAAAAGAATATTCTGTCTTTCTTACAAAGCAAGCAGAAAAACGATTATAATCGATAATCGATCACTTAGAATTACCGATTAATCGATTCTGATTTTTTAGACCGATTCCTAACACTAATTTTGGGGTCAGCTATAACATAGTGAAGTTCCAGACCTGTGACTCATTGCATAGCTGAGTAATAGCTACTTTGAGTTCTCAATGTTGAGTAAATCACTTATAATTTGAAAACTATTGCATTTAGAGAATTTAGTATAAATATGTTATTCAGCTACTTTTGGGTCAGCTATAACATAGTAAAATTTCAGACCTGTAGCTCATGGCATAGCTGAGTAATAGCTACTTTTAGGTTATCACTGTTGAGTAAATCACTTATAACTTGGAAACTATTGCATTTAGAGTATTTTGTTGCAATATGTTATTCACCTATTTTCGGGTCAGCTATAACATAGTGAAGTTCCAGACCTGTGGCTCATTGCATAGCTGAGTAATGGCTACTTTGAAGTTCTCACTGTTGAGTAAAATCACTTGTAATTGGAAAACTATTGCCTTTACAGAAATTTGTGCAAATATGTTATTCAGCTACTTTTGGGTCAGCTATAACATAGTGAAATTACAGACCTGTAGCTCATGGCACAACTGAGGAATAGCTATTCTCAGGCACTGACTGTTGAGTAAATCGGCTATAACTTGAAAAATATTGCATTTGGAGTATTTTGTTAAAATATATTGTTCACCTACTTTTGGGTTAGCTATTACATAGTGAAATTACAGACCTATAGCTCATGGCATAGCGGAGCAATAGCTATTTTCAGGTTCTCACTATTGAGTAAATCAGTTGTAACTTGAAAACTATTGCATTTACAGTATTTTACTTAAATATGTTGTTCACCTACTTTTAGGTCAGCTATAACAGAGCAAAAATTCAGACATGTAGCTCATTGCATAGCTGAGTAATAGTTACTTTGAGGTTCTCACTCTTGAGTAAATCAGTTGTAACTTGAAAACTATATCATTTAGAGTATTTTGTTAAATATGTTATTCACAGACGTTTTGGTCAGCTATAACATAGTGAAATTGCAGACCTCTATGTCATGGCATAGCTGAGCAATAGCTTCTTTCAGGTTCTCACTGTTGAGTAAATCATTGTATCCAACCTGTAGGAAATCATGGGCTGGGAATCTGTTAATATGGTCTGATTTGACCTTGGAACCCTCCTTCAAGGTCAAATGAGGATAGCCAAACATAAAAGTGCTTATAACTCGCTTATTATTGTCCTAGAGGTTTGGAATGAAAACCAACCTATAGAAAATCATGAGCTGGGAATTTTTTGGTGTGGTCGGATTTCACCTTGGACCCCTCCTTCAAGGTCAAATGAGGATAGCCAAACTTAAAAGTGCTTATAACTCGCTTATTATTGGTCCTAGAGGTTTGGAATGGAAAACCAACATATAGAAAATCATGGGCTGGGAATCTTTTGGTGTGGTCGGATTTCACCTTAGACCCCTCCTTCCAGGTCAAACGAAGATAGCCAAACTTAAAGTGCTTATAACTCGCGTATTATTGGTCTTGGAGGTTTGGGATGGTAAACCAACATATAGGAAATCATGGGCTGGGATTCTTTTGGTGTGGTCAGATTTGACCTGGGACCCCTCCTTCAAGGTCAATTAAGGATAGCCAAACTTACAATTGCTTAGAACTCGCTTATTGTTGGTCCTACAGGTTTGGGATGGTAAACAAGCTACAGGAAATCATGGGCTGGGAATTTTTTTGTGTGGTCGGATTTGACCTTGGACCCCTCCTTCAAGGTCAAACAAGGATAGCCAAACTTAAAAAGTGCCTATGACTCACTTATTATTGGTCCGAGAGGTTTGGGATAGTAAACCATCCTAAATTCTTTGGCTGGGAATCTTATGGTATGGTCAGATTTGACCTTTGGACCCCTTCTTCATGGTCGAACGAGGATATTGCATTTATAGTATTTCTTTAAATATTTTTAACCTACTTTTTACACTTAAACAATTACCTTGTTACTTTATTTCATAATACCATTTGCAGGGCACAACTTTTTTGTCCTTTTCTTCTGTCAACTTCGGAATATCTTTCGAACATGCTGTTCAGTTACCATTTACTGTATTTCTGTACAGCCCTTTCCCTGATAATTATGCTTTCCTCTCATTATCACCATCACAAATCAAAAACATTCAGTCAGCTGACACAGTGCCCGTTCACGGGCACTCTCCTCTTGTTCATAAGGGCAAACAGCCCTACCAATCAGGGGCTAGAGTTACTGCATTCCTAGAAACGACCTTATGCATATTCATGAAGTAATTCCCACCAAGCCTTCTGGCCTATATTCCCCCAATTAATTTGAATGTTACTAGGGAGTTACCAGGACCACAGGAATTCCCCCCAAAATGAACCCAAAGACTGAAGCCCAAGAACTTAAGGTAGGGGCCAAAGGAACTGACCCCCCGAGTGCCTGAACACTCAGGAAGACAGTTCCCCCAGAAGTCCCCCCCAATAGCAGCCAAGCACCAGGCAGAGGGTAATAGTAATTTTATTATACAGTAACAATAGTAAGTAATACGTAAGATTACATAACTAAAACTACCAGTACTTTACAGATCCAATATATATATACACAGAATCAGAATCATGATCATACACAATTGATCTACATGAGTACATATTAACTTAATACATAAGACTACATTATAGATATATGGTTAACCATGTAAATACACACAGAGTAATGAGAGTCACCATGACATAAGTTGAAGTTAACACTTACAAGCCAAAAACGGAGTTAACACTTATAAGCCAAAAACAGGTGACTCAAAAGACTTTAAGGTAAGACAAAAAATTTTCAAACTTAAAGGTTATAATTAAGTAAGTAATTAAAAACAATCTAAGGTCACCATAAACTAATTAGAGTTTAGAAAGCCAAAGTTACATGGAAGCCAAAGAAAGGTGACCATAAAATTTTAAACTACAATTTAATATGATTATAAAGAAAGGGGAAGGCCGAGCCCCCCAAATTAGATAAACTTAAGATGTACCAAAATTTTAGATTGAGTGAAATGATACTATGCAGAACAATTAACATTCATGTAAATTCCTCAAACCCAAACACAGCATTTATAAAGCATATAACTTTGCAAAGGTAGAAGCAACTTGAGAAGCATTATCAGGATTACTATGGATATATTGCCATACACAGTCTGAGGACCAGGTGCCCTGCATTTTTATCTGTTGAAGGGGAACATGAGAGGAGAAGGCTAAGGAGGCACCGGATCTCCTGAAAGAATGAAATGTGAGATGATGTGGTAAGTAGCCCATTTTGACATTAAGGAGGGACAAAGTTTTCCTCACTTTTGAATCAATAAGTACCTTCCAACCTGATTGATACCTAAACTGAAATAGTGGATCATTACTACTTGGGGAATACATTTTTAACATTTTTGAAAGGGCCCTGACAGGACAGATAGCAGCTCTACCTAATTTAGGCAGGGAAATCAACTTGACTTTGTCACGTGATTGAATAGTCTTTGACCATTTCAAAAGTACTTTTAATGTATCAGAATCAAAGAAAATGTCACCAGCAGCTAAATGCCTGGTAAAATCAAAAGAGGACAATGAATGAGGGCATAGGTTTGAAAGGCGGAAAAAGCCAAAAAACACTAGAAGGAAAACAGCTTTAAAAACTTTCCCCATATAAATTTTATCACAAAATCCCACTAGGGAATACAGGTCCTGAATACCAATAATATTACATCTTGATATGCACAAGGGTCGATTTATCCTCAAAGATTTCACATAATAATGTAATTTTTTATCATCATAAAGTACACAAGGAAGACCATGGATGATGAAATTAGCTCAAAGGGCAGCTAGATAGTTGCTTTGCATACTTGATGACACACCATTTACATTCAGGCATTCGAGAAATGCAAGTACAGTACCTACATTGATCTGAGACCATGAAATACACATGTACACACAAAAAGCTACAAAAGTTCTGAACATAGCTCTGTAGGCCATCTGGGTACTTGGTCTGAAGGCCGAATTGAGACGCGACATGGCTTTCTCGGTCAGACTCTTGAGTGCAGAGCAACCTAAAAACAAAGCATAGTATCAGTATCACAATATATATTTTCTAAATGTTATTATCCAGCTCTAGCATGTCCAGGGGAAACTCATGCCAGTGGAAATTTGGAACTAACTGTTTGAGAGCTGCATAATTATCACTACTGTAAGACCACCTAGACAGTAGGTCGGCAATACAATTACTTTTTCCCCTAATGTGACTGAAAACAAAATTTATGTCAAACTTGGCAGCCCAGAGCCAAATGTTTCTGGCACATGCTGCCAGATAGGGATCTTTCGTTCTACCAGATTGCAAAACCTAGACCACAGCACTGTTGTCACAAAAGATTTGAACCGATTTTTTAGACCAGTGGTGGCAGAACATTTTTGTGGCCACTAATATATTGACCATCTCTAAGTAGGCAATGTTTAAGCTTCTAAAACCTACAAACCTACAAACCTACCAAACAAGTGGTTTCATTTAATCTCTTGTGAAAAAAATGTATAAAATGCATCAGTAGTCAACAGGTTTAATTTCAGTAAAGCTGACTAATTCATTTTGTTTTACTGCTTATCCTTGTAAGAATTCTGTGGCTTCTTCATTGAATAATGTCAAATTGCAAAGTGTATGTTTATCATGTATGTATTTCTGTTATTGTCTTTTTGTGTAACTGTCCTGTAAGTGTAATATTTCAGTCAGTTAATTTAAGCATTTCCCAAGTGTATTATCACTCACAGTGCAATGACATGATTTTCACTGGACCATATAATTTGATAGAATTTGCACAAGCCTTTGTTGATAAGCAGACTACTTGTTTAAATAAGTCTTGACAAAATATGGAAAAAAAATCATTCATAAAAATTAACTCCTTTAATTGCAGGGGTTTACGTAATAAGCAAAAAAGAACGAATATATTCTCTTGGCTACATAAGTATCATTATGGCATAACACTTCTACAAGAGACACACTCTATTCCAAATGACGAACAAATATGGAAGAAAGAGTGGGATGGTCAAATTTTCTTCTCCCATGGGTTAATTCATAGTAGAGGGGTAGCAATTTTAATTCCCCAGAAATGTAAACTTAACGTTGAAGTATTATCTGAATATAGAGATACTGAAGGTAGAATTCTACTTGTTGAATGCAGTGTTGAACAAAACAATTTTATAATAATAAATGTGTACTCGCCCACTAAAGACAAACATCATGAACAATTATTATTTTTATCAAATCTGAAGAATATTGTTAACCAGTATAGCGACAAAGCTCTCATTATAGGGGGTGACTTTAACACATATCTGGATGTTACCTTGGATAAAATGGGCGGCGCAGCAGAAAAACGGTCGACCTACAGTGAAAAATTAAAAAGCTTCTGTGAAGAATTCTCACTTGTAGATATCTTTAGAGTCAGAAATAAAAATCAAATCTTCACACGAAGAGAATTCACCAAATCCGGCTTTATACAGTCAAGGTTAGATTACTGGTTCACCTCAATTCAACTTGAGTACCTAATTCAGAATACATCAATACAAGCAGGTAATAGCTCGGACCATAGTATAATATCATTAGATTTAGAACTTGTTGGCACACAAAAGAGAGGAAAGGGACTATGGAAATTTAACAACAATTTATTAACTGACCCTGATTATGTCGGACTAATAAAGATTTTGATTACAGATATAAAAACTAATGTTAACTTTGAGAACAAAAATACACTATGGGATTTTGTAAAATGTGACACAAGAAGCCATACAATATTATATACCTGTAAAAAAGCAAAACAGGAAGCAATTACTGAAAAAGAACTTGCTTCAAAATTGAACAAGTTAGAACAAAATGTTACAGTGAATGGAGAGGAAAATTTAACAGAATACCTGGAATTGAAAAGAGAATGGGAAATTTTTTTAAAGAAAAGGCATCTAGGTGTTATAACTAGGTCAAAAGCAAAATGGGTGGAAGAGGGGGAAAAATACCAAATACTTTTTAAATTTAGAAAAAAGGAACTTTAATAATAAGTATATTCGCAAATTGATTACAAGCAATAATGAAGAGATAACTTTATTAAAAGATATAATAAATGAAGAAATGCGATTTTATCAAGACTTGTATACTTCAAAATTGAAAGATAAAGGAAATATTAGTGAAGGTCAGATTTTTTTTGAACAAAACAGGATTCCTCAATTACCAAATTTAGAAAAAATTATGTGTGATGAAGCTCTAACTCTTTACGAGATTACAAAGGCCTTAAAACTGCTACCAACTAATAAATCACCAGGATCTGATGGGTTTACCACTAATTTCTATAAATTCTTTTGGATAGATATTAAAGACTTTCTGTTTGACAGTTTTAGATACTCTTTTTACACATGGAACTTTAAGTAATGATCAAAAATTGGGTGTGCTCAATCTTATCCCCAAAATCCAAAAAGATTTACGATATCTTTCAAACTGGCGACCAGTCAGCCTTTTACAAACTGATTATAAGATCCTAACTAAAACCTTAGCTTTAAGATTACAAAAAGTTTTTCCTAAAATAATAAGTACAGACCAAGTAGGATATATACCAAATAGATACATTGGTGAAAATATAAGAACAATACAAGACATCATGACATACTCTCAACTTCATAAAATTCCAGGATATATTTCCCTTATTGATTTTCAAAAGGCTTTCGACTCAATTGAATGGGGTTTCATGTTTAAATGTTTGCTGCATTTTAACTTTGGGGAAAATTTCATTAGATGGATCAAGCTACTGTACACTGATATATCATCATGTGTTGGTAACAATGGATTTTATTCTAATTACTTCAAGTTATCACGAGGGATAAGACAAGGGTGCCCAATATCAGCTCTTTTATTTTTATTAGTGGCAGAAGTAATAGCAATACATATAAGGAATAATGCTGATATTAAAGGTATTATAGTTGGTAACACTGAAATAAAAATTAAAATGCTTGCTGATGATACAACCTTACTATTACAGGATCTATCTTCAGTTGAACTAGCAATCAAAGATTTTGATAAATTTTCAAAATGCTCTGGTCTGAAGTTAAATTTGCAAAAGACAGAAGTTATACCTATAGGATCCAACCTATACAGAGACAAGCTACAAAAATCACTTTCAGGGACAACATTGAAAAGGGGCCCATTTAAAACGCTTGGAATTTGGTTTTCGTACAATGAAGCAGAGATGATAGATTTAAATTTCAGTGAAAGAATTGGAAACATGAAAAAACAACTAGATATCTGGAGATCAAGGAATTTATCACTCAAAGGTAAAACAATAATATTGAAAACACTAATATTGCCTCAAATCTTATTTCTCTTTAATTTAATCTATGTACCAAAAAGTGTCCTTGACCAAATTGACGAACTATTTTTCACTTTCTTATGGAATAGTAAACTTTCCAAAGTAAAAAGAAGTACAATAATTGGGCCAATAACTTCTGGAGGTTTAAAAATGGTTGATATATATATCATGCATAAAGTTGCAAAAGCTATGTGGATTAAACGTTTAAGTAGTATAGACCAGTGTCATTGGAAAACTTTATTTTTGAAATTGTTAGCAGTGAATGAAACTTTGCTAAATAAAAGGTTGGATAACACATTTTTTCAGAAGTGTGTGACAGCATTTCATAAACAGGTTTTAGAAAGTTGGACAGAAATATATTATTCCAAACCATTTACTATTAAAGCGATTTTAAACGAATACATTCTTTACAACAAATATATCACCATAGCCAAAAGAATAATAAGTGTAGAGAGGTTTCCAAATAATCTAGGGCATAATGTGAAAATAATTGACATGTTGGATAATAGTGGGGACCTTTTAAAACGAACCAAACTAAATAAAAAGCTTGGTTCAAATCTTTCTCAGATGACGTATAATTCACTTATTAGTGCAATACCAAATGAGTGGAAAATCAAAATTAAAGAAAAATTAGTGAATGTGACAGACAGGCTAACAGACGATATAAGACTTACTTGTAATAATGTCTTAGTATCACTTGAAAAAATAACATCAAAAAAATTATACAATGAATTAATCGGAAGAATTGCAAAACCACCAATAGCTATTGAGAGTTGGACTGAACTATACCCATTTTTGGAAAATCATGATTGGAAATGTACTTTTATTCTGCCACATAAAATTGCTCAAGAAACTTATCTTCAAAGTTTTCAGTATAAAGTAGTCACTAGGATATTAAATTGTAATTATAATCTACATAAATGGGGAATAAAAGACTCCCCAGTCTGTAAATATTGTAATGAGTTGGATACAATAACACATCACTTGTTTGAGTGTCAGGTAGTAAAAACATTCTGGAATGAAGTCGAATTATGGATCTATGACCGATTGGGGGTTTTGTTTAACCTTACCGTTTGTAAAATTATTTTTGGAATAAGTGAATTGGATGAATTAATCAGGCTTGTTAATTATATTATTCTCTATGGTAAACTTTATATCAATAAACAACGAACAAATAGTAAAAAATTGACTCCTACTGAATTTTTTAGTAAATTAAAAGACAAAATTATGGTTAATCTGACTTTACTTCGAATAAATGAATGTGACGAATGTACAATACCATTACTAGAATCTTTGATTTCATAAATTATCTTTTTGTAATAGGTGTTAATGCTTGGGATATCCTTTAAATGAAGACAGTGTCATAAATGTTTTTGTCAAGGTGTGCAAGTAATGTCATGTTCCTAGTACTTGTTTGATGTCTGTTTAACTTTGTCATAAATTGTTAAGTACCTGTGTGTGGTATTTGTACTCTTTGTGTTGTATTTGTATTGTAATGTCTTCTTTCTGGTACTTGTTTTAGTGTCTGTGTTAACTGTGTAATAAGTTGTTAAATATCTGTGTGTGGTATTTGCAGTCTTTGTATTGTATGTGTTGTACATGTATTTGTTTATGAACAATAAACTATTAAAAACAAAAAAAAAAAGCTTCTAAAACCTAAAGGAACTTTTAGGTGATATACTTGATTTCCATGTATGCCACCCAGGCCCTGAAGACACGCATCCAGATGAGTCTGACAGCCAGGTTTTTATGGTTATACAGAGCAACTCCATTGAAATTAGGGAGGAAATTTTTAAACCATCTAAGGTCTCTGTGAAAAGCAGGAGTGAGTCTTATGTGAGTAGCATTGTGAGCGTTTCTAAGGAGTTCTAACATCCTATTTAGGAAAAATCTTGCAGGTTTAACACATTTGTGTATATAGAGTAAATGGCCAAGAAGGGACTGCAGTTGTCTTTTTGTACAGGATTTTTTGCTTTGCCATTCAGTGACCATGCTTGATATAGCCTGAATTTTTTCTGGGGGTATGGAAACAGAACCATTTTCAGTGTCAATTTTTACTCCCAGGCAGGTAACCTGAGTACTTGGTGGTACCAATTTTTTCTCACTGATAGTGAGACCTAGACGTTGGAGTAAATCTACCAGGGTTTGAAATGAAGCCTCAGCCTCAATGGGCATTGCAAAACCAATGTAATCATCCACATAGCCAACAATTTTGTGGCCATTTTTTCTCATGATAAACCTGACGGCGTCGCTGCAACGCTAGAAGATCTGGGAACCGTGCCTGCTCCCAAATGGGACACAGGTATCAAGAAACACTTGATGCCAAGAGAGACCCAACAAATCATAATCCAATGGATCCACTTTTATATGACGAAAAGCTCTGGATATATCCACTTTATAGAGTTGACAACCCCTGCCAATGGCTTTAACTTGGTCAGTGATATGATCTATGGTTGGTAAACTTAAAGTGAAGTCAGTACCAAGATAAGAATGTTTATCTATGCCACCATTCACAGATTCTCCCAAGTGGCCAGCTCAAATCAACAATGACTCTGCGATTTTCTGAATTCGGTTTTTCTCGTGTCAAAAATGGGGATATATGACCACCAATACATGGATGGCCCTCAAACGGACCAACAATGGCCTTATGTTTAAGTTCTTCCTCAAGATAAACATCTATATCCCTGAGAAAGTTCAAAGCTGACTTGTGGTCTTCCCCCTCCCACCTAAGGGGAGAATTCCGATTAAAATCGAGAGGGAAGCCAAAATATAGTAAGTCAATGAGCTGAGAATCCCAATAGTCATGTAATTCCACTTTCCAGGCTTCTAAGTTTAGTTGTGAGTCAACTTTCAATCTAGCTCCTAAATAGTTTGGTTTTTGAAAGCTTTTTACAATAGCATGAGCTTTAATGGGACAGTAATCCGAAATTACATGTACCTCACTACTGTCGGATAATTGAAACTCCCCAAGGGGAATAAACCCAAACTCAAAATCTCTCTGATTTTTCCACATTTTGTACGATTTTGCATTACAATTTTTAACATTTTTTCTGTCATGACACGACCGGATGAGAATGGAGATAATATACTTATCTTCAAGTCCGTTAATGTCATATAATTTCATTTTTTCTGATCCGACTTTGTCAACATTTCCCACATTTTTCCTGTCTACAATATCAGGTTGTGATGTTTTGCTACATATAACCCGCTTCATATTGCTGCACAAGACTACAGATTCACTATGGTCAACATTTGGAACGTCAGGGACAGTGCTAGCCTTTCTACTGGCTTTGCCAGCAGCAACTTCTGAGTATAGACGACCATCACAGAAGGAAATTCGAGGGGCGTTTTGTTTTTGTCCGCCACCATCTTGGGCAAAACTGAGCCGACTGGATTGAACAGAGGCGTGCTTTCTCACAGAATTATGAAACCATTTACACACAGTATCTTTTTTCATAGCCATCATGGCTTCAACGTCACAAGGTTTGTAACTTGAATTAATTACAAAGCGTGTCCTATATTTTGCAACTTTATCAGAAGTTTTGACACTACCATTGATGTCTTTTGACACTGACACATTTTGACATACATCAGGATCATGAGGCAACAAGCTGTCCCGAGGTTTTGACACCTCGGGACAGCCCCTTACTCGTTTTTTGGTGATTTTTTCGCCCAGTAACAATCCTTTTCAGGATGATTTAGCTGCTTCCCCTTTTCCAGGCAGTGGGCACAAATATGTTTTTGGACCTTCCCATTTGCCTCATGGTCCTTGGTGAAAGTACATGACCCAGTTTGAAACATTTTACAGAACCAGGGACGTTTGCCAGAATCATGACTATTTCTACTGAAATTTCTAGGGTTCTGAATGTGTTTTTGAGCATGTGCTCTTCTAATTCTGTCAATACGACACGTGTCATCCCATGACACAGCCCCCCTTTCCATGTCACAAAGTAACACTGCATGTGACGCTTTGGCCCCCTGCCAACTGAAGTCAATGGCATCCTCCATGAGGTCTGACAGATAATTTAGCATATTTTCCCTAGTCTTGTTACTTTTTTCTTCTAGAATGTTTCTGACAAATCCCTGAACCCATTGACTCCATGACAATTGATCATATGACACTCTTTGTTTGCTATTACTGCCTAAAATGGTGTCATGAGGCCAAGCCACTTTTTTATGAACCAAAATATCAACATTACCACCACGTTTTGACTTGAACTTTTGGTTACCCTGTCCTTTTGGAGTGAAACTACATTCCTCTAATTCACGCAACCTATTATCAACCTGTCTTTGAATGTCCCTAGCAGATTTCAGGTGACTCAAACTAGGTACTAACGACTCATCTGATGATGAGTCACTATCACTACTGTCAGCTTTTGACGCTTTTTGAGCCAAAGATAGACTACTTATCTTTTTGGTTTGTCCTGTGCAACGCTTGACCTCAGCCATTTCATCTTCCATATTGTCCAATCTGTTGTTGACTATCTGTAGTTGAACCAATATCTGTTGTTGAACATCTGACGCACTCTGGGGTGAAGGTTGACACTTCTTGGGCGACCCAGCAACTGACCTCTCAGCAGACTGACTGTCCCCAGCTCCCTCGTGATCATCTGTCATATATTTGCATTTTTTACCAGTAGGTGGCACATGCCTTCCCAGGCATTTAGAACACTTTGACTTTTGACTGGGCATGTCCAAGTCCTTATTGAATTTTTATTTATTAGTCAATGTCTTACTAGATCTGCAAAAACACAATACACAGTGCACTGAGAGACTTAACGTTATGCTTGACTTAACTTAGGGAAATTTAACTGAATGAAATCAATCTCGGCCAAAAAAGGCAATTGCAAAGATAACATAGGTTAGACCATCCCTCTTCAGCAGAAAGTCAAGCTTAAAGTAGTCAAATCAGTGCACTATGATGGATAGCACAAATCTTCACAGCACATAGCAATTCTCATAGCAATCATCCAGCAAACAGTCATGTGTCGACATTATAGCACAATCATTAAAATAGTTAGTATAAAATCAAGTTGACATAAAATGTAAAACAAATGAAATTATGTAAAGTTCTGTAATTATCAAATAAATTCCAGGAGCCCAACAAAATTTCGTTTACACAGTTCTGGCTCCAAAACTAAACTGAGGAGCCAGAATTCAATTTTTCATGAGGGCAAACAGCCCTACCAATCAGGGGCTAGAGTTACTACATTCCTAGAAACGACCTTATGCATATTCATGAAGTAATTCCCGCCAAGCCTTCTGGCCTATATTCCCCCAATTAATTTGAATGTTACTAGGGAGTTACCAGGACAGAGGAATTCCCCCCAAAATGAACCCAAAGACTGAAGCCCAAGAATTTAAGGTAGGGGCCAAAGGAACTGACCCCCCGAGTGCCTGAACACTCAGGAAGAATCCGGCCAAATCCCACTGAGCCTGCCAATCTGCCCAACCTGTTGACAGCCATTCAATCAGATCCCTCACAGAAATCTGACAAACCTTAATATCCGTGCAGGGCTCCTAGAGCCTCGGCAATCGAGGACCAGGGCTTGTCTGAGGCAGTGGCAGCAAGAGTTGAGGTTCCTCAAAGGGGATCAATCAGATCAGTCTATAAGACAAGTGGGCCATTTTTACAAGTGATGTATCATTCATCAGGTGGACTTCGGGGGACCCCCTGTAAAGTTAGTTGCTGACTTCCTTATGTACCTATTTCAGGACAGGAAGTTGCAGCCCAGCACCATTGATGGTTACAGATGGTTATTGTTGCACCAGCTGATAAGGGTCATTTTGAACCAATTAAAGAGGCCTCCTTGAAGCATTTGACCTTCAAGACAGTTTTCCTCTTGGCCCTGGGGTCGGGCAAGCGTAGAAGTGAGATACATGCTTGGCAAAACAGAAATATTAGACACCAATCCGACTGGTCAAGGTGTCCCTGTACCCGTCACCCAGCTTTCTCTCCAAGAATCAGCTGGCCAAAGAGGGTCCAGACAGTGTGGCCCCAGGGGTATAACAGCCCTGGCCCCAACTCTGGATAGATCCCTCAAGTCTGACAGGTCCCTCTGTCCAGTCAGAGCATTGCGCTACTATTTGGACATGACCTCAGGCAGAATAAGGTGGTTTTTGTCTACTTTTAACAAAGACATCTCACCTGCCACTATCTCCTCTTGGATCAAGTAGACTGTGATCCTATGTTATGAGCTCTCTGACCAGGAGGCCCACACTTTACATCAGGTTAAAGCCCATGATGTCAGGGCCTTTGATGCTTCTAAGGTTTTCCAGTCGGGAGTTTCCTTAGATACAGTCTTGTCAGCCTGCCACTGAAGTCACATAATACCTTCACACAGTTCTATCTGAAGGGTGGGGCTTGGGCTGATTCAGAGCTTTACCAATTGGGCTCGGTAGTTGCTGCTCAGCAGATCCACAAGTGGCGCTTAGATTGAGGAGATTTGTATATATGTATAAACAGTTCTTCATGTACATAAGAACTAAGTGTGGTGTGCTTCCTTCGGGAGGTTTATTTGCATTCTGGGACTGTACTCATCCCTCTCTTCCCCTACCTTAGAGCAGGTCTGAAAGGGGGGGGGGGGGGGGGGGGGGCGACAGCGGTATAGCCCCGGGTGACCGGCTGCTGGCAACCGACCATGGCCTTACAGGGTTTCTTGACCTTAAGGTCAACCCAGGCCTGGGCCTGTAGGTCTCCTGACGAAGTCAGCCTAGACCGTAGGTTAAAATTTGCTATTACTTGTGAGTTCACATAAGTCCCTAGTAATTTACCTGCCGACCAAGCGGTAGTTATTCAGCAAATTGTCCATTGGATAGGATGTATTAACGCAATAAAATTGCAAATTTAATAAGTAAATTAAATTTTTATAAGTTAGTACCCTATCCAATGGACACACAAGACCCTCCCACCGACCCCGCTATCAGCTTACTAGGGGTTTAAGAGGTTTAGACAACGAAAAAGATGCTATGACGTCAGGTTGTCTAGACAGGAAGGAAGTACGAGGCGCCATCTGGGGAGTGCACAGTACTACGGACCGGCCAGCCTGTGGAAACACAGGACGTCTTTTTCTGACGTTTGGTGGGCCGGTCTGCGCCGACCGGTTTAGCAAATTGTCCATTGGATAGGGTATTAACTTATAAAAGTTTAATTTACTTATTAAATTTGCAATTTTATGAAGAAAAATGTATATACTTACCATATGAAAACAGCAAATCACTCTCCCGCCTGCCCCGCTTTTAAAAGACCTTTTTCCAGCATTTATGTTTACTCACAAAAAGAATGAACTATTCTATGTATGGTGTATGTGGCGGTCACTGAACGCCAAGCCACGCTTACCCAAGTGTTTTCATATGGTAAGTATATACATTTTTCTTCATAAAAATGTATTTTACATTTAAAAATATGAAATTTTATTGCGTTAATACATCCTATCCAATGGACAATAGCTTATCCGGTCGGCGCGGACCGGCCCGCCAAACGTCAGAAAAAGACGTCCTGTGTTTCCACCGGTTAGGCCGGTCCAGTACTGTGCACTCGCCAGGTGGCGTGTCGTACTGCCGTCCTGTCTAGACAAGCGTGACGTCATGGCATCTTTTTTGTTTGGCGCTTGTGCTGTACACACGTATTTTTTCGAGAGGATTTAAATTTCAAGTTTTATTTTGAGAACTCTTATAATTTGTTTTTATATTGTATACTACGGATTCCTTAGCACTTATAGCTTATTATGTCTTCTCCCAGTCAGCATAGAGGAGGTTGTGGCCATATGATGGCAGGTTTTGACACACATAGCCATTGCGCACGCTGTCGTGATAAGAAGAAAGGCCAAGATCCCTGTGTAGAGAAGCCTGGTTCTGCTTGCTCTCATTGTTCTTCACTCACTCCTGACCAGTTAACACAACTTTCCACGCCTACACATAAGATGAAAAAGGAGAAGCGTGAGTTAAAATCTTCAACACCAGCTAAGAATCCGACATCAGATAGCACTCTCAGTCCCACCCTTGTGGACCCGTCCCTAGTGACGGTAATGGGGTTTGTGGATGGCCAGAGCACCTCCGGGTCGCCTGGCTTGAGTGAGAAACCAGCTGAGAAGAAAAAGACTAAAGAGGACAAGAAGGTTGCCAGCTCCAAGCCAGTCAAACCGGACAAGTCGGTTAAATGGGGGGATGAGGGGGATCAGGTCTTATATGGGCTGGACCCATGTTCCGGACATTGATTCAGGTGCCAAGATGTCAGATGACAACCCTTTTGCCGGACCGAAACTTCAGACTCCAGGCAAAGTATCAGTCAATCTCCCCACGGACGAGTGGCTTTGCAACAAGTTGTCCAAGCTCAACCTCACCCTAGTACAGGGTTACCCTTCTCGTACCACCGAGGCTGGTACTCTTCAACGGGACCAGTTTGTCCGTCCGGCCAAGTCCCAAAGTAAGTGGTATGGTGTGCATGCAGAACCCAAGAAGGACTCTAGTTCTGCAGTGAAAACTCTTCATGCATTAACAGTACCTATCTCAGGATAGCCCGTCAGGCTGGCATTGCTTCCAATCCACCTCTGTCTAGGCCCATCTCCCAGGAGAACTTGAGAAAGTGGGAAAGGTCAGCTCGGGAGTCTTCTATAATCTGTAATCAGGCAGCTGGTTTCAATCGCTGCCTGTTGAAGGTCCAACAGAATATGCAGACTCAACTCCGTACTATCCGGACAGAATCCAAGGGCAAGACAGCAAACAAGGTATCGGCAGCTACAGATGAACTTCAATTCCTGTTCGACTTCAACTCCAGTGTGTGCCAGGCTATGGCCAAAGCAATGGAGCATTTAACTGACTTTGTTTTTGTTAGCATGGCGAATACTACTCTATTGCACAGGGATTCTTACCTGTCTTACCTCAAGGCTGGAGTGAAGGCTGATACTCTGAATGCCCTTAGATCTGCTCCACTGGAATTGGACACTTTATTCCCTGACTCAGTTATAAAACAGGCAGAGGAGGACATAGCTAATTTTGACAGAAACCGATCTGGGTCGGTCTACAAAAAGGGCAGATACCATCCCTATGAAAGACAGGACAGAAAATCTGAGTCCAAGAAACAGGACCGACTGGCCTGGAAGAATGTTTCATCATACGAACACCATAGACGAGGGAAGGGCAAACACCAGTATTCCTCACGACCAGCCAAGGGCCAGCAGCCATATAAATGACAATTACTGTGTAACAAAACCACAAGCATGGCTGCTGGCCGGGACCACACCCAAAGAGACATTAACTGTTCAATCTTTAAAGAGCCATGTAAAGTTAAATGTTGTAAACCATGTTCCTTCTGCAACCGGGCATCCGCAAAGGAAAGGAATAAGTCCTGGCTTGTCAGGTGTAATGAAAAAGATTGTACATTAAAGTATGTCAAAGGTGTTTCTTCTGTCACTCAATTGTCTTGTGCCCAACCTGTAACAAATGTCCCTCTTGCTGTACAAAGTCTGCCTGTAGGGACCAGACTTCAATACTTTGGCAAACTTGGCTGGAAATGGGTGCCGGTCCGAAAATAGGTCAAATCCTGAGAGAGGGTTACACCCTCCCCTTTCGTATCCGGCCAAATCTCACAAGGTCTCCCACAGTCATAAGCTGCTATGTCAATCCTCACAGGAACCACCTGTTGGAGGCATTACATCAGCTTTTAGACAAAAATGCTGTGGAACTGATTCACAACCAGACCTCCCTAGGGTTTTTCAACCGGCTGTTTTTGGTACCCAAACCCAACAACAAGTGGAGACCCATACTGGACCTAAGCAAACTGAATCTGTTCCTCAAGGTGGAGAAATTCAAGATGGAGACACCAGAAACCATCAGAACATCCCTCCAGCAAGGGGAATGGGTCACCTTGATAGATTTCAAGGATGCCCACTTCCATATCCCTATACAGGAACAATCCAGGAAATATCTAAGATTTCATGTCCAGGGCCGGACATACCAATTTAAGGCACTCCCTTTCGGTCTGTCTACAGCGCCTTTGGAGTTCACTGTAATAGTAAAGGAGGTGAAACTGATGGCCATACACAAGGGTATAAGAATCCACCAGTACCTAGACGAATGGTTGGTACGGGCCACCTCCCACCAAGATTGTCTCCAACATACTCGAACACTGGTCAAGATATGTCAAGACCTAGGCTGGATGGTGAATGTAGAGAAATCAGAACTAGAACCCAAGCAAGTCTTCGACTTTGTAGGTTACCAGTTCGACCTCCGGTCCGGCCGCGTCCGACCCACACCGGACCGTTGGCAAAACCTTCAAGGGAAAATTCAAAGACTGCTAGTGCTACCGGTCTGTCCGGTCCGGCAGTTCATGTCCTTGATAGGGTTGTTGACAGCCACAGAAAAGCAAGTTCACCTAGGCCGACTGCACATGAGACCCATACAGTGGCACCTCAAAAACAACTGGAGGATACCGGAATCCTTAGAGGTCATTCCAATACCCAAGTCTCTGCACCCACATTTACGATGGTGGCTGGAAGAGGGCAATGTGCTCCAAGGTCAACTGTTACACCCAGTAAAACACGCTCTGCAAATCTTTACAGACGCATCAAAAGAAGGGTGGGGCGCTCACTTAAACGAGCGCATTGCAAGAGGGGTATGGTCATTACCGGAAAGCAAGCTGCATATAAACTATCTGGAACTGAAAGCAGTATTCCTGGCTCTAAAAGAGTTCCAAGACCTTTGCTCTGGCAAGATAGTCCTGGTAGCAACAGACAACACAGCGGTAGTGGCTTATGTAAACAAGGAAGGAAGCATGAGGTCGGGCCCACTTTGTGCTCTATTGTGGAGAATCTTGATTTGGTGTACCAAGAAACAAGTGACTTTCAAGGCCCGACACATCCCAGATCACCTAAATGTAGTAGATGGAGCGAACTCAACAAAATTTTTGACCTGCTGGGTATCTCTGCAGAGTAGCCATGCCAATTTTCAAAATATTTTTGTCTCGCCAAATATAGCGGACATTTTTAATTTTTTAATTTTTTGCAAAACACAAAAATGCTTATATCTTGAAAACCGTGCTAGATAGAGCAGACTGCGCTGACTTTGGTTGCCACAACAGTATAAGGCTAGAAACGAAGCATTTTCTTAATACTTGTTAGCACTCACCTTTCTATCCTTTTCGGGACGCTTTGTTTTTGCTATGCAAAAACATTATCTTTTTTTTTTGCGAGCGATCCTCTAGTTATGTCAGCTGACTTGTCAGTCAGCTGACATTATGGCATCACTCTGCGGCGTCCGCGTCTGTGTACGCGTCCGCGTGACAAACTTCTTCTCCAAAACTACAAGACCCAGAGACATGCTGTTTTTTTTAAAAGATACCTTAACTATCGAGGATGATAAATCGTAAAATTCATGCAGATCTGTCCGTCTGTTTGCCAGAGCCATTACAAGTGAGGTACCCCCACCCAAAGTGTGAAAATTTCAACACTTGATCACAATTTTCTCATTCACTATTGCGGGGATTTTTCTCATATCTTGCATAGATGTAATAGGCCACTAGTAGAGTACCTTGTGTGAATATAAGACCTGGATCTGTCTTAATTTTTTTTTTATTAATTTTTAAAATAATTTTTAATGCAATAAAATTCATGAAATCATGCGGTAAATCAATTATAACTTGAAAAGTATTGCATTTAGAGCATTTTATTAAAATATGTTATTCAGCTACTTTTTCCATAGCTACAACATGGTGAGTAACTTGGGTGTCTATCTCAATAGCTAAGTGAGTAATAGCTACTTTTGGACTTTTCAGTAACTTCCATCATGAGTAAAATCACTTGTAACTTGAAAACTATTGCATTTAGAGAATTTTGTGTAAGTATGTTATTCAGCTACTTTTGGGTCAGGTATAACATAGTAAAATTTCAGACCTGTAGCTCATGGCATAGCTGAGTAATAGCTACTTTTAGGTTATCACTGTAGCGTAAATCACTTATAACTTGAAAAGTATTGTATTTAGAGTATTTTGTGTAAGTATGTTATTCACCTACTTTTGGGTCAGCTATAACATAGTAAAATTTGAGACCTGTAGCTCATGGCATAGCTGAGTAATAGCTACTTTCAGGTTATCACTGTTGAGTAAATCACTTATAACTTGAAAACTATTGCATTTACGGTAATTTGTTTGTATATGTTATTCAGCTACTTTTGGGTCAGCTATAACATAGTAAAATTTCAGACCTGTAGTTCATGGCATAGCTGAGTAATAGCTACTTTCAGGTTATCACTGTTGAGTAAATCACTTATAACTTGAAAACTATTGCATTTACAGTAATTTGTTTGTATATGTTATTCAGCTACTTTTGGGTCAGCTATAACATAGTAAAATTTCAGACCTGTAGCTCATGGCATAGCTGAGTAATAGCTACTTTCAGGTTATCACTGTTGAGTAAATCACTTATAACTTGAAAACTATTGCATTCACAGTAATTTGTTTGTATATGTTATTCAGCTACTTTTGGGCCAGCTATAACATAGTAAAATTTCAGACCTGTAGCTCATGGCATAGCTGAGTAATAGCTACTTTTAGGTTATCACTGTTGAGTAAATCACTTATAATTTGAAAAGTATTGTATTTAGAGAATTTAGTTTCATATGTTATTCACCTATTTTGGGGTAAGCTATACCATGGTAAAATTCCAGACCAATGGCTCATTGCTTAGCTGAGTAATAGCTACTTTGAGGTTCTTACTCAACACTAAATCATTTATAACTTGAAAAGTATTGCATTTAGAGCATTTTATTTAAATATGTTATTCAGCTACTTCTTCCATAACTACAACATGGTGAGTAACTTGGGTGTCCATCTCAATAGCTAAGCGAGTAATAGCTACTTTTGGACTTTTCAGTAACTTACATCATGAGTAAAATCACTTGTAACTTGAAAACTATTGCATTTAGAGAATTTTGTGTAAATATGTTATTCAGCTACTTTTGGGTCAGCTATAACATAGTAAAATTTCAGACCTGTAGCTCATGGCATAGCTGAGTAATAGCTACTTTTAGGTTATCACTGTTAAGTAAATCACTTATAACTTGAAAAGTATTGCATTTAGAGTATTTACTTTCATATGTTATTCACCTATTTTGGGGTCAGCTATAACATAGTAAAATTCCAGAGCAGTGGCTCATTGCATAGCTGAGTAATAGCTACTTTGAGGTTTTTACTCAACACTAAATCATCTATAACTTGAAAAGTATTGTATTTAGAGCATTTTGTGTAAATATGTTATTCAGCTACTTTTGGGTCAGCTATAACATAGTAAAATTTCAGACCTGTAGCTCGTGGCATAGCTGAGTAATAGCTACTTTTAGGTTATCACTGTTGAGTAAATCACTTATAACTTGAAAACTATTGCATTTACAGTAATTTGTTTGTATATGTTATTCAGCTACTTTTGGGTAAGCTATAACATAGTAAAATTTCAGACATGTAGCTCATGGCATAGCTGAGTAATAGCTACTTTCAGGTTATCACTGTTGAGTAAATCACTTATAACTTGAAAACTATTGCATTTACAGTAATTTGTTTGTATATATTATTCAGCTACTTTTGGGTCAGCTATAACATAGTAAAATTTCAGACCTGTAGCTCATGGCATAGCTGAGTAATAGCTACTTTCAGGTTATCACTGTTGAGTAAATCACGTATAACTTGAAAACTATTGCATTTACAATAATTTGTTTGTATATGTTATTCAGCTACTTTTGGGTCAGCTATAACATAGTAAAATTTTAGACCTGTAGCTCATGGCATAGCTGAGTAATAGCTACTTTGAGGTTATCACTGTTGAGTAAATCACTTATAACTTCAAAAGTATTGCATCTAGAGTATTTAGTTGTATCCACCGGACAGCAGGATATGTTCCTCATTATAAAATCTTGACTGCAAATATTTGGGTCCTCATTTTGAAAAAAAAAAACAAACAACATGGCCGCCACAGGTGTTTCTTTATCAGTCATGAAAAGTGGTTATAGGTCGCTTATTATCGGTCCTAGAGGTTTGGGATGGTAAACCAACATATAGGAAATCATGGGCCGGGAATCTTTTGGTGTGGTCGGATTTGTCCTTGGACCCCTCCTTCAAGGTCAAACGAGGATAGCCAAACTTAAAAGTGCTTATAGCTCACTTATTATTGGTTCTAGAGGGTTGGGATGATAGAACACCCTATAGGAAATCACGGGCTGGGCCGCTTATTTGTGTTCCTAAAGGTTTGCAATGTCACACCAACCCATAGGAATCATGGGCAAAGAATCTTTTGACATGGTCAGATTTCACCTTGAGCTCCAAGGTTAAGCATGTTTTAATGGCTTTTGTGAGTTTTCTGGTGGATACAATTTGCATCAGTTCTCCGATGCTATAGGTCTAGTTTCAGTGTGTTATTCATATATTTTGGGGTCAGCTATAACATAGTAAAATTAAAACTATTGCATTTGCAATATTTTCTTTAAATATGTTTTTAACTTACTTTTTACACCTTAACAGTTACCTTCTTAGTTTTCTTCCAAACACCATTTCCAGGGCACAACTTTTGTGTTTTTTTCTTCTGTCACTTCTACTCTGAAACTCAAAACACACAGTCAGCTGACACAGAGCCCGTTCACGGGCACTGATTGCTTGTTTTAAATTCTGCCATAAGAATTGAAGTTCTGTCATGACATTTTCATGTGATATACAAATGTGTGCATGATCAAACTCACAGAAGTTGATATTCTTGTAATTACAGCATTTAATAAGAATTGTTTACAAAGTATAAACATAATCAAATATTGAAACATGTTATTATTGACTATATTTGAGTGGAATGTCAAATGAAAAGCTATATACATACTTTAATGTAAGTATTATTTAATAAATTAATATCAAGTTACTCCTGGAATATCTCGTGTCCATTGTCATTATTTTTTCAAGAAACACAAACTATAAACAAAACTTTTGTGTACTTGTATTTTTTCCTGTAGATGGGTTTCTAATTTATAAAAGGTGCAGGAAATACTATCTTTGAATAATTATTGGCCATTTACTCAAGTAGAATAAATATTTATGTAAATTAAAACAATTTGTGTGCACCAGACAAAATTTTACTGTACAGTTTATAGTGCAATATTACTAGGATATACAAGTGGCCATGAGAAAGCAATCCATTCTCATACGTCACAGCATTCTGCTAACATGGCTGTTTATGTTTGAAAGCTGTGGGGAGGGAGCTGCATAAAAAGTGAAATATATCCCTTATAACATGGCAGTTTTCAAAATGTTGTATGTAGGTGCTCTGTTTATGTGGTTTTTCAACTGGTTGTGTTAAGTTGTGTTGAGGGTGCTACAGGCTCTTTAACATTGACGGCCATTTTAAATTTTCGCATTTTTGCCGAAAATAGAAAAACACAAATTTCTTTCTATCTCCTTAACTGTGCGAGGTAGAGGGATTTCGTCAAAATTTTCTTATCCCCCCTGCCCTTCTATTTATTGTATCCCCGGACGAAAGTCGGGGATACTTAGGATTCAGTACGGTCATGCCGCCGCTGCGGAGATTTCCTTTTGGACACGATAACTTAAAAAATATTTTAGTTAGACCTTTCAAATTTGGTATGTGGGTATATATGGGCAATGCCATGAACGCTATTGTTTTGTGACTTTGACCTTCAATTTAAAGGTCACTGGTGGCCTCTTAAAGATTAGATTTTGGCCATTTTTTCTCATTTTGGCCCAGTTCTCACAGAAAGTTAGATCATCCTATGGTTGATATATATAATACATATATATGTCCTCTGTAAGCATGCAGAAATTTGACGAAGCTCTTCATTGAAGGTCATCCACAGACCGCCAAAGTACCTCACTGGGGCCATTTTTGGCCCTTTTGGAGTTATTTTTATACTTAATGCTGACTATATTGAAAATGGCTTTGGAGGTTGAGTACATGATGGAGTATAAATATGTTATTCAGCTACTTTTGGGCCAGCTATAACATAGTGAAATTTCAGACCTGTAGCTCATGGCATAGCTGAGTAATAGCTACTTTTAGGTTATCACTGTTGAGTAAATCACTTATAACTTGAAAAGTATTGCATTTAGAGTATTTAGTTTCAATATGTTATTCACCTATTTTGGGGTCAGCTATAACATAGTAAAATTCCAGACCTGTGGCTCATTGCATAGCTGAGTAATAGCTACTTTGAGGTTCTTACTCAACACTAAATCATTTATAACTTGAAAAGTATTTCATTTAGTAGTAGTTCATTTAGTATTTTGTTAAAATATGTTATTCAGCTACTTTTTTCATAGCTACAACATGGTGAGTAACTTGGGTGTCTATCTCAATGGCTAAGTGAGTAATAACTACTTTTGGACTTTTCAGTAACTTCCATCATGAGTAAAATCACTTGTAACTTGAAAACTATTGCATTCAGAGAATTTTGTGTAAATATGTTATTCAGCTACTTTTGGGTCAGCTATAACAAAGTAAAATTTCAAACCTGTAGCTCATGGCATAGCTGGGTAATAGCTACTTTTAGGTTATCACTGTTGAGTAAATCACTTACAACTTCAAAACTATTGCATTTAGATGATTAATTTGAGTATGTTATTCACCTATTTTGGGGTCAGCTATAACATAGTAAAATTAAAACTATTGGATTTGCAATATTTTCTTTAAATATGTTAACTTACTTTTTACACCTTAACAGTTAACTTCATACTTTCCTTCTGAACACCATTTCCAGGGCACAATTTTTGTGTCCTTTTCGTCTGTCACTTCTACTCTGAAACTCAAAACCGTCAGCTGACACAGAGCCCGTTTACGGGCGCTGATTGCTTGTTGTAGTCATATTTTACTGCATATCCCAGTTTTTACGTATTGTTGGATGTTATTTCTTGGCTATTTTGTTTAATTAATGCTTTAGATCATTCTGTGAAAATTACGTTTCGACAGAATAAGTATTTCCTTTTTTGCCTTTTTGTGAGTTTCTCGGTTCAGGCTTGCTTGCACGCGTACATTTCATTGCATAAAAATGTCCTCCAATACGCAAAGAACAAGCAAAGATAAACCTAGATCTGTGAAGTGCCAGCACTTCTGCCTTCCCTTTGATAGCCATAACTATTGCCCTTCCTCTAGAGAAGCAAATAAAGGTGATGATCCTGTGTAACTCTCAAATCTCCCTGTGAGATCTGTGCTAGCCTCTCAGATGAACAAATGAATAAAATGAAAAACAGGAAATGTTATGTAAGGAAGCCGAAGGTTGACACTTCTAGAGATAATGGACTTGATCTTCTGGGTGACGAGGACATTGATTCCTTTACAGGATCTCGGTAGACCTTGAGGGTGCTGCTGCTCAACTATTTGCATCCCCTCAACGTCCTCAACCCCTGAGGTTCGACTCACCATCTCTCCCAACTCCAGCAAAATCTGTCCCACCAACCCCAGGTACTGCCTTACAGCAGAAAATAGAATCTAAACTTGAAAAATCCCTGGGTTCTCAATTTGACATCCAATTACAACAACAAATGGGTGTAATCCAGGCTTCTATGCTTGAGGCAATGAAGTCTCTCCGAGACGAATTTCAGTCTCTTAAAGAGATGTCTAAAGGGGAGGGTGGATCAGACCTCTTCTGCCTCTAAGCCTGGTACTAGTAAACAGCCCGAGCACCTGGACCCAACCCCTCTGAGAACTCAATCTTCCTCTTGGGTGGATGAGGCTTTGGATGTGGGCTTATATGGTCCATCCCTTCCTCTTCATCTCAGAGGTAAACAGTCCATTCAGGACTCTGACCCGAGACACCATCTCGTAGATAATCTATGCATGAATCTGACCCGAGACATGTCTCGGATGAACATTCAGGTCACTCAGAGGAACCCTCTCGTGTAGTCTCGGCTAGACCCAGAAAACATGTCGATAAAAGAAAACACAAGGTTAGGTCCAGATACCCATCTTCATCTTCAGAGGAAGATCAGCCCTCTAGGGCTCCTTCTAATCAAGACCAACTTCAACATGACCCAGATCCTCTGGCCTGGAAGTTTGGAAGTCGCATAACACCTTTGCTCAGTATAATTTAAGGATGTGGCTTTGGCTGATTCTGAGCTCTATCATCTTGGACCAATAGTGGCAACTCTACAGATTCACCACTAAGTCCCATTTACCTGCAATCTGGGAATTTTGGTATAGTTAGGTGTCTTCATTATTTCACCTTCCTGTTGACTTAGACGCAAGCTGATGTCCCTTTCAAAGGGGGAGCTTAAGCTTGATTGAATCCCTTATCCTGGCACATGGGGTGTTGGATAATGGGTTCTTTAGCCTTCCTTCTCTCCTTTTGGTATCCTCTGGGACATAACTCTTTCTCCCGCTCTCCCATATCATGGGAGAAAGGAAGGGGTAGGGTACCTGGTCCAGTAACTGGTATAACCAGGAAGACCTTGGCACCCTATAATGGGATTAACTTGCTCTTACAGTTCTTTGCAGTCCCCAAGTCAGCTACCCTCTTCCCACTGGGTAATTATTCTGGCAGTAGTCTGCAATAAAATAGAAAATTTAAGAGGAAAATTAAATTTTTATTGGTTAATATCTTACTTAAGAGACAGGGGACCCACCCTAACATCCTCGCTTTCTTATCTTACTGTGGACCTTAGGGTAGGGTTTTTAAAACTGAAAAATAGGATGTGAGAGCATAGCCATCTATTGAGTACAGGAAGCATTAGTCCTCTAGCAAGTGATGAGGGTGTTGCCAGTCCTGCTGGAGGACACTCGGGACATCTTTTCTGAGTTGACGTTTGGTGGGACCAATTTGCTTCGGACCAATGGCAGTAGTCTGTTAGGTAAGATATTAACCAATAAAAATTCAATTTACCTATATCTAAGTTTTCTAGTTATTTGTAAATCTCTAATTCTTAGGCTGTCTAAGAGTATTATGTTTGACATACTCTTGTAGTGTGAAAAATGTTGGTCTCATCGAGTCAAACTGATATGGGTGTACTCATAAAAAGAAACATTTTAACTATTTCTGTTTGAGGTACAAACACAGCAAACATATCACATGATAGCCCACAGCCCCCTCATTTTAAAGATAAGTTTTATATCCAGCATTCATGAAAATGTTACTCCTTCAGATAAAGTTTTGAATGAGAAATCAAAATTCCAATCTAAAATATTTAGGGGTGTTGCGGTAGTACTGGTATCGTCAGTACGGTAAATAAATTATTGCAAATCGTCATAAAGTTCAGCTACCAGTTTTCCGCTTATACTTCAATCTAAAGAAACTTTAATAACCTTACATACAAAATAAGTCTCATAATCCACTTTTATTTGCTTTTTACCCCACATCCCTTAAGGGCTGTCGGGGTATTGTTTTCACCCATGGTGTCCGGATGGGCGGGCGGCGGGAAAAAGTTGATCTGGGCTGTATCTCAGAAACCGTAAGGTGTAGGAAGTTGATACTTGGTAGCGACATTTGTTAGGATGTGTAGGTGTGCAATGTCATGGTGTGACCTTGATTTGACCTTTGACCTTGCTGTACTGACCTTGAATTTGAAAATCTTGTCCGGGCTATATCTCGGAAAGGTGTAGGAAGTTGATACTTGGTAGGGACATTGGTTAGGGGGTGTAGGTGTTCAACGTCATGGTCTGACCAGGATTTGACCTTTGACCTTGCCATAGTGACAACCTATAAAATCTTGTCCGGGCTATATCTCAGAAATCGTAAGGTGTAGGAAGTTGATGCTTAGTAGGGACATTGGTTAGGGGTTATAGGTGTGCAGCATCATGGTGTGACCTTGATTTGACCTTTGACCTTTTCGTAGTGACCTTGACCTTTAAAATCTTGTTGCACCTTTGGGTCTGTCTTTTGATGCAGATTAAGCACTGTTAAAGTCATATTAGAATTCATTAAGAATTTTACTTTTACAAGTTCCCATTGTAACAGATGGAATTTCATCAAGTGAGCCACAGATTTTGCTCCAACACCACACATAAGCATTCATTGAATGTATTACCAATTCTGTATGTATGGTAATATTCAAAACATCTAAACCATAATTCGGCCATGCCAAAAGTAGATAAAGAGTACATGCATTATCTTTCTCTAAACATTATTTTCTCTATTTAAACATTGTTTGGAACTTATATATAACTGACAGTGCTCTGAAAGTATCCTGAACTTTGTACTGATATAGTACTTTTGTATCTCATGGTGTTAAAAATATTTCCCTAGGCTGTGGGGTATGGGCATCTCTGATGCTATTTTTACTGTAATACCACAGCCATAATAAGCGATAATTTGGAGTAACCATATATTTTGTTGTTTAGCCAATCAGAATTGAGGGCACATTTGTGTCATGTTAGAATACCTGTTTTACAGTATGGAAACTATTTGGTTTTCATGATTTGTTAAATAAGAGACTGTTAACTGGTAATCGACCGGGGAGTGAAAGACGGGAAACCGGAAGGAAAAAATTGCTACCGTAACACCCCTAAAAATATTAATGATTTGGGGGTGAAAACCGGTATAGAATTATAGTTTATCCAGCTTATATGGTACTCAGACTGATATTTCATGTGAAAGTAAAGCTCAATGACTGCACTCTCTGGTGCTACCCATGCACATTTTCGGTCCCAGAAATTGACATTTTTCACTATGGGGTACCTCACTTTAGAGTAAAATTTCATGTCTTAGGGCTACCTGTATGATCATAAGAAATGGATTTTCAGATTCCTAAGTATATTTAACATAAGAAACAACCCTCAGATCTTTTCGCGTTTCCGACAAAAATAAATCTTACCTAGCTCTTGGACTATGAGGAACAGCTACTTCGAGATTCTCACTGTTGAATAAATCACTTGTTACTTGAAACTATGTTGTGCGTATTGCATATTTTGTTGAAGTATGTTATTCACCGACTTCGGGTCAGCTATAATGTAGTAAAATAGCTGAACTGTAGCTCATTGCATAGCCGAGCAATTCTTCTTTGAGGTTATCACTGTTGAGTAAATCAGTTGTAACTTGAAAAGTATTGTATTTAGAGCCCTTTCTTTAAAAATGCTGTTAAGCCACTTTTTCCACAGATACAACATGGCGACTAAATTGGGCGTTTATCCCACTAGGTAAGTGAGTAATAGCTTGTTTCCCTTCAAGGTTAAATTAGTCCTTGCTACTTTTAATCCCTTTCCTTTATTGTTGCTCTTTGAAATTTTGTGTGTTACAAAGGGCTGTTTTAAGTGAGGTCCCCCAGCTTAGACTAGTGTTAAAATTTTAACACCATTTCTAAATTTTCTGTTTTAACAATGGATTGATTTGTCTGTCAGTTTGCTAATATATATATACTAGGCCAGAGGCCAAGATTACTTTGAGAAGGTATCAACTCGTAATCTGTAGTCACTATGCACCAACACTTTGAGGACTCTACCCAAAAGTAAAAGAACCATTTCCTCAGTAGCTCCTTAGGAAACACCCTGACAGTTAACTTTGTACTTAATTTCTGAATACCATTTGTACTACACAGCTTTTATGTCCTTTTCTGCTTTCACTTGTACTTTGAAACACAAAACATACAGTCAGCTGACATAGGGCCCGTTTATGGGTACTGATTGCTTGTTGTACATTTGCTCTGGTATTATTCATGGCATCTGGATGTGGTTTGTCAATGAAATTTCGTATTTTTTCTGTTATTTAGTATTTGATCTTTGGTGGGAGATCATATCACTGTAGTGGTCTTGTTGTTGTTACAGCTGGTAGCAGAAGAGCTGTCACTCAGACAGCCCCTCAGTCTGGATTAGCTGGTGGTGCCCTCTCTGTGCACGATAGTAGTAAGTCATTGGTAGAGAATGGGGACGTCCACATAGAACATCCTCAGGGAAGGAAACCTGTTGACATGCTCCATCCTGTCAAACAAAACAGCTCAACCAGCCAGGTACACTGCTTTTTTAACCCACAGCCCTTAAGGGCTGTCGGGGTATTGTTTTCACCCATGATGTGCAGGTAGGCGTTCCGGTGGGCGGTGGGAAAAAGTTTGTCTGGGCTGTATCTCAGAACCCGTAAGGTGTAGGAAGTTGATGCTTGGTAGGGACATTGGTTTAGGGATGTAGGTGTGCAACGTCATGGTGTGACCTTGATTTGACCTTTGACCTTGCTGTAGTGACCTTGACCTATAAAATCTTTTCTGGGCTATATCTCGGAAACTGTATGGTGTAGGAAGTTGATACTTGATAGGGACATTGGTTAGGGTTTGTAGGTGTGCAGCGTCATGGTGTGACCTTAATTTGACCTTTGACCTTGCTGCAGTGACCTTGACCTATAAAATCTTGTCCGGGCTATATCATGGAAACTGTATGGTGTAGGAAGTTCATACGTGGTAGGGACATTGGTTAGGGTTTGTAGTTGTGCAGCATCATGGTGTGACCTTGATTTGACCTTTGATCTTGTCATAGTGACCATGAGTTTTAAAATCTTGTCTGGGTTTATTGGGTGTAGAAGGCTGACACTTGGTACGGACATTGGTTAGGGGGTGTAGGTGTGCATCATGCTGTGACCTTTAACTTTGGCTCTGCCAAAGTGTGTTCACCTGCCATATTTGAGACATCTTTCTCTTTTGACAAAGATATATGGATTGCTACAACAGATTATTATTTGCACTTTTACTTAATTGTGCTTTTTCCATTGACACCTATTCTCCAATTAATAAGTTTTACAGCTTCGTAATTTTTAGTGTACTGATTAATGCTGTCATCTAGCTGTTGAATTGTCTTGTTTTAATACTTTATCTTTACATACTTACATGTCGTTTAGAACACCTGTTATCCATTGTCACCAAAAGACATTTATGAAGTGGGACATATGAATTTTCACATTCTGTCCATCCTGTTGAGCTGAACCATATTCCGTTCTCTGTAAATTTGACAGATAAACTTGTTCATGATATTGTTTCAAATTATCAATTTTATTGCATTAATACATCCTATCCAATGGACAATTGCTTTACCAACCGACGTGACCGGTCTCGCCAAACGCCAGAAGAAGACGTCCTGTATATAATACCGTCAGGACCGGTCAGTAGTGTGGATTCGCCAGGTGGCGCATCATACTTGCTTCCTGTCTAGACAGAGTGACGTCAGTTTATCTTTTTCGTTTGGCGCGTGTAGTGTGCAGACGTATTTTTGAAGTGATCTCGAAGTTTGAAGAAAAGATGGATTATTCTACGAATTTAAGGCTTATTTTCATCTGAAAATATATATATTGTGTTTCTTACATATCATGGCCTCTCCAGGACTTAAACGAGGCAATGTCCAGCATTTTATGACCAGTTTTGAAGATTTTCTTTATTCTTGTCGTCGAGATGAAGTCGTGGGTGAGAGGTCGTGTGTCGTCCCTGAAGCATTCCTTCTTCTGAACAGAAGTGTATATTTACCACAATTCACCCTCCATTTAATTCTACTTAGTCGAGTAACAATGCGTGTATGTCGACGAGAAGAAATTAGAAGAAAAGAAGAATGCATCGTCTGACGTCATTATTTCCAGCTTATGCTTGTCTACCTGACACAGACCTGGTCACATGATACGCATTGAACTATGGAGGAATCGTGTTTTCAACAGAAGTTTTCATCAGAAGAAGATGACCATTTATTACTCAACACCCACTTCTAACTGGCAAGAAGAAATCCAGCAACTCGTCTGTTGGCCTGAAGAATTAGATGACAAGTGGTCACAGAAATCTGCGACTTTTTGCCGGTGCCGGTCATGTGACTTCACAGATCTCTACACAACTACCGGCAAGCAGATCCCCATGTGTGACTGGTTCAGCTGACAAGAAGTGATGAGTTTTACCGGTGGCGAACCCTAGTGATGAGTTTTGCCTGTACCAGTCTGTTCAGACTACCGGTGGGGTCATCTGCTAGCTAGCAAGAATTGATGGCTGTTTTACTGGTACCAGTTCTGTTCAGACTACCGGTGGGTGCTGTTCCTGTGGTCCTGTGAAGAAACCCCTTCAGTGGTTACCAGTGATCAGCCCTTTTTTGATCCTGGAACCTCCTCCACCAGTGGCCTGTCCTCTGGTGTGACTGTTGGGGGTACCGGTTCCAGTCTTGTTTAGACCACCGGTGGGTGCTGTTCTTGTGGTCCTGTGAAGAAACCCCGTTCAGTGGTTACCAGTGATGAGCCCTTTTTAGCTTACTGGCCAACGGCCGTAAGCTAACATGGCCTGGCGTCGTCTTCGTTGTTGTTGTCAACAATTTTTTCCAGCCTCTTCTCCTCAGAAACTACTGCACCGATTTCTTTGAAATTTGGTATGGAGCTTCCTTGGGTAGAGGACTATCATTTTTCCTCATTGCATGTTTTTCAACCAATCAGAGAAGGTCACATGACCAAAAACATGTTTTTCAAAAGGGTGTGCTTGTCTGGATGATAACTTAAAAAGCGCTTCACCTATTCACATGAAATTTTGCAAGTAGGTTCGTTATATACATGTCTGGAAATCAATAACTTTTCGAAGTGATCCAATACAAAATGGCCGACTTATTAATAATTTACTAAATGTCTCGATTTTTCTTAACGCTGAAAAAACAAAAACGTGTTTATCTCAGAAACGGTGCAAGATAGAGCGATTTCGTCAAAATTTTCGACCCCCGGGATTTCTAAGGAGCGTACTCTTTGGAATTGCCAAAAATGGAAAAACACAAAATTGCTTGTATCTCCTTAACCGTGCGAGATAGAGCGATTTCGTCGGAATTTTCGACCCACAGGGTATCTAAGGAATGTACTGTTGGCAATTTTCAAAAAATTTTCCCCTCCCCAAAAATGGCGGCCATTTTGAATTTTTGCCAAAAATGGCAAAACACAAAATTGCTTCTATCTCCTTAACCGTGCGAGTTAGAGCGATTTCGTCAAATTTATCGCCAAAATTTTCGACCCACAGGGTATCTAACGAATGTAGTCTTGCCAATTTTCAAAAAATTTTCCCCTTCCTAAAAATGGCGGCCTTTTTGAATTTTTGCCAAAAATGGCAAAACACAAAATTGCTTCTATCTCCTTAACCGTGCGAGATAGATCGATTTCGTCAAAATTTTCGACCCACAAGGTATCTAAGGAATGTAGTCTTGCCAATTTTCAAAAAAATTTCCCCTTCCCAAAAATGGCAGCCATTTTGAATTTTCGAATTTTTGCCTAAAATGGAAAAACACAAAATTGCTTCTATCTCTTAAACCGTGCGAGATAGAACGATTTCGTCGGAATTTTCAACCCACAGGGTATCTAAGGAATGTACTCTTGGCAATTTTCAAAAAATTTTCCCCTCCCCAAAAATGGTGGCCTTTTTGAATTTTTGCCAAAAATGGCAAAACACAAAATTGCTTATATGTCCTTAACCGTGCGAGATAGAGCGATTTCGTCGAAATTTTCGACCCACAGGGTATCTAAGGAATGTACTGTTGGCAATTTTCAAAAAATTTTCCCCTCCCCAAAAATGGCAGCTATTTTGAATTTTCGAATTTTTGCCTAAAATGGAAAAACACAAAATTGCTTCTATCTCTTAAACCGTGCGAGATAGAGCGATTTCGTCGGAATTCTCAACCCACAGGGTATCTAAGGAATGTACTCTTGGCAATTTTCAAAAAATTTTCCCCTCCCCAAAAATGGTGGCCTTTTTGATTTTTTGCCAAAAATGGCAAAACACAAAATTGCTTATATGTCCTTAACCGTGCGAGATAGAGCGATTTCGTCGAAATTTTCGACCCACAGGGTATCTAAGGAATGTACTGTTGGCAATTTTCAAAAAATTTTCCCCTCCCCAAAAATGGCAGCCATTTTGAATTTTCGAATTTTTGCCTAAAATGGCAAAACACAAAATTGCTTCTATCTCCTAAACCGTGCAGATACAGCGATTTCGTCGAAATTTTCGACCCACAGGGTATGTAAGAAATGAAAAAAACGGAAAAACAAAAATTTCCTTATCTCCTTAACCGTGCAAGATTAACCGTCAAAATTTTCGACCCAACTGTCCTATTTCTATTTGAGTTATAAGGGTGAAACGGTGCACAGACAGACAGACATAAACAAACTGATCACAATAACCCTCTCCTATTGTCGAGCGTTAACTAGAAAAGTATTGCATTTACAGCATTTTGTTAAAATATGTTATTCATCTACTTTTTCCATAGCAACAACATGGTCAGTAACTTGGGTGTCTATCTCAATAGCTAAGTGAGTAATACCTACTTTTGGACTTTTCAGTAACTTCCATCATGAGTAAAATCATTTGTAACTTGAAAACTATTGGATTTAGAGAATTTGGTGCAAATCTACTTTTGGGTCAGCTATAACATAATAAAATTTCAGACCTCCAGCTCGTGGCATAGCCGAGTAATAGCTACTTTTGCCTTTGCTGGTGAATACATTTTGCATCTGGCCACAGATGCGTCCTTGGTCTAGTTTACAAATGAAACAGGATCTTGTAAGACTGCTGTACAATTTTGGCAAAAGGTTCATGGGGTAGACATTACACATGATAATGTGTGTTCTATACTATCCTGTTTCTATTCATATGTCACAGCTACTATCAACAGGGCGTCCTATTTCTAGTTACAACTTTTGGCAGCCATCTTGGATTTCTGCGGAAAATAAAACATAAATATCTCGGAAACCGTAAGACATAAAGCAGTTTCCAGTGAAGTTTGTACCCTAGGGGTAGTAAGAGTATTTTGTTGCAACCCCAAAAAATTCAATTTTTTTTCCAAATTTTGGCGGTCATCTTCGATCTATGCGGAAAATAAAAAATGGTAATATCTCAGAAACTGGAAGAGATAGCGCAATTTTGAGTGAATGTTGGACCCTAGGAATAGTAAAGAGTATAAACGCTTGCATTATTACTTATGGTAAAGCTGTGGGGTATACTTTCTCCCCCATTTATTTCATATTTGGTAGATATCTTGTCACATTTTTCGTAGATGTGGTGTGAAAATCAAGTGAGTTATACCCTTTTTACATTTTCTGAGTAAAAGCCTTAGGTCTCAAAAAATTGTCCGGGCCCAGACATGATGTAAAAATGGCAAGGTCACTACAGTAAGGTGAAACTAAGGTTACACTATCGAAAACACACAATAACCTAATTTATACTCCTGACATTCTAAGAAAAGTTTTTTCCTAACTTTCTGGTACATATTGAAATGTATGCATGCAAAACTGACATATAATAATTGCTTTATTGAAGAAGTTGTATTACATTGAAGTTTTAGTTGTGTTCACAATATATATTCTTTTGCATAATCACCGACCTATTTGGGTGACCAGGTTATATCATCGCAGAATATAAAAATACATGTGACGAAATACACAAGTATGAAAAAAGTATTTGGGTGGCATAACCACAACATGTGGGTCGCCAGTAAGCAGCAGGCCTTGGCCTATTTTTTGATCCTGGAACCTCCACCAGTGGCCTGTCCTCTGGTGTGACTGTTGGGGGTACCAGTTCCAGTCTTGTTCAGACCACCGGTGAGGCTGCTCAGAGGGTTGCTGTGAATATTGAGACCCTTCTCCCCATTGCAGAATTTTTGACTGGTACTAGTCCTGTTCAGGCTACCGGTAGGGTCACTAGCCAGCCAGTGATGAGGGTTACCAGCACTAGTTCTGCTGAGACTGCCGGTTTTGGTCACACAGAGATCCAGCAAGGGCTACCGGTTAAACAGGATTACCGGTTATAGAGAGTTGCTGGTGACACTAAGCAGGGCTACCAGTTACAGAGAATTACCCTTTACAGAGAAACCTGCTATTCCCACCATTACTGGCAAGAAGGCAGCTATAGTGAACAAGTCAAGTGAGGATAGCAGGTCTACCCGTTACAGAGTATTGCCGGTTACAGAGAAATCTGCTGTTCCCATCCTTACTGACAAGAAACCAGCTTCAAATCCAGTGCTGACAACAGGTTCACCGGTTAGAGGTTTCCCGGTTACAGAGAATTGATGGTGACAAGTTAGTTGGACAGGAAGTTTCTTCAGAAAAATTCCTTTAACCAACCGGTTACAGAGCCTACCGACCGGGTGCCGGCTTACACAACCTTCAGTGACAGTTGCTTCACAAGAACTAGAGATACTGGTGAAGTAACCAGGTACAGACCTGTGCTGCCCCAATTCTTTGGTCACAGAGCCTTCTCCCAGGAAACTTTGGTTACCACCTACTCATCCCGACCTGCCAAGGGCCAGCAGTCGTACAAATGACAATCACTGTATGACACCCTTGCAGGGACAACTGCTGGCCGGGAGCCTTCCTCAGACTTTAGTAACTCCTGTTTTTTCAAATGTAAAACCTCATGTTGTTACAGATGCTCATACTGTGCCCGGACATTCGCAAAAGAAAGAAATAAGTCCCGGGCCAGTAGATTGTACTTGCAAAAATTACACATTAAAGTCTGTGAAAAGTGTTTCTTGTGTCATTCCATTCATTGTCTTGTGTCCAATCTGCAACAAGTGTAAAACATGCTGCTTCCAGTCTACCTGTAGGGGCCAGACTACAAAACTTTTGGCAAACTTGGCTGGATCTAGGGGCTGGTCAAATCTTACAAGGTCTCCGACTGTCATAAGCCGTTATGTCAATCCCCACAGGAACAGCTACCTGTTGGAGGCATTACATCAGCTTATGGACAAAAATGCAGTAGAACTGGTCCACAATCAAACATCTCCGGGGTTTTTCAATCGACTCTTTCTAGTCCCAAAACCCAACAACAAATGGAGGCCAATACTGGATCTAAGCAAACTAAACCTCTTCCTCAAGGTGGAGAAATTCAAAATGGAGACACCAGAAACCATCAGAACATCCCTCCAGCAAGGGGAGTGGGTCACCTCAGTAGACTTCAAGGATGCCTACTTCCACATACCGATACAGGAACAATCCAGGAAATACCTAAGATTTCATGTCCAGGGCCAGACTTATCAATTCAAAGCACTGCCCTTTGGTCTGTCCACAGCGCCCATGGAGTTCACCGTTTTAGCAAAGGAGGTAAAACTGATGGCCATACGCAAGGGTATAAGAATCCACCAGTACCTAGACGACTGGTTGGTGAGAGCCAGATCCCTAGAAACTTGTCTCCAACACACCCAAATCCTAATCAAAATGTGCCAGGACCTAGGTTGGCTGGTGAATTTAGAGAAATCAGAACTAGAACCCAAACAGGTCTTTGATTTTGTAGGTTACCAGTTCAACCTCAGGTCCGGCCGGGTCAGACCGACTCCGGACCGGTGACAAAACCTTCAGGACAAGATACAAGCACTTTTGTCTCTACCGGCCTGTCCGGTCCGGCAGTTTATGTCCCTGATAGGTCTTCTAACAGCCACAGAAAAGCAGGTTCAACTCGGCCGACTACACATGAGACCCATACAGTGGCATCTCAAAAACAATTGGAGGGTACCAGAATCTCTAGAGAAGATTATCCCGCTACCAAAGTCCCTACACCCTCACTTACAGTGGTGGCTAGAGGAAGACAATGTGCTTCAAGGTCAACCATTACACCCAGTAAAACATGCTCTGCAAATATTTACAGACACATCAAAAGAAGGGTGGGGCGCTCACTTAAACGAGTTCACTGCAAGAGGGTCCTGGTCGGTGCCAGAAAGCAAGCTGCACATAAACTATCTGGAACTCAAAGCAGTGTTTCTAGCCCTCAAAGAGTTCCAAGACCTCTGTGTAGACAAAATAGTTCTAGTGGCAACCGACAATACTACAGTGGTAGCTTACATAAACAAGGAAGGAGGCATGAGGTCGGGCCCACTGTGTGCCCTACTGTGGAGAATCTTGACCTGGTGTTCCCAGCGACAAGTGACTCTAAAAGCCCGGCACATCCCAGGCCATCTAAATGTGATAGCAGACCAGCTATCCAGGCTGGGGCAGACCATCCAAACAGAGTGGTCCCGCCTTCCGGAAGTTTTTTAACAAATATGCAACCAATGGCACTGGCCTCAAATAAATCTATTTGCCACGAGGTTCAACCACAAGTTACCTCAGTTTGTCTCTCCAGTACCGGACTCCCTGGCTGTAGCAGTGGATGCACTTACTCTGCCATGGGACGATCTGGATGCATACGCCTTCCCACCGACCGCCATATTGGGCAAAGTGGTGGAGAAGCTACTGGACTCCCCGTGCAACAGACTCATTCTGATTGCCCCGGGGTGGCCCAACATGCCTTGGTTCCTAGTGACCATGTCCAGTCAGGTCCCTCTCAGCCTCCTGCCCAACCTGCCCAGTCTGCTAACACAGCCCTTCAATCAGATCCCTCACAGAAATCTGACAAATCTAAATCTCCATGCCTGGCTCCTAGAGCCACAAAAATCAAAGAACAGGGCTTCTCTGAGGCAGTGGCAGCAAGAATTGAGGCTCCTCAAAGAAGATCAACCAGATCAGTGTATGAGGCAAAGTGGACCATTTTTACAAAGTGGTGCGACGCTAATCAGGTGGACTTCAGGTCACCACCTGTAAAGTCGGTGGCTGACTTCCTAATGTACCTCTTTGAGGACAAGAAGTTACAGCCCAGCACCATTGATGGATACAGGTCTGCCATTTCTGATAAACTAGGTGATACAACAGTCAATATCAGCAAAAATGATGATCTCACTCGTCTCTTGGAAAGTTTCCACAGAGATAGACCCAAAGGGCGGAGGGGAGTACCCTCCTGGAACCTTTCCCTGGTACTACACCAGCTAACAAAGGCTCCTTTCGAACCTCTTAGGGAGGCATCTCTGAAGCATTTGACCTTCAAGACTGTCTTCCTTTTGGCCCTGGGTTCTGGTAAAAGGAGTGAGATCCATGCATGGCAGCACAAGAATATCAGACACCAATCCGATTGGTCTAAGGTGTCCCTGTTTCCATCTCCCAGCTTTCTTTCCAAGAATCAGCTGGCCAAAGAGGGTCCAGAGAGTGTAGCCCCAGTGGTCATACCAGCCCTGGCTCCTACTCTGGATAGATCCCTCAAGTCTGATAGATCTCTTTGTCCAGTCAGAGCCTTGCGCTACTATTTGGACAGGACTTCAGACATTAGGCAGTACAAACAATTAGTTTTTGTCTCCTTCAAGAAAGGCTTCGACAAAGACATATCACCTGCTACTATCTCCTCATGGATCAAGCAGACTGTGATCCTATGCTATGAGCTCTCTGATCACCATGCCCACACCCTACATCAAGTCAAAGCTCATGATGTGAGGGCCTTTGCTGCTTCTAAGGCCTTCCAGTCGGGAGTCTCCTTGGAGCAGATCTTATCAGCCTGCCACTGGAAATCTCATAATACCTTCACTCAATTCTATCTGAAGGATGTGGCTTAAGCTGACTCAGAGCTCTACCATCTTGGTCCTGTTGTGGCTGCTCAGCAGATCCACCAACAGATTGGTACCTAGAGGAGATCTGTACATATGTACATAGTTGTACATATTTGTATATATTGCACATATAGTTAAGGAGCAACACAAAAAAAAAAATCTCGCGTACTTCCTCCGGGAGACTTAATGCTATGAGACTGAACTCATCCCTCTCTTCCCCTACCTCAGAGCAGGTCTGTTAAAAAAGGGGGGGTGGGGTGGGGGTGGGGTGGGGGGTGGGGGGGCAAGGTCGACTCTGACGGTTCCATTCTGGTTAACCGGATGATGATATTCGACCATAGCCTTAAGGGTGTTTGACTTCTACCCAGGCTTAAAGAAGGAATTGTCATTATCTGTAACATGTGTTCAATTTTTAGTCCCTAGTAACTTACCCGCTGACCAAGCGGTAGTTATTCAGCTATTGTCCATTGGATAGGATGTATTAACGCAATAAAATTGCAAATTTAATAAGTAAATTAAATTTTTATAAGTTAATACCCTATCCAATGGACACACAAGACCCTCCCACCGACCCCGCTATCAGCTTACTAAGGGTCTAATAAGTTTAGACAACGAAAAAGATGCTATGACGTCACTCTGTCTAGACAGGAAGAAAGTACGACACGCCATCTGGCGAGTGCACAGTACTGGGCCGGCCTAGCCGGTGGAGACACAGGACGTCTTTTTCTGACGTTTGGAGGGCCGGTCCGCACCGACCGGATAAGCTATTGTCCATTGGATAGGGTATTAACTTATAAAAATTTAATTTTTGCAATTGTGTGAAGTTTTTCTGTTGTTTTCTACTTATATCTCAGTTCATTTATATTGTTGGATGTCTATTTTCAGCCATATTTATTAATTATCAAAGCATGTTTTGCATAACTTTCCGTCTAGTTGGATAAGTATTTTTTCTTTTATTCTTGTTGTGAGTTTTCGCCTCGGCTAGTTTCTTTATGTGATCGGGTCCACCTCTTTTATTGCGTTTGAACATGTCTTCTCATAAATCCAATAAAGACAAACCCTGCGCATCTAAATGCCATCATTTCTGTCATGCTTTCGACACTCATAATTACTGTCCTACCTACAGAGAGGCAGGCAAGGGAGATGATCCCTGTGTCACTTCATCTCACCTTGTGATATTTGTGCTTCCTTTACGGAAGAAAAGTTAACTAAGATCACACATAGGAAGAGATATGTAAAGAAACCTGATAAGAAAGCTGACAAAAATGATCAAAAACTAGATTTATTGGGCGATAATTCTGTTGAATCTTTTGCGGGCTCACAAGCAGACCTCGAGAGTGCTGCTGACCTCAACCTCTTGCCCTCGAGGCTTTATCATTGAAAACTCCAGCGAAAACTGTCCCACCAACTCCAGGTACTGCTTTACAGCAGAAATTAGAAACAAAGCTCGAGAAGTCCTTGGGATCTCGGCTAGACATTCAACTAGATCTTAAGATGGGTGCTTTCCAGGCAAATATTTTAGAGGCAATGAAGTCCCTTCGAGAAGATTTTCAGAAATCTCTCAGTAAAACTTCTTCTCAAGTGGAGATAGATCAGACCTCCGCTTCGGCCTCAAAACCTGGCCCATCTAATACTCATCTGGACCCCCCCAGTACTAATCCTGTCGAGTCGAGGGACATTGATTGTGGCCCAGCCTTACCTCCTCTTCTCGACTCTCATAGTCACGTCGATGACGCCTCGGGTATCAATGTTAGTTCTGTCGAGGAACCCTCAAGGTTGCCCTCGGCTCAACCAAAGAAATCTCACTCTTTCAAGCAGTATGTTGTGGCCCTGAGCTCTGCCTCGGGCCACTACTCTGATCATTCTGATGAACCTCGGCCTGCACCTAGCAGAGCCAAGAAACATACTGATAAATCTAAACACAAATCTAGGTCCAGATATTTACCTTCTTCCTCAGAGGAGGATCAGTCCCCTGAGGCCAGACATAGGTCTCCAAAACTTTCTAGGAAGACCAACTCTGATCAAGACCATCCTCAACATGACCCAGACCCTCCTTACTACAGGGAAGTAGCTCTGTCTGACATCCCCTCTCAGTATGCAGAGGAGGTGGATACCTTCAGGTGTATCCTCAAACTTCCAGACCCTAGTGACTCCCTACCCAGGTCTTCAACTGCGGTCATGGGCCTTGACGATGAGAAAGACAGGCAGAAGCTCAGGCCAAGAGGCCCTTCATCTATGCTGATAAGTTTGATCAAGACTTTCAAGCAGCAAATTTACCTAAGGGTAAATACATCAGAGCTCCTCCCTCCACTGCCAGGTGTTACAAGGTGGGACAACCTTGTTACGAGGACAAGATGCAAGAATTTAATACAGACTTTGCTAAGATCTGTATTTCTCCTATGCCCTCTATGGGTTCCCCTACCAATTCTCAAGGAATTGGAACACCAGGCGAGACAGAATATCTCCACACTTAACTTTACTACCACCTTTGCCAAGACTTCTTCTTCCTGCAATTTCACTCTGGAAAAGTGCCAACATAGTTTGAAGTCGACCTTTAAGAAGGTCAAATCTCAGATCAGGAAAGGTGCCGACCCTGAAAAGGTAGCAAAGCGTGGATAGGAGTAAGCCTGTGAGTACCTGGATCTCTGGAACAAGACATTCATTATCCAGTACAGGGCCTTGACTTATCTCAGCAAATTCCTTGCTCATATACTCCACACGGAGTTATATTCCATGGGCAACACCGGCTTGCTTAGGCGCGAAGCCGAAATGACCCTGTTACAACCACATTTAGGGGAGACTAGACGTCAGGAACTCAGGAATGCGTCCTTTTGGCCGCCTTCCCTGTTCAAGTCTCAATTAGTCAAGGAAGGTGAAGACTTCCTTCTTAAAAAAGGCACCTCAAAAGACTCTCAGGGTTTCGGACCCTATCAGAATAACCCCTTTCATGGTCCCCACAAGAAAAGAGGCTCCTACAGGAAACGTCCCTATTGGGGCAATTCCTCTCAAAACAGTAACCAATCGTTTTCCTCTGGCAGGGGAAAACCCAACTTAGAGGCTCCAGGGGTCGTTTTCGACCCCATAATAGGGGAAGAGGGCGTGGAAACCCCTCTCCCCAATGACTCCTCGAAAGCCTCACTCAGTCCACCAGTAGGAGGTCGCCTCCGTTCTTTCAGGAGAGACTGGCAAACAAACAAATGTTCATCAAACATTATCACCAATGGCTACATTCTGCCATTCCTCTCAAAGCCAAACTTGGTCAGATTTCCTCTGATTCTGTCAGAATACAAGACCCTTCAAAAAGACCAAGCTCTGGCCGATTGTATCCAGTCTCTCCTGTCAAAGAAAGCTATCGAAAGGGTGGAAAATGTAAAATCTCTCGGGTTTTACAGTCGCCTGTTTCTAGTCCCCAAGCCTCACCAAAGGTGGAGGCCAGTAATAGACATAAGCAGGCTCAACACTTTTGTACATGTAGAAAAGTTTGAAATGGAAACTCCAGAGTCCATCAGGACCTCCCTGGTTAAAGGGGAATGGTTATCGTCGATAGACCTATTGGACGCTTTCCTTCACATCCCCATCGACCCAAACTCAAGGAAATACCTAAGGTTTTGCCACAGGTCACAGGTATTCCAGTTCACCTCCGTTCCTTTCGGACTAGCCACAGCCCCCCAGGTCTTTACAATGATCGTAAAGGAAGTGAAGCTCATGGCCCTCTCCAGAGGACTCAGACTTCACCAATATCTGAATACCATCTAGATTCAGCCCTTGTAAGACCCACTCAAGAGAGATGGCTCAAACTTCAGGATTTGATCCTACGACTCAAGTCAAAACATGTTTTGACTGCAAGATGTTTGATGTCGCTAATTGGGTTGCTTGCCTCAATGGAGAAGATGGTCCCGGAGGGATGCCATCACATGAGGCCCTTTCAGTTTCATCTCAAGGAGCATTGGAGATATCCTCAGTCACTGGACAACCTCCTTCCTTGGACAGATGTCATTTCTGCACACCTAGATTGGTGGCAGAATCCTGCAAACGTGATGAAAGGCGCAGACCTTCATCCCAAAGACCACAGTATCCAACTCTTTACAGACGCCTCAAACGAAGGTTGGGGCGCTCACTTAGATCAAAGATCTACCAAGGGTCTGTGGTCAGACCAGGAAAAAAGGCTACACATAAACGTCCTAGAGTTGAAGGCGGTCTCACTGGCCCTTCTAAATTTCAAGGACCAGTGCCAGGACCAAACAGTTCTAGTTGCAACGGACAACTCGACAGTGGTAGCCTACATAAACAAACAAGGAGGAACTCACTCAGTAAAGATGTGCGCTCTCCTGTGGAAGTTCATGACTTGGTGCCACCACTATCACATAACTTTAAAGGCCAGACACATTCCAGGGTGTCTGAATGTGATGGCCGACCTATCCAGGTCCAACCGAGTGCAGTCAACAGAATGGTCACTACATCCACAGGTGTTCAAACAGATCTGCCAGAAGTGGTTCACTCCTCATGTGGACCTGTTTGCCTCTCATCTGAACCACAAACTCCCTCTCTACGTGTCTCCAATCCCAGACCCAAAGGCCTGGGACATAGATGCTCTGAACATAAACTGGACGGGTCTCACTGCTTATGCTTACCCTCCGACGGCTCTCCTTCACAGGGTGATCCAAAAAATCAAGCAATGCCATTGCCTGATCATCGTAATAGCCCCAGGCTGGCCAGGGATGCCCTGGTTTTGGGATCTAGTGCAGCTCTCAACAGAGATCCCACTACAACTCCCAGTGTCAACGACTCTTCTCAAACAGTCCCACAAGTATGTGTTCCACAACAATCCGCAACAGCTCAGCCTCCGCGCCTGGTGTCTAGAAGCGGACAACTCCCAAGAACAAGGCTTCTCTGTGGAGGTGGCAGAGAGAATTGCTGCCCCTCAGCGGTCATCAACAAGGACCATCTACAAGTCAAAGTGGGCCCTATTTGAAAAATGGTGCAGAGAAAATTCGGTGGATTTCTCTATTCCATCTGTAAAACAAATCTCAGATTTTTTCATGTACCTGTACCAAGACCTAAACAGGCACCCCTCGACCATTGATGGTTACAGGACTGCCATCGTTCACACTTTACTTACTTTACTTACAGGTTACTCTCCAGTTTCCACAGGGATCGTCCCAAAAGTTCCCTAAATCTTCCTAAGTGGAACCTTTCTGTTGTTCTCAATGAGCTCACAAAAGCACCCTTTGAGCCTATGAAAGACACAGACCTCAAACATCTTACCCTCAAAACTGCTTTCTTGCTAGCTTTGGCCTCCGGCAAGCACCGCAGCGAAATCCATGCCTGGGTTGCAAGCAAAGTATCTAATCTAGGCCAATGGAAAAAAGTTGCCTTGTTCCCTTCTTCTGACTACATAGCCAAAAACCAACTAGCAAGAGAAGGTTCTCAAAGTGTGTCTTCAGTGACTATTCCTGCTTTGACTACCATAGTAGATAGACAATTCAAAGAAGATAGGACCTTGTGTCCGGTGCGGGCCCTGAGGTACTATTTGGATTGGACCGAAGACTTGAGAGGGTCTCGGTCCCTCCTTTTCATCTCCTTCAAGAAAGGACATACCTCAGACATCAGACCCGCTACTCTCTCTTCCTGGTTGAAACAAACCATTCTACTTTGTTATAAACAAGCAGACCAACAAGCCTTGGACTTGGTCCAAGTAAAAGCGCATTACATTAGGGCCTTTGCAGTCTCTAAGGCTTTTTACGGTGGGGTATCGGTGGACCAGATCATACAAGCCTGTCACTGGAAAGCTCACAACACATTTACAAACTTCTATCTAAAAGACCTTACTTTGTCAGACAACGACAGCAATATGTATCTGGGGCCAGTAGTAGTGGCACAACAGGTCCTAGACCCTTCCCCTCAGAACTGTCATCCTCAAAAAAAAAGAAGGGGGGGGGGGCACATCTGCTACAACCAAGTCTTCAGGAGTCTAATCCCAGGGTCTAGGTATAGGTTACCTCATCAGGGTGTTTCGGGTAAGGCCTTTATATTCTTCATTTTCTTTTAGCTTTAATTGTATAATGTATTAAGGACCTTAAGGTTGTCATTAATCTCCTTTAGGTGGCAATATTTTGATAGCTCTGAGCCTTGGGCTCAGACTCCTTCTGTGATGGCCCTTGGGGCTTTACCCCACCTAAGTGTACTTCGGCTACACCTCCTTCCCCTGTCAAAACACCCAGACAGTTTATTAGGACTGTCAATCATTTTTAGGTTTTTGGGCTTCTTACAGGCCCAACCCTCTGGTTTGGGGCACTGTAAATGGGACTCAGACTGGTATTTTCCAACCTTCATTCTACCTATTCTATCAAAATCTAAGAAAAACCAGACATATCTTCCAGTCTCAACTGTAATCCCACCACTGGGCGGTTGCATTCAGCATTCAGTCCCACATGGTAAGCTATTCTAGCGTAATAAAATTGAAAATTTTAATTACTTAAATGTAGCTTTTATACCGGTTACACCGGTAAAGCAATTGTTCATTGGGACAATATGCAGTTGGGACACAAATTTTTTGGTTGTGTGGTTTGTGCCAACTCTAGAGATGTGACCAGTTCATTTGGTTACTGATTACTTGTTTCCTTCATGATATGTCACAGGTTCCACCTACACACAAAGAGAAGCTGAGAAAAAGGGAAGCAGTAGTAAGCAGCCCTCATGATCCTGAGAAGAAGCTCCGAGTGCAAGTGTCTGACTCTATGTCAACCAGAATACGGGTATGCATCCATACAAAGTTTGCTGTAAACAATGTATGCGACGTCATGGTCTGACCTTGATTTGACTTTGCCGTAGTGACCTTGACCTATAAAATCTTGTCCTGGCTATATCTTGGAAACCGTAAATGTGTAAGAATTTGATATGGGGTAGGGACATTGGTTAGGGGGTGTATGTGTGCAATGTCATGGTGTGACCTTCATTTGACCTTTGACCTTGCTGTAATGACCTTGACGTATAAAATCTTGACTGGGCTAGTAACCGTAATGTGTAGGAAGTTGATACTTGGTAGGGACATTGGTAGGGGGTGTATGTGTGCAACATCGTGGTGTGACCTTGATTTGACCTTTGACCTTGCCATAGTGACTTTGACCTATAAAATCTTGTCTGGGCTATATCTTGGAAACTGTAAGGTGTAGGAAGTTGATACTTGGTAGAGACATTGGTTAGAGGGTGTAGGTGTGCATCATGGTGTGACCTTTAACTTTGGCTCTGCCATAGTGTGTTTACCTGCCATATTTGAGACATCTTTCTCTTATGACAGAGATATATGGATTGCTGCAACTGATTATTATATGCACTTTTACATAATTGTGCTTTTTTAATTGACAGTTATTCTCCAATTAATAATTTTTTCAGCTTCATAATTTTTAGTTTAGTGATTAATGCTGTCATCTTGCTGTTGAATTGTCTTGTTTTAATACTTTATCTTTCCAAACATTTTTATTACCGCACAGCTCTTACGGGATGTCAGGGTGTTGTTTTCACCCGTGGTGTCAGGATTGGCGTGGGCGGTGGGAAAAGTTTGTCCAGGCTGTATCTCAGAAACCGTAAGGTGTGGGAAGTTGATACTTTGTAGGGACATTGGTGGGGGGTTGTAGGTGTGAACTTGGCGTATAAAATCTTGTCCAGGCTATATCTCGGAAACCGTAAGGTGTAGGGAGTTGTTACTTGGTAGGGACATTTGTTAGGGGGTGTAGGTGTGCAACATCATGGTGTGACCTTGATTTGACCTTTCACCTTGCCATAGTGACCTTGACCTAAAAAAGCTTGTCTGGGCTATTTCTTGGAAACCGTGAGGTGTAGGAAGTTGATACTTGGTAGGGATATTGATTTGGGGTTATAGGTGTGAAACATTAAGGTGTGATCTTGATTTGACACCTTTGACCTTGTCATAGTGACCATGAGTTTTAAAATCTTGTCTGGGCTATTTCTTGGATTCCATAAGGTGTAGAATGTTGACACTTGGTAGGGACATTGGTTAGGGGTGTAGGTGTGCATTATGGTGTGACCTGTTTGCTCTGCCAAAGTGTGTTCACATGCCATATTTGAGACATGATTCTCTTATGACAAAGATATATTGATTGCTGCAACTGATTATTATGTCCACCCCCATGGGGGGTGGATATATTATTTTTGCTTTTTCCGCAGTCCGATGTCCGGCGTCACGCATGGTTTCCGCTCATTTAAAGGAAAAGTATTAGACCTATTGTCACCAAATTTGGTATGCAGGCTTATTGGGTCAGTAGCTTGCTTGGGATTGCTTTTGGCTGTTGTACCTCTTTTGCTTACTGAGTAATACTTAAGTACAGCTATTTTCAGTACCCATTGGTTTCCGTGCATTTAAGCCAAAATAATTAAAGATATTTTACTACAATTTTGAATACAAGATTGTTATGTCCATAGCTCGCTTGGTATTGCATTTGGTACTGATAGCTTTGTCAGTACATGAGTAATAGCTATTTAGGTACTTCATTGTGTATTTTCAGTACTACTTTTGAGTAATTTGCTAATATCTCAGAAACCGTAAGAGATAGAGCGATTTCGACAGAATTTTTGACCCACAGGGTAGTAGAAAAGTATTCTATACAAAATTTTAAAAAATTTCAATTTTCGCCACTTTTGGCGGCCATCTTAATTTTTTGCGAAAAATGAAAGAATCTTAATATCTCGGAAACCGTAAGAGATAGAGCGATTTCGACACAATTTTTGACTCACAGGGTAGTAGAAGAGTATTCTGTACAAAATTTCGCCACTTTTGGCGGCCATCTTGAATTTTTGCGAAAAACGAAAAAATCTTAATATCTCAGAAACCGTAAGAGATAGAGCGATTTGGACAGAATTTTTGACTCACAGGGTAGTAGAAAAGTATTCTATACAAAATTTAAAACTTTCAATTTTTGCCACTTTTGGCGGCCATCTTGAATTTTTGCGAAAAACGAAAAAATCTTAATATCTCAGAAACTGGGTTAATAGCTTGTATGGGATTGCTTTTGGTGATAATAGCTCTATAGCTAACTGAGTAATAGCTACTTTGCTACTTTTGAGTAGCTCTTTGGTTTCCAGACATTTTAAGGAATGCTATTAAGCCTAGCTTTCTGAAATTTGGTATGGAGGTTCATTGGGTTAATAGCTTGTATGGGATTGCTTTTGGGGGGAATTGCTTCATAGATGAGTGAGTAATTAATTAAATAAATGAGTAATTGGCTATTTTGAATACTGAAAAAGGCAAATGTGCTCATATCTCCTAAACCGTGCGAGATAGAGCGATTTCGTCGAAATTTTGGATCCACAGGGTATCTAAGGAATGGAATCTTTGCAATTTTCAAAAAATTTTCCCCTCCCCAAAAATGGCGGCCATTTTGAATTTTCGAATTTTTGCCAAAAATGGCAAACACAAATTTGCTTCTATCTCCTTAACCGTGCAAGATAGAGCGATTTCGTCGAAATTTTCGACCCACAGGGTATCTAAGGAATGCAATCTTTGCAATTTTCAAAAAATTTTCCCCTCCCCAAAAATGGCGGCCATTTTGAATTTTCGAATTTTTGGCATAAATGGCAAAACACAAATTTGCTTCTATCTCCTTAACCGTGCGAGATAGAGCGATTTCGTCGAAATTTTCGACCCACAGGGTATCTAAGGAATGTAATCTTTGCAATTTTCCAAAAATTTTCCCCTCCCCAAAAATGGCGGCCATTTTGAATTTTCGAATTTTTGCCAACAATGGCAAAACACAAATTTGCTTCTATCTCCTTAACCATGCGAGATAGAGCGATTTCGTCGCAATTTTCGACCCACAAGGTATCTAAGTAATGTAATCTTTGTAATTTTCAAAAAATTTTCCCTTCCCGAAAAATGGCGGCCATTTTGAATTTTCGAATTTTTACCAACAATGGCAAAACACAAATTTGCTTCTATCTTCTTAACCGTGCGAGATAGAGCGATTTCGTCGAAATTTTCGACCCACAGGGTATCTAATCAATGCAATCTTTGCAATTTTCCAAAAATTTTCCCCTCCCCAAAAATGGCGGCCATTTTGAATTTTCGAATTTTTGCCAAAAATGGCAGCCATTTTGAATTTTCGCCAAAAATGGCAAAACACAAATTTGCTTCTATCTCCTTAACCGTGCGAGATAGAGCGATTTCATCGAAATTTTCGACCCACGGGGTATCTAAGGAATGCAATCTTTGCTATTTTCCAAAAATTTTCCCCTCCCCAAAAATGGCGGCCATTTTGAATTTCCGAATTTTTGCCAAAAATGGCAAAACACAAATTTGCTTCTATCTCCTTAACCGTGCAAGATAGAGCAATTTCGTCGAAATTTTCGACCCACAGGGTATCTAAGGAATGGAATCTTTGCAATTTTCCAAAAATTTTCCCCTCCCCAAAAATGGCGGCCATTTTGAATTTTCGAATTTTTGCCAAAAATGGCAAAACACAAATTTGCCTCTATCTCCTTAACCATGCGAGATAGAGCGATTTCGTCGCAATTTTCGACCCACAAGGTATCTAAGTAATGTAATCTTTGCAATTTTCAAAAAATTTTCCCTTCCCCAAAAATGGCGGCCATTTTGAATTTTCGAATTTTTACCAACAATGGCAAAACACAAATTTGCTTCTATCTCCTTAACCGTGCAAGATAGAGCGATTTCGTCGAAATTTTCGACCCACAGGGTATCTAAGCAATGCAATCTTTGCAATTTTCCAAAAATTTTCCCCTCCCCAAAAATGGCGGCCATTTTGAATTTTCGAATTTTTGCCAAAAATGGCAAAACACAAATTTCCTTCTATCTCCTTAACCGTGCGAGATAGAGCGATTTCGGCAAAATTTTCGACCCACAGGGTGTATGACAATTCTACTCTTGCCAATTTTCAAAAAATTTTCCCCTCCCCACATATGGCGGCCATTTTGAATTTTCGAATTTTGGCCCAAAATGGAAAAACACAAACTGGCCTTAACCGTGCAAAATAGAGTTATTTCGTTGAAATTTTCGACCCATAGGGTATCTAACAAATGTACTCTTGGCAATTTTCAAAAAATTTTCCTTTTCCCAAAAATGGCGGCCATTTTGAATTTTCAAATTTTTGCCAAAAATAGAAAAACAGGAATTTGCTTCTATCTTCTTAACCGTGCAAGATAGAGTGATTTCGTCAAAATTTTCAACCCAACCAATGCAAAAAGGCATGAAGCTGAAATAATTTACATCTACACTAACAAATATTTAAGCATCATTGATATATTTTACAAATGAAACAGGGTCTTGTAAGACTACTGTACAATTTGGGCAAGGTTCCTGGGGTGGACATTACACATGATAATGTGTGTTCTTCTATGCTATCCTGTTTCTATTTGCATCTACTATCAACAGGGCGTCCTATTTCTAGTTATATGCACTTTTACATAATTGAGCTTTTTCAATTGGCAGCTATTCTCCAATTAATAAATTTTCAGCTTCGTAATTTTTAGTTGACTGATTAATGCTGTCATCTTGCTATTGAATTGTCTTGTTTTAGTACTTTATCTTTACATACATTTTCTTTATCTTAGATGTTATTTTCTCTACTGAAACATTATATGGACCTTCATATAAGTAATACTGCGTTGAAAGTATCCTGGTCTTTGTACTGTTTCACTACTTCTATAGGGGACCACGGTGGCACAGAGGTGGGGGTTCGGTTCCCGGCACAGCCTCAAGTGGGAAAGCTGGTAGTTGCTTCCCATTGGTCGGCAGTTTACAGTACAGAACCTTTACCAACTGTATGTACTGGTTTCCTCTGCCCTTCCAACTACCCGTCGTGATATGACCTGTACGGTGTTGAAAGCGACGTAAAACCCCAAATAAATAAATCACTACTTCTATATGTCATGGTGTTGAAAACTATTTCTCCAGGCTGTGGGGTACGGGCATCTCTGATGCTACTTTTCTCTTAGATGTTATTTTTATCTGCTTAAATATTATTTGGAGCCTTATATAACTGACACTGCTCTGAAAGTTTCCAGATCTTTGTACTGTTTCACAATTTCTATATCTCATGGTATTGAAAACTGTTTCCCCAGGCTATGTGGTTTGGGCATCTCTGATGCTATTTTATGATATTAAAATATCAGTTACTTTTATTACGCTACAATAGCTTACCATGTGGGACTTAATGCTGTTCTCGGGTTGCCACACCCGGGGCCAATGTCTTAGAAAAAAAGATCGTTCTTGTTAGCCACCGGATATACTGGTAGTTGTTGTCACGTGATAACTTCTGACCAATCGCCCTACTTTCTCGTTGGCCACAATGAACTGGTAGCAGTTTGTAAATATACAGACATTTTCATTTATTTCTCAGTCTTTACGTATTGTTGGAGGCTCATATTTGAATATTTCATTTTATATATATCATAGATTGTTCTGTAAAATTATTGATTTCACAACTTAAGTATTTTCCTTGCTTCCGCGTGTTTTGAGTTTTCTCTGTTCAGGCAATTTCAATTGTACGTCTTTTTATTGCGTTAAAATGTCTCTCCATCAAGCAAACAAAGACAAACCGAGAGCTCAGAAATGCCGCCATTTTTGCTTCAGTTTTGATAATCATAACTACTGCCCTACCTGTAGGGAGGCTGGCAAGGGAGATGACCCCTGTGTCACCTTTGAAGCGCCCTGCCATATTTGCACGTCTCACTGATGAGCAATTGCAAAAAATTCAAAACAGGAAGCGGTACTTAAACAAGCAAAAAGTGGAAACTAGTTCTAAAGATGAACCAGATCTCTTGGGTGAAGGCGATGGGGACTCTTCTACTGGTTCCAATGCAGACCTAGAGAGTGCTGCTGATAACCTCTTTGCCTTCAGTTCTTTATCTTTAAAGACCCCAGCCAAAGCTGTCCCACCCACCCCAGGTACTGTTTTGCAAAATAAAAATTCAAAGAAATATTGAGAAATCCCTGGGTGACTCTCTAAATATACATTTACAGCAGCAAATGGGTTCCTTCCAGGCATCCATGTTAGAAGCATTTCAATCACTCCGAGAGGAGTTAGCAATTAAAAAGCCATCCGAGGTTGAACCCTCGCCTCATGCTTCAAAAGCTGGTCCGTCCAGCAACATCTGGACCTACCCCCTCCGAGATCAAGTACTAATGCTCAGTCCCAGGCAATGGATGTGGACGTTGGTCCAGCAGTCCCTCCTCGACTAGTACTTAACCAAACTACCTCGGATCAGTACGTTGCCCCTTCTGAGGCTATACCGAAGGATTCCTCGTACTCTCACAAAAAACAAAGCCACAGACAAACAGTAGCACCGAGCTCTGCCTCGGACCAACTGGATGAGGATTCCGACGAACCTCGGATCCATCCAACTAGACCTAAGAAGCACTCTGACAAGAGCAAGCATAAATCTAGGTCCAGATATGTGTCATCTACAGAGGAAGATCACTCCCCTGTTGCCAGACACAGGTCTTCTAAACCCTCAAGGGCTCAGCCCTCAGGCGCAGCTTCTGATCAAGACCTCCCACAACATGATCCAGACCCCCCTTATTATAGGGAAGTAGCCTTGTCTAACATTCCCTCCCAATACTCTGAAGAAGTAGATACCTTCAGGCGTATTCTCTCTCTCCCTGACCCCAGGGACTCTATGCCTAGGTCTTCAACTTCAGTGTAGGGTCTGGATGACGAAAAAGGCCGTCAAGAGCTCAGACCTAGAGGTCCTTCCTCTATTCTACCACTTAGCTCAGTTATCAAGGACGCCTTTGATAAATTTCAACATGATTTCAAAGCTGCCAATTTAGCTGAGGGCAAATATGTCAAGCCTCCTCCATCCACTTCTAAGTGGTATAAGGTTGGACAGCCCACTTTTCAAGACAAAATTCAGGAGTTGAATACAGACTTTGCTAAGATCTGTATTACTCCTAGACCTCCTGGGGCACCAGTAGCCAAAGTTCCTCTGCCAGTTCTTAAGGAACTGGAACATCAGGCTAGACAAAATATTTCAACCCTCAACTTCACCGCTGCCTTTGCCAAAACCTCTTCTTCTTGCAATGCTTCCTTGGGAAAAGTGCCAACATAGCACTAAGTCAACTGTCAAGAAGATAAAATCTCAGATCCAGAAAGGTGCCAATCCTGAGAAAGCAGCAAAGCGCGGATATGGGGAAGTTGCTGAGTACATGGATTTTTGGAACAAGACAGTTCTTGTTCAACATAGAGCTCTTACCTGTCTCAGCAAATCTCTAGCCCATATTCTCCAGAGGGAATTATATTCCATGGCTAATACCGGCTTGCTTAGGCGCGAAGCCGAAATGACTCTATTACATCCCCAGCTAGGGGAAACGAGATGCCAAGAACTTAGGAACTCGTCCTTCTGGGACTCTTCCTTGTTCGAGTCTCAACTCGTAAAGGAAGGTGAGGACTTCCTTCTCAAAAAAGGCACCTCAAAAGATTCTCAGGGTTTCGCACCCTACCAGAATAAGCCCTTTCGTGGCCCCCACAAGAAAAGAGGCTCCTACAGGAAACGCCCCTATGGGGGCAATACCTCTCAAAGCAGTAACCAATCCTTTCCCTCGGGAAGAGGAAAATCCAACTTCAGAGGCTCCAGGGGTCATTTTCGACCCCACAATAGGGGAAGGGGCCGTGGAAACCCCCCTTCCCAATAACTCCTCCAAAGCCTCACTCAGTCCACCAGTAGGAAGTCGCCTCCGTTCTTTCAAGAGAGACTGGCTAATAAACAAATGTTCTCAAAACGTGTTAAACATTATCACCAATGGCTACGTTCTGCCATTCCGTTCAAAGCCAAACTTGATCAGATTTCCTCTGATTCTGTCAGAGTACAAGGCCCAACAAAAAGACCAAGCCTTGGCCACTTGTATCCAGTCTCTCTTGTCAAAGAACGCTATCGAAAGGGTGGAAAACGTAAAATCTCTCGGGTTTTACAGTCGCCTGTTCCTAGTACCCAAGCCTCACCAAAGGTGGAGGCCAGTCATAGACTTAAGCAGGCTCAACACTTTTCTACATGTAGAAAAGTTCAAAATGGAAACCCAGGAGTCCATCAGGACTTCCCTGGTCCCAGGGGAGTGGGTATCGTCGATAGACCTGTCAGACGCATACCTTCACATCCCCATCCATCCAAACTCAAGGAAATACCTAAGGTTTTGCTACAAGGCCCAGGTGTTCCAGTTCACCTCCCTACCTTTCGGACTGGCCACAGCCCCCCAGGTCTTTACGATGATCGTAAAGGAAGTGAAACTAATGGCCCTCTCAAGAGGACTCAGAATTCACCAATACCTGGACGACTGGCTGATCAGGTCCCAGTCTCAGGAGGAATCCCAAATGGACACACAGGCAGTGGTAGACCTAACCCAATCCTTGGGTTGGATAATCAACCAAGAAAAATCAGAACTGAAACCTACTCAGGTGTTTTCGTTCGTGGGCTACGAATACCACCTAGATTCAGCCCTTGTAAGACCCACTCACGATGGCTCAAACTTCAGGATTATATCCTACGACTGAAGTCAAAACATGTTTTGACTGCAAGATGTTTGATGTCTCTAATTGGGTTGCTAGCCTCAACGGAGAAAATGGTCCTGGAGGGACGCCTTCACATGAGGCCCTTTCAGTTTCATCTCAAGGAGCACTGGAGATATCCTCAGTCGCTGGACAACCTCCTTCCTTGGACAGAAGCCATTGTAGCCCACCTAGATTGGCGGCAAAACCCCTCAAACGTGATGAAAGGCTCAGACCTTCATCCCAAGGACCACAGTATCCAACTCTTTACCGACGCCTCAAACGAAGGTTGGGGCGCTCACTTAAATCAAAATTCTGTGGTCAGATTGGGAAAAAAGGCTACACATAAATGTCCTAGAATTGAAGGCGGTATCCCTGGCCCTTCGAGACTTCAAGGACCAGTGCCAGAATCAAACAGTGTTAGTTGCGACGGACAACTCAACAGTGGTAGCCTACATCAACAAGCAGGGGGGAACTCACTCAGCAGAGATGTGCACTCTCCTGTGGAAAATCATGACCTGGTGCCATCACTACCACATAACATTGAAAGCCAGGCACATTCCAGGGTGTCTGAATGTGATGGCCGACCTACTGTCCAGGTCCAACCAAGTGCAGTCAACAGAATGGTCTCTGCACCCACAGGTCTTCAAACAAATCTGCCAGAAGTGGTTCACCCCTCATGTAGACTTATTTGCCACTCACCTGAACCACAAACTTCCACTGTATGTGTCTCCTATCCCAGACCCAAGGGCCTGGGACATAGATGCTCTGAACATAAACTGGACCAACCTCACGGCCTATGCCTACCCTCCTACGGCTCTCCTTCACAAGTTGATCCAAAAGATCAAGCAATGCCATTGCCTGATCATCGTGATAGCCCCAGGCTGGCCAGGGATGCCCTGGTTTTGGGACCTAGTGCAGCTCTCAACAGAGATCCCACTACAGCTCCCAGTGTCAACGACCCTGCTAAAACAGTCCCACAAATATGTGTTCCACAACAACCCACAACAGCTGAACCTCCACGCCTGGTGTCTAGGAGCGGACAACTCCAAGAACAAGGCTTCTCTGTGGAGGTGGCAGAGAGAATTGCTGCCCCTCAGCGGTCATCAACAAGGACCATCTACAAGTCAAAGTGGGCCCTATTTGAAAAATGGTGCAGAGAAAATTCGGTGGATTTCTCCACTCCATCTGTGAAACAAATCTCAGATTTTTTCATGTACCTGTACCAAGACTTAAACAGGCGCCCCTCGACCATTGATGGTTACAGGACTGCAATCGTTGACATTTTGGGCCCCACGGCCCAACACATTGCACACAATGCAGACCTTCATAGGTTACTCTCCAGTTTTCACAGGGATCGTCCTAAAAGTTCCAGGAATTTACCCAAGTGGAACCTTTCTGTTGTCCTTAACGAGCTCACCAAAGCACCATTTGAGCCCATGAAAGACACAGACCTCAAACATCTTACTCTCAAAGCTGCTTTCTTGCTAGCCTTGGCCTCCGGCAAGCGCCGCAGCGAAATCCATGCCTGGGTCGCGAACAAAGTATCTAATTTAGGCCAATGGGAAAAGGTGGCCTTGTTCCCTTCTTCTGATTTCATAGCCAAAAACCAACTAGCAAGAGAAGGTTCTCAAAGTGTGTCACCAGTGACTATCCCTGCTTTGACTACCATTGTAGATAGACAGTTTAAGGAAGACAGGAGCCTGTGTCCCGTGCGGGCCCTGAGGTTTTATTTGGACCGAACTAAAGACCTGAGAGGGTCTCGTTCTCTCCTTTTCATCTCCTTTAAGAAAGGACATACCTCAACCCGCTACACTCTCTTCATGGTTGAAACAAACCATCCTACTTTGTTACAAACAAGCAGATCAACAAGCCTTGTACTTGGTCCAAGTCAAAGCGCATGACATCCGGGCCTTCGCGGCCTCTAAGGCCTTTTACGGTGGAGTATCGGTGGACCAAATCATGCAAGCCTGTCACTGGAAAGCTCACAACACATTTACAAATTTTTACCTAAAAGACCTTACTTGGTCGGAGACCGACAACAATATGTATCTGGGACCCGTGGTGGCGGCACAACAAGTCCTAGATCCTTCCCCTCAGACCAGTTGTCCTCGGAAAGAAAAGGGGGGGGGGGGGGCACATCCGCTACAACCAAGTCTCCAGGAGTCTCTCCCAGGATCTAGGTATTCCTTTACCTTCAAGATGTTACGGGTAAGGTCATTGTATTTTTTAATTATCAGGTAATTTCTATTAAGGACTTATTCAGTTGTCGTTAATCTCATATTTCAGGTTAAAAATTTCATGAGATGCCCAACCACTGGGTTGGTCAGTCACACGTGAAGGTCTCCTAGGGACCCTTAGACCTCGAAGTGAGCACCGCTGCACTTCCGTCCTACTACCAAACATCTGGACAGTTTTAGCACTGTCCCTCTTTTACTTAGGTTTTTTGGCTCGTTACAGGCCAGATCTTCGGGATCGGGGCACTGTAAAAGGGACTCAGACTGGTATTTCTGGCACTATTCTGTATATACTAATTCAAATCTTAGAAAAAATGACATATCTTCCAGTCTCAGCTGTAATCCCGCCACCGGGCGGTTGAATTCAACATTAAGTCCCACATGGTAAGCTATTTAAATGTAGCTTTTATAAGCTACAAGCTTACCATGTGGGACTTAGGAGAGTCCCACCCTGCCTCCCCGCTGTTTACAGCTGAGGGGTAGGTTTAATAAAAAATTTCAACGAGAAAGTAGGGCGATTGGTCAGAAGTTATCACGTGACAACAACTACCATTATATCCGGTGGCTAACAAGAACAATCTTTTTTTCTAAGACGTTGGCCCCGGGTGTGGCAACCCGAGAACAGCATTAAGTCCCACATGGTAAGCTTGTAGCTTATAAAAGCTACATTTAAGTAATTAAAATTTTCAATTTTGTGTTGTTTTAGATAATGTCATGCTGAAATTCTAAGATGACAATTGTGCACTGCACTGAGGCCCTGTCCCAGCTATGACCCTTGACAAAATGTAATGAGTACATTTATAGTGCTTAGTCTCCATCGTATAACAGACTCTGGAGCCGCAGTAAGAGAAGGGAAAAAAAGACCAAAATCCAGAGATATAGCAAAATGACACAAAAATGCCAAGAAAATGATAGGGCTAAGGAGGATAAGCTTTTATGAAGAGGTCATTGTGCCGGAAAGATGATAGCAAGACTGCAGTTTGGATATCCAGGGAACTCGTTCCACAATATGTTTTTTGTTTTGTACATGAAAGACATGAACTGTGGAATCTTTAGGTATTTCCTAAAACAGGGACATTGCTCCAATAACTTCCAGTGAATACTTCTTGAAACCTTTCTACGATATTGTATTTCTTGATGCAATCAATACATTTTCCTTATACACTGACTTGACCTAATTAGTGCAAGTTTCAGTCTTACAATGTTCTCAGCAAGTGAGCTTGTCTCTGTGGCTGCAGTGACTGTTGTTTTTCTAGATGAGCACTCCACAGAACATAAGTAACAAAAGACTTTCCCTGTCAGCCAGCCCAGCAATTAACAAGAAAAACCCAAAGGGAGAGACGCCCCTGCAAGTCGCTTGTATAAAGGTACGATATTCAGTAGACTGATATTAACTCCTCTGAATGATACTGAGTGTTATTGATGCAAAGACTATGTGCTCAGTTGTGATAATAATTAAGCATCTCTGTAATGGATGCACATTTGTTTTCACCTAGGTTCAACTGATCACTGCCAGATTATGGTCTCCCTTGAATAACTTCTTTGGCTTTGGAATGTTTTTCCCTTCCCTTATTTCATTCAAACTATAGGGGTGGTAATTTTTATCTCCCGAGATTATGAAATGATGTCTGTGTGTGCGTGCGTGCGTGTGTGCGTTAGTTAGTCACGCAGATTTCTCCAAAACTACTACAGCTACAGATTTTTATGTCATCACTCTGCGGCGTGGGCGTACGCGTACGCGTGAACAACTTCTTCTCCAAAACTACAAGGCCTAGAGACATGCTGTTTTTTTTTAAAAGATACCTTATCTATCGAGGATGAAAAATTGTTCAAGGCATGCAAATCTGTCTGTTCGTCTGTTTGCTAGAGACATTACAAGGGGGGTACCCCCACCAAAAGTGTGAAAATTTCAACTTTTTATCACAATTTTCTCAGTGACTATTGCAGGGATTTCTCTCATATCTTGCATATATGTACTAGGCCAGAGGTAGATTCTCTTGTGTGAGTATGAGACCTGGATCTGTCTTACTTTTTTTTAAATAAATTTTTTTAATAATTTTTAATGCATTAAAATTCATGAAATCATGCACTAAATCACTTATAACTTCAAAAGTGTTGCATTTACAGCATTTTGTTAAAATATGTTGTTCAGCTACTTTTTTCATAGCTACAATATGGTGAGTAAGTTGGGTGTCTGTCTCAATAGCTAAGTGAGTAATAGCTACTTTTGGGCTTTTCAATAACTTCCATTATGAGTAAAATCACTTGTAACTTAAAAACTATTGCATTTAGAGAATTTCGTATAAATATGTTATTCAGCTACTTTTGGGCCAGCTATAACATAGTGAAATTTCAGACCTGTAGCTCATGGCATAGCTGAGTAATAGCTACTTTTAGGTTATCACTATTGAGTAAATCGCTTATAACTTGAAAACTATTGCATTTAGAGAATTTCATATAAATATGTTATTCAGCTACTTTTGGGCCAGCTATAACATAGTAAAATTTCAGACCTGTAGCTCATGGCATAGCTGAGTAATAGCTACTTTTAGGTTATCACTGTTGAGTAAATCACTTATAACTTGAAAACTATTGCATTTAGAGTATTTTGTTTCAATATGTTATTCACCTATTTTGGGGTCAGCTATAACATAGTGAAGTTTCAGACCTGTGGCTCATTTCATAGCTGAGTAATAGCTACTTTGAAGTTCTCACTGTTGAGTAAATCAGTTATAATTGGAAAACTATTGCATTTACAGAAATTTGTGCAAATATGTTATTCAGCTACTTTTGGGTCAGCTATAACATAGTGAAATTATAGACCTATAGCTCATGGCACAACTGAGCAATAGCTATTCTCAGGTACTGACTGTTGAGTAAATCAGCTATAACTTGAAAAATATTGCATTTGGAGTATTTTGTTAAAATATATTGTTCACCTACTTTTGGGTCAGCTATAACATAGTGAAATTACAGACCTATAGCTCATGGCATAGCGGAGCAATAGCTATTTTCAGGTTCTCACTATTGAGTAAATCAGTTGTAGCTTGAAAACTATTGCATTTACAGTAGTTTGCTTAAATATGTTGTTCACCTACTTTTGGGTTAGCTATAACATAGTAAAATTTCAGACATGTAGCTCATTGCATAGCTGAGTAATAGTTCCTTTGAGGTTCTCACTGTTGAGTAAATCAGTTGTAACTTGAAAACTATTACATTTAGAGTAATTTGTTAAATATGTTATTCACAGAATTTTTGGTCAGCTATAACATAGTGAAATTGCAGACCTCTATGTCATGGCATAGCTGAGCAATACTACTTTCAGGTTCTCACTGTTGAGTAAATCATTATATCCACTGGATAGCCGCAGTGTGTAGAGAGAGATTTCACCATTACTGCTCTGATGAAAAAAAATATTATAGCTAGCTTTCTTAAGTTTGCAGTATATATTAATAACCATAAAATGTTGTCTGGGAATATTTTTGGCCTCATTTTGAGAAACAAGATGGCCGCCACAGGTGTTTTTTGTCAGTCATGAAAAGTGCTTATATCTCCCTTATTATTGATCCTAGAGGTTTGGGATGATAAACCAACCTGTAGGAAATCATGGGGTGGGAATCTTTTGGTGTGGTCAGATTTGACCTTCAATGACCCCTCCTTCAAGGTCAAACAAGGATAGCCAAACTTAAAAGTGCTTATAACTCGCTTATTATTGGTCCCAGAGGTTTGGGATGGTAAACAGACAGGAAATCATGGGCTGTGAATCTGTTGATATTGTCCGATTTGACCTTGGAACCCTCCTTCAAGGTCAAATGAGGATAGCGAAAATTGAAAGTGCCTACAACTCGCTTATTATTGGTGACAGAGATTTGGGATGGTAAACCATCCCATAGGAAATCATTGGCTCGGAATCTTTTGGTATGGTCAGATTTGACCTTTGGACCCATCCTTCAAGGTCAAATGAGGACAGCCAAGCTTAAAAGTGCTTATAACTCATTTATAATTGGTCCTAGAGGTTTGGAATGGTAAACCATAGGAAATCATGGGCTGGGAATGTATTTGTGTGGTTAGATTTGACCTTGGACCCCTTCTTCAAGGTCGAACGAGGATATTGCATTTGTAGTATTTCTTTAAATATGTTTTAACCTATTTTTTACACTTAAACAATTACCTTGTTATTTTCCTTCATAATACCATTTACAGGGCACAACTTTTTTATCCTTTTCTTCTGTCAGCTTCGGAATTTCTTTCGAACTTGCTGTTCAGTTACCATTTACTGTATTTCTGTTCAGCCCTTTTCCTGATAATTATTCTGTCCTCTAATCACCTTCACAAATCAAAAACACTCAGTCAGCTGACACAGTGCCCGTTCACGGGCACTCTCCTCTTGTTTTGATCCTGGTGCTAGCACCAGTAAGTTGGCTGACTCTGCAGAGCCTTCCGGTCCCAGCCTTGTTCAGGCCACCGGTGATGCTGTTCCACCCAGAGGAGATGAGATGCAGCAGAATCCCACCCAGCCTGTTGAGGCTCCCGGTGCGGAGATGGCCACCCAGCCTGTTCAGGCTCCCAGGACATGCTTAGGCATTGGGAGAGAGCAGCCAGAGAACAAACTGTCATGTGCAACCAGGCTGCTGGACTTTCACATTGTTTGACCAGAGTTCAAGATGCCATGTCTTCTCAGCTGAAGTCTTTACATCTGGATAGTTCCAAGGGCAAGTCGTCTGAGAGAATGAGGCAGGCCGTAGATGAACTTGATTATCTGGTGACCTTTAACCGGTCAATATCTCAAGCAATGGCCAGGACTATGCAAGATCTATCTGAAGGCATGTTTATTAGCATGGCGAACTGCACCCTGTCACGCAGGGACAGTTATTTAGAATATTTGCATGCTGGTGTGAAGCAGGGCACCCTTACTGCTCTGCGTACGGCCCCTGTTCATCTACACTCACTTTTCCCTGAACATCTTGTCACCAAGGCTGAAGAGGAGACCTGTAGAAGTGAGGAGAGGCGTTCTTCTGGCCAGCCTCACAGAGGTCAAGGTCGTTTTCACCCTTATGCTCCCAGTGACAGATCTGCTAACCAACTGGACCGGAAGTCCGGTAACCCAGCATGGAAGGAAATAAGGGATAGACAGCAAACCAGGAAAAGTTGTGGCAAGCACTCAACTTTCTCCCAGAAACCGGCTAAGGGTTCAAAGCTGCGTAAATGACAATCAAATGTGTAGTTTCTGTGACCGGACTGAAGGACTCTGTGTATGTTTCCGGTCAAACAGGCTTGAACCCTTCACCATTGATAGCCGGGGACAAGAAAGTGACTGTAACTTCTCATGTAGACTTTTGTGTTGCAAATGCTCATTCTGTTACAGGGTTGCCGCAAAAGAAAGGCGTAAATCCCAATTATTGTTACAAGTACACAGAAATAAAATATGTGAAAGATGTTTCCTGTGTAGGTCACTTGAGTTCTGCAAATTTTGTCACAAATGCCCCACCTGTTGTTATAAGTCCACATGTAGGGGCAAGGCTTCACAATTTTTGGGAGAAATGGGAAGTTCTGGGTTCAAGTCCAAAAGTAGTCACCACACTCAGAGAGGGTTACACCCTCCCCTTCCGGTTCAGACCGAACCTAACCAGGTCACCAACTGTCATATGCAACTACCAGAACCCATCCAAACAGGCCCACCTTTTAGAGGCACTGTATCAGCTGGTGAACAAAAATGCAGTAGAACCGGTAGCAAACCAAAACTCACTAGGCTTTTACAACCGGCTATTTTTCTAAACACTGAGCCCTTCAAAATGGAGACCGCACATATGGTTGGTTCTTGCTCCAATAATCGATGGAGCATATCATGCGAACTATTCCAACGAATTTCACAATCCAAGATGAGGTTGTGATATTCAAAGACAACAATTTTTGTTTTTCCCTTAGAATTTTTGTTTGAAGGGTAGTCCTTCTGAAGTGTGACGCTATGTGCCTGCATTTGGCCAAAAGTTTGGACACTGAAGCTACTTTGAAACACTTGTTTACGGCTAAGTTTAGAGTATGAGACATGTACCCTATGTTTTCCCACTTGAGAAATTTTGCAAATGTGTTCTTAATGTTGTGAGTATTGTCGGTCACAGCAATCAGATTTTTGAGCCCCCATTCATTCAGTGCCTTTTCAAACTCTATACTTAGGTTTTCTGCAGCATGTCTTTCAGACGTAACATTTCTAGTTTGCAAAACAAATGACAACACATTTCCCAGCTCCCCCACCCAAGACAATAAGAAATGACATGGGTTATATAAATTTATTATTATTAATGCATGATATTATTTATTGTACATTCCATTGTAATGCAATACATTAGTTAATACTGGTAATTGTATCATGACGTCTGTAACCAATGAACAGACAAACCATATTTAACATAGCATCCACCCCAAAAGTAAAAGCCCTACGTACAAAAATTACTGGGGCTCAATCGGGTGAACAAAATTATGCTAACCCGGGAGCCAAAATTTTTGACTTAAAAATTTAGCCTAAGAAAATATGACCACAAGGCCACAGGTAATGGTAAAGAAATATGTCCAAGGTATATGAGGACATTGTGAACTTGAGCATATAAATATGCAATATAAAAGACCCTGTCACTTATGTAACAAAGAGACACTGTATACAAGTAGCCCCGACCCAAGATGAAATAATTTACAGAACCGCAAGTTTCCTTCTAAAACCCAATGACATGTCGGGTGCACAAATATGAATTTGCTAACCCGAGGCAAGTAAGAAATAACACTTTACAGAATTTTGAAAAGAATTTCCCAACTAAAAGGTGACAGAGCAGCCATGTTGAGGAATAAAATTTTTTATTTCAAATGAGAAATACATGGCTTAATATGAAATGTAGTGGTATATAGTTTCACCATGAAAAGTGTAAAATATGCCAGAATAAGGCGCCAAATGCCAAGCTAAAGGAAAAGGTGCTGTTGGAAGGTACAGGAGACTTGTGAAGAAGAGGAAGGGACAGACTTAATGTATCTCCACACTGCATCTGATGACCAGGTGCCATGCTTCATAATTTCCTGCAAAGAAACGCCATTCTGGAAAGCCCAAGTTGTGGCAGACCTTCTGAAACTATGAAAAGTCAAATGAGGAGATATGTTGAGCATGATAGATATGGACTTAAGATGCTTCCTCGCAGCAGAATCAGCCAGTAGAACTAACAAGCCTTGCCTGTACACTAGAAATAATCTAGAATTTTTGGAAGCAGGTATATGAGCAAACATGGACTTTAATGCTGACACAGGACATAGGTTTGAACAACCCAAGACTGGAAGTGTTATTGTAGTAGTTTCTTTACGATCTTGCAATATTTTAGACCATTTAACTATAACTGTACACATCTGCTGGCCAAAAATCACATCACCCCTGGTCAAGTGTCTTGTTTCATCAAATTGAGAAGAAGAATGTGGCAAAACATTAGAAAGCCTCATAAAAGAGAAAACGCGGAACAAATACAATGCTTTGAATACAAGTGGAAACTGCATTTGAGTACACATTTCCACAATGTGTTGGAGAGTGTCAATGGACACAATTTTTAACATTTTTGGTGTGAAAACTGTGTTAAGTTTCAAGGATTTTATGTACAATGGCAATCTATGGTCCCTAAAGGGTTGTGTGTTTAACCCATGAACTATAAACATGGCACGAATTGCAGATAAGTGGTTAGAAATATTAGCATAAGACAGACCACTTTGGTAGCAGAATTCCATAAAAGATAGCAAAACAATAGTGTTCACCTGCAAAAGGGGAATGTGCTCAATTTCTAGGAATGCTATGAACTGTGCAAACATCCTATTGTACTGCAGCCACGTGGCTGGCCTAAAGCCTTTCTTGAGCCTATCCAAGGCCGAGGCTGCAAACTGTGACGGATGTGGCAATGAATCTACAATATAAAGAACAGGCTATACACATTCAAATTTGTATGATCCAGGTGTACTGGCATCCATTGATAATCGGGAATAAAAGATGACAGTGTAAGAATTTGATGGTCAGTACCCTACCATCTGGACAACAAGTCTGCAAGTTCATTTTTTACCCCGGGAATATGATTGACCATCAATTGTATGTTAAAAATTGCAGTTAACAACCAAATGTTTCTTGCACAAGTGGCCAGAATGGGATCTCTAGCCCTACCAGACCTGAGGACCCCAACGACAGCCATATTGTCACACTTGATGTCAATAACTTGATCTTTCCAAGTTTCACCCCAAATTTTAAGTGCGACCACTATATTTAGAATTTCTAAGTGAACAATTGTATAATTTTTGTAACCAAGAGGAATAGGCAGGGCATAGATCTTATTGGCAAATGCTGCCCCACATCCAGTTAAACATGCATCTAAATAAATGGTATGATCTGGCTTTTTGTAATCAAAGAAAGTAGTACCATTGAACTGTACCAGGAAGGTATTGAACCAGTTGAGGTCCCTGTAAAAGTTATGGGTTAATATAATGACAGACCTACACGTATGATCTCGCAATAGCTGAAGCATTCTGTTGAGGAAAAACCATGCTGGCTTGACGCATTTTGGATACAATGAATGTAATCCTGAGACTGGAATTTATCATGATAAATATAATCTGGTATATTACGCTTACGCTTGGCAGAAGAGTTAGCAACATCATAAAGCTTAACGTAAGTGTCATTATGTTGTTCCTCCACGCATGCTAAATATGGCCCAGTATATGTCACAGCTTCTTGCTGTTGAATTCCAGTGTCAGACTGGTTAGAATGAGCACTTAGGTACAGCACCTGACCCAATTTTGCCCCAGGTTCGTTTTTATTGCCCCTGAAATCAATAGTGTGGCCTACAGTGCCATTATTTCCTGCTTCCTGTGTGCCTTGTCCCAATTTATTCCCAGTTTTGTTTTTATTGCCCTGTAAAGCTGTAGAATTGGTGACACCAGGAGCAGGATTGTAACATGGCTTTTGACCCAATTTTTTCCCAGTTTTGTTTTTATTGCCTTCCAATTGACTGTTCAAATGATGGCCATGTTGATCAGTTTCGGTCACAGATTGTAATATTTGATATCTATTCCGCAATTGTGGGGGGGACTCTTGCGCATAAGGCTTCCCTCTGACAGCGTCATTGCGTTTAAGATCTGAGATGCTTCTATTAGGTATAGGTTTCACATTGTGTTCGAGGGGAACGCATTTTGTGGGAAGCGCAATTTACCAATTCATCAGCAGTGATTGAAGCGAAAGGCAAATTACTTGTAGTTTCTCTACGTTTATGTAATTTATGAGAAGTCACAACTGAAGCATTTTTGCAACTACTTTGCAAGACTTCAGCATATGATCTATGATTGACAGAAGTATTGAGTGATCTGTTAACCATAAACCATGTTAACCATGTGTCACGTGTTGCTGAAAACGGATTGTTTACGTCAATGGCATTAGTATTTGTATTCACAAAAAACCTATCTTTATGGGTGAGCACCCGCTTGTGATCACCCAAAGTGATTCATTTTTTGCCTGACCATTGTACATATTTTTACACTCAATTTCAGGATGAGGAAAGGTTTTTCCTGATAGAGCAAAGCAAGAAGCACAGATGTGCTTATAAAGTACCCCCCTGGTCTCATGAGATTTTTTCTGTACACATGTGCCCTGATTGAAATATGTACAAGGCATGGACTTTGTTGTTTTGCCGAACTTCTTGCCAAAAGGTGGATTTGGGATGGAAGTAGCCGGTGGAACAGTGACATGTTTTTGAGCATTAGCCCTCCTAATGCGATCAATTGCCAAAACATCAGAATATGACTTGACCTCCCCCTGTTCCATGCGACATAATAAAACTACATGGCTTGCTTTGGCCGAAATCCACAAAAAATCGTTTGCATCATCCATGAGGGAGATCATGTACTCGAGCATATGTTGCCTGACTTCCGGATCCGACTCATCCCTCATGGTTCGGCCAAAGTCAGCCACCCACTGAGTAACTGACAGTAGATCGTATGAAACTCTTTCCTTATTAAGGCTGGATAGAACATATTCATGTGGCCATTTGACTCTATTTTTTATCAGTACTACAACCTGGCCACCTCTTTGAGATTTTAATTTTTGCACCGTACCTGTCTTGGCCAATTCTGAAAGTTCTTGTAACCTTTGTTCCACTCTCGATTGAATCATAGCGTCTTCCTTAATAGAATCAAGAGTAGGAATTTTTTGATCAGGTGTTTCCACCTTTGGATTGGACTTTTTTTTTTTTTTTTAAATAAATTTATTCATCAATATCCTACACAAGCCATACAAAATTTGAAGTTAAACATGTATATACATTTTTTTTTATAATTTATATAACAAAAGACAAAAAAAATAAAAATAAATAAATAAAATAAAAGGGAGAAAAAAATAAAGAAAAAAAAATAAAGAAAAAACTTAAAATAATAGTTAAATAAATAAAAGTAGATACATAAGAACAATACAAATTTAGTATGTTACTGATCACACTGAACCATTATCACTAAATTCTACATAGAGAAAAATGCAAATATAGCATCCACATGTTGTCACATGTTGTCTAAATGTGTTTAATTTACCCTTCTCTAAATATACATTTTTTTTCTATTTCCAGATATTTCTTAAAATAGAGTAAAAAATTATTGAATACCGGTACTTTCTGTTGTAATCTGCACTTATGTATGTAATAGTTGCCATACAATATTGTAAAATTTAATGAAAAGTTACTTTCATTATATCCCAAAAGTATACCCTCTAAAGATAAGCTGTTAAATTTATTTGTAATCCTATGATGCCAGGCTGATATTTCAGCCCAGAATATATTTACTGGTGTACAGTGATAAAATGTATGAAATAAATTGTTTTCCACATTACACATACCACATATGGCTGAGACTGTATTATCAAATTTGGAAACAATACTGTCAGTAAAATATATAAAATGGACAATTTTAAATTGTAACTCTCTAACATTCACATCCTGACAGTGTTTTCTGGCACTTAGGAAAATTGTTTTCCATACTCCTGGATTGAAATTATAGTTACACAGCTTACACTCCCAGGTTTTTTGGCATGTAGGTCTCTCTTTTTTCTTTTGTATTATTATATTGTATATGTCTTTTGAGCTAATTTTTTCCAACTTTTATTAAATGGTAATTTTGAAAATGGATTTTCATATACATTTTTAAGCTCTACTGTATAATTTGTTTTACCTTTACCAAGGTTTATTATTTGTTTCCATTTATTCGGTATTGCTTTTATAAGTCCTGCGTACGTCACAAAATCAAATTTGACCTCATACTTTTCATTTACCGCTTCTACACTTAAAAAAGTTCCTGACTGATCAATAATATCTCGAATATACACAATTCCTTTCTTGTAAAATTTTTTATAAAAAATTGTATTATCAGCAACAAGTATGTTTTTGTTAAGCCATATTACTTCAGACAATACTTCTTTCAATGTTGTAGTTTCTTTATACAGCTCAAACCATGCTGCTAGTACTTGTCGATAAAAGGTCGGTATAGGGTGGACAATGTGCTTAGGATTAATAGTGCACATTAAGTAATGATTTATGCTAAGCTCTGGGCCGGGATTCACAAAAGGTCTTAAGTTTAGGCAATTTTTTTTGCTTAGACAAATCTTAAAGTTATGACTTTTGTCTTAGCTAAGATTTCTCTTAAATTGGGATTCACAAAAAGTGCTTAGCAAAATCTTAGCTGAGACAAAATTTGTGCAAAAAGTCTTAACTACTTTGAATTCAAATTAACAAATTTTAGTAAAACCAAAACATTTTTCATCGATAAATACACCAAAAATTCTCTTTAAATTATAAAACAGATTTGTTACTTCGTTTTTGTAAAATTATGTAAAAATAGTAATTTTTATTGCGTTAATACATCCTATCCAATGGACAATATGCTAAACCGGTCGGCGCAGACCGGCCCGCCAAACGTCAGAAAAAGACGTCCTGTGTCTCCACCGGCTGGCCGGTCCTCACACTGCACTCGCCAGGTGGCGTGTCGTACTTCCTTCCTGTCTAGACAAGCTGACGTCATAGCATCTTTTTCGTTTGGCGCATGCACTGCTGGAACGAATATTTGAAAATTGTTTTATATTTTATTTTATGTGAGTTTGAAGAAGTGCTGGATTGTTGAACTTTGCGTTTCACTTCCTCACATACTATAGATCATCTCTACAGTTACTTTAGTACTTGGAACGCTTTGTGAGTTGTTAGAAGTGCGGTTTTAATTACCTTACGGATCACTTCCTCACGTGTACTTTTCTATCATGTCTTCTCCAAGTCAACGTAGGGGGGGGGGTGCGGCCACATGATGGCTGGCTTCGACCACCACACTGTGTGTGCTAGGTGCCGTGACAAGAAGAAGGGCTCAGACCCTTGTGTTAAGTCCCCACCTGAATCGTGTGATCATTGCGACCTTTTGACGCCGGAACAAAGGACTCAGCTTTCAACCCCCTCCTACAAGCTGAAGAAGGAACGGAAAGAGGCCAAGTCTTCAACACCCATCAAAGATTCAGACACTCTCAGTCCCACCCTTGTGGACCCGGCACTTGTGTCGGTAGTAGGGGTAGTGGATGGCCAGGGTACCTCCGGTGCCTCTGGTTTGAGTGGGCCGGAAGAGAAGAGGAGGAAATCTGAGAAATCTGAGAAGTCTGCATCTTCTAAGTCGGTTAAGCCGGACAAGTCGGTCAAGTCACCCAGCCGGCCTGCATCCTCATCTTCATCTACCGGACAGGGGAAGTCCACTGCCCCTTCTACCGACTCCAAATTATCAGATTTGGACAAAAAGTGGTCGGACCGGTTCAACAGGCTGGAGGCCCTGGTTATGGCCAAGACGTTGGACCGACCTCAGGAACCAGTGTTTGGAACTGTAAAGGTCACCCCTTCACATGCTCCTCCAGCTGATTTGATCCGACCGGAACCCTTCATTCAACCGACTACTCTTCCTCGACCAGCCGACACTGCCCTTGCCTCACCGGCCACCGACCCAGTTCCTCACGGGTCTTCTACTACCTCAAAAGCCTCATCCTCAGGCCTACCAGAACTGGCACAACCAAGGCAGAAACGTCCGGCCACGGCCTTTGACATATCTAAGAAAGACGCCTCTCCCTCTAGTGATTCGGAGTCGGACAGCCTGTCTTCCGACCATCCTCTTGTTGATATCTTTCCGGAGGAAGGGGAATTGTCAGACGATATGGAGGCAAATGCATCTGATCATGATCAATCCCTCTCGGAGGAGCAATCCTACCGAGAAACTATGAGGGGGATTAGATCCTTCATGAACTGGTCTCATATTCCGGACATTGACACTGGGGCGACAACATCTGAGGACAATCCTTTCTCCGGCCCCAAGATGCACACTCCAGGAAAAGTCTCTGTTTCTCTACCGACAGATGAATGGCTCTGCAAAAAACTTTCAAAGCTCAATCTTACCCTTACTCAAGGATATCCTACTCGAGCTTCTGAAGCAGGGGGCCTCTTGAGAGACCAATTCGTCCGGCCACCGAAATCACAGACAAAGTGGTATGGGTGCCACCCAAACCCAAAGAAGGACTCCGACCAAGTAGTTACTGCGTGGCACACCGGCTCTTCACGCCTGAACAGTGGATACTTGAGGATTGCCAGACAGGCCGGTATAGCAAGTGCCCCACCCATGTCGCGGCCTATTTCCCAAGAGAACTTACGTAAATGGGAAAAATCCGCGCGTGAGTCCACTATTATATGTAACCAGGCTGCTGGATTCAACAGGTGTTTGCTGAAGGTCCAACAGAACATGGGTGCACAGTTAAAGGCAATAAGGGTGGAGTCAAAGGGCAAGGCACCGACCAAGGCTTCAGCTGCTGTTGATGAGCTTCAATTTTTACTGGACTTCAATGCCAGTGTATGTCAATCCATGGCTAAAGCAGTCGAACACCTCACTGAATTTGTGTTCGTCAACATGGCAAATGCAACCCTCCTGAGGCGGGATTCTTATCTGGCATACCTTAAGGCTGGTGTGAAGGCGGACACCCTCAACGCCCTCCGCACCTCACCTCTTCATGTGGAGACTCTCTTCCCAGACTCTTGTGTTAAAAAGGCTGAGGAGGACATTACTGACTTTGATAGGAACAAGTCTGGCTCTGTATATAAGGGTCGCCGCTACCACCCATATGAAAGGCAGGAACAAAGGTCGGACAGAAAACAGGACAAACCGGCCTGGAAGAACTTGTCACGCACTCAGCGCCGCAAGAACAAAGGGAAACAACAGTACTCCTCACGTCCTGCCAAGGGTCAGCAGCAGTATAAATGACAATCAATGTGTTTTGCAATTGAGACCACTGCTGCTGACCGGGAGCCCACAAGAGACTATGAACACTTTAAATGCAAAGTTAACTGTTGTCAATTCTGCTCATACTGCGCCCGGGCATTCGCAAAAGAAAGAAATAAGTCCCGGGGCAGCAGTTTGTTTTCCAGATCTAAGTTCATTAAAATCTGTGAAAGGTGTTTCTTGTGTCATTCCATTGTCTCATGCAAATATTGTAACAAATGCTTCCAATGTTGCCACAAATCTTCCTGTGGGGGCCAGACTCCAAATGTTTTGGGAAAAGTGGTCAGAGCTGGGGGCCGGTCCGAAAGTTGTTCAAATCCTGAGGGAGGGTTACACCCTTCCCTTCCGGACCAGGCCAAACTTGTTAAGAACCCCAACAGTTGTAAGCTGCTATGGCAATCCTCACAGAAACCTCAAACTGTTAGAGGCATTACATCAGCTTACGGCAAAAAATGCTATAGAACGGGTACACAAACAAACATCCCTAGGGTTTTTCAACCGACTATTCCTGGTTCCCAAACCCAACAACAAATGGAGGCCAATACTAGATTTGAGCAATCTAAATCCCTTTCTCAAAACAGAGAAATTCAAGATGGAGACTCCGGAAACCATTAGAACCTCTCTCCAAAAAGGAGAGTGGGTAACCTCCATAGACTTCAAGGATGCATATTTCCACATCCCCATACAGGAACAGTCAAGGAAATATTTGAGATTTCACGCCCAGGGACAGACCTTTCAGTTCAAAGCTCTCCCCTTCGGCCTATCCACAGCTCCCATGGAGTTCACTGTCATAGCAAAGGAGGTGAAGCTTATGGCCACTCAGAAGGGTATAAGGCTCCACCAATACCTAGACGACTGGTTGGTGAGGTCCACATCCCACCGGGCCTGTCTCCAACATACACAGGTCCTAGTACAACTGTGCCTACAGTTGGGTTGGCTGGTAAACATAGAAAAGTCGGAATTGGACCCCAAGCAAGTTTTCAACTTCGTCGGTTACCAATTCGACCTCCAGTCCGGTCGGGTCCGACCGACACCGGACAGGTGGCAAAGCCTACAGGAAAAGATACTAGAACTCATCTCCCGACCGGCTTGTTCAGTACGGGAACTGATGTCTTTAATAGGCCTGCTAACCGCGACAGAGAAACAAGTTCACCTAGGCCGACTACACATGAGGCCCATTCAGTGGCACCTCAAAAGAAATTGGAGAATACCGGAATCCCTACACAAACGGATCCCTCTGCCCAGATCTCTGCATCCTCACTTACAATGGTGGCTGCAAGAAGACAACGTTCTCACAGGCCAACCACTACACCCTCTACAGCATGCTCTGCAAATCTTTACAGACGCATCAAAAGAAGGGTGGGGCGCTCACTTAAACGAGCATATTGCCAGAGGATCATGGTCCCTACCGGAAAGCAAATTGCACATAAATTACTTGGAGTTAAAAGCAGTCTTTCTGGCTCTAAAAGAGTTCCAAAAGGTATGCATAGGCAAAATGGTGCTAGTTGCAACCGACAATACCACCGTAGTAGCCTACATCAACAAGGAAGGGGGCATGAGGTCGGGCCCACTTTGTGCCCTACTCTGGAGAATCTTGACCTGGTGCACCGGGAAGCAAGTGACTCTGAGAGCACGACACATTCTCGGCCACCTAAATGTAGTGGCAGACAAATTGTCCAGATTGGGTCAGACCATCCAAACCGAATGGTCCCTCCTGCCAGAAATCTTCCAAGCCCTATGCGACAGGTGGCATCAGCCTCAAATAGATCTATTTGCTACGAGGTTCAACAACAAGCTGCCCCTGTTCGTATCACCGGTACCGGACCCCAGGGCCACTGCAGTGGATGCACACAGTTTGTCATGGGAAGATCTGGACGCATACGCCTTCCCACCAACAGCCATTTTGGGCAAAGTGGTGGAGAAGTTACAAGACTCCCCGTACCGGAGGTTGATCATTATTGCCCCGGGGTGGCCCAACATGGCATGGTTTTGGGACCTAGTGGAGATGTCCAGCCAGATACCATTGCTTCTACCTCAGTTGCCGAACCTTCTGACTCAGCCATTCAATCAGACCCCTCACAGGAGTCTAACAAACCTAAATCTCCACGCATGGCTCCTAGAGCCACAGCTATCAAGGAGCAGGGTTTCTCTGAGGCAGTGGCAACAAGAATTGAAGCTCCTCAAAGAGGATCAACTAGATCCGTCTATGAGGCAAAGTGGGCCATTTTTACGAAGTGGTGCGTCACAAATCAGGTGGACTTCAGGACACCTCCTGTAAAGTCAGTTGCTGATTTCCTCATGTACCTTTTTGAGGAAAGGAAATTGCAGCCCAGCACCATTGATGGCTACAGGTCTGCCATTGCTGATAAATTGGGCAGTTCAACCCTCAACATCAGCAAAGATGAAAATCTCACCCGTCTCTTGGATAGCTTCCACAGAGACAGACCCAAGGGCAGAAGAGGTATCCCCTCCTGGAACCTATCTCTGGTTTTACACCAGTTAACAAAGGCTCCCTTTGAGCCAATTAAGGAGGCCTCCTTGAAGCATTTGACCTTCAAGACAGTTTTCCTCTTAGCCTTAGGATCAGGCAAACGCAGAAGTGAGATTCATGCTTGGCAACATAAGAACATCAGACACCAGTCTGATTGGACTAAGGTATCCCTGTACCCTTCTCCCAGCTTCCTCTCCAAAAATCAGCTGGCTAAAGAGGGTCCAGACAGTGTGGCCCCAGTGGTTATCCCAGCCCTGGCCCCCACTCTGGATAGATCTCTTAAGTCTGACAGATCCCTCTGTCCGGTTAGAGCCTTGCGTTACTATTTGGACAGGACATCAGACTTCAGGCAGAATAAAGAGTTGGTTTTTGTCTCCTTCAAAAAAGGCTTCGACAAGGACATCTCACCTGCCACTATCTCCTCTTGGATCAAACAAACTGTGATCCTATGTTATGAGCTCTCAGACCAGGAGACCCACAAGTTACATCAGGTTAAAGCCCATGATGTCAGGGCCTTCGCTGCTTCAAAGGCCTTCCAGTCGGGGGTCTCCTTGGAACAAATACTAGCAGCATGCCACTGGAAGTCACATAACACCTTCACCCAATTCTATTTGAAGGATGTGGCATGGGCTGATTCTGAGCTTTACCACCTGGGACCTGTAGTGGCTGCTCAGCAGATCCACAAATAACCCAGGCCAGAGAGGAGATCTGTACATATGTATATAGTGTATTATATAGTTAAGAAGCATCAAAAAAAAAAAAAAAAAAAAATCAAACGTGCTTCCTTCGGGAGGTTTATTTCTTGGGACTGAACTCATCCCTCTCTTCCCCTACCTCAGAGCAGGTCTGTAAAAAAGGGGGGGGGAGGCGAGTCGGTTTGGACCGGTTAACCAGTCTCTGTTGACCGACCATAGCCTTAAGGGTCTTGATAATCCTAGATCGACCCAGGCTTTAAGTTGTTAGTTATTTTCTGAGTTCGTATAAGTCCCTAGTAACTTACCCGCCGACCAAGCGGTAGTTATTCAGCATATTGTCCATTGGATAGGATGTATTAACGCAATAAAATTGCAAATTTAATAAGTAAATTAAATTTTTATAAGTTAATACCCTATCCAATGGACACGCAAGACCCTCCCACCGACCCCGCTATCAGTTTACTAGGGGTCTAATAGGTTTAGACAACGAAAAAGGTACTATGACGTCAGCTTGTCTAGACAGGAAGGAAGTACGACACGCCACCTGGCGAGTGCAGTGTGAGGACCGGCCAGCCGGTGGAGACACAGGACGTCTTTTTCTGACGTTTGGCGGGCCGGTCTGCGCCGACCGGTTTAGCATATTGTCCATTGGATAGGGTATTAACTTATAAAAATTTAATTTACTTATTAAATTTGCAAATTTGTGTTTTATTGTGAGTCAGCCATTTTTATGACAATATTTTTACCACAAGAAGGTAAAATGTGGAAATTTATAGGTAATTAAATGATGTAAATTTCTATTACAATCCACAGAAATTACTTCTACAGGAAGTATAGATCCCCATAGTATATATTTTGTTTTCATAACAAAGGGTAAAATGTAAATACATGCAATGGAATATTTTAAAAATGACTTAAGTCTGCCCTGCAGTGGTCTTAAAGTTATGACAAAATCTAAGACAAATTTTTGTCTAAGACCTTTTGTGAATCCCATTTTGTCTAAGCAAAAAAAAGTCTTAACTTTATGACAAAATTCTTGCACAGTTAAGACTTTTCTCTTAAAGTTATGACAATTTTTTGCTTAAGACCTTTTGTGAATCCCGGCCCTGGTATGAATTCCTGCAGACAACTGATATTATTTTCATTTACTAAGAACCTTTTAATCCAGTTAACTTTTTGGGCTTTAACATATGATGGTATATCTGTTAGCTTTAAGCCACCCTCATTATAATTAGCGATTAGAACATTATGTTTTAGCTTCCTTTTCAAGTTACTCCATATAAATCTGTACTGAATATCTTCAAGGTCTTTAATTACCCATTCCGGGGTGCTTAGACTACCAATCAGGTAATTAATTTTTGAAAGAGCATGAATCTTAAAAGCATTGATTTTACCCTGAAGAGTGACATTTAGTTTTGACCATTTTTGTAAATTTTGCTCAATATGCTTTAACTTTGATGTATAATTATGGAGAACTGTTTGGCTGTTGTCTTTATAAAACCATGTTCCCAAAGCGTAGACCTTTTCCTTTTCCCATTTTAACATTGTATGTGTGTTTGGGTATTGTAAGGGGTACACTCTTACAACCTTAAAAGCATTGATTTTACCCTGAAGAGTGACATTTAGTTTTGACCATTTTTGTAAATTTTGCTCAATATGCTTTAACTTTGATGTATAATTATGGAGAACTGTTTGGCTGTTGTCTTTATAAAACCATGTTCCCAAAGCATAGACCTTTTCCCATTTAACATTGTATGTGTGTTTGGGTATTGTAAGGGGTACACCGATTTGTAGTATTTCAGTTTTTTGGTAGTTAAGTTTTAAGCCAGACGTGAGAGAGAACATGTACAGTATATTTAACACTAACTGTACTGAAATTATATCTGAAGTTATACATATTGTGTCATCAGCTAGTTGTGAAATTTTCACTATTTTATTGCCAATTTTGACACCTTGAATGTTGGGGTTTCTATTAACTTCTTTTGAAAATATCTCTACTGCCAGTAGAAACAACAAAGCAGATAATGGACAACCTTGTCTGATACCACACTTTAACTTAAAGTATTCCGAAGTAAAACCATTGTTTATAACTGCACTTTCTATGTCATTATACATAATATGAATCCATCGCCTAAAGCTTTTGCCAAAACCTAATTTTTTTAGCACATTTTGTAGAAATGACCAATTCAGTTTATCAAAAGGTTTTTCAAAGTCAAGATAAGAAATGAAACATTTTTGTTTTTCACTATTGGTATATTCAGTTGTATCAATCACAGTTCTTATATTGTTTCCGATAAATCTACCTTTTATATAGCCATTTTGATCCAAAGAAACAATTGAAGAAAGGACATTCTGTAATCTGAGAGCTTTGGATTGGACTTGTTTGTAAGCACTTTCTTCGATTTTAAAACACTCTTTCCTTTTATTTTGCTTCTATCCGATGTCTTTTTACAATCTGTGTTTTCAATTTTTTCAAAGTCTTTTGCCAATTTTTTGCAATTCTTCTAAAATCTGCGAATTGATAACAGACTGAACCTTGAATTGGGAAGTAATATCAACGCTATCTGATGATTGAGTAGCAGAAGTGTTCTTGGCACTTTTCACAGAAGTTGATTGTGTTTCATTATCCGAATCCTGAATTAAAGCATCATAATCCACCTCACTATCCGAACTTTCCTGCACAGAATCTACTGTTATGCAATGATGAGTTTGGATTTAATAAATCGTTCAAAAATTGTTCATCATCTGTTACTTGAATCTGCACGGGAAATTGAATTGTATCTTTTCTATTTGACCTCAGATTGTACATAACGAATCATGCAGATAAAATACAAATACAAATCACTGTATACAATACTAAAACACGATAAAATATGTAAAACAAAACTTTGTATCAATCAGTTACACCCGTCATTGGATAACGATAAACAGTATATTACAACAAGGACAAAATACTATTTGTAAAAATACATGTAAAATAAAATACTAAAATAACATAAAAAGAAAACCATACAGTCGATGAATCACCACATGCAGTATTGCACAGCATATAACTCTGGTATTGTGAAAAGAATGTGTGTCCTCGTTGCTTTCCAATGACAATGGAGGATTGCAGGCTGCAAAACAGAGAGGTCCCACGCTGGTCAGTCTTGACCAATAGCAATTGTATATGCAAATTAATGGTTATACTAAAGTAAAGGGAGGGGAAGCCCAAATGAGCCCAATGCCACCCAAATGGCATTCAACAAATGAAAATTATCTGAAATCATGTGAGCTGTAATGGTTAAATAATCCTCAATGGAACAAGATGTCCACAAGTCTGTGGTTATAGCATGTCTTTCACCCTGATCCAAAAATTTCTTGACCTCAACCTTTGTTTCCTCATAATACTATATTAGAATGTTATCTCGCAGATAATTTCTGCTTGGGAGTGGCGCACGTGGATCAAGGGTCTGAATAAGTTGCCTGAAGTATTAACAACAGTAAGTGGCATTAGGTTCATCGTGACATACCTGAGAAATACATAGTTATGTCCAGGGTTGGGAACAAATACGTATTTGTATTTAAATACACCAATAATCCTGTATTTGTATTTGAGGTTTTAAAAATATACATATTTGTATTTGTATTTGATCACTGTATTTGGTTGTATTTGATCAAATACAGGTCAGTGCTAAAAATGTTCTTTTTTTCAGACCTTAAATTTGACAAAGGTAGTTGGTACTTATTCTGTCTCAATAAACTAGAATTGGATTCCAATAAAACTGAATTGAAGCTAGGATTCTATTTATAAATAATTTTTGGGAGTTTTTATTGCACTTTAGGGACAATTTCTAATTTTTGGAGGAAATCAGGTTTACAATTGTGTATTAATTTTTCTCTAAAGGGTTTATTACTGATTCTGGTTATATTTTTAAAAATCTGTCAGCCCTTGTATGTTTCACAGTTATATATTCAAATACTCTTTTATCTCTTTTGATGTATTGAATATATTTTGACCCTTTGTTTCTTGTTTACCCTTTGTAATAACCTATTTATTGAAATAAAAGGATTCTGCTTTGCAACCAATTGCACTTTTTCCCTTCCCTTCAAGTTAATTTAACAGTTACAGAGCACAGATGACAGATCTAACTGTCTTTCTTCTGTACTCAGGACAGAACCTACTCAATTGTGCACTTAACTGTTGAAAATAATCTTATGATCTTTAATCTGGTGATGCAGTTACCTTTGTGCTTCAAAGTAAATCTAAAATGCAATTCATTCCTTGGTTTGTCTATAAAATGGAGCTGTCAACCTACCAAATTATTCAGTTTCATTACTTTGTTACAATGGCAATGTATGGAAAATCTCAAGTTTTTGAACATTTTGGACCAAAGCAACCAGAGAGTGATACTAGTTTCAAAGTGGAATGTAAACATTGTCATAAAAGTGTGATAGGATCAACAAAGGGGACTTCAAACCTTTTGGTGCACATGAAGGTAAATTTATACTTATCTGATATATTAAAATTGAAGGGAATTTAATCAGTTCAATAAACTATATCATAGATGGTATTTTACTTTCTTTGCATGTAAAGGGACAATTTGATATTTCATACATAAGGACAGATTTAATGGTGACTTCTATAGTGGTAATATTGAGAAGGTAGTAACTTTAGAACATTTTTAATAATTCTAGAGCCTGATTTTCTTTTATTTAAAGACTTACATTTATGATAAAAACACACTTGAATAAATGAGTGACACAACCATTGGGCCTAATTAGTAAAGGCATGCCCTATTGTATTTAAAGACAATGACAGTGCTGGTTGAGGGAATGTTTACATCAATAGTCAAGTCAAGAAAATGGGTACAAGAATAATAATAAACCATGCCCTGCCCCCACTGTCTGTTGGTGTCATATTAGGGGATTAATTTACACAATAGTGTTGAGTTTGGGGTTGGGTTCATTATTATACAGTTTAATGTTTTCTAAAGGAAAAGACACCACTCCAAAAACATGTCATGCCAGAGAATTTTCAACTTTAAGGCACTACACATTCTTAATCCAATCTCTGTTTACTCTATTCTAAGTAAGATTGTAGTGGCATCTCTATTACTTCCAATTGTCATATTGAATTCTAAATGCCTAAACTTAAAATGGAAATAATGTCACAATATATTTTGAAACATTGACAGTTTTTAGGAATTTTTAGGATCCTCTGTCAGGCTGTCTGATGAACGTTTTGAAGATCTCATGTTTTTGCGCTGTAATTCAGTGTAATATGGCTCTAATGAGAGACTCAAGGACAATTAAACTTCTTTTTCAACAAGTGTATTTGTATTTGACCTGTGTGTATTTGTATTTGCAATTTGAAATCACAGCTGTATTTGTATTTGTATTTGCTGTTGTAAAAATAAATGTATTTGTATTTGCAACCTCTTCTCTGTATTTGTCCCAACTCTGGTTATGTCATAACTCTGCAGCGTGGACATACGCGTACGCGTGAGCGACTTCTCCGATGAAACTACAAGGCCTAGAGACATGCTGTTTTTTTTAAAAGATAGCTTATCTATCTAGCATGAAAAATTGTTCAAGGCATGCAGATCTGTTTGGTCGTCTTTTTGCTAAAGCCATTATAAGTAAGGTATCCCCCCACCCTAACTAAGAAAATTTAGACACTTTATCACAATTTTCTCAGTGACTATTGCAGGGATTTCCCTCATATCTTGCACATATGTACTAGGCCACAAGTAGATTCCCTTGTGTGAGTGTCAGACCTGGATCTTTCTTAATTATTATGTCCACCCTACTGGGGGGGTTGGACATATTATAATATAATTTGCACCATGTGTGTGCGTGCGAGCGTGGGTCACGCAGTTTTCTCTGAAACTACTACAGTTACACATTTTTGTTAAATTACTTGTCCCAATGAATTTTTACGCTCTTCAAAATTGTTTTGGTTTGAACTTTAGCCTACTTTTGAGTGAGTAATAGCACTTTTACCTAATATAATTATATGGCTTATAACTCTGAAACTATTGCATTTACAGTATTTTGTTGCAATATGTTGTTCAGCTACTTTCTGCACAGCTACAACATGGTCAGTAGTTTGGAAGTGTATCTCCATAGCTAAGTGAGTAATAGCTACTTTGTCAATTTTCAATGATAACCATAATGGGTAAATGGCTTATATCTTCAAAAGTATTGCAGCTACATAATTTCTCTCAAATACTAGTATGTTTCACAACTGTTGCTCAATGCACAAGTGGCTACTTTATTGCTACTTTTAGTGAAAATGTGAAAAATCACAAATATCTCGCAAACCGTAAGAGCAAAATGAGTAAATGCTAGTTATCTGTAAAAGTATTGCGGATACCCAATTTTTATCAAATAACTCATTCATCTACTTTTGGGAGAGCTTTCACATGGTGAAGTTTCAGACCCGTAGATAATTTCTCGCCTACTCAAAATGAGTAAATGCGAATTATCTCTTAAAAGTATTACAGATAGCCAATTTTTATCAAATAACTCATTCATCTACTTTTGCAAGAGTTTTCACATGGTGAAGTTTCAGACCCATAGCTAATTACTCAACTACTCAAAATGAGTAAATGCGAATTATCTCTTAAAAATATTGCACATAACCAATTTTTCTCAAATAACTCATTCACCTACTTTTGGGAGAGCTTTCACTTGGTGAAGTTTCAGACCCGTAGCTAATTATATATGCTACGTTTAGTGAAAATGTGAAAAATCACAAATATCTCACAAACTTTCACCGCGAAAATTAAGTCTCGCTAAACAAGGCTTCTGTGTCAATTCGCGAACTTAAATACCCGCGAAAATAACCACTTATACAGTATGTTTCACAACTGTTGCTCAATGCACAAGTGGCTACTTTATTGCTACTTTTAGTGAAAATGTGAAAAATCACAAATATTTCGCAAACCGTAAGAGCAAAATGAGTAAATGCTAGTTATCTGTAAAAGTATTGCGGATACCCAATTTTTATCAAATAACTCATTCATCTACTTTTGGGAGAGCTTTCACATGGTGAAGTTTCAGACCCGTAGATAATTTCTCGCCTACTCAAAATGAGTAAATGCGAATTATCTCTTAAAAGTATTACAGATAGCCAATTTTTATCAAATAACTCATTCATCTACTTTTGCAAGAGTTTTCACATGGTGAAGTTTCAGACCCATAGCTAATTACTCAACTACTCAAAATGAGTAAATGCGAATTATCTCTTAAAAGTATTGCGGATAGCCAATTTTTCTCAAATAACTCATTCACCTACTTTTGGAAGAGCTTTCACATGGTAAAGTTTCAGACCCATAGCTATTACTCACCTACTCAAAATGAGTAAATGCGAATTATCTCTAAAAGCATTGCAGATAGCCAATTTTTCTCGAATAACTCATTCACCTACTTTGGGGAGAGCTTTCACTTGAAGTTTCAGACCCATAGCTAATTATTCACCTACTCAAAATGAGTAAATGCGAATTATCTGTAAAAGTATTGCGGATAGCCAATTTTTCTCAAGTAACTCATTCATCTACTTTTGGGAGAGCTTTCACATGGTGAAGTTTCAGGCCCGTAGTTAATTATTCACCTACTCAAAATGAGTAAATGCTAATTATCTCTAAAAGCATTGCAGATACCCAATTTTTTTCAAATAACTCATTCATCTACTTTTGGGAGAGCTTTCGCATGAAGTTTCAGACCTGTAGGCAATTACTCACCTACTCAAAATGAGTAAATGCGAATTATCTCTAAAAGTATTGCACATAGCCAATTTTTCTCAAATAACTCATTCACCTACTTTTGGGAGAGCTTTCACTTGAAGTTTCAGACCCGTAGCTAATTATATATGCTATGTTTAGTGAAAATGTGAAAAATCACAAATAGCTCACAAATCGTAAGAGATAGAGCAATTTAGAGCGAATTTTTAAGCTACAGGGTAGTACAACGGTATCCTATGCTGTTGGGTTGGTGACCTTTGGCCTACATTTGAGTGAGTAATAGCACTTTACCTAATATAATTACCGTAGTTTTTGTAATAAACGCCCCGGGGCGATGCATTTTTCCAAAGGGGGGGGCGACTTTTACAGATAAATAAAATCATATCTCGAGTCCAGTGGCAATGGGCGATAATGAACACTTGCTGCCTTGATCTCGCTTGCTGGCATGTATAATGGCGAGACAGCTTAAAATATTTAAAACAAACCTTAAATCTGAAGAAATTATGTAGTTTTATCTCCTATTATTGCAGATTTCAATGCGTCTGTGACCAAAACTACCATGTTTTGTTTTTATTTTCTTTATTTCTCGTAAGCGATATTCGCCTGGGAAGTACTAAAATGCACCATTTTTCGGAATCCCGGAATCGCAAAAGTGTTGGCTGTTGAGAGGGATGTAAAACCCCGAAATATGAACTTTGCAAAGGTAGAGGGGGGGGGGGGGGGGCGGCATTTATTACAAAAAATACGGTATATGGCTTATAACTTCCAGACTATTACATTTAGAGTATTTTGTTGCAATATGTTGTGCAGCTACTTTCTCCACAGCTACAACATGGTCAGTAGTTTGTAAGTGTATCTTCATAGCTAAGTGAGTAAGAGCTACTTTGTCAATTTTTAATGATAACCGTAATGAGTAAATGGCTTATATCTTCAAAAGTATTGCAGCTACACAATTTCTCTCAAATATGTTGTTCATCTACGGTATTTTTTACCCGACAGCCCATGGTGTCCGGATGGGCGGGCGGGCGAGCAGGCGGCGGGAAAAAGTTTGTCCAGACTGTATCTCACAAACCGTAAGGTGTAGGGAGTTGGTACATGGTAGGGACTTTCGTTAGGATGTGTAGGTGTGCAACGTCATGGTCTGACCCTGATTTGACCTTTGACCTTGCCGCAGTGACCTTGAGCTTGAAGATCTTGTCCAAGCTATATCTCGGAAACCGTAAGGTGTAGGAAGTTGATACTTGGTAGGGACATTGGTTAGTGGGTGTAGGTGTGCAGCGTCATGGTCTGACCTTGATTTGACCTTTGACCTCGCTGTAGTGACCTTGACCTATAAAATCTTGTCCGGGCTATATTGCGGAAACCGTAAGGTGTAGGAAGTTGATACTTGGTAGGAACATTGGTTAGGGGATGTAGGTGTGCAACGTCATGGTCTGACCTTGATTTGACCCTTGACCTGGCCGTAGTCACCTTGACCTATAAAATCTTGTCTGGCCTATATCTCGGAAACCGTAAGGTGTAGGAAGTTGATGCGTGGTAGGGACATTGGTTAGGGGTTGTAGGTGTGTAACATCATCGTGTGACCTTGATTTGACCTTTGACCTTGCCATCTTGGATTTCAGTGGAAAATGAAAAAGTGTGAATATCTCGAAAACCGTAAGATTTAGAGAGATTTTGAGCGAATTTTTGACCCACAGGGTAGTACAAGAGTATCTCAGGCAAAGGGGAAACATTTCAATTTTTGCGACGTTTGGCGGCCATCTTGGATTTTAGTGGAAAATGGAAAAGTGTGAATATCTCGAAAACCATTACAGATCGAGTGATTTCGAGCAAATTTTTGAGCCACATGGTGGTATAATAGTATTCTATGCAAAGGGGAAAAATTTCAATTTTCGCCACTTTCGGTGGCCATTTTGGATTTTAGCGGAAAATGAAAAAGTGTCAATACCTCAAACCGTAATAGATAGAGCGATTTCAAGTGAATTTTGCTTTGCTGGGCAATACAGGAGTATCCTATGCCAAGAGGAAAAATTTCAATTTTCGCCACTTTTGGCGGCCATCTTGGATTTTAACGCCCCCCCCCCCCCTGGCTATGTCAGTGACACTAAACAAACAGAGGTATACAGATGATATCACATACAAATATATGAAGAAATCACTGATCCTGTTTGAGTGTTATGGTGGTGTAAAACCTAGCATAGGTAGCACTAAATATTAACCTACATTTCTTTGCAATGAACTGAGAAGTGATTTTTTTCACATCTTGCTTTTTCTTGTTATTATAAATGAAACTATTAAGCCCACTTTAATTTACTTTGTTAAAGGCTTGGGATGGTACATTAAATTTATAAAGTAAAAAAAGTAAATCTAATCACACTTTTATTTCACAAAATCGCCACTTTTGGCGGCCATCTTTGATTTTAGCGGAAAATGAAAAAGTGTGAATATCTTTAAAACCGTATAAGATAGAGTGATTTGGAACAAAGTTTTTCACCCACAGGGTAGTACAACAGTATTCTGTGCCTAGGGGAAAAATTTCATTTTTGCCCACTTTTGGCGGCCATCTTAGACTTTAGTGGAAAATGAAAAATTGGGAATATCTCGGAAAAGGTATTTCTTCCCCTTTAATGCTCGGCAGGTCTTGTTATTTTTGTTTTTTCCGGTGTCCGCCGTCCGTCACGCTTAGTTTTCGCTCATGTCAAGGAAAAGTATTTATCCTATGTTTACCAAATTTGGTATGTGTGTTTATTGGGTTAATAACTTGCATGGGATTGCTTTTGGTGAAGATAGCTCTATAGCTAACTGAGTAATAGCAACTTAGTTACTTTTGTGTACTTCTTTTGTTTCCGGGCATTTGAAGGAAAAATATTTGACATATCTTTACCAAATTTGGTATGAGCAATAGTTAGGTCAATAGCTTGCTTGGGATTGCTTTTAGTGATAATAGCTATATAACTCGCTCAGTAATAGCTACTTTTAGTAGCTTTTTTATTTTAAGAATTTTAAAGGAAAAGTGTTTCACCTATGTTCAGGAAAAGTATTTATCCTATCTTTACCAAATTTGGTATGGGTGTTTATTGGGTTAATAGCTTGCATGGGATTGCTTTTGGTGAAGATAGCTCTATAGCTAACTGAGTAATAGCTGCTTAGCTACTTTTGTATACTTCTTTTGTTTCCGGGCAATTTAAGGAAAAATATTTGACATGTCTTTACGAAATTTGGTATGAGCAATAGTTAGGTCAATAGCTTGCTTGGGATTGCTTTAAGTGATAATAGCTATATAACTGACTGAGTAATAGCTACTTAGCTACTTTTAGTAGCTTTTTTTTATTTTAAGCATTTTCAAGGAAAAGTATTTCACCTATGTTCACAAAATTTGGGAAGGAGGATTATTGGATCAGTAGCTTGCTTTGGATTGTTTTGGGTGATAATACCTTTATAGATAACTGAGTAATAGCTACTGTGCTATATAGCTATTATGCTATTTTGAGTTGACTTTTTTTCTAGACATTTTAATGAAACAATGTTTTCTATCTTCACCAAAATTTATATGAAGGATAATTGTGTCAATAGTTTGGCCAGGATAGCTTTTCATCAATAATAGCTTTGTAGCTATCTGAGTAATAGCTGCTTTGCTACTTTGAGCCTACTGCGAAATGACATTTCTGTTTTCACTCTTTTAAAGGAAACGTATTTAACTCATCTTTTTAAAATTTAGTGTCAAGGTTTATAGTGTCAATTACTTGCTTGATATTGTTGTTGGTGGTAATAGCTTTAACCTCCTGAGTAATAGCTACATAGCAAAATACATAAATATGTCTATCTCCTAAACTGTGCGAGATAGACCGATTTCGTCGAAATTTTCGACCCACAGGGTATCTAAGAAATTTACTATTGGCCATTTTCAAAAAAAATTTCCTCTCCTCAAAAATGGCAGCCATTTTGAATTTTCGAATTTTTGCCCAAAATGGAAAAACACAAATTTGCTTCTATCTCCTTAACCGTGTGAGATAGAGAGATTTCGTCGAAATTTTCGACCCACAGGGTATCTAAACAATGTAATGTTGGCAATTTAAAAAAATTTTCATCTCACCAAAAATGGCGGCCATTTTGAATATTTGAATTTTCGCCAAAAATGCAAAACACTAATTTGCCTCTATCTCTGTAACCATGCAAGATATAGTGATTTCATCAAGATTTCGACCAACAGGGTATTTCAGCATACTACTCTTTGCAATTTTCAAAAAATTTTACTCTCTTCAAAAATGGCGGCCATTTTGAATTTTCGAATTTTTGCCACAAATTTGCTTCTATCTCCTTAACCGTGCGAGATGAGCAATTTCGTCAAAATTTTCGACCCACAGAGTATTTCAGCAATCTACTCTTGCCCATCTGTAAAAAATTTTAGTCTCTTAAAAAATGGCGGCCATTTTGAATTTTCAAATTTTTGCCAAAAATGCAAAACACAAATTTGCTTCTATCTCCATAACCGTGCGAGATAGAGCGATTTTGTCGAAATATTCGACCCAAAGGGTACCTGAGCAAACTACTCTTTGCAATTCTCAAAAAATTTTACTCTCTTCAAAAATGGTAGCAATTTTCGAATTTTCGCCAAAAATGGAAAAACACAAATTTGCTTCTGTCTCTTTAACCGTTCGAGATAAATTGATTTTGTCAAAATTTACGACCTCCTGGGGTGTCCAGAGTGTACTGGTGACTTTCTGTGTGAAACGTTAAAAACACTTGCCTCGGAAATGGTGCGTGATAGAGCAATTTCGACGAAATTTTTTGTCCCATAAGATATATGCAGTCTACTGGCGACTTTTTCCCAAAACTCGCTTTCCCGCCACTTTTGGCAGCCATCTTGAATTTCTGCGTAAAGCGCAAAAGCGCATTCATCTCGGAAACAGTGTGAGATAGAGCGATTTTGACAAAATTTTGGACCCACAGGCTATCTGCAGAGTGTACTGATGACATTTTGCAAAAATCACTTTCCCGCCATTTTTTGGTGGCCATCTTGAATTTATGTGTAAAATGGAAAACGCATTTATCTGGCAAACCGTTCAAGATAGAGTGGTTTCGACGAAATTTCTGACCTACAGGTAATCTGCTGAGTCTACTGGTGGTTTTTCACAAAAATCACTTTGCTGCCATTTTTGGCGGCCATCTTGAATATCTGTGTAAAATGCAAAAACGCATTTATCTTGGGAACCATCTTTTGGCTGCCACCTTGAATATTGGTGAAAATTGAAAATGTCATTTATCTCAAAAACCTTCAGAGATAAAGTGATTTCGAGCAATGTTTGGACCCTTTGGGTACTAGAGACGTTAGATATAGTGCCTGTGAAAAAAGTTGAATTTCCAGAATTTTGTTGGTCATCTTGAATTTTGGCGGAAATTGTAAATGTCATTTATCTCGAAAACTGTAAGGGATAGAGCAATTTCAAGCTAATTTTTGACCATTTGGATATTAGAGATCTTTGGTATATTACCTCTGAAAAATGTCAAATTTCTCAAATTTCGCCCACCGCCCACCATAAGATATTCACTTAGCTCTGTCCAAGTGCCTGCCTACAGCACTGGTGCTACTCGACCTGTCCGCGGCTTTCGATACTATCGATCATGACACACTCCTATCCTGTTTGTCAGCTAGGTTTAGCTTTGCAGGATCGGCACTAAAATGGTTTAGATCCTACCTCCAGGATCATTTTCAGTCAGTCAAGATTGGTTCCAGTCTTTCGAATTTGTTTAAATTGAAGTTTGGGGTCCCCCAAGGTTCTGTCTTAGGTCCTCTTCTGTTTTCCCTCTACACAACACCTCTTGGTCAAGTCATCAGAAAATATACTGGAGTCAAATACCACTTCTATGCGGACGATACTCAGCTGTTCATTCACTTATCCCCTGATGATAGTCTCAAGTCTTTTGACTGTCTTAAATCCTGTTTGAATGATATTCAGGTCTGGATGTCTGAAAACAAACTCAAGCTAAATCCTGATAATACAGAATTCATAGTGCCAAAGACAGATACAAAATGGCTCAGTGACTCATTTCCTGTCAATATCCTGGGTATTTGTCTCTCTCCCACAGATGTACGCAATTTGGGTGTTCTGTTTGATGCAAAGTTTTGTTTTAACAATCACGTAAATTCTGTCATCAAATCTTGTTAAGCGTCCCGCAAGGGACGCTTGTTTGTGTATGGGAGAGCTTCCGGCTCCGCCGGCTCCGCATTTTGTTTTCCTTATAACTCTGTAACCGTTAGGCGGATTCTTTTCAAATTTGGCAGGTTTAGGCAGTAGCCCTGGGGAATTTTTTTGAATATGCTGCAGTGACATTTCAACCAATCAGAGAGGTCACATGACCAAAAATGTCTTTTTTTGATGGGGAAGCTTGTCCGGATGATAACTTGAAAGGAATTTTATCAATTCACCTGAAACTTGGCAAATACATTCATTCTATTAAAATCTGGAAATCATTAGATTTTGGCATTGATTGGTCAAGAAATGGCCGAGTAATTAATGATTAATTAATCATTACGAATTTTCCAAATAAGGAAAACACAAAAATGCTTATATCTCGAAAACCGTGCTAGATAGAGCGATTTCGACGAAATTTTTGACCCACAGGGTATCTCTGCGGAGTACTTTTCCCAATTTTCAAAAAATTTTTGTCTCGTCAAAAATGGCGGCCATTTTGAATTTTCGAAATTTTCGCAAAAATTGCAAAACACAAAAATGCTTATATCTCGAAAACTGTGCTACATAGAGCGATTTCGACGAAATTTTTGACCCTCAGGGTATCTCTGCAGAGTAGTTATCCCAATTTTGAAAAAAATTTTGTCTCGCCAAAAATGGCGGCCATTTTGAATTTTCGAATTTTTCGCAAAAATTGCAAAACATAAAAATGCTTATATCTCAAAAACCCTGCTAGATAGAGCGATTTCGACGAAATTTTTGACCCGCAGGGTATCTCTGCAGAGTAGCCATGCCAATTTTCAAACAAAAAATTTCTCGCAAAAAATGGCGGCCATTTTGAATTTTCGAATTTTTCGCAAAATTGCAAAACACAAAAATGCTTATATCTCGAAAACCGTGCTAGATAGAGCGATTTCGACGAAATTTTTGACCCACAGGGTATCTCTGCAGAGTAGCCATGCCAATTGTCAAAAAAATTTTATCTTGCCAAAAATGGCGGCCATTTTAAATTTTCAAATTTTTCGCAAAAATTGCAAAACATAAAAATGGTTATATCTCGAAAACCCTGCTAGATAGAGCGATTTCGACGAAATTTTTGACCCACAGGGTATATCTGCTGAGTAGCCATGCCAATTTTCAAAAAAATTTTGTCTCGCCAAAAATGGCGGCCATTTTAAATTTTCAAATTTTTCGCAAAAATTGCAAAACATAAAAATGGTTATATCTCGAAAACCCTGCTAGATAGAGCGATTTCGACGAAATTTTTGACCCACAGGGTATATCTGCTGAGTAGCCATGCCAATTTTCAAAAAAATTTTGTCTCGCCAAAAATGGCGGCCATTTTGAATTTTCGAATTTTTCGCAAAAATGGCAAAACATAAAAATGCTTATATGTCAAAAACCCTGCTAGGTAGAGCGATTTCGACGAAATTTTTGACCCACAGGGTATCTCTGCAGAGTAGCCATGCCAATTTTCAAACAAAAAATTTCTCGCAAAAAATGGCGGCCATTTTGAATTTTCAAATTTTTCGCAAAATTGCAAAACACAAAAATGCTTATATCTCGAAAACCGTGCTAGATAGAGCGATTTCGACGAAATTTTTGACCCACAGGGTATCTCTGCAGAGTAGCCATGCCATTTTTCAAAAAAAATTTTTCTTGCCCAAAATGGCGGCCATTTTGAATTTTCGAATTTTTGCGCAAAAATTGCAAAACACAAAAATGCTTATATTTCGAAAACCGTGCTACATAGAGCGATTTCGACGAAATTTTTTATCTTCAGGGTATCTCTGCAGAGCAGCTATCCCAAAGAGCTTTCACTTGGTGAAGTTTCAGACCCATAGCTAATTGCTCACCTACTCAAAAAGAGTAAATGCGAATTACCTCTAAAAGTATTGCAGATGGCCAATTTTTCTCAAATAACTCATTCACCTACTTTTGGAAGAGCTTTCACATGGTGAAGTTTCAGACCCATAGCCAATTATTCACCTACTCAAAATGAGTAAATGTGAATTATTTCTAAAAGTATTGCAGATAGCCAATTTTTCTCAAATAACTCATTCACCTACTTTTGGGAGAGCTTTCACATGGTGAAGTTTCAGACCCATAGCTAATTATTTACCTACTCAAAATGAGTAAATGCTAATTATCTGTAAAAGTATTGTGGATACCCAATTTTTATCAAATAACTCATTCATCTACTTGTGGGAGAGCTTTCACATGGTGAAGTTTCAGACCCATAGCTAATTACTCACCTACTCAAAATGAGTAAATGCGAATTATCTCTAAAAGTATTGCAGATAGCCAATTTTTCTCAAATAACTCATTCACCTACTTTTGGGAGAGCTTTCACTTCGTGAAGTTTCAGACCCATAGCTAATTACTCACCTACTCAAAATGAGTAAATGCGAATTATCTCTAAAAGTATTGCAGATAGCCAATTTTTCTCAAATAACTCATTCACCTACTTTTGGGAGAGCTTTCACTTGGTGAAGTTTCAGACCCATAGCTAATTACTCACCTACTCAAAATGAGTAAATGCGAATTATCTCATAAAGTATTGCAGATAGCCAATTTTTGTCAAATTAATCATTCACCTACTTTTGGGAGAGCTTTCACTTGGTGAAGTTTCAGACCCATAGCTAATTACTCACCTACTCAAAATGAGTAAATGCGAATTATCTCTAAAAGTATTGCAGATAGCCAATTTTTCTCAAAGAACTCATTCACCTACTTTTGGGAGAGCTTTCACTCTGTGAAGTTTCAGACCCATAGCTAATTACTCACCTACTCAAAATGAGTAAATGCGAATTATCTCTAAAAGTATTGCAGATAGCCAATTTTTCTCAAATAACTCATTCACCTACTTTTGGGAGAGCTTTCACTTGGTGAAGTTTCAGACCCATAGCTAATTACTCACCTACTCAAAATGAGTAAATGCGAATTATCTCATAAAGTATTGCAGATAGCCAATTTTTGTCAAATTAATCATTCACCTACTTTTGGGAGAGCTTTCACTTGGTGAAGTTTCAGACCCATAGCTAATTACTCACCTACTCAAAATGAGTAAATGCGAATTATCTCTAAAAGTATTGCAGATAGCCAATTTTTCTCAAATAACTCATTCACCTACTTTTGGGAGAGCTTTCACTCTGTGAAGTTTCAGACCCATAGCTAATTACTCACCTACTCAAAATGAGTAAATGCGAATTATCTCTAAAAGTATTGCAGATAGCCAATTTTTCTCAAATAACTCATTCACCTACTTTTGGGAGAGCTTTCACTTGGTGAAGTTTCAGACCCATAGCTAATTACTCACCTACTCAAAATGAGTAAATGCGAATTATCTCTAAAAGTATTGCAGATAGCCAATTTTTCTCAAATAACTCATTCACCTACTTTTGGGAGAGCTTTCACTTGGTGAAGTTTCAGACCCATAGCTAATTACTCACCTACTCAAAATGAGTAAATGCGAATTATCTCATAAAGTATTGCAGATAGCCAATTTTTGTCAAATTAATCATTCACCTACTTTTGGGAGAGCTTTCACTTGGTGAAGTTTCAGACCCATAGCTAATTACTCACCTACTCAAAATGAGTAAATGCGAATTATCTCTAAAAGTATTGCAGATAGCCAATTTTTCTCAAATAACTCATTCACCTACTTTTGGGAGAGCTTTCACTCTGTGAAGTTTCAGACCCATAGCTAATTACTCACCTACTCAAAATGAGTAAATGCGAATTATCTCTAGAAGTATTGCAGATAGCCAATTTTTCTCAAATTAATCATTCACCTACTTTTGGGAGAGCTTTCACTTGGTGAAGTTTCAGACCCATAGCTAATTACTCACCTACTCAAAATGAGTAAATGCGAATTATCTTTAAAAGTATTGCAGATAGCCAATTTTTCTCAAATAACTCATTCACCTACTTTTGGGAGAGCTTTCACTTGGTGAAGTTTCAGACCCATAGCTAATTACTCACCTACTCAAAATGAGTAAATGCGAATTATCTCTAAAAGTATTGCAGATAGCCAATTCTTCTCAAATAACTCATTCACCTACTTTTGGCAGAGCTTTCACTTGGTGAAGTTTCAGACCCATAGCTAATTATTCACCTACTCAAAATGAGTAAATGTGAATTATCTCTAAAAGTATTGCAGATAGCCAATTTTTCTCAAATAACTCAGTCACCTACTTTTGGGAGAGCTTTCACTCTGTGAAGTTTCAGACCCATAGCTATTTATTCACCTACTCAAAATGAGTAAATGCTAATTATCTGTAAAAGTATTGCGGATACCCAATTTTTATCAAATACTCATTCATCTACTTGTGGGAGAGCTTTCACATGGTGAAGTTTCAGACCCATAGCTAATTACTCACCTACTCAAAATGAGTAAATGCGAATTATCTCTAAAAGTATTGCAGATAGCCAATTTTTCTCAAATAACTCATTCACCTACTTTTGGAAGACCTTTCACACACGAAAATGAAAAATTGTGAATATCTCGGAAAAGCTATTTCTTCTGCTTTAATGCTCGGCGGGAGATACACACCACGGAAGTGGTCTTGACAAAAATTTTTGTCTCCCCAAAAATGGTGGCCATTTTGAATTTTCAAAGTTTTTGCAAAACACAAAAAGCTTATATCTCGAAAACTGTGCTATATGGAGCGAACTCAACAAAATCTTGGACCTGCTGGGTATCTCTGCAGAGTAGCCATGCCAATTTTCAAAATATTTTTGTCTCGCCAAATATAGCGGACATTTTTAATTTTTTTATTTTTTGCAAAACACAAAAATGCTTATATCGTGAAAACCGTGCTAGATAGAGCAGACTGCGCTGACTTTGGTTGCCACAACAGTATAAGGCTAGAAACGAAGCATTTTCTTAATACTTTAGCACTCACCTTTATATCCTTTTCGGGACGCTTTGTTTTTGCTACGCAAAAACATTATCTTTTTTTTTGCGAGCGATCCTCTAGTTTTATTAGCCTCAGGGACCTTCATCATATCAGGAGGTTTCTTTCCGTTGATACATCAGTGGTGATTGCAAATGCTTTGGTCAGTAGTCGTTTGGATTATTGCAATTCTCTATTTCGCAGTTTGTCCTCCCGTAATGCTACAAGGCTCCAGTATGTTCAAAATGCTCTTGCACGGTTTGTCACTGGCTTCAAACTAAACTCACATCACATCCACCCTGAGGACACTTCATTGGCTACCCATCAGACAACGTATTATTTTCAAAACCCTAGTTTTGGTTTATAAGTACCTCACCACTGGCCAGCCTAAGTATTTTGCACCATATCTCTCCTTGTACAAATCTGCCATGAATACAAGACGTTCCAACCCCAAAAATTTGTTCCTCCAGGTTCCTCATTATTGTGCTTCCATCCATAAATCAAAGGTCCATTTCAACAACAGTTTCTCATATGATGCCCCGAAGTTATGGAATGATCTTCCACATGATATCTCTCGTGTTTCAAAAATCGACTAAAAACCTACCTATTTCAGAAATCATTTTCACCAGCTTCTAACTACCGAACACCGGATCGCCTCCCTGGGTACGACTTGGAACATGTCTAATATCTAGATGATTTATTCCTTACGAACTGGATGGTGTGCCTTAGAATCCATAGATACGGAGATTAAGCACTTGGACAACTGATTGATTGATTGATTGACATATTTGAACAATTTTCTCTGGTTGGTATATATATTGTGGAAACTGTAAGACTTCAGGATTTTCTTTAAGATAATAGAAATTATTTTTATCTTAAAATTTCCTAGATCATAAAAGCCTCTATTAACTTCATTTTAGTAATAATTTTGAAGAAAATTCAGATAAAGTACCATGGTATCTAAAGGTGCCTCCTTCCACCTCATAAGTCTTTTTATGACAGTATTCATTCCTTCTGATGCATTGTTTGTAATTCCTGAAATGGGTTGTATATGTTTAATTCTGTGAGTCTCCACCATTAAAGTAATCAATAGCCACCTTGCTCCATTTACAAAGTAACTCTTTATATTTTTGTTCAAATTCAATTATATTTCCAGATTCTAAAATTGCTTCTAAGTCAGAGGTGTAAATATTCTTTTCCTTTCCTGAATACTTTCTTTGGCTTTAAAAGTTTTCCCCTCCTGTCTTTCATGCAGATTGTGATCTGGATCACCTCTAATATTTTATCATCCATAGATAGTGGTGTGGAAATATGTCATTTATTTGCGAGAATTGAAATTAAAGTTTATTAACTTCAAATACAGCCAGGATTCGTGAGGAAAGGGCCGTATTATTAATGAAAAAGAATAATAAATATAAATATGTAGTTTAATGATATCTAGCAAGAAATATTATGGAAAAAATAAAATTCTGCCTATTTTCTTAAGTCTTCTAATATTGCTCCCTCACTTTCTCGTACCCACACAAATAACAAATATATGAAGTCACAGAATTTCCATAAAACAGAACACCCATAAAATGGAAAATTTTAATTACTTAAATGTAGCTTTTATAAGCTACAAGCTTACCATGTGGAACTGAAGAGAGTCCCACCCTGCCTCCCCACTGTATTACAGCTGGGGGGGTAGGGGCAAAATTACAACTCGAAAGAAGGGAAATCAAGAGGTATTTCACAACAGGGTTCACCTTTCTGTGAGGCACCGGCCAGTACTAGACGTCTATTTTTCTTGGACGTTGACCAGGGCCTGCGGCCATCTGAGCTTATAAAAGCTATATTTAAGTAATTAAAATTTTCAAAATAGTTCACCAGGTGGCTGAATTCAACTGGTGTTTAAATAAGGTGCAGGGCAGTATACAGAAGCAGTTGAGGGCTATTCAGTAGGATCAGGGCAGTGGAAAGTCAGCTGGCAGAGTCTAGACAGCAACTGAGGAGCTCCAGTATCGGATGGACTTTAACAAGAGCATCAGCCATGCCATGGCTAGATGTTGGAACACTTGTCGGAAAATGTCTATATCCACTGCTAACTTAATTTTCACAAGAAGGGACTCTTTCCTTGCCCTAGTCAGATCCGGCATCAAGCCCGACACACTTGCTACCTTGAGAACAGCTCCCCTTCATATGGCCATGTTGTTCCCAGATAATGTCTTGCAGAAGGAAGAAGATGATATTGCTAGCTTTAAAGGTAAAGGCTCATCTCACCATAAGAAGGGTTGCTACCACCCTTATGAGAGACATGAGAAATACCAAAAAAGCAGGAAGTCAGACAAGACGGCTTGGAAGAACATTGGATCTCGTGACCAGAAAAGAAAGCACAAGGGCAACTCCTCACGACCAGCCAGGGGTCAGTTATATAAACGACAATAACTGTGTTCATGCTCCAATGTGTACACAGTGACTGACCGAGAGCAAAGATACTGTAAATCTTGTAGAACTTGTTCAGAACTCACTGTAACACCATGTCAGACTTTAAATGCAGACTTAGTTATTGTAAATTTTGCACATTCTGTTATAGGGCAGCTGCAAAAGAAAGGCTTCAGACCTCCCTTCAGACTGGGGGTGGGTCCCGACATTCTTCTACAAAAGTCATTAAAATATGTGAAAGATGATTCCTGTGTAGATCGCTTGAATTTTGTCCAGAATGTCACAAATGGCCCAGTTGCTGCGCTAAATCTACCTCTAGAGGCCAGGTTGCACGAATTTTGGGAAACTTGGGATGCCCTACAGGCTGGTCCAAAGATCATAAAAACCCTCAAAGAAGGCTACAGTCTCACCTTCCAGATCTGACCAAATCAGCTATGTAAATTCCCTCAGGAACAGCTACCTGACGGAGGCATTGCATGCACTTATGATAAAAAAATGCATTAGAACTGGTCAAAACTCAGAAATCTCTAGGCTTCTTCAAGCTTGAACCTCAGTTCCCTGAGGAACTGAATTTCAATTTCTAAAGACAGAAAAATTCAAGATAGAAATACCAAAAAAATAAGGACCTCCCTTCACACTGGGGGTGGGTAAGGTCCATAGATTTCAAAGACACCCTACTTTCATGTACACATACAAAAGCAGTCCAGGAAGTATCTATGTTTTCAGGTCCAGGGTCAGTCCTACCAATTCAAAGCACTACCATTTGGTCTGTCCACTGCACCAATAGAATTTATGGTAGTGGCGAAGGAGGCCAAACTGATGGCTTTACACGAGGGTGTAAGAATCCACCAGTACCTGGATGACTGGTTGGTCAGAGCCAGATCCCACCAAATTTGTCTTCAACATAAACACATTCTAGTAGCTCTGTGTCAGGAACTAGATTGGTTGGTAAACATGGAAAAATCAGAGCTGTACCCCAAACCAGTCTTCGACTGCATAGGTTACCAATTTGATTTGAAGGAGGGCAAGGTCAGACCCACCATAGACTGTTGGCAGAGCTTACAGACAAATATACAGGAATTGCTCTCCAGATGGCCTTGTCCAGTCTGTCAACAGATGTCCCAAATAGGGTTATTGACAGCCACAGAAAAGCAAGTTGGCTTAAGTTGGCTCCACAAGATCCATACAGTGACACTTGAAAAACAACTGGAGGGTACTGCAACATCTAGAAAAGGTGATCCCTATCCCTAGATCATTCCACCCTTGTTTAAAATTGTGGCCTCAGGAAGAAAACCATTACACTCTTTCAGTCATGCTCTGCAAAGTTTTACAGATGCATCAAAAGAAGGGTGGTAAACTACATATCTGGAACTAAAGGCAGTCTTTTTGGCCCTAAAGGAGTTTCATGGCCATGAACTAAATAGTTTTCATAGCTACAGACAACACAACAGTGGTTGCTTACATAAACAAGGAGGGAGGCCGTAAGGTCGTGCTCACTGTGTGCCCTTCTGTGGAGGATCCTGACCTGGTACTCCAACAGGTGACTCTCAAGGCCTGACACATTCCAGGCTGGCTGAATGTGGTAGCAGACAAGCTGTCCAGGCTAGGCGAGACCATCAAAAGAGTGGTCTTTCCTTCCAGACGTTTTCCAGTTAATATGCACCAGGTGGCACCAACCTCAGATATATTTGCTATGAGGTTTAACAACAATCTAGCCCAGTTTGTGTCACCAGTCCCAGATCCCCTGGCCTGGGCAGTCAATGTACTCCGTCTGTCCTGGGAGGATCTGGACCCATATGCCTCCCCACTGATAGCTATCTTGGGCAAAGTGGTGGAGAGGTTGCAGGACTACCCGTGCAGGAGAATCATTCTGATTGCTCCAGGGTGGCCCAATTTGCCTTGGTTTGGGACCTAGTGGCCATGTCGAATGAGATCCCACTTTGCCTGCCCAACCTGACCCATTTACTGACCCAGCCATTAAGTCAGATCTCTCATAAGAATATGCAAAATCTAAAACTGTATGCCTGGCTCCAAGAGCCTCAGCTATCAAGTAAGAGGGTTTCTGAGGCAGTGGCAGCACAAATTGAGGCTCCTCACGGAATCTCAACCAGATCAGTCTATGATGCAAATTGGACCATATTTACAAAGTGGTGCCACAGTAATCAGGTGGACTTAAGGCACCACCTATGAAGTCCATAGCCAACTTTCTACTGTATCTGTTCCAGGACAGGAAGTTGTAGCCAAGTAGTAATGATGGCTACAGATCAGCCATTGTGCACATACAGTCAGACTGGTCCAAGTTGTCTCTTTACCCCTTACCCAGCTTTCTTTCTAAAAACCAGCTGGCCAAAGAGGGTCCAGACAGTGTGGCTCCAGTGGTTATTCTAGCTCTGGCCCCAAATCTGGATAAGTCACTTAAGGCTGATAGGTCTGTATGTCCAGTAGTGCTGGGACGATGTTTGCAAACTTCGGTATTATCGCTCGCTGGCTCATTGCCAATCAATGATCGGTAAAATTTAAGTACAACCGATATTTGGTAAATTCATTTCTTTGTAGCTTTTTGGTTACAATAAAACACTAACCTGGGTAATATTATGTAAAATCTGAAATATTCATCAGTTAAAATCACAAAACTAACGTAAATAGAAATACCTTGGGGTTTTCCCACTGTTGTCAAGGTAATAATAAATTAGCCAATCAAAAGTCAAGATACATCAAGCATGGTCTGTTAGTGAGAGAGACGTCTGTGAATGGCTTTTAGGTTATATTTTGGTTATATTTGTGATAATTTGTGTGTATTTGCTGGTTTATAATTTAATATTTGATTTTTCTGTCTGTTTTACACTTTCGACTCCATGATCGGAAATGTTCGAAGTTTGTTTACAAATTTCCGATACGAACATCGACAGGTAAAATCCAAGCGATCTCCCAGCACTAATGTCCAGTCAGATCCGTGCAGTCCTATTGGGATAGGACCTCAGACCTGAGGCAGGAAAAGGAGCTGGTCTTTATCACCTTCAAGAAAAGCTTCGACAAAGATATCTCCCCTGCCACTATCTCCTCATGGATCAAACAAACAGTGATCCTGTTCTATGAGCTCTGGTCAGGAGGCCCTGACTTTGCATCAAGTAAAAGTCCATGATGTGAGTCCCTTTGCTGCTTCTAAGGCCTTCCAGTCAGGAGTTTCCTTAGAACAGCTCTGATCAGCATGCCATTGGTAGCCACGCAACACCTTCACACAGTTTTATTTTTATTTTGGGAGGTTTATTTCCAGGGACTGAACTAATACCTGTCTTCCCCCTACCTCAGAACAGGTCTGTTTTAAAAGGGGAGGGGGGGGGGGGGGGCAACGTTGGTATGCTGCCGCCAACCTGGATACCGGCAACTGACCTATTGGCCTGACTGGAGTCCTGTTTTAAGGCCATCATTGCCTTAATTTTTAGTTCATTTACAATTTTGATTAACTGACCCGCCTTCTAAGCAGTAGTTATTCTATCAAATGTCCATTGGGTATTAATGCAATAACATTTTCAATTTAGTCAGTAAATTAAATTTTAATAAGTTAATACATTACCCAATGGACATTTGCCCTCCGGACCGACCCCTCTATCAGCTTACTAGGGGTCTAAATATGTTTTAGACAACAAAAAAGATGCTATGACGTCACTCTGTCTAGACAGGAAGGAAGTACAATGTGGCACTTAGCGAATGCACAGTACCAGGCTGGTCCTGGCAGTGGATAACACGGGAGGGCCTTTTCTATCGTTTGACGGGGCCCGTCGTGTCAACGGGGTTAACAATTGTCCATTGGATAAGGTATTAACTGATAAAAAATTTAATTTTCTTGTTAAATTTGCAATTTTAAGCACAAGTCTTGTAAACGGTTTTGAAAACTAAAATGTATTAAAATTACAAATATTGGGCTATCAACTGCATAACAAAAATGCACAGAGCGAAATTCTACTGATTAGCTCATAAATATCCAGGGGATATAAAATATGGCAAAGGGGATATGTGCCCTAATTTGTGTCCCCACACACTTTGTGGCAGCCCCACTTGCCATTTTTGTATCCCCACGCACTTTGTGGGAGATTGATTATGTAGAGCTACTTGACCTGTGTCTTAGACACCTTGATGTGCAAGATGTTGATACTTGACTGGGGCATTGGTTATCGGGTCTAAGTGTGTAACATCATGGTGTGACCTTGATGTAGATACCTTGACCTTTAAAATCTTGTCTGGGATATCATAATATATATGAAGTTAATATTTCGCAGGAACATGGGTTAGGGAGTATAGGTGTCAACATCAAGGTGTGACCTTGATTTGACCTTGCTGTAGTGACCTTAACATTTAAAATTTTGTCTGGCTATATCTCAGAAACCATAAGATGTAGGAAGTTGATACTTGGTAGGGACATTAGTTACGGGTTGTAGGTATGCATCGTCATGATATGGCCTTCATTCAACATTTGACCTAGCCATATTGACCTTGACCTTTAAAATAGTGTCTGGGAAAATCTCAGAAACTGTAAGTTGTAGGAAGTTGATACTTGGTAGGGATATCAGTAAGGGGTTGTATGTGTGTAACATCATGATATGGCCTTGATTTGACCTTGCCAATCTTTGTGTATTAATAGTTATATTGTGTTTAGGGAGATGTGGAACATGTGCGGGAATTGCTGAGCCATGGAGCCACTCCAAATGTCAAGGATCATGCAGGCTGGACCCCTCTGGTAAGAATACAAAAGCATTCAGAATGATACATATAAGTCATACATATAAAGTGATACATATAAAGTATATATGTCACTGTTGTAAGTTAACCATTATACTTAGCCATACAGTCTATCAGGTCTGGAACCAACCTCTATATTCTGATATACGTTACTATATTCTGATATACATTATAATGTATATGTTAGGGGTGGAGAGGGGGGGTCACTTATACAGATAAAAAAATTGCTTCTGAGGTGCCTGTACCCCACAGCCCAAAGAAATAGTTTTCAACACAATGAGATAAGAAGACAAACAGTATGAAGATTGCAAGACTTCAGAGTAGACAGTGTCAGTTATGTAAAGGTGCAAATAATGTTTAATTGGAAGAAATAATGCTTAATGGAGAAAGTGCATGTGAAGATAAAGTATTAAAACAGGATAATTCTATGGCAAGATAAGAGCATTAATTAGTAAACTAAAAGTGATGAAGCATGAAAATTTATTAAAGTATAGCTGTCAATAGAGCTAGCACATTTGTTATGAAGATTTTAAAGGTCAAGGTCACTACAGCAAGGTCAGAAGTCAAATCAAGACAACAACCAATGTCCCTACCAACTATCAACATCCTACACCTTATGGTTTCTGAGATATAGTCTGGACATGATTTTCAAACTCAAGGTTATTATGGCGAGATCAAAGGTCAAATCAAGGTCATGCCATGATGTTGCACACCTACACCACCCAACAAATGTCCCTACCAAGTGTCGACTTCCTGCACCGTATAGTTTCGCAGATGGAGGAAGCCAATGTCATTCCCATTCAGCTCCTGCATCCCCTAGAGCATGAACTGCAGATATTTACAGATGCATCAAACAAAAGTTGGGGCGCTCATATTGGAGATTGCACTGCAAGAGGGGTTTGGTCAGTTCCAGAAAGCAAAATTTTCTTTAGAGCTAAAGGCTGTTTTATTAGCCCTAAATAAGTTTGACCATTTATGTTGGAACCAGACAGGTCTGATTGCCATGGACAACACCACAGTTGTTGAATTTCTGAAAGACAATGAGCTGCTGTATAACAAGAGAATCATGGACTATTAAGAGCCAAACAAGAGGGAGGCCATGTGGGATAACTGTTGTGCTGAGAACAACAAGGACCAGGTTGCCTGTAAGAGATGGTTCCACAGCCGGAGGACAATGCATGGCAAGATTACACACATGACTTCTGGTAAGGGTGCATCTCATCTCACAGATAGGCTGACCTGGCTCAAGAACTTTGGCTTTCTCCACACCCACATTGTGCACCATCATTCCTCAAAGAGTGCCTTTAAGCCAGCCTGTGAAGATACAGTGTCAAGGCCACCCGATGCTGGTTCATTAGAAGAGCCAGATCAATCCCCAGTCGGAGAGCCCAGTTCAGTGGAATAACTTTCAGTTGGCAGCAGACGTGGCTCGACTTATTAACAACTTTGACTATCTGACATTTCCCCTACCCCATCTCGCTTGCCATTTGACTGAGGAATGTGTTATTTTGAATGCTCTTTTGCCTCTTCACCTCTTGTCTGTGGACTTTAATGCCTCCAAAAAATTTGGAATTTTCAGAATTTGGGCCGCCATCTTCAACTTCGGCAGAAGTGAAAAATGTTTTTTATTTTATAAAAATGTAATATAGCCTACCATATGAAAACTCTTGGGTTAGCTTCGCTAGGTGTTTGGTGATGCCAAATACACCATACATAGAATTTAAAATATGAGGGGTGACCCTCTTTAAACCTATATACTACCCTTTGACCTAATTAAGTGTCCCACAAGGGACGCTTGTTTGTGTATGGGAGACCTTCAGGCTTCGCCGGCTCTGCATTTTGTTTTCCTTATAACTCTGTAACCGGGAATTTTTTTGAATATGCTGCAGTGACATTTCAACCAATCAGAGAGATCATTAGATTTTGGCATTGATTGGTTAAGAAATGGCCGAGTAATTAATTTTTAATGAATTTTGCAAATAAGGAAAACACAAAAATGCTTATAACTCGAAAACCGTGCTAGATAGAGCGATTTCGACAAAATTTTTGACCCACAGGGTATCTCTGCAGAGTAGCTATCCCAATTTTGAAAAATTTTTTGTCTCACCAAAAATGGCGGCCATTTTGAATTTTCGAATTTTTCGCAAAAATTGCAAAACATAAACATGCTTGTATCTCGAAAACCGTGCTAGATAGAGCATTTTCGACGAAATTTTTGACCCACAGGGTATCTCTGCAGAGTAGCCATGCCAATTTTCAAAAAAAATTTGACTCACCAAAAATGGCGGCCATTTTGAATTTTTGAATTTTACGCAAAAATTGCAAAACACAAAAATGCTAATATCTCGAAAACTGTGCTAGATGGCGAATTATCTCTTAAAAGTATTGCAGATAGCTAATTTTTCTCAAATAATTGATTCACCTACTTTTGGAAGAGCTTTCACATGGTGAAGTTTCAGACCCATAGCTAATTACTCACCTACTCAAAATGAGTAAATGCGAATTATCTCTAAAAGTATTGCAGATACCAAATTTTTCTCAAATAACTCATTCATCTACTTTTGGGAGAGCTTTCACATAGTGAAGTTCCAGACCCGTAGGTAATTATTCACCTACTCAAAATGAGTAAATGCTAATTATCTCTAGAAGTATTGCAGATAGCCAATTTCTCTCAACTCATCTACTTTTGGGAGAGCTTTCACATGGTGAAGTTTCAGACCCATAGCTAATTACTCACTTACTCAAAATGAGTAAATGCGAATTATCTCTAAAAGTATTGCAGATAGCCATGTTTTCTCGAATAACTCATTCACCTACTTTGGGGAGAGCTTTCACTTGAAGTTTCAGACCCATAGCTAATTACTCACCTACTCAAAATGAGTAAAGGCGAATTATCTGTAAAAGTATTGCGGATACCCAATTTTTATCAACTCATTAATCTACTTTTGGGAGAGCTTTCACATGGTGAAGTTTCAGACCCATAGCTAATTACTCACTTACTCAAAATGAGTAAATGCGAATTATCTCTAAAAGTATTGCAGATAGCCATGTTTTCTCGAATAACTCATTCACCTACTTTGGGGAGAGCTTTCACTTGAAGTTTCAGACCCATAGCTAATTACTCACCTACTCAAAATGAGTAAAGGCGAATTATCTGTAAAAGTATTGCGGATAGCCAATTTTTCTCAAGTAACTCATTCACCTACTTTTGGGAGAGCTTTCACTTGGTGAAGTTTCAGACACATAGCTAATTATTCACCTACTCAAAATGAATAAATGCTAATTATCTCTAAAAGTATTGCGGATACCCAATTTTTATCAAATAACTGATTCATCTACTTTTGGGAGTAAATGTGAATTATCTCTTAAAAGTATTGCAGATACCCAATTTTTCTCAAATAACTCATTCACCTATGTTTGGAAGAGCTTTCACACACAAAAAATGAAAAATTGTGAATATCTCGGTAAAGCTATTTCTTCTCCTTTAATGCTCGGCGGGAGATTCACACCACGGCAGTGGTCTTGTTTTCAAAAATTTTTGTCTCCCCAAAAATGGTGGCGATTTTGAATTTTCGAAGTTTTTGCAAAACACAAAAATGCTTATATCTCTAAAACTGTGCTAGATGGAGCGAATTCAACAAAATTTTTGACTTGCTGGATATCTCTGCAGAGTACCCATGCCAATTTTCAAAATATTTTTGTCTCACCAAATATAGCGGCCATTTTGAATTTTTGATTTTTTTGCAAAAATTACAAAAATGCTTATATCTTGAAAACCGTGCTAGATAGAGCAGACTGCGCTGATTTTGGTTGCCACAACAGAAAAGGCTAGAAACAGAACATTTTGTTAATACTTTAGGACTCACCTTTATATCCTTTTCAGGACGCTTTGTTTTTGCTATGCAAAAACATTATCTTTTTTTTTTGCTAGCGATCCTCTAGTTTTCATTTGAAAATAGTCGTTGCCATTATGAAAATGAGTTAACAATGGCCATTGATGGAACCCTGTATGTAAAAATAAATATCTGAATTATTAATATTTGTCAGTTATTTGTGTAAGATGCAATCAAATAAGTGTCCATTTGAAGGGATTAACTGTGTAAGCATGATCCAAAGGGGAGAACATTTAAATGTGACACCTGTTGTTGTCAAAGCATTAACATTCGGCCTTTTATGTCTTCTGTGAAGTCTAGATGACTGGACTTATCAGTAGGTTTAAGGTAATCCCATTGTTTGCCTTTGAAAACTAGGTCTTTGTACCCAGGAATTGCTTTGAGGAATAGGTGATATCGAGACTCAAAAATTGGAGTATTTCTGTCTATTTTACTTGGAAAAGTTGGGACTTAAAAATTGGTTTGAATAATAGCAAATTTTGTCAAATAGCCATTTGAAGGATACCATTTCTACTGTAGTTGGCTGTGTACTCAAGTATACAATAAAACATGTTTTTGTTTGTAAAGTAACTTTCTAGTGATGTTTTTAAGTGTGTTTTTCAGCATGAGTGTGTACACTATAACCACCTGGAGTGTGCACGGGAGCTGTTGGATTGCGGAGCACTGGTGAATGTGCCAGGCTGTGACAATGACACTCCGCTCCATGATGCTGTTAGCAGTGGCAGCCTGTGTTGTGTGAAGCTGCTGTTAAGTTATGGGGCTGACAGGAGGGCCAGGTAAGTCTGTCACAGTGGAAGACCACTTCACTGGGTAAAAAAAATTGGTGAAATGTACAAGAAACTTATACCACAGCAGCTACCTCAGTGAGGCTCTATCACCAGGGCAGACATTCAGTTGAGTGCTAGGGTGTTTGCTGCAATACACTGTAATACATTTGAGAAGGGGTGAATTGGGACAATCCTAAGGCATTTGATCCTGTGCAGATTCTGCTGTTTCCCAGTAAACATTTTTGGGATTTGCAAATGTTTGGTAGGAAATGTTTGGCAAAAGTTTAAAAAAAGTGGGTACAAAAAACATTTATAATAGAATGTTTTAAAATGGTTTATGTACACCGTTATGTCTGGTGTTCGCCAGGTGGCGCATGGTACTTCCTTCCTGTCTAGATATCGTGACATCATAGCATCTTTTTTGTTTGGCGTGAGCACTGAGCAGACGGAAATTTGTGAAGTTTTGATTTTTGAAGTATTCTTCAGCAATATTTCATAGAACGAACTCTTTTTTACTACAAAGTGTTTCTAATAGTTCATAGCCGGATATGTCTTCACCTGGACAGAGAAGATGTGTTTGTGGCCACATAATGGCTAGGTTTGATAAACATGCGCACTGTGCAAGATGTAGAGACAAGCTGAAGGCTGACGATCTGTGTGTCAGTAAGAAACACTCTTTTTTCTGACGTTCTAACGCTTGAAGAGAATTTGCAAATATCAACTCCTTCCTACCAGAAAAAGAAGGAAAAGCGTTAGCTAAAATCAGCCCTGTCTGACAAGAGTGCTGAGAACGTGTCAGAAACATTGGTGGACCCCAGCTTAGTTTCTGTGGTAGTGGTTGTATCTAGTGATGGTCAGGCTATGAAATCACCTCAAACTATAGCTAAAGACAAGCAGAAAAAGAAACACTCTACTCCAGTTAAGAAAAGCTCTACAACTGATGCTAAACTGGAGTTAATGGACCAGAAATGGTCTGAACTTTTCGGTTGTCTTGAAGCGTTATTTTTGTCCAAGTTTCTGGAAAAGTCAGATGAGACGTTTCAAACTGTGAAGATGCCAATCAGTTCTCAGGCGTGTGGAACTGAATGCTTTACTTACCATGTGGAACTGAATGCTTTACTCGGTTGGCCGCAAGCAATTGGCCAACGTCCAAGAAAAATGGACGAAATAATGATGACTCGATGCCTTAGTACTGTAGGTGAATACCGTAGTGAAATACGTGCTCCCCATCTTTTTCTCCTTGTCCGCATTGTACTAACATGCATTTTATTACGAGGAAAAGATCTGATTTTTTATATGGATATACTTTTCGTTGGATACTGAAACTACATCAATTTACTTATTGTAGTTAATAGAATCTTATTTTTGTGTCAATTCACAGAACAGATAAATATATTTAGCATATTTTACAACTTAATCCACTGCCGGGTTCATGTTGTAAAGAGGGGGCCACCAGGACTCGTGCTTGTAGCTTAGATACAGGACATTTGTCTGTCAAAATAAAATAAAATATTTAACCCCAGTCTGCTTCATTATTTGACCATTTAAAGGGTTAAAATATAAATTAAAGCACAAAATGAGTCCTTGTTGAAGCAAATCATTGGAAACAACTTCCGTCTTTGTTTACTGTAGACAGTAATTGCTTGCAAAACTAATGCAGGACTCGTGCATGTAGTTTATTTACAGGGAAATATACCAGTTGAAATAAAATAAAATAAATATTTCAGGGGTCTATCCCCATTCTGCTACAGTAATTGACCATTTTAAGGGTTAAAATATGAAATAAAGCATGTCAACTAACTCCGAACACAATACTTGGGGAAGCCCGTGTGGTGACGTCATCGTCTAGACAGCATGTACTATGAACCGTGTATGTAGCTTATTGCAGGACCTTTACCTGTCGAAATAAAATAAATAAAATATTTCATCCCTTACCTGCTACATTATTTGACCATTTTTAAGGGTTAAAATATGAAATAAAGGACAATATTGAGTCCTTGTCGACGACTTTGTCTAGACAGCAGATTTTATATTATTTCATAAATACAGTAGAACCTCTATTATCCGACCCCATTGGGAGAGTAAAAATTAGGTCGGATAATAGAAAGGTCGGATAACAGGAAGGCTAAAATAACAGGCTTAAATGGAGTTGGGAGAGTGGGTCTGAGGTTGGATAACTGAAAATTCGGATAATAGAAGGTCGGATAATAGAGGTTCTACTGTATTCTGTGCATTAAATGCTTTTCTTTGTCACACAGCTAGTCCTACCTGCAGTGAGGCAGTTGTGTAGTTCTTTCTTGAAGAATTTACTGTAAATTCAACAGGAACAGCTTGCACCTGAATTCTAGCATCCTACTTCAACAAGAAATGGGGGTTCTCCAGGCTTCTATTATGAAAAGTGAAAGCCCTTGGTGGACAAGATTTAAGATCCAGTTTGGATCTGAAGCCTGGTCCAAATATAACCTGACTTGCACTCATCCGAATGGTTCCCAACACGGTTCACACTGGTCCGAACACGTAGATCCTCTCCATTCACGGCCCTACATCCGAATGCAGGGTCCCGAACCCACGTACGGGTCCTGAACACATGGGTCCCGAACCCACACACATGAACCTTCCAAGTCTTTGCTGCTGCAACTGACGACCTTAGGATATTAATAATGTTCGGACACTTAGGGAATCTGTGTCATCTATGCAAGTCTTTTGTTGCGGCAAACTGAAGACTCTTGGATATTAATAAAGTTCAGACACAATAGGGTATACATGTTATCTTTGCAAGTCAAAGTTCTCAAAGCCCAAAAGGGCTTCTTCTGAACCAAGGTATTTCAAAACCAGACCCTGAATTTATAGGGAAGTAGATTTGTCTGACTTGCCCTCAGGATATACCAAGGACATTAACCTTAGGCAGTTTTTTTTGTGTCACCAGCATTTATGCTTCGTCATCCAATTTTGTGGCGTCATCGTCACACTTTGTATTCTGGACAGTATATCAAAAATGGCTTGTCAGATTTAATTCAAATTTGGCATGTGGATGTAACTGGTCTTGAGGGTGTGCTGTATAGTTTTGTGACCTTAAACTCCCACTAGTAAGATACTTATATTGAGTTTAAGTTGTTTTTTGTTTCCGGACAGTATCTCAAAAATGGCTTGATGGATTCAATTCAAATTTGCCATGTGGTTGTAAGTAGTTTTCAAGGTGTGTCCTATTTTAAGGTGACCATAAACTCTCATGTATCAAAGAATTATGTTGAGTTTAACTTTTTTTTATTTTTTAATAGAGTATACTGAAGATAACTTGAGAAATTTCATTCAAATTTTGCATGTATATGTAACTGGCCATAAATAAGTGCCATACAATAAGGTGACCTTAAACTCCCAGTAATAACAGAATTATAATCACTTAAAGTTTGGCAATTTTTGAACAGTATTTCAAATACTATGCAATTCTAAGCATCTTTCTAGTTGTGAATGTAACAAACTGTGAACAAAACCTACCGGAAAAGATGCCCTTAAACTCCCTCACAGCTGCAAACTAACTTTGAGTTTAATGTTGGGACAATTTTTTGGTATTTAAAAGATATTTTATTGCGCTACAATAGCTTACCATGTGGGACTGAATGCTTTATTGGTTGCCGCGAGGAACTACGACCAACGTCTAAGAAAAAAAGACATTTATTCTTGGCCGTAGCCTCAGGTTGTTGTCACGTGATCTGCCCCTTTGTAAGCACTTTTCTCGTTGGTCGCCGCCATTTTACAGTCTTTGGGAAGTATTTACTGCCGTTTTCTAGCTATATCTCAGTGCAGTTTTATTGTTATACCTCCCTTTTTATGTATTTCATTTATTATTGTATAAAGCACATTCTGGCCAATTTTCAGCACTTCCGCTTTTGTAATTTGTCCTTATTTTGAGTTTTGTGAGCTCGCCTCGACTGGCTTTCTTCTGCGAGTATTTTAGTTGAGGATTTACTCGCGTTCTTTTTATTGCTTTAAAAACATGTCTTCTCACCAGTCTAACAAAGACAAACCTCGTACAGCAAAATGTAACCATTTCTGCCACCCATTTGATCATCACAACTACTGCCCTACCTGCAGAGAGGCAGGTAAAGGCGACGATCTGTGTGTCACTCTATTGTCTCCCTGTACCATTTGCTCGTCTTTCACTGAAGAACAACTAGCAAAAATCACCCACAGAAAACGCTACTCTAAAAAATCTGATAAAAATAAAGCAGAATACATAGATTCTGAACTATTGGGTGACAATTCTTCAGAATCTTATGGAGACTCACAAGCAGAGTTAGAAGTTGCTGCAAATCGCCTCTTCACATCCCCGCCTCGTCCTCAACCTCTTTCATTCGAGGCGTTATCACTATGAACTCCAGCTCGTACTATCCCGCCTACACCAGGTACGGCTTTACAACAAAAAGTACAAGCTAATCTCGAGAAATCTTTGTCTTCTCGCTTTGACATACAAATGGATCAGAAAATGGGGGCTTTTCAGGCCAGTATGTTAATCTTCGTGAAGATTTTCAGAAATCTTTACAAAAGCAAGGAGAGGTGGATCAGACCTCTTCTTCTGCTTCTAAAACGAACGCACCCTCCAAAGATCTAGCCAAACCCTGGCAGTCCAGTAGTGCTCTCGAGTCTATGGAGGTCGAATATGGCCCAGAGCTTCCGCCTCACCTCGACTCGTATTCCAGTCGCCTCGAAGACGACTCGGGTCAAGTCCGTAGTTCTGGCGAGGAACCCTCGAAGGTTGCCTCGACCAAACCTAAAAAATCTACACACTCTTCTAGGTATCATGTTGTGGATCCGAGCTCTGCCTCAGACCACTACTCGGACTATTCTGTTGACCCTCAGCCAGCCCCTAGTAGGCCCAAAAAGCACTCTGATAAATCAAAACACAAGTCGAGGGCCAGATTTTTACCCTCATCTTCAGAGGAGGATCAGTCCCCTGAACATAGGCATAGGTCCCCTAAGTTTCCTCTGCCCTTCCAACTACCCGTCGTGATATGACCTGTACAGTGTTGAAAGCGACGTTAAACCCCAAATAATAATAATAATAATTAATCAGAAGCATGAGATGAATTCTTCAGATTTCTTCAGAGCGCACTGGTACCGACTTCTCTGCTGTTAAGCATCAGTCACACCAGCCTAGCTCGAATATTTTTTCATCAGAAACAAGAGGTGAATTCTTCAGATTTCTTCAACCGACCTCTCAAGTATTTTCTACATAGAAGGAACTTTTGTCGCTCTCAGTCCCACCCTTATGGACCCGGCACTTGTGTCGGTAGTAAGGGCAGTGGATGGCCAGGAAACTGGTTTGAGTGTACAGCCGGCTGAGAAGAAGAACCGACTTCAGACCGGCCAGGAATTTCATCTACAGAGTGCACTGGTCCAGGCTTTTCTGCTTTTAAAGCATCAGCCGACCGGCCAGCTAAAAGAACGCGACCTCTGACGTCATACCCAGTCAGCCAATCGCGTGTCTTCACAAAGCTGGTCACGTGTTTTCACCGACCAGTCACGAAGTTTATCACGTGATTCACCGAACAAGAAGGTCGGAAGTACATTCTTTGCACTCACGTCTACTGTGATTCCAGTTTTTTAGTTCCTGTAATCCACCTCCAGCGTACTGGTACAGACTTCTCTGCTACAGACATCAGTCGACCAGTAAGCTTACGTTTACTGTGATATAAGGAAAGAACACCTCTAGTGAGGGCGTGTCCCCGAAGTTGGTCACGTGATTTTCCGACCAGTTCACGAAGCTGATCGTCATCTCCAACCAGCCAATCGCGTTGTCCCTCCGACCAGCAAGCTGGTCACGTGGCACACCGACCAACATTTGTTTTTAAATATAGCTCACAAGGGCTTTCCCAGCAACTGTCAAAATCTACAAATAAGACGTGCGTTCAAAGATAGTTGTAAAATTTTGTTTTCAACAACTGGTTACAGAGTGTACCGGCTATACAGCCTTGTACACTTGCTTCAACAACCGGTTACAGAGGAATTAATGGAGGAAACTGAATTCAACACAAGATAGTTGTAAACTTCATTCAGCAACTGGTTACAGGGTGTACCTACTGGCTACACAGCCTTGTACACTTACTTCAACAACTGGTTACAGAGTGTACCGACTGACTACCGGCTAAACAGCCTTGTACAGTTACTTCAATAACTGGTTACAGTATGTACCGACCGGCTACCGGCTTCGCAGCCTTATACAGTAGCCTCAACTGGTTACAGTGTACCGGCTACACAGCCTTGTACACTGGCTTCAACAACTGGTTACAGAGTGTACCGGCTGGTACTGGCTACACAGCCTTGTACACTTCAGCAACTAGCTACAGAGTGTACCGACTGGTACTGGCTACACAGCCTTGTACACTTGCTTCATTCTATGGGTTACAAGTCTACTAACAGGGTGTTGGCTACACAGTCCTTACTGTAGTGCTTCAACCCAACTGGTTTAAAAAAAAAAAAAAAAAAAAAAAAAAGCTGGCTAAATATAGACCAGTAGCTGTCGAAATTCGTTGGTGACCCCAACCTGCCAGTTTTTGCCGGTTACAATAATTACTGGTTACAGTAAAGTACCGGGTATGGAGTCCGGGTACCGGACAGAGTTGCCTAAGGTTAATTGGGTTACAGAGAATTCTTAAACTGGTCAGTGATCTTGATGATAGGACAGTTTCCCAAGCTACTGCCAGGCAACCTTCCCTTATCACACCTCTCAACAACCTGTTATCGGTGCTGGACTTGACTGCAGAGATAATAATCAATTTTGTCATCAGGTCCGGCCAGGGGACTGACATCTCACATATTACAATTGCTCTGTAAATGCTGCACCTTGCAGGCTGCTGGCCCGGGGCAAAGAGTTTATTAATGTGAAAATAAGACCACAATAAAAACAGAGAGACTGTTAACCTGGATCATTGTCACCAGACCGGACCAGTGTCCGGAGGGACAGAAAATATTGTCAGAATACCAAATGTCCCAAATGTGGCACACAATCTGCCTATAAGGTCCAGACTAAGTCCTTTTTTGGGAACTTAGGAAGCCTTGGGGACTGGACTTTAGGTAGTACAACTGTTGAAGGAGGGATACCTACGTCCATATACCTATACAAGAACAATCCAGGAAATGCCTGAGATTTCACATCCAAGGTCGGGCATACCAACTCAAGGCCCGGCCATTCGGGTTGTCCACAGCACCTTTTGAGTTCACCGTGATACCAAGCAGGTGAAATTGATGGCCATACACAAGGATTTAAGAGGCCACCAGTACCTAGACGGCTGGTTGGTGAGAGCCAGATCCCACCAGGCTTGTCTCCAAAATACACAGGAACTAGTAAATAATGTGTCAGCAACTGGGTTGGCGAATGAACTTAGAGAAATCAGAGCTGGAGCCCAATCAAGACTTTGATTTTGTAGGCTACCAGTTTCGACTTCAGGTCTGATCGGTTCCGACCGACCCTGGACTGGGTACAGAACCTTCAAGAGACTGTTAAAACTGCTATCCCTACCGGCTTGCCCGGTCCGGGAATTCATGTCCTTGATAGGTTACTAACATCTACAGAAAAGCATGTTAATCTAGGCAGACTTCATATGAGACCCATACAGTGGCATCTCAAAAACAGCTGGAGGGTACCAGAATCACTGGAAAAGGTGATCCAAGTCCCCAGGTCCCTGCACCCCCATTTACAATGGTGGCTGAAGGAAGACAATGCACTTACAGGCCAACCATTACACCCAATAAAACCTGCTCTGCAAATATTTACAGACGCATCAATAGAAGGGTGGGGCGCTCACTTAGATGAGCACTTGGCAGGAGCAACCTGGTCCCCTCCGGGAAGCAAGTTGTATATATAAACTATCTAGAACTTTAAGCAGTTTTTCTGACTTTAAAGAGTTCTAAGACCTTTGCTTAAACAAGATAGTACTTGTAGCAACTGACAACACCACAGTAGTGTCATACATAAAGGAAGGAGGAATGAGGTCGGGCCCACTTTGTGCCCTACTATGGAGAATCTTGACCTGGGTACCAGGAAACAAGTGACTCTAGGCACGACACATTCCAAGCCGGCCTAATGTGGTAGCAGACAGGCTGTCCAGGCTAGGCCAGACCATCCAAACAGTGGTTTCTCCTTCCAGAGGTCTTCCACTCTATGAAGTAGGTGGCACCGGCCCAAATAAACTTATTTGCCACGAGGTTCAACAACAAGTCGCCTCTGTTTTGTGTCACCGGTACCGGATCCCCTGGCCACAGCAGTGGATGTGCTCAGTCGGCCATGGTAGGATCTAAAAGCATACACCTCACCATCAGCCATATTGGGCAAAGTGGTGGAGAAGTTGCAAGACTCCCCATGTAAGAGAATCATTCTGATTGCTCCGGGGTGGCCCAACATGCCTTGGTTTTGGGATCAAGTGGCCATGTCCAGCCACATCCCGCTGAGCCTGCCCAATCTGTCCAGCCTGTTCACAGCCATTCGATCAGATCCCTCACAGAAATCTGACAAATCTTAATCTCCATGCAGGGCTCCTAGAGCCTCAGCAATCGAGGAGCAGGACTTGTCTGAGGCAGTGGCAGCAAGAATTGAGGCTCCTCAAAGGGGGGTCAATCAGATCAGTCTATGAGACAAATGGGTCATTTTTACCAAGTGATGTATCATTCATCAGGTGGACTTCGGGGACCACCTGTAAAGTCAGTTGTTTACTTCCTTAGGTACCTGTTTCAGGACAGGAAGTTGCAGCCCAGTACCATTGATGGTTACAGGTCAGCCATTGCTGATGGTCTAGAAATTTGCCCATCAATTTTAGTAAGGATGAAAATCTCACTCGTCTCCTGGATAGCTTCCACTGAGACAGACCCAAAGGCCGGAGGGTAACCCCTTCCTGGAACCTCTCCCTGGTTTTTGCACCAGCTGACAAGGTTCATTTTGAACCAATTAAAGGCCTCCTTGAAGCATTTGACCTTCAAGTCAGTTTTCCTCTTGGCCCTGGGTTCGGGCAAGCGTAGAAGTGAGATACATGCTTGGCAAACAGCCCAACACCATTGATGGTTATAGGTCACTCATTGTTGATAAACTGGAAATTCACCCTTTAACATCAGTAAGGACGAAAATCTCGCTCGTCTCCTGGATAGTTTCCTGAGAGACAGACCCAGAGGCAGGAGTGGCATACCCTCCTGGAACTTCTCGCTGGCCGTGCACCAGCTGAGACTCCTTTTGATCCAATCAAGGAGGCCCCCTTGAAGCATTTGACCTTCAAGACGGTATTCCTCTTGGCCCTTGGGTCGGGCAAGTGCAAAAGTGAAATTCATGCCTGGCAAAACTGATATATTGGACACCAATCCGATTGGTCAAAGGTGTCCCTGTATCCATCACCCAGCTTTCTATCCTAGAATCAGCTGGCCATAGAGTGTCCAGTGTGGCCCCTGGGGTTATAACAGCCCTGGCCTCGACTCTGGATAGATCCCTCAAGTCTGACAGGTCCCTCTGTCCGAGCATTATGCTACTATTTGGACAGGACCTCAGACATCAGGCAGAATAAGGAGGTGGTTTTTGTCTCCTTTAAGAAAGGTTTCAACAAAGACATCTCACCTGCCACTATCTCCTCTTGGATCAAGTCTGACAGGTCCCTCTGTCAGAGCATTATGCTACTATTTGGACAGGACCTCAGACATCAGGCAGAATAAGGAGGTGGTTTTTGTCTCCTTTAAGAAAGGTTTCAACAAAGACATCTCACCTGCCACTATCTCCTCTTGGATCAAGCAGACTGCGATCCTATGTTATGAGCTCTCTGACCAGGAGGCCCACATTTAACATCAGGTTAAAGCCCATGATGTCAGGGCCTTTGCTGCTTCTAAGACCTTCCAGTCGGGAGTCTCCTTAGATCCAATCTTGTCAGCCTGCCACTGAAGTCACAATACCTTCACACAGTTCTATATGAAGGGCGGGGCTTGGGCTGATTCAGAGCTTTACCAATTGGGCTCGGTAGTGGCTGCTCAGCAGATCCACAAGTTGCCCGTTAGATTGAGGAGATTTGTATATATGTATAAACAGTTTCTTCATGTACATAAGAATTAAGTGTGGCGTGCTTCCTTTGGGAGGTTTATTTGCATTCTGGGACTGAACTCATCCCTCTCTTCCCCTACCTCAGAGCAGGTCTGCAAAAAAAAGGGGGGGGGGGGGGGGGGGGGCGACGGCGGTATAGCCCCGGGTAACCGGCTGCTGGCAACCGACCATGGCCTTGCAGGGTTTCCTGACCTTAAAGTCAACCCAGGCCTGGACCTATAGGTCTCCTGACGAAGTCAGCCTAGACCGTAGGTTAAAATTTGCTATTACTTGTGAGTTCACATAAGTCCCTAGTAACTTACCCGCCGACCAAGCGGTAGTTATTCAGCAATTGTCCATTGGATAGGATGTATTAACGCAATAAAATTGCAAATTTAATAAGTAAATTAAATTTTTATAAGTTAATACCCTATCCAATGGACACACAAGACCCTCCCACCGACCCCGCTATCAGCTTACTAGGGGTCTAATAGTTTTAGACAACGAAAAAGATGCTATGACGTCATGTTGTCTAGACAGGAAGTAAATACCATGCGCCACCTTGCGAATGCACAGTACTGGGACCGGCCAGCCGGTGGAAACACAGGACGTCTTTTTCTGGCGTTTGGCGGGCCGGTCTGCGCCGACCGGTTTAGCAATTGTCCATTGGATAGGGTATTAACTTATAAAAATTTAATTTACTTATTAAATTTGCAAATCTGTACGACAAAAATCCATTTGGAATGAGGCAGAGAAATGAAGTGGCAACAGAGAAAGTCATCATACAGGACCTACACTTTGAAATTAATAATGAGGATGTGTACAATCTGGTGACATCCTTCCCAAACTGTGAGATAGTTGGTGAAGTAAAATTCAGCAGAGCAAGAAAACCAAATGGTGGATGGTCGAACTTTAAGAATGGAGATCGATTCTGCTATGTAAAATCGCCACTATTAACACCTCTGCCAAAGACTGCCAACGTTGGAGTGCTCAAGTGTAGATATACCACAAAAGCCAACAAGCACAAGAGAGGCAGTGTAAAGTTTGCCGAGGTCAGGGGCACAAAGAAAAGACGCTACAATGTCCTTACTTCGACCCAGACTATGCAGAGAACACAGTTGCTTTCAGATCACCAATGATCTTCTCAGACTTTTATGCGTGTGACATTGAGTACCAAGGTAAAAAGTTTGGATCAGTTGAGCAAGCCTATCAGTTCACAAAGGCATCTACACTAGGCTGCACTAAAATAGCAGAGAAAGTTAGGAAAGCTGAATCTGGAAGAGATGCCAAGATAGTGTCAAAGGATCTACCATTGTCAAATGTCTGGGACGTAGTTAAGTTAGATATCATGAAAGAGCTTGTAAGGAGGAAGTTTGATGCCTGCAAGGAGTTCAGGGATGCTCTACTATCGACAGAAGACAAAATTCTAGCTGAAGCAACAGCCGACTGTTTCTTTGGAAGCGGATTATCACCAGAGCTAACCAGATGCACTGGACCAGCAAATTATCCAGGATTAAATGAACTGGGAAAAATTATGATGGAGCTTAGAAGTGAACACCAACTAGCCCAAGAATTTCTGTCTGAAAGAAAAGAGACATCAATAAGTAGTGACATTCTACACTCACCAAATGACAGTGTCTTTGTCACAGATAATCAGGCAGCATTTGAAAAACACAAACATGAAATTGATGCCATAGAGGAAGAAATAAAAACTGCAAGAAATATGATTAGGACAACATCCGCCTGTAGGTCATCCAGTGTACCAGTCAGGAAATCTCCCAAGGATGTATCATCCAATGTCAGCAAAGAAGGAATAAAAAAGTACCTCACTCAAAAAAGGCAGGCCTCATCATCGCCAGTGAAAGATGACACCCAGTTCAAAGAAAAACAAGCAAAACTGCAATACAGTAAATAACTCATAAGTATAGTTAGTGTATAACTGTGTACGTTTGTAACATGTAAAGCCTGAAATGGGTACGAATAGCCTAAGCACAGTCAACATTGTTACTCTAAATGTCCGGGGATTGAGACAACCAAAAAAACGAAAAGCTCTTTTTCAGTGGTTAATTCAAAAACAATTTAAAATTGTATGCTTACAAGAAACTTTTTGCACAGCAGAATTTAAAAATGATTTTAATCAAAATTGGGATGGCACAATTCTACACTCTTTCACTGACTCTGTGCATTCTAGAGGTGTTTGTATAATGATGTGCAAAGATTTAAATTGTGAGGTGTTGGACTCAAGATCTGACCAAGAAGGGCGTATATTAATGATTAAGATCAAATTACAAGATGATATCTATAACATTATTAATATATATGCTCCAAACAACATCTCAGAACGGAATGCTTTTTTGAAACAATTAATTGTAAAGGTTGAAAATTTTACGGCAGGCAGCGACTCTTTAATTTTGATGGGTGATTTTAACACTCCAATGACAAAGACGGATAGAAAGTCTGGTAAAATCAATGCCAGCACAAAATACTTGTCTGATTGTGTAAAACAACTGTGTTTAACTGATATTTGGAAAAAAACAACATCCAGATTCTATAGAATACACATGGGGAAGTAATGGAAATTATCAAAGTAGAATTGATTATATCTTCATATCTAAACACTTAGATGGCATTGCCAAATGCTGTAAAATAATCCATGCACCGTTAGCTGATCATAAAGCAATAATACTACAGTTAAGTAACAAAAATAGCAAACATGGTCCAAACTATTGGAAACTCAATGTGTCCGTTTTAAAGGAGGAATTATACTGTCAGCAAATAAAAGAATTGTTTAACCAAGTTATACAAGACTGTTCCAAGCAAAATTTGAATAAATGTATAACATGGGATATGTTCAAAATAAAAGTGAAAGAATTTTCAATTAATTATACAAGACAAAAGGCTAAAAACAAACATGATATAATTGATAAACTAGAAAAAGACATTGACATCCTAAATAGAGCTTTAAAAGAAAGGGATAACTTTATACTCTCATCAAAAAGGGACAATCTACAAAAAGATCTTTTTAATATCATGTCAGAAAAAGCAACAGGTGCCCAAATACGTGCACGAGCTAGATATGTTGAGGAGGGAGAAAAGTCAACCCGTTACTTTCTTTGATTAGAAAAACATAGGCAATCGAATAATAAAATTACTGAACTTTTGATAAATGATAGGATAATCGATGATGATGGGGAAATACTTGACCAATGCAAGATGTTCTATGAGACACTTTACTCTAGCACAAAGCCAAATTTAAGCCACATAGGTAATTATTTAAAACATTGTAATGTTAATAATGTTTTAACAGCAGATCAGAAAACACTCTGTGATGAACCTGTCACACTTGAGGAATGTACAACAGCCATCAATAAATATATGAAGTCAAATAAGTCAACAGGTCTAGATGGGCTTCCAGTAGAATTTTATACAGCATTTTGGCACAAGTTGGGTCCTTTTTTGATTAAAGTATACCATGAGTCATTAGTTTAACCAATTGTGATTACAAAATTTTAGCTTTTGTCTTGGCAGCGAGACTGCAATCGGTCATGCAAGATCTTATCAACAGTGATCAGTCAGGGTACATCAAAAAAAGATTCATTGGACATAATATAAGAACAATACAAGATTTGATTAGTTATGCAGAAAAATATAACAAAGAAGGTGTACTTTTATTCTTGGATTTTAAAAAGGCATTTGACAGCCCAGAATGGGATTTCCTACACAAAGTCATAAGGAAATTTAATTTTGGTAAAAACTTTCAGCGTTGGGTTAAAATCTTTTACACAGAAAATTTTCGACTTTCTAGGGGTATCAGACAGGGATGTCCTCTTTCAGCATTATTGTTTATATTTGCCGTCAAAATCTTGGCCATAAAAGTAAGAACTGATCCAAGTATTAAAGGATTTAATGTCACTACTAACAAGGGAACACAATGTTATAGAGTATCGCAATATGCTGATGATTCAGTTCTCATCCTCAAAAATGTCACTGAGATACTACCAGCAATGGAGATTGTAAAGCAGTTTGGAAATTTAGCAGGGCTAGAACTGAATCTTGACAAAACAAAAATAATGCTAATAGGAAATTTGAGGGATAAAGCAAAAAGTGTGTACAGTATTGAGTGTGTAAACAACATTAAGAGCTTAGGAATATATGTAGGACATGATAAGGATGTTTGTATACAGCACAATTGGTTTAAAAAAATTGATAAAATGAGAACACTTTTACAAAGTTGGCGAGAAAGATCACTCACATTATTTGGTAAAATAACAATTATTAAGTCATTAGTCTTACCAATTATTTCTTTCTCTGCATTACACACAGTAACACCACAATGTGCTCTCAAATCAATAAATACACTGATTTACAGATTTTTATGGGGAAGTAGGGATAAAATTAAAAGAACCACCACAATAGGCACCATAGAGCAGGGTGGATTGGGTATGGTTGATGTTGAAAGCTATTTTCATGCAATAAAAGCATCATGGATAAAAAGATTACATAATGCAAATGAAACTTTGGCATGGGCTTATATACCATTGTGGTACATGAAGAAGTTACACATCTGGAAAGTAATTAATCTGATAAATGCTAAAGACATCAATCAAATTGAACCTATAAAAACCCTACCAAGATTTTACAGGCAAGTTATTGAAGGGTATATAACATGCAACATTGACCATAATAGCAAAGAGCAATGTTTTAGGCATACCTGTCTCTGGGGCAATGAAAAACTGTTGAATAAACAAAAGAAAGTTATCTTCTTTCCACATTGGATTGAAAGTGGATGATATTAGATTCATTGACAACAAAGTTGATGAAGTATACCTATGGGCTAAAATAAGTAATAAGTCAAACTATTTGAGTGAAATATATCAGATAAAATCTGCACTGCAACCCTTTATAAACAACAAGGGAGGGTGGTCTTTGACAAGTTTCCCATGTGAGAATAGTACAAAAAATAATGAGTATAAAACTACAAAACAGCTTTATGAGCAAAGTGTAAATCAAAAGTTCACTAAGCCAAGATCAGTACTATATCTTCAGAATGTCTCTCAGGAAAGTATCTCTCACACATACAGACTTAAAATAAAATACTTAAAAGACAAGCAAATAGCCGAGTTTAACTATAAATTATTAAATGACCTACTGATTTGCCGACAGAAATTGCAAAAATGGGGTTTAAATGACGATAGCAAATGTGTCTTTTGTAGTAAAGAAGAAACAGTTGAACATTTAATGTTTACATGTCATCAGAAATTTCAAATATAGAAATCTGTATATACGATATTAAAGTTAAAGTGTGGATTAAAATGTATGTTTGTCAGTACAGGTGATATAACTACTGATTGGGCTTTATCTGTTGTTCAATTTTGTATTTACAAAGTTACAATTAATTATGGTAATGGAAGATTTACACATTTGCAGTACTTCCTGCGAAACATTGTAACAAAGTTAAATTATATCATTAAAATTTATAGCATTAATAAGTATAAAGATGTAGTACAGTTATTGAAGAAAGTGTCACATAACTTAGCATCTCTTACAGTATGATAACTTTGACAGCTCTGTTAGTTGTATCTGATAACTTTGACAGCTCTGTTAGTTGTATTTTAGATTAATTATATTGTTTATTGTACAACTATTATTGTGTGTACAAATGATGAAAAATGAAAGATGATGAAGCTTAAAAAAAAAAAAAAAAGGAGTAAAGTAAAGGAGGTGACGCTCATGGCCCTCTCCAAAGGTCTCAGACTCCACCAATACCTGGACGACTGGCTGATCAGGTCTCAATCCCGGGAGGAAGCCCTAGTGAACACTCAGGCAGTGGTAGATCTAACCCAGTCCTTGGGATGGATCAACAATCAACAAAAATCAGAACTGAATCCCACTCAGGTGTTTTCGTTCGTGGGTTACGAGTACGACTTAGATTCAGCCCTTGTAAAACCCACTCAAGAGAGATGGCTCAAACTTCAGGATTTTATCCTACACCTCAAGTCAAAACATGTTTTGACTGCAAGATGTTTGATGTCTCTAATTGGGTTGCTAGCCTCAACGGAGAAAATGGTCCCGGAGGGACGACTTCACATGAGGCCCTTTCAGTTTCACCTCAAGGAGCAGTGGAAATTTTCTCAACCACTGGACAGCCTCCTTCCTTGGACAGAAGCCATCTCTGCACACCTAGACTGGTGGCAGAACCCTGCAAACGTGATGAAAGGCTCAGACCTTCATCCCAAAGACCACAGTATCCAACTCTTTACAGACGCCTCAAACGAAGGTTGGGGCGCTCACTTAGAACAAAGTTCTACCCAAGGTCTGTGGTCTCCCCAGGAAAAAGGCCTTCACATAAACGTCCTAGAATTGAAAGCTGTCTTTCTGGCCCTGAGACACTTCAAAGACCAGTGCCAGGACCAAACAGTGCTAGTTGCAACGGACAACTCAACTGTGGTTGCTTACATAAACAAACAAGGGGGAACACACTCAGCGGAGATGTGTGCACTCCTGTGGAGAATCATGACCTGGTGCCATCATTCTCACATCACATTGAAAGCCAGGCACATTCCAGGGTGCCTGAATGTGATGGCCGACCTACTTTCCAGGTCGAATCAGGTACAGTCGACCGAATGGTCACTACATCCACAGGTGTTCAAACAGATCTCCCAAAAGTGGTTCACTCCCCACGTGGACCTATTTGCCACTCATCTGAACCACAAGCTTCCACTGTACGTTTCTCCTATCCCAGACCCGAAGGCCTGGGACATAGATGCTCTAAACATAGATTGGACGGGTCTCACTGCCTATGCTTACCCTCCAACGGCTCTCCTTCACAGGGTGATCCAAAAATTCAGGCAATGCAATTGTCTGATCATACTAATAGCCCCAGGCTGGCCAGGGATGCCCTGGTTTTGGGACCTAGTGCAGCTCTCAACAGAGATCCCACTACAACTCCCCGTGTCGACAACACTCCTCAAGCAGTCCCACAACTACGTGTTCCACAGGAACTCGCAGCACCTCAACCTCCACGCCTGGTGTCTAGGAGTGGATAGCTCCAAGAACAAGTCTTCTCTGTGGAAGTGGCAGAGAGAATTGCTGCACCTCAGCGGTCATCAACAAGGACCATCTACAGATCAAAGTGGGCCCTATTTGAAAAATGGTGCAGAGAAAATTCGGTGGATTTCTCCACTCCATCTGTGAAACAAATCTCAGATTTCTTCATGTATCTGTACCAAGACTTAAGCAGGCGCCCCTCCACCATTGATGGTTACAGGACTGCCATTGTTGACACCTTGGGCCCATCGGGCCAACATATTGCTCATAATGAGGACCTTCATAGGTTGCTCTCCAGTTTCCACAGGGATCGCCCCAAAAGTTCCAGAAATCTTCCCAAGTGGAACCTTTCGGTTGTTCTCAATGAGCTCACAAAAGCACCCTTTGAGCCTATGAAAGACACAGACCTCAAACATCTCACTTTCAAAACTGCTGTCTTGCTAGCTTTGGCCTCCAGCAAGCACCGCAGAGAAATCCATGCCTGGGTCGCTAACAAAGTATCTAATCTAGGCCAATGGGAAAAGGTCGCCTTGTTCCCTTCTTTTGACTTCATAGCCAAAAACCAACTAGCAAGAGAAGATTCTCAAAGTGTGTCTCCAGTGACTATTCCTGCTTTGACTACCATTGTGGATAGACAATTCAAAGAAGACAGGACCCTGTGTCCTGTGCGGGCCCTGAGGTTCTATCTGGACCGAACCAAGGACCTCAGACCAGTTATCCTCGGAAAGAAAAGAAGGTGGGGGCACATCCGCTACAACCAAGTCTTCAGGAGTCTAATCCCAGGATCTAGGTAGAGGTTTATCTCTCAAGATGTTACAGGTAAGGTCATTTTGTATTGTTAGTTTATCAAGCATAATATGTATTAAGGACTTATCAAAGTTGTCATTATGTCCACCCCACTGGGGGGGTGGACATATTATTTTTGCTTTTTCCGCCATCCGCCGTCCGCCGTCCCACTTGGTTTCCAGACGTTTTAGGGAACAGTTCTTATCCTATCTTTACCAAATTTGGCATGCAGGTTTATTGGGTTAATAGCTTGTATGGGATTGCTTTTGGTGATGATAGCTCTATAGCTAACTGAGTAATAGCTACTTTGCTTCTTTTGAGTAGCTCTTTGATTTCCAGACATTTTAAGGATACTATTAATCCTAGCTTTCTGAAATTTGGTATGGAGGTTCATTGGGTTAATAGCTTGTATGGGATTGCTTTTGGGGGGGATTGCTTCATAGATGAGTGAGTAATTATGTCCACCCCCCTGGGGGGTGGATATATTATTTTTGCTTTTTTCGCCGTCCGATGTCCGGCGTCCGGCGTCCGATGTCCGGCGTCACGCATGGTTTCCGCTCATTTAAAGGAAAAGTATTAGAGCTATTGTCACCAAATTTGGTATGCAGGCTTATTGGGTCAGTAGCTTGCTTGGGATTGCTTTTGGCTGTTGTACCTCTTTTGCTTACTGAGTAATACTTAAGTACAGCTATTTTCAGTACCCATTGGTTTCCGTGCATTTAAGCCAAAATAATCAAAGATATTTTACTACAATTTTGAATACAAGATTGTTATGTCCATAGCTCGCTTGGTATTGCATTTGGGACTGATAGCTTTGTCAGTACATGAGTAATAGCCATTTAGGTACTTCATTGTGTATTTTCAGTACTACTTTTGAGTAATTTGCTTCTATCTCCTTAACCGTGCGAGATAGAGCGATTTCGGCAAAATTTTCGACCCGCAGGGTATCTGAGGAGTGTACTCTTTGCAATTTTCAAAAAATTTTCCCCTCCCCAAAAATGGCGGCCATTTTGAATTTTCGAATTTTTGCCAAAAATGGCAAAACACAAATTTCCTTCTATCTCCTTAACCGTGCGAGATAGAGCGATTTCGTCGAAATTTTCGACCCACAGGGTATCTAAGGAATGTAATATTTGCAATTTTCCAAAAATTTTCCCCTCCCCAAAAATGGCGGCCATTTTGAATTTTCGAATTTTTGCCAAAAATGGCAAAACACAAATTTGCTTCTATCTCCTTAACCGTGCGAGATAGAGCGATTTCGTCGAAATTTTCGACCCACAGGGTATCTAAGGAATGTAATATTTGCAATTTTCAAAAAAATTTCCCCTCCCCAAAAATGGCGGCCATTTTGAATTTTCGAATTTTTGCCAAAAATGGCAAAACACAAATTTGCTTCTATCTCCTTAACCGTGCGAGATAGAGCGATTTCGGCAAAATTTTCGAGCCACAGGGGATCTAAGGAATGCAATCTTTGCAATTTTCCAAAAATTTTCCCCTCCCCAAAAATGGCGGCCATTTTGAATTTTCGAATTTTTGCCAAAAATGGCAAAACACTAATTTGCTTCTATCTCCTTAACCGTGCGAGATAGAGCGATTTCGGCAAAATTTTCGACACACAGGGTATCTAAGGAATGCAATCTTTGCAATTTTCCAAAAATTTTCCCCTCCCCAAAAATGGCGGCCATTTTGAATTTTCGAATTTTTGCCAAAAATGGCAAAACACAAATTTGCTTCTATCTCCTTAACCGTGCGAGATAGAGCGATTTCATCGAAATTTTCGACCCACAGGGTATCTAAGGAATGTAATATTTGCAATTTTCAAAAAAATTTCCCCTCCCCAAAAATGGCGGCCATTTTGAATTTTCGAATTTTTGCCAAAAATGGCAAAACACAAATTTGCTTCTATCTCCTTAACCGTGCGAGATAGAGCGATTTCGGCAAAATTTTCGACACACAGGGTATCTAAGGAATGCAATCTTTGCAATTTTCCAAAAATTTTCCCCTCCCCAAAAATGGCGGCCATTTTGAATTTTCGAATTTTTGCCAAAAATGGCAAAACACAAATTTGCTTCTATCTCCTTAACCGTGCGAGATAGAGCGATTTCATCGAAATTTTCGACCCACAGGGTATCTAAGGAATGTAATATTTGCAATTTTCAAAAAAATTTCCCCTCCCCAAAAATGGCGGCCATTTTGAATTTTCGAATTTTTGCCAAAAATGGCAAAACACAAATTTGCTTCTATCTCCTTAACCGTGCGAGATAGAGCGATTTCGGCAAAATTTTCGAGCCACAGGGGATCTAAGGAATGCAATCTTTGCAATTTTCCAAAAATTTTCCCCTCCCCAAAAATGGCGGCCATTTTGAATTTTCGAATTTTTGCCAAAAATGGCAAAACACTAATTTGCTTCTATCTCCTTAACCGTGCGAGATAGAGCGATTTCGGCAAAATTTTCGACACACAGGGTATCTAAGGAATGCAATCTTTGCAATTTTCCAAAAATTTTCCCCTCCCCAAAAATGGCGGCCATTTTGAATTTTCGAATTTTTGCCAAAAATGGCAAAACACAAATTTGCTTCTATCTCCTTAACCGTGCGAGATAGAGCGATTTCATCGAAATTTTCGACCCACAGGGTATCTAAGGAATGTAATATTTGCAATTTTCAAAAAAATTTCCCCTCCCCAAAAATGGCGGCCATTTTGAATTTTCGAATTTTTGCCAAAAATGGCAAAACACAAATTTGCTTCTATCTCCTTAACCGTGCGAGATAGAGCGATTTCGGCAAAATTTTCGACACACAGGGTATCTAACCGATGCAATCTTTGCAATTTTCAAAATATTTTCCCCTCCCCAAAAATGGCGGCCATTTTGAATTTTTGAATTTTTGCCAAAAATGGCAAAACACAAATTTGCTTCTATCTCCTTAACCGTGCGAGATAGAGCGATTTCGTCGAAATTTTCGACCCACAGGGTATCTAAGGAATGTAATATTTGCAATTTTCAAAAAATTTTCCCCTCCCCAAAAATGGCGGCCATTTTGAATTTTCGAATTTTTGCCAAAAATGGCAAAACACAAATTTGCTTCTATCTCCTTAACCGTGCGAGATAGAGCGATTTCGTCGAAATTTTCGACCCACAGGGTATCTAAGGAATGCAATCTTTGCAATTTTCCAAAAATTTTCCCCTCCCCAAAAATGGCGGCCATTTTGAATTTTCGAATTTTTGCCAAAAATGGCAAAACACAAATTTGCTTCTATCTCCTTAACCGTGCGAGATAGAGCGATTTCGTCGAAATTTTCGACCCACAGGGTATCTAAGGAATGTAATATTTGCAATTTTCAAAAAAAATTTCCCCTCCCCAAAAATGGCGGCCATTTTGAATTTTTGCCAAAAATGGCAAAACACAAATTTGCTTCTATCTCCTTAACCGTGCGAGATAGAGCGATTTCGGCAAAATTTTCGACCCACAGGGGATCTAAGGAATGCAATCTTTGCAATTTTCCAAAAATTTTCCCCTCCCCAAAAATGGCGGCCATTTTGAATTTTCGAATTTTTGCCAAAAATGGCAAAACACTAATTTGCTTCTATCTCCTTAACCGTGCGAGATAGAGCGATTTCGGCAAAATTTTCGACGCACAGGGTATCTAAGCAATGCAATCTTTGCAATTTTCAAAATATTTTCCCCTCCCCAAAAATGGCGGCCATTTTGAATTTTCGAATTTTTGCCAAAAATGGCAAAACACAAATTTGCTTCTATCTCCTTAACCGTGCGAGATAGAGCGATTTCATCGAAATTTTCGACCCACAGGGTATCTAAGGAATGTAATATTTGCAATTTTCAAAAAATTTTCCCCTCCCCAAAAATGGCGGCCATTTTGAATTTTCGAATTTTTGCCAAAAATGGCAAAACACAAATTTGCTTCTATCTCCTTAACCGTGCGAGATAGAGCGATTTCGTCGAAATTTTCGACCCACAGGGTATCTAAGGAATGCAATCTTTGCAATTTTCCAAAAATTTTCCCCTCCCCAAAAATGGCGGCCATTTTGAATTTTCGAATTTTTGCCAAAAATGGCAAAACACAAATTTGCTTCTATCTCCTTAACCGTGCCAGATAGAGTGATTTCGTCAAAATTTTCGACCCACAGGGTATCTGAGCATTGTACTCTTGGTAATTTCTAAAAAATTTTCCCCTCCCCTAAAATGGCGGCCATTTTGAATTTTCAAATTTTTGCCAAAAATGGCAAAACACAAATTTGCTTCTATCTCCTTAACCATGCGAGATAGAGCGATTTCGTCGAAATTTTCAACCCACAGGGTATCTAAGGAATGTAATCTTTGCAATTTTCAAAAAATTTTCCCCTCCCCAAAAATGGCAGCCATTTTGAATTTTCGAATTTTTGCCCAAAATGGAAAAACACAAACTGGCCTTAACCGTGCAAAATAGAGTTATTTTGTTGAAATTTTCGACCCATAGGGTATCTAAGAAATGTACTCTTGGCAATTTTCAAAAAAATTTCCTTTTCCCAATAATGGCGGCCATTTTGAATTTTCAAATTTTTGCCAAAAATAGAAAAACAGGAATTGGCTTCTATCTTCTTAACCGTGCAAGATAGAGTGATTTCGTCAAAATTTTCAACCCAACCAATGCAAAAAGGCATGAAGCTGAAATAAATTACATCTACACTATCAAATATTTAAGCATCATTGATATATTTTACAAATGAAACAGGGTCTTGTAAGACTACTGTACAATTTGGGCAAAAGGTTCATGGGTAGACATTACACATGATAATGTGTGTTCTTCTATGCTATCCTGTTTCTATTCGCATCTACTATCAACAGGGCGGCCTATTTCTAGTTAATTAAATAAATGAGTAATTGGCTATTTTGAATACTGAAAAAGGCAAATGTGCTCATATCTCCTAAACCGTGCAAGATAGAGCGATTTCGTCGAAATTTTCGACCCACAGGGTATCTAAGGAATGTAATCTTTGCAATTTTCAAAAAATTTTCCCCTCCCCAAAAATGGCGGCCATGGCAAAACACAAATTTGCTTCTATCTCCTTAACCGTGCGAGATAGAGCGATTTCGTCGAAATTTTCGACTCACAGGGTATCTAAGGAATGTAATCTTTGCAATTTTCAAAAAATTTTCCCCTCCCCAAAAATGGCGGCATTTTGAATTTTCGAATTTTTGCCAAAAATGGCAAAACACAAATTTGCTTCTATCTCCTTAACCGTGCGAGATAGAGTGATTTCGTCGAAATTTTCGACCCACAGGGTATCTAAGGAATGTAATCTTTGTAATTTTTAAAAAATTTTCCCCTCCCCACATATGGCGGCCATTTTGAATTTTCGAATTTTGGCCCAAAATGGAAAAACACAAATTTGCCTTAATCGTGCAAAATAGAGTTATTTCGTTGAAATTTTCGACCTATAGGGTATCTAAGAAATGTACTCTTGGCAATTTTCAAAAAAATTTCCTTTTCCCAAAAAAGGCGGCCATTTTGAATTTTCAAATTTTTGCCAAAAATAGAAAAACAGGAATTTGCTTCTATCTTCTTACCCGTGCAAGATAGAGTGATTTCGTCAAAATTTTCGACCCAACCAATGCAAAAAGGCATGAAGCTGAAATAATTTACATCTACACTAATAAATATTTAAGCATCATTGATATATTTTACAAATGAAACAGGGTCTTGTAAGACTACTGTACAATTTTGGCAAAAGGTTCATGGGGTGGACATTACACATGATAATGTGTGTTCTATGCTATCCTGTTTCTATTCGCACCTACTATCAACAGGGCGTCCTATTTCTAGTTCTAATCTATTACTTCAAAATCTAAGAAAAATTGACATATCTTCCAGTCTCAGCTGTAATCCCTCCACCGTGCGGTTGGATTCAGCGTTGAGTCCCACATGGTAAGCTATTGTAGCGCAATAAAATTGAAAATTTTAATTACTTAAATGTAGCTTTTATAAGCTACAAGCTTACCATGTGGGACTGAGAAGAGTTCCACCCTGCCTCACCGCTGTATTACAGCTGAGGGGTAAGGTTTAAAAATTGCAATGAGAAAGTAGGAAGAAATTGCGTAGTGTACCACGAGAGGACAACTTGAGGCTACTATTTTTCTTAGACATTGGCCTGATGCCTTGCAGCCATCTGAGAACAGCATTCACTCCCACATGGTAAGCTTGTAGCTTATAAAAGCTATATTTAAGTAATTAAAATTTTCAAAATTATGTGTTTCACAACCATTCACAACATCTCAACCTCCACGCCTGGTGTGCAGCTCCAAGAACAAGACTCCTCTGTGGAGGTGTCAGAGGGAATCGCTGCCCCTGAAAGGCAATCAACAAGGACCATCTACAGGTCAAGTGGCCCTATTTGAGAAATGGCGCAGAGAAAATTCGGTGGACTTCTCCAGTCCCTCTGTAAAACAAGTCTGAGACTTTTTCATGTACCTGTACCAGATCTAAACAGGCACCCGTCGACCATTGATGGTTACAGGAAGGTGGATTTATTTCTTCGCCAAATGCGTTCAAACAAAGACTTTGTCTCTTTTACCACAATTACAGTTTTGTTAACCCATCCCGGGATGTACTTTGCCTTGGTGTGTTTAGTGTGTAGTGGGGCATGTTTGTCGATAAGGGTCGACAAGGTAGTGTGGTATTGTTTGTAGAGAGTATCAGGTTCTTTGGATGGATTATTGATCAGTTCAGAAGCAAGGAGATCTGCTTTCATTTTCTCTTTGTCGATTTTATGGTATTTACGAAAGGAGACAGTAGCATTATTCTGAGATCCAGGGGTTAAAAAATTTAGAGTGAAACTAACTGAAAGATGGTCGGAAAAAGCATCATTGGTATGGATGTTGGAAATATAATCATTGTTGGATTTAGTTAAAACCTGATCGAGAGTATGTCCGTGAATATGAGTTGGGAAATTAACTTTCTGAATTAAGTCGAATGAATTGATCAGTGAGTGAAAGGTTTTTGAATTTGAACATGTTGTTTCAAGGTGAAGATTGAAATCGCCAATGATAGCCAGATTTTCTGTGGTGCGGTGAATGTCCTCCAAAAGTGACTGAAAATGTTCAAAAAAGGTAGGAATACTAGAGGAAGGTGGTCTGTATATGTTCAGAAAGTGAAAAGATTCCTTGTTCAGGGATATCTTGATGAGGAAGTTTTCGAAGGTGGAGCAGGTCTTTGTACTAGGAACAACGAATGCATCCAGTCCATCTTTAACGAAAAACCCAGTCCTCCACCACGGCGGGCCACTCGTGGCTGCTGATACAGACTGTAACCTGGTGGGTTGATTTCCGACAAGTTGGAGCTTGTGATGTCAGGTATTATCCAGGTCTCCGACATGGTGAAGAGATCAGTGTCATTGTCAGAAATAAATTTTACAATGGCCGGGTATTTGTTGTTTATTGATCTGATGTTTGCGTAGGTGATATTTAGACACTTGGGTGGTCCTGGGTTTGGGTTAATATCACCTGCAAGGAGGTGTAGGTTGAAGAGACGGGAGGGTGACAGAGCTGGTGGAATAAATACTTGATGGTGAAATGTAAGCAGAAAGTTGTGGTGGTGGTGCTGGGGGGGGGGGGGGGGGGGGGGGGGGGGGAATGCTTGAGGAACTTGGGGGGGGGGAATTGTGTGGTTAGTGGGTGTATATTTTGAGAGTGATGGTCCCTCATAACGGGGAATGTGAGTGATAAAAGGGGATCACACGATAAAGGAACCAATTTTTATGTGTAATTATCTAATAATTTTGTCAAAAGGGGGTGTAATAAATAAAAAAGTTAATTGTGGATTGAAACCTATGAAAAGGCAGATGTAAAGGGAGTTTAATTAAAGATATTGTGTTGAACAGTAATAATTTAGAAAAACGGACACACGCCACTTTGTTTAAATTAATGAAATTATACACTAAATCACTTATAACTTGAAAAGTATTGCATTTAAATCATTTTGTTAAAATATGTTATTCAGCTACTTTTTCTATAGCTACGACATGGTGAGTAAATGGACATGGAGTCTATCTCTATAGCTAAGTGAGTAATAGCTAGTTTCTGACTTTTCAGTACCTTCCATAATGAGTAAAATCACTTGTAACTTGAAAACTATTATGGTTAGAGAAGTTTGTATAAATGTGTTATTCAGCTACTTTTGGTTCAGCTATAACATACTAAAATTTCAGACATGTAGCTCATTGCATAGCTGAGTAATAGCTACTTTGAGGTTATCACTGTTGAGTAAATCGGTTGTAACTTGAAAACTATTGTTTTTGCAGTATTTTCTTTAAATATGTTATTGTATCCCCGGACGAAAGTTGGGGATACTTAGGATTCAGTACGGTCACGCCACCGCCGCAGAGATTTCCTTTCGGACGCGATAACTTAAAAATTAGTTTAGTTAGACCTTTTAAATTTGGTATGTGGGTATATATGGGCAATGCCACGAACGCTATTGTTTTGTGACCTTGACCTTCAATTACAAGGTCACTGGTGGCCTCTTAAAGGTCACATTTTGGCCATTTTTACCCCACAGCCCTTAAGGGCTCTTGGGGTATTGTTTTCACCCATGGTGTCCGGATGAGCGGGAAAAAGTTTGTCCGGGCTGTATCTCAAAAACCGTAAGGTGTAGGAAGTTGATACTTGGTAGGGACATTGGTTAGGGGGTGTAGGTGTGCAACATCATGGTGTGACCTTGATTTGACCTTTGACCTTGTTGTAGTGACCTTGACCTATAAAAATCTTGTCCGGGCTATATCTCGGAAACCGTAAGGTGTAGGAAGTTGATACTGGGTAGGGACATTGGTTAGGGGGTGTAGGTGTGCAACGTCATGGTCTGACCTTGATTTGACCTTTGACCTTGTCATAGTGACCTTGACCTATAAAATCTTGTTCGGGCTATATCTCGGAAACCGTAAGGTGTAGAAAGTTGATACTTGGTAGTAGGGATGGGTCGGTACCAAAAATGTGTACATCGGGAGGTCGCCAATGCAAAACCGTACCGATTCCGGGACTCCGCGTTTTAGTACACCCCTGTCAAACATGGACATTTCCTCTGAACGACATCGCAATTAAAGTCCCCAAATGCCCAAAATATGAGAGAAACCTGTATAATTTCTTCAGATTTCTTGTTTGTTCCCAATATTTTAAGTTTTCCTTCCATTTTATGTGTTGTCAAGCGAGATTTAGGTTATAAAGTGTCGTAACAAAAACATGGCAGTTCTCAGCGTTTCGCTATAAAAGGCGGCAAATGGACGAAAATATGGGGATAAAAGCTTATAATTTCTTCAGATTTTGGGTATGTTTCTAATATTTTAACTCTTCCTTCCATTATATATGTTGACAAGCGAAGTGGCGGTTTTATAATCTCGTCACGGTATTTCAGTAAAATGGTCTCGATACCGAGAGACCGGAACTACCGACCGATCCCTACTTGGTAGGGACATTGGTTAGGGGGTGTAGTTGTGCAACGTCATGGTCTGACCAGAATTTGACCTTGCCATGGTGACCTTGACCTATAAAATCTTGTTTGGGCTCTATCTCGAAAACTGTAAGGTGTAGGAAGTTGATGCTTGGTAGGGACATTGGTTGGGGGTTGTAGGTGTGCAGGATCATGGTGTGACCTTGATTTGACCTTTGACCTTGTCGTAGTGACCTTGACCTTTAAAATCTTGTTGCACCTTTGGGTCTGTCTTTCGATGCAGATTAAGCACTGTTAAAGTCATATTAGAATTCAGTAAGAATTTTACTTTTACAACTTCCCATTGTAACAGATGGAATTTCATCAAGTGAGCCACAGATTTTACTCCAACACCACACATAAGCATTCATTGAATGTATTACCACTTGTGTATGCATGGTAATATTTGTTTAGACCTTTATATAACTGACAGTGCTCTGAAAGTATCCTGAACTTTGTACTGATACAGTACTTCTATATCTCATGGGGTTAAAAATATTTCCCGGGATTTCGAAAGTGTGCATGGTAAAAAATGTTATGCGAGCGTACATGGGCTGTATTCTCAAGAGGAAATATGCATTCGCGAGATATTTTGAACTTTATAAACTTCATTTACCATGAATATAAAGTGAAAATGTAAGTTGTTTCCTCAAATATATATTCTTCATTGCTTTGACGAAGTATAAACCAGTAGAAGCCTAATATAATGACGTTTTCAATAACTGGTACTTAAATATTCTTTGCAGATTTCGTCATTTCTACCTAAACGAAACAAAATGCAGTATACCTGTTTACCGTTCACACCACTAGTAATTTTCATAACTTATCCATTGGATCTAGGTTATATTTTTCAACAAGGTGGGGCCTCACCATGGCTCAATCCTTCTGAAAGATGGTCTGGATCTGCAAAAATACTGCCAGGTAGCCAACTATTTTTATCTGTCCAGCATAATTTTTGTCCTTTAGAGTTTCGTCTGCTTCAGTCTTTAACCAAAACTGGTCACATACCACAATTGCACTCAATTCCTGATTGTTTTAAGTTTATTCTTCAGCTGGAAACCAGCATTTAATGCAGAAATCTTGGTGTATTGTATTGCATAAGCAATAGCTATTGGTGAGATCCAATACCTGAATTATGACTGTTGATTTGCATGTTGTACTTTACATAATACAGGATTTTTAAGTTGGTGTGACCCTGTCATTTCAGTATTGACCTCAATGTTATTTTTAGAAATGGTATGGGTAAGACTGCATTGGAGCTTGCAGAGAGCACAGAAATGAAGCAGGTTCTCATGCGAGAGACCACATTATGCTCCACTCCCACTTCAAAGGTGAGGGTCACACAGCATAGGTGAGGGTCTGATCTTTGTAGTTTTTACTAAGGTACACCCTTTTGTCCTGAAAGGTTTTTAGTGCAGTTTTTACACCATATCTGTTGGAGCATAGCTGATAATATGCAGTAGACAATCAGATTCAATGAGTGTAGTGATGCTCTTTGTGCAGATTTACTGGGCTCCGGGAACTGTGGACACCCTGTGCTTTAGTTTTAAACACTAAGACCTAAACACTAAAAAGTGAGATATGTGGAACCATCAAAAGTTATTGCATTAATACATCTTGCCAATGCTTGCTGGCCCCGCCAAGTGTCAGAAAAAGATGTCCTGTGTCGCCACTGGTTGGACTTGTTAGGTTGCCACCATTCGCTGGGTGGTGTGCAGTACTTCCTGGTTGTATAATAAGATGTCATAGCATCTTTTTCATTTGGCGAATGTACAGTTCAGATGCATTTTGGAAAATTCGAGAAAATCAAGCAATTTTTACCCCAATTTTGACGTAGGGTGTGGAGGTATTGTTTTCACCCTTGGTGTCTGGATGGGCAGGTGGGCAGCAGGAAAGTGTTTGTCTGGGCTGTATCTCAGAAACCATAGGGTGTAGGAAGTTGATACTTTGTAGGGACATTGGTTAGAGGGTGTAGGCGTGGTGTGACCCTGATTTGACCTTTGATCTTGCCGCAGTGACCTTGAGTTTGAAAATCTTGTCAGGGCTATATCTCAGAAACCATATAGTGTAGGAAGTTGATACTTGGTAGGGACATTGGTTAGGAGGTGTAGGTGTGGAACATCATGGTGTGACTTTGATTTGACCTTTGACCTTGCTGTAATGACCTTGACCTATAAAATCTTGTCCGGGCTATATCTCGGAAACCGTAAGGTGTAGGAAGTTGATACTTGGTAGGGACATTGGTGCTGGGTTGTAGATGTGCAGCGTCATGGTGTGACCTTGATTTGACCTTTGACCTTACCATGACGACCTTGACCTATAAAATCTTGTCTGGGCTATATCTTGGAAACCATATAGTGTAGATAGTTGTTACTTGGTAGGGATATTAGTTAGGGGTTGTAGGTGTGTAAGGTCATCAGAGTTGCTTCTAGGATGCGTTTTCTGCGATATCTCGCATTAATTTGTTTTTGCTCGCGGATTTCATCGAAGTATGCGGGGACAAGATTGTAAAAGAACGCATTCAGCACAAGGCAATGCGGGATATATATATGAAGCGAAAAGACGAGAGATCAAAGAAATCGAAACGATGCGTGGAGCGAGAGTTTGTCGAGGTTTTGATTTTTCCGTCGAAACGTTCTTCGAATAATGCCTGTAGACGATTTTGGTTTCGTGATCGTTTACAAACTCAAATATATTATGAGGTACAGACAGTATTTGGACATATTATACCCAAAAATATAAAATTAAGCTGAAAGTGGATGATTATATAAAAAATGGCTGCAAGAAAAACGAAACTTACAGTAGACTGGATTGTTACCACAATTAACAGGCCATGGCAGTGAAGCCGGTGGTGACCCTATTGGCGTAGTGGCTTTCTACCAGTAAACGCCCGATAACATTTAGCATTTATCTTATATTTGGAGGTTTAGTTTATGTTCTGCTTCAACCAAATTATCCAATGACATTCAAGATAATTAATGATTTAAATATGCTGGGAACATTTCTTTGAAAGTGATATAATTTGATAATATATCTCTATTATCGACCGTGTTTACCGCTAACCAGAAATACCAGTGAACGCCCAATTTGTTTGCAAATAGAAGCATTTGTCCTTGACCTCTAATAAAGATATATAAGGCGGGCGTTCACTGGTAGGCGGGCATTCACTGGTAGAAAGCTACTATGTATCTGTCGGAATTCCCTAGAAAAATATTTTACTGGATCAAAATTCACGGACAACTCATTAATATTAATGAGGTCACAGATTTTCGTGGTGGTTTTAATTCTTAATATTTTCTGATTTAAGATCAAATACTAGAAGGACTACAGAGCTTCATGTATGCGTAAAAAATATTTGACGATTCCATTGGATTTTTTAGCAATATTTTACTTGAAGAATTTGTGGACTACTCATTTACTATTCATGAGGTCATGGTATTCAGTGGGGTTTTCCAACATATTTTTATGAATTGATGGTGTAATGACTGAATTTGTGATGCCATGACTTCAGATGAAAACTTAAAACCATAATGCCATGACAGGAGCCACTTTGATGTAAATAACCATTTTCAGTATTTTTTTTAAATTCTATCACTAGCCTTGAAGTTTATTTTTATTGGGCAAGACAATAAAAATTGACCACTAATTAATAGAAGTCCACTGTTAAAAATGCCTAAATAAACTGAAAATGTATTTTTTATTAGTTTAAACTTATCATAAAGTCGTCCCCCAGAATTTTTAGCCCCTCCCCCACATTTTGTGTAGTGGTGGGGGATCGCCCCCACTTTTTGAAATTCCTAGAATCAACACTGGTCATAGAGCGACCTTGATTTGACCTTGCCGTAGTGACCTTGACCTATAAAAACTTGTCCTGGCTGTATCTCGGAAACTGTAAGGTGTAGGAAGTTGATACTTGGTAGGGACATTGGTTAGGTGGTGTACGAATGCAGCGTCATGGTGTGACCTTGATTTGATCTTTAACCTTGCCATAATGACCTTGATCTATAAAATCTTGTCTGGGCTATATCTCAGAAACTGTGAGGTGTAGAAAGTTGATACTTGGTAGGGACATTGGTTAGGGGTTCAGTGTTTCTGTTTATGCTCAAACATGCATAAATTTACGTCAAAATCGAGCGATTTACGCACATAATATTTACCTGAGGGTCAGACTGATGCAGAAGTATTTGTAAAAAGAAATATTTATATTTCCTCTATATATGCAGCAATTCTTGCATTCACGTTATTCAATAACAAAAGACGCGAGATTTTTTTACTGAAAGCATAGATGCAATTGCAAGTGCATCTATGCTTTCAGTAAAAAAATCTTGCGTCCTTTGTCTAAAAACAGCACTGAAGATCAGCTGTAAATTTTAAAATTTCATGCGAGACACAGATGTGATCCATCTGAAATGGCCACTGTTAGAATGTACCCCAGCAAATCTCAAGCAAAACGTTACAAATCGAATGAAAACGTGATCTCTGCAAGGACACAATTGGAAACAGCATCAATCAATCAATCAATCAGTCAATCAATCAGTTGTCCAGGTGCTTAATCTCCGTATCAACGGATTCTAAGGCACACCATCCAATCCGTAAGGCATAATTCATGAGACATTAGACATGTTCCGAGTCGTTGCCAGGGAGGCGGTCCGGTGTTCGGTAGTAAGAAGCTATGGTGGGAATGATTTCTGAAATAGGTAGGTTTTGAGTCGACTTTTAAAACTGGAGAGATTTGGAGCACTGCGTATATCATATGGAAGATCATTCCATAACTTAGGGGCATCATATGAGAAACTATTGTTCAGCATCTCTGAACGATGACAAATACCTTGTGCAGTGGGAGACACATTCGGAAATTCTTGAATTTTTAACCCCGGAAACCTCCCCAGAAAATATTACCTGAAATTCGAAAATATTTATAGGGGTTGTAGCAAAAACACTATAACTTTGGAACCACTTAATGGATTTTTGTCAAATAAAAAGCAACATAAACTACAATAATTTGTCTTTTAAACAGTATAAATATCATATTTGCAGTGTAAATATAATATTTTTTTTTAGAAACTATCAATGAACTATATGTCATTGAAAATAGAGTAGTGCTTCTGTTCATTTTTGCTCAAAATCATCCAAAAATAAGAGGGAAAAAAAGTCAAGTTTATTTTTTGACTGTTTTATCTACCCTAATGTACACAGATGTACTTCAGATATTTTTATGAATGGACAACCATGTACAATGAGCTATAATTTACTGTCAAAGTGATAAATAAATTTAAATCTAATTTATTGCTTTTTAGTAACCGGGTGTATCTAAACATTGTTTATTGAGGAAAATGTGGCAGAAAATTACTTGTACCCTATTTTCGATGTCCCATGGGGTACATGGTACCCCACATTTCATAACTCTAACATGCACACTGGCTTTGTAAGGTATTTTAGGTATTGTTTGTACATTATTTTTCTAACCTGCAGTTTAAACAGAAGGGGTCAAGCCTAACTGACTTTGCATTGACCCCCAGATTTCAAAGGAAGGGGTCAATTGACCTTGAGATAGAAGAGGCTCAGGAAACACTGGGGTTGTAGATTTGCAACATTTTCTCACAGGTACCAACCAGAAAGCTTAAAATTCATGTGAACCTCCCTATTATCTTCTTAAGATTCCCCCCCCCCCCCCCCCCCCCCCCCCCACGTAGCGGTGAAACTGGGGTTATAAAATAGCCGATTTTGACATATTGCCTTATATCTCCTTTATTATTGGTTTTACAGCTTTAGAATGTATTAAGAGATATTGGGAAACCATATGTGACAGGGTTCGCGATTACGCTGTCCGAGTATGTTAAACATGCAGTATTTCAGATTTGGACGCAAATTTCGGTTTCGTCGCGATTTTTATGAAGAAAATAATTCTGCTTTAGAAGCGAATTTCGGTTGGCAGGAAGTGCAGATATATAACACTGAAGATAGGCTTTATATTTTAAAATTAAATGGTTTCGAGCGATTTCCTGGCAAGTTGTTTACGTCCACCATTGTTAAGCGAGATTTCACGCAAGATTCTTAGATAACAGCCAGTCAGTGCTGGGGTTGTACACTAGCAAATCTACTCAAAACGTTACATATTGAAAGAAAGCCCGATCTCTGCATGAAACAATCAAAACGAGCCAGGATGGTGAACTTTCGTGGGAGAAGAACTATACTAAATCTCGGAAACTCTTGATATTTAACCCTGGAAAGTAAAAGCTGTAACTAATATTCAACAGAGAATGTAACAAAAGAACTATATCTCTGGAACTACCCAATGAATTTTTATCAAACAAAAAGCAACAGAAACTATAAATAGTTTTTTCTTTCAAACAGTATAAATACCATATTTGTAGCTTAAATAAAATCATCATACAAGAAAGTTTCACTCAAATTGCACTAAAATGAAGTTTGTTGACTGGGGTTCAGCTTTTTAAAATATTTTTAAAATTGATTTATTGACAGATACATATTATTTATCAGTAGAAAGGAAAAGAAATGGAAAAACACAAATTTGCTTCTATCTCCTTAACCATGCGAGATAGAGTGATTTCGTCTCAATTTTCGACCCACAGGTATCTAAGAAATGTACTTTTAGCAATTTTCAAAAACTTTTACTCGCCTCAAAAATGGCGGCCATTTTGAATTTTCGAACTTTTGCCAAAAATGGAAAAACACAAATTTGCTTCTATCTCGTTAACCATGTGAGATAGAGCGATTTCGTCACAAATTTTGGACCCACAGGGTATATAAGAAATGTACTTTTAGCAATTTTCAAAAACTTTTACTCTCCCCAAAAATGGCGACCATTTTGAATTTTCGAACTTTTGCCAAAAATGGAAAAACACAAATTTGCTTCTATCTCCTTAACCGTGCAAGATAGAGCGATTTCGTCAAAATTTTCGACCCACAGGGTATCTAAGAAATGTACTATTGCCAATTTTCAAAAAAAAATTTCCTCTCCCCAAAAATGGTGGCCATTTTGAATTTTCGAATTTTTGCAAAAAATGGGAAAACATAAATTTGCTTCTATCTCCTTAACCGTGCGAGATAGAGCGATTGTGTCGAAATTTTCGCCCCACAGGGTATCTGACAAATGTACTATTGCCAATTTTCAAAAAATTTTCCCCTCCCCAAAAATGGCAGCCATTTTGAATTTCCGAATTTTTGCCAAAAAGGGAAAAACACAAATTTGCTTCTATCTCCTTAACTGTGCGAGATAGAGCGATTTCGTCGAAATTTTTGACCCACAGGATGTCTAAGCAATGTACCCTTGGTAATTTTCAAACAATTTTGCTCTCCCTAAAAATGGCGGCCATTTTGTATTTTTGATTTTTTGCCAAAAATGGAAAAACACAAATTTGCTTCTATCTCCTTAACTGTGCGAGATAGAGCGATTTCATCGAAATTTTCGAACCACAGGGTATCTAGTCAACATACTCTTGACAATTTAAAAAAATTTTTTACTCTCACCAAAAATGGCGGCCATTTTGAGTTTTCAAATTTTTGCAAAAAATGGAAAAACACAAATGTGCTTGTATATCTTTAACCGTGCGAGATAGAGCGATTTTGTTAAAATTTTCGACCCACAGGGTATCTAACAAATGTATTTTTTATTGCGTTAATACATCTCACCTAGTGGACAGATGCAATTGTCCAGCGCCTTGCCGGTCTCGCCAAATGTTAGAAAAAAACGTCCTGAGCGGTGCTCTGGCTGGGACCGGTAGTGTCCTGTTCATTCGCCGGGGGCTGTGTAGCCCGCCTGCCGGTGTACTGCGCATGCGCTCTCCCTCTTTTTGTTTGGCGCGTGGAAGGAAAATGCTTGAAGTTTAAGAGAAACTTTTAGTGATATTTTATATATGTTGTGATTTCATTTTGTGTGAATATTTGTGGTAGAGTGGATTATTAAGTATCATGGCCTCCCCAGGTGAAAAGAAAGGACAGCGTAAAGGGTCTTGTGGTCATATAATGGCCGCTTTTGATTCACATGACAAATGCGCAAGATGTCGGGATAAGCGCATTGGGGAAGATAACTGTGTACTAGAGAAACCTTGCCCCATTTGTGACAGATTCTCTGATACTCAAAGAGAGTTGCTTGCTACACCGTCTTACAGGATAAGAAAGGACAAGAAAGCGGGCTTGTTGGTGTCCTCTAAAGAAGTTACAGTGATCAGTTCAGTGGATATGGAGCAAACCTTTCAGTCCCCAAGTGGTCCATCTGCGCAGTCTCCTGCGCATCCATCAATGGCGTCTTCTTCTGCTGCTCAACCTTCTGGTTTTGTTACTGCGGAGCAGTTTACAGACATGTCTGATAAGTGGGCTGAACAGTTTTCTCGCATGGAGGCCTTGCTATCACGCGGAAACATTTTTTCCACCCCTGTGTCAGCCGTTAAACCTGTAGACTCTCAACAGCTTGCGTCTGAAACTCCATTTTTGGCTCCGGCTACCTGTCCCACCGTTCCGGTGAAGGTTCCGGTAGCCGTCAATGCCCAGGTTAAAGTGTCTTCAGATGAACAAAAATCTAAGAAGAAGTTTCATAAGTCACGAAAAGAGGATTCTGTTTCAAAGGACAGTAGTTCTAAACAATCTGCTAAACAGTCTGACATGAAGCGTGACTCAAAAACTCACAGAAAGCATGACCGGTCTAAGTCACCGGCGTCTAAAAAAGCTTCAGTGACTAAACAAACTCAGCATGATCATCCCCCGGCTGATACCAGCTCCGGTCCGGAGGCTGCTAATCAGCACGGTACTACTACATTGGACTCTGATCAGCCCCCTACCGGTCAGGAAAAAGTTCAAGCCGGTCCTTCCGGTCAATCCTCTTCTGGTTCTCACCAGCCTGCTGCTGCTGAACATTTCTCTACCGGTGCCTGTGCCTTTCCACCGGATACACAAGACACTCTATTTGAGCAGATTTCTGAGGATGATTTTGACCGGTCCGGGTCTTGCTCCAGGTCAGATGAGGGCCAACTGTCGGCCTCTACAGAACCACTGGAGCAAACTGAGGATATGACGTACAGGGAAACGGTTCACTCAGTTAGATCTTTTATGGGCTGGCATCACATTCCCACCTTTAAGTCAGACTTTTCAGAGCCAAATAAATCCAACAATCCCTGGAAGGGCAAGCAACCCAGAAAGCCTACTAGAATCTCAGTGGCCATGCCCCCAGTCGACTGGCTGTGCCAGAAACTGGAACATTTAAACTTGACAGTGGCAGAAGGTTACCCGTCTAGGGCTCAAGATTCTGCGGGACTTAAAAGAGACCAGTTCATAAAGGTCCCGAAGTCACAGTCCCGGTGGTATAGAATGCACATGATCAAGCCTGATGGTCCACACAGACCGAGACGTTCTGTTTTCAGCTGTCATGACTCTGAAGCGAAGGTGAACTCACAGTTCCCAAGAATTACCAAGGCTGCCTCTTACCCATCAACTGGTCCACCTTCTAGACCAATTTCCCAGGAGTCACTCCGTCGTTGGGAAAAAGCAGCAAGGGAGAATAGCTACATCATTAACCACGCAGCTGGTGTCAATCGGTGCTCTTCTGAGTTACAGGACCAGATGTCACAGAACATTTCTCTTCTCTGCTCCCGTATCAATAAAGGCAAGGCTCCTAAAGAGGTATCCGGTGCTTTGAATGACCTGCGTGACCACATGGCTTTTCATCAGTGAGTTTCTGTAGCCATGGGCACGTCTCTTCAGCACCTTGCGGACAACCTTTTTGTGAATCTTTCAAATCTGATTCTCCTCAGACGGGATGCTTATTTGGACTTTGTCAAGTCTGGGGTAAAACAAGACACCATGAACCTTTTGCGAAATGCTCCGTTGTTCGGATATGGGTTATTCCCGGATGCGGCCATTGTGTCAGCTGAACAAGACATCCAAAAACATGAAGCCAGTAGTGTAGCTCAGAGACCCGGACCGGGTGCTACTCAGCACACTAACTGGAGAGGCTCCCACAGGTTTCGCCCTTATGAGCGCAGGGATAAAAAGAACTCTTCCTCTGCTGATCATCCAGCCCAACAACAACAGCCTTGGAGGCAGTTCAGTAGGAGTAGATCTAGAGGCCGGGGACGGGGTTCTAACCCTCGTTTTTCCAGGTCTCACCAGTATAAGCCCTATAAATGACAATCATTGTTTAGGTCCAACTCCTATTCAAGTAGACTCAGTTCAGTTGCACCCAGAAAGTGCTATGGTGTTATCAAGGGCTCAGGATGTGGACAAGTTAAGTTTAAAAACAAAGACCTTAAAGACAATAAACTCAAGAGTGACTCATGCTTGGCAGTCGGATGTGCCTTATCATGTTGTTCCTCATGTTCTTTCTGTCTCCTTACACAGGCATCCGCAAAAGAAAGGATTAAGTCCCGGTCATTCAGTGAACAAAATAAAGCATGTCAAAGGTGTATGTTGTGTAAATCCATGTCTTTCTGTCCCTTCTGTTCCCAATGTCCCCAATGCTGTCATCGAACAGAGTGTAGGGGGAAGGTTACAAAAGTTTTGGCAAGTTTGGCAAGAAATGGGCGCAAATCCTCGGGTGATTTCTGTCTTGAAGGAGGGCTACACCCTTCCATTCAAACAGAGGCCTCTGTTGACGAGGTTTCCCCTAGTCTAAAGTGGCTATGCCAACCCAGTAAAGAACCGGTTCCTAAAGGACGCCTTAGGCAGTCTCATCAACAAGTTGGTAGTAGAAAAGGTGGTTGTCAAGTCGTCTCTGGCATTTTACAACCGGCTTTTCCTTGTCCCCAAACCAAACAGAAAATGGAGACCGATCTTGGACCTGAGTCAGTTGAACTTATACCTCAGTACCTTTAAGATGGAAACTCCGGAGACAATCCGGTTATCCTTACAGACAGGGGAATGGGTGACATCGCTGAACTTCAGCAACGCGTATTTCCACATTCCAATAAATCAGAGGTCACGAAAGTATCTGAGGTTTTTCCTGTACAATCAAACCTTTCAATTCACCGCTCTGCCCTTTGGCCTGGCCACAGCTCCTCTAGAGTTTACCAAGGTGGTCAAGGAAGTAAAGCTTATGGCCCAAGCAAGGGGTATCAGGATCCACCAGTACCTAGATGACTGGTTGCTGAGAGCCCAGTGCCCGGAAACCTGCCTACAACACACCCAGACCCTTTTGGCCCTTTGCCAGCAATTAGGGTGGGTGGTAAACTTGAAAAAATCAGAGCTAATACCGCAACAGGTTTTCAGTTTCGTAGGCTACCGGTTCGACCTGGTGACTGGTCGAGTTCTACCCACTCAGGACCGGTAGACAACCCTCCAAGAGAAGTTGAAGTTCATAAAAAGCCAGAAGAGTTGTACTGACAGACAGTTCATGTCTCTGATAGGGCTGCTCACAGAGACGGAATAGCAAGTATGGTCCGGTCGACTTCACATGAGGCCCATCCAATGGCACTTGAAGAGACATTGGCATGTCCCCGAAGTTTTGGAGAAACTCCTCAATCTCTTCACCCCCACCTGGATTGGTGGTCGGAAGAGAGCAATGTGCTGAGGGGTCAACCCCTGCATCCCCTTCAACACGCTCTTCAGCTATTTACAGACGCCTCAAACGAAGGCTGGGGCGCACACTTAGGGGACTCCACTGCAAGAGGCGTTTGGTCACCCCCCAGAAAATCGCCTCCACATAAACTTTCTAGAGTTGAAGGCAGTCCTTCTGGCGCTGAAGAGTTTCGAACATCTCTGCAGGGGCCAGATTGTTCTGGTTGCAACGGACAACACAACGGTGGTCTCCTACATAAACAAACAGGGAGGTATGAGATCAGGCTCTCTTTGTGCCCTTCTCTGGAGACTCCTGTCTTGGTTTCACCCCAGGGGAATAAGTCTAAGGGCTCGCCACATCCCAGGTCGGTTGAATGTGATAGCGGACAAACTATCCAGACACAATCAGCTGATACAAACAGAGTGGTCCCTCTCTCAGCAGGTGTTTAATCTTTTGTGCTCGAGATGGTTCCAACCACAGGTAGACCTGTTTGCAACCCGGTTCAACCACAAACTTCCCAAGTTTGTTTCACCAGTACCGGATCCGACAGCCTGGGCAGTAGACGCCATGAGCCTGTCTTGGGAGACTCTGGACGTGTACGCCTTTCCTCCAGTTTCCCTACTCAACCAAGTAATCTCCAAGGTAGTAGATCAGTGTTATCGCAGAATGATTCTGATAGCTCCAGGGTGGCCCAGCATGCCTTGGTTTTGGGACCTGGTCAATCTGTCAGTTCAGATTCCGTTCAGGCTCCCCCTTCAATGATATCTAGTGACACAGCCTTTCAACGGTCTCGTTCACAACAATCTCAGCAGTTTGAATCTACATGCCTGGCTCCTAGAGCCGCTGTCATTCAGAGGCAAGGGTTCTCTGATGAAGTGGCAGCGAGAATTGAGGCTCCTCAGAGACACTCAACCAGAGCCGTCTATAAATCAAAGTGGGCCATTTTTGTCAAATGGTGTGACTCAATCAAGGTGGACTTCAGGTCGCCCTCTGTAAATCAAATTGCGGATTTTCTCTTGCATTTTTTCAAGGACAGAAGTCTGCAGCCAAGCACCATTGACGGCTATAGAACAGCCATTGCCGATATGTTGGGCAATGCTACGCTCAATATTACCTGACTCATCTTCTAGACAGTTTTCATAGGGATAAACCCAAAGGAAGGCGGGGAGTGCCCACCTGGTACCTTTCGCTGGTACTCCACCAGCTAACTAAGGCTCCCTTTGAGCCCATGCGGAAGGCCTCTCTTAAGCATTTGACCTTGAAGACAGTCTTTCTCTTAGCGTTGGGTTCAGGCAAGAGACGCAGTGAGATTCATGCCTGGCTTTATAAGAATATCAGGCACCAGGAAAACTGGACTCGGGTGTCCCTCTACCCTTCACCCAGTTTCCTCTCCAAGAATCAGCTGGCTAGGGAGGGCCCGGCCTTGGCTCCATCCCTGGATAATTCTCTTAAGGAGGATAAGTCTCTGTGTCCAGTAAGAGCTTTACGTTACTACTTGGACAGGACCAAGGATCTCCGTAGAGGTAAAGACCTGGTTTTCATGTCCTTCAAGAAGAGTTTTCAAAAGGATATCTTGCCTTCTACCATCTCTTCTTGGATCAAACAAACAGTGCTACTTTGTTACAGCTCTCAGATGAAGATGCCCACAACTTACATCAAGTGAAGGCTCATGATGTTAAAGCGTTCGCGGCTTCCAAAGCCTTTCAAGGAGGGGTTTCCTTAGATCAGATTCTTTCAGCCTGTCACTGGAAAGCCCACAACACATTTACCCAGTTCTATCTCAAGGACTTGGCTTGGGCCGATTCTGAACTGTATCATTTAGGTCCTATAGTGGTTGCCCAGCAGATTCACGAGGACAAATAGCACTATCCATCAGTAAACATCAGTGTACATAATGTATGTACTGTACATATTGTACAAAAAAAAAACACCTTCCGCTATCTTGGTTACTTCTGGGTTGCCATGATCCAAAATGGTCCCAGGGGTGCCTTCCAGATAGTTTTCCGAGATGGCCAACCCTAGATACTGTTATGGGATTTTCGTCACATTTCCCGTCGAATTTCTCGGTACTTGGACATGTTCCGTGCGTCGTCTTAGCGTCACTGGATAAACATTTACGATACTTAGTTCTTGTGTTTCTATGGAAATTTAATGTTTTCTGACATTTAAGTATTTTACAAATTTGTTATTTGACCTTGGTGGCCTAGTTTTTGAAGGAAAGTTCAATGAGATAAGGATCTATGTGGGCCGGTCGGTGGTAAAATTTTTTTTTTTGTACATAATTTTTTTTTTTCTACGGTTCAATCCCGTGAAAACATGCAGTTGTGATTGAAGAAAAATATGGAACAAACCATAAACACCAAGTAATTATTCCTTTTACTTGTCACAAATGTGAAATATCTCATTTGCATTTCGTTTATTTGACTTTTGAAGTAATACATGACATATACTGACGTTTGATTAACGGCAATTCATTTGATAGCATACAAGTGGTACAGACTATGTTCAGTCGAATTTTTATTCTATTTTTATTACAATGCACTTGTGTCATTGGTGGTTAAAAGCAATTACTTGTACTTTATAGTATAAATACAACAATAAATACTGTATAAATACTACAATGATTTCAGTACACTCATTATTCATCTTGAGTATGGTATGAAGTTGTACTTCTCTTTTCAAATTTATACAATTTTTGGTATGGATGCTATATATGTTGCATAAATGTTAATGGTTATGTTTTAGTGTCTTAACTATTTCTGTTAATGTTTACAAACTGTTAACATATACATTGTATTGTGCTTTGGAATTCATTCATTTATTCTATTTCTTAACAGGTATATATTGGGATACCACTCTCTGGCGATTCAATCTCTTGTTTTTTTTTTATCTAGGGTTGGCCATCTCGGGCCAACCCTAGATACTGTTATGGGATTTTGCAAGTCTTTTTTCGTAAATTTCGGGCGTGGGAACTAATTGCCGTTTTCGGATCGTTTTGAATAATTTCAACTAGTAAACATTCTGTAACTTTCACAGTTTTCGATCTTTTGTAATCAAGATTTGTGGAGGGATTTTTATTATTGACCTCAGCAACCTAATTAAACACAGGAAATGAACTGTGCTGATATGATCTATCTGGACCGCGTTTCTCTTGAAAACATCTTTTATTTAGTAAAATCTACTAAACCTCGGAAAAAACGTCTTTTGATTAGTCTGGTACCCTGTCTATTTTTCTTCTGTGAGCCCCGGGAAATTGTGAGTTGTGTGAACCGAAAATATTTATTAAACCTTTATGAAAAACGTCTTTTAATTAGTCTGGTACCCTGTCTATTTTTCTTCTGAGACCCCCTGGGAAATTGTAAGTTATGTGAACTGAAAATATTTTCAGGCGACAATGGCAATAATCATGCAATACTATATTCTGAAATGTTTAAGCATACAAATCACTAGTGCATATTTTTACAGGCTTTAATCAACTATAATTTGTCAAGCTCAGGCTGAATAAAAAATCAGCTCAAGCTTACTATACATAGCTAGCCACTTAAGCTGATTTTGCTCAATTTGAGCTTGATCCCTTACAGCCCTTGGTGATCTGTCTATATATATTATCTCCTGCCGGGCTTTAGCTTGAGACAAAAATCAGCTCAAGCTTATTATAAACAACTAGACACTTTTTGACACTTCAGCTTGATCCCTTTTGTGACTACAGCCCTTTATGTTGTGTCGATATTTATGTATTTATTTGTTAATATATGATATAAATATATTATGACACAATAAAATTGATATAGAGGTGGGGGATAGTTAAATATGGACTTCTTTATTATGTGGATTTAATTTTGTCAAAGGTCAAAGCACTGTGGTCTAAGTTCTTTATGTGTGATATGAAAACAACTCGTGGATTTAATTTTGTCAAAGGTCAAAGTTGTGATTTTTATGTCTCATGCAAACAGCAACAGCCAGGGTCATATTATAACAGGTACTCTGCATTGCCATTTGGGGGAGTCACTACGTACACAGAGGTGACAGGCTATCATTATATGTCAAACCTGCTAACCCACAAGGATATTCTATTTTGTCAAGCATAAGAAATCATATCTGAAGCACTAAACTATTGCCACTAAAGGTAGCACAAGTGATAAAGCCTGCCTTTCCTCTCAGTTAATCACACATATTTAGTGTTTGATGTAATTTTTATTGCATTAAATTCCATACACAAGTCACAGAGAAGAATATTATTAAGCGTCCCGCAAGGGACGCTTGTTTGTGTATGGGAGAGCTTCAGGCTCCGCCGGCTCCGCCGGCTCCGCATTTTGTTTTCCTTATAACTCTGTAACCGTTAGGCGGATTCTTTTCAAATTTGGCAGGTTTAGGCAGTAGCCCTGGGGAATTTTTTTGAATATGCTGCAGTGACATTTCAACCAATCAGAGAGGTCACATGACCAAAAATGTCTTTTTTCGATGGGGAAGCTTGTCCGGATGATAACTTGAAAGGAATTTTATCAATTCACCTGAAACTTGGCAAATACATTCATTCTATTAAAATCTGGAAATCATTAGATTTTGGCATTGATTGGTCAAGAAATGGCCGAGTAATTAATGATTAATTAATCATTACGAATTTTCCAAATAAGGAAAACACAAAAATGCTTATATCTCGAAAACCGTGCTAGATAGAGCGATTTCGACGAAATTTTTGATCCACAGGGTATCTCTGCGGAGTACTTTTCCCAATTTTCAAAAAATTTTTCTCTCGCCAAAAATGGCGGCCATTTTGAATTTTCGAAATTTTCGCAAAAATTGCAAAACACAAAAATGCTTATATCTCAAAAACCGTGCTAGATAGAGCAATTTCGACAAAATTTTTGACCCGCAGGATATCTCTGCAGAGTACTCTTCCCAATTTTCAAAAAAAAATTTTGTCTCGCCAAAAATGGCGGCCATTTTGAATTTTCGAAATTTTCGCAAAAATTGCAAAACACAAAAATGCTTATATCTCGAAAACCGTGCTAGATAGAGCGATTTCGACGAAATTTTTGACCCACAGGGTATCTCTGCGGAGTAGTTATCACAATTTTGAAAAAAATTTTGTCTCGCCAAAAATGGCGGCCATTTTGAATTTTCGAAATTTTCGCAAAAATTGCAAAACATAAAAATGCTTATATCTCGAAAACCCTCCTAGATAGAGCGATTTCGACGAAATTTTTGACCCACAGGGTATATCTGCAGAGTAGCCATGCCAATTTTCAAAAAAATTTTATCTCGCCAAAAATGGCGGCCATTTTGAATTTTCGAATTTTTCGCAAAAATTGCAAAACATAAAAATGCTTATATCTCAAAAACCCTGCTAGATAGAGCGATTTCGACGAAATTTTTGACCCACAGGGTATCTCTGCAGAGTAGCCATGCCAATTTTCAAACAAAAAATTTCTCGCAAAAAATGGCAGCCATTTTGAATTTTCGAATTTTTCGCAAAATTGCAAAACACAAAAATGCTTATATCTCGAAAACCGTGCTAGATAGAGCGATTTCGACGAAATTTTTGACCCACAGGGTATCGCTGCAGAGTAGCCATGCCAATTTTCAAAAAAAATTTGTCTTGCCAAAAATGGCGGCCATTTTGAATTTTCGAATTTTTGCGCAAAAATTGCAAAACACAAAAATGCTAATATTTCGAAAACCGTGCTACATAGAGCGATTTCGACGAAATTTTTTATCTTCAGGGTATCTCTGCAGAGCAGCTATCCCAAAGAGCTTTCATTTGGTGAAGTTTCAGACCCATAGCTAATTGCTCACCTACTCAAAAAGAGTAAATGCGAATTACCTCTAAAAGTATTGCAGATGGCCAATTTTTCTCAAATAACTCATTCACCTACTTTTGGAAGAGCTTTCACATGGTGAAGTTTCAGACCCATAGCCAATTACTCACCTACTCAAAATGAGTCAATGCGAATTATCTCTAAAAGTATTGCAGATAGCCAATTTTTCTCAAATAACTCATTCACCTACTTTTGGGAGAGCTTTCACTTGGTGAAGTTTCAGACCCATAGCTAATTACTCACCTACTCAAAATGAGTAAATGCGAATTATCTCTAAAAGTATTGCAGATAGCCAATTTTTCTCAAATAACTCATTCACCTACTTTTGGGAGAGCTTTCACTTGGTGAAGTTTCAGACCCATAGCTAATTACTCACCTACTCAAAATGAGTAAATGTGAATTATCTCTAAAAGTATTGCAGATAGCCAATTTTTGTCAAATAACTCATTCACCTACTTTTGGGAGAGGTTTCACTTGGTGAAGTTTCAGACCCATAGCTAATTACTCACCTACTCAAAATGAGTAAATGCGAATTATCTCTAAAAGTATTGCAGATAGCCAATTTTTCTCAAATAACTCATTCACCTACTTTTGGCAGAGCTTTCACTTGGTGAAGTTTCAGACCCATAGCTAATTATTCACCTACTCAAAATGAGTAAATGTGAATTATCTCTAAAAGTATTGCAGATAGCCAATTTTTCTCAAATAACTCATTCACCTACTTTTGGGAGAGCTTTCACTTGGTGAAGTTTCAGACCCATAGCTATTTATTCACCTACTCAAAATGAGTAAATGCTAATTATCTGTAAAAGTATTGCGGATACCCAATTTTTATCAAATACTCATTCATCTACTTGTGGGAGAGCTTTCACTTGGTGAAGTTTCAGACCCATAGCTAATTACTCACCTACTCAAAATGAGTAAATGCGAATTATCTCTAAAAGTATTGCAGATAGCCAATTTTTCTCAAATAACTCATTCACCTACTTTTGGGAGAGCTTTCACTTGGTGAAGTTTCAGACCCATAGATAATTATTCACCTACTCAAAATGAGTAAATGTGAATTATCTCTTAATAGTATTGCAGATAGCCAATTTTTCTCAAATAACTCATTCACCTACTTTTGGAAGACCTTTCACACACGAAAATGAAAAATTGTGAATATCTCGGAAAAGCTATTTCTTCTGCTTTAATGCTCGGCGGGAGATACACACCACGGCAGTGGTCTTGACAAAAATTTTTGTCTCCCCAAAAATGGTGGCCATTTTGAATTTTCAAAGTTTTTGCAAAACACAAAAATGCTTATATCTCGAAAACCGTGCTATATGGAGCGAACTCAACAAAATTTTGGACCTGCTGGGTATCTCTGCAGAGTAGCCATGCCAATTTTCTAAATATTTTTGTCTCGCCAAATATAGCGGACATTTTTAATTTTTTTATTTTTTGCAAAACACAAAAATGCTTATATCTTGAAAACCGTGCTAGATAGAGCAGACTGCGCTGACTTTGGTTGCCACAACAGTATAAGGCTAGAAACGAAGCATTTTCTTAATACTTTAGCACTCACCTTTATATACTTTTCGGGACGCTTTGTTTTTGCTATGCAAAAACATTATCTTTTTTTTTTGCGAGCGATCCTCTAGTTTATTATTAGTTGCTGTGCATAGTAATTTTTAAAAGAATTATCTTAATATTGGACCAATTTTCCTCAAATGAAAAGGAACATAACCTCTAGAAATTTGCCTTTAAAATGGTATAGATATTATATTGCTAGCTTCAATAAAACAATCACAAAAATTATTTTAAACAGAGTTCCAGCAAGATTGTGGATCACAACAGGTGTTCGTGTTCTTCAAATATTTTTGAAAAAGTCACACCAGTTATTGCAATAAATATGATATAATTAATATACTATAACACAATAAAATGATATAGAGTTAGGGATATTTAAATATGGACTTCTTCATTATGTGGATTTAATTTTGTCAAAGGTCAAAGTTGTGATTTTTATGTCTCATGCAACAGCAACAGTCAGGGTCATATTATAACAGGTACTCTGCATTGCCATTTGGGGGAGTCACTACGTACACAAAGGTGACAGGCTATCATTATATGTCAAACCTGCTAACCCACAAGGACATTCTATTTTGTCAAGCATAAGAAATCATATCTGAAGCACTAAACTATTGCCACTAAAGGTAGCACAAGTGATAAAGCCTGCCTTTCCTCTCAGTTAATCATACATATTTAGTGTTTGATGTAATTTTTATTGCATTAAATTCCATACACAAGTCACAGAGAAGAATATTATTTATTATTATTTGCTGTGCATAGTAATTTTTAAAAGAATTATCTTAATATTGGGCCAATTTTCCTCAAATGAAAAGGAACATAACCTCTAGAAATTTGCCTTTAAATTGGTATAGATATTATATTGCTAGCTTCAATAAAACAATCACAAAATTATTTTAAACAGAGTTCCAGCAAGATTGTGGATCACAACAGGTGTTCGTGTTCTTCAAATATTTTTGAAAAAGTCACACCAGTTATTGCAATAAATATGAAATAATTAATATACTATAACACAATAAAATGATGTAGAGTTAGGAATATTCAAATATGGACTTCTTTATTATGTGGATTTAATTTTGTCAAAGGTCAAAGTTGTGATTTTTATGTCTCATGCAACAGCAACAGCCAGGGTCATTTTATATCAGGTACTCTGCATTGTCATATGGGGGGAGTCATACCTACACAGAGGTGACAGCCTATCATTAGATGTCAAACCTGCTAACCCACAAGGACATTCTATTTTGTCAAGCATAAGAAATCATATCTGAAGCACTAAACTATTGTTACTAAAGATAGCACAAGTGATAAAGCCTGCCTTTCCTCTCAGTTAATCACACATATTTAGTGTTTGATGTCATTTTTATGTCAGCTGACTTGTCAGTCAGCTGACATTATGTCATCACTCTGCGGCGTGGGCGTACGCGTCCGCGTGAACAACTTCTTTTATTGCGAAAAATACACTTACCATTTCCTGACCATTGCTATATGTTGGTGCCATCCAACTCACTGGCCAACGTTGAGAAACGTTTTAAGAAACCTTAAGAGGCCAGTGAGTGAGTGTGAACTAGCATGTCCCCCTAGTGGTCATGTGACCACGCTAGTAAACAACCTTCATTATTTTTGTTGGCCATCCTAGAGTGTGGATGTTTATTTTCTTTTCGGATTTTTATTAAGTATTTGGACTTTTTGTGGATTTGAGTTCTGTTATAAGACGTCTGTATTGACAATGTCTTTTCAGGACAAATTAAGAGGAAAAGCACAGAGGAAAAGTGCTTTTGTAGACATTTCTTCACGGATTGTTTACCACTTTTTGTAAAATGGCGACAGGGAAGTTTGTCGCTGGATGAAGCTCTTCTGCTGCTCAGAATGCCTGTTTTTTCTTCATAACTCTCGTATTACATCATATGGGAGTTCTTTTTTTATGCAATTTTTGAAGATTTACTTCATTTATTAACACTGAAACTGTCGGCAGTCATACTAGCTCCGGCAGGGACAGTTTACATGTTGCTAGGCGACAAAGGAAACGATGGAGACAATTCGATTGTCACAAAGCTTATCACACGTCGGGTTCGTATAGCCAGGCGTTTGGTAGCAAAGATCTCACCACATCATGCTCTACCGAATAGGTCACCGGTTGGAATTCCCCGTGGTGGCAGACATCATTGTTTTTCTTGGATACTACATCGTGGGCAAGTTCCGGATGCAGATTTGATCTTTTACACCGTTCATTTCCTCCGGTGAGGTTCAGTCGGAACTTTTCACGGAGGAAAATACCTGCATGACGTCATCCGAAGACAATCGAGTTTCCATACCTCCCAAAAGGTCAGAAATCGGTTTGTCAGTTTCCCGGAGCTGTGATTCATCATTTTGTTTCTGTGATTTTTTACCGGTTTTTCAGCTGGTCTGAAACCGGCACCGGTACATATGAACTTGTAACCATTGTCAATTTATTATTCAGGAGTACAGGTTCTCTGGTTTCTGCTACAGAGAGCATGTTAAGGCCTGGATAATTTTTTGAAGTGGTCTAGCAGGACCTCTGGCAGGACGTCTTCAAGGAGCTAAGGATTAACAGGAGCTCACAGAGTTTCTTTTTTGCCTTGGGCTGTGTGCAGAGTTTTTGCAATTACAGTCCTCAGTGATCAGGAATTTTTTGTTGGGCAGTGCTGGGATCAGTTCTCCAACTTGTTATTCAACAGGAGTGTTACAAGTCCTACTTTTCTCTATCTTATCTCTTAGATGAGTTTGGTAGAATAAAAGTGCATTTTTCACTCTTAATGAGGTTTTCTACTGCTGAACTTTTGGTCAGATGTCCAGGAAAACTTCATTTTGTCATCTCGGGTGTATTGTGTTTCTTCTGTCAGGGAAGGAGCAAATTCCTACACAGGGCCAGAAAGGGGATTAGTGCCCCAGGGCAGTTTTGTGCCCATTATGATATTTAATTCTCCAACTCTGTTACAAACTCTCCTCCTCTGTAAGACTTAGAGGGGTTAGGAGTAATCTTTAGGAGTAGTGTTTGTCCACTAGTGGCACATATTCTACACCTTACATCTCAACATAGTAAGAGGATTTTTTTCAACCATACTTTACCTTTCACAGAGGCAACAGTACCATGAAGGATTGCTTATTCATGTTCCTAAAGCAGTTGTGGACATGTGTGTTTAGAATAAATGTATAAAATGCGGGAGACATCAGTTTGCATAAAGCTGTGTATGGAATGTTCGACAAAAGGGCGATAACACCAGTGAGATGGTGATATCGCTACAATTTTACACTTTATCGGTTGTGATAAGCTGGGAAGAGATGGCTACCACTAATAGTTGAGGTCAGGTAATAGCCTTTACATGTACCTTTATTTCGCATAGTTGGGATTTTCGCAATTAATATGTTAATAGTAAGTGAATGGGTGTGTCAACTCGTTTCCTTACAGTTGCATTCTTTCGTAGCCGGATTCACGCAATTCTTATCTTCACTTCCCTGTTGATGACAATTCACACCGGTTCACTGCCTGTTTGCTATGTTAGTCCATGGTGAGAATGTGGGATCTATAAGAACGCATCATGCTTTACCAGTATAGACCATTTCATTGCTTTACTCTTGGAAATGGTTTATTTTCGACTTTTCTATGGCATCAACGGATAGTGAACCTGATAGCTGCAGTAGAAGGCATTGGGTGTCACCAGCTTATAAAAAAAAAAAAAACAACAAAAAAAACCAGGATTTTTAGTTTGGATTGCAGATTCCACCTTAGGGTACATCTTTACTCATAGCAAAGCATCTTCTCCGTCTAATGGTTTCTAAGGAAGCCATTTCTTTGGTGGCGGTATGGCTTCATAGGAGAAAATAGTGCCATTGGGTTATTTGTTTATCAGGTAACCCCAAGGCTATCTGCTAATGTACCACAGATACCACACATAATACACAGATAATGTACCAGTTTTTCTGTTCTCAGGTTCCATCTTCAGTGGTGGAACGACTTTTCAATTTGCAGGAGCTTCCATTACTTCATCAGAAGGAGCACAATCTCCTTCTGTTATTAGATGCTTTCTTTAAGGGTTGGGATGCACAATTATGGCATCAAACAGCCAGTGGTCTGTTGTATCATGAGGGGTCAAGACTCCACATTAACAGGGCTACTACCTTTAGAATCATTTGGAGGTCTGATTCGGATTCTGAATCTGTTGATTTCCCCAGATATTTCTTCAGTGGTTTCCTATCTGAACAGGTAGGGAGGTACCCGCTTTCAGGAATGTGTTTCCTTATCTGAAGAATCATTCTTTGGACGAATGCCATGGGTTCAGATTCAGGCATATCACTTCCCAGGGTATACAATATTCCAACAAATTCTTTGTTCATGAGAGTCAAGATGATTCAAATTGAATGTGTTTTTGGATGACTTTTGAATCTTCTATTCTGATTCAGGTGTTCAATCAAATCTGTCTTTGATTACAATCACCAATGATGGATTTGTTTTGCAACTAGTTTGAACCACAAGCTTGTCTTTTTCAACTTTTCTTGGGATGGACTGGACAGTTTGTTTGGTCCTGTGACCTTGATTCTTCAGGTCATGCAGGTGAATCATTTGGCTTTTAAGGCTCCTTTGATTTTCAACCTGTAGTCATTCCTGCTTTGAAACCTTCTTTAGATTATGCTTTGGTGCCAGATAAGTTTCTTTGTTCAGGGAGATCCTTGAGAGGTTATCTTGATAAGTCAAAGATCTCAGGAAAGGCAAGAAAATTCTTTTTGTAGCTATTAAGAAGGGCTACTCCAAGATTTAGGTGCAGAATCATCTGGATTGCATCAGAGTGGCTAGGGATATCTTATTTTTGGGATCTGGTGGATCTGTTCCACAAAGGTTCCTTTTCATGGCTTCCCTTGTAGGTGAGTTCAATCATTCTGCCATTGGTATCCAACAACCTGAATCTTAAGCTTCCAGTGTATGTGTTTCCTTTCTTAGACTGTGAGGCTTGGGGAACAGATGCATTACTCATTTCTTGGGAGGATCTGGACAGCTTTGTGTTTGTTCCAGTGGCTCTCATTCCTCAGGTGATTCAAGATGATCACCTACAGGTGCAGAATCATCATGGTTGCACCAGGATAGCCAAGGATTCTTCAGGTAATTTAGAAGATGCCCACCTTCAGGTGCAGATTCATCATGATTGAATCATGATGGTCATGGTGGATGTTCTTGGTTGTGGGACCTGGTAGATCTATGCACAAACCTCCATCTGAGGCTTCTTTGTGGTGAACTTCTCAGATACTACTTTTGTAGATGTAGCAAATTTCCTTAATTATTTCTTTAAGGAAAAGAATCTTAAGCCATCTACTATTGCTGGTTACAGAATAACAATGGTAGATTGCTTTCCTTGAAGGGGAATAAGTCTCTAGAACTCTTTAGCTGTATAGATTGTTGACATATTTCTATAGAGACAATCCAGTAGCCAATAGGTTAAGCCTTCTTTACCTTTTGTCTCTGGTCTTGTTTGGTCTCACCAGACAGTCTTTTGAGCCTTTGGGGAAGATTTCTTGGAGGTTATTAACTTTCAAGACGGTCTTTCTTTTGACTTTGGCATTAGGCAAAGGAAGAAGGGTAATTCTCGTTAGCATTGTCTTCCCTTACTTTAAATGAGTATTGCTCACAAGTGGCTCTGGCCATTTATTAGCCAAGAATCAGTTGGCTTCGGATGGGCCTACTTCAGTTAAGCCGGTCGATATGCCAGCTCTCAATCACTGGGACAGCAGTTTTACTCAAGATAGATCTCTTTGTCTTGTGAGGTTTTGAAATACTTTTACTTGGGACAAAGGATTCAATGAGGAATTATTATGTCTTGTCTGTGCCTAGTTAGGAAGGCTTTACAGCAGATATTTTCAGGTCAACTATCTTATCTTGCTGTGGGCAGACTATCATTTTGACTGAGGAGAAGTCAAATTCTGACTCTCAACAGCAGCGAGTCAAAGCAAGAATCTTTAGGTTTTAGGATAGTGTTTCTGTATATGAATTTTTAGATGCATGTTACTGGAAACCATAACTTTTTTACCAATTTTCAGTCTCACCTGCTTGGTTTGCTTGTGGTCAGACTTTGATATTGTGTCCTACAGTTTGTTATCTTATAAGTATATGCGTGATACTTATATTGATACTTTAGTATGCATTTGCAGCTGTATGTCTGTCATACTATCTGTATTTATATTAGGCAGAATTGTTGACTTCATTCAGTCTTGGAGTTACACAATATGCTGATGACACTTCCAATATTTGTGTCACCTGTGTGGGTGTTGGATGTTTGTCTAGATACAGCATTCAACTGTGGCAATAACTGGCAATTTGTGAGAACTTCAACTACATACTATGATTTAGGCGATCTGTATGGTATGTGGTGACTGTTGGAAGTTTATATGTTGTTGTATGCATGTAAATTTCAATGTAAACTTCTCATAATGTTTTAGTTGTAGGCTAGGTAGTGAGTCTCTGTAATGATTACTTCCTTCCTACAACAACAACAACAACAAGGCTGTGTTGTTTTGTAGTGCTCAACAGTTCCACTGCCTCATCTGGGAGGTGAGTTTGGATCTGAATGCCTATAGGATTGTGCTGTGTATGATAGCTGTGCAGAGTGGTGTACTGGGTCTTCAAATTCTAGTACTGCCCTCCTTCCATGAAGGCTGCATTCAGCAATGGTCAGGAAATGGTAAGTGTATTTTTCGCAATAAAATTGAAAAATTTTGTTGTAATTTTAATTTTTATTAGATAAATACTTACCATTTCCTGACCAGGATAGTCCCCCCCTACCTCCCCGCAGATTCAGTACTAGGGGAGTATTTTCTGCAACAAAAATAATGAAGGTTGTTTACTAGCGTGGTCACATGACCACTAGGGGGACATGCTAGTTCACACTCACTCACTGGCCTCTTAAGGTTTCTTAAAACGTTTCTCAACGTTGGCCAGTGAGTTGGATGGCACCAACATATAGCAATGGTCAGGAAATGGTAAGTATTTATCTAATAAAAATTAAAATTACAACAAAATTTTTCAATTCTCTAAAACTACAAGGCCTAGAGACATGCTGTTTGTTTTAAAAGATACCTTATCTATCGAGGATGAAAAATTGTTCAAGGCATGCAAATCTGTCTGTTCGTCTGTTTGCTAGAGACATTACAAGGGGGGTACCCCCACCAAAAGTGTGAAAATTTCAACTTTTTATCACAATTTTCTCAGTGACTATTGCAGGGATTTCTCTCATATCTTGCATATATGTACTAGGCCAGAGGTAGATTCTCTTGTGTGAGTATGAGACCTGGATCTGTCTTACTTTTTTTTAAATAAATTTTTTTAATAAATTTTTAATGCATTAAAATTCATGAAATCATGCACTAAATCACTTATAACTTCAAAAGTGTTGCATTTACAGCATTTTGTGAAAATATGTTGTTCAGCTACTTTTTTCATAGCTACAATATGGTCAGTAACTTGGGTGTCTGTCTCAATAGCTAAGTGAGTAATAGCTACTTTTGGGCTTTTCAGTAACTTCCATTATGAGTAAAATCACTTGTAACTTAAAAACTATTGCATTTAGAGAATTTCGTATAAATATGTTATTCAGCTACTTTTGGGCCAGCTATAACATAGTGAAATTTCAGACCTGTAGCTCATGGCATAGCTGAGTAATAGCTACTTTTAGGTTATCACTGTTGAGTAAATCGCTTATAACTTGAAAACTATTGCATTTAGAGAATTTCGTATAAATATGTTATTCAGCTACTTTTGGGTCAGCTATAACATAGTAAAAGTTCAGACCTGTAGCTCATGGCATAGCTGAGTAATAGCTACTTTTAGGTTATCACTGTTGAGTAAATCACTTATAACTTGAAAAGTGTTGCATTTAGAGCATTTTGTTAAAATATGTTATTCAGCTACTTTTTTCATAGCTACAATATGGTGAGTAAGTTGGGTGTCTGTCTCAATAGCTAAGTGAGTAATAGCTACTTTTGGGCTTTTCAGTAACTTCCATCATGAGTAAAATCACTTGTAACTTAAAAACTATTGCATTTAGAGAATTTCGTATAAATATGTTATTCAGCTACTTTTGGGCCAGCTATAACATAGTAAAATTTCAGACCTGTAGCTTATGGCATAGCTGAGTAATAGCTACTTTTAGCTTATCACTGTTGAGTAAATCACTTATAACTTGAAAACTATTGCATTTAGAGTATTTTGTTTCAATATGTTATTCACCTATTTTGGGGTCAGCTATAACATAGTGAAGTTTCAGACCTGTGGCTCATTTCATAGCTGAGTAATAGCTACTTTGAAGTTCTCACTGTTAAGTAAATCAGTTATAATTGGAAAACTATTGCATTTACAGAAATTTGTGCAAATATGTTATTCAGCTACTTTTGGGTCAGCTATAACATAGTGAAATTATAGACCTATAGCTCATGGCACAACTGAGCAATAGCTATTCTCAGGTACTGACTGTTGAGTAAATCAGCTATAACTTGAAAAATATTGCATTTGGAGTATTTTGTTAAAATATATTGTTCACCTACTTTTGGGTCAGCTATAACATAGTGAAATTACAGACCTATAGCTCATGGCATAGCGGAGCAATAGCTATTTTCAGGTTCTCACTATTGAGTAAATCAGTTGTAGCTTGAAAACTATTGCATTTACAGTAGTTTGCTTAAATATGTTGTTCACCTACTTTTGGGTTAGCTATAACATAGTAAAATTTCAGACATGTAGCTCATTGCATAGCTGAGTAATAGTTCCTTTGATGTTCTCACTGTTGAGTAAATCAGTTGTAACTTGAAAACTATTACATTTAGAGCAATTTGTTAAATATGTTATTCACAGAATTTTTGGTCAGCTATAACGTAGTGAAATTGCAGACCTCTATGTCATGGCATAGCTGAGCAATAGCCACTTTCAGGTTCTCACTGTTGAGTAAATCATTGTATCCACTGGATAGCCGCAGTGTGTAGAGAGAGATTTCACCATTACTGCTCTGATGAAAAAAAATATTATAGCTAGCTTTCTTAAGTTTGCAGTATATATTAATAACCATAAAATGTTGTCTGGGAATATTTTTGGCCTCATTTTGAGAAACAAGATGGCCGCCACAGGTGTTTTTTGTCAGTCATGAAAAGTGCTTATATCTCCCTTATTATTGATCCTAGAGGTTTGGGATGATAAACCAACCTGTAGGAAATCATGGGGTGGGAATCTTTTGGTGTGGTCAGATTTGACCTTCAATGACCCCTCCTTCAAGGTCAAACAAGGATAGCCAAACTTAAAAGTGCTTATAACTCGCTTATTATTGGTCCCAGAGGTTTGGGATGGTAAACAGACAGGAAATCATGGGCTGTGAATCTGTTGATATCGTCCGATTTGACCTTGGAACCCTCCTTCAAGGTCAAATGAGGATAGCGAAAATTGAAAGTGCCTACAACTCGCTTATTATTGGTGACAGAGATTTGGGATGGTAAACCATCCCATAGGAAATCATTGGCTCGGAATCTTTTGGTATGGTCAGATTTGACCTTTGGACCCCTCCTTCAAGGTCAAATGAGGACAGCCAAGCTTAAAAGTGCTTATAACTCATTTATAATTGGTCCTAGAGGTTTGGAATGGTAAACCATAGGAAATCATGGGCTGGGAATGTATTTGTGTGGCTAGATTTGACCTTGGACCCCTTCTTCAAGGTCGAACGAGGATATTGCATTTGTAGTATTTCTTTAAATATATTTTAACCTATTTTTTACACTTAAACAATTACCTTGTTATTTTCCTTCATAATACCATTTACAGGGCACAACTTTTTTATCCTTTTCTTCTGTCAGCTTCGGAATTTCTTTCGAACTTGCTGTTCAGTTACCATTTACTGTATTTCTGTACAGCCCTTTTCCCGATAATTATTCTGTCCTCTAATCACCTTCACAAATCAAAAACACTCAGTCAGCTGACACAGTGCCCGTTCACGGGCACTCTCCTCTTGTTATTGTATTAAATTTCATACACAAGTCACAGAGAAGAATATTATTTATTATTAGTTGCTGTGCATAGTAATTTTTAAAACATCTTAATATTGGACCAATTTTCTTCAAATCAAAAGGAAGGTAACCTCTAGAAATTTGCCTTTAAATTGGTATAGATATTATATTGCTAGCTTCAATAAAACAATCACAAAAATTATTTTAAACAGAGTTCCAGCAAGATTGTGGATCACAACAGGTGTTCATATTCTTCAAATATTTTTAAAAAGTCTGACTGCTTATTGCAATAAATATGATATAATTAATATACTATAATGCAATAAAATGATATAGAGTTAGGGATATTTAAATACGGACTTCTTTATTATGTGGATTTAGTTTTGTCAAAGATCAAAGTTGTGATTTTTATGTCTCATGCAACAGCAACAGCCAGGGTCATATTATGACAGGTACTCTGCATTGTCATTTGGGGGAGTCATACCTACACAGAGGTGACAGCCTATCATTAGATGTCAAACCTGCTAACCCACAAGGACATTCTATTTTGTCAAGCATAAGAAATCATATCTGAAGCACTAAACTATTGCCACTAAAGGTAGCACAAGTGATAAAGCCTGCCTTTCCTCTCAGTTAATCACACATATTTAGTGTTTGATGTCATTTTTATTACATTAAATTCCATACACAAGTCACAGAGAAGAATATTGTTTATTATTATTTGCTGTGCATAGTAATTTTTAAAAGAATTATCTTAATATTGGACCAATTTTCCTCAAATCAAAAGGAACATAACCTCTAGAAATTTGCCTTTAAATTGGTATAGATATTATATTGCTAGCTTCAATAAAACAATCACAAAAATTATTTTAAACAGAGTTCCAGCAAGATTGTGGATCACAACAGGTGTTCGTATTCTTCAAATATTTTTTAAAAAGTCACACCAGTTGTTGCAATAAATATGAAATAATTAATATACTATAAGTCTATAACACAATAAAATGATGTAGAGTTAGGAATATTCAAATATGGACTTCTTTATTATGTGGATTTAATTTTGTCAAAGGTCAAAGTTGTAATTTTTATGTCTCATGCAACAGCAACAGCCAGGGTCATATTATGACAGGTACTCTGCATTGCCATTTGGGGGAGTCATACCTACACAGAGGTGAGAGCATTGGATGTCAAACCAGCTAACCCACAAGGACATTCTATTTTGTCAAGCATAAGAAATCATATCTGAAGCACTAAACTATTCCAACTAAAGGTAGCACAAGTAATAAAGCCTTGTTTTCCTCTCAGTTAATCACACATATTTAGTGTTTGATGTCATTTTTATTGCATTAAATTTCATACACAAGTCACAGAGAAGAATATTATTTATTATTTGCTGTGCATAGTAATTTTTAAAAGAATTATCTTAATATTGGACCAATTTTCCTCAAATCAAAAGGAAGATAACCTCTAGAAATTTGCCTTTAAATTGGTATAGATATTATATTGCTAGCTGCAATAAAACAATCACAAAAATTATTTTAAACAGAGTTCCAGCAAGATTGTGGATCACAACAGGTGTTCGTATTCTTCAAATATTTTTTAAAAAGTCTGACCAGTTATTGCAATAAATATGATGTAATTAATATACTATAACACAATAAAATGATATAGAGTTAGGGATATTTAAATATGGACTTCTTTATTATGTGGATTTAATTTTGTCAAAGGTCAAAGTTGTGATTTTTATGTCTCATCCAACAGCAACAGCCAGGGTCATATTATGACAGGTACTCTGCATTGTCATTTGGGGGAGTCATACCTACACAGAGGTGACAGCCTATCCTTAGATGTCAAACCTGCTAACCCACAAGGACATTCTATTTTGTCAAGCATAAGAAATCATATCTGAAGCACTAAACTATTTCCACTAAAGGTAGCACAAGTGATAAAGCCTGCCTTTCCTCTCAGTTAATCACACATATTTAGTGTTTGATGTCATTTTTATTGTATTAAATTTCATACACAAGTCACAGAGAAGAATATTATTTATTATTAGTTGCTGTGCATAGTAATTTTTAAAACATCTTAATATTGGACCAATTTTCTTCAAATCAAAAGGAGGATAACCTCTAGAAATTTGCCTTTAAATTGGTATAGATATTATATTGCTAGCTTCAATAAAACAATCACAAAAATTATTTTAAACAGAGTTCCAGCAAGATTGTGGATCACAACAGGTGTTCGTATTCTTCAAATATTTTTTAAAAAGTCTGACTAGTTATTGCAATAAATATGATATAATTAATATACTATAACACAATAAAATGATATAGAGTTAGGGATATTTAAATACGGACTTCTTTATTATGTGGATTTAATTTTGTCAAAGATCAAAGTTGTGATTTTTATGTCTCATGCAACAGCAACAGCCAGGGTCATATTATGACAGGTACTCTGCATTGTCATTTGGGGGAGTCATACCTACACAGAGGTGACAGCCTATCATTAGATGTCAAACCTGCTAACCCACAAGGACATTCTATTTTGTCAAGCATAAGTAATCATATCTGAAGCACTAAACTATTGCCACTAAAGGTAGCACAAGTGATAAAGCCTGCCTTTCTTATCAGTTAATCACACATATTTAGTGTTTGATGTCATTTTTATTGTATTAAATTTCATACACAAGTCACAGAGAAGAATGTTGTTTATTATTATTTGCTGTGCATAGTAATTTTTAAAACAATTATCTAAATATTGGACCAATTTTCCTCAAATCAAAAGGAACATAACCTCTAGAAATTTGCCTTTAAATTGGTATAGATATTGTATTGCTAGCTTCAATAAAACAATCACAAAAATTATTTTAAACAGAGTTCCAGCAAGATTGTGGATCACAACAGGTGTTCGTGTTCTTCAGATATTTTTAAAAAGTCACACCAGTTAATGTAATAAATATGATGTAATTAATATACTATAACACAATAAAATGATATAGAGTTGGGGATATTTAAATACGGACTTCTTTATTATGTGAATTTAATTTTGTCAAAGGTTAAAGTTGTAATTTTTATGTCTCATGCAACAGCCAGGGTCATTTTATGATAGGTACTCTGCATTGTATTTTGCATTTCCTGTTCATTGCTGTACATACTAACTTTTAAAAGTAGTATCTTGGCCAATATATTGTCAATCTTTTTCAAATCAAGGGAATATAACTTAGGGTACCAATCTAAAATGCTTGTTAAGATTTCAATTTTATTTCGATTTTTATGATCAGGTTGCATACCCACTTCTCGGGGAGTCGTTTTCGTTGAAAAATATTATTCAGGGTACCAGTCTGAAAAGCTTGTGCAAGCACACCATCCACGCATGCGCATTCCTCTATATTTCGAGATCTATCACTTCAAAACTTCAAATATTGCCAGAAGACGTAAGAAAAGGGTTAAATATGAAAGAAATAATAAAATAAATATAAAATATGTCGCTTATTGATGTGTAAGAAGAAATATTTCGGAAAATGTCGAAATCTGCATATTTAGTTAAAATCTTCTAATATCGCCCATGGCTGAATCGATCAGTGACACAAAACCCCCTCAAAGAACTGCCGTGTCTGCGCATATTTGCTCATTAATATTAATGAGGTAGGTACTGATGGTTGTCATCTTAAAGCAGCATATATATATATATATATATAGATAGCCTCGAATATCTACTGCAAATCGTCCAATATTGACCGCGTATATTCCAGATACCCAGTACTAGTATATTATAAATTTCAAAGAAGTACTGGTTTAAGATTAAATACCAGTGAATTTCCTGTCCACGGAACTGCCTCATTAGTATTAATAACGAAATATGAGGTCCAGAATTTCTGGAATAAATAGAAAAAAAGGCTGGTTTATGATTAACGCAGTGGTTAAATCACGGGACATCCCGATATGTAAATTACTGGCTAAATGTCGGGAAATAATTTCATTGGTTGATTTTTTATGTTTTCTGGGAAATCTGTGACCTCATATCTTCTTATGAATATTAATGAGTTGGTGCTACTGCCGTGAGTTCTCGAGTTTAATCTTCATATTGACGCTTCCATTTATAAAATATTGTTGGAAAATCCCAGGAAATATATGACCTCATATCTTCTCATGAATATTAATAGGTTGGTGCAAGTGCCGTGAGTTCTCGAGTTTAAAGTATTTGATCTTCTTAGAGGCTTTCATTTTGTAAAAGATTGTTACAAGGCTTCCCGTGATATAAAGCACTTCCATGTTCTCACACTATTTAGCACTTCCCGACATATAGCCAATATGTTACATATCGGGACGTCCCGGGACATAACCTTGCCGTATGATTAAATGCCAGTGAACTTCCAGTGCACAGACCTGCCTCATTAATATTAATGAGGAAATATGGCCTAATCGAATTTCTTGGATGGGGGTTTACTACTGTACTATAAGTTCACGCCAAGAATTTTGTTTATCATAATCCAGCAGTATATCATAGATTTTAAAGCAAAGCTTTCTGTTATAAAATATTGTCAGGAAACCCCTCAAAGAACTGCCGTGACCTTATATTTGCTCATTAATATTAATTAGGCAGGTACTGGTACTTTTCCTCTTAAAGCAGCATATCAATTTATAAAATATTATTAACCACGAATCTATAATATATTTACCGCGAATCTTCCAAATATTTACTGCAAATCTTCCTGACCGTGTATATTCCAGATACCCAGTACTAGTATATTATAAATTTCAAAGAAAAACTGGTTTAAGATTAAATATCAGTGAACTTCCTGTCCACAGACTTGCCTCATTAATATTAATGATGAAATATGAAGTCCAGAATTTCTTGGATAAATATAAAAAAAGGGCTGGTTTATGATTAAATACCAGTGAACTTCCTGTCCACGGACCTGCCTCATTAATATTAATGAGGAAATATGACCTGATCAAATTTCTTGGACGAGGGTTTAGTACTGTGCTGTAAGTTCACGTCAAGAGTTTTGTTTATCGGTATACAGAAGTATTTTATAAATTTCAAAGAAAAGCTGGTTTAAGATTAAATACCAGTACACTTCCTGTCCACGGACCTGCCTCATTAACATTAATAAGGAAATATGAGATCACAGACTTTCTCGAATAAATAGAAAAAAGGCTGGTTTATGATTAAATACCAGTGAACTTCCAGTGCACGGACCTGCCTCATTAATATTAATGAGGAAATATGACCTAATCGAATTTCTTGGATGGGGGTTTACTGCTCTACTGTAAGTTCATGCCAAGAGTTTTGCTTATCATAATCCAGCAGTATTTCATAGATTTTAAAGAAAAGCTGGTTTAAGATTAAATACCAGTGCGCTTCCTGTCCACGGGCCTGCCTCATTAATATTAAAGAGGAAATATGAGGTCACAGAATTTCTTGGATAAATAAATAAAAGGCTGAATTACGATTAAATACCAGCGAACTTCCTGGCCATGGACCTGCCTCATTAATATTAATAAGGAAATATAACTTAGTCGAATTTCGTGGATCGGGATTTACTACTGTACTGTAACTTCATGCCAAGAGTTTTGTTTATCAGTATCCATATGCTTTTACATTCAAAACAGTTTCAACATTGGTCCACTGTTGGAAATACACTGGTTAAAATTCTTATTTATTTATAATAAAAATATTTTCTAAAATGGTTAAAAAGTGAGTTAAAAATTGTGGGCTCACTGAAATCACTGAAAATATATAATGATGATTAAATTTTGACTAAGTTTCCCAAAATCCCTTATTACTGCTCACTGACATCTTGAACAAAAATCCACTGTTGTCTGAAGATTGCTTGGAAAGCCACCATTGGTCCAACCGTAGGAAAATGGTGAACATGCAACCAGTAGCTGCCAGTAATTGCTATGTTATAGCTGACCCAAAAGTAGCTGAATAACATACTATACAACATTTTCTAAATGTAATAGTTTTCAAGTTACAAGTGAACCACTATGTCCTTGGGCCTTGAAAGCCATTCAATTTGGAAAATTTTATTTAAATGTAGTATTCGCTAACTTATGGGTCAGCTATGACATAATGAAATTGCAGACCTTATCTGATATTCTCTAAATATGTTATCCCCCTACCTTTGGGTCAGCTATAACACAGAGAAATTGTACACCTGTAGTTCATTGCATAGCTGAGCAATAGCTACTTTCAGGTTCTTACTGTTGACTAAATTAGTGGTTCACTTGAAAACTCTTTCATTTACAGTATTTCTTTAAATATGCTATGCATCTACTTTTGTGTGAGCTATATCGTATTAAAATTGCAGCCCTATAACCAATTGCTTAGCTGAGCAAAAGCTACTTTGACCTGTGCCTCATTGCATCACTGAGTAATAGCTACTTTGATAAACCTGTCGAGTAAATCAGTTATAACTTGAAAACTATTACATTTAGAATATTTGGTTTAAGTAAGTTATTCACCTACTTTTGAGTAAGCTACAACATAGAAAAATACCAAATCTGTAGCTTATTTCATAGCTGAGCAATAGCTATTTTGAGGTTCTCATTATTGAGTAAATCAGTTGTAACTTGAAATTTATTGGTTTACAGTATTTTGTTTAAATATGTTGTACACCTACTTTTGGGTCAACTATAACATACTGAAGTTACAGACCTATAGCTCATGGCATAGGTGAGCAATTGCTACTTTCGGGCTGTCGGGGTATTGTTTTCACCCATGGTGTCCAGATGGGAGGGCGGCCGGGGGGAGAAAGTTTGTCTGGGCTGTATCTCAGAAAGGTGTAGAAAGTTGATACTTGGTAGGGACACTTGAAGGTGTGCAACATCATGGCCTGACCTTCCTTTGACCTTGCCATAGTGACCTTGAGTTTCGAAATATTGTCCGGGTTATATCTTGGAAAGCGTAAGGTGTAGGAAGTTGATACTTGGTTGGGACATTGGTTAGGGGGTGTAGGTGTGCAACATCATGGTGTGATCTTAATTGACCTTGCTGTAGTGACCTTGACCTATAAAATCTTGTCCGGACTATATCTCGGAAACTGTAAGGTTTAGGAAGGTCATACTTGGTAGGGACATTGGTTCGGGTGTGTGGGAATGCAACGTCATGGTCTGACCTTGATTTGACCTGTCTGTAGTGACCTTGACCTATAAAATCTTGTCCGGGCTATATCTAAGAATCCGTAAGATGTAGGAAGTTCATACTTGGTAGGGACATTGGTTTTATGCACAACCACTCTCTGTACACCTTTCACACATTAAACACACATTAAGCCATTCTACTCTGCCAAACCCTAGATATGTGACCGATTCATTCGGTCACCGATTGCTTGTTAGTATTTCCTGTTCTTCCTCGTTGGTTTCAGAACTGTCATTCCCCTCTAGGTCTCATAATACGCTCATTCAAGCTTGTACTAAGACCTATGTATATGGTAAAACAAAAGGATGGCTAGGATGGTATCCCTATAGACGGTTAGCTTAACCGGTACCGGATCCACCCTTTATTGGTGTCTGTAGTTCTTACGAATCCCCTTATTGGCTACCCTCCATCCACTGGGTAGTTATTCTGCATCTGTCCACTAGGTAAGATGTATTAACGCAAAAAAATGACAAATTTGCTTCTATTTCCTTAACCATGCGAGATAGAGCGATTTCGTCGAAATTTTCGACCCACAGGGTATCTAAGCAATGTACTTTTGGCAATTTAAAAAAAAACTTTTACTCTCCCCAAAATGGCGGCCATTTTGAATTTTCGAAACTTTTGCCAAAAATGGAAAAACACAAATTTGCTTCTATCTCCTTAACCGTGCAAGATAGAGCAATTTCGTCAAAATTTTCAACCCACAGGGTATCTAAGAAATGTACTATTGGCAATTTTCAAAAAATTTTGCTCTCCCCAAAAATGGCGGCCATTTTGAATTTCCGAATATTTGCCAAAAATGGAAAAACACAAATTTGCTTCTATCTTCTTAACCGTGCGAGATATAGCGATTTCGTCGAAATTTTCGACCCACAGGGTATCTAACAAATGTTTTATTGCCAATTTTAAAAAGATTTTACTCTCCCCAAAAATGGCGGCCATTTTGAATTTTCGAATTTTTGCCACAAATGGAAAAACACAAATTTGCTTCTATCTCCTTAACTGTGCGAGATACAGCGATTTCTTCGAAATTTTCGACCCGCAGGGTATCTAGTCAACATACTCTTGAAAATTTTAAAAAGATTTTCATCTCACCAAAAATGGCGGCCATTTGGAATTTTCGAATTTTTGCCAAAAATGGAAAAACACAAATTTGCTAATATCTCCATAACCGTGCGAGATAGAGTGATTTCATCGAAATTTTCGACCCCCAGGGTATCTGACAGATGTACTATTGACAATTTTCAAAAAATTTTGCTCTCCCCAAAAATGGCGGCCATTTTGAATTTCCGAATATTTGCCAAAAATGGAAAACACAAATTTGGTTCTATCTCCTTAACCGTGCGAGATAGAGCGATTTCGTCGAAATTTTCGACCCACAGGGTATCTAACAAATGTTTCATTGCCAATTTTCAAAAAATTTTACTCTCCCCAAAAATGGCGGCTATTTTGAATTTTATAACTTTTGCCAAAAACGGAAAAACACAGATTTGCTTCTATCTCCTTAACTGTGCGAGATACAGCAACTTCATCGAAATTTTTGACCCACAGGGTATCTAGTCAACATACTCTTGACAATTTTAAAAAGATTTTCATCTCACCAAAAATGGCGGCCATTTTGAATTTTCAAATTTTTGCCAAAAATGGAAAAACACAAATTTGCTTCTATCTCCATAACCGTGCGAGATAGAGTGATTTCATTGAAATTTTTGACCCACAGGGTATCTGAACAATGTGCTCTTGCCAATTTTCAAAAAATTTTCCTCTTCCCACATATGGTGGTCATTTTGAATTTTCGAATTTTTGTCAAAAATCGGAAAAAAAAAAAATTTCCTTCTATCTCCTTAACCGTGCGAGATAGAGCAATTTCGTCGAAATTTTCGACCCAACCAATGCAAAAAGGCATGAAGCTGAAATAATTTACATGTATACTAATAAATATTTAAGCATCATTGATATATTTTACAAATGAAACAGGGTCTTATAAGACTACTGTACAATTTTGGCAAAAGGTTCATGGGGTGGACATTACACATGATAATGTGTATTCTTCTATGCTATCCTGTTTCTATTCATATGTCACAGCTACTATCAACAGGGCGTCCTATTTCTAGTTTTATTGCGCTACAATAGCTTACCATGTGGGACTGGATGCTGTTCTCGGATGGCCGCAAGGCATCAGGCCAATGTGTAAGAAAAATAGACATTTATAGTTGGCCATAGCCTCCAGTTGTCGTCTCGTGGTAATCTTTGACCTCTCGTCCTACTTTCTCGTTGGCCGCATGGATATGTAGCGTCTGTCGTTCACACAGATATTTTCATCTATTTCTCAGCACATACGTATTGTTGGATGTTGATTTTTTGTCATTTCATTTAATATATCATAGATTATTCTGTGAAATTTCCATCTTGACAGGATTAGTATTTTTCTTTATATTTGTGTGTTTTGAGTTTTCCTCGGTTCAAGCTTTTTAGTATGTCTTTTATTGCGTTTAAAATATCTTCCCACCAAACGAATAAAGACAAACCGAGATCTAGCAAGTGTAGGCACTTTTGTTTCCCATTTGACACACATAATTACTGCCCTACTTGTAGGGAATCTGGCAAGGGTGATGACCCCTGTGTCACTTTTGAAAATCTGTGTCAAATATATAGTTCTTTTACTGAAGAACAAATGTTAAAGATCTCACAAAGAAAATGATATATTAAAAAACAAAAGTGCCTCACTGTTACTTCAAAAGACGATGAATTAGATCTACTAGGGGATGACGTGGATTCATTTTCTGGTTCCAATAGAGACCTTGAGAGTGCTGCTGATAATTTATTTACATCACCCCCGCGTCCTCAGCCCCTACCCTTCAGTTCATTGTCCCTCAAAACGCCAGCAAAGACTGTCCCACCCACCCCCGGTACTGCCTTACAGCAGAAAATAGAATCAAATTTAGAAAAATCCCTGAGTAACACACTTAACATCCATTTACAGCAGCAAATGGGTTCTTTCCAGGCATCTCTGTTAGAAGCTTTCCAGTCACCCCGAAAGGAATTGACAACTAAAAATCAGGCAGAGGTGGATCAGAGCTCGGCTTCAGCTTCTAAGCCTGACGCTCTACTAGTGCTGTAAATCTGGACCTACCCCCTCCGAGACGTAGAACTACCTCTCATACAGAGGAAGTGGATGTGGACTATGGTCCAGCACTTCCTCCACGTCTCGGATCTGATCTTCAAAATGCATCAGATCAGAATTCTAATGCATCCCAGGAGCCTTCTAAAAAGGTCTCGGATAGACCTAAAAAACACTCTCACTCTCACAGTAGGCATGAGGTTGAACCAAGGTCTGCCTCGGATCAATACAATGATGAATCCGATGAACCTCGGATGTCATCTGCTAAACCCCAAAAAGCATGCTGATAAGAGTAGACATAAGGTCAGGTCCAGGTACGTGTCATCTTCCTCAGAGGAGGATCGGTCCTCTGCAACCAGACACAGGTCTTCAAAGCCCTCTGGGGCTCTTTCTGACCAAGACCAACCTCAACATGATCCAGACCCCCCTTATTATAGGGAAGTAGCTCTGTCTGACGTTCCCTCGCAGTATGCTGAAGAGGTGGACACCTTCAGGCGCATTTCTTTCCCAAAATCTGTTTTTATTGCGTTAATACATCCTATCCAATGGACAATTGCTTTACCGGTCGGTGCGACCGGTCCCGCCAAACGCCAGAAAAAGACGTCCTGTATATACTTCCAGCAGGACCGGTCACAGAGTGTGCATTCGCTAGGTGTCGCCTCGTACTTCCTTCCTGTCTAGACAGCGTGATGTCATAACATCTTTTTGTTTTTGTGCGAGTGTGCAGACGTGTTTTCCACAGAGAGACGTTTTTGAAGTTTATCAACAAATTTAACCATTTTATGAATGTATTTCTACTTAATTCTACCAGTTTTATCATCATTATGTCGTCTCCTGGACAGAAACGAGGTTCTTGTGGGCACGTTATGGCTCTGTTCGACAACCACAAGAAATGTGCCAGATGTCGTGAGAAGGGGGTGGGAGACGATCCCTGTGTTAAGAAACTTGATTGCCAGATATGTAAGGCGTTTACGCCTGCTCAAGTACAACAACTGGCCACCCCGACCTACAGGTCCAGGAAAGAACGTGGAGAGCAGAAGAAATCTGAAGTTTCCAGTGACACGACCCCCACTCTCGTGGACCCTTCAGAGGTCACTCTGTTGGGACGGGTTAGCACTGACAAGCCGTCTTCTGTCGAATCTACACCCAAGAAGAAGAAGAAACGTTCTGATAGCTCCCCAAGATCCAGGACACTTTAAGGCGTTGGGAGAGAGCGTTCCGGGAACAGTCGGTGATGTGTAACCAGGCTGCTGGTCAATCAAGGTGTCTGACAAAGATACAGGACTCTGATTACACAGTTGAAATCACTCCGTGTGGATAAAACCAAAGGCAAGACAGCAGAAAGAACGCAGCAGACAGTTGATGAACTTGAATATTTGGTGACCTTCAACCAGTCAGTTTCTCAAGCTATGCAGCGTACGATGCAGGATCTCTCAGAGGGGGTATTCATCAGCATGGCCAACCTCACTCTGGCACGTAGAGACAGCTATTTCGAGTTTATACGTGGTGGAGTAAAGCCAGATACTTTAACTGCCTTACGTACAGCACCGGTCCATCTTCACTCACTGTTTCCAGACAGTTTACTGGTCAAGGCTGAAGATGAAATCTCACGTAGTGAGGAGAGGCGTTCTTCTGGCAGTGCACACAGGAAGCCTGGACGTTTTCACCCATACGCTTCCTCAAGTAGCAGATCAACACATCAACCGGACCGGAAGCCCACTACACCGGCCTGGAAGCAAATTAGAGACTGGCAAATGGGATAGAAAGGTCGTGGCAAAGCCTCAAACTTCACCCAAAAGCCGGCCAAGGGTTCAAAGAAAAGTAAATGACAATTACTGTGTTTTAAATGTAGCCAGAGTGAAGGACTCTGTACATGTATCCGGCAAGAATCAGGATTTGAACCCTTCACCAGTGACCAGCAAGAGTGAGACTGTATTTTTACATGTAAACTCTTTTGTTGCAAATGTTCATTCTGTCACCGGGTTGCCACAAAAGAAAGGCGTAAATTCCAATTATTGTTACAATTATACAGAAATAAAGCATGTGAACGATGTTTCCTGTGTAGGTCACTTGAGTTCTGCAAATACTGTCACAAATGTCCCAACTGTTGCCATAAATCCACCTGTAGGGGCAAGGTTACAGCAATTTTGGGAAGGTGGGAAGCTCTGGGTTCGAGTCCAAAAGTAGTCACAATACTGAGAGAGGGTACACCCTCCCCTTCCGGTTCAGACCCAACCTAACCAGGTCACCAACGGTCATAAGCAACTATGTCAACCCACAAAGACGGTCCCACCTTCTGGAGGCACTGTATCAGGTTACAAACAAAAATGTAGTGGAACCGGTAGCAAACCAAAACTCACTGGGTTTTTACAACCGGCTATTTTTGGTACCCAAACCCAACAACCGGTGGAGACCTATCCTGGACCTGAGCACCTTGAACACCTTCCTAAACACAGAGTCGTTCAAAATGGAGACCCCAGAGACAATTAGGACTAGGACCTCCCTACTGCTAGGGGAGTGGCTCACCTCCATAGACTTCAAGGACGCATACTTCCATATACCAATTCACAGCCAGTCCAGGAAGTACATGCGTTTTCACATCCAGGGTCAGTACTACCAGTTCAAAGCTCTACCCTTTGGCCTGTCCACAGCACCCATGGAGTTCACAGTGGTGGCCAAAGAGGTCAAACTGATGCCTTTATAGAGGGGTATAAGAATCCACCAGTACATAGACGACTGATTGGTGAGAGCCACATCCCACCAAACTTGTCTCCAGCATACTCAGACCTTGGTAGCTCTCTGTCGAGAACAAGGTTGGCTGGTGAACAAGGAGAAGTCAGAACTGGAGCCAAAACCGGTTTTCAACTTTGTAGGTTACCAGTTTGACTTCAGGGAGGGCAAGGTCAGACCCACACCAGAGCATTGGCAGACCTTAACAAACAAGATATTGTCAATTCTGTCCGGTCCGGTGTGCCTGGTCCAGCAGTTCATGTCCCTCATAGGACTTCTAACAGCCACAGAAAAGCAAGTCCATCTAGGTCTACTTCATATGAGACCCATACAGTGTCACTTGAAAAACAACTGGAGGGTACCAGAATCACTAGAAAAGGTGATACCCGTTCCCAGGTCGCTCCACCCCCACTTAAGGCGGTGGCTGGAGGAAAGCAATGTTCTTCCAGGTCAACCATTACACCCACTAAAACATGCTCTGCAGATATTTACAGACGCATCAAAAGAAGGGTGGGGCGCTCACTTAAACAAACGCACTGCAAGGGAAACCTGGTCAGTTCCAGAAAGCAAGTTGCACATAAATCACTTGGAACAAAATGCAGTCTTTCTGGCCTTAAAAGAGTTCCAAGACCTGTTCAAACAACATAGTCCTGGTAGCCACAGACAACACAACAGTGGTTGCCTATATCAACAAAGAAGGGGGATGAAGTCGGGCTCCCTGTGTGCCCTACTGTGGAGAATCCTGTCCTGGTGCACTAGGAAACAGGTAACTAAGGCACGTCACATCCCCGGCCGGCTGAATGTGATACTAGACAAGCTATCCAGTTGGCCAGACCATTCAAACAGAATGGTCCCTTCACCCAGAGGTTTTCCAAGCTATATGCTCCCGGTGGCACCAGCCACAAGTGGACCTGTTTGCCACCAGATTCAACAACAAACTACCACAGTTTGTGTCGCCGGTTCCGGATCCCCAGGCATGGGCAGTGGATGCACTCAGCCTGTCATGGGAAGATCTGGATTCTTATGCCTTCCCACCAGCAGCCATCTTGGGCAAAATGAGGGAGAAGTTGCAGGACTACCCATGCAACAGGATCATTCTGATCGCACTAGGGTGGCCCAACATACCCTGGTTCTGGGATCTAGTAGCAATGTCCAGTCAGATCCCCTTGTGTCTGCCCAACCTGCCCAATCTGGTGCCTCAACCATTCAAACAGACCCTGCACAGGAACCTGTCAAACCTGAACCTACATGCCTGGCTCCTAGAGCCACAGCAATCAAGGAGCAGGGATTCTCTGAGGCAGTGGCAGCACGAATTGAGGCTCCTCAAATAGGATCAACCAGATCCGTCTATGAGGCAAAGTGGCAAAGTGGTGCCTCAGTAATCAGGTGGACTTCAGGGCACCACCTCTAAAAGCCATAGCTGACTTCCTGTTGCACCTGTTTCAGGATAGGAAGTTGCAACCCAATACCATTGATGGGTACAGATCAGCCATTGCTGACAAGTTGGGCAACTCTACCATTAATGTCAGCAAAGATGAGAATCTCACCCATCTCCTGGATAGTTTCCGTAGAGACAGACCCAAGGGCAGGAGGGGTATACCCTCCTGGAACCTTTCCCTGGTCTTGCACCAGCTGACTAAGGCTCCCTCTGAACCTTTAAAAGAGGCCTCACTAAAACACTTGACCTTCAAGACTGTTTTTTCTACTGGCCCTAGGTTCTGGTAAACGCAGGAGTGAGATCCATGCTTGGCTTCATAAGAACATCAGACACCAGTCAGACTGGTCTAAGGTGTCCCCTAAGGTGTCTAAGGTACCCCTCACCCAGCTTTTTATCCAAGAATCAGCTGGCTAAGGAGGGCCCAGATAGTGTGGCTCCAGTGGTCATTCCAGCCCTGGCCCCCACTCTGGATAAGTCACTCAAGGGTGACAGGTCCTTGTGTCCAGTCAGAGCCCTTCGCTATTACTTGGACAGGACCTCAGATCTTAGGCAGAACAAGGAGTTGGTCTTTGTCTCCTTCAAGAAAAGTTTTGATAAAGACATCTCACCCGCCACCATCTCCTCATGGATTAAACAAACTGTGATCCTTTGTTATGAGCTCTCTGACCAGGAGGCCCTCACACTGCATCAGGTCAAAGCCCATGGTGTCAGGGCCTTTGCTGCTTCTGAGGCCTTCCAATCGGGGGTCTCCTTAGAGCAGATTCTGTCAGCCTGCCACTCGAAATCCCATAACACCTTCACACAATTCTATCTGAAGGATGTGGCTTGGGCTGATACAGAGCTTTTTCATTTAGGGCCAGTGGTGGCTGCCCAACAGGTCCACCACCAAGCCCAAAAATGAGGAGATATGTATGTATGTACATAGCTTGTACAATTGTATATAATATCAAAAACAAAAACCAAAAAACTCTGACTTGCATCCTTCGGGAAGTTTATTTCTTATGGGACTGAACTCAACCCTCTCTTCCTATTCTCAGAGCAGGTCTGAGAGAAAAAAGGGGGGGGCGACCTTGGACTTCTTAGCCTACCTCGACCTTGGGGTCATGTGACCCTGGGTCAAAATGGGCCTTCTCAGTTTTGTTCCTTTATGAGTTCATGTATGTCCCTAGCAGCTTACCTGGCTTCCAAGCGGTAGTTATGCAGCAATTGTCCATTGGATAGGATGTATTAATGCAATAAAATTACAAATTAAAAAGTAAATTAAATTTTTATAAGTTAATACCCTATACAATGGACAGGCAAGGCCCACCCATCTGGCCCTGCTATCAGCTTACTAGGGGTCTTAATATATTTAGATAACAAAAAACATGCTATGACGTCACGGTGTCTAGACAGGAAGGAAGTACGAGGCGCCACCTAGCGAATGCACACTCTGTGACCGGTCCTGCCGGTAGTATATACAGGACGTCTTTTTCTGGCATTTGGCGGGACTGGTTGCGCCGACCGGCAATTGTCCATTGGATAGGGTATTAACTTATAAAAATTTAATTTACTTATTAAATTTGCAAATTACTCCTAAACCCCCTGGGGCTTCTATGCGCAAAGTTCCCCTACCAATTCTTAAGAAATTGGAACACCAAGCTAAGCAAAACATTTCCATGCTCAACTTTACTGCTGCCTTTGCCAAGACTTCATCTTCTTGCAATGCATCTCTTGAAAAATGGCAACATAGCCTGAAATCAACCTTCAAGAAGGTTAGGACTCAGATTCAGAAAGGTGCCAATCCTGAGAAAGCAGCAAAGCGTGGATATGAGCAAGCCTCTGAATACCTAGATTTCTGGAATAAGACTGTTCTTATTCAACACAGGGCTCTCACATGCCTCAGTAAATCCTTGGCCCATATACTCCAGAGGGAGCTCTATTCTATGGGTAACACTGGCTTGCTTAGGCGCGAAGCCGAAATGAGCCTTTTACAACCACATTTGGGGGAAACGAGATGCCAAAAACTCAGGAACTCGCCCTTGTGGCACTCCTCCTTGTTCAGGTCTCAACTTGTGAAGGAGGGAGAAGACTTCCTCCTCAAAAAGGTACCTCTAAAGACTCAGGGTTTCGCACCCTATCAGAATAAGCCCTTTCGTGGTCCCCACAACAAGAAAAGAGGCTCCTACAGGAAACTCCCCTATGGGGGCAACTCCTCACAAAGCAGTAACCAATCATTTTCCTCAGGTAGGGGGAAACCAAACTTCAGAGGCTCCAGGGGTCGTTTTCGACCCCACAACAAGGGGCGAGGGCGTGGAAACCCCTCTCCCCAATGACTCCTTAATAGCCTCCCTCAGTCCACCAGTAGGAGGTCGCCTCCGTTCTTTCAGAAGAGACTGGCAAACAAACAAATGTTCATCCAACGTGTTAAACATTATCACCAATGGCTACTTGGCCACTTGTATCCAGTCTCTTCTGTCAAAGAACGCAATCGAAAGGGTGGAAAATGTAAAATCTCTCGGGTTTTACAGTCGCCTGTTTCTAGTACCCAAGCCTCACCAAAGGTGGAGGTCAGTCATAGACCTAAGCAGGCTCAACACTTTTCTACACATAGAAATGTTTAAAATGGAAACTCCAGAGTCCATCAGGACTTCCCTGATTCCAGGGGAATGGGTATTGTCAATAGACCTGTTGGACGCTTACCTTCACATCCCCATCCATCCAAACTCAAGGAAATACTCAGTTCACCTCTCTCCCTTTCAGACTAGCCACAGTTCCCCAGGTCTTTACAATGATTGTAAAGGAGGTGAAGCTATTGGCCCTTTCCATAGGACTCAGACTTCACCTGGACGACTGGCTGATCAGGTCCCGGTCTCAGGAAGAAGCCAGTGTTTGCTCTTGTCAAAAATGAATGCAAGACAGACTGTCTCCCTTCAATTGAAAAGGCGAGACAACTGTGAAAAAATGTGAGACATGTTTTGTGTCAATATATTTTGAAATATTTAGTTGCAATTTGGGACTGCATAAAATCTTCTTTATTTAAATAATAAGAAATAGATGCTAAACTAAAAGTTCAAATAAACTATTTAATGCCGTTTTTATTTGTTATTTTTTTTAAAATTTCACTTCTAAACCACAACTTAATGGCTGGGTGCTACAGGGTTTTTTTTATTATTTTTTTTTTATTTTACTGTTATCTGCATTCATCAAATAAATAAATAAATTGCTTTTCTTCTGTTTTCTTTGAAGAAATATATATATTTTGTCTCTTTCGATAATAGACGAATTTCTTTGGTCAGTAGTTGTTTCGACTGTTTCGCCTGTGACACAATATGCAGAAGACGAGTTAAAAATTAGACATTTTAAAAGCACGGAAATCTCATGAGAATACCCGAATTCTCGCGTGAATTACTGTTAGCTGGATGTATCAAACAAAATAAACTCACTTTCATGTCTTTCTCACCTATTTCTATGAGGAAATATGTACGTCGTCGCTTCCGATAATAGACAAACTTCTTTGGTCAGTAGTTGTTTCGACTGTTTCGCCTGTGACACAAAAACAGAAGACGAGTTTAAAAAGTGACAAAAAGCACGGAAATCTCGCAAGAATACCCGAATTCTGGCGTGAATTACTGTTAGCTGGATATATAAAATAAAATAAACTGCCCTTCCTGCTTTTCGCACCCATTTCTATGAGGAAATATGTACGTCGTCGCTTCCGATAACAGATGAATTTCTTCAGTCAGTTTTGAGTGTTTCGGCTGGTAGCGACAGCACAGATGCGTTGGTGAGTTGGGTTTGCGACAACTCGCCCCAGAGTGTGTACAAAATCGCGAAATCGCGCTCGAGAGCGAACACTGAGAAGCCCAAGTGAACACTCAGGCAGTGGTAGACCTAACCCAGTCCAAGATGTTTGTCGCTAATTGGGTTGCTTGCCTTCACATGAGGCCCCTTTCAGTTTCACCTCAAGGAGTACTGGAGATATCCTCAGTTGCTGGACAGCCTCCTTCCTTGGACAGAAACCATTTAAGCACACCTAGACTCGTGGCAAAATCCCTCAAACATGATGAGAGGTGCAGACCTTCATCCCAAAGACCACAGTATCCAACTCTTTACAGATGCCTCAAACGAAGGTTGGGGCACTCAAAGGGTCTGTGGTCAGACCGGGAAAAACAGTGGTAGCCTACATAAACAAACAAGGAACTCACTCAGCAGAGATGTGCGCTCTCCTGTGGAAGATCATGACATGGTGACATCACTTTCACATAACATTTGGATCGAACCAAAGACCTGAGAGGGTCTCGATCTCTCCTTTTCATCTCCTTCAAGAAAGGATATACCTTAGACATCAGACCCGCTACTCTCTCTTCTTGGTTGAAACAAACCATTCTACTTTGTTGTAAACAAGCAGACCAACAAGCCTTGGACCTGGTCCAAGTTAAAGCGCATGACATTAGGGCCTTCGCAGCCTCTAAGGCCTTTTACAGTGGGGTATCAGTGGACCAAATCATGCAAGCCTGTCACTGGAAAGTTCACAACACATTTACAAATGGGGGGGGGGGGGGGGCACGTCCGCTACAACCAAGTCTTCAGGAGTCTAATCCCAGGGTCTAGGTATAGGTTGCCTCTCTAGATGTTACGGGTAAGGTCTCTTGTTATCATCAGTATATATTGTGTATTATGTATTAAGGACTTAATCAAGGTTGTCATTAATCTCATATTAGGTGACAAAATTATAAGAATTCCAAGCCTAGGGCTGGTTTCTACCGTGGATTGGCCCTAGGGCCTTACTCTATGTAAGTGAGCACGGCTGCACTTCTATCCTATATCCAAACATCCAGACAGTTTTTAGCACTGTCACTCATTCAATTTAGGTTTTGGCTGTTTACAGGCCCGGTCTTTGGGATTGGGGCACTGTAAACGGGACTCAGGCTGGTATTTCTAAACATTCATTCTAATCTATTACTTCAAATCTAAGAAAAAAATTGACCTATATTCCAGTCTTAGCTGTAATCCCGCCACCGGGCGGTTGGATTCCGCATTCAGTCCCACATGGTAAGCTATTGTAGTGCAATAAAATTGAAAAAATTTGATTACTTAAATGTAGCTTTTATAAGCTACAAGCTTATGAGGTTTTTTGTGTCAGCAGTAATTATGCTGCATTGCATAAAGGGATTGTGTCGTCATTTCATTTGGTGGTGTCGTTGGCGTCTGTCGTCACGCTTTTTATTATGGCGTCCGGCGTCACGCATTGTTTCCGCTCATTTAAAGGAAAAGTATTAGAGCTATTGTCACCAAATTTGGTATGCAGGCTTATTGGGTCAGTAGCTTGCTTGGGATTGCTTTTGGCTGTTGTACCTCTTTTGCTTACTGAGTAATACTTAAGTACAGCTATTTTCAGTACCCATTGGTTTCCGTGCATTTAAGCCCAAATAATTAAAGATATTTTACTACAATTTTGAATACAAGATTGTTATGTCCATAGCTCGCTTGGTATTGCATTTGGGACTGATAGCTTTGTCAGTACATAAGTAATAGCCATTTAGGTACTTCATTGTGTATTTTCAGTACTACTTTTGAGTAATTTGCTAATATCTCAGAAACCGTAAGAGATAGAGCGATTTCGACAGAACTTTTGACCCACAGGGTAGTAGAAAAGTATTGTAAACAAAATTTTAAAAAAATTTCAATTTTCGCCACTTTTGGCGGCCATCTTAATTTTTTGCGAAAAATGAAAGAATCTTAATATCTCGGAAACCGTAAGAGATAGAGCGATTTCGACACAATTTTTGACTCACAGGGTAGTAGAAAAGTATTCTGTACAAAATTAAAAAATTTCAATTTTCGCCACTTTTGGCGGCCATCTTGAATTTTTGCGAAAAACGAAAAAATCTTAATATCTCAGAAACCGTAAGAGATAGAGCGATTTGGACAGAATTTTTGACCCGTAGGGTAGTAGGAAAGTATTCTATACAAAATTAAAAAGTTTCAATTTTCGCCACTTTTGGCGGCCATCTTGAATTTTTGCGAAAAGCGAAAAAATCTTAATATCTCAGAAACCGTAAGAGATAGGAGCGATTTGGACAGAATTTTTGACCCGTAGGGTAGTAGGAAAGTATTATGTCCACCCCACTGGGGAGTGGACATATTATTTTTGCTTTTTCCGCCGTCCCACTTGGTTTCCAGACATTTTAGGCAACAGTTCTTATCCTATCTTTACCAAATTTGGCATGCAGGTTTATTGGGTTAATAGCTTGTATGGGATTGCTTTTGGTGATAATAGCTCTATAGCTAACTGAGTAATAGCTACTTTGCTACTTTTGAGTAGCCCTTTGGTTTCCAGACATTTTAAGGAATGCTATTAAGCCTAGCTTTCTGAAATTTGGTATGGAGGTTCATTGGGTTAATAGCTTGTATGGGATTGCTTTTGGGGGGAATTGCTTCATAGATGAGTGAGTAATTAATTAAATAAATGAGTAATTGGCTATTTTGAATACTGAAAAAGGCAAATGTGCTCATATCTCCTAAACCTATCTCCTATCTCCGAAATTTTGGATCCACAGGGTATCTAAGGAATGTACTCTTTGTAATTTTCCAAAAATTTTCCCCTCCCCAAAAATGGCGGCCATTTTGAATTTTCGAATTTTTGCCAAAAATGGCAAAACACAAATTTGCTTCTATCTCCTTAACCTTGCGAGATAGAGCGATTTCGTCGAAATTTTCAACCCACAGGTATTTGAGCATTGTATTCTTGGCAATTTTAAAAAAAATTTCCCCTCCCCTAAAATGGCGGCCATTTTGAATTTTCAAATTTTTGCCAAAAATGGCAAAACACAAATTTGCTTCTATCTCCTTAACCGTGTGAGATAGAGCGATTTCGTCGAAATTTTCAATCCACAGGGTATCTAAGAAATGTACTCTTGGCAATTTTCAAAAAATTTTCCTTTTCCCAAAAATGGCGGCCATTTTGAATTTTCAAATTTTTGCCAAAAATAGAAAAACAGGAATTTGCTTCTATCTTCTTAACCATGCAAGATAGAGTGATTTCGTCAAAATTTTCAACCCAACCAATGCAAAAAGGCATGAAGCTGAAATAATTTACATCTATACTAATAAATATTTAAGCATCATTGATATATTTTACAAATGAAACAGGGTCTTGTAAGACTACTGTACAATTTGGGCAAGGTTCATGGGGTGGACATTACACATGATAATATGTGTTCTTCTATGCTATCCTGTTTCTATTCGCATCCACTATCAACAGGGCGTCCTATTTCTAGTTCTGGACAGTATCTCAAAAATGGCTTGTCAGATTTAATTCAAATTTGGCATCTGGATGTAACTAATCCTCAGGGTGTGTTGTATAGTTTGCTGACCGTAAACTCCCACTAGTAAGATACTTATATTGAGTTTAAGTTTTTTTTTGTTTCTGGACAGTATCTCAAAAATGGCTTGATGGATTCAATTCAGATTTGCCATTTGGTTGTAAGTGGTTTTCAAGGTGTGTCCTATTTTAAGGTGACCATAAACTCCCATGTATCAAAGAATTATGTTGAGTTTAAGTTTTTTTTTTTTTTTTTTTTTAATAGAGTATACTGAAGATAACTTTAGAAATTTCATTCAAATTTTGCATGTATATGTAACTGGCCATAGATAAGTGTCATACAATAAGGTGACCTTAAACTCCCAGTAATAACAGAATTATAATCACTTAAAGTTTGGCAATTTTTGAACAGTATTTCAAATACTGTGCAATTCTAGGCATGTTTCAGTTGTGGATGTAACAAACCTTGAACAGAGCCTTCAGGGAAAGATTAGATTAAACTCCTTACCTTAAAGTATAATTGACTTTAAGGTTGGGACAATTGTTTTGGTGTTTGGAAGATATTTGATGTGCTAACATTTTTTTCATCGATATTCATCATGTACATATATTCAGACAGAAAGAAAAAGATCTCTTTTGTATTGATTTACCAGTAGTTTAAATTTGGTATGTTAATGGGTCTAGTCCTGAGGGTGTGCCCTATTTTAAGATTACCTTAAACTTCCATGTGTAAACTGAGCTCAACTATAAACTATGATTCCACAAAGTATACCTTTTATGGTATGACATATTTGATCTTTATTTTGCAGGTACATGTAACTGATGTTACAGAAATGCCCTAAGACTACATTGAGGTGACCTTTAACTCTCAGTAATGGAATAATTATAATTACTTTTCTTGTAAAATTTTGGATAATATCTTAAATTATGTGCTTTTATGAGTAACCTTGAACAGAGTCTACATGGTTAACATGACCTTAAACTCTTGCATTGACTTACATTCAGTTTAAGGTTAGGACAAATTTTTATATTTTGGCAATATTAAAGTGGTAGTTGAGACTTTTCATTTAAATGAAACATGTACACGTATCTAGACCAAAACAGGATCTTTATTGTAATGTTACCATAAAAACCTGTTCATCAAAGAAATGATTTTAAGGTTACAATTTATTTTAATTGTTATATCCATCCTGCTGGACATGGATATTATTTTGCTTTTCCCTTTGAATCACCCTTCATTGCTGCTCATTTACAGGTAGATGTTTACGTGTCTCAGATGAAATTGGTATGAAGGTTTCATGGCATGAGAATTTATGTGTAATTGCTTTCTTGGCAATATCTGGCAACAAGTATTGTCGTGGCAACACTTTTTCATGTTTCTTGGGCTTAAAAATATTTTTTGGGGTTCTTTGCATTCCAAACCCCTGCATGTGTTGGAGCTGATTAGCTTTTCAGCAATATCTGGCAGCAAGTGTTACCATGGCAACACTTTTTTCTGTTTCTAGGTTGTGGACATAAAAAGTTCTGAAGAAGACCTGTATGGTAAAGTGACCTAACACTCCACAATATTAAACAATGATCTTGCTCGCTTGCTGTCCCACAAATATATAATGGTGGACAAATATAAGTCCTTCTTTCCTCCATGAAGAGAGGAGGTAAACAGATATACGTCCTTCTTTCCTCCATGAAGAGAGGAGGCAGACAAGACAGGACCCATCTTTCACAATGCGTTAACTTGTATGGTCATATGACTAGCAGTTTAACAGTAGATTACCAAAATGATATTTTATTGAATTTTTTTCTGACATCTATTGAAATCTTGATAAGTGATAACTTTGTGTGTTTGCCTCGCTGTCTGCCAGTCTGCATTTGTCATAACCTGTACATTGGATCTAGGTTATATTTTTCGACAAGCTGGGGCTTCACCATGGCTCAGTCCTTCTGACAAGATGGTCAGGATCTGCAAAAATACTGCCAGTCAGCCAAATATTTTTTGTCTATCTAGCATAATTTTTGTCCTTTCGAATTTCTGCTGAATTCTTGTGATATCCTATCAGTGAAAAAAAAGTTCAATGATGCAGAATCTAATTTAAAAGTTTGGGTGATGTCGATGCTCTGCAATATACTTCATGAATGCTTCTGTACAACAAAACCACTGTTGATATTTAATCTCACTAACAATTGTAGTTTGGCCACAGTAACCTGTAGTCAGGATCATAGGGACTATATTTTATTCTTTTGAGTCTTTTTATACACCAACACATACTGTGAACAGATAGATAAATTCAGCATTCTACATGCCTGGAACAATCTTATGTTGAATATGTTTTTATGCTGTAGGGTGGGTATGATTTTTCCAAAAAAGAAGTTGAAAATCTATCTATAAAGCATACTCACCATCGTTTCTGGCTTTTTCCTGGTCTTTAGCCATGATTATAGATTTCTGCTTGTCTATTATACACCTAGAGTCTGTCTCTAGATGCAAATTAACTGTAATAAACGTACAGTAAGAATTAGAATTATGTTTTTATCACAGACCAAGGCCTCAGAGTTGATACACGAGGTGACCATTCTGCCCACATCTATTGACCGCAAGCACAAAGCCATTTTACAGAAATTGGCTTCCATCATCCATGCCAAAGTGGTCAAATCATTTTCACCAAGTGGTAGGTGACTTCTCATATTTTCCTATCTTTTTGTGTCACCATCTATTCTGGGCAGCACATAAGAATTACTTTGCCCTCTGTTGTCATCATCACATTTCATTTCAGAACAGTATCTGAAAAACGGCTCAACAGATTAAATTCCAATTTTGCAGGTAGATGTACCTGTTCCAAAAGGTCCCTGTTTTAATTTGACCTCAAACTCCCATATACAAAAGAATATTATTAAGTTTAAGTTTTTACCCCACAGCCCATAAGGGTTGTCTGGGTATTGTTTTCACTCAAAGTGTCTGGATGGCCGGGCGGGCGAACCGCAAGGTGTAGGAAGTTGATACTTGATAGGGACATTTGGTTAGGGGGTGTAGGTGTGCAACGTCATGGTGTGATCTTGATTTGACCTTTGACCTTGCCGTAGTGACCTTGAGTTTGAAAATCCTGTCTAGGCTATATCTCGAAAACCATAAGGTGTAGGAAGTTGATACTTGGGACATTGGTTGGGGGTATACGTGTGCAACGTCATGGTGTGACCTTGATTTGACCTTGCCTTAATGACCTTGACCTATAAAATCGTGTTGGGGCTATATCTCGGAAACCGATGGTGGGTGGGTTAACATTTTGTAGGGACATTGGTTGAAGGTTGTAAGTGTGCAACATCATGGTGTGACCTTGATTTGACCTTTCACCTTGCCAAAGTGACCTTGACCGTTAAAATCTTGTCCGGGCTATATCCCGGAAACCGTAAGGCATTAAAAGTTGATACTTGGTAGGGACATTGGTTGGGGGTTGTAAGTGTGCAACGTCATGGTGTAACCTTTGACTAGTGTTGGGACCGTTAGAATTGAACCAAACCGGATATCGAAATGCTTGTAACGGTATTATTGACGATTACCGTTAATAAATTGTAAAGTCTACCTACCTAACAACAGAGCTTCTAAATCGCCTTTCACTTGACAATTACATATTTTCATTGCGTTAATACATCTTACCTACCAGACGATAGCTATAGCCCGGCGCCAGCCGGTCCCGCCAAACGAAAGAAAAGACGTCCTGGGTTTCACCCCCGGCAGGACCGGTACATTACACTCCACTCGCCAGGTGGCCTAGTTCCTGCTTCACTCGCCAGAGGGACGTGACGTCATAGCATCTTTTTCGTTTGGCGCGATATTCAAAGTTTGAATTTTTGGAAACTCTTTTTATTTTGAGTAGTTCTTAATTTATACAGTGTGTTTTGTGTTACGATTTGTCAGTTAGTTGGATAAACTACCATGGCATCTCCAGGACAAAGGAAAGGAGCCTGCGGGCATATCATGGCTAATTTTGACCCTCATTCTCGTTGTGCCAGATGCAGGGATAAAGGGTTGGGCCAAGACCCGTGTGTTTTAAAGTTGCAGTGTGAGTTTTGTGACACTTTAACCCCTGAACAATTGCTCCAGCTTTCAACCCCTACGTACAAACTGCGGAAGGAGAAATCTAAATCCAAAGAAGCCCTTGTGGATCCGTCCACTGTCACTATCGTGTCTCAGGTGGAAGCTCAGGAAGTTGCTTCAACTTCTCCACCCCATGTTGCTGAACAAGATCTCTCTTTACCTCCACCTATGTTCCGCCAAGAGTTAAAAGACTTGGACGAAAAGTGGTCAGTACGTATGGCCCGTCTGGAAGCACTCATTACTTTGGGGCAGCGTCCTTCACCTCAACCTTCCTTCTCACCGGTCAAGGCACCGGTACCGCACCAAGCTCCCGCGGGAGCTCTTTCTCAGGCACCTTTTCTCTTATCATCTGTCCCTTCCGGCCAAGCCGCCCCGGCTTTTGGCCCGGATAGGATAAAACCTAGTGCCACTGTCACTACCAGCTCAATATCTAGGACGTCTCCTCTAGAAGGCCTTTACTCTGAACAGGACCCGGAACCGGTATTCTCTCAACAGAGTTCTTCCGGCCCGGTGGCCTCTGCTTTGCCTCAACCTCCTCCGCAATCCAGCTTGTTCAAGTCAGCTCCGGAGCACTTTGAAGAAGGTGAGGTATCTGACCAAGAAGACGTCACTGACCATCCTGATCAAGAATCTCCAGATTTGGATAAGACATTGAGCGAAGATCAAAATTACAGAGAGACTGTTAGGGGAGTACGTGCTTTCATGGGCTGGTCGCATATCCCAGATCTTGAGTATACTCCAAGTTCCAAGTCAGACAATCCCTGGATTGGCCACCGGGCACAACCTGTAGGCAAGGTCTCTATCGACTTACCACCAGAGGACTGGCTTTGTAAGAAGCTTGAAAATTTAAATCTCGTCCTCATAGAAGGTTACCCGTCCAAGTCTACGGAACCGGGTGGACTTCATGTTGATCAGTATCTCCGCCCCCCCAAATCTCAGGCAAGGTGGTACGGTATTCATCCCGCTGAAAACAAAGACATCACTAGGCCGGGAAAATATGTTACTACTTGGCCCAATGACGCGGCGAAGTTGAACAGTTCCTTTGCCCGAATTGGTAAACCTGCTCTTGCTTCATCCCAACCCGCCTCCCGCCCTATTGCTCAGGATACGCTCCGGAAGTGGGAGAAAGCAGCAAAAGAGACCAGTTATATTTGTAACCAGTCCGCTGGTTTCAATAGGTGCATCACCAAGATACAGGACTCGTTTCAAGAACAGTTACAAATTCTTCAGACAGAGTTGGGAAAAGGAAAATCTTCCACAAAAGCTCAAGGTGCACTTGATGAATTACATTTCCTGTCTGCATTCAACCAAAATGTGAGTTTTGCGGTTGGCAAATCCCTCCAACACCTCTCAGATTTCACTTTTATACAAATGGCTAATTTAACTCTGGTCAGGAGGGATTCTTATCTTGAGCACCTAAAAGCTGGCGTCAAGCCAGATACCTTTTCCTCTCTCAGGAACTGTCCTCTGCAAACCAGGGCTTTGTTTCCGGACGACATTATCCGGAGGGCGGAAGATGAAATAGCAGCATTTGAGTCACATAAGCGTACCAACCAGCCCGGTCCGGGCCGTGGTGGGTTCGCCGGCACTCAGAAAAAGCAACACCGTTACCAGCCATATTCAACATGGAAACAGGACGATTCTGGAAACTCCGGGGCTCCCGGCAAAGAGATGCCTGCATGGAAAACATTTGGCAATCGCGGGAGAGCCCGTGGCAGAGGCAGGGGTGGTCAACCCGGTCGCGGTTCGCGCCCTGCCAGAGATGCTAAGGCGTATAAATGACAATCACTGCAAAGTTCCTCCGGAAGTAACATCCTGTCCGGAGTTTGGTGTTGTAAATGTAACAAAGACAAGTCTTCCTGTTCTTGTGAAAGACTCTGTAAATTGTCACAATGTTGTTCATCATGTACTTTCTGTAAAAAACATCAGGCAGCCACAAAAGAGAGGCATAAGTCCAATCTTAAACTCACAAAATACAATAAAGTATGTGAAAAGTGCTTCTTTTGTAAATCACTGTGTCTTTGCCCCAAGTGTGTCAAATGTCCTCAGTGTTGCAAATGTCCAATCAGTAGGGGGACGCCTACAAAATTTTTGGAAAATATGGGCTCTCAAGGGTGCAAACCCGAAGGTAGTATCCATTTTGAAAAAGGGCTATGTGCTTCCCTTCAAGGTCAGACCTCCCTTAATAAGGGAACCCCTGATAGTAAGCGGCTATGCAAACCCCACCAGAGACTCCCACTTACAAGAAGCAGTGCAAGCTCTGATCAAGAAAAAGGCAGTAGAGAGGGTCAGGGTTCGAACCTCACTAGCCTTTTCAACAGATTGTTCATTGTCCCAAAGCCGAACCAAAAGTGGCGGCCAATTTTGGATCTCAGTACTCTAAATCAGTTTTTATGCGTAAAAACATTCAAAATGGAGACTCCAGAGACAATCCGGACCTCTCTACAACAAGGCGAGTGGGTGTCATCAATAGATTTCAGCGACGCCTACTTCCACATTCCAATCCACTTCACATCCCGAAAATTCCTCAGGTTCCACTTCCAGAACCAGTCGTACCAGTTTCGGGCTCTTCCCTTTGGCCTCTCAACAGCTCCCATGGAGTTCACTGCTGTGGTCAAAGAGGTCAAGTTAATGGCTCAGTCACGGGGTATAAGAATCCACCAGTACCTAGACGACTGGTTGATTCGAGCCCCTACCAAAGAATCTTGCCACCAGGGAACCCAGTCCCTCCTAGCCCTTTGCCAGGAGTTGGGCTGGATGGTAAACATGCAAAAATCAGAACTGGAACCCCAACAAGTCTTCGACTTTGTAGGCTACCAGTACGACCTGCTCAACGGACTGGTCAGACCGACTCAAAACCGTTGGGAAGCCCTTCAACAAAAAATAACAGGGCTATTGCAGAGGAGATCTTGCCAAGTGAGAACTTTCATGTCTCTTATAGGCCTTCTCACTGCGACAGAAAAACAGGTGACCCTAGGCAGACTGCACATGAGACCTATTCAGTGGCACCTCAAGAAGCACTGGAGAGTCCCGGAATCTCTGGAAAAAGAGATCCCAATTCCGAGGTCTCTCCATCAGCACCTGCAGTGGTGGACCCAGGAGTCAAAGGTCCTAAAGGGTCAACCCTTACACCCCCTACAACACGCAATACAAATCTTTACAGACGCCTCAAAAGAAGGCTGGGGTGCTCACTTAGGCGACTTCACAGCAAGCGGGACTTGGTCAGTACCCGAAAGCAAATTACACATAAACTTCTTAGAGCTAAAGGCCGTGTTGTTAGCACTAAAAAGATTCCAACACTTAGTGCAAGGAAAGGTCGTCCTGATTGCCACAGACAACACCACAGTTGTGGCATACATCAACAAGGAGGGAGGTATGAGGTCAGGTTCACTGTGTGCCCTTCTTTGGCGGCTCCTATGTTGGTGCAATCTCAGACAAACAGTACTGAAGGCCAGACATATTCCGGGCCGTCTGAATGTAATTGCAGACAAGTTGTCTCGCCAGGGACAGGTCATTCAGACAGAGTGGTCCCTCCATCAGGAGATCTTCGACACCCTTTGCCGAACTTGGCATTATCCCCAAGTGGACATGTTTGCAACAAGGTACAACTGCAAACTAGTCCGGTTTGTGTCCCCAATTCCAGACCCGAAGGCCTGGTCAGTGGACGCTCTGACGCTGTCCTGGGAAAACCTGGACATGTACCTCTTTCCCCCAGTGTCTCTGATGGGGAAGGTGGTCAACAAGCTGTCAGACCATTGGTATCACAGAGCAATCCTGATTGCTCCGGGATGGCCAAACATGCCTTGGTTTTGGGACCTAGTGGAGCTGTCGGCCATGGTTCCTCTTTGTCTTCCACACCATCCAGATCTAGTGACCCAACCTTTCAACAAGGCACGTCACAGGGATCTGACAAGCTTAAACCTCCATGCCTGGCTCCTAGAGCCCAGACCATCAAGGAGCAAGGGTTTTCTAGCCCAGTGGCGGCAAGAATTGAGGCGCCTCAAAGACGTTCAACCAGAGCAGTCTACGAGGCAAAGTGGGCCCTTTTTGTTAGATGGTGCGAAACAAGTCAGGTGGACTTCAGGAACCCATCTATAAAACAAATAGCAGATTTCCTCCTGCATCTTTTCCAGGAGAAGAATCTCCAGCCCAGCACTATCGATGGTTACAGGTCAGCCATTTCAGACAAACTGGGAAATGCCTCGGTTAATGTTGGCAAGGATGACAATTTGACTAGACTGTTAGACAGTTTTCACAGAGATAGACCCAAAGGGCGCCGGGGGGTTCCTGCTTGGAACCTCTCCCTGGTTTTACACCAGCTTACAAAAGCGCCTTTTGAACCACTCAGAAAGGCTTCTCTGAAGCACCTTACTTTCAAAACTGTTTTTCTCCTAGCCCTGGCTTCGGGAAAACGCAGGAGTGAGATTCATGCTTGGTTAAACAAAAATATCAGACACCAAGCTGATTGGTCCAAAGTTTCCCTCTACCCTTCACCAAGCTTCTTGGCGAAAAATCACTTGGCAAAAGAGGGACCAGAGTGCGTGGCCCCTGTGGTCATCCCGGCCTTAGCCCCCACTCTGGATAAGTCTTTAAAGGAAGACAGATCCCTTTGCCCCGTTCGGGCTCTTCGCTACTACCTGGACAAAACGCAGGACCTAAGAACGGGAAAGGAGTTAGTTTTTGTTTCATTCAAACAAGGTTTTAACAAGGACATCTCTCCTGCCACTATCTCATCCTGGATCAAACAAACAGTGGTGTTGTGTTATGATCTCTCTGACCAAGATTCCTTGACCTTACATCAGGTTAAGGCCCATGATGTTAGGGCCTTTGCGGCCTCCAAAGCCTTTCAAGGTGGCATATCTCTGGACCAGATTCTAGCAGCATGCCACTGGAAGTCCCACAACACCTTTACACAGTTTTACCTTAAGGATGTTGCCTGGGCAGATAGGGAGCTTTTTCACTTGGGTCCTGTGGTGGCTGCCCAGCAGATCCACCACTAGTCCCCTAAGCTTCTTTGTATATAATTTTATATAGTGTACATACTAGTTAGTTTTAGGTATAGGCTCACCTTTAGCCTTGACCTTGGCTCCTCAAAGTCGTTTACTTCAGAATAATCCTCTGGGTATAGGACTTTCCCCACTCTTCCAGGTTAACCGTGGAATTTCTTTGCCTTGAACTCTTACTCTCTTCCTCCCCTCAGAGCAGTCAAAAAGGGGGGGGGGGGGGGGGGGAGCAGGTGGGTCTAGTTACCCTTGAGACTAACATGTCTCCGCAAAAGGGGCTAGAACCTCGCACCTAAGCACAATATAAGAGTTCTCTCTCTAATCCTCAGAAGGCTGCCCTCCTTCCACTGGGTAGTTATTCTAGCTATCGTCTGGTAGGTAAGATGTATTAACGCAATGAAATTGCAAATTTTAATTAGTAAATTAAATTTTTATTAGTTAATACCTTACCTACCAGACGGGAAATTCCCACCCAGCCTTCCCCGCTTTCAGCCTTACAATTCAACCTTAGGGACGAAAAAGATGCTATGACGTCACGTCCCTCTGGCGAGTGAAGCAGGAACTAGGCCACCTGGCGAGTGGAGTGTAATGTACCGGTCCTGCCGGGGGTGAAACCCAGGACGTCTTTTCTTTCGTTTGGCGGGACCGGCTGGCGCCGGGCTATAGCTATCGTCTGGTAGGTAAGGTATTAACTAATAAAAATTTAATTTACTAATTAAAATTTGCAAATTAATAGGAGTAATCCAAAAAATAGCCAAGTTTTACACACTTTCATACATATTTTCTTCATCTTTCATCCCAAATGGGTATTTACAGATACTTAAAACATCATTCACGACATTCAGGAAATGCAGGACAGGTAAAGGTGTGCAAATGGTGCATACTAAGTCATCTGATTGGCTGTTTAAGGTTCCCACAAATTTATTGAACCAAATTCAGTTTACAGCTAACAAACATGAAACAAAACTTAAGTCATGTAATATTTCATTTATTTGTATAAGATATTGAATTGAAGTTAATTACCCCTTTTACTTTTCTTAAGTTGCATTTAAATGGCTTGAAATGTCTTTAAACAAAGTCTTCCAGAATTGTATACTCAGTCAACTTAACTATCATATTTTTGTAACAAATGTTTATTTTATGCAAAATGTCTTATTCACTATTGAATAAAATCTTAAATAAAGACAGTTTATAGTGTTTGAATGATTGTCTTTTGGAATTGAGGCTCAGTAGGTTAGTAGTTTGCATGCAGGAAAACTAACTTATCAACAGTCTCAGGCTTGATCATACTTCTTTTTTGAGAAACTAAGTTCCCTGCAGTACTAAACACACACTCTGAAGGGGTACTCGTGGCTGGGACACATAGGTACTTTCTAACCAAGTTGGAGAGCATAGTCAAACGGGCACAATTTGTTTTCCACCAGTTCAGAGGATTAAAATCGTTTGACCTCAAGATGTCAACTGAAATTGACTCATGGATGTAACGGTCAAATTCTATGGCAGCTGTTTCCCGTTTGGTTCTAGCTGGAGCAATTTCAATACCACAGCATATGATATCATCTAGGTCAAAGTCCCCATCAGTTTTGATTTTCCTGGACTGTGAGGTATAAGGGACATCTGGGTGATCAGACCCTTCCCTCTTGAGGTTGGGCAAAACTGGCAAATTTGGCAATGGAGGATCAGGAATAGGAAGGTTTGGGGTATCTTGAGGTTCGTGCTTAACCTGAACAGGAACTTGAGCGGTAGGAGGAGGGACTCTACACATCTCATCTTTGATGCTCTCAGTGATCACTAGCCTTTCATCATTTGACAGGAAGCCAAGATGTCTAAATCTAGGGTCCAGTAAAGCTGCAGTGTTCAGGAATTTCCTCACTGCTGGATCCTGGTACCTCTCCTGCAAACTGGCATGGAGAGTTGCTTTAACATTGCTACTGAATTTAGAGTCTCCTTCTCTAGGAGCAGTGTGCTTATTCAGCAGCTGGAACATGGTAGGTGCAATTATGGAAACTGTGGCATAAGATTGCCCACTGAGCCTTACAGTGATGTCCTTAAAGGGGCCCAAAATCGCAGCAAGCTCCTCCAGAAGTGATACCTGCTTTGATTCAAGGCTCAAATCCTTGAGTTTCTGTGGCCCTTCCATCAGCACTGCACAAATAGGAACCTGCTGTTCCAAAATCCTGACAATCATATCAAATGTTGAGTTCCATCTAGTTTCCACATCCATCAGGAGTTTGTTTTCAGACATCTTGAGGAGTTTCTGTTTCTTGTTAAGGTTGTGAGAACTGGTGGAGGAAAAATGGAAGTGGCTAACAAATGTCTTGACACTTCCAACTAGAGCAGAAACTTGGTTGATGTTCAGAGCCTTTTTCACAGCCAGATTCAATGTGTGGGCAACACAACCAACAACCAATTTGTCAAGCAAGCCCCAGGCATTTAAAATGTTACAAGCATTGTCGGTTGTACCAATGATATTTTTATCAGATAGACCCCACTCAGAAAAAGAATCAGTCAAAGCTTCAGCCAAATGATCAGCTGTATGAGAGACTGGCAGATGGCGAGTTTGAAGAACTCGAGAAATCATTTCCCAGTTGTCCTCTATGAAATGAACTGTGATAGCCATGAAACTTTGTGTTGCCATAGAGGTCCATCCATCAGTTGTTATGCCAAATGACTGATATTTTGACAACTCTGTCAAAAGACGGCCTTTTGTTTCAGCATAGAGCTGGGGAAAAATGACAGATGTGAAGGTCTTCCTGCAAGGTTTTTGATACCTTGTGTTAAGAGCATGTACAAAGTTGACAAAAGGTGGTCTATCCAAGGTTGACAGTGGTATCAGATCTTTGATTATCCATTCAGAAAGATAACCTGTAATTTCCTTGTGAATCTTGCCATCTTTGCTGAGGGGTGTGACATCAAGTTTTCAGAATGTTGACATAATAGTAGTTTGCTTCTTTGAATCTTGTTTTGTATGCAATGGATTCAGGATCTCAGTATGAAATGCATTTAAGTGAGCATTCATGTTACTAGTATTACATCACTTGTATGCTTTTACTGCATGACAAAGTATACAAACAGTTTTTTATTTGTCCACCACCCCATCTACTTTGTAAACACCAAAATACCTCCAAACTTTGCTTGTATTAGCCCTCTTAGGACCATCAAAATCAAATATTTCCCGTCCTTCACCTTCATTAGAAGAGTTTTTAAGGCCTTCCAAGCTCATTTTAGTCAAAGCCATTTTCTAGTTTTAATTGTTTGTAAATATCAAAAGTTTCTATTTACTTTGAATAGTAATAAAATCTAAGTTCCATGAGTGATAAAATCCACATCATATCCAGTGGTAAAGTCAAACCACTTTTAACTATATGATAACACACAAACAAACACAAAAACATCAGTTTATTTACAAAGCACAACAATAGTATGACACATTGTGACAATCATGACGTTTTTTGCGTTTCTAGGTTACCAGACTAAAAAAATCAATAGACAGTTTAGCGCTTCCCAAATCATTGTTTACGTCACAAATGGATACTTGCTAGGTACTGAATATAAAGTATTTTCACATAATAATGGCAAACTCAGTGTTAAAACATATAAATTAGATGAATATTGTGAGTAGTTTTGTTAATTTGATAATTGTACAACCGATTTCCGGTTTTTAGTGCTTTATACCATTTCAATAGGATATATTTGCAAACGAAGCGGTAAGTTAACGGTTTATCGTTCCGCCCACTACCTTTGACCTTGCCATAGTGACCTTGATGTATAAAATCTTGTCCAGGCTATATCTCAGAAACCGTCAGATGTAGGAAGATGATACTTGGTGGGGGCATTGCTTAGGGTGTGTAGGCGTGCGACGTCATGGTGTGACCGTGATTTGATCTTTGACCTTGCCATAGTGACCTTGATCTATAAAATCTTGTCTGTGGTATATCTCAGAAGCCGTCAGGTGTAGGGTGTTGATACTTGATAGGGACATTGCTTATGGGTTTTAGGTGTGCAGCGTCACAGTATTACCTTGATTTGACCTTTGGTTTTGTAGTGACCTAGACCTATAAAATCTTGTCCGGGGTATATCTCAGAAACCAGAAGGTGTAGGAAGTTTATGCTTGGTAGGGACATTGCTGGGGGGTTGCAACGTCATGTTGTAACCTTGATCCGACCTTACTGTAGTGATCCCGACCTATAAAATCTTGTCTGGACTATGGTTAGGGGTTGTAGGTGTTCAGCATCGTAGTGTGACCTTGATTTGACCTTTGGTCTTGCTGTAGTGACCTTGACCTTAAAATTTTGTCCGGGCTATGTATCTGAAACCGTAAAGTATAGGAAGTTGATACTTGGTAGGGACATTGCTCAGGGGATGTAGGTGTTCAATGTCATGGTGTGACCTTGAATTGATCTTTGACCTTGCCGTAGTAACCTTGACCTATAAAATCTTGTCTGGGTGTATCCGTAGGATGTTGATACTTGGTAGGGACATTGCTTATGGGTTGTAGGTGTGCAGTGTCACAATATGACCTTGATTTGACCTTTTGTCTTGTAGTGACCTAGACCTATAAAATCTTGTCCGGGGTATATCTCAGAAACCATAAGGTGTAGGAAGTTTATGCTTGGTAGGGACATTGGTTGGGGGGGTGTAGGTGTGCAACGTCATGTTGTGACCTTGATTCAACCTTGCTGTAGCGATCTCGATCTATAAAATCTTGTCCGGGCTATGTCTCGGAAACTGTAGGAAGTTGATATCTGGTCAGGACATTGGTTGGTATTGTAGGTGTGCATCGCCACAGTGTGACCTTTGGTCTTGCTCTAGTGACCTTGACCATAAAAATTTTGTCCAGGCTATGTATCTGAAACCGTGAAGTATAGGAAGTTAATACTTGGTAGGGACATTGCTTAGGGATAGTAGGAATGCAATATTATGGTGTGATCTTGATTTGACATTTGACCTTGTCGTAGTGACTATGAGTTTTAAAATCTTGTCTGGGCTATTTCTTGGATTCTGTGAGGTGTAGAAGGTTGACACTTGGTAGGGACACTTGTTAGGGGGTGTAGGTGTGCATCGCGGTGTGACTTTTAACTTTGGCTCTGCCAAAGTGTGTTCACCTGCCATATTTGAGACATCTTTCTCTTATGACAGAGATAACAAGGCCACTCCTCCCTCCTTAGGATCAGTAATAAAGGAGAAGTAAAGGAGATATAAGGCCTTTGTAGTAAGATAACCCCACTTGACATTGAAGAAGGGGTCAAAGGTAAAAGTCGGCAATTAGAAAAGAGTCTCGGTCCATTACTTCCTATAAGTTGTTTTCACGTTTGGAACACCTAGTAGCAATGATAAGGGAGATATAAGGCCTTTTTAATAGGATAATCCGATTTAACATTAAGCGTGATATGGCAGCCATTTTGTTTTAGAAATGAGGCCAAATTACTATCAGGCTAACTTTCTTGGCCATTTATCTTTTGTACAAATTTGATGAACCTAGCTGCAATATTTCAAGTTTTAGAGCATCTTAATGATTTTGAAATAATTGGCTATGGCGGCCACTTTGTTTTTCAAAATAAGGCCAAATTTTTTCTCAGGCAAAACATTTGCAGGCCAGGACTTTTTCTGGTCAGTCTTTACATTCTGAAGCCATAACACCAATAATAAGGGAGAACTAAGGATGTTTTAGTGTGATGACCCCATTTAACCTTGAAGCAGGTGTCAAAGGTCATATTCAATACCTTAAGAAGGTTTATGTAAAACGTGTCGAACAGACGCACATACGGAAGGCGTTTTATAATCTCCCGACCACTTGTGCCGCTGGCAGGAGATAATTATATACATTGCTGAAACTGATACATTATATATTATATGCACTTTTACAGAATTTTGCTATTTCCACTGACAGCTATTCTCCAACTAATAAATTTTACAGCTTCATAATTTTTGTGTCACCAGCATTTATGCTGCATGACATATAGGGATTGCTTCGTCATCCAATTTTGTGGCGTTGTCGTCGTCGTTGGTCTTCGTTACACTTTGTATTCAGGAGAGTATCTCAAAAATGGCTTGTCTTTCTCCATGGGGTATACTGAAAATAAATTTAGAAATTTCATTCAACTTTTGCATGTATATGTAACTGGCCATAGGTAAGTGCCATACAGTAAGGAGACCTTAAACTCCCAGGAATAACAAAATTATATTCACTTTAAGTTTGGTAGTTTTTGAACAGTATTTCAAATATTATGAAATTCTAGGCATATTTTCGTTGTGGATGTAACAAACCTTGAACAGAACCTTCAGAAAAAGATTACCTTAAACTCACTACAATATACAGTGGTGCAAACAAACTTTGAGTTTAAGGTTGTGACAATATTTTTGGTGTTTGGAAGGTATTTTATATGCTAATTAGGACTTTTTACATTGATATTCATCATGTACATATATCTCCACCAAAAATGGTCTCTTTTATTGCGCTACAATAGCTTATTATATGTGGAACTGAATGCTTACTCGGATGGCCGCAGGCATCTGGTCAACGTCCAAGAAAAATGGAAGCATAATAGTGGCGAGATGCCTTGGAATCGAGGTGAACCCAGTAGTGACGTAGCCTTCCAATTCCTCTTTCGAGTTGGCCGCAATGTGGAATCCGTGCCTTTTTTATTTCTAGGAAAGCAATTTAATTATGTCCACCCCACTGGGGGGGTGGACATATTATTTTTGCTTTTTCCGGCGTCTGCCGTCCGTCATGCTTGGTGTCCGGTCATTTCAAGGAAAAGTATTTATCCTATGTTTACGATAGCTCTATAGCTGAGTAATAGCTACTTAGTTACTTTTGTGTACTTCTTTTGTTTCCGTGCATTTTAAGGAAAAATATTTGACATATCTTTACCAAATTTGTTATGAGCAATAGTTAGGTCAATAGCTTGTTTGGGATTGCTTTTAGTGATAATAGCTATATAACTCACTCAGTAATAGCTACTTCGCTACTTTTAGTAGCTTTTTATCTCCCGCCGGCCGGCCGGGAGATTATAAAACGCATTCCGTGTGTGTGTTCGTGTGTTATTGAGTGTGTGTCATGCTTTTATAAAGGGCTGTACATCACACTGGTTGTTTCTCCTTGGCCTTTTCAATGTTTTTTATGACCTTATTGCTTATGTCCTTTCATTTGATGCTGTTATTTCACACCTAGGACCATAGCTAAGTGAGTAACAGCAATGGTGGCTACTTTGAGTAAAGTGCTCATAACTCCAAAACGACTGCATTTAGAGTGTTTCTGTAAAATACGTTGTTCAGCTACTTTCTCCATGCCTACAAGATGGTACCATTTTTAGGGTTCTATCTTCATAGCTAAGTGAGTAATAGCTATTTTCTGTTATTAACAATGAGCAAAATGAGTAAATTGATTTTGTCTTTGTAACTGTTACTTACAATATTGGCCTGAAATATGTTGTTCAACAACTCCTTCATGTACTATATCATGGTGAGGTGTCCAAGGTGTAGCACCATAGCTAACTGAGTAATAGCTATACTAAGTTTAACATTTGACCATTGAGCAAGTCACGTATAACTCAAAAACTATTGAATATAGAGGATTTTTGTCGAATATGTTGTTCACCTATCTTTTGGATATACTGTATTGTGAATTTTCACAGCTGTAACTCCATAGCTAACCGAGTAATAGCTACTTTGATGATAACCATAATGAGTAAATGGCTTATATCTTCAAAAGTATTGCAGCTACACAATTTTGTTCCAATATGTTGTTCAGCTACTATCTCCACAGCTACAACATGGTCACTAGTTTGGAAGTGTATTTCCATAGCTAAGTGAGTAATAGCTACTTTGTCAATTTTTAATGATAACCATAATGAGTAAATGCCTTATATCTTCAAAAGTATTGCAGCTACACAATTTCTCTCAAATAAGTTGTTCATTTACTTTTTTGTGAACTGTAACATATTTAAGTTTCACAACTGTTGCTCAATGTACAAGTGAGTAATGGCTACTTTATTGCTACTTTTGGTGAAAATGTGAAAAATGACAAATATCTCGCAAACCGTAATAGCTACTTTGTCAATTTTTAATGATAACCATAATGAGTAAATGCCTTATATCTTCAAAAGTATTGCAGCTACACAATTTCTCTCAAATAAGTTGTTCATCTACTTTTTAAGTCATTCATCTACTTTTGGGAGAGCTTTCACATGGTGAAGTTTCAGACTCGTAGCTAATTACTCACCTACTGAAAATGAGTAAATGCGAATTATCTCTAAAAGTATTGCAGATAGCCAATTTTTCTCAAATAACTCATTCACCTACTTTTGGGAGAGCTTTCACTTGGTGAAGTTTCAGACCCATAGCTAATTACTCACCTACTGAAAATGAGTAAATGCGAATTATCTCTAAAAGTATTGCAGATAGCCAATTTTTCTCAAATAACTCATTCACCTACTTTTGGGAGAGCTTTCACTTGGTGAAGTTTCAGACCCATAGCTAATTACTCACCTACTCAAAACGAGTAAATGCGAAGTATCGCTAAAACTATTGCAGATAGCCAATTTTTCTGAAATAACTCATTCACCTACTTTTGGGAGAGCTTTCACTTGATGAAGTTTCAGACCCATAGCTAATTACTCACCTACTCAAAATGAGTAAAAGCGACTTATCTGTAAAAGTATTGCAGATAGCCAATTTTTCTCAAATAACTCGTTCACCTACTTTTGGAAGAGCTTTCACATGGTGAAGTTTCAGACCCATAGCTAATTACTCACCTACTCAAAATGAGTAAATGCGAATTATCTCTAAAAGTATTGCAGATGGCCAATTTTTCTCAAATAACTCATTCACCTACTTTTGGGAGAACTTTCACTTGGTGAAGTTTCACACCCATAGCTAATTACTCATCTACTCAAAATGAGTAAATGCAAATTATTGCTAAAAGTATTGCAGATAGCCAATTTTTCTCAAATAACTCATTCACCTACTTTTGGGAGAGCTTTCACTTGGTGAAGTTTCAGACCCATAGCTAATTACTCACCTACTCAAAATGAGTAAATGCGAATTATCTCTAAAAGTATTGCAGATAGCCAATTTTTCTCAAATAACTCATTCATCTACTTTTGGGAGAGCTTTCACATGGTGAAGTTTCAGACCCGTAGATAATTACTCACCTACTCAAAATGAGTAAATGCGAATTATCTCTTAAAAGTATTGTACTTAGCAAATTTTTCTCAAATAACTCATTGCAAATTTTGAAAGCTGTAGGTCCATAGCTAACTCAGTAATAGCTACTTTGACTTTTTTGATTTAAATAATTTATAACAGCAAAAGTATTCAATACTGCTAAATAAAGGAAAAGCCGAATTATGGACGAATGACAAACGATATATCCAGAGATATAATAGAAAACAGCTTTGAAAACTTAGCAGAGCATCCAATATGGCGGCGACCAACGAAAAGGAGGCTGATACACAGGAAGTGATGACGTCACGACAACCTATGAGGCCGAACCAACTGCATGCTTGTTTTTCTCGAGCGTTGGTCGTCTGTGCCTCGCGGCAACCAGTAAAGCATTCAGTCCCACATGGTAAGCTTGTAGCTTATAAAAGCTACCTTTAAGTAATTAAAATTTTCAAATTTAAAGGAGTTTTGTCAAATATGTTGTTCACCTACTTTTTGATGTAGTGCGGCGGGAGACCATACCACGGCAGTGGTCTTGTTTATTTTAAGCATTTTAAAGGAGAAGTATTTCACCTATGTTCAGGAAAAGTATTCATCCTATCTTTACCAAATTTGGTATGGGTATTTATTGGGTTAATAGCTTGCATGGGATTGCTTTTGGTGAAGATAGCTGTATAGCTAACTGAGTAATAGCTACTTAGCTACTTTTAGTAGCTTTTTTTATTTTAAGCATTTTAAAGGAAAAGTATTTCACCTATGTTCACAAAATTTGGGAAGGAGGATTATTGGATCAGTAGCTTGCTTGGGATTGTTTTGGGTGATAATACCTTTATAGCTAACTGTGTAATAGCTACTGTGCTATATAGCTATTATGCTATTTTGAGTTGACTTTTTTCTAGACATTTTAATGAAACAATGTTTTCTATCTTCAAAATTTATATGAAGGATAATTGTGTCAATAGTTTGGTCAGGATAGCTTTTGGTCAATGATAGCTTTGTAGCTATAGGTAACTGAGTAATAGCTAATTAGCTATTTTTGTGTACTTCTTTCGTTTTCGGGCATTTTAAGGAAAAATATTTGACATATCTATACCAAATTTGGTATGAGCAATAGTTAGGTCAGTAGCTTGCTTGGGATTGCTTTTAGTGATAATAGCTATATAACTGAGTGAGTAATAGCTACTTAGCTACTTTGAGTAGCTTTTTTATTTTAAGCATTTTGAAGGAAAAGTATTTCACCTATGTTCACAAAATTTGGGATGTAGGATTATTGGATTAGTAGCTTGCTTGGGATTGCTTTTGGTGATAATACCTTTATAGCTAACTGAGTAATAGCTACTGTGCTATATAGCTATTATGCTATTTTGAGTTGACTTTTTCTGGACATTTTAATAAAACAATGTATTCTATCTTCACAAAAATTTATATGAAGGATAATTGTGTCAATAGTTTTGGCCAGGATAGCTTTTCATCGATGATAGCTTTGTAGCTATCTGAGTAATAGCTGCTTTGCTACTTTGAGCCTACTCTGAATTGCATTTCTGTTTTCACTCTTTTAAAGGAAACATATTTAACTCATCTTTTCAAAATTTGGTGTGAAGGTTTATAACGTCAATTTCTTGCTTGGTATTGTTGTTGGTGGTCATAGCTTTAACCTCCTGAGTAATAGCTACATAGCAACAAACATAAATATGTCTATCTCCTAAACCGTGCGAAATTTTCGACCCACAGGGTATCTAAGCAATGTACTATTGGCAATTTTCAAAAAATTTTACTCTCCCCAAAAATGGCGGCCATTTTGAATTTTCGAATTTTTGCCAAAAATGTAAATTTGCTTCTATCTTCTTAACCGTGTGAGATAGAGTGATTTCGTCAATTTTCGGCCCACAGGGTACCTAAGAAATATACTGTAGGCAATTTTCAAAAACATTTCCTCTCCCCAAAAATGGCGGTCATTTTGAATTTTTGCCAAAAATGGAAAAACACAATTTGCTTCTATCTCCTTAACTGTGCGAGATAGAGCGATTTCGTCGAAATTTTCGACCCACAAGGTATCTAAGAAATGTACTCTTGGCAATTTTCAAAAAAATTTCCTCTCCCCAAAAATGGCGGCCATTTTGAATTTCCGAATTTTTGCCAAAAATGGAAAAACACAAATTTGCTTCTATCTCCTTAATCGTGCGAGATAGAGCGATTTCGTCAAAATTTTTCACCCACAGGGTATCAGAATTCTACTCTTGCCAATTTTGTCCAAGTTTTAGAGCAAAACTCATGCTTCCCTTTGGGGGGACATTACGCATTTATATGGATATACGTGTTGTTGGATACTGAAACTACATCAGTTTCTTTATTATATATCATAGAATCTTGATTTTGTGTCAATTCACAGTACAGATAAGTATTTTTAACATATTTTACAACTTAAATCCACTTCCGGGTTCACGTTGTAAAGAAACCATGCTGACATCGACTCGTGTATGTGGTTTTTATACAGGAATATATGCCGGTCGAAATAAAATAAAATATTTAACCCCTATCTGCTTCATTATTTGACCATTATAAGGGTTTAAAATATATAAATCTACCATAAAACGAGTCCTTGTTGAAATAAATAGTCGGAAACAACATTTTTTTTGTCTAGACGGCAATTGCTTGCAAACTAATGCACGACTCGTGCATGTAGCTTATATACAGGAATATATTCCTGTTTAAATAAAATAAAATAAATACTTTAAGGGTTTATCCCCGTTCTGCTACAGTATTTGTCCATTTTAAGGGTTAAAATATGAAATAAAGCACTTTTAATTGGGGAATCCTTGGGGAAACCCCTGTGTGGTGACATCATCTAGACAGCATGTGCTCAGAGACGTGTGTATGTAGTTTTTTTATACAGGACCTTTACCTGTCGAAATAAAATATTTTATCCCTTATATTCTACATTATTTGACCATTTTAGGGTTAAAATAAACAAATATAAAGTAAAATAACGCTATCGAGTCCTTGTAAAATCTTCGTCTAGACAGCAGGTGCTTGCAAACTAGGGTCTCCAATCCATTTTGGTAAATCTTGGTTTAGCAATTTTTTAAGTCATCCAATTTTATAAATATAAATATATTTTGCATTTAAGGTTTTATGTTATTTAATAAATATAAATATTAATGCTTTCCTTATCACACAACTACGCCTACCTGCAGTGAGGCAGGTGGGCGAGATGACCGTGTGTCACTCGTGAATTAAAATAATTCCAGTTGTGTAATTCTTTTCAAAGAACTATAAATTAAGGAAAGCTTACATAAAAATTATAATATCCAACTTCACCTACATGGGGGTTTTCTGCAGGCTTCTAATATGATTTTAGTCCTTGTGGGACTAGTTTTAAGATCCATCTTGGATCTGAACCCTTGCATTGACAATTCCTATTCCGTACTTTCTCATTCCCATCCTCCAAGCTCAAGGAAGTTCCTGACACAGCACTTAGAATGGATAATAAATCAGTAGAAGTCCGAACTCAACCTACTCAGGTGTTTCCTTTCATTGGCTACTAATTGCACCTAGATTTAGCCCTTGTTAACCCTCTCAGAGAGATGGCTCAATTTTCAGGATTTTATCTTACACTTAAAGTCAACCATGTTTTTGACCTCAGGATGTTTGATGTCGCTAATTGGGTTGCTTGCCTCAACGGAAAAATAGTCACGGAGGGAGGCCTTCGCTTGAGGCCCCTTTCAGTTTCACCTTAAGGAGCACTGGAGATATCCTCAGTCATTGCACAGCCTCCTTCCTTGGACAGAATCCTTTTTCAACTCACCTGGAGTTGTGGCAAGTCCCTCAGACGTGATGAAAGGTGCAGACCTTTATCCCAAGACCACAGGATCCAACTCTTCCAAACGCGCCAGGTGAAGGCTGGGGCTCTCACTTAGAGCAAGCCTCTACAGGGTCTGTGGTCAGACAGGGAAAAAAGGCTATACATAAATTTTCTAGAGTTGAAAGCGTTTTCTCTGGTCCTTCAAGTTTTAAGGTCCAGTGTCAAAAACCAAACGGTGTTGGTTGCAACGGACAACTCAACAGTGGTAGCCTACATCAACAAACAAGGAGGAACCCTCTCGGCGGAGATGTGCACTCTCCTGTGGAAGATCATGACCTATACCATCATTACCAGATAACCTTAAAGCCAGACACATTCTCAGAGTGTCTGAATGTGATGGCTGACCTTCTCTCCAGGTCAACCCCGTTCAATCAACAGAATGGTCACTGCATCGACAGGTTTTCAACAAATATGTTTAAGTTGTTCACCCCTCATGTAGATCTATTTGCCACTCGTCTGAACCACAAACTTCCACTGTATGTGTCTCCAGTCCCAGACCAAAATGCCTGGGACATACATGCTCTAAACATAACTGGTTGGGTTTCACTACTTATGCTTACCCTCCTACGGCTCTCCTTCACAAGGTGATCTAAAATCAGGCAGTTTATTTGCCTGATCATTGTAATAGCCCCAGGCTGGCCAGGGATGCCCTGGTTTTGGGACCTAGTGCAGCTCTCAACAGAGATCCCACTTCAGCTTCTAGTGTCAACAACTTTTCTCAAAGAGACCCACAATTATGTGCTTCACAGCAAGCCACAGCATCTCAACCTCTACGCCGGGTGTCTAGGAGTGGACAGCTCCAAGAACATGGCTTCTCTGTGGAGGTGGTAGAGAGAATTGCTGCCCCTCAAAGGTCATCAACAAGGACCATCTATAAGTCAAGTGGGACCTTTTGAGAAATGGTGCAGAGAAAATTCGGTGGACTTCTCCAGTCCCTCTGTGAAACAAGTCTCAGATTTTTTCGTGTACCCATACCAAGTTCTACACAGGCACCCTTCAACCATTGACGGTTACAGGACGGCCATTGTTGACACCTTGAACCCAGCTGGGCACCATATTCCTCAAGCTCAGACCCTAACAGGTTAATCTCCAGTTTTCACAGGGATCTTCCCTAAGTTTCCAGGAATCTTCCAAAATGGAACCTTTTCTGTCGTGCTTAATGAGCTCACACTAGCACCCTTTGAGCCTATGAAGGATACAGACCTAAAACATCTTTTCTCTCAAGCTGCTTTCTTGCTAGCTTTGGCCTCCGGCAAGCGCTGCAGTGAATTCCACGCCTGGGCTGCAAACAAGTATTTAATTAAGGCCAATGGGAAAAGGTTACCTTGTTCCCCTCTTCAAATTTTATAGCAAAAAACCATCTAGCAAGATGAGGTTCTCAAAGTGTGTCTCTAGTGACTATTCCTGCCTTGACTACTATTGTAGATAGACAATTCAAGAAGTCAGGACCTTGTGTCCGGTACGGGCCCTGAGGTATTATCTGGATTGAACCAAAGACCTGAGAGGGTCTCGATCCCTACCATTTATTTCCTTCTAAAAAGGACACACCTCAGACATCAAACCCGCTACCCTCTCTTCTTGGTTAAAATAACTATCTTACGTTTTTTTTCAAACAAGCAGACCATCAGCCTTGGACTTGGTCCAAGTTAAAGCGCATGACATTAGGGCCTTCATGGTCTCAAAGGCCTTATACCATGGGGTTTTGGTGGACCAAATCATGCAAGCCTGTCACTGGAAAGCACACACACATTTACAACTATTTTCCTAAAAGACCTTCCTTGGTCAGATATCAACAATATATATCTGGGTATATTAACAGCGGCTAACAAGTCCTAGACCCTTCCCCTCAGTCTAGTCCTCCTCGGGAAGAAAAGGGGGGGGGGGGGCACACCCGCTTCAACCGAGTTTCAGGAGTCTAAATCCGAGGGTCTAGGTAAGTGCCTACCTCCTCAGGATGTTTGGTGAGGTCTTTTAACTTTTTATTAAGACAGTACTTAATATATATAATGTATTATGTTTTCCCCAGGTGACCCCATAATCGCCTTTTAGTTTTTCATCTTTTTGTGGGTGGCAAGATAATGAGATTTGCAAGCCAGGGCTTGGCGTCCTTGGTAGTGCGGCCCTTGGGACTGTTTATGCCTTTTTTAGTGAGCATGGCTTCACTCCTTCCTCCAAAATCCAGACATCCAGACAGTATCGGTACTGTCATTTCAATTACCTTTTGGTTTTTGGCTTCTTACTGGCCCAGTTTTCTGAAACCGGGGCACTGTAAGTGGCACTCAGACTGGTCATTCTAATTCATCCATTCCAATCTAATTCATTCAAAATCCAAGAAAAATTGACTAATACTTCCAGTCTCAGCTGTAATTCCTCCACTGGACAGTTGGATTCAGCATTCAGTTCCACATGGTAAGCTATTGTAGCACAATAAAATTGAAAATTTTAATTACGAAAGAGGAAGCGGAAGGCTACATCACTACTGGGGTCACCTCGATTCCAAGGCATCTCGCCACTATTATGCGTCCATTTTTCTTGGACATTGGCCAGATGCCTGCGCCCATCCGAGTAAGCATTCAGTTCCACATGGTAAGCTTGTAGCTTATAAAAGCTACATTTTATTACGCTACAATAGCTTACCATGTGGGACTTAATGTTGTTCTCGGGTTGTCACACCCGGGGCCAACATCTTAGAAAAAAGATCGTTCTTGTTAGCCACCGGATATACTGGTAGTTGTCGTCACGTGATAACTTCTGACCAATCGCCCTACTTTCTTGTTGGCCACGATTGACTGGTAGCAGTTTGTAAATATACAGACATTTTCATTTATTTCTCAGTCTTTACTTATTGTTGGAGGCTAATATTTGCACATTTCTTGTAATATGTATCATAGATCATTCTGTAAAATTTTAGTTTTCACAGGATAAGTATTTTTCTTGCTTTCGCGTGGTTTGAGTTTTCCTCGGTTCAGGCAATTATATTGTATGTCTTTTTATTGCGTATAAAATGCCGCCACTTTTGCTTCAGTTTCGACCTACACAACTACTGCCCTACCTGTAGGGAGGCTGGCAAGGGAGACGACCCCGTGTCACCTTCGAAACTCCCTGTCAAGTCTGTACGTCTTTTTCAGATGAACAATTGAAAAAAATTCAGAACAGGAAACGTTACCTAAAAAAGCAAAAAGCGGAAACTAGTTCCAAAGATGATGAACTAGATCTTTTGGGTGAAGGCGACGGGGATTCCTTCACTGGATCAAATGCAGACCTCGAGAGTGCTGCTGATAATCTGTTTACCTCACCCCCCCGTCCTCAACCTCTCGCCTTCAGTTCCTTGTCTTTAAAGACCCCAGCCAAGTCTGTCCCACCCACCCCAGGTACAGCTTTGCAAAATAAAATCCAGAAAAATCTTGAGAAATCCCTGGGTGATTCCTTAAATATACATTTACAGCAGCAAATGGGTTCCTTCCAGGCATCCATGTTGGAAGCGTTTCAGTCACTCCGAGAGGAGTTGGCTACACAAAAGAAAGTCGAGGTAGAATCCTCGCTTCCTGCTTCCAAACCTGGCTCGTCCAGTAACAATGCTGCCCATCTGGATTTACCCCCTCCGAGATCTAGTACTAACATTCAGAGAGAGGCAATGGATGTGGACTACGGTCCAGCACTCCCTCCTCGTCTAGTACTCAACCAAGATACCTCGGATCAGTACGTTGCCCCCTCTGAGGGTCATCCCGAGGAGGTCTCGTACTCTCACAAAAAGCAAAGCCATAGGCAGCCAGTTGACCCGAGCTCTGCCTCGGACCAACTACATGAAGATTCCGACCAACCTCGGATTCCTTCTTCTAGACCTAAAAAACACTCTGACAAGAGCAAACACAAATCAAGGTCTAGATATGTGTCATTTTCTTCAGAGGAAGATCAGCCCCCTGTAGTCAGACACAGGTCTTCTAAGCCCTCTAGGGCTCAGCCCTCAGGAGTAGCTTTTGATCAAGACCTCCCACAACATGATCCAGACCCCCCTTATTATAGGGAAGTAGCTCTGTCTGACATACCCTCACAATACTCTGAAGAAGTAGACACCTTCAGGCGTATTCTCTCCCTCCCTGATCCCAGGGAATCTATGCCTAGGTCTTCCACTTCAGTATTGGGTCTGGATGATGAAAAAGGCCATCAAGAGCTCAGACCTAGAGGTCCTTCCTCTATTCTACCCCTTAGCTCAGTTATCAAGGACGCCTTTGATAAATTTCAACATGACTTTAAGGCTGCCAATTTATCTGAGGGCAAATATGTCAAGCCTCCTCCTTCCACTTCTAAGTGGTACAAGGTGGGACAGCCTACATTTCAGGATAAAATTCAGGAGTTGAATACAGACTTTGCCAAGATCTATATTACTCCTAGGCCTCCTGGGGCCCCAGTAGCCAAAGTTCCCCTGCCAGTTCTCAAGGAGCTGGAACACCAGGCTAAACAAAATATCTCAACCCTCAACTTCACCGCTGCATTTGCCAAAACCTCTTCTTCTTGCAATGCCTCCTTGGAAAAATGCCAACATAGCATTAAGTCAACTGTCAAGAAGATTAAATCTCAGATTCAGAAAGGTGCCAATCCTGAGAAAGCAGCAAAGCGCGGATATGAGGAAGTCGCTGAGTACATGGATTTTTGGAACAAGACAGTTCTTGTTCAACACAGGGCCCTCACCTGTCTCAGCAAATCTCTAGCCCATATTCTCCAGAGGGAGTTATATTCTATGGCTAATACCGGCTTGCTTAGGCGCGAAGCCGAGATGACTCTATTACATCCACAGTTAGGGGAAACGAGACGTCAAGAACTTTGGGGCTCTTCCTTGTTCGAGTCTCAGCTCGTGAAGGAAGGTGAGGACTTCCTTCTCAAAAAAGGCAACTCAAAAGATTCTCAGGGTTTCGCACCCTACCAGAATAAGCCCTTTCATGGTCCCCACAAGAAAAGAGGCTCCTACAGGAAACGCCCCTATGGGGGCAATACCTCTCAAAGCAGTAACCAATCCTTTCCCTCAGGAAGAGGAAAACCCAACTTCAGAGGCTCTAGGGGTCATTTTCGACCCCACAATAGGGGAAGGAGGCGTGGAAACCCCCCTTCCCAATGACTCCTCCAAAGCTTCACTCAGTCCACCAGTAGGAGGTCGCCTCCGTTCTTTCAAGAGAGACTGGCTAACAAACAAATGTTCTCAAAACGTGTTAAACATTATCACCAATGGCTACGTTCTGCCATTCCGTTCAAAGCCAAACTTGATCAGATTTCCTCTGATTCTGTCAGAGTACAAGGCCCAACAAAAAGATCAAGCCTTGGCCACTTGTATCCAGTCTCTCCTGTCATAGAACGCTATCGTAAGGGTGGAAAATGTAAAATCTCTCGGGTTTACAGTCGCCTGTTCCTAGTACCCAAGCCTCACCAAAGGTGGAGGCCAGTCATAGACTTAAGCAGGCTCAACACTTTTCTACACGTAGAAAAGTTCAAAATGGAAACTCCAGAGTCCATCAGGACTTACCTGATTCCGGAGGAGTGGGAGGGGCCATGGTGGCAGAGTGGTAACACTCTCGCCTCCCACCTCTGCGGCCGGGTGTTCGATCCCCGTCATGGCTGTAAGTGGGAAAGCTGGTAGTTGCTTGCCGTTGGTCGGCAGTTTACAGTACAGAACCCTAGCGAACTATATGTACTGGTTTCCTCTGCCCTTCCAACTACCCGTCGTGGTATGACCTGTACAGTGTTGAAAATGACGTAAAACCCCAAATAAACAAATAAACAAATCCAGGGGTGTGGGTATCCTCGATAGACCTGTCGGACGCTTACCTACACATCCCCATCCACCCAAACTCAAGGAAATACTTAAGGTTTTGCTACAAGGATCAGGTGTTCCAGTTCACCTCCCTCCCGTTCGGACTGGCCACAGCCCCCCAGGTCTTTATGATGATCGTAAAAGAAGTGAAACTAATGGCCCTCTCAAGAGGACTCAGAATTCACCAATACCTGGACGACTGGCTGATCAGGTCCCAGTCTCAGGAGGAAGCCCAAGTGAACACACAGGCAGTGGTAGACCTAACTCAGTCCTTGGGGTGGATAATAAATCAGGAAAAATCAGAACTGAAACCTACTCAGGTGTTTTCGTTCGTGGGCTACGAATACCACCTAGGTTCAGCCCTTGTAAAACCCACTCAAGAGAGATGGCTCAAACTTCAGGATTTGATCCTACGACTCAAGTCAAAACGTGTTTTGACTGCAAGATGTTTGATGCCTTCACATGAGACCCTTTCAGTTTCATCTCAAGGAGCACTGGAGATATCCTCAGTTGCTGGACAACCTCCTTCCTTGGACAGAAGCCATTGCAGCCCACCTAGATTGGTGGCAAAATCCCTCAAACGTGATGAAAGGTGCAGACCTTCATCCCAAAGACCACAGTATCCATCTCTTTACCGACGCCTCAAACGAAGGTTGAGGCGCTCACTTAGACCAAAATTCTACAAAGGGTCTGTGGTCAGATCGGGAAAAAAGGCTACACATAAATGTCCTAGAATTGAAGGCGGTCTCCCTGGCCCTTCGAGACTTCAAGGACCAGTGCCAGAATCAAACAGTGTTAGTTGCGACGGACAACTCAACAGTGGTAGCCTACATCAACAAACAAGGAGGAACTCACTCAGCAGACCTGGTGCCATCACTACCACATAACATTGAAAGCCAGGCACATTCCAGGGTGCCTGAATGTGATGGCCGACCTACTGTCCAGGTCCAACCAAGTGCAGTCAACAGAGTGGTCTCTGCACCCGCAGGTGTTCAAACAGATCTGCCAGAAGTGGTTCACACCTCATGTAGACTTATTTGCCACTCACCTGAACCACAAGCTCCCACTGTCCGTGTCTCCTATCCCAGACCCAAGGGCCTGGGACATAGATGCTCTAAACATAGACTGGACCAACCTCACGGCCTATGCTTACCCTCCTACGGCTCTCCTTCACAAGGTGATCCAAAAGATCAAGCAATGCCATTGCCTGATCATCGTGATAGCCCCAGGCTGGCCAGGGATGCCCTGGTTTTGGGACCTAGTGCAGCTCTCAACAGAGATCCCACTACAACTCCCAGTGTCAACGACCCTACTCAAACAGTCCCACAGTCCCACAAGTATGTGTCCCACAACAACCCCCAGCAGCTGAACCTCCACGCCTGGTGTCTAGGAGCGGACAACTCCAAGAACAAGGCTTCTTTGTGGAGGTGGCAGAGAGAATTGCTGCTCCTCAGCGGTCATCAACAAGGACCATCTACAAGTCAAAGTGGGCCCTATTTGAAAAATGGTGCAGAGAAAATTCGGTGGATTTCTCCACTCCATCTGTGAAATAAATCTCAGATTTTTTCATGTACCTGTACCAAGACCTAAACAGGCGCCCCTCGACCATTGATGGTTACAGGACTGCAATCGTTGACACTTTGGGCCCAACGGCCCACCATATTGCACATAACGCAGACCTTCATAGGTTACTCTCAAGTTTTCACAGGGATCGTCCCAAAAGTTCCAGAAATTTACCCAAGTGGAACCTTTCTGTTGTCCTCAACGAGCTCACAAAAGCACCATTTGAGCCCATGAAAGACATGGACCTCAAACATCTTACCCTCAAAACTGCTTTCTTGCTAGCTTTGGCCTCCGGCAAGCGCCGCAGCGAAATCCATGCCTGGGTCGCAAACAAAGTATCTAATCTAGGCCAATGGGAAAAGGTTGCCTTGTTCCCTTCTTCTGATTTCATAGCCAAAAACCAACTAGCAAGAGAAGGTTCTCAAAGTGTGTCTCCGGTGACTATTCCTGCTTTGACTACCATTGTAGATAGACAGTTTAAAGAAGACAGGACCCTGTCTCTGGTGCGGGCCCTGAGGTTTTATTTGGACCGAACAAAAGACCTGAGAGGGCCTCGTTCTCTTCTTTTCATCTCCTTTAAGAAAGGACATACCTCAGACATCAGACCCGCTACACACTCTTCATGGTTGAAACAAACCATCCTACTTTGTTACAAACAAGCAGATCAACAAGCCTTGGACTTGGTCCAAGTCAAAGCGCATGACATCCGGGCCTTCGCGGCCTCTAAGGCCTTTTACGGTGGGGTATCGGTGGACCAAATCATGCAAGCCTGTCACTGGAAAGCTCACAACACATTTACAAATTTTTACCTAAAAGACCTTACTTGGTCGGACACCGACAAGAATTTGTATCTGGGACCCGTAGTGGTGGCACAACAAGTCCTAGATCCTTCCCCTTAGACCAGTTGTCCTCGGAAAGAAAAAAAAAAGGGGGGGGGGGGGGGGGGGCACATCCGCTACAACCAAGTCTTCAGGAGTCTCTCCCAGGATCTAGGTATTCCTTTACCTTCAAGATGTTACGGGTAAGGTCATTTTATTTTTTAGTTATCAAGTAATTTCTATTAAGGACTTATTTAGTTGTCATTAATCTCATATTCAGGGTAAAAATTTATGAGATGCCCAACCACTGGGTGGGTCAGTCACACGTGAAGACCCTTAGACCTCGAAGTGAGCACTGCTGCACTTCCGTCCTACAATCAAACATCTAGACAGTTTTAGCACTGTCTCTCATTTTACTTAGGTTTTTGGCTCGTTACAGGCCCGGTGTAACGCCATATTTTGTATGCCTGCCATATTCTGTATCGCCTCTTTGATCTTTTAGGGGATACAGAATGTGGCTGCCATATTTTGTATCCCAACAATAGGGGATTAAGGGGATACAAAATATGGCAGCCAGATTGTGTATCCCCATCATATTCTGTATCCCCTCAATTAGGAGGTGTAAAGTGGGCAAATCTGGAGAGGATTAAGTTGCTATTGTTTAGGATGATTGTTGCCAGTCAAACAAATCAGTTGTATCATTTTGACCACTATTGATTTGATTCACTCAAGAGTGAATAGGGTTGGAAGTAAATCAGAGTTATGAGGATATATAGTTCTATGCAATATAGTGTACAGGATCATGCCCTATACATAAAAAGTCATACAAATTCATACTAACTGTAGCACTGAAAACCATTTTAAAATTCCAAGTTATCCCATTCACTTAGTGTTCACAGTATATGAAGTTAGTGCTAGCCCATCTTATGGTGTAAAACTTTTTATGACAAATTTTGCAGTTTTTATTAAATTTTGAAGAAATAACTCTATTAGGAAACTCATAGTGAATATTATATATACATTTTTCTTTGTATGTGTAATGAATATTATTTATGTAGCATTTTATGTATCAATTCCATATTCAGTAAATCTTCAAATGATTACATATTCATAAATCTTTAAAGGATTACATATTGAATTCTTCCTGTAAAAAGGATCATTCAACATATAAAGAATGGCTTCCTATTGACATGGGCATAGGGCATTAGGCCACTCATGATTAGTTAGTGATTAGTTAATTGGATTTACTCCGGCCTTATGTTGCTGGGCCTCTTCAGTCTCAATGGGAAGCCATGTTGATTGGTTCACAATTTAATAAGTTGTTTAAAATTAAGCTTTATTGGCCTCTGTCACTCAGTGTTAAGCTGAATATAGAGGAGTAAATATAACCAAATACTTTGCAAAAGATTACTCCTTTTAAATTTTAGCCTTGTATTACATGACTTGTATTTATTTACTAATAATAGTCTGATCTTACACTTGCACACAGGAATAACTTTCTGTAATAACATTCTAAAATTATATACCCAGGTTTTGTAGAACTAATGCATTTTATGTGGTCTACAAAAGTAATGAGTCAGACATAGATATATATTTAAAATAAATTTAATGTTAAATGTCTAATCAAAGTTTGTAAAAGTTTGCAGAGAGAGATATACATAATTCACATTGTATTGAATTCACTCATGTGCTGCATGTTCATTATATATACAAAGAAAACAAAATAATTTGAAAACTAAAATGTATATAATTACAAACACTAGGCTATTAACTGCATAACCATAATGTACAGAGGGAAATTCTAATAATTAGCTCCTAAAATACAAGGGGATACAAAATATGGCAAAGGTAATACAGAATATGGCAGGGGATACAAAATGTGGCAGCCCCCTTGCCACATTTTGTTTCCCCACACACTTTGTGGGGGATACATTATCTGGCGCTACACCAGTCTTCGGGATCGGGGCACTGTAAATGGGACTCAGACTGGTATTCCTGGCACTATTCTATACATATTAATTCAAAAAAAAAAAAAAAAAAAATCACATATCTTCCAGTCTCAGCTGTAATCCCGCCACCGGGCGGTTGAATTCAGCATTAAGTCCCACATGGTAAGCTATTGTAGCGTAATAAAATTGAAAATTTTAATTACTTAAATGTAGCTTTTATAAGCTACAAGCTTACCATGTGGGACTTAAGAGAGTCCCACCCTGCCTCCCCGCTGTTTACAGCTGAGGGGTAGGTTTTAGAAAATTTCAACGAGAAAGTAGGGCGATTGGTCAGAAGTTATCACGTGACGACAACTACCAGTATATCCGGTGGCTAACAAGAACGATCTTTTTTTCTAAGACGTTGGCGCCAGGTGTGGCAACCCGAGAACAGCATTAAGTCCCACATGGTAAGCTTGTAGCTTATAAAAGCTACATTTAAGTAATTAAAATTTTCAATTTAAGTAATTAAGATTTTGAATTTTGTAAGGTTCTAATTCTAATAGCTCTTTTATAGCGCTTAATCTCTGTGAAAAGGCAGACTTTAAGGCGCATCACACAAAAACATTGTTCAATATTCATAAACCAGAGACATTGTTATAGTAAATTGCTGATATTTTATAAACTTATGAGTTTAAGGTTGCATTAGTTTGTGTCACTAGCAGCTATGATGGAAAACATACATGGTCAGTGTCATCGTCACACTTACTTTCCAGACAGTATCTCAAAAATGGCTACATTAATTAAATTCCAATTTGGCATGTTAATATAACTGTTCCTCAAGGTGTGCCCTATTAATGGTGACCTTAAACTCACAGTAGTAAGATAATTATATTGAGTTGAAGGTTTTTGTTTCCGGACAGTATCTCAAAAATGGGTTGACTGTTTTAATTCAAATTTGGCATGTGGTTGTAACTGGTTTTCAAGGTGTCCTATTTTAAGGTGACCATAAACTCTCGTATTAAAAAGTTATGTTAAGTTTACATTATTTTTCCATAGAGTATACTGGAAAAAAACTTGAGAAATTTCATTCAAATTTTGCATGTATATGTGACTGGCCATAGATAAGTGCCATACAATAAGGTGACCTTAAATTCCCAGTAATAACAGAATTATATTCACTTTAAGTTTGGCAATTTTTCAACAGTACTTCAAACACTGTGCAATTCTTAGCATCTTTCAAGTTGTGGATGTAGCAAACCGTGAACAAAACCTACAGGAAAAGATTCCCTTAAATTCCCTCACAGCTGCAAACTAACTTTGAGTTTAAGGTTGGGACAATTTTTTGTTGTTTAAAAGATATTTGATGTGCTAATTAAGATTTTATTCTTTGATATTCATCATGTACATCTGTCTACACCAAAAAAGTTTCTTTTGTAAGGTTATAGTAAATTCCCGATATTTCATAAACTTATGAGTTTAAGGCTGCATTACTTTTGTGTCACTAGCAGCTATTGTAGAGGACAAGTATGATCAGTGTCGTTGTCACACTTCCTTTCCAGACAGTATCTCAAAAATGGTATGATGGATTAAATTCAAATTTGGCATGTGGATGTAACTGGTGAACAAGGTGTGCCCTGTTTTAAGGTGCCCTTAAACTCCCAGTAGTAACATATTGATTTTAAGTTTTTTTCGTTTCCAGATAGTTTCTCGAAAATGGGTTGACGGATTCAATTCAAATTTGGCATGTGGTTGTAACTGGTACTCAAGGTGTGTCCTATTCTAAGGTGACCTTAAACTCCAACGTATAAAAGAATTATGTTGAGTTTAAGTTTTTTATTTTTTCCATAGAGTATACTGAAGATAACTTAAGAAATTTCATTTAAGTTTTGGATGTATATGTAACTGGCCATAGATAAGTACCACACTTTTATTGCGCCGCAATAGCTTACCATGTGGAACTGAATGCTGATCTCAGATGGCTGCAGGCATCCGGCCAACATCTAAGAAAAATAGACATTTATAGTTGGCCGTAGCCTCGGGTTGTATTCTTGTGGAACTCTTCCTAATTCATCCTCCTTTTCTCGTTGGCCATGTGATTTGAAAGGGTCTACTTTTTGTAGTCATATTTTACTGCATATCCCAGCTTTTACGTATTGTTGGATGTTATTATCTGGCTATTTTAATTAATTAATGCTTTAGATCATTCTGTGAAAGTTACGTTTCAACACGATAAATATTTCCTTTTTTATTTTTTGTGAGTTTCTCGGTTCAGGCTTGCTTGCACGTGTACATTTTATTGCATCAAAATGTCCTACAATATGCAAAGAACAAGCAAAGATAAACGTAGATCTGTGAAGTGCCAGCACTTCTGCCTTCCTTTTGATAGCCATAACTATTTCCCTTTCTGTAGAGAAGCAAATAAAGGTGATGATCCCTGTGTTATACTCGAATCTCCCTGTGAAATCTGTGCTAGCTTCTCGGATGAACAAATGAAGAAAATAAAAAACAGGAAACATTATGTAAGGAAGCAGAAGGATGAACTTGATCTTCTGGGTGATGAGGCCGTCGATTCCTTTACAGGATCTCAGGCAGACCTTGAGGGTGCTGCGGCTCAACTATTTGCATCTCCTCCACGTCCTCAACCCCTGAGGTTCGAGTCCTTATCTCTCACAACTCCAGCAAAATCTGTCCCACCAACCCCAGGTACTGCCTTACAGCAGAAAATAGAATCTAAACTTGAAAAATCCCTGGGTTCTCAATTTAACATCCAATTACAACAACCATTGGGTGTATTCTAGGCTTCTATGCTTGAGGCAATGAAGTCTCTCCGAGACGAATTGCAGTCTCTTAAAGAGACGTCTAAAGGGGAGGTGGATCAGACCTCTTCTGCCTCTAAGCCTGGTACTAGTAAACAGCCCGAGAACCTGGATCCAACCCCTCCGAGAACTCAATCTTCCTCTCGGGCGGATGAGGCTATGGATGTGGACTTATATGGTCCATCCCTTCCTCCTCATTTCGGAGGTGAACAGTCCATTCAGGACTCTGACCCGAGACATCATCTCGGTGATAATCAGTCTATGCATGAATCTGATTCGAGACATGTCTTGGATGAACATTGAGGTCACTCGGAGGAACCCTCTCGGGTAGTCTCGGCTAGACCCCAAAAACATGCAGATAAAAGAAAACACAAGGTTAGATACCCATCTTCATCTTCAGAGAAAGATCAAGATCAACCTCAACATGACCCAGATCCTCTCTTTTATAGGGAAGTAGCCATGGCTGACTTACCCTCTCAATATGCTGTGGAAACCTTTAGGCGTATCCTCAATCTCCGTTACCCCAGGGAAACTATGCCCCGGTCTTCCTCCTCTGTTCTGGGTTCGGATGACCAAAAAGGCCAACAGGAGCTTAGCCCAAGAGGCCCTTCTTCTGTGCTCCCACTTAGTTCTCACATCAAAGATGCTTTTGATAAGTTTGAACATGATTTTTTGGCCTCTAACTTACCTGAAGGTAAATATATCAAATCCCCTCCCTCCACTGCAAAGTGGTACAAGGTGGGACAGCCTTGTTATGAAGACAAAATCCAGGAGTTGAATACAGACTTTTCGAAGATCTGTATCTCTCCAAAACCCTCTGGAGCCCCTATGGGCAAGATTCCCCTTCCAGTTCTTAAAGAACTGTAATATCAAGCTAGGCAGAACCTCTCCACCATTAACTTCATGGCTGTGTTTGCCAAGACTTTGTCTTCCTATAACTCCACTTTAGAAAAGTGTCAACACAGTCTGAAGTCTTCCTTCAAAAGGGTTAAATCTCAGATTCAGAAAGGTGCCAACCCTGAAAAAGCAGCCAGGCGTGGTTACTAAGAAGCCTGTGAATATTTGGAGATTTGGAATAAGACCATTCTTATCCAACAAAGCTTTTGCCTGCCTAAGCAAATTCCTGGCCCATGTCCTCCAGAGGGAACTGTACATCATGGGTAACACCAGCCTGCTAAGGCACGAGGCCGAGATGACTTCAACCACACCTAGGGGATACAAGACGCCAAGAGCTCTGGAATTTGCCCTTTTGGCCCTCCTCATTGTTCAATTCTCAACTAGTTAAGGAGGGTAAAGACTTCCTCCTCAAAAAAGGCACCTCTAAAGATGCTCAGGGTTTTGGACCCTATCAAAATAAGCCCTTTTGTGGTCCCCACAACAAGAAAAGAGGCTCCTACAGGAAACGCCCCTATGGGGGCAACTCCTCTCAAAGCAGTAACCAATCGTTTTCCTCAGGTAGGGGGAAACCGAATTTCAGAGGCTCCAGGGGACGAGGGCGTGGAAACCCCTCTCCACAATGACTCCTCAAAAGCCTCCCTCAGTCCACCAATAGGAGGTCGCCTCCGTTCTTTCAGAAGAGATTGGAAAATAAACAAATGTTAAGACAGCGTATTAAACATTATCACCAATGGCTACGTTCTGCCATTCATCTCAAAACCAAAATTGGTCAGAGCTCCCCTGATTCATTCACGCTACAAGGCCCTTCACAAAGAACAAGCTCTGACCTCTTGCATCCAGTCTCTTCTGTCAAAGAACACAATAGAAAGGGTGGAAAATGTAAAATATCTCGGGGTTTTACAGTTGCCTGTTTCTAGTCTCCAAGCCTCACCAAAGATGGAGGCCAGTGATAGACTTAAGCAGGCTCAACGCCTTCCTACTTGTAGAAAGGTTCAAAATGGAAACACCAGAGTCCATCAGGGCCTCTCTGATTCCAGGGGAATGGGTAGTGTCAATAGACTTATCAGACGCTTACCTGCACATCCCCATCCACCCAAACTCACGGAAGTACCTAAGGTTTTGCCACAAGTCACAGGTGTTCCAGTTCACCTCTCTTCCTTTCGGACTGGCCACGGCCCCACAGGTCTTTACAATGCTTGTAGGAAGTGAAGCTGATGGCCCTCACAAGAGGACTCAGGCTTCACCAGTACCTGGACGACTGGCTGATCAGGGCCCAGTCGCAGGAAGCCCAAGTGAACACTCAGACAGTGGTAGAACTGACATAGGGTGGATAATAAATCAGGAGACATCCGAACTTAAACCTGCTCAAGTGTTTTCGTTCGTGAGCTACGAATACCATCTAGATTCAGCCCTTGTAAAACCCACTCAAGAGAGATGGCTCAAACTTCAGGATTTGATCCTACATCTCAAGTGTGTTTCGATTGCAAGATGTTTTATGTCGCTAATTGGGTTGCTCGCCTCAACAGAGAAGATGGTAAAAGCTATAAAAGCTACATTTAAGTAATTGTATCCCCGGCACGAAGCGGGGATACTATGGATTCCTCATCGTCGTCGTCCGCGTTCGCAGAGATTTCTTGTTAGCAACCTACAGTTCACATTTCTTTCCAGATTTCTTTCATATTTGGCAGGTGGCTTGATATGGTGGAGGACTCGCCACCCTATCTTTTTTGGTAGGCTTTATGTCTAAATTAGGCCTGTGGTAGACAAAAATGTCTAAAATGTGGAATAGTGCTTGTTAGCGACCTACAGTCCACATTTCTTTCATATTTGGCAGGTGGCTTGATATGGTGGAGGACTCGCCACCCTATCTTTTTGGTAGGCTTTATGTCTAAATTAGGCCTGTGGTAGACAAAAAATGTCTAAAATGTGGAATATTGCTTGTTAGCGACCTACAGTCCACATTTCTTTCCAGATTTCTTTCATATTTGCCAGGTGGCTTGGTATGCTACACGACTCGCCACCCTATCTTTTTGGTAGGCTTTATGTCTAAATTAGGCCTGTGGTAGACAATAATGTCTAAAATGTGGAATATTGCTTGTTAGCGACATACAGTCCACATTTCTTTCCAGATTTCTTTCATATTTGCCAGGTGGCTTGGTATGCTACACGACTCGCCACCCTATCTTTTTGGTAGGCTTTATGTCTAAATTAGGCCTGTGGTAGACAAAAATGTCTAAAATGTGGAATATTGTTTGTTAGCGACGTACAGTCCACATTTCTTTCCAGATTTCTTTCATATTTGGCAGGTGGATTGGTATGCTAGAGGACTCACCACCCTATCTCTTTGGTAGGGTTTATGTCTAAATTAGGCCTGTGGTAGACAAAAATGTCTAAAATGTTGAATAATGCTTGTTAGCGACGTACAGTCCACATTTCTTTCCAGATTTCTTTCATATTTGGCAGGTGGCTTATCGCTTAAAAGTGTTGCAGATAGCCAATTTTTCTCAAATAACTCATTCATCTACTTTTGGGAGAGCTTTCACATGGTGAAGTTTCAGACCTGTACATAATTACTCACCAACTCAAAATGAGTAAATGTGAATTATCTCTTAAAAGTATTGCAGATAGCCAATTTTTCTCAAATAAGTCATTCACCTACTTTTGGAAGAGCTTTCACATGGTGAAGTTTCAGACCTATAGCTAATTACTCACCTACTCAAAATGAGTAAATTCGAATGATTTCTAAAAGTATTGCAGATAGCCAATTTTTCTCAAATAACTCATTCACCTACTTTTGGGAGAGCTTTCACATGGTGAAGTTTCAGACCCATAGCTAATTACTCACCTACTCAAAATGACTAAATGCGAATTATCTCGAAAAGTATTGCAGATAGCCAATTTTTCTCAAATAACTCATTCACCTACTTTTGGGAGAGCTTTTACTTGGTGAAGTTTCAGACCCGTAGGTAATTACTCACATACTCAAAATGAGTAAATGCGAATTATCTCTAAAAATATTGCAGATAGCCAATTTTTCTCAACCCATTCACCTACTTTTGGGAGAGCTTTCACTTGGTGAAGTTTCAGACCCGTAGCTAATTATTCATCTACTCAAAATGAGTAAATGCGAATTATCTCTAGAAGTATTGCAGATAGCCAGTATTTCTCAAATAACTCATTCACCTACATTTTGGAGAGCTTTCAATTAGTGAATTTTCAGATCCGTAGCTAATTACTCACCTACTCAAAATGAGTAAATGCCTATTATCACTGAAAGTATTGCAGATAGCCAATATTTCTGAAATAACTCATTCACCTACATTTTGGAGAGCTTTCACATGCTAAAGTTTATTTATGAATTTTTAAAAAAATTTTTAATGCATTAAAGTTAATGAAATCATGCACTAAATCAATTATAACTTGAAAAGTATTGTATTTAGAGCACTTGGTTAAAATATGTTATTCAGCTACTTTTTCCATAGCTACAACATGGTGAGTAACTAAGTGAGTAATAGCTATTTTTGGACTTTTCACTAACTTCCATCATGAGTAAAATCACTTGTAACTTGAAAACTATTGCATTTAGAGAATTTTGTGCAAATCTGTTATTCACCTACTTTTGGGTCAGCTATAACATAGTAAAATTTCAGACCTCTAGCTCGTAGCATAGCTGAGTAATAGCTACTTTTGCCTTTGCCGGTGGATACATCTTGCATCTGGCCACAGATGCGTCCTTGGTCTAGTTAAAATTTTCAATTTTTAAGGCCTTGAAAGTCCCAGAATTTGGCCAAAATTGAATAAAATCCCTGAAAAATCCTTGAATTTGTTATTGCCCAACTTCTGCATCATCTAGGTTTACGGCTATGGCAGACTCAGCAAAGCAAGTATCATGTAGTCTGAAGAAAGTTTATATTAAAATATTATTAGATGTGTTAACTAGCATTATTGTAATAAGTTTCTAAAATGTCACAATAAAGAATTTTGTGGGAGGAACGGACGGCTAGAAGGGGATGCCGTGCTTTGAGTATTGTTGTTGACCTTGAAAAGTCCTTGAATCCAGTTATCTGTGGATCAGTCGGTAAAAGTCTGTGGGAACCCTGAGTGATTACTAGTATTTGTAACACATACTCTGTTGTGACCATTGACTTCTTTATATTAGTGACCAATGATTGTTTTGCTCATTGACCCAACAGGGACCACTGGGTGTTTGTATTACCAGTGACTTCCTTGTGTTAGTGACCAGTGATTCTTGTTTAGGTGACTTTTCAAAGACCCCTAGATGTCTTGCATGACTGTTCATGTAGTGATCGATATGTGGTTTGTATGAGTGACAAGTGTTGTGTTGTTTCAGTCACCCATGTTGTGACTACAGTGAATGCAGAAGGTCAGTGTGCACGTACCTACAAGTACTTGCAAGCCATCCTGTCTGGGAAGTGGATTGTATCATTTGATTGTAAGTAGAAGATGCCGGCAATTACTCAGTTTTCTGGATCATCTAGATTTTCATTATTTTGACCCGGCCCTTTTCCCATGTAAAAATGAGTGCATAAATATTTATAAATATCCAAAAGTTGTATCACTAATTATATCCCCAGACGAAAGTCGGGGATATATTGGATTCAGGTCTGTTGCGCCGCCGCCGCCGTCGTACAAATTTCCTTGTGTACACGATAACTCAAAAACGGATTAATATTTTTTTTTAAAACTTGGTACACATGTTAAGGATGCCCAAAGGAAGATCCCTATTTTAAGGTGACCTTAAACTCCCAATAATAAAGAACTTATGGCCACCTTAAGGTCAGAAATTGCACTTTTGGCCACTTAGAGCCCTCTAGGTCACAAACTATGAGGCTTATCTGCCTCAAATTTTACCTGAGAACACATTAATATATTCTTAGTACATGTGCCGAAAATCAAGACTTTAAGTTGAGGAGAAAATTGTCTTTGAGGCCCATAAAGACCCCACTTAGGTCTTTTTATTTCCTATATTTTTAACTTATTTTGCCCTATAATTTGGAAGTGGTAATTCTGATGAGTCTCAAACTGCACTAGATGTAACTCTTATATGTAATCCTTGTCTGTGAAAAATTTAAAGGCTGTAGGTTTACCTGTTAGGCCGACTTAAGATCTCAAAATTGCCCACAGAGATCCAATTTATGGACTTTTTGCCATCTTCAAGCACTGTAGCTTTCAAACTATGTCTCTCATCTAAGTGAAATATCATCTGAGAATATATCAATATGTTTTTCTTGTATGTACTCCAAAATTTAGGCCTTTAATAGACATTCCTTATTTATATATTTGATTTTATTTTAGTGATAAGATTAACTGAGCTTTTTGTATTTGATTACCCCTTTTATATTATAAGTGTTTGTTTACCATTTGTGCTGCAGCACTCCATCTCTTTGTAGTCCCATCCCCCATCCCCCACCCACCTCTAGGACCTCCAGCTATTGAGTGACACTAAATAAACAAAGGTATACAGATCTTCTGTAATAGTGAGAGAGGTGTGGAGAAGGGGAGAGAGGAGGTGGGGTGGGGGTGGGAGGTGGTGTTTGCTTCATTATCTAATTATCTAAGACAAAGGGAGTCAGAACTGAGATTGTGTCACATATTTAGGTTGCATATATATGGACCACATATATAGGAATTGAGGAAATGAATAACTGAAGAACAATGCAAATTCTAAAAATAATATAATAAAATAATAATATAAATAATATATGATTTTTAAATAATATTTTATTTGTGAACAAATATAGAAACAGAGATACGCTTTTGGAATTATGAATTTAGAATGGACATTCAATCAGCAATCATTTAAATACTTTGAAAATAGGTTCAGAGTTACCCTTTGCAGGAAGATTGAAAAGTATGATGAGTTGAGTTAAAAATAATATTTTATTTGTCAACAAATATAGAAACAGATATGCTCTTTTGAGATTATTAATTTAGAATGGACATTCAATCATCAATCATTTAAATACTTTGAAAATAGGTTCAGAGTTATCATTGCAGGAAGATTGAAAATATGATCTGTTGAGTTATGTATTCGACGTCTGGGGATACACCATCTTCCTTGGGAAGATATAAACTTAGTAGATTGATGTGCTGAAGTTCATATAACTTTTCCCAATATTTATGGCATACAACAAATGGATTAAATAAAAAATTCCCGATCAAAACCTGTGGCGTGAGTGATGACCTGTGTGGGGATATGTTGGCGCCGAGTTGGCCCAATCTAGTTTGGTTTGTATTTGAAAATGACAGTAGTACAGTGACTCTAAAGGTTTAAAACATTAAATCTGATATATGAAAATATGTGGAGCGAGATACTGGCCTTGAGCCCATCTGTAGTTCACATATCATGCACACTGGCAGAAACCAAGTGAACAAACCACTCAAGGGTCAAGTATATAGTTTTGTTATGAAAAAGGCTATATTGTGCGTGGATTCGAGCTGCAGGTGGAACAAGATTGTGCTCATATCCCCAGACAGGTGATATCGCACACCACAGGCATTGATCATGTATTTTCTATGGGACCTCTTTTCTGTGAGCCACAATTAATATATTGTGAAACCTTTTGCATTATTGTATCCCCGACGCGAAGCGGGGATACTATGGATTCATCATCGTCGTCGTCCGCGCCCTCGTCCGCGTCCGCAGAGATTTCTTGTTAGCGACCTACAGTCCACATTTCTTTCCGGATTTCTTTCATATTTGGCAGGTGGCTTGATATGGTAGAGGACTCACCACCCTATCTTTTTGGTAGGCTTTATGTCTAAATTAGGCCTGTGGTAGACAAAAATGTCTAAAATGTGGAATATTGCTTGTTAGCGACCTACAGTCCACATTTCTTTCCAGATTTCTTTCATATTTGGCAGGTGGCTTGGTATGCTAGAGGACTCGCCACCCTATCTTTTTGGTAGGCTTTATGTCTAAATTAGGCCTCTGGTAGATAAAAATGTCTAAAATGCATTAAAATTCATGAAATCATGCACTAAATCGCTTGTAACTTGAAAAGTGTTGCATTTAGAGCATTTTGTTAAAATATGTTATTCAGATACTTTTTTCATAGCTACAACATGGTGAGTAACTTGGGTTTCTGTCTCAATAGCTAAGTGAGTAATAGCTACTTTTGGGCTTTTCAGTAACTTCCATCGTGAGTAAAATCACTTGTAACTTGAAAACTATTGCATTTAGAGTATTTTGTTTCAATATGTTATTCAGCTATTTTTGGGTCAGCTATAACATAGTAAAATTTCAGACCTGTAGCTCATGGCATAGCTGAGTAATAGCTACTTTTAAGTTATCACTGTTGAGTAAATTCCTTATAACTTCAAAAGTATTACATTTAGAGTATTTTGTTTCAATATGTTATTCACCTATTTCGGAGTCAGCTATAACATAGTGAAGTTTCAGACCTGTGGCTCATTGTATAGCTGAGTAATAGCTACTTTGAAGTTCACACTGTTGAGTAAATCAGTTGTAATTGGAAAACTATTGCATTTACAGAAATTTGTGTAAATATGTTATTCAGCTACTTTTGGGTCAGCTATAACATAGTGAAATTACAGACCTGTAGCTCATGGCACAACTGAGCAATAGCTATTTTCAGGTACTGACTGTTGAGTAAATGACTTGTAACTTGAAAAATATTGCATTTGGAGTATTTTGTTAAAATATGTTGTTCACCTACTTTTGGGTCAGCTATAACGTCGTGAAATTACAGACTTATAGCTCATGGCATAGCTGAGCAATAGCTATTTTCAGGTTCTCACTATTGAGTAAATCAGTTGTAACTTGAAAACTATTGCATTTACAGTATTTTGCTTAAATATGTTATTCACCTAATTTTGGGTCAGCTATAACATAGAAAAAATTCAGACATGTAGCTCATTGCATAGCTGAGTAATAGCTACTTTGAGGTTATCACTGTTGAGTAAATCAGTTATAACGTGAAAACTATTACATTTACAGTATTTTGTTTAAATATGTTATTCACATAATTTTTGGTCAGCTATAACAGAGTGAAATTGCAGACCTCTATGTCATGGCATAGCTTACCAATATCTACATTCAGGTTCTCACTGTTGAGTAAATCATTGTATCCACTGGATAGCCGCAGTGTGTAGAGAGATTTCACCATTACCGCTCTAACGAAAAAAATATTATAGCTAGCCTTCTCAAGTTTGCAAGGTATATTAGAGGGTGCACCACAGTATTCTATTGGTAGGCTTTATGTCTAAATTAGGCCTGTGGCAAAATTACTTGCCTACTAAAAATGAGTAATTCTGCATTTTCTCTAAAAGTATTGCAGATAGCAAATTTTTCTTAAATAACTCATTCACCTACTTTTGGGAGAGCTTTCACATGCTGAAGTTCCAGACCTGTAGCTAATTACTCACCTACTCAAAATGAGTAAATGCGAATTATCTCTAAAAGTATTGCAGATAGCCAATTTTTCTCAAATAACTCATTCACCTACTTTTGGGAGAGCTTTCACTTGGTGAAGTTTCAGACCCGTAGGTAATTACTCACCTACTGAAAATGAGTAAATGCAAATTATCTCTAAAAGTATTCCAGATAGCCAATTTTTGTCAAATAACTCCTTCACCTACTTTTGGGAGAGCTTTCACTTGCTAAAGTTTCAGACCTGTAGCTAATTATTCACCTACTCAAAATGAGTAAATGCTAATTATCTCTAAAAGTATTGCAGATATCCAATTTTTATCAAATAACTCATTCATCTACTTTTGGGAGAGCTTTTACATGGTGAAGTTTCAGACCCATAGCTAATTATTCACCTACTCAAAATGAGTAAATGCAAATTATCTCTAAAAGTATTCCAGATAGCCAATTTTTGTCAAATAACTCCTTCACCTACTTTGGGGAGACCTTTCACTTGGTGAAGTTTCAGACCTGTAGCTAATTATTCACCTACTCAAAATGAGTAAATGCGAATTATCTCTAAAAGTATTGCAGATAGCCAATTTTTCTCAAATAACTCATTCACCTACTTTTGGGAGAGCTTTCACTTGGTGAAGTTTCAGACCCGTAGGTAATTACTCACCTACTGAAAATGAGTAAATGCAAATTATCTCTAAAAGTATTGCAGATAGCCAATTTTTGTCAAATAACTCCTTCACCTACTTTTGGGAGACCTTTCACTTGGTGAAGTTTCAGACCAGTAGCTAATTATTCACCTACTCAAAATGAGTAAATACTAATTATCTCTAAAAGTATTGCAGATATCCAATTTTTATCAAATAACTCATTCATCTACTTTTGGGACAGCTTTCACATGGTGAAGTTCCACACCCGTAGGTAATTACTCACCTACTGAAAATGAGTAAATTCGAATTATCTCTAAAAGTATTGTAGGTAGCCAATTTTTCTCAAATAACTCATTCGCCTACTTTTGAGAGAGCTTTCACTTGGTGAAGTTTCAGACCCGTAGCTAATTATTCACCTACTCAAAATGAGTAAATGCGAATTATCTCTACAAGTATTGCAGATAGCCAGTATTTCTCAAATAACTCATTAATATGAAAACAACTTATAGGAAGTCATGGGCTGCAAATCTTTTCATGTGGTCAGATTTGACCTTGGGCCCCTCCTGCTTATTATTGGTCCTAGAGGTTTGCAATGTGAAAACGACTTATAGGAAATCATGGGCTGCGAATCTTTTGATGTGGTCAGACTTCACCTTGGGCCCCTGGCACAGGGTCAAATAAGGGTAGCCAAACTTAAAAGTGCTTTCAGCTTGCTTATTAACGAAAAATGCTTTTTATCTTCTAAACTATGTTAGTTGGCCTTTGTCGGTGGATACATCCAGCATCTGGCCACAGATGCGTCCTTTTTCTAGTTATCTCCTGGGCTTTATTATAAAATACATCATGTGTGTACGTGCATTAGTGGGTATGTGCTTGCATGCGTTAGTGTGTCATGCAGATTTCTCCAAAACTGCTATAGCAACAGATTTTTTGTCAATTAGTTGTCCTAAGGAATTTTCACACCCTTGAAAATTTTGTTGGTTTTGTGGACTTAAGGCCTAAAGATAAGTGAGTAATAGCAATTTTAGCTACTTTGAGTACAGGACTCACAACTCAAAAGACTATTGCAGTTAGAGTGTTTACCGCACAGCCCTTAAGGGCTGTCAGGGTATTATTTTCCCCCATGGTGTTCAGGCGGGTGGACAGGCTGCGGGAAATTTTTTTCCAGGTTGTATCTCATAAAACCATAAGGTGTTGGAAGTGGATACTTGGTAGGGTCATTGGTTAGGGGGTGTAGGTGTGCAACATCATGGTGTGACCTTGATTTGACTGTTGACCTTGCCGTAGTGATCTTGACATATAAAATCTTTTCCGGGCTATATCCAAAACTGTAAGGTGTAGGAAGGTGTTACTTGGTAGGGACATTGGTTGGGGGTTGTAGATGTGCAAAGTCATGGTATGACTTTGATTTGACCTTTGATCTTGCCATAGTGACCTTCACTTATAATGTCTTGTCCGGGCTATATCTTGACATCCGTAAGGTGTAGGAAATTGATACTTGGTAGGGACATTGGTTGGGGGTGTAGGTGTGCAACGCCATAGTGTGATCTTGATTTAACCTTTGATTCTAATGTAGTGACCTTTTAAATGTTCTCGTAGTTATATCTCTGAAACTGTAAAGTGTAGGAAGTTGATACTTTGTAGGGACATTGCTTAGGTGTTTTAGGTGTTCAACATTATTGTGTGATCTTAATTTGACCTTTGACCATGTCGTAGTAACCATGAGTTTTAAAATCTTGTTCGGGCTATTTCTTGGTTTCCATAAGGTGATGAAGGTTGACACTTGGTAGGGACATTGGTTGGGGGTGTAAGTGTGCATCATGGTGTGACCTTTTAACTTTGGCTCTGCCAAAGTGTGTTCACCTGCCATATTTGAGACATCTTTCTCTTATGACAGAGATATATGGATTGCTGCAACTGATTTTTATATGCACTTTTACACAATTGCTGTTCTCCAATTAATAAATTTTACAGCTTCATAATTTTTAGTTTACTGATTGATTCTGTCATCTTGCTATTGAATTGTCTTGTTGTAATACTTTATCTTAACATAAATTTTCTTTCTCTCAGACATTATTTTCTCTACTTAAACATTATTTGGACATTAAATAACTGATATTGCTCTGAAAGTATCCCGATTTTTGTACTATTTCACTACTTCTATATCTCATGGTGTTGAAAACTATTTCCTCAGGCTGTGGGGTACAGGCATCTATGTTGTTTAGCTACTTTGTCCTCAGCTATAAGATGGTACATAGTTTGGGGTTCCATTGCATGCCATAAGTGAGTAATAGCTATTTTCTTATTTCTAGCAAATAATGTCAGAAGAAAATGATATATATCTTCAAAAGTACTAAAGTTATGCTAATCTTTTCAATATGTTATTCATCTAGATTTTGATAAGTTATCACATAGTAAAGTTTCAGACCTGTTGCACATTGTATAGCTGAGTAATAGCTATAACTTTGAAATTCTTACTCTTGAGTAAATCCATTGTAACTCCAAAACTATTGCAGTTAGAGTATTTTCCTAAAATATATTGTTCAGCTACTTTGTCCTTAGCTATAAGACAATACCTAGTTTGGAGCTCCATTGCATATAATAAATGAATAATAGCTATTTTCTCATTTGTAGCTAAATAACCGAATAAGTAAATGTCAAATATCTTTAAAGGTTTTAAAGTTTGCTAATTGGTCCCACAGGTTTGGCATATAAAACCAACCTGTAAGAAATCATATGCTGCAAATCTTTTGATGCTGTCGGATTTAACCTTTCACCCCTCCTTCAAGGTCAAACGGGGATCAACCAACTTTTGCAATGTGCATGTAAACTTGTATTCTGTTTTAAGTCCGTCTTCAATAAACACTTGTAGAGCACAGAGGTGTTTAAAATTGAGCTCCTGGATCTACATTATAATATAAAACATGACATGGTGTCAGATGTTTACATATGCTTAAATAAGTAACTGTCATTACATTTCTGTTGAGCTTTTCTTGTCTTGGATTAACATAAAAATATTGGATTACAAAGATAAACTATGGATAAAACTGTTCCTGCACCTGTGATGAACTGGGAAGCTCAAAATTCCTCAGAATGCTGGAAAAAGTTTCAACAACATGGAGTTTTACAAGACCACTTGCAAGTTCATCTGAGATTGGGAAAATCAGTTACCGCCTCATCTGGATAGGTGAGAAGCGCCGAGACATCAGGAACACATGAACCTCATCTGCTGATGAGACCAAAATGCTCAAGATATACTTTGACAAATACAAAGATTATATCAGTCTCAAATCAAATGAGGTGTTTGACCGTTACAAATTTCATGCTCGAGTCCAAGAAGGAGGTGAGCCGTTTGAAAGTTTTGCAACTGACCTAAAACTTCTTGTCAGTGTTCACGACTTGTACAAAATAGTTGCTGGCCAACTGGGCCAGTAAACTTCAAAAAGTTATTGGCCCTTGTGTGAGTATCAGGCCTGGATCTTTCCTAATTATTTTTTTTATGAATTTTTTGAATAATTTTTATTGCATTAAAATTCATGAAATCATGCACTAAATCACTTATAACTTGAAAAGTATTGTATTTAGAGCATTTTGTTAAAATATGTTATTCGGCTACTTTTTCCATAGCTACAACATGGTGAGTAACTTGAGTGTCTGTCCCAATAGCTAAGTGAGTAATGGCTACTTTCTGACTTTTCAGTACCACCTGTAATGAGTAAAATCACTTGTAACTTGAAAACTATTGCATATACAGCATTTTGTATAAATATGTTATTCAGCTACTTTTGGGTCAGCTACAACATAGTGAAATTTCAGACTTGTAGCTCAGTGCATAGCTCAGTAATAGCTACTTTGAGGTTATCGGTGTTGACTTGAAACTATTGCATTTAGAGTGTTTTGTTTTAATATATTATTCACCTAATTTTTGGTCAGCTATAACAAATTGGTTGTAACTTGAAAACTATTGCATTTAGAGTATTTTCTTTAAATATTTTGTTCACCTACTTCTGCGTCAGCTATAACATACTAAAACTGTAGACCTGTAGCTTATGGCATGGCTGAGCAATAACTACTTTGAGGTTCTCAGTGTTGAGTTAATTAGTTGTAACTTGAAAACTATTGCAATTAGAGTATTTTTTTGCGTTAATACATCCTATCCAATGGACAAGTGCTAATCCGGTCGGCGCAGACCAGCCAGCCAAACGACAGAAAAAGTCATCTTATATGAGTTCATAATGCCCCCACAAGCTGGCCGGTCCCAGTACTGTGCACTCCCCATATGGCGCCTTGTACTTCCTTCCTGTCTAGACAAGATGACGTCATAGCATCTTTTTCGTTTGGCGTGTGTACTGTGCAGACATGTTTTTCAACATCTCCAGAGTTTTTAAAGAAAGAAGTGTGCATTATGACGGATTTTCAACCTTATTGTTTAGTGTGGAAGTGTTATCTACATATCAAGCACAGATATACATTAAGAAATCTGCTGGAAACGCTCCCTAGCTGACTCAATTTAGTGTTGATGATAGGGCAGTAAGCGACGAGAAAGATGAAGCCAGCCATTTTGCTAGTTTCCTCCCATTCAACCATTGTGTTGTTAGGGGCAGATCGATAATATTAAGAAAAATAATGGATATACTACTTGCAAGGTATTTTTATCTCCCGCCCGGCTCGCCAGCGGGAGATTATAAGTTGCACCATGTGTGTGTGCACGTGCGTGCGTGCGTCACGCAATTTTCTCTTAAACTACTACAGTTACACATTTTTGGTAAATTACAAGTCCTAATGAATTTTTACGCTCTTCAAAAAATTTTTGGTTTAGTGAACTTTGGCCTACTTTTGAGTGAGTAATAGCACTTTTACCTAATATAATTATATGGCTTATAACTCTGAAACTATTGCATTTAGAGTATTTTGTTGCAATATGTTGTTCAGCTACTTTCTCCACAGCTACAACATGGTCAGTAGTTTGGAAGTGTATCTCCATAGCTAAGTGAGTAATAGCTACTTTGTCAATTTTTAATGTTAACCATAATGAGTAAATGGCTTATATCTTCAAAAGTATTGCAGCTACACAATTTCTCTCAAATATGTTGTTCATCTACTTTTTTGTGAACTGTAACATATTGAAGTTTCACAACTGTTGCTCAATGCACAAGTGAGTAGTGGCTACTTTATTGCTACTTTTAGTGAAAATGTGAAAAATCACAAATATCTCGCAAACCGTAAGAGATAGAGCAATTTCGAGTCAATTTTTGACCCACAGGGTGGTACAACAATGTCCTATGCTAAAGTGTTTGCTGAACTTTGGCCTACTTTTGAGTGAGTAATAGCGCTTTCATCTAATATAATTATATGGCTTATAACTCTCAAACTATTGCATTTAGTAATGGCTACTTTATTGCTACTTTTAGTGAAAAAGTGAAAAATCACAAATATCTCGCAAACCATAAGACAGTGATGCTTCTAGAGCGCTGGATATGCGATATCTCCCGAGTTTTAGTACTAGCCCGCAATTCAGTGTATTCGGCGCGTTCGGTAGAAGACGCGATCCCGCATGTTTACAAAATGGAAGGGCACCGACCGTTTCGTGAGAATCTTTTAATTTTATCATCATGAAGGCTATATTTGGTCGTTTTTTCAATGAAAAATGTTATTTCATGTGAAAACAAAACGGATACTACAGTTTGAATGTTGATGCTGCAAACGTTAGATACTAACAACAATACTGTTGAACCAGTTCATACAGCAGATGTGGGTGCTATGGCTGTGAGTTCTCGAGTTTTAAGTGTTAGATCTTTGTTGAGACTTCCATTTCATAAAATATTGCTAGAAATGCTAAGGGAAATCCGTGAACTCATATCTTCTCATGAATATTAATGATTTGGGTGCTATGACCGTGAGTTCTCAAGTTTAAAGTGTTAAATCTTTGTTGAGGCTTCCATGTTATAAAATATTGCTAGAAAACCCCTTTGGAAATCTGTGACCTCATATCTTCTCATGAATATTAATGACTTGGGTGCTATGGCAATGAGTTCCCAAGTTTAAAAGCATTTGATCTTTTCATCCAGGCGCTTCTATTCTCAAACTATTGCATTTAGAGTATTTTGTTGCAATATGTTGTTCAGCTACTTTTTGCACAGCTACAACATGGTCAGTAGTTTGTAAGTGTATCTCCATAGCTAAGTGAGTAATAGCTACTTTGTCAATTTTTAATGATAACCATAATGAGTAAATAGCTTATATCTTCAAAAGTATTGCAGCTACACAATTTCTCTCAAATATGTTGTTCATCTACTTTTTTGTGAACTGTAACATATTGAAGTTTCACAACTGTTGCTCAATGTACAATTGAGTAATGGCTACTTTATTGCTACTTTTAGTGAAAATGTGAAAAATCACAAATATCCGCAGGGTGATACAACAATGTCCTATGCTAAGGGGATTGCTGAACTTTGGCCTACTTTTGAGTGAGTAATAGCACTTTTACCTAATGTAATTATATGGCTTATAACTCTCAAACTATTGCATTTAGAGTATTTTGTTGCAATATGTTGTTCAGCTACTTTCTCCACAGCTACAACATGGTCAGTAGTTTGGAAGTGTATCTCCATAGCTAAGTGAGTAATAGCTACTTTGTCACTTTTTAATGATAACCATAATGAGTAAATGGCTTATATCTTCAAAAGTATTGCAGCTACATAATTTCTCTCAAATATGTTGTTCATCTACTTCTTTGTGAACTGTAACATATTGAAGTTTCACAACTGTTACTCAATGCACAAGTGAGTAGTGGCTACTTTATTGCTACTTTTAGTGAAAATGTGAAAAATCACAAATATCTCGCAAAGCGTAAGAGATAGAGCAATTTCGAGCGAATTTTTGACACACAGGGTGGTACAACAATGTCCTATGGGGGTGGACATATTATTTTTGCTTTTTCTGGCGTCCGGCGTCCCACTTGGTTTCCAGACATTTTAGGCAACAGTTCTTATCCTATCTTTACCAAATTTGGCATGCAGGTTTATTGGGTTAATAGCTTGTATGGGATTGCTTTTGGTGATGATAGCTCTATAGCTAACCGAGTAATAGCTACTTTGCTACTTTTGAGTATCTCTTTGGTTTCCAGACATTTTAAGGAATGCTATTAAGCCTAGCTTTCTGAAATTTGGTATGGAGGTTCATTGGGTTAATAGCTTGTATGGGATTGCTTTTGGGGGGAATTGCTTCATAGATAAGTGAGTAATTAATTAAATAAATGAGTAATTCTCTATTTTGAATACTGAAAAAGGCAAATGTGCTCATATCTCCTAAACCGTGCGAGATAGAGTGATTTCGTCGAAATTTTCGACCCACAGGGTATCTAAGGAATGTACTCTTTGCAATTTTCAAAAAAATTTTCCCCTCCCCAAAAATGGCGGCCATTTTGAATTTTCGAATTTTCGCCAAAAATGGCAAAACACAAATTTGCTTCTATCTCCTTAACTCTGCGAGATAGAGCGATTTCGTCGAAATTTTCGACCCACAGGGTATCTAAGGAATGTAATCTTTGCAATTTTCAAAAAAATTTCCCCTTCTCAAAAATGGCGGCCATTTTGAATTTTCAAATTTTTGCCAAAAATGGTAAAACACAAATTTGCTTCTATCTCCTTAACCGTGCGAGATAGAGTGATTTTGCCGAAATTTTCGACCCACAGAATATCTGAGGAATGTAACCATTGCAATTTTCAAAAAAATTTCCCCTCCCCAAAATTGGCGGCCATTTTGAATTTTTGAATTTTGCAAAACACAAATTTGCTTCTATCTCCTTAACCATGTGAGATACAGCGATTTTGTCAAAATTTTCGACCCACAGGGTATCTGAGCATTGTACTCTTTGCAGTTTTCAAAAAATTTTCCCCTCCCCAAAAATGGCGGCCATTTTGAATTTTCAAATTTTTGCCAAAAATGGAAAAACACAAATTTGCCTTAACCGTGCGAGATAGAGCGATTTCGTCGAAATTTTCGACCTACAGGTTATCTCAGAAATGCACTCTTAGCAATTTTCAAAAAAATTTCCCCTCCCCAAAAATGGCGACCATTTTGAATTTTCGAATTTTTGCCCAAAATGGCAAAACACGAATTTGCTTCTATCTCCTTAACTGTGCGAGATAGAGCGATTTCGTCGAAATTATCAAGCAACAGGGTATCTGACCAATGTACTCTTGTCAATTTTCCAAAAATTTTCCCCTCCCCAAAAATGGCGGCCATTTTGAATTCTTCAATTTTCCCCAAAAATGGCAAAACACAAAATTACTTCTATCTCCTTAACTGTGTGAGATAGAGGGATTTCGTCGAAATTTTCGACCCACAGGGTATCTGAGCAATGTACTCTTGGCAATTTTCAAAAAATTTTCCTCTTCCCACATATGGCGGCCATTTTAAATTTTTGAATTTAATTGAGCGAATTTTTGACACACAGGGTGGTACAACAATGTCCTATGGGGGTGGACATATTATTTTTGCTTTTTCTGGCGTCCGGCGTCCCACTTGGTTTCCAGACATTTTAGGCAACAGTTCTTATCCTATCTTTACCAAATTTGGCATGCAGGTTTATTGGGTTAATAGCTTGTATGGGATTGCTTTTGGTGATGATAGCTCTATAGCTAACCGAGTAATAGCTACTTTGCTACTTTTGAGTATCTCTTTGGTTTCCAGACATTTTAAGGAATGCTATTAAGCCTAGCTTTCTGAAATTTGGTATGGAGGTTCATTGGGTTAATAGCTTGTATGGGATTGCTTTTGGGGGGAATTGCTTCATAGATAAGTGAGTAATTAATTAAATAAATGAGTAATTCTCTATTTTGAATACTGAAAAAGGCAAATGTGCTCATATCTCCTAAACCGTGCGAGATAGAGTGATTTCGTCGAAATTTTCGACCCACAGGGTATCTAAGGAATGTACTCTTTGCAATTTTCAAAAAAATTTTCCCCTCCCCAAAAATGGCGGCCATTTTGAATTTTCGAATTTTTGCCAAAAATGGCAAAACACAAATTTGCTTCTATCTCCTTAACTCTGCGAGATAGAGCGATTTCGTCGAAATTTTCGACCCACAGGGTATCTAAGGAATGTAATCTTTGCAATTTTCAAAAAAATTTCCCCTTCTCAAAAATGGCGGCCATTTTGAATTTTCAAATTTTTGCCAAAAATGGTAAAACACAAATTTGCTTCTATCTCCTTAACCGTGCGAGATAGAGTGATTTTGCCGAAATTTTCGACCCACAGAATATCTGAGGAATGTAACCATTGCAATTTTCAAAAAAATTTCCCCTCCCCAAAATTGGCGGCCATTTTGAATTTTTGAATTTTGCAAAACACAAATTTGCTTCTATCTCCTTAACCATGTGAGATACAGCGATTTTGTCAAAATTTTCGACCCACAGGGTATCTGAGCATTGTACTCTTTGCAGTTTTCAAAAAATTTTCCCCTCCCCAAAAATGGCGGCCATTTTGAATTTTCAAATTTTTGCCAAAAATGGAAAAACACAAATTTGCCTTAACCGTGCGAGATAGAGCGATTTCGTCGAAATTTTCGACCTACAGGTTATCTCAGAAATGCACTCTTAGCAATTTTCAAAAAAATTTCCCCTCCCCAAAAATGGCGACCATTTTGAATTTTCGAATTTTTGCCCAAAATGGCAAAACACGAATTTGCTTCTATCTCCTTAACTGTGCGAGATAGAACGATTTCGTCGAAATTATCAAGCAACAGGGTATCTGACCAATGTACTCTTGTCAATTTTCCAAAAATTTTCCCCTCCCCAAAAATGGCGGCCATTTTGAATTCTTCAATTTTCCCCAAAAATGGCAAAACACAAAATTACTTCTATCTCCTTAACTGTGTGAGATAGAGGGATTTCGTCGAAATTTTCGACCCACAGGGTATCTGAGCAATGTACTCTTGGCAATTTTCAAAAAATTTTCCTCTTCCCACATATGGCGGCCATTTTAAATTTTCGAATTTTTCCCCAAAATGGCAAAACACAAAATTGCTTCTATCTCCTTAATCGTGCGAGATAAAGTGATTTCGTCGAAATTTTCGACCCACAGGGTATCTAAGAAATGTACTCTTGGCAATTTTCAAAAAATTTTCCCCTCCCCACATATGGCGGCCATTTTTAATTTTCAAATTTTTGCCCAAAATGGAAAAACACAAATTTGCCTTAACCGTGCAAAATAGAGATATTTCATTGAAATTTTCGACCCATAGAGTATCTAAGAAATGTACTCTTGGCAATTTTCAAAAAATTTTCCTTTTCCCAAAACTCTAAAAGTATTGCAGATAGCCAATTTTTATCAAATAACTCATTCATCTACTTTTGGGAGAGCTTTCACGTGGTGAAGTTTCAGACCCGTAGGTAATTACTCACCTACTCAAAATGAGTAAATGCGAATTATCTCTTAAAAGTATTGCACATAACCAATTTTTCTCAAATAACTCATTCACCTACTTTTGGGAGAGCTTTCACTTGGTGAAGTTTCAGACCCGTAGCTAATTATATATGCTACGTTTAGTGAAAATGTGAAAAATCACAAATATCTCACAAACCATAAGAGATAGAGCAATTTAGAGCGAATTTTTGAGTCACAGGGTAGTACAATGGTACCCTGTGCTGTTGGGTTTGGTGAACTTTGGTCTACTTTTGACTGAGTAATAGCACTTTTACCTAATATAACTATATGGCTTATAACTCTCAAACTATTGCATTTAGAGTATTTTGTTCCAATATGTTGTTCAACTACTTTCTCCACAGCTACAACATGGTCAGTAGTTTGGAAGTGTATCTCCATAGCCAAGGGAGTAATAGCTACTTTGTCAATTTTCAATGATAACCGTAATGAGTAAATGGCTTATATCTTCAAAAGTATTGCGGCTACACAGTTTCTCTCAAATATATTGTTCATCTACTTTTTTGTGAACTGTAACGTGTTTAAGTTTCACAACTGTTGCTCAATGTACAAGTGAGTAATAGCTACTTTATTGCTACTTTTAGTGAAAATGTGAAAAATCACAAATATCTCGCAAACTGTAAGAGATAGAGCAATTTCGAGCGAATTTTTGACCCACAGGGCAGTATAAGAGTATCCTATTGTACTGGATTTGGTGACCTTTGGCCTACATTTGAGTGAGTAATAGCACTTTACCTAATATAAATTATATGGCTTATAACTTTCAGACTATTACATTTACAGTATTTTGGTTCCAATATGTTGTGCAGCTACTTTCTCCACAGCTACAACATGGTCAGTAGTTTGTAAGTGTATCTCCATAGCTAAGTGAGTAAGAGCTACTCTGTCAATTTTTAATGATAACCGTAATTAGTAAATGGCTTATATCTTCAAAAGTATTGCAGCTACACAATTTCTCTCAAATATGTTGTTCATCTATTTTTTACCCGACAGCCCATGGTGTCCGGATGGGCGGGCGGGCAGGCAGGCGGCAGGAAAAAGTTTGTCCAGACTGTATCTTACAAACCGTAAGGTGTAGGGAGTTGGTACTTAATAGGGACATTCGTTAGGATGTGTAGGTGTGCAACGTCATGGTCTGACCCTGATTTGACCTTGCCACAGAGACCTTGAGTTTGAAGATCTTGTCCAAGCTATATCGCGGAAACCGTTAGGTGTAGGAAGTTGATACTTGGTAGGAACATTGGTTAGGGGATGTAGGTGTGCAACGTCATGGTCTGACCTTGATTTCACCCTTGATCTGGCCGTAGTGACCTTGACCTATAAAATCTTGTCTGGGCTATATCTCGGAAACCGTAAGGTGTAGGAAGTTGATACTTGGAAGGGACATTGGTTAGGGGGTGTAGGTGTGTAACGTCATGGTCTGACCTTGATTTGACCTTTGACCTTGCTGTAGTGACCTTGAACTATAAAATCTTGTCCGGGCTATATCTCGGAAACCGTAAGGTGTAGGAAGTTGATACTTGGAAGGGACATTGGTTAGGGGGTGTAGGTGTGTAACGTCATGGTCTGACCTTGATTTGACCTTTGACCTTGCTGTAGTGACCTTGAACTATAAAATCTTGTCCGGGCTATATCTCGGAAACCGTAAGGTGTAGGAAGTTGATACTTGGTAGGGACATTGGTTAGTGGGTGTTGGTGTGCAACGTCATGGTCTGACCTTCATTTGATCTTTGACCTTGCTGTAGCAACCTTGACCTAAAAAATCTTGTCCGGGCTGTATCTCGGAAACTGTAAGGTGTAGGAAGTTGATACTTGGTAGGGACATTGGTTAGGGGGTGAAGGTGTGCGACGTCATGGTCTGACCTTGATTTGACCTTGCTGTAGTGACCTCGGCCTATAAAATCTTGTTTGGGCTATATCTCGGAAACTGTAAGGTGTAGGAAGTTGATACTTGGTAGGGACATTGGTTAGTGGGTGTAGGTGTGCAACGTCATGGTCTGACCTTCATTTGATCTTTGACCTTGCTGTAGCGACCTTGACCTAAAAACTCTTGTCCGGGCTATATCTCGGAAACTGTAAGGTGTAGGAAATTGATACTTGGTAGGGACATTGGTTAGGGGGTGAAGGTGTGCGACGTCATGGTCTGACTTTGATTTGACCTTGCTGTAGTGACCTCGGCCTATAAAATCATTGTGAATATCTCGGAAAAGGTATTTCTTCCCCTTCAGTGCTCGGCGGGAGATACACACCGCGGCAGTGGTCTTGTTCTCCGTGTCTTTTGTTTGAATGTACCTTCTGTAACCTTCCAGCTACAGTCACGAAAGAAACGTCAATCTTTTCTAGTTTTTTAACTATAAATAGAAGGAATTCCCCTATTTAATCACGGAAAACGTCAGTCTATGCAGTATTTAACATAGACGGAATTCCCCAAAAGAGATGCATTCTTCAGATTTCTTCAGAGCGCACTGGTACCGATTTCTCTGCTGTAAGGCATCAGTCACACCAGCCAGCTCGAGTATTTAGTGTTTTTCAACAGAAGCAAGAGATGGATTCTTCAGAATTTTAATCTTCAAAGCGCACTGGTCCAGACATCTTTGATGTAAAGCATTAGTCGACCGGCAAGCTCCAGTTCAGCCGGCCTCACAATAGAAGGTGATCTCAGTCCCTCCCTTGCAGACCCGGCTTTGTTGTCGGTAGTAGGGGTTGTGGATGGCCAGGTCACTGTTTAAGTTGCATGCTTTTATCACGAAAGGAAAAAATTCATCTACAGAGCTACCTATCTCTTCAGAGTGCATTGGTACCGACTTCAGACTGGCACTGACCAGGATTTTCACCTTCAGAGCGCACTGGTCCAGGCTTCTCTGCTTTTAAAGCATCAGCCGACCGGCCAACTCAAAAGAACGTGACCTCTGATGTCATCTCCACGAATCTGGTCACGTGATTCACTGACCAGGTCACGAAGCTGATCACGTGATTCACCGACCAGGAAAGTCGGAAGTGCATTCTTCACAACTCATGTCTACTGTGATTCCCTGCCTTGCAGACCCGGCCTTGTTGTCGGTAGTGGGGTTTTGTGGACAGTCAGAATACTGTAAAGTTGCCGGTTAAGTATCACACAAAGAACACGACCACTGATGTCATCTTCAATCAGCCAATCGCGTGTCCTTCCGACCAGCAAGCTGGTCACGTGACACGCCGACCAACAATTGCTTCTAAAAATAGCTCACAGGGGCTTTCCCAGCAACTGTCAAATCTACAAACAAGACGTGCACTTAAGAGAAATACTTTAATTAATGGAGTAAGCTGAATTCAACACAAAAGATAGTTGTAAAATTGCTTCAGCAACTGAGTATACTGACCGGGTACAGGCTACACAGCCTTGTACAGTTGTTTCAGCAACTGGTTCCAGAGTGTATCGACCGGCTACACAGCCTTGTACAGCTTACCCGACCCAACCTGTTACAGAGTCATCAGACCCAGTCCATTCAACTCTGTGTTGATTCTGGGGCAGGTAGACAGCTAGTATCTACAAGATATGGCTTCAACCTACCGGTTAATTTAATTTACTTATTAAATTTGCAAATTTCTGTTTCTTGGACTTATAAATATTTTTATGGGTTCTTTGCTTTCCATACCCCTGCACAGATTGGAGCTGATTAGTTTTTCGGCAACACCTGGCAACAAGTGTTGCCATGGCAACACTTTTTTATGTTTCTTGGGCTTAAAACTTTTTCTCGGGTATCTTTGCATTCCAAATCCTTGCATTGATTTTAGCTGATTAGTTTTTCGGCAACACCTGGTAATGGCAACACTTTTTTCTGTTTCTTGGGCTTATAAATATTTTATGGGTTCTTTGCTTTCCATACCCCTGCACAGACTGGGGTGGATAAGTTTTTCGGCAAACCTGGCAACAAGTGTTGCCATGGCAACACTTTTTAGGGTTTCTTGGACTCACAAATATTTTTATGGGTTCTTTGCTTTCCATACCCCTGCACAGACTGCAGCTGATTAGCTTTTCGGCAACACCTGGCAACAAGTGGTTGCCATGGCAACACTTTTTTCTTTTTTTTGACTTGCAAATATTTTTATGGGTTCTTTGCTTTCCATACCCCTGCACAGACTGGAACTGATTAGTTTTTCGGCAAACATGGCAACACTTTTTTTTTGTTTCTTGGACTCACAAATATTTTTATGGGTTCTTTGCTTTCCATACCCCTGCACAGACTGGGGCAGATTAGTTTTTCGGCAAACCTGGCAACTGCTCCATGAAGAGGGGAAGCAGACAAGACAGGACATCTTGCACAATGCATTAATTTGTATGGTCATATGACTAGCAGTTTAAGTTATATTTTTCAACAAGGTGGGGCTTCACCATGACTCAGTCCTTCTGAAAGATGGTCTGGATTTGCAAAAATGCTGCATGTCAACTATTTTTGTCTACCTGGCATAAGTTATGTCCCTTCGAATTTCATCCGCTTCAGTCTTTAACCAAAGCTGGTGACACAGTACAATTCTGTTGAATTATGTCCACCCCCCTGGGGGGTGGATATATTATTTTTGCTTTTTTCGCCGTCCGATGTCCGGCGTCCGGCGTCCGATGTCCGGCGTCACGCATGGTTTCCGCTCATTTAAAGGAAAAGTATTAGAGCTATTGTCACCAAATTTGGTATGCAGGCTTATTGGGTCAGTAGCTTGCTTGGGATTGCTTTTGGCTGTTGTACCTCTTTTGCTTACTGAGTAATACTTAAGTACAGCTATTTTCAGTACCCATTGGTTTCCGTGCATTTAAGCCAAAATAATTAAAGATATTTTACTACAATTTTGAATACAAGATTGTTATGTCCATAGCTCGCTTGGTATTGCATTTGGGACTGATAGCTTTGTCAGTACATGAGTAATAGCCATTTAGGTACTTCATTGTGTATTTTCAGTACTACTTTTGAGTAATTTGCTAATATCTCAGAAACCGTGTGAGATAGAGCGATTTCGTCGAAATTTTCGACCCACAGGGTATTTAAGGAATGTAATATTTGCAATTTTCAAAAAATTTTCCCCTCCCCAAAAATGGCGGCCATTTTGAATTTTCGAATTTTTGCCAAAAATGGCAAAACACAAATTTGCTTCTATCTCCTTAACCGTGCGAGATAGAGCGATTTCGTCGAAATTTTCGACCCACAGGGTATCTAAGGAATGCAATCTTTGCAATTTTCAAAAAAATTTTCCCCTCCCCAAAAATGGCGGCCATTTTGAATTTTCGAATTTTTGCCAAAAATGGCAAAACACCAATCTGCTTCTATCTCCTTAACCGTGCGAGATAGAGCGATTTCGTCAAAATTTTCGACCCACAGGGTATCTGAGCATTGTACTCTTGGTAATTTTAAAAAAATTTTCCCCTCCCCAAAAATGGCGGCCATTTTGAATTTTCGAATTTTTGCCAAAAATGGCAAAACACAAATTTGCTTCTATCTCCTTAACCGTGCCAGATAGAGCGATTTCGTCAAAATTTTCGACCCACAGGGTATCTGAGCATTGTGCTCTTGGTAATTTTTACAAAATTTTCCCCTCCCCAAAAATGGCGGCCATTTTGAATTTTCGAATTTTTGCCAAAAATGACAAAACACTAATTTGCTTCTATCTCCTTAACCGTGCGAGATAGAGCGATTTCGTCGAAATTTTCGACCCACAGGGTATCTGAGCATTGTGCTCTTGGTAATTTTCCAAAAATTTTCCCCTCCCCAAAAATGGCGGCCATTTTGAATTTTCGAATTTTTGCCAAAAATGGCAAAACACTAATTTGCTTCTATCTCCTTAACCGTGCGAGATAGAGCGATTTCGTCGAAATTTTCGACCCACAGGGTATCTAAGGAATGCAATCTTTGCAATTTTCCAAAAATTTTCCCCTCCCCAAAAATGGCGGCCATTTTGAATTTTCGAATTTTTGCCAAAAATGGCAAAACACAAATTTCCTTCTATCTCCTTAACCGTGCCAGATAGAGCGATTTCGTCAAAATTTTCGACCCACAGGGTATCTGAGCATTGTACTCTTGGTAATTTAAAAAAAATTTTCCCCTCCCCAAAAATGGCGGCCATTTTGAATTTTTGAATTTTTGCCAAAAATGGCAAAACACAAATTTGCTTCTATCTCCTTAACCGTGCCAGATAGAGCGATTTCGTCAAAATTTTCGACCCACAGGGTATCTAAGGAATGCAATCTTTGCAATTTTCCAAAAATTTTCCCCTCCCCAAAAATGGCGGCCATTTTGAATTTTCAAATTTTTGCCAAAAATGGCAAAACACAAATTTCCTCCTATCTCCTTAACCGTGCCAGATAGAGCGATTTCGTCAAAATTTTCGACCCACAGGGTATCTGAGCATTGTACTCTTGGCAATTTTTTAAAAAATTTCCCCTCCCCAAATATGGCGGCCATTTTGAATTTTCGAATTTTTGCCAAAAATGGCAAAACACTAATTTGCTTCTATCTCCTTAACCGTGCGAGATAGAGTGATTTCGTCGAAATTTTCGACCCACAGGGTATCTAAGGAATGCAATCTTTGCAATTTTCCAAAAATTTTCCCCTCCCCAAAAATGGCGGCCATTTTGAATTTTCGAATTTTTGCCAAAAATGGCAAAACACAAATTTCCTTCTATCTCCTTAACCGTGCGAGATAGAGCGATTTCGTCGAAATTTTCGACCCACAGGGTATCTAAGGAATGCAATCTTTGCAATTTTCAAAAAATTTTCCCCTCCCCAAAAATGGCGGCCATTTTGAATTTTCGAATTTTTGCCAAAAATGGCAAAACACCAATCTGCTTCTATCTCCTTAACCGTGCGAGATAGAGCGATTTCGTCAAAATTTTCGACCCACAGGGCATCTGAGCATTGTACTCTTGGTAATTTTTAAAAAATTTTCCCCTCCCCAAAAATGGCGGCCATTTTGAATTTTCGAATTTTTGCCAAAAATGGCAAAACACAAATTTCCTCCTATCTCCTTAACCGTGCCAGATAGAGCGATTTCGTCAAAATTTTCGACCCACAGGGTATCTGAGCATTGTGCTCTTGGTAATTTTTACAAAATTTTCCCCTCCCCAAAAATGGTGGCCATTTTGAATTTTCGAATTTTTGCCAAAAATGACAAAACACTAATTTGCTTCTATCTCCTTAACCGTGCGAGATAGAGCGATTTCGTCGAAATTTTCGACCCACAGGGTATCTGAGCATTGTGCTCTTGGTAATTTTCCAAAAATTTTCCCCTCCCCAAAAATGGCGGCCATTTTGAATTTTCGAATTTTTGCCAAAAATGGCAAAACACTAATTTGCTTCTATCTCCTTAACCGTGCGAGATAGAGCGATTTCGTCGAAATTTTCGACCCACAGGGTATCTAAGGAATGCAATCTTTGCAATTTTCCAAAAATTTTCCCCTCCCCAAAAATGGCGGCCATTTTGAATTTTCGAATTTTTGCCAAAAATGGCAAAACACAAATTTGCTTCTATCTCCTTAACCGTGCCAGATAGAGCGATTTCGTCAAAATTTTCGACTCACAGGGTATCTGAGCATTGTACTCTTGGTAATTTAAAAAAAATTTTCCCCTCCCCAAAAATGGCGGCCATTTTGAATTTTCGAATTTTTGCCAAAAATGGCAAAACACAAATTTCCTCCTATCTCCTTAACCGTGCCAGATAGAGCGATTTCGTCAAAATTTTCGACCCACAGGGTATCTGAGCATTGTACTCTTGGTAATTTTTAAAAAATTTTCCCCTCCCCAAAAATGGCGGCCATTTGAATTTTCGAATTGTTGCCAAAAATGGCAAAACACTAATTTGCTTCTATCTCCTTAACCGTGCGAGATAGAGTGATTTCGTCGAAATTTTCGACCCACAGGGTATCTAAGGAATGCAATCTTTGCAATTTTCAAAAAATTTTCCCCTCCCCAAAAATGGCGGCCGTTTTGAATTTTCGAATTTTTGCCAAAAATGGTAAAACACAAATTTGCTTCTATCTCCTTAACCGTGCGAGATAGAGCGATTTCGTCGAAATTTTCGACCCACAGGGTATCTAAGGAATGCAATCTTTGCAATTTTCCAACAAATTTTCCCCTCCCCAAAAATGGCAGCCATTTTGAATTTTCGAATTTTTGCCAAAAATGGCAAAACACAAATTTGCTTCTATCTCCTTAACCGTGCGAGATAGAGCGATTTCGTCGAAATTTTCGACCCACAGGGTATTTAAGGAATGCAATTTTTGCAATTTTCCAAAAAATTTTCCCCTCCCCAAAAATGGCAGCCATTTCGAATTTTTGCCAAAAATGGCAAAACACAAATTTGCTTCTATCTCCTTAACCGTGCGAGATAGAGCGATTTCGTCGAAATTTTCGACCCACAGGGTATCGAAGAAATGCAATCTTTGCAATTTTCCGAAAAATTTTCCCCTCCCCAAAAATGGCGGCCATTTTGAATTTTCGAATTTTTGCCAAAAATGGCAAAACACAAATTTGCTTCTATCTCCTTAACCGTGCGAGATAGATCGATTTCATCAAAATTTTCGACCCACAGGTATTTCAGCATTGTATTCTTGGCAATTTAAAAAAAAATTTCCCGTCCCCTAAAATGGCGGCCATTTTGAATTTTCAAATTTTTGTCAAAAATGGCAAAACACAAATTTGCTTCTATCTCCTTAACCATGCGAGATAGAGCGATTTCGTCGAAATTTTCAACCCACAGGGTATCTAAGGAATGTAATCTTTGCAATTTTCAAAAAATTTTCCCCTCCCCAAAAATGGCAGCCATTTTGAATTTTCGAATTTTTGCCCAAAATGGAAAAACACAAACTGGCCTTAACCGTGCAAAATAGAGTTATTTCGTTGAAATTTTCGACCCATAGGGTATCTAAAAAATGTACTCTTGGCAATTTTCAAAAAAATTTCCTTTTCCCAAAAATGGCGGCCATTTTGAATTTTCAAATTTTTGCCAAAAATAGAAAAACAGGAATTTGCTTCTATCTTCTTAACCGTGCCAGATAGAGTGATTTCGTCAAAATTTTCAACCCAACCAATGCAAAAAGGCATGAAGCTGAAATAATTTACATCTACACTAACAAATATTTAAGCATCATTGATATATTTTACAAATGAAACAGGGTCTTGTAAGACTACTGTACAATTTGGGCAAAAGGTTCATGGGTGGACATTACACATGATAATGTGTGTTCTTCTATGCTATCCTGTTTCTATTCGCATCTACTATCAACAGGGCGGCCGATTTCTAGTTCTTGTTTATTTTTAGTTTATCAGGTATATATGTATTAAGGACTTGTCAAGGTTGTCATTAATCTCATATTCGGTGGCAAAAAAAAAATTATGAGAATTCCAAGCCTTGGGCTGGTTTTCACTCGTGGATGGGCCCTAAGGGCCCTTACACTTCTAAAAGTGAGCACGGCTCTTCACAGTCTCTCCAAAAGGTTTGTGGTCAGACAGGGAAAAAAGGCTACACATAAATGTTCTAGAGTTGAAGGCGGTATCTCTGGCCCTTAATATGTTCAAGGACCAGAGCCAAAACTAAACAGTGTTGGTTGCAATAGACAACTTGACAGTAGTAGCCTACATAAACATTTTATTGTGCTACAATAACTTACCATGTGGAACTGAATGCTTTCTCGGGAGGCCGCAGGCATCTGGCCAACATCCAAGAAAAATAGACGTTTAGTATTGACCAGATCCCCGTGCTCAGAGTGTACCATAACAGTGTAATCTCGCGTCTAACCCTACTCTCGTTGGCCGCGTGACTAGCAAGCGTTTAAAATAAGCTACTTTATTTCACTGAGAGAAAGAGAGGTTGACTACTGAGTGCAAGGTAGCCAGGATTATACCTAAGAAAATCATACAAACTGGTTGATGCCTATGGGGGCTAGGCAGTGTAATTTGAATATCCAAGATAGCTCAAGCCTTCTGCGTCTGGCTGTGTTGGATGGGTCAAATTTTGGTGTACACCACTCCAGCACTGCGAACTTCATGTCCTTGTGGCTGTGCCCATTACTTTTAAAGTGACGGGATACTGGGGTGATTTGTCCATCTTTTTGTACTGAGACTTTATGCTCATACATTCTTTTTCTAAATGCCCTACCGGTTTCACCCACGTAGTGTTTGTGGCATTTCTTACAAGATATCAAATATATGACATTGTTTAATTCACAGGTTATGTGTTTAGGTAAGTCCTTGGTTTGGTGGGACTTGTGTGTGAAGTTACATTTGACTGTATTGATTTTGTTGATCAAGGGGCAGTAGGTACATTTGCCCAGTCTTGTGCAAATGGTAGGTTTCGGGTCATTTTTGTCCGAGTGTGATTGGGGGTATACTATAGCGGCATTGGTTAGCATGTCTCTTAGGTTTGGGAGCCTTCTGAACCCAATGATAGGTTTGTCTTTGAATAGTGTCCCACAGTCTGGGCTGTTATTAATAATATTCCAATTGTTGTGAATGATCTTTTTGATGTTTGGATTCGATGGGTTATAGTTGGTAACCATTACTGGGGTGTCAATACTATTTTTAGGTTTTACTTCTAATAATTGGTCTTGAGTATACTGAGAGGCTCTTTTGTAGTGTTTTCTCAGTGCCTTTTCTGGATAATCTCTTTTCATATAGTAAGTAATTAGTTTTTCGGAATTTTCCTGAAAATCTTCATCATATGTGCAAATTCTTCTGAGTCTTAAGAATTGTCCATATGGTCCCTTAGTCTTACTAGGGGCATGGTGTGCAGAGGTGTAATGTAGGTATAGGTGGGTGTCAGTGGGTTTCTCATACAGTGTAGTGTAGAGTTCCCTACTGTAATTGATTTTGACAGTAGTATCTAAAAAGCTAATGTGGGTGTAACTGTGTTCTGATGTGAATTTAATGGTAGGGTGAATACCGTTAAGGTAGGTGATAAATTCTTCTAGTTTATCCTCTCCATGAGTCCATATCATAAATATGTCATCGATAAATCTGAGCCAAATAAGTGGTTTAAGTGGCCAGTTATTGAGTGCTTTAGTTTCAAATCTGTCCTGGACACCCACATTAGCTTTTTAGATATATTTTTAGATTTAGTGTAGGATAAGTATTTTTTCAAATATTTCATTGTTGTGAGTTTTCCACGTTTCGACTCGTTTTCGATTTTATTGCTGTAAAAATGTCTTCCTACCGAACGAGTGCAAAGCCCAGATCATCAAAATGCAGGCATTTTTGTTTCTTATTCGATACCTATAATTACTGTCCTACGCAATATTTGTGCAAATTTTACTGAAGAACAACAAATTAAAATCAAGCACAGACATAGATATCTAAGAAAACAAAAAGTATCGGATCCCTGCAATACTTCTAAGGTGATGATCTGGACTTATTGGGGGATGACATGGAGGCGTTTTCTGGTTCTCAAGTTCTGGCAAAATACTATTCTCAGTCGTCTTCTTCAGAGGAAGATCAGTCCTCTGTCCTTGTCAAGAAGTCAGCTAAACCTCAACGGGCTCCTTCTGAGCATGATCAACAGCAGGATAGTATAGACCCAGTTTTTTACAGGGAGGTAGATGTGTCTGACCTCCCTTCACAATATGCAGAGGAAGTGGAAACTTTTAGGCAGATTCTTGATCTCCCTGACCCAAGGGAAACTTTGCCTAGGTCCTCTACCACTGTGCTGGGCCTGGACAACGAGAAAGGCCAACAGGAGCCAAGGCCAAGAGGCCCTTCAGCTATGCTCCCTTTAAATCCCATTCTCAACAATGCCTTTGAGAAATTTGAACCGGATTTCTTGGCCTCTAATTTACCTGAGGGTAAATATATCAAACCCCCTGCTTCAACAGCAAAATATTACAAGGTGGGACAGACTTGTTTCGGATACAATCTTCAGGAGCTCAATACAGATTTTGCCAAGATCTGTATTTCTCCTAAACCCTCTTGGGCTCCTATGAGCAAGGTTCCCCTACAAGTTCTTAAAGAACTTGAACACCAAGCTAGGCAGAATCTCTCTACCGTCAATTTTACAGCTACTTTCGCAAAGACTGCTTCTGCTTGTAACACTGTTATGGAGAAGTGTCAGTACAGTCTAAAGGCTACCTTTAAAAGGGTTAAAAACCAGATTCAGAAGGGTGGCGATCCTGAAAGAGCTACCAGGCGTGGCTATGAAAACGCCTGTGACTATTTTGAGATTATGAATAAGAGAATTTTTATTCAACAGAGAGCCTTAGCCTGCCTCAGCAAATCTGTAGCCCATATGCTCCAGAGGGAGCTGTATACCATGGGCAACACTGGCCTGCTAAGACGCGAGGCTGAGCTGACCCTCCTTCAACCACATCTCGGGGAGTCTAGATGTCAAGAACTGAGGAATTCGCCTTTTTGGCCTACTCCTCTGTTCAAGTCACAGTCAAGGATGGAGAAGACTTCCTCCTTAAAAAAATGCACCCCCAAAAATCCAAAGAGTTTTGGATCCTATCAAAACAAGCCCTTTCATGGCCCCCTCCACAATAAGAATAGAGGCTCCAACAGGAAACTCCCCTATGGGGGCAATTCCTCCCAAAGCAGTAATCAATCATTTTCCTCAGGCAGGAGGCAATAGAACAACAGAGGCTTCAGGGGTCATTTTCGACCCCATTCAAGGGGGCGAGGGCGTGGAAACCCCTCTCCCCAATGACTCCTTAAAAGCCTCCTTTAGTCCACCAGTAGGAGGTCGCCTCCGTTCTTTCAAAAGAGACTGGCTAGCAAACAAATGTTCAAACAACGTGTTAAACATTATCACCAATGGTTATGTTCTTCCATTCATCTCAAAACCAAATTTAGTCAGAGCTCCCTTGATTCGATCAGCTTACAAGACCTTTTAAAAAGACCAAGCTCTGGCCTCTTGTATTCAGTCTCTTGTCAAAAACGCAATAGAAAGGGTGGAAAATGTAAAATCTCTTGGGTTTTATAGTCGCCTGTTTCTAGTGCCCAAGCCTCACCAAAGGTGGAGGCCAGTAATAGACCTAAGCAGGCTCAACACCTTCTTACTTGTAGAAAGGTTCAAAATGGAAACATTAGGGCCTCTCTGTTTCCAGGGGAATGGGTGTCGTCAATAGACCTATCAGATGCCTTCCTTCACATCCCCATCCACCCAAACTTAAGGAAGTTTTGCCACAAGTCTCAGGTGTTCCAGTTCACCTCCCTTCCCTTTGGGCTAGCCACGGCCCCACAGGTCTTTACAATGATTGTAAAAGAAGTGAAGCTGATGGCCCTGACAAGGAGAATCAGACTTCACCAGTACCTGGACAACTGGCTTATCAGGGCCCAGTCTCAGGAAGAAGCAGAAGTGAACACTCAGACAGTGGTAGACCTGACTCAGTCCTTAGGGGGGACAATAAATCAGAAGTCCGAACTAAAACCTACTCAAGTGTTTTTGTTCGTGGGCTACAAATACCATCTAGATTCGGCCCTTGTAAAACCCACTCAAGAGAGATGGCTCAGGATTTGATCCTACGACTCAAGTGAAAACATTTTTTGACTGCAAGCTGTTTGATGTCGCTAATTGGGTTGCTTGCCTCAATGGAGAAAATGATCCCGGAGGGACACCTTTACATGAGGCCCTTTCAGTTTCACCTCAAGGAGCACTGGAGATTTCCTCAGTCGTTGGACATCCTCCTTCCTTTGACAGAAACCATTTCCGCACACCTAGAGTGGTGGCAGAATCCCACAAACGTGATGAAAGGTGCAGACCTTCATCCCAAAGACCACAGTATCCAACTCTTTACAGACGCCTCAAACGAAGGCTGGTGTGCTCACTTAGAGCAAGCCTCTACAAAGGATCTGTGGTCAGACAGGGACAAAAGGCTACACATAAATGTTCTAGAGCTGAAGGCGGTTTCTCTGGCCCTTCAAAGGCCCAAGGACCTGTGTCAAACCAAACAGTGTTAGTTGCCACAGACAACCCAACAGTAGTAGCCTACATAAACAAACAAGGAGGAACCCTCTTGGCGGAGATGTGCGCTCTCCTGTGGAAAATCATGATCTGGTGCCATCATTACCAGATAACCTTAAAAGCCAGACACATTCCAGGGTGTCTGAATGTGATTGCCAACGTCCCAAAAGTTCCAGGAATCTTCCTAAGTGGAACCTTTCTGTTGTACTCAATGAGCTCACAAAAGCACCCTTTGAGCCTATGAAAGACATAGACCTCAAACATCTTACCCTCAAAACTGCTTTCTTGCTAGCTTTGGCCTCCGGCAAGCGATGCAGCGAAATCCATGCCTGGGTTGCAAATAAAGTATCGAATCTACGCCAGTGGGAAAAGGTTGCTTTGTTCCCCTCTTCAGATTTCATAGCCAAAATCCAACTAGCAAGAGAAGGTTCTCAAACTGTGTCTCTAGTGACTATCCCTGCTTTGACTACCATTGTGGATAGATAATTCAAAAAGACAGGACCCTGAAGTCATGAGATTTTTCAAGCCCAGGGCTTTTCATTCGTGGTGAAGCTCTTGGGGCTATACTCCGTTTAAGTGAGCACAGCTACACTTCCTCCTCAAGCCAGACATCCAGACAGAACCAGTACTGTCATTCATTCAAGTATTCTGGTTTTTGGCTTCTTATAGGCCCAGTCCTGCGGCCATCCGAGATCAGCATTCAGTTCCACATGGTAAGCTTGCAATAAAAACGCATAAACAAGCCTGAACCGAGAAAACTCACAAGTCCCAAAAATTTAAAGAAATACTTATCCTGTCAAAACGGAAGTTTCACAGAATAGTCTATATCATTAATAAAGTACACTAGCCAAGTTATAACATCCGATAATATGTAAAAACTGGGAAATAAAGTAAAATATGGATGCACAAAGCAACGCTTCCTAATCACGCGGCCAACGAGAAAAGGAGGAAGAGTTGAGAAGAGTTCCACGAGAGTACAACCTGAGGCTACAGCCAACTATAAATGTCTATTTTTCCAGAGGATTCCAGATTGTAACAGATGTGGAAATAGCCACAGTAAGACAGCTACATGTCCAGCAATAGGGCAGGAGTGTTATGTCACAAGAGGAATCACTTTTCAAGTAAAATGCCAATCAAAGAGCAAGTACACACTAATTGAAGATTCAAGTGCCAGTAAAATGCCGATCAACGAGCAAGTAGACACTGTAATTGAAGATTCAAGTGACTCAGAAGACTCATGAAGAAGCAGTGACTTCCACGTAGAATAAATTAGAGGAGAGTCATCAGAAAACCAGGTCTTTGTCACAATAAAATTGTGGGACAACGCCAATAGAAGAGATGGCCTTAGCTTCAAACTAGATACAGGGGAACAGGTTAATGTTATTCCACATAAGTGCTGGAAAAAGTTGAACCTGAGAGCCACCTTAAAGCAGACCAAGAACAGACTGAGCAGCTATAGTGGTGATGTATTGGACGTAAAAGGTGTCTGTCAACTACAGGTGCAGCATAAGTCAACAAAATGGCAGATGGACTTTTACATTGTAAACACAAAGTCTCCAACCATACTTGGACTTGATGCCTGCATACAGCTTGGTCTAGTATTTTGGCACATGTGATGCTGTCACAGAGTTTTGATGAGGAGTAGTGAAAGATTAAGCAATATGCGGAATTACGTGTTTTATTTATATATATCCTGCAACAAATGTAGTCAGATCTTGTTTATAGATTGACAGAAATATCATAAAACATAAATAAAATGTATAGCAACACATATAACATCACACAAAGACATACAACAGTACACAAATCTACTATATTCTCACAATTTATACAGGGTTTATTGAATTGAAATGTCTCAAAGTTTTGCATCCAACGGTTAATGAAGACAGTGCCCATGCATGTCCAGTGATAATTCAGCAGGATCCATATGATTACCCTTATGTCAGCAACTGGTGGGCAAGACATTCAGTGGAGTCCATATAAGCAAATCATTATCAAATAATGAAACTTCTGAAATTTAAGCTAGAAACCTTGCCACATCAAAACCTCACATCAATAAGGAACAGCAGGTAGACCAATACAACTGCCACAAAGAACCAGCTAAAGTAATAACATGATTTCCCTAAATAATGTAGCAAATGCATGTAATTATTTTCTGTGTTATACTGTGAGTACATGTGAAAAAATATATAAATACATTTTTGTGTACAAAATAAGATGATATTACCATGTCTCGTTAAAGATTTAATAAAGTGAAGTCTGTTAAAGTCTTTTTAAATTTATATTTTATGTTGACAATGTGTATTATTAAGTCTCATACTACTGCTGCTGGTTCTGAAGTTTTACCGCAGGTACAAAGTGCCAACTGGTCACATCAAAGACAATTGTGTAACTGACCAAATACAGCACACAAGAACATATTCCCACCTTTCACTACTAATCAATATAATTCAAAAGCATGAACAAACTTCACAAGCATCAACAAACCGGGGTACAGAACAATGATCTCTACATTTCACTGCTGCACAAGACATCTTTCAAAAGATAGATCAAGCATATGAAAGTCTTGAGGGGATTGAACCAATTGCAGACAACATACTTACATGGGGAAACAGCAAGGAGCAATATAAAGCCAGACAGAAAGCGATGCTGCAGAGGACAAGGGAAAAGGGTTTTTAACTGAACAAAGATAAATGCATATTTGGCTTGACTGAAATCAAATTTTTTGGCCATACTTTGTCCAAAGAAGGACTGAAAGTGGACGAAAGCAAGTTAGAAACTATTAAAAAGATGCCAAAGCCAAATAATAAGGCTGAACTAGAGTCTATTCTAGGAATGCTGAACTACCTTTCAAGGTATGTTTCAAAGCTATCAGAGCTCACAAGCACTACTGCATGAACTGAGAAATCAAAACGTCATACTTCATTGGGATAAGTCAATGGACTTTGTATTTGAAAAAGTGAAGAATGTCATCACTAGGTCACCAGTTTTTGCCTATTTTGACCCACAGAAGAATGTTCTGATGCAGACCGATGCATCTAAAATAAAGTTGAAGCCACACTTTTTCAAGATGGCAGACTAGTTGCCTTCGCATCAAAAACCCTGAATAGCTCACAAAAGGCTTATGCACAAATTGAAGATGAGCTTCTAGCCATACTGTTTGGGTGTGAAAAATTCCATGATTACATTTATGGTTAGAAGGTTACCATTGAATCAGACCACAAGCCATTAGAATCTATAACCAATAAACCTTTTGCTTCCGCTCCTTGGATAGGGTATTAACTTATAAAAATTTAATTTACTTAAATTCGCAATTTGTGACAATTCACAGAACAGAGAAGTATTTTAAAAATATTTTACAACTTAAATTCAATCCTAGGTTCACATTGTGAAGTAAAGGGTGGACAACCAGGGGTGTGGAGGTGAGGGGGTCTCAGATCTTGATTCAGATCACCAAAATAAAAAATGCATAACCTAAAAAGCACTCCAATAAATGGAGACACAAGTCTCTTAAACTTGAATATGTTTCTTCCTCTTCAGAGGAATCAGACTTCCACCCTAAAGTGCTTAAATCATCCACAGGTCAACAGCCTGTGAGGAGTAAGGGTGAGTCTCAGGAGGCCCATAAACCCACGACCTTTGGGGACCTCAAACAAGGACTCCACTGAGCCCAAATCAATACTGAACCCTGACCCCCTCTTTCCTAGGGGGGTGCATGTAACAAGACTTGCCGTCTCAATATACTGAGGATATTGACATTTTTAGGCAAGTACCCAATATCCCTGATCGCAGGGACAGCATGCCAGTTTCTTCAGCCTCAGTGTGGGGTCTAAATAAACTAGCTCAATAACAGGAGCTCTGACCTAAATTAAAGGTCCTTCAGCCATGCTCCCAGTTAGCCCTACCTTAAAAGAGACCCTAGACAAATTTATTAAACCACTTCCCTCCACTGCAAAGTGGTACAAGTTGGATAATTCATGTTTGGAGATTAAAATAAAGAGCTCAATACAGATTTTGCTAATATCTGGAACCCTCTGGAACCCCTATGGGTACAGTCCCTATGCAGGTAGTCAAGGAGTTTGAGTACCAGGCTAGGTAAAATCTCTGTACCCTTAACTTTTCGGACAATTAAAATAGCTCATAATAAACAGTTACACACTGTACTGTTTGATTTGAGTAAAACGATGGTTTAAACTTCTCAACTGATTTTTTTTCTATCTTAGTAATAAATTTTTGTTCAATATAAAAGAATTGGTTAGGCGCAACATTGAACTTTGAGTAAGAATGCAATTAAAACACTTCAAAAGATTTGAAGTTCTTTGTCTCTGAAAGGAATTTTGTGCTGTACTTTGTAAAACTTGATAGACATAAGATGTTTGAGCCTCAAATAAGAAAAGTTTTTTTTTGACACTTTAAAACAGTTGAAGTTTATTTCAAGACTGTGATAAGTTTAGGTTGGTAAAAAAATTGTGTGAACAGATTGGGCCAAATATATTAAATTGTACTTCAAAAATAACATCTATTCTATCTAAAATTTTATAGGAAAATATATTGAGTAAATGTTTTTAGTGTTTATTTCTTGTTTTAGTGCTTTAGTCTTAGTGTTAAAAGTCTGGATATTATAACTCTTTAACATGTATTGTATACAAGTTTTGAAATCTAGTTTTATAAAATTTCAGAACTTAACAAGAGCAAACTACTTTATACTATCTTAGGCTCCTAATTACTTCCTTTTTTATTAAAATTAAACAAAGAATAGCTAAACTTGTTAAACAAAAAAACTTTAAAATGTCTGTTAGTGTGAACTTTTTATCGGGTAATTTTCTGCGTAAAATACTATCTAGGGCACTACTACAGTTTATTTATTTATTTTATTTTGTCTTTTTTCTGTTTTTGTGTCAGCTGACATTATGGCAATCACTGTGGCATCGGCGTCTACGTCTGTGCGAACAACTTCTCCAAAATAACAAGGCCCAGGGACATGCTGTCTTTTTTTCCATAAAGATACCTTTAATTATACCTTATCTCTCGAGGATGAAAAATTGTTTAAGGCATGCAGATCTGTTTCTTCCTTTGTTCCCCAGAGCCACTACAAATGAGATACCACCACCCACATCGTGAAAATTTCAACACTTGATCACAACTCTCTCATTATCTATTACAGAGAATTCTCTATTATGTTGCATATATGTACTAGGCCACTAGTTGATTCCCTGGTGTGAGAATTAGGCCTGGAAATTGTAGACCTGTAGGTCATGACATAGTTGAGAACTAGCTACGTTCAGTTTCACACTGTTGAGTAAATCAGTTGTAACTTGAAAACGGTTGCAGTTGGAATATTTTCTTTAAATATCTTGTCGCCTACTTTTCAGTCGCCTGTAACATAGTGAAATCTCAGATCTGTATTTCAGTGCATAGCAGCATTATACCTACTTCCATGTTTTTCACTGTTAAGTAAATCAGTTGTAACTTAATAACATTGCATTGACAGTACTTTCTTAACATGTGTATTCACCTAGTGTTGGGTCAAGTATACCATAGTAAAATTACAGCCCTTTGATTCGATTGCATAGCTGAAAAAACCTACTTTGAGATTCTCGATGCTGAGTAATTCAGTTTTAACCCGAAAACTATTGCATATATAGTATTAAGTCTAAATATGTATCTTCCAACATTTTACTCCTTAATAGTTAACTTGGTACCTTCTAAATACACTTGCTGGGCACAACTTTTGTGTCCTTTTCCCCTTTCATCTCTACCCTGAAACCTAAATACACAGTCAGCGACACAGAGCTTGTTCACGGACACTGACTGCTTGTTTAAACACTAAAAGTAATAAAAGTAACCATCTGTTGTTGTTTAAACATATTTAAAATACAATACTTCTGTGCTGAGAAGAATGTCATGTGCTGTTTGTGTACTTAGTCTGGTCTTTAAATGAGTTGTTTTTTGTTTTTTTTTGCTGGTTTCTAGCCTTTATTGAGAAGTCACAAAAGAATAAAACTTATTGTAAATTAAAATTGAGATATCCAATAATTTTTGAAAGAATAAAATTTTTAGTATTGGAATAAGCTTACCCCATGAAGTAGTAAAAAATTTACAAATAAAATTTGTGAAATAAGATTAACAACTTAAATCGTAAAACAGTAAGAAATAGTAAGAAATGGGAATAAATCAATGTCTTGTCTGCCCAAATTAGTAATTAGTATACATTGATTATTGTAGTCTTCTATAACTTAATATCCAACACACAATTCATATTTATAGTAACACCTATGTTTCTAAGTTTCTTTAAAATCACATGTGATGCTCAAATATTAGTTCGTGTAATATTATGTACATTTTGTATTTTGTATATAACTATACCTTGTTTGTCTACTTATATTTGTATATAGATCTGAAAAATGAAAATAGCCAAATATTAGAAATTGTGCAGAAGGAAAACAGATTATATGTGCAAGTTTTATGTTATAATTTTGTTTATCATACATATACAGAAAAATTTTGTACTCTTATGAGAGCTGAGAAACTGTGTTTAATTGACAGAATACATTGTAAAATGCCACATAACTGCAAGGACCACCATATTATTAAAAATGTTTCCATCTACAAATAACATAGTGGTGTTATCTGCAAATTGTCAAGGATTACGTACTTTCGAAAAACGCATTGACGTCTTATCCTATATGAAAGAAACTGGGGCATCAATAGTATGTTTACAAGATACACATCTAACTGAAAAAGAAATAAATTCAGTAAAACAAATTTGGCCGGACTGCTACCTACATGGTTTCAGAAATAATTCCCGAGGAGTAGCTATCTTATTTAACAATAATTTTGAATATACTATTCATGATGTAAATAAAGATGATAATGGCAACTGGTTGCAACTGATAATAACTGTAAGTGACATTAAAATAAACTTAATTACAATTTATGCACCAAATCAAGATAAACCTACTTTCTTTGATTCGATTAGAGATTTAGCAGAAAAAGGTAATACAGATTATGTCCTAATATGTGGAGATTTAAATTTAGCGCTAGACCCATTGAAGGACTGCTATAACTATACAAATGTAAACAATCCACGGTCCAGACAAAAAGTTGTTGATCTCATTACTGAATTAGAGTTAGTTGATGTCTATAGATACTTATATCCAAATCAAAAACGATATACGTGGAGGAAAAAAAACCCAGTTAAACAAGCAAGACTTGATTATTTTCTTGCAAATACTTCAATGACCGATATTATTGATAAATGTAGCATAAATCCGGGCTATCGATCTGATCACTCTATACTTGAGCTACAAATAAATATAAATACATTTAAACAAGGTAAAGGATTATGGAAATTTAATAATAGTTTGCTGAAGGATGAGAACTATCTCGAATTAGTTAACAATTTAATACAGGAAGAAAAAATAAATTATGCTTTGCCTGTGTATGACCTTGATTTCTTAAAAGCTAATGACAATATTAAAATGTCAATTGATAGTGACCAATTTCTTGAGGTTCTTTTTCTACGAATTCGGGGTGAAACAATTAAATTCGCTACAAATAAAAAAAAGCAATGTCATCTTAAAGAAAATAGGATATTAGAAGATATTAAAACACTTGAAAATTCTTCAGTCTCACAAGCTAATATGAAATTGTTGGCAGACAAACAAGAAGAGCTGGAGACTATTCGTAAGCAAAAGGTTAAAGGATTCATCACCAGAACACGTTTGCAATGGCTTGAAGAAGGGGAAAAGCCAACATCATATTTTTGTAATTTGGAAAAAAAAAATTACGTTGAAAAAACAATGAAAAAAATCCAGCCAAAAAATGGTAAACTGTTGGTGAATCAAATGGAAATATTAGAAGAAGTAAGACAATTCTACAGTGATCTGTTTGGGAAAAAAGACAAAAATAAGCAAGGGCTTATACCACCACAAATAGCCGCACAAGTTACGAAAATCTGCTGTACAGATATTAGTGGGGAAATTAATATTAGTGAGTTAAGCACTACCCTTAAAAATACTAAAAACAACAAAACACCAGGAATTGATGGTATTCCTGCTGATTTTTTAAAAGTGTTTTGGGGTAAACTCAAAATCCATGTACTGAATGCATTAAATACCTGTTACAGAAAAGGAAAACTTACCGTTTCATTAAGACAGTCAGTGATAACATGTTTACCTAAGGGAGGTAAAGATAGAAATCTTATTGAAAACTGGCGGCCAATATCTTTGCTATGCTCAATATATAAACTGGCTTCCGCTGTAATAGCAAACAGACTGAAACCACACCTTGAATACATTATCTCAAAAAGTCAATCAGGATTTATAAAGGGGCGGCGCATTGAAGAAGGCACAAGATTAGTATATGATATTATGAGCTATGCAGAAAAGGGAAAAATACCTGGGCTATTAATGCTGATTGACTTCAAGAAAGCTTTTGACTCTGTGTCCTGGAATTTTCTCTGTGAAGTTCTAAAAACCTTTGGATTTGACAAAAATTCTATAAATTGGATTAAACTTTTTAATAGTGACATTAGTGCATATGTTATTCAATGTGGTTTTTTGTCGAAACCGATTAAGATAGAAAGAGGATGCAGACAAGGAGATCCGATTTCGCCATATCTATTTATCTTAGTTGCAGAAATACTTACTCTAATGATAGATCAAAATACAGATATCAAAGGAATTACAGTCGGTAAAAAACAAATTAAACTAACACAATTTGCAGATGACACCACTGTTATCCTTGATGGAAGTCAAAAGTCCTTGCAGGCCACTTTAAATACTTTAGAGATATTCGGTAGTATATCAGGTCTTGAAGTGAATAAAGATAAAACAAAACTCATCTGGATTGGAAGTAAAATAAACTCTAAATCAAGAATAAATACTAACCCTGAAATGTTTTGGGGAGAAAACGAATTCACACTTTTAGGGATTACTTTCTCGACAGACCTAAATAATATTTCGAAAATGAATTTTGAAAAAGTTTTACTTAAAGCAAAAGCTGAATTAAACTCTTGGAAATACAGAATACTAACACCCATTGGTAAAATAACTGTTTTAAAAACATTAATTTTGCCAAAATTTATCCATCTATTTTCATCAATACCCACACCAAATTCCATTCTAAATGAAATTAACAAATTGTTTTACAATTATCTTTGGAACGGGAAACCTGATAAAGTGAGTAGGAAAACAGTATCCATGAACTATAACAAAGGTGGTCTAAAAATGATAAATATATTTAACTTTGAAAAGTCTATGAAACTTAAGTGGCTTAAATATATTATCTTCCAAACGGAACACACTTGGAGTGATCTGCTGATGAGTGAAATACAGAAACTAGATAACATAAATATCTATGGTGGACAATGGTTGTTAAATTTTCAACAAGTTCTAAACCCATTTTGGAATGCGGTATTTAAATATTGGTCAGAGCTATGTGCAAAACAAAAAATCAAATCAAATGAAGATATTTGTAACAGTAGTATCTGGTTTAACAAACAGTTAAGTGCCAGATACACTTTCTACTTAAACTGGTCAAGAAAAGGTATTAATATTATAAATGATATTATAGATAATCGAGGTAATGTACTATCTCAAGACACTTTAACAGAAAGGTATAAGATAAATATAAATTTTTTGCATTATTACAATATAAAAAGGTTGGTAAAAGCCTTCATTGAAAAACACAAAAAGGGAAATAACTTTGTTTGTACGAAACCATATGTACCTTTCCATTTGAAAATAATTATGAACTCCATGAAAAATAAAAGGGAAATATATAAAGCAATGTCTGATTTTGAAGCAGATCAACCTGGCAATGAAATCAAATGGCATTCTGAATTTGGAACAGAACAAGATAGCAAAAATTGGCAACATGTGTACAATATATGCTTTAATACCATAAAAGACAACACTTACATATGGTTTCAATATAGAATTATTCAGAGAATACTAGGTACCAATCACTTTTTGAAAAAAATTAAAATTACAAATAATGACCTATGCCGAATATGTGGTGAACAGGCTGAAACTTTAGTTCATTTATTTTCAGAATGTGAAAAAGTATGCGACTTATGGTACAATGTCAAAGCGTGGATAAGATCCAAAATAAAAATAAATGTAATTTTGACAAAAAAAATATTGGTTTTAGGATACACTGAAGCTGATGCAAACTCTTGCCCATTGAACTTTATTCTGATGATTGTTAGATACTATATTTTTAAATGTGCCATGAAAGGTAGTGATTTAAATGTGTACCAAGTCCAGGAAATTGCTAAGGAAAAATTCATAGGGCAAGAATTATTATCAAAAATAAATAATAAAAGTGAATTCAAGAAAAAATGGTCACTTTGGAAAGGTCTGTTTTCAGGAACTTAAAAAAAAATCAATTATGACAGTTATGGTGGAATTAGTATTCCAAGCACAGAGTCAATGTAAAAAGACCTGTTGTTTTTGTTTTAACAGTCTAGAATTCAGCCTAAATATTTTGTTCAGTCGATGTTTGCTAACAGTTACTAATATGCCTTTTTTCTATTGATATGAACTTATTGTGATCTGTTAATCTGTTTTACTTATCTTTCTTGCATAGATGTGTATGTATATCCTGTACTCACTTCTGTACAATACAAATGTATGTAAAATTGAGAGGAGAATAATAAAAAAAAAAAAAAAAAAAAAAAAAAAACTTTTCGGCTCCCTTCAATCAGGTTATCTCTTGACTGTAACCTAATTATGAAAAGTTACAGGGATAGCCTCAAGACTACGTCCAAATGGGTTAAAACTCAGATCCAAAAAGGTGCCAATCCTGAAAGGGCAGCCAAAAAGGGTTATGAAAGGACCTGTGAATACTTAGAGATCCTGGATGAAGGGATCCATATCCAGCACAGAGCCCTAACCTGTCAAGTAAGCCCTTATCCCACATGTTCCAGAGGGAACTTTACACCATGGGTAGCTCCATCCTCATTAGATGAAGAGAATTGTCCCATCTGCAACCCAGTATGGGAGAGACCAGACATCAACAACTAAGGAGCTTTCCTTTCACTCATACTCCTTTATTCCACTCCCACCTGGTCAATTATGGAGAGGAATTCCTCCTCAAAAGGCACCCCCAAAAACACTCAGGGCTTGAAGCCCTATCAAAACCAGACCTTTCGTGGTCCCCCCCCCCCACACACACACACACACACACAACAAGAAAAAAGGCTCCTTGTATCCAGTCTATCCAGTCTCTCCTGAACAAGAAAGCAATTGAAAGTGTAGAAAACACAAAGTCTCTTGGGTTTTGCAGTCACCTGTTTCTAGTACCCAAACCTCATCAGGAATGGAGGCCAGTCATACACCTCAGCAGGCTCAATACTTTTTCCCTCGTAGAAAAGTTCAAGATGGAAATATCAGAGTCCATCAGGGCCTCTCTGTTTCCTGTGCGTTTTGTTAACAGACCTCTCGGATGCATATCTCCATATCCCAACTCTCAACCAGGAAAAGTCCGAACTCAAACCCACTCAAGTCTCTTCATTTGTGGGCTACGAATACCATCTGGATCTTATAAAACCCACGACAGACAGATGGCTCAGCTTCAGGACTTGATCCTAAATATTTAGTCAAAGCCTGCTTTGACTGCAAGATGTTTGCTGTCGCTAATTGGGTTGCTCGCCTCAATGGAGAAGATGGTTCCAGAGGGTTGCTTTTCACATGAGACCCTTTCAGTGGTGTCTCAAAGGGGCACTGGAAATTTTCTCAGTCCTTGTTCAGAGGCCATGCCAGTTCACCTAGAATGGCAGCAAAACTCTGTCAACGTACTAAAGAGCTCAGACCTTCATCCCAAAGACCACAATATCCTAATCTGTACCAATGCCTTAAACATCGGTTGGGGTGCTCACTTAGAGCAAGACTCAGAAAAAGGTCTGTGGTCGGACAGGGAGAAAAGTCTACACATAAATGTTCTAGAATTGAAGGTGGTTTTCCTGGCCCTAAAAGGGTTCAAGGACAGTGTCAGAATCAGACTGTGTTGGTAGCGACAGTCATCTTAACAGTGGTTAGCTTACATAAACAAGCAAGGAGGAACCCACTCAGCAAACATGAGCGCTCACCTGTGGAGAATCATGACCTGGTGCTATCATTACAGAATAATCTTACGGGCCAATCACATTCCAGGGTGCCTGAACCTGATGGCTGACATGCTGTCCAGGTCAAGTCAGAAATAATCAACAGAATGGTTGCTTGATCAACAGGTATTCAAACAGATCTGTCAAGAGTGGTTCACTCCTCATGTATACCTTTTTTGCCACTTGTGTGAACCACAAGCTTCCAATGTACGTGTTTCTGGTCCCAGACGAAATTGCATGGGACATAGATGCTCTGAACATAAACTGGTCAGGTCTCACAACCTATGCGTACCCTCCCAAGGCTGGGTATCCCCCAGACTGCCCATGGATATCCTACTTTTGGTTTCTAGTGCAGCTGTCGACAGAGATTCCACTCCTACTACCGGCGTCCAAATGCTACTCAAACAGCCACACAATCAGGTGTTTCACAACACCCTCAATATGTGAACCTACACACTTGGTCTCTAGAAGTAGACTTCTCTGCTTTGACTTCCATTGTGGATTGACAGTTCAAAGAAGACAGGTCTTTGTGTCCAGTACGTCCCTTGAGGTACTATCTGGATCGTACCTGAGAGGGTCTCAATCCCTACTCTATATCTCCTTCAAGAAAGGACATACCTCAGACATTAGACCCGCTACTCTTTCTTCTTGGTTAGAACAAACTATCCTGCTATGCTACAAACAAGCAGATTGACAATCCTTGGACCTGGTCCGAATAAAAGTTCATGATCTTAGGGCCTTCGTGGCCTCTAAGGCAATTTATGGTGGGGTTTCAATGTATCAAATCATGCAAGCTTTGTCACTGGAAGGCACACAAGACTTGCACAAATTTTTACCTGAAAGACCTTACTTGGTCAGACAATGACAACAATATGTACCTGGGTCCACTAGTAGCAGCTCAACAAGTCTTAGACCCTTCCCCTCAGACTAGTCATCCTCGGAAGGAAAGAAGGTGTCGGGGCACAACCGCTGCAACCAAGTCTTCCAGAGTCTTGCACCCAGGGTCATCAGGTATACGTCTACCTTCTCAGGATATCTGGTAAGGTCTAATTTACCTTTCTTTTAAAAGTGTACAATATATTATTTGTCTTTCAAGGCAACCCTCTCAATTTCAGTGTTAATTTTATCATCAGTGACACTTTGTTTTTCATGAAATTCTTCAAGCCTTGGGTTTGCATTCATAGATAGGGAATCTCTTGGGGATATATATATATATATATAGAAATATATAAAAAATAAATAAAAATATGTGAGCATAGGCTGCATTTCTTCTTTCATAAGTCCAGAAATCCAGAGAGTATTTGTATTGTCTTCTATTTAAAACTTTAAGGTTTTCTGGCTCTTAAGAGTGCCTAGGTGAACTTGTGAACTGTAAGTGGGACTCCGACTGGTAATTGTATCCACCGGAAGCATCCGGTGGATACTTTGGTTTAGCGTCCGCTACGCCGCCGCCGCGCGTAGAGAGATTTTCGGCGTTAACGCTCTAGGAGGAAAACAACAGCAGCTAGGTTCACCAAATTGGCAGGATATCTTCATTGGGGGGTAAGCTTCTCTGGGAAGGAAAATAGCCTCATTCTGAAAAACAAGATGGCCGCCACGGGCATTTCTTTGAAAATAATCTACATTTTTCTACTGGCTGTTCCTCATAGGTAGTAGGTTGAATCTCTTCATAGGTGATATGTATGACACATATACATATCCTCTACAACCTTGCACACATTTGACCTTGAAGCTCCTAATTCAAGGTCATCCACGGAGTGCCGAAGTAACCCCATATCGGACTTTAAAAGTGCCTATATCTCCCTTATTATTGGTCCTAGAGGTTTGCAATGTGAAGCCAACCTATAGGAAATCATGTGCTGCGAATCTTCTGATGTGGTCAGATTTGACCTTGGACCCCTCCTTCAAGGTCAAACGAGGATAGCAGAACTTAAAAGTGCTTATAACTCGCTTATTATCGATCCTAGAGGTTTGGGATGGTAAACCAACATATAGGAAATCATGGGCTGGGAATCTTCTGGCGTGGTTGGATTTGACCTTGGGCCCCTCCTTCAAGGTCAAACGAGGACAGCCAAACTTAAAAGTGCTTATAACTCGCTTATTATTGGTCCTAGAGGTTTGGGATGGTAAACGAGCATATAGGAAATCATTGGCTGGGAATCTTCTGGTGTGGTCGGATTTGACCTTGGGCCCCTCCTTCAAGGTCAAACGAGGATAGCCAAAGATAAAAGTGCCTATAACTCTCTTATTATTTGTCCTAGAGGTTTGGGATGGTAAACCAACATATAGAAAATCATGGGCTGGGAATCTTCTGGTGAGGTCGGATTTGACCTTGGGCCCCTCATTCAAGGTCAAACGAGGACAGCCAAACTTAAAAGTGCTTATAACTCGCTTATTATTGGTCCTAGAGGTTTGGGATGGTAAACCAGCATATAGGAAATCATGGGCTGGGAATCTTCTGGTGTGGTCGGATTTGACCTTGGGCCCCTCCTTCAAGGTCAAACGAGGATAGCCAAAGGTAAAAGTGCCTATAACTCGCTTATTATTGGTCCTAGAGGTTTGGGATGGTAAACCAACCTATAGGAAATCATGGGCTGGGAATCTTCTGGCATGGTCGGATTTGACCTTGGGCCCCTCATTCAATGTCAAACGAGGACAGCCAAACTTAAAAGTGCTTATAACTCGCTTATTATTGGTCCTAGAGGTTTGGGATGGTAAACCAGCATATAGGAAATCATGGGCTGGGAATCTTCTGGTGTGGTCGGATTTGACCTTGGGCCCCTCCTTCAAGGTCAAACGAGGATAGCCAAAGGTAAAAGTGCCTATAACTCGTTTATTATTGGTCCTAGAGGTTTGGGATGGTAAACCAACCTACAGGAAATCATGGGCTGGGAATCTTCTGGCGTGGTTGGATTTGACCTTGGGCCCCTCCTTCAAGGTCCAATGAGGACAGCCAAACTTAAAAGTGCTTATAACTCGCTTATTATTGGTCCTAGATGTTTGGGATGGTAAAGCAACATATAGGAAATCATGCACCGGGAATCTTCTGGTGTGGTCGGATTTGACCTTGGGCCCCTCCTTCAAGGTCAAACGAGGATAGCCAAACATAAAAGTGCTTATAACTCACTTATTATTGGTCCTAGAGGTTTGGGATGGTAAACCAACATATAGGAAATCATGGGCTGGGAATCTTCTGGTGTGGTCGGATTTGACCTTGGGATCCTCCTTCAAGGTCAAACGAGGATAGCCAAAGGTTAAAGTGCCTATAACTCGCTTATTATTGGTCCTAGAGGTTTGGGATGGTAAACCAACCTATAGGAAATCATGGGCTGGGATTCTTCTGGTGTGGTCGGATTTGACCTTGGGCCCCTTATTCAAGGTCCAACGAGGACAACCAAACTTAAAAGTGCTTATAACTCGCTTATTATTGGTCCTAGAGGTTTGGGATGGTAAACCAACATATAGGAAACCATGGGCGGGGAATGTTCTGTCATGGTCGGATTTGATCTTGGGCCCCTTCTTCAAGGTCAAACGAGGACAGCCAAACTTAAAAGTGCTTATAACTCGCTTATTATTGGTCCTAGAGGTTTGGGATGGTAAACCAACATATAGGAAATCATGGGCTGGGAATCTTCTGGTGTGGTCGGATTTGACCTTGGGATCCTCCTTCAAGGTCAAATGAGGACAGCCAAACTTAAAAGTGCTTATAACTCGCTTATTATTGGTCCTAGAGGTTTGGGATGGTAAACCAACATATAGGAAGTCATGGGTTGGGAATCTTCTGGCGTGGTCAGATTTGACCTTGGGCCCCTCCTTCAAGGTCAAACATATCAATTTATTGGGGACTAAATATTGTCAACTTTTTAAAGTGAAGATATTTTGTTCAAACAGTTATTAATTATAATTGTTAATTTTGTTGTTACTTTGGCAATCTTAATTAGAATATTAGAGGGTGATTATGACTATTAACAGTGGCAATTGATGCCCTGATATGCTTAAGATATTGTGGAAAGTATTTTGGTTAAAAGAATTGTTGTGTGATTGTGGTTTTATATTTTAAAATATGTTGGAAAACTAGATTAAGGGTGCATCTATGGCCAGATGAAAGATGCATCCACCTGAAAAGGACAGCTAACATGCTTGTGAAGACAAACAGCATTTTCATGATTAAGAACTAATTAAGAAAATTCAACATTATTATTGTATCCACCGGAGGCATCCGGTGGATACTTTGGTTTAGCGTTCACTACGCTGCCGCTGCCACGCGTAGAGATTTTTGGCGTTAACACTCTCTGAGGAAAACTACACCAGCTATGTTCGCCAAATGCTTCTCTGGGACTGAAATTAGCCTCATTCTGAAAAGTAAGATGGCCACCGCGGGCATTTCTTTGAAAATTATCTACATTTTTCTACTGACTGTTTCTCATAGGTAGGAGGTTGAATCTCTTCATAGGTGATATGTATAACAGATATGTATACAACCTTACAGACATTTGACCTTGAAGTTCTTAATTCAAGGTCATCCACGGAGTGCCAAAGTAACCCACATAGTGGACTTTAAAAGTGCCTATATCTCCCTTATTATTGGTCCTAGAGGTTTGCAATGTGAAACCAACCTATTGGAAATCATGGGCTGGGAATCTTCTGGTGTGGTCGGATTTGACCTTGAGCCCCTCCTTCAAGGTCAAACGAGGATAACCAAACTGAAAAGTGCTTATAACTCGCTTATTATTGGTCCTAGAAGTTTGGGATGGTAAACCAACCTATAGGAAATCATGGGCTAAGAAACTTTTGATGTGTTCAGATTTAACCTTGGGCCCCTCTTTCAAGGTCAAATGAGGATAGCCAAATTTAAAAGTGCTCACTTGTATGTCCTGGGGTTGTTTATATGAAAGCTTGTTAAAAGAAATCAAACTAGAATTCTGCTGGTCAGATTTAGGGACTTGATTTAGGGTTTTGTCAGATTTGACCTTGGACCCTTCATTGAAGATCAAATGGAGTGGTCATAGAAAGAACAGATGGACAAAATCCAAGAGGATAGAACCCTTCAAATCCAGTGGATCTTGCATCGGGTAACAGATAGAATAGTGGTATAAATTTCTGGTGATATTTAATATCCTATTATTTTCTGACAGAATAAGTTGTTATCTGACTGAATAAGTTATTTTCTGACTGAATAAGTTTTGTGTAAAAGTAAGAGTAATAAAAGTAATAAATATGTGGGTAGTCATGTGTTATTTTCCTGTACTTGTTCCATAGAAACTCCTTGGCATTAAGTGTTTCTTACAGGGGTACAGACATGTTTGGAATATGGGAAGAGGGTGCCAGAAGAACCATTTGAAGTTCCTGGTGCCAGCACAACACCAGATTCTTTTGCATCCATGAAAGGTCGTCAGAATGCTGACTGCCAGGTACAAGAACATGTTAACTTTAAACATACTGCAAGTTTTTCGTGAACCATTTCACACAGGCTTGTTGATTAACCCCATTGGAAGAAATTTTAATGTAGAAATCAGAACCATAAATATTCCAATATTAACTATTTTGATAAACAATTCAGACTCAGATATATATTTAAGCACCTTTATCACTAACTTATTTCCTTGAAAGTTCTCTTGATCATGATAAATACCAATATTTAAAATGGTGCTAAAGTATCCAATGAGTCTATATTAACCTTCCTTTTTTTAAAAAAAGGCTACTGGTGACAGCTAGTTTTCCAAAGTATTTCAGCCCCTACCTTACTGGGGGGTTGTAGGTGTGTGAGGTCATGGTGTGACCTTGAGTTGATCTTTGACCTTGCTTTAGTGACTTAGACCTTTTTTTTAAAAATATTTTTTATTCACTCTTTTCCAATGACAACCGGAAGGGCGAGAGTGGAAGAACCCCTCATCAGTGTCTTACAATTATACATTTATGTCAAAGTTTAAAACTACACAATGTGTCATGAGTGATAATACTTTACAATATTTTCTTTCTTTACTTTTTTTTTTCTCAAAATATTTTACTACCCTTTCTAACTACAAAAAAGACAATACACACAATGACACAACCAGACAACACATACAACACAACAGTGTGCTGGGATATATGTGAATGCAAACTGATGTTTAAATTTCTTACCAATTTATGAAAGACTCTATAGTTTCAACAACAGAAAGAGCTAAATCTTTCGTCTTGAGAGACTTGAAAATATCAACATATTGCTTTAACTTTATAAAGAAACTCTTCAAGCTGATATTTTTCTCAGTAATGTAACTAGTATATATATAATATTTTGATAGCAGAATGATAGTGTTTAATGCTTTATTTGATTCCAAATCCTGGAATTTATACCCCAGGATAACGTCCTTTACAGACAAAATTACTCTGGTGTTATTAAGCGTCCCTTGCGGGACGCTTGTTTGTGTATGGGAGACCTTCAGGCTCCGCCGGCTCCGTATTTTGTTTTCCTTATAACTCTGTAACTGTTAGGCGGATTCTTTTCAAATTTGCCGGGTTTAGGCAGTAGCCTTGGGGAATTTTTTTGAATATACTGCAGTGACATTTCAACCAATCAGAGAGGTCACATGACCAAAAATGTCTTTTTTCGATGGGGAAGCTTGCCGGATGATAACTTGAAAGGAATTTTATCAATTCACCTTCAAACTTGGCAAATACATTCATTCTATTAAAATCTGGAAATCATTAGATTTTGGCATTGATTGGTTAAGAAATGGTCGAGTAATTAATGATTAATTAATCATTATGAATTTTCCAAATAAGGAAAACACAAAAATGCTTATATCTCGAAAACCATGCTAGATAGAGCGATTTCGACGAAATTTTTGACCCACAGGGTATCTCTGCAGACTAGTTATCCCAATTTTCAAAAAAATTTTGTCTCGCCAAAAATGGCAGCCATTTTGAATTTTCGAATTTTTCGCAAAAATTGCAAAACATAAAAATGCTTCTTGAAAACCGTACTAGATAGAGCGATTTCGACGAAATTTTTGACCCGCAGGGTATCTCTGCAGAGAAGCCATGCCAATTTTCAAAAAAAATTTGTCTCACCAAAAATGGCGGCCATTTTGAATTTTCGAATTTTTCGCAAAAATTGCAAAACATAAAAATGCTTATATCTTGAAAACTGTGCTAGATAGAGCGATTTCGACGAAATTTTTGACCCACAGGGTATCTCTGCAGAGTAGCCATGCCAATTTTCAAAAAAAAATTGTCTTGCCAAAAATGGCGGCCATTTTGAATTTTTGCGCAAAAATTGCAAAACCCAAAAATGCTAATATCTCGAAAACCGTGCTATATAGAACGATTTCGACGAAATTTTTGATCTTCAGGGTATCTCTGCAGAGCAGCTATCCCAAAGAGCTTTCACTCGGTGAAGTTTCAGACCCGTAGCTAATTATTCACCTACTCAAAATGAGTAAATGCTAATTATCTCTAAAACTATTGCGGATACCCAATTTTTATCAAATAACTCATTCATCTACTTTTGGCAGAGCTTTCACATGGTGAAGCTTCAGACCCGTAGATAATTACTCACCTACTCAAAATGAGTAAATGCGAATTATCTCTTAAAAGTATTGCAGATAGCCAATTTTTCTCAAATAACTCATTCATCTACTTTTGGAAGAGCTTTCACATGGTAAAGTTTCAGACCCATAGCTAATTATTCACCTACTTAAAATGAGTAAATGCGAATTATTTCTAAAAGTATTGCAGATAGCCAATTTTTCTCAAATAACTCATTCACCTACTTTTGGGAGAGCTTTCACTCTGTGAAGTTTCAGACCCATGGCTAATTATTCACCTACTCAAAATGAGTAAATGCTAATTATCTGTAAAAGTATTGCGGATACCCAATTTTTATCAAATACTCATTCATCTACTTGTGGGAGAGCTTTCACATGGTGAAGTTTCAGACCCATAGCTAATTACTCATCTACTCGAAATGAGTAAATGCGAATTATCTCTAAAAGTATTGCAGACGGCCAATTTTTCTCAAATAACTCATTCACCTACTTTTGGGAGAGCTTTCACTCCGTGAAGTTTCAGACCCATACCTAATTATTCCCCTACTCAAAATGAGTTAATGCGAATTATCTGTAAAAGTATTGCGGATACCCAATTTTTATCAAATAATTCATTCATCTACTTTTGGGAGAACTTTCACTTGAAGTTCCAGACCCGTAGGTAATTACTCACCTGCTCAAAAGGAGTAAATGTGAATTATCTCTTAATAGTATTGCAGATAGCCAATTTTTCTCAAATAACTCATTCACCTACTTTTGGAAGAGCTTTCACACACGAAAATGAAAAATTGTGAATATCTCGGAAAAGCTATTCTCCTTTAATGCTCGGCGGGAGATGCACACCGCAGCAGTGGTCTTGTCAAAAAATTTTGTCTCCCCAAAAATGGTGGCCGTTTTGAATTTTCAAAGTTTTTGCGAAACACAAAAGTGCTTATATCTCAAAAACCGTGCTAGATGGAGCGAACTCAAAAAATTTTTTGACCTGCTGGGTATCTCTGCAGAGTAGCCATGCCAATTTTCAAAATATTTTTGTCTCGCCAAATATAGCGGACATTTTGAATTTTCGAATTTTTTGAAAAACACAAAAATGCTTATATCTTGAAAACCGTGCTAGATAGAGCAGACTGCGCTGACTTTGGTTGCCACAACAGTATAAGGCTAGAAACGAAGCATTTTCTTAATACTTTAGCACTCAACTTTATATCCTTTTCGGGACGCTTTGTTTTTGCTATGCAAAAACATTATCCTTTTTTTTGCGAGCGAACCTCTAGTTATACTTGTTCCAAAGATCAATAATTTGTAACCATAATGTTTTAATTTTTTTTTGCACTCAAAAAATAAATGTTCAATCGTCTGAGTGTCTACTTCACAAATGGGACAGTTTGGAGTTGTTTTAATTGGAATCTGATAGAGTAATTTATTTGTTACCACAAAGCGAAATAGTATTATATATTGTAACTCTATTACTTTATTATTAACTGGCAATAAGTGGGCTAGTACATATATCTTTGCCCAAGCATCACTATCCATTTGACCAAAGGTAGTGTTGTAATATGCCATGTTTTTAAATTCACTGTCAAGCTTTGTGTTTAAAACCAAAAATTTCTTTATTAATTTCATATTAAGATCCTGGATATTAATTTTATTGCCAGACAATTTGATTCCATTAAATTTTGGTGTTAATCCATTATTTGACCTAAATTCTCTTGCAATGTTGAGGTTTTGTACCAATTTTGTAACTAAACCTCTCCACACCAAATAATTATTACTAGATACTCCTCTATAGACCCACTGTTCAAATGGTACAATTTTATTGTGTTCATTGAAAAGATCACCTATGAACCAGAGACCTGCTTGGAACAGTGATTTATTAAACCAATATTGGTGTTCTTTTTGACTTATTAAACTATTATACCATATAAATTGTGACCTTATTTCATTATTATTTCCCAAATTATTGTATTTTACTTGTTTCCAGTTTTGTATAACATTTTTATAAAAATCAGGAAGATGATCAAAGTTTGGTATCATTTTCTCTGTAAAATTGCTCTGTAATAGTACTAATATATTGCTAACACCTGAATGAATTTCTAGATATTTTTTGCAAAGAAATGTTTTTTCTTTGAAAAACTTTTTCATCCACATCACTTTGATGGCTGTATTAACTTGATGAAAATCATGCATGTTGTATGACCTTTTTCAATTGGCTGCATAAAGATGTTTCGGCTTACTTTTTCTGTTTTACCATTCCAAATGAATCTATATAACAAACTGTTTATTTCCTTTTTTATCTAGGGTTGGCCATCTCGGGCCAACCCTAGATACTGTTATGGGATTTTTCGCGTCTTTCTTCTTGAATTTCGGGCGTTTCGAGTGGAATCTAATTGCCGTTTTCGGATCGTTTTGAATAATTTCTACTACTAAACATTCTGTAACTTTCACAGTTTTCGATCTTTTGTTTTTAAGATTTGTGGAGGGATTTTTATTATTGACCTCAGCAGCCTAATTACAAACAGGAAATGAACTGTGCTGATAAGATCTATCTGGACCGCGTTTCTCTTGAAAACATCTTTTCTTTAGTAAAATCTACTAAACCTCGGAAAAAACGTCTTTTGATTAGTCTGGTACCCTCTCTATTTTTCTTCTGGGACCCCCGGGAAATTGTAAGTTGTGTGAACCGAAAATATTTTCAGGAGACAATGATAACCTGATGGCTGGGTTCTGAGGCTATATTCACAAAAAGAATCAAGCCCAGGGCCGTATTCACAAAGATTCTTAGAATTATGCTTATTCTTAGAATTTTTCTTAGAATTGTCATTTTTCTTAGAAAAATTCTATGAATAAGAATTTTCCTATTCACAAAGATTCTTATTCTTAGAATTATACTTATTATATATATAAGTCACAGAGAAGAATATTGTTTATTATTATTTGCTGTGCATAGTAATTTTTAAAACAATTAACTTAATATTGGACCAATTTTCCTCAAATCAAAAAGAACACAACCTCTAGAAATTTGCCTTTAAATTGGTATTAATATTATATTGCTAGCTTCAATAAAACAATCACAAAAAAATTATTTTAAACAGAGTTCCAGCAAGATTGTGAATCGCAACAGGTGTTCGTGTTCTTCAAATATTTTTGAGTCACACCAGGCATTGCAATAAATATGATACAGTTAATATACTATAACACAATAAAAACATGTAGAGTAAACGATATTTAAATATGGACTTCTTTATGATGAGGATTTAATTTTGTCAAAGGCCAAAGTTGTGATTTTTATGTCTCATGCAACAGCAACAGCCAGGGTCATATTATGACAGGTACTCTGCATTGTCATTTGGGGGAGTCATACCTACACAGAGGTGACAGCCTATCATTAGATGTCGAACCTGCCAACCCACAAGGACATTCTATTCCCACAAGGACATTCAAGCATAAGAAATCATATCTCAAGTACTAAACTATTCCCACTAAAGGTAGCACAAGTGATAAAGCCTGCCTTTCATTTAATCACACATATTTAGTGTTTGATGTCATTTTTATTGCATTAAATTCCATACACAAGTCACAGAGAAGAATATTGTTTATTATTATTTGCTGTGCATAGTAAATTTTAATACAATTATCTCAATATTGGACCAATTTTCCTCAAATCAAAAAGAACACAACCTCTAGAAATTTGCCTTTAAATTGGTATTAATATTATATTGCTAGCTTCAATAAAACAATCACAAAAAAATTATTTTAAACAGAGTTCCAGCAAGATTGTGAATCGCAACAGGTGTTCGTGTTCTTCAAATATTTTTGAGTCACACCAGGCATTGCAATAAATATGATACAATTGATATACTATAACACAATAAAAACATATAGAGTAAACGATATTTAAATATGGACTTCTTTATGATGAGGATTTAATTTTGTCAAAGGCCAAAGTTGTGATTTTTATGTCTCATGCAACAGCAACAGCCAGGGTCATATTATGACAGGTACTCTGCATTGTCATTTGGGGGAGTCATACCTACACAGAGGTGACACCCTATCATTAGATGTTGAACCTGCCAACTCACAAGGACATTCTATTCCCACAAGGACATTCAAGCATAAGAAATCATATCTGAAGCACTAAACTATTCCCACTAAAGGTAGCACAAGTGATAAAGCCTGCCTTTCAGTTAATCACACATATTTAGTGTTTGATGTCATTTTTATTGCATTAAATTCCATACACAAGTCACAGAGAAGAATATTGTTTATTGTTATTTGCTGTGCATAGTAAATTTTAATACAATTATCTCAATATTGCACCAATTTTCCTCAAATCAAAAAGAACACAACCTCTAGAAATTTGCCTTTAAATTGGTATTAATATTATATTGCTAGCTTCAATAAAACAATCACAAAAAAATTATTTTAAACAGAATTCCAGCAAGATTGTGAATCGCAACAGGTGTTCGTGTTCTTCAAATATTTTTGAGTCACACCAGGCATTGCAATAAATATGATACAATTAATATACTATAACACAATAAAAACATATAGAGTAAACGATATTTAAATATGGACTTCTTTATGATGAGGATTTAATTTTGTCAAAGGCCAAAGTTGTGATTTTTATGTCTCATGCAACAGCAACAGCCAGGGTCATATTATGACAGGTACTCTGCATTGTCATTTGGGGGAGTCATACCTACACAGAGGTGACAGCCTATCATTAGATGTTGAACCTGCCAACTCACAAGGACATTCTATTCCCACAAGGACATTCAAGCATAAGAAATCATATCTGAAGCACTAAACTATTCCCACTAAAGGTAGCACAAGTGATAAAGCCTGCCTTTCAGTTAATCACACTTATTTAGTGTTTGATGTCATTAAGCGTCCCGCAAGGGACGCTTGTTTGTGTATGGGAGAGCTTCCGGCTCCGCCGGCTCTGCATTTTGTTTTCCTTATAACTCTGTAACCGTTAGGCGGATTCTTTTCAAATTTGGCAGGTTTAGGCAGTAGCCTTGGGGAATTTTTTTGAATATGCTGCAGTGACATTTCAACCAATCAGAGAGGTCACATGACCAAAAATGTCTTTTTTCGATGGGGAAGCTTGTCCGAATGATAACTTGAAAGGAATTTTATCAATTCACCTGAAACTTGGCAAATGCATTCATTCTATTAAAATCTGGAAATCATTAGATTTTGGCATTGATTGGTCAAGAAATGGCCGAGTAATTAATGATTAATTAATCATTACAAATTTTCCAAATAAGGAAAACACAAAAATGCTTATATCTCAAAAAACGGGCTAGATAGAGCAATTTCGACAAAATTTTTGACCCGCAGGATATCTCTGCGGAGTAGTTTTCCCAATTTTCAAAAAATTTTTATCTCGCCCAAAATGGCGGCCATTTTGAATTTTCGAAATTTTCGCAAAAATTGCAAAACACAAAAATGCTTATATCTCGAAAACCGTGCTAGATAGAGCGATTTCGACGAAATTTTTGACCTGGAGGGCATCTCTGCAGAGTAGTTATCCCAATTTTGAAAAAAATTTTGTCTCTCCAAAAATGGCGGCCATTTTGAATTTTCGAATTTTTCGCAAAAATTGCAAAACATAAAAATGCTTATATCTCGAAAACCCTGCTAGATAGAGCGATTTCGACGAAATTTTTGACCCACAGGGTATATCTGCAGATTAGCCATGCCAATTTTCAAAAAAATTTTGTCTCGCCAAAAATGGCGGCCATTTTGAATTTTCAAATTTTTCGCAAAAATTGCAAAACATAAAAATGCTTATATCTCAAAAACCCTGCTAGCTAGAGCGATTTCGACAAAATTTTTGACCCGCAGGGTATCTCTGCAGAGTAGCCATGCCAATTTTCAAACAAAAAATTTCTCGCAAAAATGGCGGCCATTTTGAATTTTCGAATTTTTCGCAAAATTGCAAAACACAAAAATGCTTATATCTCGAAAACCGTGCTAGATACAGCGATTTCGACGAAATTTTTGACCCACTGGGTATCTCTGCAGAGTAGCCATGCCAATTTTCAAAAAAATTTTATCTTGCCAAAAATGGCGGCCATTTTGAATTTTCGAATTTTTGCGCAAAAATTGCAAAACACAAAAATGCTAATATTTCGAAAACCGTGCTACATAGAGCGATTTCGACGAAATTTTTTACCTTTAGGATATCTTTTGGAAGAGCTTTCACTTGGTGAAGTTTCAGACCCGTAGCTAATTACTCACCTACTCAAAATGAGTAAATGCTAATTATCTCAAAAACTATTGTGGATACCCAATTTTTATCAAATAACTCATTCATGTACTTTTGGGAGAGCTTTCACATGGTGAAGTTTCAGACCCATAGCTAATTGCTCACCTACTCAAAAAGAGTAAATGCGAATTACCTCTAAAAGTATTGCAGATGGCCAATTTTTCTCAAATAACTCATTCACCTACTTTTGGAAGAGCTATCACATGGTGAAGTTTCAGACCCATAGCCAATTACTCACTTACTCAAAATGAGTAAATGCGAATTATCTCTAAAAGTATTGCAGATAGCCAATTTTTCTCAAATAACTCATTCACCTACTTTTGGGAGAGCTTTCACATGGTGAAGTTTCAGACCCATAGCTAATTATTTACCTACTCAAAATGAGTAAATGCGAATTATCTCTAAAAGTATTGCAGATAGCCAATTTTTCTCAAATAACTCATTCACCTACTTTTGGGAGAGCTTTCACTCTGTGAAGTTTCAGACCCATAGCTAATTACTCACCTACTCAAAATGAGTAAATGCGAATTATCTCTAAAAGTATTGCAGATAGCCAATTTTTCTCAAATAACTCATTCACCTACTTTTGGGAGAGCTTTCACTTGGTGAAGTTTCAGACCCATAGCTAATTACTCACCTACTCAAAATGAGTAAATGCGAATTATCTCTAAAAGTATTGCAGATAGCCAATTTTTGTCAAATTAATCATTCACCTACTTTTGGGAGAGCTTTCACTTGGTGAAGTTTCAGACCCATAGCTAATTACTCACCTACTCAAAATGAGTAAATGCGAATTATCTCTAAAAGTATTGCAGATAGCCAATTTTTCTCAAATAACTCATTCACCTACTTTTGGGAGAGCTTTCACTTGGTGAAGTTTCAGACCCATAGCTAGTTACTCACCTACTCAAAATGAGTAAATGCGAATTATCTCTAAAAGTATTGCAGATAGCCAATTTTTCTCAAATAACTCATTCACCTACTTTTGGGAGAGCTTTCACTTGGTGAAGTTTCAGACCCATAGCTAATTACTCACCTACTCAAAATGAGTAAATGCGAATTATCTCTAAAAGTATTGCAGATAGCCAATTTTTCTCAAATAACTCATTCACCTACTTTTGGGAGAGCTTTCACTTGGTGAAGTTTCAGACCCATAGCTAATTACTCACCTACTCAAAATGAGTAAATGCGAATTATCTCTAAAAGTATTGCAGATAGCCAATTTTTGTCAAATTAATCATTCACCTACTTTTGGGAGAGCTTTCACTTGGTGAAGTTTCAGACCCATAGCTAATTACTCACCTACTCAAAATGAGTAAATGCGAATTATCTCTAAAAGTATTGCAGATAGCCAATTTTTCTCAAATAACTCATTCACCTACTTTTGGGAGAGCTTTCACTCTGTGAAGTTTCAGACCCATAGCTAATTACTCACCTACTCAAAATGAGTAAATGCGAATTATCTCTAAAAGTATTGCAGATAGCCAATTTTTCTCAAATAACTCATTCACCTACTTTTGGGAGAGCTTTCACTCTGTGAAGTTTCAGACCCATAGCTATTTATTCACCTACTCAAAATGAGTAAATGCTAATTATCTGTAAAAGTATTGCGGATACCCAATTTTTATCAAATACTCATTCATCTACTTGTGGGAGAGCTTTCACATGGTGAAGTTTCAGACCCATAGCTAATTACTCACCTACTGAAAATGAGTAAATGTGAATTATCTCTTAATAGTATTGCAGATAGCCAATTTTTCTCAAATAACTCATTCACCTACTTTTGGAAGACCTTTCACACACGAAAATGAAAAATTGTGAATATCTCGGAAAAGCTATTTCTTCTGCTTTAATGCTCGGCGGGAGATACACACCACGGCAGTGGTTTTGACAAAAATTTTTGTCTCCCCAAAAATGGTGGCCATTTTGAATTTTCAAAGGTTTTGCAAAACACAAAAATGCTTATATCTCGAAAACCGTGCTATATGGAGTGAACTCAACAAAATTTTGGACCTGCTGGGTATCTCTGCAGAGTAGCCATGCCAATTTTCAAAATATTTTTGTCTCGCCAAATATAGCGGACATTTTAAATTTTTTTAATTTTTGCAAAACACAAAAATGCTTATATCTTGAAAACCGTGCTAGATAGAGCAGACTGCGCTGACTTTGGTTGCCACAACAGTATAAGGCTAGAAACGAAGCATTTTCTTAATACTTTAGCACTCACCTTTATATCCTTTTCGGGACGCTTTGTTTTTGCTATGCAAAAACATTATGTTTTTTTTTTGCGAGCGATCCTCTAGTTTTTATTGCATTAAATTCCATACCAAGTCACAGAGAAGAATATTGTTTATTATTATTTGCTGTGCATAGTAAATTTTAATACAATTATCTCAATATTGCACCAATTTTCCTCAAATCAAAAAGAACACAACCTCTAGAAATTTGCCTTTAAATTGGTATTAATATTATATTGCTAGCTTCAATAAAACAATCACAAAAAAATTATTTTAAACAGAATTCCAGCAAGATTGTGAATCGCAACAGGTGTTCGTGTTCTTCAAATATTTTTGAGTCACACCAGGCATTGCAATAAATATGATACAATTAATATACTATAACACAATAAAAACATATAGAGTAAACGATATTTAAATATGGACTTCTTTATGATTTGGATTTAATTTTGTCAAAGGCCAAAGTTGTGATTTTTATGTCTCATGCAACAGCAACAGCCAGGGTCATATTATGACAGGTACTCTGCATTGTCATTTGGGGGAGTCATACCTACACAGAGGTGACAGCCTATCATTAGATGTCGAACCTGCCAACCCACAAGGACATTCTATTCCCACAAGGACATTCAAGCATAAGAAATCATATCTGAAGCACTAAACTATTCCCACTAAAGGTAGCACAAGTGATAAAGCCTGCCTTTCAGTTAATCACACATATTTAGTGTTTGATGTCATTTTTATTGCATTAAATTCCATACACAAGTCACAGAGAAGAATATTGTTTATTATTATTTGCTGTGCATAGTAAATTTTAATACAATTATCTCAATATTGGACCAATTTTCCTCAAATCAAAAAGAACACAACCTCTAGAAATTTGCCTTTAAATTGGTATTAATATTATATTGCTAGCTTCAATAAAACAATCACAAAAAAATTATTTTAAACAGAATTCCAGCAAGATTGTGAATCGCAACAGGTGTTCGTGTTCTTCAAATATTTTTGAGTCACACCAGGCATTGCAATAAATATGATACAATTAATATACTATAACACAATAAAAACATTAGAGTAAACGATATTTAAATATGGACTTCTTTATGATTTGGATTTAATTTTGTCAAAGGCCAAAGTTGTGATTTTTATGTCTCATGCAACAGCAACAGCCAGGGTCATATTATGACAGGTACTCTGCATTGTCATTTGGGGGAGTCATACCTACACAGAGGTGACAGCCTATCATTAGATGTTGAACCTGCCAACTCACAAGGACATTCTATTCCCACAAGGACATTCAAGCATAAGAAATCATATCTGAAGCACTAAACTATTCCCACTAAAGGTAGCACAAGTGATAAAGCCTGCCTTTCAGTTAATCACACTTATTTAGTGTTTGATGTCATTAAGCGTCCCGCAAGGGACGCTTGTTTGTGTATGGGAGAGCTTCCGGCTCCGCCGGCTCTGCATTTTGTTTTCCTTATAACTCTGTAACCGTTAGGCGGATTCTTTTCAAATTTGGCAGGTTTAGGCAGTAGCCTTGGGGAATTTTTTTGAATATGCTGCAGTGACATTTCAACCAATCAGAGAGGTCACATGACCAAAAATGTCTTTTTTCGATGGGGAAGCTTGTCCGAATGATAACTTGAAAGGAATTTTATCAATTCACCTGAAACTTGGCAAATGCATTCATTCTATTAAAATCTGGAAATCATTAGATTTTGGCATTGATTGGTCAAGAAATGGCCGAGTAATTAATGATTAATTAATCATTACAAATTTTCCAAATAAGGAAAACACAAAAATGCTTATATCTCAAAAAACGGGCTAGATAGAGCAATTTCGACAAAATTTTTGACCCGCAGGATATCTCTGCGGAGTAGTTTCAAAAAATTTTTATCTCGCCCAAAATGGCGGCCATTTTGAATTTTCGAATTTTTCGCAAAAATTGCAAAACATAAAAATGCTTATATCTCGAAAACCCTGCTAGATAGAGCGATTTCGACGAAATTTTTGACCCACAGGGTATATCTGCAGATTAGCCATGCCAATTTTCAAAAAAATTTTGTCTCGCCAAAAATGGCGGCCATTTTGAATTTTCAAATTTTTCGCAAAAATTGCAAAACATAAGCTAGAGCGATTTCGACAAAATTTTTGACCCGCAGGGTATCTCTGCAGAGTAGCCATGCCAATTTTCAAACAAAAAATTTCTCGCAAAAATGGCGGCCATTTTGAATTTTCGAATTTTTCGCAAAATTGCAAAACACAAAAATGCTTATATCTCGAAAACCGTGCTAGATACAGCGATTTCGACGAAATTTTTGACCCACTGGGTATCTCTGCAGAGTAGCCATGCCAATTTTCAAAAAAATTTTATCTTGCCAAAAATGGCGGCCATTTTGAATTTTCGAATTTTTGCGCAAAAATTGCAAAACACAAAAATGCTAATATTTCGAAAACCGTGCTACATAGAGCGATTTCGACGAAATTTTTTACCTTTAGGATATCTTTTGGAAGAGCTTTCACTTGGTGAAGTTTCAGACCCGTAGCTAATTACTCACCTACTCAAAATGAGTAAATGCTAATTATCTCAAAAACTATTGTGGATACCCAATTTTTATCAAATAACTCATTCATGTACTTTTGGGAGAGCTTTCACATGGTGAAGTTTCAGACCCATAGCTAATTGCTCACCTACTCAAAAAGAGTAAATGCGAATTACCTCTAAAAGTATTGCAGATGGCCAATTTTTCTCAAATAACTCATTCACCTACTTTTGGAAGAGCTATCACATGGTGAAGTTTCAGACCCATAGCCAATTACTCACTTACTCAAAATGAGTAAATGCGAATTATCTCTAAAAGTATTGCAGATAGCCAATTTTTCTCAAATAACTCATTCACCTACTTTTGGGAGAGCTTTCACATGGTGAAGTTTCAGACCCATAGCTAATTATTTACCTACTCAAAATGAGTAAATGCGAATTATCTCTAAAAGTATTGCAGATAGCCAATTTTTCTCAAATAACTCATTCACCTACTTTTGGGAGAGCTTTCACTTGGTGAAGTTTCAGACCCATAGCTAATTACTCACCTACTCAAAATGAGTAAATGCGAATTATCTCTAAAAGTATTGCAGATAGCCAATTTTTCTCAAATAACTCATTCACCTACTTTTGGAAGAGCTATCACATGGTGAAGTTTCAGACCCATAGCCAATTACTCACTTACTCAAAATGAGTAAATGCGAATTATCTCTAAAAGTATTGCAGATAGCCAATTTTTCTCAAATTAATCATTCACCTACTTTTGGGAGAGCTTTCACTTGGTGAAGTTTCAGACCCATAGCTAATTACTCACCTACTCAAAATGAGTAAATGCGAATTATCTCTAAAAGTATTGCAGATAGCCAATTTTTCTCAAATAACTCATTCACCTACTTTTGGGAGAGCTTTCACTTGGTGAAGTTTCAGACCCATAGCTAGTTACTCACCTACTCAAAATGAGTAAATGCGAATTATCTCTAAAAGTATTGCAGATAGCCAATTTTTCTCAAATAACTCATTCACCTACTTTTGGGAGAGCTTTCACTTGGTGAAGTTTCAGACCCATAGCTAATTACTCACCTACTCAAAATGAGTAAATGCGAATTATCTCTTAATAGTATTGCAGATAGCCAATTTTTCTCAAATAACTCATTCACCTACTTTTGGGAGAGCTTTCACTTGGTGAAGTTTCAGACCCATAGCTAATTACTCACCTACTCAAAATGAGTAAATGCGAATTATCTCTAAAAGTATTGCAGATAGCCAATTTTTGTCAAATTAATCATTCACCTACTTTTGGGAGAGCTTTCACTTGGTGAAGTTTCAGACCCATAGCTAATTACTCACCTACTCAAAATGAGTAAATGCGAATTATCTCTAAAAGTATTGCAGATAGCCAATTTTTCTCAAATAACTCATTCACCTACTTTTGGGAGAGCTTTCACTCTGTGAAGTTTCAGACCCATAGCTAATTACTCACCTACTCAAAATGAGTAAATGCGAATTATCTCTAAAAGTATTGCAGATAGCCAATTTTTCTCAAATAACTCATTCACCTACTTTTGGGAGAGCTTTCACTCTGTGAAGTTTCAGACCCATAGCTATTTATTCACCTACTCAAAATGAGTAAATGCTAATTATCTGTAAAAGTATTGCGGATACCCAATTTTTATCAAATACTCATTCATCTACTTGTGGGAGAGCTTTCACATGGTGAAGTTTCAGACCCATAGCTAATTACTCACCTACTGAAAATGAGTAAATGTGAATTATCTCTTAATAGTATTGCAGATAGCCAATTTTTCTCAAATAACTCATTCACCTACTTTTGGAAGACCTTTCACACACGAAAATGAAAAATTGTGAATATCTCGGAAAAGCTATTTCTTCTGCTTTAATGCTCGGCGGGAGATACACACCACGGCAGTGGTTTTGACAAAAATTTTTGTCTCCCCAAAAATGGTGGCCATTTTGAATTTTCAAAGGTTTTGCAAAACACAAAAATGCTTATATCTCGAAAACCGTGCTATATGGAGTGAACTCAACAAAATTTTGGACCTGCTGGGTATCTCTGCAGAGTAGCCATGCCAATTTTCAAAATATTTTTGTCTCGCCAAATATAGCGGACATTTTAAATTTTTTTAATTTTTGCAAAACACAAAAATGCTTATATCTTGAAAACCGTGCTAGATAGAGCAGACTGCGCTGACTTTGGTTGCCACAACAGTATAAGGCTAGAAACGAAGCATTTTCTTAATACTTTAGCACTCACCTTTATATCCTTTTCGGGACGCTTTGTTTTTGCTATGCAAAAACATTATGTTTTTTTTTTGCGAGCGATCCTCTAGTTTTTATTGCATTAAATTCCATACCAAGTCACAGAGAAGAATATTGTTTATTATTATTTGCTGTGCATAGTAAATTTTAATACAATTATCTCAATATTGCACCAATTTTCCTCAAATCAAAAAGAACACAACCTCTAGAAATTTGCCTTTAAATTGGTATTAATATTATATTGCTAGCTTCAATAAAACAATCACAAAAAAATTATTTTAAACAGAATTCCAGCAAGATTGTGAATCGCAACAGGTGTTCGTGTTCTTCAAATATTTTTGAGTCACACCAGGCATTGCAATAAATATGATACAATTAATATACTATAACACAATAAAAACATATAGAGTAAACGATATTTAAATATGGACTTCTTTATGATTTGGATTTAATTTTGTCAAAGGCCAAAGTTGTGATTTTTATGTCTCATGCAACAGCAACAGCCAGGGTCATATTATGACAGGTACTCTGCATTGTCATTTGGGGGAGTCATACCTACACAGAGGTGACAGCCTATCATTAGATGTCGAACCTGCCAACCCACAAGGACATTCTATTCCCACAAGGACATTCAAGCATAAGAAATCATATCTGAAGCACTAAACTATTCCCACTAAAGGTAGCACAAGTGATAAAGCCTGCCTTTCAGTTAATCACACATATTTAGTGTTTGATGTCATTTTTATTGCATTAAATTCCATACACAAGTCACAGAGAAGAATATTGTTTATTATTATTTGCTGTGCATAGTAAATTTTAATACAATTATCTCAATATTGGACCAATTTTCCTCAAATCAAAAAGAACACAACCTCTAGAAATTTGCCTTTAAATTGGTATTAATATTATATTGCTAGCTTCAATAAAACAATCACAAAAAAATTATTTTAAACAGAATTCCAGCAAGATTGTGAATCGCAACAGGTGTTCGTGTTCTTCAAATATTTTTGAGTCACACCAGGCATTGCAATAAATATGATACAATTAATATACTATAACACAATAAAAACATATAGAGTAAACGATATTTAAATATGGACTTCTTTATGATTTGGATTTAATTTTGTCAAAGGCCAAAGTTGTGATTTTTATGTCTCATGCAACAGCAACAGCCAGGGTCATATTATGACAGGTACTCTGCATTGTCATTTGGGGGAGTCATACCTACACAGAGGTGACAGCCTATCATTAGATGTTGAACCTGCCAACTCACAAGGACATTCTATTCCCACAAGGACATTCAAGCATAAGAAATCATATCTGAAGCACTAAACTATTCCCACTAAAGGTAGCACAAGTGATAAAGCCTGCCTTTCAGTTAATCACACTTATTTAGTGTTTGATGTCATTAAGCGTCCCTTGCGGGACGCTTGTTTGTGTATGGGAGAGCTTCCGGCTCCGCCGGCTCTGCATTTTGTTTTCCTTATAACTCTGTAACCGTTAGGCGGATTCTTTTCAAATTTGGCAGGTTTAGGCAGTAGCCTTGGGGAATTTTTTTGAATATGCTGCAGTGACATTTCAACCAATCAGAGAGGTCACATGACCAAAAATGTCTTTTTTCGATGGGGAAGCTTGTCCGAATGATAACTTGAAAGGAATTTTATCAATTCACCTGAAACTTGGCAAATGCATTCATTCTATTAAAATCTGGAAATCATTAGATTTTGGCATTGATTGGTCAAGAAATGGCCGAGTAATTAATGATTAATTAATCATTACAAATTTTCCAAATAAGGAAAACACAAAAATGCTTATATCTCAAAAAACGGGCTAGATAGAGCAATTTCGACAAAATTTTTGATCCGCAGGATATCTCTGCGGAGTAGTTTCAAAAAATTTTTATCTCGCCCAAAATGGCGGCCATTTTGAATTTTCGAAATTTTCGCAAAAATTGCAAAACACAAAAATGCTTATATCTCGAAAACCGTGCTAGATAGAGCGATTTCGACGAAATTTTTGACCTGGAGGGCATCTCTGCAGAGTAGTTATCCCAATTTTGAAAAAAATTTTGTCTCTCCAAAAATGGCGGCCATTTTGAATTTTCGAATTTTTCGCAAAAATTGCAAAACATAAAAATGCTTATATCTCGAAAACCCTGCTAGATAGAGCGATTTCGACGAAATTTTTGACCCACAGGGTATATCTGCAGATTAGCCATGCCAATTTTCAAAAAAATTTTGTCTCGCCAAAAATGGCGGCCATTTTGAATTTTCAAATTTTTCGCAAAAATTGCAAAACATAAAAATGCTTATATCTCAAAAACCCTGCTAGCTAGAGCGATTTCGACAAAATTTTTGACCCACTGGGTATCTCTGCAGAGTAGCCATGCCAATTTTCAAAAAAATTTTATCTTGCCAAAAATGGCGGCCATTTTGAATTTTCGAATTTTTGCGCAAAAATTGCAAAACACAAAAATGCTAATATTTCGAAAACCGTGCTACATAGAGCGATTTCGACGAAATTTTTTACCTTTAGGATATCTTTTGGAAGAGCTTTCACTTGGTGAAGTTTCAGACCCGTAGCTAATTACTCACCTACTCAAAATGAGTAAATGCTAATTATCTCAAAAACTATTGTGGATACCCAATTTTTATCAAATAACTCATTCATGTACTTTTGGGAGAGCTTTCACATGGTGAAGTTTCAGACCCATAGCTAATTGCTCACCTACTCAAAAAGAGTAAATGCGAATTACCTCTAAAAGTATTGCAGATGGCCAATTTTTCTCAAATAACTCATTCACCTACTTTTGGAAGAGCTATCACATGGTGAAGTTTCAGACCCATAGCCAATTACTCACTTACTCAAAATGAGTAAATGCGAATTATCTCTAAAAGTATTGCAGATAGCCAATTTTTCTCAAATAACTCATTCACCTACTTTTGGAAGAGCTATCACATGGTGAAGTTTCAGACCCATAGCCAATTACTCACTTACTCAAAATGAGTAAATGCGAATTATCTCTAAAAGTATTGCAGATAGCCAATTTTTCTCAAATAACTCATTCACCTACTTTTGGGAGAGCTTTCACATGGTGAAGTTTCAGACCCATAGCTAATTATTTACCTACTCAAAATGAGTAAATGCGAATTATCTCTAAAAGTATTGCAGATAGCCAATTTTTCTCAAATAACTCATTCACCTACTTTTGGGAGAGCTTTCACTTGGTGAAGTTTCAGACCCATAGCTAATTACTCACCTACTCAAAATGAGTAAATGCGAATTATCTCTAAAAGTATTGCAGATAGCCAATTTTTCTCAAATAACTCATTCACCTACTTTTGGGAGAGCTTTCACTCTGTGAAGTTTCAGACCCATAGCTAATTACTCACCTACTCAAAATGAGTAAATGCGAATTATCTCTAAAAGTATTGCAGATAGCCAATTTTTGTCAAATTAATCATTCACCTACTTTTGGGAGAGCTTTCACTTGGTGAAGTTTCAGACCCATAGCTAATTACTCACCTACTCAAAATGAGTAAATGCGAATTATCTCTAAAAGTATTGCAGATAGCCAATTTTTCTCAAATAACTCATTCACCTACTTTTGGGAGAGCTTTCACTTGGTGAAGTTTCAGACCCATAGCTAGTTACTCACCTACTCAAAATGAGTAAATGCGAATTATCTCTAAAAGTATTGCAGATAGCCAATTTTTCTCAAATAACTCATTCACCTACTTTTGGGAGAGCTTTCACTTGGTGAAGTTTCAGACCCATAGCTAATTACTCACCTACTCAAAATGAGTAAATGCGAATTATCTCTTAATAGTATTGCAGATAGCCAATTTTTCTCAAATAACTCATTCACCTACTTTTGGGAGAGCTTTCACTTGGTGAAGTTTCAGACCCATAGCTAATTACTCACCTACTCAAAATGAGTAAATGCGAATTATCTCTAAAAGTATTGCAGATAGCCAATTTTTGTCAAATTAATCATTCACCTACTTTTGGGAGAGCTTTCACTTGGTGAAGTTTCAGACCCATAGCTAATTACTCACCTACTCAAAATGAGTAAATGCGAATTATCTCTAAAAGTATTGCAGATAGCCAATTTTTCTCAAATAACTCATTCACCTACTTTTGGGAGAGCTTTCACTCTGTGAAGTTTCAGACCCATAGCTAATTACTCACCTACTCAAAATGAGTAAATGCGAATTATCTCTAAAAGTATTGCAGATAGCCAATTTTTCTCAAATAACTCATTCACCTACTTTTGGGAGAGCTTTCACTCTGTGAAGTTTCAGACCCATAGCTATTTATTCACCTACTCAAAATGAGTAAATGCTAATTATCTGTAAAAGTATTGCGGATACCCAATTTTTATCAAATACTCATTCATCTACTTGTGGGAGAGCTTTCACATGGTGAAGTTTCAGACCCATAGCTAATTACTCACCTACTGAAAATGAGTAAATGTGAATTATCTCTTAATAGTATTGCAGATAGCCAATTTTTCTCAAATAACTCATTCACCTACTTTTGGAAGACCTTTCACACACGAAAATGAAAAATTGTGAATATCTCGGAAAAGCTATTTCTTCTGCTTTAATGCTCGGCGGGAGATACACACCACGGCAGTGGTTTTGACAAAAATTTTTGTCTCCCCAAAAATGGTGGCCATTTTGAATTTTCAAAGGTTTTGCAAAACACAAAAATGCTTATATCTCGAAAACCGTGCTATATGGAGTGAACTCAACAAAATTTTGGACCTGCTGGGTATCTCTGCAGAGTAGCCATGCCAATTTTCAAAATATTTTTGTCTCGCCAAATATAGCGGACATTTTAAATTTTTTTAATTTTTGCAAAACACAAAAATGCTTATATCTTGAAAACCGTGCTAGATAGAGCAGACTGCGCTGACTTTGGTTGCCACAACAGTATAAGGCTAGAAACGAAGCATTTTCTTAATACTTTAGCACTCACCTTTATATCCTTTTCGGGACGCTTTGTTTTTGCTATGCAAAAACATTATGTTTTTTTTTTGCGAGCGATCCTCTAGTTTTTATTGCATTAAATTCCATACCAAGTCACAGAGAAGAATATTGTTTATTATTATTTGCTGTGCATAGTAAATTTTAATACAATTATCTCAATATTGCACCAATTTTCCTCAAATCAAAAAGAACACAACCTCTAGAAATTTGCCTTTAAATTGGTATTAATATTATATTGCTAGCTTCAATAAAACAATCACAAAAAAATTATTTTAAACAGAATTCCAGCAAGATTGTGAATCGCAACAGGTGTTCGTGTTCTTCAAATATTTTTGAGTCACACCAGGCATTGCAATAAATATGATACAATTAATATACTATAACACAATAAAAACATATAGAGTAAACGATATTTAAATATGGACTTCTTTATGATTTGGATTTAATTTTGTCAAAGGCCAAAGTTGTGATTTTTATGTCTCATGCAACAGCAACAGCCAGGGTCATATTATGACAGGTACTCTGCATTGTCATTTGGGGGAGTCATACCTACACAGAGGTGACAGCCTATCATTAGATGTCGAACCTGCCAACCCACAAGGACATTCTATTCCCACAAGGACATTCAAGCATAAGAAATCATATCTGAAGCACTAAACTATTCCCACTAAAGGTAGCACAAGTGATAAAGCCTGCCTTTCAGTTAATCACACATATTTAGTGTTTGATGTCATTTTTATTGCATTAAATTCCATACACAAGTCACAGAGAAGAATATTGTTTATTATTATTTGCTGTGCATAGTAAATTTTAATACAATTATCTCAATATTGGACCAATTTTCCTCAAATCAAAAAGAACACAACCTCTAGAAATTTGCCTTTAAATTGGTATTAATATTATATTGCTAGCTTCAATAAAACAATCACAAAAAAATTATTTTAAACAGAATTCCAGCAAGATTGTGAATCGCAACAGGTGTTCGTGTTCTTCAAATATTTTTGAGTCACACCAGGCATTGCAATAAATATGATACAATTAATATACTATAACACAATAAAAACATATAGAGTAAACGATATTTAAATATGGACTTCTTTATGATTTGGATTTAATTTTGTCAAAGGCCAAAGTTGTGATTTTTATGTCTCATGCAACAGCAACAGCCAGGGTCATATTATGACAGGTACTCTGCATTGTCATTTGGGGGAGTCATACCTACACAGAGGTGACAGCCTATCATTAGATGTTGAACCTGCCAACTCACAAGGACATTCTATTCCCACAAGGACATTCAAGCATAAGAAATCATATCTGAAGCACTAAACTATTCCCACTAAAGGTAGCACAAGTGATAAAGCCTGCCTTTCAGTTAATCACACTTATTTAGTGTTTGATGTCATTAAGCGTCCCTTGCGGGACGCTTGTTTGTGTATGGGAGAGCTTCCGGCTCCGCCGGCTCTGCATTTTGTTTTCCTTATAACTCTGTAACCGTTAGGCGGATTCTTTTCAAATTTGGCAGGTTTAGGCAGTAGCCTTGGGGAATTTTTTTGAATATGCTGCAGTGACATTTCAACCAATCAGAGAGGTCACATGACCAAAAATGTCTTTTTTCGATGGGGAAGCTTGTCCGAATGATAACTTGAAAGGAATTTTATCAATTCACCTGAAACTTGGCAAATGCATTCATTCTATTAAAATCTGGAAATCATTAGATTTTGGCATTGATTGGTCAAGAAATGGCCGAGTAATTAATGATTAATTAATCATTACAAATTTTCCAAATAAGGAAAACACAAAAATGCTTATATCTCAAAAAACGGGCTAGATAGAGCAATTTCGACAAAATTTTTGATCCGCAGGATATCTCTGCGGAGTAGTTTCAAAAAATTTTTATCTCGCCCAAAATGGCGGCCATTTTGAATTTTCGAAATTTTCGCAAAAATTGCAAAACACAAAAATGCTTATATCTCGAAAACCGTGCTAGATAGAGCGATTTCGACGAAATTTTTGACCTGGAGGGCATCTCTGCAGAGTAGTTATCCCAATTTTGAAAAAAATTTTGTCTCTCCAAAAATGGCGGCCATTTTGAATTTTCGAATTTTTCGCAAAAATTGCAAAACATAAAAATGCTTATATCTCGAAAACCCTGCTAGATAGAGCGATTTCGACGAAATTTTTGACCCACAGGGTATATCTGCAGATTAGCCATGCCAATTTTCAAAAAAATTTTGTCTCGCCAAAAATGGCGGCCATTTTGAATTTTCAAATTTTTCGCAAAAATTGCAAAACATAAAAATGCTTATATCTCAAAAACCCTGCTAGCTAGAGCGATTTCGACAAAATTTTTGACCCACTGGGTATCTCTGCAGAGTAGCCATGCCAATTTTCAAAAAAATTTTATCTTGCCAAAAATGGCGGCCATTTTGAATTTTCGAATTTTTGCGCAAAAATTGCAAAACACAAAAATGCTAATATTTCGAAAACCGTGCTACATAGAGCGATTTCGACGAAATTTTTTACCTTTAGGATATCTTTTGGAAGAGCTTTCACTTGGTGAAGTTTCAGACCCGTAGCTAATTACTCACCTACTCAAAATGAGTAAATGCTAATTATCTCAAAAACTATTGTGGATACCCAATTTTTATCAAATAACTCATTCATGTACTTTTGGGAGAGCTTTCACATGGTGAAGTTTCAGACCCATAGCTAATTGCTCACCTACTCAAAAAGAGTAAATGCGAATTACCTCTAAAAGTATTGCAGATGGCCAATTTTTCTCAAATAACTCATTCACCTACTTTTGGAAGAGCTATCACATGGTGAAGTTTCAGACCCATAGCCAATTACTCACTTACTCAAAATGAGTAAATGCGAATTATCTCTAAAAGTATTGCAGATAGCCAATTTTTCTCAAATAACTCATTCACCTACTTTTGGAAGAGCTATCACATGGTGAAGTTTCAGACCCATAGCCAATTACTCACTTACTCAAAATGAGTAAATGCGAATTATCTCTAAAAGTATTGCAGATAGCCAATTTTTCTCAAATAACTCATTCACCTACTTTTGGGAGAGCTTTCACATGGTGAAGTTTCAGACCCATAGCTAATTATTTACCTACTCAAAATGAGTAAATGCGAATTATCTCTAAAAGTATTGCAGATAGCCAATTTTTCTCAAATAACTCATTCACCTACTTTTGGGAGAGCTTTCACTTGGTGAAGTTTCAGACCCATAGCTAATTACTCACCTACTCAAAATGAGTAAATGCGAATTATCTCTAAAAGTATTGCAGATAGCCAATTTTTCTCAAATAACTCATTCACCTACTTTTGGGAGAGCTTTCACTCTGTGAAGTTTCAGACCCATAGCTAATTACTCACCTACTCAAAATGAGTAAATGCGAATTATCTCTAAAAGTATTGCAGATAGCCAATTTTTGTCAAATTAATCATTCACCTACTTTTGGGAGAGCTTTCACTTGGTGAAGTTTCAGACCCATAGCTAATTACTCACCTACTCAAAATGAGTAAATGCGAATTATCTCTAAAAGTATTGCAGATAGCCAATTTTTCTCAAATAACTCATTCACCTACTTTTGGGAGAGCTTTCACTTGGTGAAGTTTCAGACCCATAGCTAGTTACTCACCTACTCAAAATGAGTAAATGCGAATTATCTCTAAAAGTATTGCAGATAGCCAATTTTTCTCAAATAACTCATTCACCTACTTTTGGGAGAGCTTTCACTTGGTGAAGTTTCAGACCCATAGCTAATTACTCACCTACTCAAAATGAGTAAATGCGAATTATCTCTTAATAGTATTGCAGATAGCCAATTTTTCTCAAATAACTCATTCACCTACTTTTGGGAGAGCTTTCACTTGGTGAAGTTTCAGACCCATAGCTAATTACTCACCTACTCAAAATGAGTAAATGCGAATTATCTCTAAAAGTATTGCAGATAGCCAATTTTTGTCAAATTAATCATTCACCTACTTTTGGGAGAGCTTTCACTTGGTGAAGTTTCAGACCCATAGCTAATTACTCACCTACTCAAAATGAGTAAATGCGAATTATCTCTAAAAGTATTGCAGATAGCCAATTTTTCTCAAATAACTCATTCACCTACTTTTGGGAGAGCTTTCACTCTGTGAAGTTTCAGACCCATAGCTAATTACTCACCTACTCAAAATGAGTAAATGCGAATTATCTCTAAAAGTATTGCAGATAGCCAATTTTTCTCAAATAACTCATTCACCTACTTTTGGGAGAGCTTTCACTCTGTGAAGTTTCAGACCCATAGCTATTTATTCACCTACTCAAAATGAGTAAATGCTAATTATCTGTAAAAGTATTGCGGATACCCAATTTTTATCAAATACTCATTCATCTACTTGTGGGAGAGCTTTCACATGGTGAAGTTTCAGACCCATAGCTAATTACTCACCTACTGAAAATGAGTAAATGTGAATTATCTCTTAATAGTATTGCAGATAGCCAATTTTTCTCAAATAACTCATTCACCTACTTTTGGAAGACCTTTCACACACGAAAATGAAAAATTGTGAATATCTCGGAAAAGCTATTTCTTCTGCTTTAATGCTCGGCGGGAGATACACACCACGGCAGTGGTTTTGACAAAAATTTTTGTCTCCCCAAAAATGGTGGCCATTTTGAATTTTCAAAGGTTTTGCAAAACACAAAAATGCTTATATCTCGAAAACCGTGCTATATGGAGTGAACTCAACAAAATTTTGGACCTGCTGGGTATCTCTGCAGAGTAGCCATGCCAATTTTCAAAATATTTTTGTCTCGCCAAATATAGCGGACATTTTAAATTTTTTTAATTTTTGCAAAACACAAAAATGCTTATATCTTGAAAACCGTGCTAGATAGAGCAGACTGCGCTGACTTTGGTTGCCACAACAGTATAAGGCTAGAAACGAAGCATTTTCTTAATACTTTAGCACTCACCTTTATATCCTTTTCGGGACGCTTTGTTTTTGCTATGCAAAAACATTATGTTTTTTTTTTGCGAGCGATCCTCTAGTTTTTATTGCATTAAATTCCATACCAAGTCACAGAGAAGAATATTGTTTATTATTATTTGCTGTGCATAGTAAATTTTAATACAATTATCTCAATATTGCACCAATTTTCCTCAAATCAAAAAGAACACAACCTCTAGAAATTTGCCTTTAAATTGGTATTAATATTATATTGCTAGCTTCAATAAAACAATCACAAAAAAATTATTTTAAACAGAATTCCAGCAAGATTGTGAATCGCAACAGGTGTTCGTGTTCTTCAAATATTTTTGAGTCACACCAGGCATTGCAATAAATATGATACAATTAATATACTATAACACAATAAAAACATATAGAGTAAACGATATTTAAATATGGACTTCTTTATGATTTGGATTTAATTTTGTCAAAGGCCAAAGTTGTGATTTTTATGTCTCATGCAACAGCAACAGCCAGGGTCATATTATGACAGGTACTCTGCATTGTCATTTGGGGGAGTCATACCTACACAGAGGTGACAGCCTATCATTAGATGTCGAACCTGCCAACCCACAAGGACATTCTATTCCCACAAGGACATTCAAGCATAAGAAATCATATCTGAAGCACTAAACTATTCCCACTAAAGGTAGCACAAGTGATAAAGCCTGCCTTTCATTTAATCACACATATTTAGTGTTTGATGTCATTTTTATTGCATTAAATTCCATACACAAGTCACAGAGAAGAATATTGTTTATTATTATTTGCTGTGCATAGTAATTTTTAAAACAATTATCTCAATATTGGACCAATTTTCCTCAAATCAAAAAGAACACAACCTCTAGAAATTTGCCTTTAAATTGGTAATAATATTATATTGCTAGCTTCAATAAAACAATCACAAAAAAATTATTTTAAACAGAATTCCAGCAAGATTGTGGATCGCAACAGGTGTTCGTCGGATATTTTTGAGTCACACCAGGCATTGCAATAAATATGATGCAATTAATATACTATAACACAATAAAACCATAACACAATAAAAACATATAGAGTAAACGATATTTAAATATGGACTTCTATGGAATATTACTTAAATTGAACATTATATTTTGCATTTCCTGTTCATTGCTGTGCATACTAACTTTTAAAAGTATTTTGGCCAGTATATTGCCAAACTTTTTTCAAATCAAGGGAATATAACTTAGGGTACAAGTCTAAAATGCTTGTTAAAATTTCAATTTTATGTTGATTTTTATGACCAGGTTGCACACCCACTTCTCGGGGAGTCGTTTTCGTTGAAAAATATTATTCAGGGTACCAGTCTGAAAAGCTTCCAGCCAACCTACCATCCACGCATGCGCATTCCCGATCTGTCGCTTCAAAACTTCAAATATTGCCAGAAGACGTAAGAAAAGGGTTAAATATGAAAAAAATGATAAAGTAAATATAAAATATGTCGCTTATTGATATCTAGGAAGAGATATATACGAAAAATGTCGAAATCTGCATATTTAGTTAAAATCTTCTATTATCGCCCACGGCTGAAGCGATGAACAAGAAATATGCTGGTAGTTTTCATCTTAAACCAGCCTTTCTATTTGTAAAATATTGTCATGAAACCCCCACAAAGAACTGCCGTGTCTGCGCATATTTGCTCATTAATATTAATGAGGCAAGTCCGCGAACAGGAAATATGCTGGTAGTTTTCATCTTAAACCAGCCTTTTGGTTATAAAATATTGTCAGGAAACCCGGATTTTTATTCAAAATGGTGGCGAGCAATAATAGGGGATTTGGGGAAACTTAGAAAAAAATTATTTATTATCAATGGTATGTATAAAAATCAGATTTCAGTGAGCCCACAAATTTTATCTGACCATTTAACAATTTTGCACATAAAATTAGTATTCTCATTATAAATTCATACTAATAAAGGTGTTGGCGAACATTATCTGATTGGCTGATGCTATACATAGAACATAATTTTTACTGGTGGCTTGCCGACGTGGAGACAACGTTGGCCTAGTGGTGGCATCGTTTACAGAAATCAAAACCGGTTACCGGGGCTTTGAAACGAAACGAAATCCAGTATTTCGTATACTGTTGTGTGCATTGAAAATATTATTGGCGGGCGTACATGAGTGATAACTTGTAAATGGAAGTGGCTTTCGCGAGATGTTTTTATGTATGCAAAAATGATTTTTCCTCAATATAAGGTAAAAATGTGACATATTTGACAAAATATGCATATTTTTTGTCGTTTTGATGAAGTATCAGCCATTAGAAAGCCTAAAATAATAGTTTCTTTAAAAACCGGTTCCCAAATATTCTTTGCGGATTTCGTTTTTTCTACCAAAACAAAACAATATTCCGGATACCGGTAAACCGTTAACAACACTACGTTGGCCCAACGGTCAAAAGGGTGTTGGCCCAATGTCGCCAGCCAATCTCAGACCGACGGATGTGCTGACGTTGGGCCAACGTCGGTCCGACAACGGCAATATTAATTTATAAAATATTATTAACCACGAATCTATAATATATTTACCACGAGTCTTCCAAATATCTACTGCGTATCTTCCTGACTGCGTATATTCCAGATACCCAGTACTAGTATATTATAAATTTCAAAGAAAAACTGGTTTAAGATTAAATACCAGTGAACTTCCTGTCCATGAATTTGCCTCATTAATATTAATGACGAAGTCTGAGGTCCAGAATTTCTCGAATAGATAGAAAAAACGGCTGGTTTATGATTAAATACCAGTGAACTTCCAGTGCACAGACCTGCCTCATTAATATTAATGAGGAAATATGGCCTAGTCGAATTTCTTGGATGGGGGTTTACTACTGTACTGTAAGTTGACACCAAGAGTTTTATCATAATCCAGCAGTATTTCATAAATTTTAAAGAAAAACTTTCTGTTATAAAATTTTGTCAGGAAACCCGCTCAAAGAACTGCCGTGACCTAAAATTTGCTCATTAATATTAATTAGGCAGGTACCGGTAGTTTTCATCTTAAAGCAGCATATCAATTTATAAAATATTATTAACCACGAATCTATAATAATTTACCATGAGTCTTTCAAATATTTACTGCGAATCTTCCAATATTGACCGCATATCTTCCTGACCGTGTATATTCCAGATACCCAGTACTAGCATATAAATTTCAAAGAAAAACTGGTTTAAGATTAAATACCAGTGAACTTCCTGTCCACGGACCTGCCTCATTAATATTAATGACGAAATATGACCTGATCAAATTTCTTGGATGAGGGTTTACTACTGTACTGTAAGTTCACGCCAAGACTTTTGTTTATTTATCGGTATCCAGAAGTATTTTACAAATTTCAAAGAAAGCTGGTTTAAGATTAAATACCAGTGCACTTCCTGTCCATGGACCTGCCTCATTAACATTAATGAGGAAATATGAGATCACAGACTTTCTCGAATAAATAGAAAAAAAGCCTGGTTTATGATTAAATACCAGTGAACTTCCAGTGCACGGACTTGCCTCATTAATATTAATGAGGAAATATGACCAAACAAATTTCTTAGATGGCCGTTTACTACTATACTTTAAGTTCACGCCAAGAGTTTTGTTTATCATAATCCAGCAGTATTTCATAGATTTTAAAGAAAAGCTGGTTTAAGATTAAATACCAGTGCACTTCCTGTCCACGGACCTGCCTCATTAATATTAATGACAAAATATGAGGTCCAGAATTTCTTGGATAAATAGAAGAAAAGGCTGGTTTATGATTACATACCAGTGAACTTCCTGTCCACGGACCTGCCTCATTAATATTAATGAGGAAATATGACCTGATCAAATTTCTTTGATTATATTTCTCTAAATATGTTATTCATCTACTTTTGTGTGAGCTATATCGTATTAAAATTGCAGCCCTATAACTGATTGCTTAGTTGAGCAAAAGCTACTTTGACCTGTGCCTCATTGCATCACTGAATAATAGCTACTTTGATGTTATTCCTGTTGAGTAAATCAGTTATAACTTGAAAACTATTGCATTTACAATATTTTGTTTAAGTAAGTTATTCACCTACTTTTGAGTAAGCTACAACATAGAAAAATACCAAATCTGTAGCTTATTTCATAGCTGAGCAATAGCTAATTTGAGGTTCTCATTGTTGAGTAAATCAGTTGTAACTTGAAATTTATTGGTTTATAGTATTTTGTTTGAATATGTAGTACACCTACTTTTAGGTCAACTATAACATAGCGAAGTTACTGACCTATAGCTCATGGCATAGCTGAGCAATTACTACTTTCAGGGCTGTTGGGGTATTGTTTTCACCCATGGTGTCCGGATGGGCGGGCGGGTGGTGGAAAAAAGTTTGTCCGGGCTGTATCTGAGAAACCGCAAGGTGTAGGAAGTTGATACTTGGTAGGGACATTGGATGTGTAGGTGTGCAACATCATGGCCTGACCTTGATTTGACCTTTGACCTTACCATAGTGACCTTGAGTTTGGAAATCTTGTCTGGGCTATATGTTGGAAAGCGTAAGGTGTAGGAAGTTGATACTTGGTAGGGACATTGGTTAGGGAGTGTAGGTGTGTAACGTCATGGTGTGATCTTAATTTGACCTTGCTGTAGTGACCTTGACCTATAAAATCTTGTCCGGACTATATCTCAGAAACTGTAAGGTGTAGGAAGTTCATACTTGGTAGGGACATTGGTTCGGGGGTGTAGGTATGCAACGTCATGGTCTGACCTTGATTTGACCTTTGACCTTGCTGTAGTGACCTTTACCTATAAAATCTTGTCCAGGCTATATCTCAGAAACTGTAAGGTGTAGGAAGTTGATACTTGGTAGGGACATTGGTTCGGGGGTGTAGGTGTACAACGTCATGGTCTGACCTTGATTTGATCTTCGACCTTGCTGTAGTGATGTTGACCTATAAAATCTTGTCCGGGCTATATCTTGGAAACCGTAGCATGTAGGACGTTGCTACTTGGTAGGGATATTGGTTTTATACACAACCACTCTCTGTAAACCTTTCACACATGAAACACACATTAAGCCATTCCACTCTGCCAAACCCTAGATATGTGACCGATTCATTCGGTCACTGATTGCTTGTTATTTCACTTGGTATGTGTAGTACTTTCGAGAGAAAAGTAAACTTTGAAATTCCTAAAGTTTTTACGATTAGTACTTTTCCCTTCAGAGACAGTGACCTTCTCTTCCATAATGCTAGCTGTTTATCCAAAAGTCGAAGTGGTGGTTCAAAGTTTGCCCTGTATACTTCCTTTTTATTGTGCCCTATATATATATACCTAAGATTTTTATCGGTTTGGTGGGGCCACGGTGGCAGAGTGGTAACACTCTCGCCTCCCACCTCTGCAGCCGGGGTTCGATCCCCGTCATGGCCGTAAGTGGGAAAGCTGGTAGTTGCTTGCCGTTGGTCAGCAGTTTACAGTACAGAACCCTAGCGAACTATATGTACTGGTTTCCTCTGCCCTTCCAACTACCCGTCGTGATATAACCTGTGCAGTGTTGAAAGCGACGTAAAACCACAAATAAAATAAATTTATCGGTTTGGTTGACCATTTTATGTTAAAAGGTTTTTCAGTTTTATTTTTATCTTTCCCTATCCAAAGTGCTTCTGTTTTTGATATATTGAGTTTTAGTCCCGAACAAATTTCAAATTTGTTAATCAACTTGAAAAGTTCCTTTCCTGATTGTATATCTGATAATGAACAAGTTAAGTCATCTGCAAATTGAGTAAGCTTAAACTCTTCTCCCATATGTATACCCTTTATAATTTTATTACTTCTTACTGCTATAGCTAACATTTCAACACAGATGATAAATAAATATGGTGATAATGGGTCTCCTTGCCTTACCCCTCTTCCTATTTTAAAATATTGACAGGTTGTTCCATTGTTTATTACACAACTTACCCAGGTAAGTATATCTTTCCCAAAATTAAACTTTTCGAGACATTTTGTCATAAAATCCCATTCAATTGAATCGAAAGCCTTTTCAAAATCAATAAATAGAAGAAAGCCTGATAGCTTTTTGTGTTCTGTATAATTCATTATATCTTGAATTATATTGATAGCCTGTTCAGTTTTTCGCCTTGGTACAAAACCAGACTGATTTTCATGTATTATGGATGGCAGAACATTTTTTATTCTTTTACTTATCACTTTAGTCAAAATTTTATAATCGACATTTAATAATGATATGGGTCTCCAGTTTTGTAAAAAAAGTCTGTCTTTTCCATTTTTTTGAAGTAATGTAATGACTGCTTGCTTTTGACTTGCACTAAATATACCTTTATCAAAACTTTCATTATAACTGTCAATCAACTACTCTTATTACATCTTTGGGAGGTCAATAATTTTTCATAGAATTGTCTTTGATATAATGCTATCTCTTCAGGATCTGTAATTGTTTCACCAGAATTTGTTTTTAGTTTCCGAATGGACTTTCTCATGTAATTGTGTTTTTCTAAATCAAAAAAAAAATTTGAGCTTTTTTCTCCCTCTTCTACCCATTTAACTCTTGAACGTATAATAGATCCCTGCAGTTTTTCATTGTCTATGACCTTTAACATTTCCTTTACGCTCTCGATTTCTGCTTCTTTTTCAATATTATCTGTATCATGACTTTCTAACATGTTTAGTCTCTTTCTTAAGTCATTCTCACGATTCCTCATTTTCTTTTTTTGTTGTTTTGAGTATTGTATTGAATAGTTTCTTATTTCATAATTAATAAGTTCCCAATAGAGTTGCTTACTTGCAATGTCTTTATATTGTACACCCCAGTGGCCCAGCTTGGACCTTAAGGAATTTATGTATTCCTCGTCTTTTAACAGTGATGCATTGAATTTCCAGTATCCCATCCCTTTACTTCTATCTGCAAGTGTTTGAAATGAAAGTGTAATTGCTGAATGGTCAAAGTAGATATTTGGCAATATTTCGGTTGAGACAATATTTTCCTGTAAAGAATTGGATACTAACCAGAAATCTAATCTACTTCTACAATTTGTATGTTTTTGTCTATAGGTAAACCTTTTTATATTCGGATTTCTGAGTCTCCAGATATCACATAAATCAAAATCATTGATCAATTTTCTTAAAGTTGTCATGGACACATCCTGTACTAAATCACTAGCACTATGCTTGTCTATATTAGTTTGTATAGTGTTCCAGTCACCTCCTAGTATAATTTTTTCTTTATCAATCTCAAATAAATTTATTCTTTGTTTTAAGTCTTGGAGAAAATATTCTCTATATTTTGCTGAGTTTGGAGCATAAATGTTTACTAAGCAATAACCTTCACCATTTATCTCAACTTGGGATATAATTAATCTGCCATCATTGCCCGTTTCTTCTTTTATAAGTTTGAAATCAACATTATTATTTACTAATATGAGACATCCTGTTGAATGGTTTGACCTATGGGGAAAAAATTACATTCTCACCACCACAATCAAGTTTCCATTGTTCTTTAATTTCAATTGAGCTGTATGTCTCTTGCAGTAAAATAATATCTGTTCTGATATCTTTAAACCAATTAAAAAGTTTCTTTCTTTTAAATTTGTCTCTCAGGCCTCTTACATTTAATGAAAGTGTGCTAAATGATATTTGTTTCACTGTAAGGTATTGATATTGTGTAATTTTCTGCACATTCCCCAAGGCACACACAGACATGAAACATTTGGAACACATATAAAACACATAATTGTAACACATAAAATGACTTCATAGTCAAGAACATTAAGAACACACATAAAACACATAATCTTAACACTTAAAAAGACTTTGTGACACCTTTTACCAGAGTATAACAAAGAAACCATTTTTGTTAAAATTTAACTTGCTGGATTTCAATTTAATATGTTTAAGTTTATATATTTATCCATGTGGAAATATTATTGACATTACATATTTATAGAAGAAAACCAATTAATATACTTCAGCCAATTGATATTACTTATCTTTCTGTATTTATGGTATATTTTAATTACAATATTTTTGTACCTGTGAAAAGTATTGATCTTTGACTGTATATCCTTTACTATAAATCTAAGCCTACTTCCATATAATAGAATAGAATAGAATAGAAACATTTATATAGCGCAAAATTGATGCAACATCCTCTAATGCGCTTGAAATCAAAAAGGGAAAGTCGAGGGACGTTCGAGGTCATGATCCAAGGTTAGCGCCTGCCAGGGAGATGTACTATGGTGGAGGATATGCTAATCTAAACAAGTAGGTCTTTAGCTGGCTACGGAAACCTGTTATTGTTTGTTGTGATCGTACTGATTGTGGGAGTCTGTTCCATTCTATAATCAGCTTTGTATGCATCAGCTTTGTATGCACCTATAAATTTCAGTGAATAATTTGAAAATATATATTAAACAATTTTCTCATACAACAATGGACAATGCAAAAAAAAAAAAAATATATATATATATATTGCTTTAATATAACAATTTGTACTTTATCACTCTACTTTTTACGGTGTTTTTCTTTCGGATCCCCTAACATCTGATATGCATCTATGAAACATAAAGATACATACTAGTAATTGTACTGTCTGATTGATTCTTGGTTTATATTGTTATTAAGCTTTTACCAATTCTAATACTTTAATAAGAGAAAAAAAAGACTTTGTTTGAATTTTTAAAATTCACCTCATGTAGCTGACACTCAATAAAACAATCAAGCTATCCACACTTAGTTTGTACTTTTAAATGCTTATTATCAGGATGTTCAAAAGAGCTTTTTCTTGATTATGAATTAAAAGTCAAGACACAAGAGAAGATACATAGTGCTGCCTGTCTATGCTGTAACATAGGGGGGAAATATACATTTTCCCATATGTATCACCTGAATTACTATTTCTGTAATATCCAGAGAAATAAATTAATTAATTAGTTTGTACATATTTACTGTTGTAGCATTTCTTCTCACTTACAATTGGCATGGATACTTCTAAACTGAAAACTGAATGTGTACCAAAGCCAGTTTCGTATCTTAGGTATGTTATATCAAACATATGCACCCACACTTCACTTATATGTAGGTATACAGAGTCATTTAACTATTAAACCTTTAACCTCTGATTATTTTTTTTGCATGTAGTTACACTGGTTAAGTATGTATATTCAATTTGGTATATTTCTGTTTTGACTCAAATGCCCAGTAAACATAGCAAAGGTTTATAAACGTTTATAAACGTTTAGTAAACCTATAAACGTTTTTTAAACCAAATATAAACCTAAATATTGACAATTATTCAACATTATGGGTTTATAAACGTTTCAGCGACATTAGTTTGGTTTATAAACGTTTATGCATAAACGTTTATAAACGTTTTTAAACGTTTACAAAGAGTGAAGAATATCTTAACCTCACTTTCATTTGGGATAATGACATCAGCACAGCCATTTTGAGAGAAACTTGAGAAATATTTCTGTTACGATATCTTGCTGTATCACTGTTATTTGAAGCCATCATTACATTCTAAGTAGAGATATAAAAGTATATAATATTATCAAATTACATACTTCTATATATCTACTTAGAATGTAATGATGGATTCAAACAACAGTGATACAGCAAGATATACTTACAGAAATATTTCTCCAGATTTTCAACACGTGTATAAACGTTTATAAACGTTTATGTATAAACGTTTATAAACGTTTATGCGTAAACGTTTATAAATGTTTATGGGCAAACGTTTAGGGACCCATCATTTTAAACCTAATCTAAACCGTTGCTAGTTAGGTTTATAAACGTTTATAAACGTTTGTAATGTTTACTGGGTGACATTCCCATGACTAGTTTACTGCCAACACTTTATGTCAACCTGACTTCTGATAGATTAACACCTGGTATGTATATACCTTTAGCAGATTAAGTGTAAACAAAACAGTATGCTACCTGTTATCAGATAATTGTAATTTTAACACAATAACTGTCACAAATTATACACTGGCTTAACCGATATTTTTTGTCACTAACCTGCATGCTTACATAATCAGTTTACATACTTTTAATTTTGCGGATTTATAACATTATAACAGTAATCACACTGCCTCCAATGTTAATTTAATATTATCCAATCAAAACACAAAACATTTATTGTGTTTAAAAAATGTTTACTATAACTGCAATACTGTGGTTGCTGCCTCTTTGATCAGCTGGAATCTTATAGGTCCAATGTGACTGCCTCCATACCAACGAGTTACCACTATCAGTTGGTTTGTGATGTCTTTCTGCTGGAGAAGTGACAACAGATTCCTACCAGCTCCCCATTCTCTATCATCATCATAATGTTCCTGCACATTATCTTTTTGTTTAAGTCTATAAGCATAGATATTGTGCTCGGCACGAGCTATCCTTGGATCTGCTCTCACTGCGTGTAGTGCAGGTATCACATCATCCTGGCATCTGATGGACACTATGTGTCCCTGGAATGTGCTATGTAGGTGAGTTTTTGGAGGGGCAGATTTAACATTCATCTCAATGGCTTTTTGAACAATGTCTGTGTTGACATCCATAATTTTATCTTTGTGTGCTGTAACAACTTTCCCTTCTACTATCAGCTTTTCTCCCATCCATTTTGTTTTTTGGTGTTTTTGTCTGGCTTCTCGAAACAGGCATAAGTCTCTGTTTCCTGTCCTGTAGCTCTGATGGCAATTGTTCACTGATGCTGTAGTTCTTTGCCTTATCAAGATTTTTGGCATGTCTCAACACTATTTCTTTTCCTCTGAAGGGGTTGAATCTAGCCACTATGGGTCTGGATTTTCCGCTAAGCTTTTTCCGAATCCTATGCACTCTGTCAAAGACAATAACATTGATATCCTGTGACTGAACTTTCAATTCATCTCTGATAAATGTCATTAAAATATCACTAGTCATCTGGCTGTTCTCATTTCCCTGCTCTGGTATATTGTGAAATACTAAATTTGCACTCATTGACTTAGCTTGAATTTGTAGTGTGTCCTCTTTGATGAACTGGATCTCTTTTTCATTTTTTGCTATTTGTCCTTCATAGATCTGACACCTTTGTAACATCTTTGCATTTTCACTCTTTAAGTCCTCAATTTCCTGTTCTTGAAAAGTCACTGATTCTTTGAAACCATCTAACTTATCTTCTAGAGCTTTCAACTTTTTATCATACACCTTGTCTCTTGCTTGCATAGTTTCTAATATTCTTTCCTTGAAATCCTTAAGTTCACCCAGTACTTCTTCTTTCAATTTATTCATGACTATATCCATGTTTGTTTCAAATGTCTGTCTAAATGCATCTAGTTTGTATGAGATACTGGTCACTGTTGATTCTATCTTTTCCTCATCCATACTGTTTTTTCTGACTCCATATCCTGAAGAGGAGAAATAACCTTTCTTTTTGCTCTCTTGTTTGAGTTTGGAGTTGTAGTCACCACCTTAAAGAAATCACTGATTGTATTTTGCTTTCCAATTGCTTTAAGAGGTGTACTCTCTTTCACACCTGCACTTTGGTCTATTTTTGATGTATTGTTTTCTTTATCCATTTTTACATGTGAATGTTCTATTTCTTGGTAATATTGGTCTATCATTTGTTCTATTTTAGAAGTGTCCTGGCTTATATTTGACATTTCTTTGGCTATTCACCTGTGAACCTGTACAAGTGTTTCGAAATATAATGGACCTTTTTTGTTATCCAGTCAATTAACGTTTCCAAATATAGTGTTCTATTGTTGTTTTACACAATTGATTCACAACCACAATATTGGTTTCATATTATGTCTTGGTATATTGTGATTAAATTGTTTGTAACATTAAAAATTTTCCAGTCATAATCTTTATATTATAAGATTATCATCAGATTCCATGGCATTTTTAAAATCTACTGATACTAAAATTGTTCTTTAACATCATATATTTCCACTACTTTTTTGAAACTTTTTCACCAGCAAATTTTCCACTTGTCACTCTTTCGTCCCATCTTAACCTTTAGAATCTTGTTTGGGCTATATCTCAGAAACTATAAGTTGTAGGAAGTTGATACTTGGTAGGAAAATTAGTTTGGGGGTGTAGGTGTGCAGTGTGCCTTGATTTGATCTATGACCTTGATGTAGTGACCTTGGGCCATATCTTAGAAACTGTTAGGTGTAGGAAATTGATAATTGGATGGGTTATTGGTTGGGGAGTGTAGGTATGCTAAATTATAGTGTGACTTTTAACCTTGTGTTTTCGTGTACCATATTTGAGATATATTTCTCTTATCATAAAGGTATATGGATTGCTGCAACTGATTATTATCTCCGGGTGGGCTGGAGATTCAAAAATACCTCGTATTTGTCCATGTCTCATGCAGTTTTCTGTAAAGGGGATGCCTGTAGGCTCTTTTGCTTAAATAGCTATAAATTGTTTTGTGTTTTTTTTTGCTTTTGCAGATCTGGTTAAGTAGCAAAATGAATAATGGGGCTTGTAGCTGCTTTGAGTAATTGCTTGTTACTAAAACCACTGCTTTTATTGCGCTACTATAGCTTACTGTGTGGAACTAAATGCTATCTCGGGAGGCCGCAGGTAACCAATGGCCAAATCAAGAAAAACGAGCATAATACTGGCGTGGTGCCTTCATATTTAGGTGACCTAGATAGTGATGTGTGAACTTCATGTTTCTTGTTGGCCGCCATCTTGCCTAGAAGCACTGATTATCGATCTTGAATTTTTGCTTTTTACTGTTGATATACATATTGTTGGATGTTAAAATTCATGCAGTTCTTTTATTGTATGTTATAGTATTTGATGTGACCTTGATTTGACCTTTGCCGTAGTGACCTTGACCTATAAAATATTGTCCGGGCTATGTCTCGGAAACCATAAGGTGTAAGAAGTTGATACTTGGTAGGTCAAAGGTCAAAGTTGGGGTTTTACGTCCCGTTCAACAGCCAGGGTCATATTGGGACAGGTCCTCAGAATTGCCACTTGTGGGACTCGAACCCACAGAGGTGACAGCCTATGATTAGATGCCAAACTTGCTAACCACTAGGCCACTGAGGACCTGTTTAATGGCATGGGAACTTGTATATGATTGCTTTCTTGGCAATTTCTGCAATAAGTGTTTTCATGGCAACACTTTTTCTGTTTCTTGGTCTTTTATTTTGTGGGCATTTAACATTATTCAAAACTTTCAAAGTATGTTCATTACAAGAGGAACTTGTGATTTGGTTTTAGGCAACATTTGCCAACAGTTGTTGCCATAGCAATACTTTTCCTATTGTTGTTTTTCACTTTTAAATTGGTGGGATAAATAAAACCCATGTAAAGTTTTTAACCAGTATTTTCAGGATATATTTCTTACAAGGGGAACTACAAGAGTAGTGATGATGCTTTTTTGCAAGTTTTTGTTAACAGCTGTTGCCATGGCAATACTTTTTTCTGTATTGTTACCCCACAGCCCTTAAGGGCTGTCAGGGTATTGTTTTCACCCATGGTGTCCGGATGGGCGGGCGCGCGTCGGAAAATAGTTTGTCCGGGCTGTATCTCAGATACCGTAAGGTGTAGGAAGTTGATACTTGGTAGGGACATTGGTTAGGGGTTGTAGGTGTGCAACATCATGGTGTGAGCTTGATTTGACCTTTGACCTTGCCATAGGAACCTTGACCTATAAAATCTTTTTTGGGCTATATCTTAGGTACCATAAGGTGTAGGAAGTTGATGCTTGGTATGGGCATTGGTTTAGGGACTGTAGGTGTGCAGCATCATGGTATGACCTTGATTTGACCTTTGACCTTGTACTGACCTTGACCTATTTGTGTAGAAGGTTGACACTTGGTAGGGTCATTGGTTAGGAGGTGTAGGTGTGCATCATGATGTGATGTTTAACTTTGGCTCTGCCAAAGTGTGTTCACCTGCCATATTTGAAACATTTTTCTCGTATTACAAAGATATATGGATTGCTGCAACTGATTATTATATGTACTTTTACATAATTATGCTATTTCCATGGAGGGCTATTCTCCAATTCATACATTTTACAGCTTTATGATTTTTAGTTTACTGATTAATGCTGTCATCTTGCTACTGAATTGTCTTGTATTAATACTTAATAAATTTTACAGCTTCGTAATTTTTTGTTGGCTGATTAATGCTGTCATCTTGCTATTGAATTGTCTTGTTTTAATACTTTATCTCCTTACATTTTCTCTACTGAAACATTATTTAGACCTTTATATAACTGACACTGCTCTGAAAGTATCCTGATCTTTGTACTGTTTCACTGCTTCTATATCTCATGGTGTTGAAAACTATTTCCCCAGGCTGTTAAGGGTTAAGGGCATCTGATGCAATTTTCTTTATATTTGATTTGGTTTGTTGAATCGGACTTGAATCCAACAAGCTAGCATATCTTCCAAAAGATCAAACCCCAATAAACCTTGCTCTTTGAAGTGTCGTCACTTCTGTATTGATTTTGACCTACACAATTATTGCCCCACCTGTAGAGAGGCAGGGAAGGGGGATGATGCCTGTGTGACTGGGGACAGGCCATTTTGTTTGTTTTCAGATGAGCAATTAAATAAAATAGCGAATTGGAAATGATACATTATAAAATCTCAAAGATCCAGTTCATCTAAAGAAGAATCAAAATTACTGGGCAACCCGGATGTGGGTGAAATATTTGAAGACTCTCATGATGAGCTAGAGGAAGAGCTAGAGGAAACTGCTTAGCAGCTTTATTCCTCTCCCCCAAAGCCACAACATCCCCACTGCCAGTCCCTCCAACACTGAGTACGATTCTTCAGAAAAAAATTGAAAAGTCCCTAGATATGCAAATTCACCTACAAATTTAACAACAAATGAGGGTCTTTCAAGCTTCCATGTTGGAAGCTTTTATTAAACTTTCAGAACAACAAAAATCTTTTCAAAAGAAAATGAAAATGAGTGCTACAATCTCAAAACCCCCTGCCGCTTCAGTGGTGGATCAGATCACTGAATCAGATTCTAAGCCTGGGACAAGTCATGAATCAGATTTTCAGCCAAATCGTCCGAATCATCAAAATCTGAATGATGCAATGGACACAGAACTGGTCCCCCTTTACCATCTCATCTCGCCTGAATGCACGAATCAGAAGCTCATTCGGATGTTGACTTGGATCATGAATCAGAAAATTTTCTGATTCAGAAGTCAAAATAAAAAACTCTGACAGAAGAAATCAGATGTGCCTCCTCAAATTAAAAAATCCTCTACAGGTGAGGAACCTGTGAGAGCAAGGGGGGAATATGTAGAGCCACAAAAACCCATAACTGACCCACAGACCCAACTCAACCCAGACCCGGTTTATTATAAGGAAGTAGATGTGTCTGACTTGCCATCAAAGTACACTGAGGATATTGAAACTTTTGGACAGATCCTTAACATCCCTGATCCCAGGGACAATATGCCAGTGTCCTCAACCTCAGTGTAGGGTCTCAAAAAGTGGCTCAAAAACAGGAGCTTAGGCCCAAGGGCCCTTCAGCTATGCTCCAGTCAGCCCTACTCTTACGGAGGCCCTAGACAAATTTGAGCAGGACTTTAAGGCTGCAAATCTCCTAGAAGGGAAATTTATCGCATCCCCCCACCCCCATCCACTGCCAAGTGGTATAAGTTGGGTCACCTTATTTTGAGGACAAATTATAATAACTTAATACAGATTTTTCAAAGATCTGTATCTCCCCTAAACTCTCTGGAGCCCTCATGGGTAAAGTAAAGTTACAGGTAGTAAAAGAGTTTGAGCACCAGGCTAGGCAAAATCTCTGTACCCTCAATTTTTTGGCTGCCTTTAATCAGGTTATCTCAGATTGCAACCTGATTATGGGACAGCCTTTAAGCTACTTCCAAACTGGTCAAAACTCAAGCACAATAGGGTGCCAATCCTGAAAGGGCAGCCAGAAATGGTTATGACAAGACTTGTGATTACTTAGATATCCTGGATAAGAGGATACATATCCAACATAAAGCCTAAGCCTTACAAAGTAAGGCCTTATCCCACATTCTGCAGAGGGAAATGTGTACTATGGATAACTCAGTTCTCATTAGAAGGGAAGTTGAAATGACCCATCTCCAATCTAATCTGGGAGATCTCCCCTTCTCCTTTATTATCTCCCGCCCGGCTCGCCGGCGGGAGATTATAATTTGCACCATGTGTGTGCGTACGTGGGTGCGTGCGTGCGTGCGTGCGTGTATCACGCAGTTTCCTCTGAAACTACTACACTTACACATTTTTGGTAAATTAGTTGTCCTAATGAATTTTTTTGCTCTTCAATATTTTTGGGGTTTGGTGAACTTTGGCCTACTTGTGAGTGAGTAATAGCACTTTTAGCTAATATATTTATATGGCTTATAACTCTCAAACTATTGCATTTACAGTATTTTGTTGCAATATGTTGTTCAGCTACTTTGTCCACAGCTACAACATGGTCAGTAGTTTGGAAGTGTATCTCGATAGCTAAGCGAGTAATAACTACTTTGTCAATTTTTAATGATAACCATAATGAGTAAATGGCTTATATCTTCAAAAGTATTGCAGCTACACAATTTTGTTCCATATGTGGTTCAGCTACTATCTCCACAGCTACAACATGGTCAGTAGTTTGGAAGTGTATCTCCATAGCTAAGTGAGTAATAGCAGCTACTTTGTCAATTTTTTTATGATAACCATAATGAGTAAATGGCTTATATCTTCAAAAGTATTGCAGCTACATGATTTCTCTCAAATATGTTGTTCATCTACTTTTTTGCAAACTGTAACATATTTAACTTTCACGCCTGTTGCTCGATGTACAAATGAGTAATGGCTACTTATTGCTACTTTTACTAAAAATGTCAAAAATTAAAAATATCTCGCAAACCGTAAGAGATAGAGCAATTTCGAGCGAATTTTTGACCCACAGGGTAGTACTAGAGTATCCTATGCTAAGTGGAAAAAGGTTTGGTGAACTTTGGCCTACTTTTGAATGAGTAATAGCACTTTTACCTAATAATGAGTAAATGGCTTATGTCTTCAAAAGTATTGCAGCTACACAATTTTGTTCCAATATGTTTGTTCAGCTACTTTCTCCACAGCTACATCATGGTCAGTAGTTTGGAAGTTTATCTCCATAGCTAAGTGAGTAATAGCTACTTTGTCAATTTTTTATGATAACCATAATGAGTAAATGGCTTATATCTTCAAAAGTATTGCAGCTACACGATTTCTCTCAAATATGTTGTTCATCTACTTTTTGGTGAACTGTAACATATTTAAGTTTCACACCTGTTGCTCAATGTACAAGTGAGTAATGGCTACTTTATTGCTACTTTTACTGAAAATGTCAAAAAATCAAAAATATCTCGCAAACCGTAAGAGATAGAGCAATTTCGAGTGAATTTTTGACAGGGTAGTACAAGAGTATCCTATGCTAAGTGGAAAAAGGTTTGGTGAACTTTGGCCTACTTTTGAGTGAGTAATAGCACTTTTACCTAATATAATTATATGACTTATATCTGTCAAACTATTGCATTTACAGTATTTTGTCCCAATATGTTGTTCAGCTATTTTCTCCACATCTACAACATGGTCAGTGGTTTGGAAGTGTATCTCCATAGCTAAGTGAGTAATAGCTACTTGGTCAATTTTGAATGATAACCATAATGAGTAAATGGCTTATATCTTCAAAAGTATTGCAGCTACACATTTTCTCTTAAATATCTTGTTCATGTACTTTTTTGTGAACTGTAACATACCGTAGTTTTTGTAATAAACGCCCCCTCCCTATTAATCGCCCCCCCCCCCTCTTCTCTACCTTTGCAAAGTTCATATTTCGGGGTTTTACATCCCTCTCAACAGCCAACACTTTTGCGATTCCGGGATTCCGAAAAATGGTGCATTTTAGTACTTCCCAAGCGAATATCGCTTACGAGAAATAAAGAAAATAAAAACAAAACATGGTAGTTTTGGTCACAGACGCATTGAAATCTGCAATAATAGGAGATAAAACTACATAATTTCTTCAGATTTAAGGTTTGTTTTAAATATTTTAAGCTGTCTCGCCATTATACATGCCAGCAAGCGAGATCAAGGCAGCAAGTGTTCATTATCGCCCATTGCCACTGGACTCGAGATATGATTTTATTTATCTGTAATAGTCGCCCCCCCCTTTGGAAAAATGCATCGCCCCGGGGCGTTTATTACAAAAACTACGGTATTTAAGTTTTACAACTGTTGCTCGATGTACAAGTGAGTAATAGCTACTTTGTTGCTACTTTTAGTGAAAGTGTGAAAAATCACAAATATCTCGAAAACCGTAAGAGATAGAGCGATCCCGAGCGAAGTTTTGAACCACAGGGTGGTACAGGAGTCTCCTGTTCAAAGGGGGAAAATTTCAATTTTCGCCACTTTCGGCGGCCATCTTGGATTTTTGCGGAAAATGAAAAATGTCAATATCTCAAAAGCCGTAACAGATAGAGCGATTTCGAGCGAATTTTTGACCCACAGGGTGGTACAGAAGTCTCCTGTTCAAAGGGGAATAATTTCAATTTTCGCCACTTTCGGCAGCCATCTTGGATTTTTGCGAAAATGAAAAAGAGTCAATATCTCGAAAACCGTAAGAGATAGAGCGATTTCGAGCGAATTTTTGACCCACAGGGTGGTACAAGAGTGTCCTGTGCAAATGAGTAAATGTGAATTACCTCTAAAAGTATTGCAGATAGCCAATTTTTCTCAAATAACTCATTCACCTACTTTTGGGAGAGCTTTCACTCAGTGAAGTTTCAGACCCGTAGCTAATTACTCACCTACTCAAAATGAGTAAATGCGAATTAGCTCTAAAAGTATTGCAGATAGCCAATTTTTCTCAAATAACTCATTCACCTACTTTTGGGAGAGCTTTCACTCGGTGAAGTTTCAGACCCGTAGCTAATTACTCACCTACTCAAAATGAGTAAATGCTAATTATCTCAAAAACTATTGCGGATACCCAATTTTTATCAAATAACTCATTCATGTACTTTTGGGAGAGCTTTCACATGGTGAAGTTTCAGACCCGTAGATAATTACTCACCTACTCAAAATGAGTAAATGCGAATTATCTCTTAAAAGTATTGCAGATAGCCAATTTTTCTCAAATAACTCATTCACCTACTTTTGGAAGAGCTTTCACATGGTGAAGTTTCAGACCCATAGCTAATTACTCACCTACTCAAAATGAGTAAATGCAAATTATCTCTAAAAGTATTGCAGATAGCCAATTTTTCTCAAATAACTCATTCACCTACTTTTGAGAGAGCTTTCACTCGGTGAAGTTTCACACCCGTAGCTAATTACTCACCTACTCAAAATGAGTAAATGCTAATTATCTCAAAAACTATTGCGGATACCCAATTTTTATCAAATAACTCATTCACGTACTTTTGGGAGAGCTTTCACATGGTGAAGTTTCAGACCCGTAGATAATTACTCACCTACTCAGAATGAGTAAATGCGAATTATCTCTTAAAGGTATTGCAGATAGCCAATTTTTCTCAAATAACTCATTCACCTACTTTTGGAAGAGCTTTCACATGGTGAAGTTTCAGACCCATAGCTAATTACTCACCTACTCAAAATGAGTAAATGCAAATTATCTCTAAAGGTATTGCAGATAGCCAATTTTTCTCAAATAACTCATTCACCTACTTTTGGGAGAGCTTTCACTCGGTGAAGTTTCACACCTGTAGCTAATTACTCACCTACTCAAAATGAGTAAATGCTAATTATCTCAAAAACTATTGCGGATACCCAATTTTTATCAAATAACTCATTCATGTACTTTTGGGAGAGCTTTCACATGGTGAAGTTTCAGACCCGTAGATAATTACTCACCTACTCAAAATGAGTAAATGCGAATTATCTCTTAAAAGTATTGCAGATAGCCAATTTTTCTCAAATAACTCATTCACCTACTTTTGGAAGAGCTTTCACATGGTGAAGTTTCAGACCCATAGCTAATTACTCACCTACTCAAAATGAGTAAATGCAAATTATCTCTAAAAGTATTGCAGATAGCCAATTTTTCTCAAATAACTCATTCACCTACTTTTGGAAGAGCTTTCACTCGGTGAAGTTTCAGACCCATAGCTAATTATTCACCTACTCAAAATGAGTAAATGCGAATTATCTCTAAAAGTATTGCGGATACCCAATTTTTATCAAATTACTCATTCATCTACTTTTGGGAGAGCTTTCACATGGTGAAGTTTCAGACCCATAGCTAATTACTCAGCTACTCAAAATGAGTAAATGCGAATTATCTCTAAAAGTATTGTGGATAGCCAATTTTTCTCAAACCATAAGAGATAGAACGATTTCGAGCGAATTTTTGACCCACAGGGTGGTATAAGAGTGTCCTGTGCAACGGGGAAAAATTTCAATTTTCGGCAGCCATCTTTGATTTTAGCGGAAAATGGAAAAATGTCAATATCTCGAAAACCGTAAGACATAGAGCGATTTCAAGCGAATCTTTGATCCACAGGGTGGTACAACAGTCTCCTGTGCAAAGGGGGGGGGGAAATTTCAATTTTCGCCACTTTCGGCGGCCCCTTTGGATTTTTGCGGAAAATGAAAAAGTGTCAATATCTCGAAAACCGTAACAGATAGAGGAATTTCCAGTGAATTTTTGACCCACAGGGTGGTACAAGAGTGTCCTATGCAAAAGGGAAATATTTCAATTTTCGCCACTTTTGGCGACCATCTTGGATTTTTTGCGGAAAATGGAAAAGTGTCAATATCTCGAAAACCGTAAGAGATAGAGCAATTTCGAGCAAATGTTTGACCCCACAGGATGGTACAACAGTGTCCGATGCAAAGGGGAACATATTCAATTTAGTATTTCTTCCCCTGCGGTACTCGGCGGGAGATACATACCGCGGCAGTGGTCTTGTTCCACTCCCAACTGGTAAGGGAGAAGAGTTCCTTCTCAAAAAAGGCACCCCTAAAAACACTCCTGGCTCTTTCGTGCTCCCAACCACAACAAAAAAGAGGTTCTTACAGGAAAAGTCCCTATGCGGGACAATCCACCGCAAACAGAAACCAATCGTTTTCTTCAGGTATGGGGAAATCGAGTAACGGAGGCAACAGAGGTCACTTTGGACCTCACCAAAGGAGAAGAAGGCGTGGGAACTCCTCAATAATGCTAAAAAAAATGCTCAAATAACGTGTTCAACATTATTACCAATGGTTCCGTTCTACCATTCATTTTGAAACCAAAATTTCCCCCTGATCCACTCGGGATACAAGGCCCATCAGAAAGATCTAGCTCTAGCCTTTTGTATCCAGTCTCTCCTGACAAAGAACGCTATCGAAAGGGGAGAAAATGTAAAATCTCTTGATTTTTAAAGTCACTATTTTCTAGTCCCCAAGCCTCACCAAAGGTGGAGTCCAGTAATAGACCTAAGCAGGCTGAACACCTTCCTATTAGTGTTAAAATTTAAAATGGAAATACCAGAGTCCATCAGGGCCTCTCTGATTCCAGGGGAATGGGTGTCGTCTATATACTTGTCAGACACCTATCACCACATCCCCACCCACCCAACTTCAAAGAAGTATCTATGGTTCTTTCACGGTTCTCAAATGTTCTAGTTCACCTCCCTCCCTTTCAGCCTAGCCACGGCCCCACAAGTCTTTACAGTGATTCTAAAGGAAGTGAAGCTGATGTGATGGCCCTCACAAGGGGTCAGACTTCACCAATACCTGGATGATTGGCTTATCTGGTCCCCATCCCAGGATTAGGCACAAGCGAACACTCAGACTGTGGTAGATCTAACACAGTCCTTAGAGTGGATAATTAATCAAGAGAAGTCTGAACTCAAACTCAGGTGTTTTTGTTTGTGGGCTACAAATACCACCTAGATTCAGCCCTTGTAAAACCCACTTAAGAGAGATGGCTCAAACTTCCGGATTTGATCCTACTCTTAAAGTCAAAACATGCTTTGACTGCAAGATGTTTGATGTCGCTAATGGAGTTGCTTGCCTCAATGGAGAAGATGGTCCCAGAGGGACGCCTTTATATGAGGCCCTTTCAGTTTCATCTGTAGAAGCACTGGAGATATCCTCAGTCATTGGACAGCCTCCATTCTTCTTCTTTTTTTCTTTTTTTTTTTATCTACTGTGTATTTATTTCTTTAAGGTAAACAAAAGAATTATTATAACAATATAAATGTGGTGTAGAAAATAAATACTTATGACCAAGTAATTAAGCATTCCATACCCCTGCATGGATTGGAGCTGACTAGTTTCTCGGCAATACCTGGCAGCAAGTGCATTCAATTTCCGAACCCCTGCTAATAAATGATTTGATAGGGTCTTTTATAGCTGATTAGTTTTTCAGCAGTACCTGACAACTGTTGCCATGCAACACTTTTTTTCTGTTTCTAGGTTGTGCAGTGTCTCGCTCCTTTGCTGTCTCACAAAATGGCAGACAAATATAAGTAGTTCCTTCTTTCCTCCATGAACAGAGGAGACAGACGAGACAGGACCCATATTGCATTAACTTATATGGGTATATGACTATCAGTTTAACAGTAGGTTACCCAAATGATACTTTATTGAATTTCCTGCTGAGTGCAGACATCTTGTAAAAACTTGGTAAGTGATAACTTTATGTGTTTGCCTCTGTCTGCCTGTGTGCATTGTCATATCCTGTACATTGCATCCAGGTTATATAAGTTGGGACTTCACAATTGCTCGGTCCTTCTCAAGGAAGGCTGGATCTTCCAAAATACTGCCAGTCAGCCAACTATTTATTTATTTTGGTTTTATTGTTATAAAGGGGTGCCAGCATCGATACACAAATTTAGTGTACATGTTTATTAAGCATCCCACAAGGGATGCTTTTTTGTGTATAGGAGAAAATCAGGCTCCGCGCTTCGTTTTCCTTGTAACTCTGTAACCGTTGGGCGGATTCTTTTCAAATTTGGCAGGTGTATGCAGTAGCCTAGGGGAATTTTTTTAAATATGCTGCAGTGACATTTTCAGAGAGGTCACATGACCAAAAATGTCTTTTTTTGATGGGTAAGCTTGTCCGGATGATAACTTGAAAGGGATTTTATCAATTCACCTGAAACTTGGCAAATACATTCATTCTATTAAAATCTGGAAATCATTAGATTTTGGCATTGATTGGTTAAGAAATGGCCGAGTAATTAATCATTGATTAATCATTACGAATTTTCCAAATAAGGAAAACACAAAAATCTCGAAAACTGTGCGAGATAGAGCGATTTCGACTAATCTTTTGACCCACAGGGTATCTCTGGAGAGTACCCATCCCAATTTTCAAAAAACTTTTGTCTCGCCAAAACTGGTGGCCATTTTGAATTTTCGAATTTTTTGCAAAAATTGCAAAACACAAAAAATGCTTATATCGCGAAAACCGTGCTAGATAGAGCGATTTCGACGAAATTTTTTATGTGCAGGGTATTGTCACCCTAAATGGCGGCCAATTTGAATTTTTCGCAAAAATTGCAAAACACAAAAATGCTTATATCTCGAAAACCATGCTAGATAGAGCGATTTTGACGAAATTTTTGACCCGCCAGGACGTTTTGCAGAGTAGCCATACCAATTTTCAAAAAAAATTTCTCTCGCTCAAAATGGCGGCTATTTTGAATTTTCGAATTTTTCACAAAAATGCTTATATCTCGAAAACCGTGCTAGATAGAGCGATTTCAACGACATTTTTGAAGCGCAGGGTATCTCTGCAGTGGCCATCCAAATTTTCAAAAAAATTTTCTTTCACCCAAAATGGCGGCCATTTTTAATTTTAGAATTTTTCGCAAAAATTGCAAAACAAAAAAATGCTTAAATCTCGAAAACTGTGCTAGATAGAGCGATTTCAAAGTAATTTTTGACCCACAGGGTAACTCTGCAGAGTGGCCATCGCAATTTTCAAAAAAAATTTGTCTCACCCAAAATGGCGGCCATTTTGAATTTTAAAATTTTTCGCAAAAATTGCAAAACACAAAAATACTTATATCTCGAAAACCGTGCTACATAGAGCGATTTCGACGAAATTTTTGACCCACAGGGTATCTCTGCAGAGTATATCCATCCCAATTTTCAAAAAAAATTTGTCTCACCAAAAATGGCGGCCATTTTGAATTTTAGAATTTTTCGCAAAAAATGCAAAACACAAAATGCTTCTATCTCGAAAACTGTGCTAGATAGAGCAGACTATGCAGACTTTGGTTGCCACCACAGTATAAGGCTAAAAGCAGAGCATTTTTTTAATACTTTAGCACTCACCTTTATGTCCTTTTCGGGACGTTTTGTTTTTGCTGTGCAAAACATCATCTTTTTTTTTTTGCAAGCGATTCTCTAGTTTGTGTTAATGATGACAGATAAAATAAATTAATAAAAGAAATTTCCCCAAACTACATGATTTTTGTTTTGGGTAGCAGAATGAGCGATTGAATGTTCTTGCATACAATTCCACCAAAGTACATTGGAATGTTTTATAATCAACAAAGTACACTACTCTTCTCTATGACTACAAGAATGCAAATTTACATGAACATTGCAATCTGATGCCTACAGTTATTAAAAGTAGGTGTCATGAAAGCCACACAATAAAATGTCAGTGTGTGGTTCAGATCTCCAGTGTATTAAACTTTACATCCTGGTACTGAACCATTTCAGACTGCTTACTTTGGCAGCAGTGTAGCCCAATATAAAGAGGAGTCTTTTACAGTGTGTTTTCTTTTTATTATCACAGTCAATTCTTAATGGTCGACTAGAGCTAGTAATGAATATTGATTTGTTCATAAAACTAATACACTGTACTATTTACTGTTGAACCTTGGGCTAGCTTTTTATTGTTCTGATGTAAGGAGTTTGGATAATCAAGAATGCCGTAAAATTCTATCACACTTTGAGAAAATGTGGACAAGAACTGGGTGAAGAACATGCTTATCAGTACATATAAAAACTGACACACTATCAGAAGCTGCATTGTTACTCTATAAAACAGTGTAGTGTTAATCATTAATTATATTGAGATCAGATTGCCAAATCACCTTGTGTGACATAGCACAGTTCACAGAGAGATCTGTTTGTTTTTCCAAGTGTCAAATTTAACTGGCTTTTAATTTGCTTTCTAGTGGGAGTTTGAAGATGGGACGTGGCAGGTGTGTTGTTACATAATCTGTACAGGGATGAAAAAAAATTTTTTTTTCATGCACTGTGGTCTTTAAGACTGTCATAAGACAGAAATTAAACACAAAAAAGTACTCATTATATTGCATTCTCTAATTTTAGGGAGATTGGGTGTAACCAACCCGCATATTAGATTGATGTGTCCGATATCCATCTGTCTGTCCATCAACATTTCCATTTCCGGACTCTAACTCAAAAATGTTTTGTTCCATCGAATTCAAACTTGACAGGGAGAAAGATCACCATCATAGCTAAGTTGCTTTCAAAATTGCTGTAATTTTGTCCGTTAGTTTATCCATTTTTTGTCTGTTTGTCTGTCCGTCAACATTTCCGGACTCTAACTCAAAAACGCTTTGTCCAATCGAATTCAAACTTGACAGGGGGATAGATCACCATCATAGCTAAGTTACTTTCGAAATTGGTGTAATTCCATCCGTTTGTTTGTCCATTTATAGCATTGATACAATTATGTAACCTAGATTACAAGTTTTACATTTCTTAACACACCTTTCTTAACACATTTACCTTAATTGGGTGACCTAACATTTCCTTTCTTGTTTCTAAATTTAATTACAGCAGTCGCTAACCTTATTGCTGCCTGCGCAATCCGCCTTTTGGGGCATCTCTGACCCTCTTGTTATAGTTTGTTTGATGCTGTTCACTATGTATTTGTAGAACCCCGGTCTGTTTGACGGCTGCCGTGTGTTCTTGCATGCTGACTTAGAGGCCTGCATACCTAGTCGCAGCGACCTGGCTGGATTGGTGCAGTTGGGGGGTGGACGAGTACTGAGCAGAGAGCCACGTGAGCTGCAAGAGGCGGGAAGTGTGCCATTCCACATCCCACTGGGCCACTGCCTGGACAAATGCCATCACTTTATTATCAGCCAGCAAGGAGTTGGAATGCAGGGGGAAGAGTTGTGCAGGGTCAGTCCCAAGTGGCTCATGGACTGCATTGCTTACTTCAAAATATTGCCCCCAGTCTGAATAAGTCAAACAAGGCTTTTCTGCTGCATGTAGTTATGACATAATATTTTAGAGGAACTATGAGTAACTACTTTTCTGGATCTAATACAGACAACCACACAAAGTGCGTAAACTATTTATTCAAACAAAAAAAAAATGTAAACAGAACCTTTAAACTATAAGTTACAGAAAGTTCAAAACCTCAGTTATCATAATATACTTTTAAAATTTTGAAATGAGTTTGTTACTTTAAACAATACTTTTTATTGTGTTAATACATCCTATCCAATGGACAATTGCTTTACCAGTCTGCCCGACCGGTCCTGCCAAACGCCAGAAAAAGACGTCCTGTATATACTACCGGCAGGACCGGTCACAGAGTGTGCATTCGCTAGGTGGTGCATTGTACTTCCTTCCTGTCTAGACATTGTGACATCATAGCATCTTTTTCGTTTGGAGACGTGTTTTACAGAGACATTTTTGAAGTTTTACAACAAATTCAACCTTTTAGTGAACTTTTATTTATATCTACGTAATTCTACTAGAATACTGATCAACATGTCCCCAGGACAGAAGAGAGGAACTTGTGGCCATATTATGGCTGTGTTTGATGGTCACCTCAAGTGCGCGGGATGTAGGGACAAGGGGGTTGAAGACGATCCATGTGTCCTGAAGAAGGACTGCTCCATTTGTTAGCGTTTACCCCAGAGCAGCTACAACAACTAGCCACCCCCACCTACAGAGATAGGAAGAATCGAGATAAGAAGACAATTTCTGCCTCCCCTACCCCCACTCTCGTGGACCCTTCACAAGTCAATGTGTTGGGATGGGTAGACAGAGAGAAGGCTGTTGACAAGCCTGAAACCACCCCTGCTGGAAAGAAGAAGCATTCTTATGAATCTCCCAAACCCAGCAAGTAAAGGTCCAGCAGTAAACCATCTTCTGAAGAGTCTGGACGACAAGTGGACTGAACGCTTTGCAAGGCTGGAAACTCTGATTCTTGCAGAGTCATTTGCAGTTCCTGTTGAACCGGTGGTGAAGTCTACAGAAGTTATCACCAGAAGCCCTTCTTTGACCCTGGTGCCGGTTCCAGCCAGTTTACTTCCGATGGGGTCTCACATGTAAGTTTTACTGGTCCCAGCCTTGTTCAGGCCACCGGGAAAGTTGCTGTCATCAAAGCTACCCAGGCTGTTGAGGCTCCCGATGCAGGGACGGCCACCCAGCCTGTTGAGGCTCCTGGTGCAGGTCCTGAAGTTCTGCTTTCCGGTACCGGTAGTGACACTGTACAGACCAGTCACTAGACAAGTCACTTACTGGTGGAAATCGTCCTGACATCACCGGTGGATCTGAGAGGCTCCCCAGACAGGGATGACAAAGTTGACCAGGACCTCCCTGAAGAAGCCAATTACAGAGAGACTATCAGAGGGGTCAGATCATTCATGGGCTGGCACCAGATTCCTGATTTTGACAGTACTTCTTCAGTATCTTCCTTAGATGACAATCCATTTGCCAGTTCCCGAGTCAAGCCCACTGGGAAAGTGTCGGTGAAACTATCGGTAGATGAGTGGCTGTGTAGGAAGTTTGAGAAGTTAAACCTCACTGTGTCTGGAGGCTACCCTTCTAGAAATACAGAGACTGGTGGTCTACTTAGAGACCAATTTGTGAGGACACGCAGGCCTTCCCGATGGTACAAGATGCATACAGATAAGGACTCTGATAGATCTACTGTGTGTTCCTGGTCTCCGGAACCGGCAAAATTGAACAGTGCATTCAGCTGGGTTGCCAGACGCAGTTTGCCCTCTGCCCCAGCCTGCCATACTATCAGCCAGGACGCTCTAAGATGTTGGGAGCATTCTTTTAGGGAGCAGTCGGGGGCCACGGTGGCAGAGTGGTAACACTCTCGCCTCCCACCTCTGAGGCCGGGGTTCGGTTCCCGGCACAGCCTCAAGTGGGAAAGCTGGTAGTTGCTTGCCGTTGGTCGGCAGTTTACAGTACAGAATCCTGACGAACTGTATGTACTGGTTTCCTCTGCCCTTCCAACTACCCGTCGTGATATGACCTGTACAGTGTTGAAAGCGACGTAAAACCCCAAATAAATAAATTTAAGAAGAACAGGACTCTATGGTGACACACTTGAAGACACTGTGTACCAACAAAGGAAAGGGCAAGGCATCAGAGAGAACGTAGCAGGCTGTTGAGGACCTGTTGAGTATTTGGTGACTTCTAACCGGTCCTCCCAGGCCAAGCAAAGCACCATGCAGGATCTTTGTGAAGGCATTTTTATCAGCATGGTAAACCTCACTCTGGCACGTAGAGACAGCTACCTGGAGTATTTACGTGGTGAGGTGAAGCAAGATATCCTCACTGCCTTGTATACTGCACCGGTCCACTTGATCTCACTGTTCCCTGTTCAGTTGCTGGTAAAGACTGAAGATGAAATTTCCCGTAATGAGGAGAGGCATTCTTCTGGCAGCTCACATAGGAAGCCCGGTCGTTATCATCCATATATGCTTCCTCAATTTCAAAGCCAGCCCATCAACCGGACCGGAAGTCCACTGTACCTGCTTGGATATCAGATCCGGGACCGGCAACAGGGAAAGAAAGGACAGGGCAAGCCCTCAAATTTCCTACAGAAACCGGCTAAGTGTTCCAAGCAGAGTAAATGACAATTACTGTGTTCAGAGTGTGGCCGGGCTGAAGGACTTTGTACATGTGTCCGGCCAGTTAGAGAGCTTAAACCCTTCACCAGTCATAGCCGGAAGGACTTGACCAAGAGCGAGACTGTAAATTCACATGTAAACTCTTGTGTTGTAAATGTTCTTTCTGTTACTGGGTTGCCACAAAAGAAAGGCGTAATTCCCTTGTATTGTCAGAATTACACAGAAATAAAATATGTGAAAGATGTTTCCTGTGTAGGTCACTTGAGTTCTGTAAATCTTGTCACAAATGTCCCAACTGTTGTTCTAGATCTACCTGTAGGGGCCAGATTGCACCAGTTTTGGGGAAAATGGGCAGCCCTTGGGCCAAGTCCCAATGAAGTAACAGTACTCAGGGAGGGCTGCAGAATTCCCCTTCCGGTTCAGACCAAACTTGACCAGGTCACCAACTGTCATAAGCAACTATGTCAATCCCCACAAAAACCTCCATTTTATTGGGTTAATACATCCTATCCAATGGACAATTGCTTATCCGGTCGGCACAGACCAGCCCGCCAAATGTCAGAAAAAAAAAAAAAAAGACGTCCTGTGTTTCCACCGGCCAGCCGGTCTGTAGTACTAGTGCACTCGCCAGATGGCGTGTCGTACTTCCTTCCTGTCTAGACAGCGTGACGTCATAGCATCTTTTTCGTTTGGCGTGAGCTAGTGCCCACAGAATTTTCTGAGCTCTTCTTTTTTTGAAGTTTACTGCCAGAATTTTGTGTTTTTAAGTATTTTATATACTTAAACGGATATTATAGATATTATAGAACAACATGTCTTCACCAGGACAAAAAAGGGGTAACTGCGGCCATGCAATGGCTAGCTTTGATGGCCATTCCTTCTGTGCTAGGTGTTGTGACAAAAAGAAGGGGACGGGCACGTGCGTTGAAACCCCAACTGCTGACTGTAAGTTCTGTTTATTGTTGACCCCAGAGCAGAAGACTCAACTTGCTACACCATCATACAAATTGAAAAAGGAAAAGTGAGATGCCAAGAAAGCAGAACTTTCTTCACCTTCTACAGACAGTACTTTGGTAGATCCATCTACTGTTTCTGTTATTGCTCCTGTCACGGACACCACTGTAGTTTCCTCTCCACCGGATAAGAAACTAAAGAAGGACAAGCCAACTACCTCAAAATCAAAGAAATCGGTTGATAAATCTACTGACAAGAAAATGGAGGAATTAGACCAGAAGTGGTCGGACAGGTTTAATCGCCTAGAGGCGTTACTGTTGTCGAAAAGCTTCCCACCGACCTTCTCTTCTACTGTGAAAGTTGCACCGTCACATTCTCCTCCATCTATCATCTCTAAAGACAATGAACCGTTTTTTCAACGGACCTCATCAGAGCGCACTGGCCAGGACTTCTCTGCTTTGCATCAGTCTGCCAGCCAGCTCGGGTCCGACCCTCCACAGGAATCTTCACCCAAGCGCACTGTGTCTGACTTCTCTGCTTCTAAGCATCAGTTGACCAGCCAGCTTGTATCTGACCGACCCCGACCGGATTCCTCACCAAAGGGCATTGGTTCTGACTCCTGCTACCAAGCATCAGTCGTCCAGCCAGCTTTCATCCGACCGACACCGACCTAAGACATCAGAGCGCACTGGTACTGACTCCTGTGCCTCCAGGCATCAGTCTGCCAGCCAGCTTACTGCTCACTGACCTCTCTCTCTTACCGACCTAGATCTTCAGTGCCTACCGACACCAGCTCTCCTCACTGGCACCGACAAAGGAAGGACAGTGCTTCCAGTGGCAGTTCTGAGGCCGGTAGTGACCTATCAGACCGACCACCAGTAGATCTATACGTGGAGGAAGGGAAATTGTCAGATGAACAGGATATTGCTGCTACCGAACCGGATCAGACCCCTTCTGCTCAGCAGACATATAGAGAAACCATGAGGGGTATCAGATCTTACATGGGTTGGTCTAATATTCCCGATGTGGACAGTACCCGGCAAAGTTCCTGTGACCATGCCAACAGAAGATTGGCTTTGTAAGAAGCTCAGCAAACTGAACGTGACATTAACTGAGGGTTATCCTACAAGAAGCACTGAAGCCGGTGGACTAATGAAAGACCAGTTTTTGAGGCTGGCAAAGTCACAGTCTAGATGGTATGCACTTCATTCTGAGAAGAAAGGGGATTCATCAACTGTTTCCAGTTGGAGTACCGACGCTTCAAAGTTGAACAGTTGCTTCAGCCGGAACACCAGACAGTCGGGGCTTACTTCTACCCCACCTGCTTCACGTCGCCTGTCTCAGGAAACCCTGCGAAAATGGGAGAAGTTGTCTAGGGAGGCCACAGTGATCTGTAACCAGGCTGCATGCTTCAATTGCTGTCTCTTCAGAGTACAGCAGAATATGCAGGAACAGATGAAAACTGTCCGGTTGGAAGGAAAAGGGAAAGGTTCAGCAAAGGCGTCTTCGGCTTTAGATGAACTCTAGTTTCTGATGGACTGCAATGTGAGTATTTTTTTTTTTTTTTTTTTTTTTTTTTTGAAAGATTGTGAGTATTACTCAAGCAGCTGCCAAGACCATGGATCATCTCTCTGAGTTTGTCTTTGTGTCTATGACCTTAGCCCGCAGGGACTCATATTTGAACCACATCAAGGGAGGGGTAAAGCTGGACAGAATAGCCGCACTCAGGACTGCTCCACTACACATCCCTACACTTTTTCCGGATAGTGTCATCAAAAGGGCAGAAGAAGAAATTGCTCACTTTGAAGCCAAGGGACAGTCTAGCTCAAGGGGTAAGGGTCGGTACGACCCATATGAGCGTACAGAGAAAAGGTCGGATAAGAGGTCGGATTCCAAGAGTGACAGACCCGCTTGGAAGAACATTGGCAAAGGAAACTACAAGAAATCCAAGCGGAAGTCTGCCAGTTACTCATCGCGACCAGCCAAGGGCCAGCAGTCCTATAAATGACAATTACTGTATAGCCATGTTACAGAGGGGACTGCTGGCCGGGAGCCAGAATTTAACAAGACAGACATTGGACACTTTAAATGTAAACTATCATGTTGTTCCAGTTCTTCATTCTGCGCCCGGGCACTCCCAAAAGAGAGAGTTAAGTCCCGGGTCAGCAGGTTGTTATTGCAGAAATCACAAATTAAAGTCTGTGAAAAGTGTTTCTTGTGTCACTCAATTGTCAAATGTCAGAAATGCTGCCTCAAATCTGCCTGTAGGGGCCAGACTTCAAAACTTTTGGCAAACTTGGCTGGATCTGGGTGCCGGTCCGAAAGTAGTCCAAATCCTGAAAGAGGGCTACGCCCTCCCCTTTCGGATCCGGCCAAAACTCACAAGGTCTCCCGCAGTCATAAGCTGCTATGTAAATCCCCACAGGAACAGCTACCTGCTGGAGGCATTACATCAGCTTATAGCCAAAAATGCTGTAGAACTAGTAAAACATCAAAAATCTCTGGGGTTTTTCAACAGACTATTTTTAGTCCCAAAACCCAACAACAAGTGGAGGCCCATGCTAGATGTGAGCAAACTGAATCTTTTCCTCAAGACGGAAAAATTCAAAATGGAGACACTGGAAACCATCAGAACGTCCCTCCAACAAGGGGAGTGGGTCACCTCAATAGATTTCAAGGACGCCTACTTCCATATCCCTATACAGGAACAGTCCAGGAAATGAGATTTCATGTCCAGGGTCAGACATACCAATTCAAAGCACTGCTCTTTGGTCTGTCCACAGCACCCTTGGAGTTTACTGTGGTAGCAAAGGAGGTGAAACTGATGGCCATACACAAGGGTATAAGAATCCACCAGTACCTAGACGACTGGTTGGTGAGAGCCAGATCCCACCAGGCCTGTCTCCAGCACACTCAAAATCTAGTGAAAATATGCCAAAATTAGGCTGGATGGTGAATTCAGACAAGTCGGAACTGGATCCAAAGCAGATCTTCGATTTTGTAGGTTACCAATTCGACCTCAAGGCCGGTCGGGTCCAACCGACTACAGACCGGTGGCAGAGCCTTCAGGACAAAATATTGGAAATACTGTCACTACCAGCCTGTCCGGTCCGGCAGTTCATGTCTCTGATAGGTTTACTAACAGCCACAGAAAAGCAAGTTCACTTAGGCCGGCTACACATGAGACCCATACAGTGGCATCTCAAGAACAACTGGAGAATACCAGAGTCACTAGAGAAGGTGATTCTAATTCCCAGGTCCCTGCACCCTCATTTGCAATGGTGGCTACCAGAAGACAATGTTCTCACAGGCCAACAATTACACCCAATAAAACATGCTCTGCAGATCTTTACAGACACATCAAAAGAAGGGTGGGGCGCTCACTTAGACAAACGTATTGCCAGAGGGACCTGGTCACTACCAGAAAGCAAACTGCATATAAACTACTTGGAACTAAAGGCAGTCTTTCTAGCCTTAAAAGAGTTTCAGGACCTTTGTGCCGACAAGGTAGTACTTGTGGCAACCGACAACACTACAGTAGTGTCATATATAAACAAGGAAGGAGGCATGAGGTCGGGCACACTCTGTGCCCTACTTTGGAGAATCTTGACCTGGTGTACCAGACATCAAGTAACTCTCAAAGCCCGACACATTCCAGGCCGGCTGAATGTGGTAGCAGACAAGCTATCCCGTTTAGGTCAGATCATTCAAACAGAATGGTCCCTCCTTCAAGAGGTTTTCCAAACTATATGCAGCAGGTGGCACCGGCCCCAGATAGATCTATTTGCCACGAGGTTCAACAAGTTACCTCAGTTTGTGTCACCAGTACCGGATCCCTTAGCAGTAGCAGTGGATGCACTCAGTGTCCAATGGGAGGATCTGGACGCATATGCCTTCCCACCAGCAGCCATCTTGGGCAAAGTGGTGAAGTTGCAGGACTCCCCATGCAAGAGAATCATTCTGATTGCTCCGGGGTGGCCCAACATGCCTTGGTTTTGGGACCTAGTGACCATGTCCAGTCAGATCCCTCTGAGCCTGCCCAACCTGTTAACACAGCCTTTCAATCAGATCCCTCACAGAAATCTGACGAACCTAAACCTCCATGCATGGCTCCTAGAGCCACAGCAATCAAGAAGCAGGGCTTCTCTGAAGCAGTGGCGGCAAGAATGGAGGCTCCTCAAAGAGGATCAACCAGAGCAGTCTATGAGGCAAAATGGGCCATTTTTACAAAGTGGTGCGTCACTAATCAGGTGGACTTCCGGGCACCCCCTGTGAAGTCAGTTGCTGACTTCCTTATGTACCTTTTTGAGGACAGGAAGTTACAGCCCAGCACCATTGATGGTTACAGGTCAGCCATTGCTGATAAACTAGGTAATTCATCTCTCAACATCAGCAAAGATGAAAATCTGACTCGTCTCCTGGATAGTTTCCATAGAGACAGACCCAAGTGTAGGGGGATCCCCTCCTGGAACCTCTCCCTGGTCTTGCACCAGCTTACAAAGGCTCCAGTCGAACCAATCAGAGAGGCCTTCTTGAAGCATTTGACCTTCAAGACAGTCTTCCTATTAGCCCTTGGGTCGGGCAAATGCAGAAGTGAGATTCATGCTTGGCAAAACAAAAATATCAGACACCAGGCTGATTGGTCCAAGGTGTCCCTGTACCCATCACCCAGCTTTCTGTCAAAGAATCAGCTGGCCAGCTTTCTGTCAAAGAATCAGCTGGCCAATGAGGGTCCAGACAGTGTGGCCCCAGTGGTTATACCAGCCCTGGCCCCAATTCTGGATAGATCCCTCAAGTCTGACAGGTCCCTCTGTCCGGTCAGAGCTTTACGCTACTATTTGGACAGGACCTCAGGCAGAATAAGGAGTTAGTCTTTGTCTTCTTTAAGAAAGGTTTCGACAAAGACATCTCACCTGCCACTGTCTCCTCATGGATCAAACAGACTGTGATCCTATGCTATGAGCTCTCCGACCAAGAGGCCCACACCTTACATCAGGTTAAAGCCCATGATGTCAGGGCCTTTGCTGCTTCCAAGGCCTTCGAGTCGGGAGTCTCCTTGGAACAGATCTTGTCAGCCTGCCACTGGAAGTCACATAATACCTTCACGCAATTTTACCTGAAGGATGTGGCCTGGGTTGACTCAGAGCTCTATCACCTGGGTCCTGTAGTGGCAGATCCACAAATAGCCCAGAAATAGAGGAGATTCTGTACATGTATAAATAGTGTACACATGTACATAGTTGTAAAAAAAAAATTTAAAAAACTGACATGCTTCTCTCGGGAGGTTTATTTTTTACTTCTTATGGGACTGAACTCATCCCTCTCTTCCCCTACCTCAGGGCAGGTCTGTAAAAAATAGGGGGGGGGGGGAGTCGGTTTGGACCAGTTAACCAGTCTCTGTTAACCGACTATGGCCTTAAGGGTTTCCTGACCACAAGGTCAACCCAGGCCTGGAAGAAATTTGTTCTGTTTGTGAGTTCACCTAAGTCCCTAGTAACTTAGCCGCCAACCAAGCGGTAGTTATTCAGCAATTGTCCATTGGATAGGATGTATTAACGCAATAAAATTGCAAATTTAATAAGTAAATTAAATTTTTATAAGTTAATACCCTATCCAATGGACAAACAAGACCTTCCCACCGACCCCGCTATCAGCTTACTAGGGGTGTAATAGGTTTAGGCAACGAAAAAGATGCTATGACGTCACGCTGTCTAGACAGGAAGGAAGTACGACACGCCATGTGGCAAGTGCACTAGTACTACAGACCGGCTGGCTGGTGGAAACACAGGACGTCTTTTTCTGACGTTTGGCGGGCCGGTCTGCGCCGACCAGATAAGCAATTGTCCATTGGATAGGGTATTAACTTATAAAAATTTAATTTACTTATTAAATTTGCAATTTGGAGGCTTTGCAGCAACTGGTTAACAAAAATGCAGTGGCACCGGTAGCAACTCAAAAATCACTGGGGTTTTACAACAGGCTATTTTTGGTACCCAAACCCAACAACTGGTGGAGACCTATCTTGGACCTAAGCGCCTTGAACACCTTCCTAAACACAGAGTTGTTCAAAATGGAGACAACAGAGACAATAAGAACCTCCCTACGGACAGGGGAGTGGGTTACCTCCATAGATTTCAAGGACGCATACTTCTACATACCAATTCATAGTCAGTCCAGTAAGTACTTGCATTTTCACGTCCAGGGTCCGTCCTACCAGTTCAAAGCACTACCATTGGCCTGTCCACAGCACCCATGGAGTTCACAGTGGTGGCTAAAGAGGTCAAACTGATGGCTTTACAGAGGGGTATAAGGATCCACCAGTACCTAGACGACTGGTTGGTCAGAGCCAGATACCAGCATACCTATCTCCAGCATACACAGACCTTGGTAGCTCTTTGTCGAGAACAAGGTTAGCTGGTGAACAGGGAGAAATCAGAACTGGATCCAAAACAGGTCTTCAACTTCGTCGGTTACCAGTTTGACCTGGAAGAGGGCAAGGTCAGACCCACACCAGAGCGTTGACAGGCCTTAACAAGCAAGTTGTCCAGACAGGAAGGAAGTATGATGCGCCACCTAGCAAATGCACACTCCGTGACCGGTCCTCCAGTAGTATATACAGGACGTCTTTTTCTTGGGTTTGGCGGGACCGGTCACACCAACCGTAAAGCAATTATCCATTGGATAGGATGTATTAAGGCAATAAAAAGACACTTTCCCGAAGCTCAAGTGCAACTTCAACCTTTGTGCCACAGACATTTCAACAGCCACAGCATCAGCTGCAAGGGAATACATCTTAATCATCCCAGAGACTCAGATGCCTGCAAGCTAGGTTATCCAACCTGCTCAGCAGAGCCAAGTGGCAACCAAAGGACAGCAGCAGCAATCCAGAGGGCAATTCTACACCCTGCTTATGTTCAAGTTCTGGTTGCAACACTTGAGTTAATGTCTTTTCTTCAAAAAATAAGCAATCATGTGCCCCAGATCAACATATCAGCTAACACTTCCAGAGCTTAAATTGCTTAAATGTTTAGACAAAGGGTAGCAGCACTCTTGAACACTTTAGATTGACAACCAACTCCAGTATAATGCATCAAAAAATACTGTCAAAGATGTCAAACAAAGACCAAGCAATCAATGTGGTCGATTAATAAGCTAAATATCACTTTTTCGGAGTGCTAAAAAGATTTTGTAGAGTATTACAGATCAATATCAGTACAAGCAATGAAATATGAATATAGCCCTGTACAGGAAGCCTGGAGTTTTAGTTATGATTAGTTTCAAACTACAGAAGTTCAATCTAGTTCAATCATCAAACCAATGTTTTCAAAACCAGTTAGAGAAACTTATGCAATCTTGTTACTTTTGGGAAAATATGACAAAAAAATAAATTTTTACTGAGATGGGGGTGCGCATGCGCCTTCCAACTGAAAACTGTTGTTTTTTGCGAGTCTTTGGCCATGAATTTCTGGCATTTCGAGTGCTCACTGGTTGCTGTTTTCGGTGAGTTTTGAATAACTATACCTAAGCGATCATTCGGTTTCTTGGCCATTCTTTCGTCATTTTGATAAAAATTTGTGGACGAATTTCTTTTTTTGACATGCATCACACACTAACCTCTTGAACTTAAAATATAACCTTTTGAACTAAGCAGCACTGATAAAATCTATATGGGCCAACTTCCACTAAACACAGGCTTCATCAAAGAAAATATTTATCCCCGGAAAATAAAGGTTGTATTTTTTTATTAAAGGCTCTAGTCTTCGTAGATAACAATAACCAACATCTTTTATATAAATTAATCATTTTATTTCATAAAAATGTAATATACCCTACCATATGAAAACACTTGGGTAAAGCTTGGCTTGGCATTCTGTGACCGCCACATACACCATACCTAGAATTTAAAATATAAGGGGAGACCCTCTTTAAACCTATGTACTTGCTACCCTTTAACCCCTGGTGACCAAATTCACTCTGCCATACGCAGTAATACAGAAATAGTTCATTCTTTTTGTGGCAGATGAAGTGTCAACAGGCGTTTTTACTACCTCATTAAGACCTGCATTTACACGTCCTTGGTGCTCTGTAAGTACTCTTAATCTGTTTTATTCACTCTTCCTCCATTTTATTTACCTTTTACTTCTATTTCTGGTGAATTTATTGTTTTATTGCGTTAATACATCCTATCCAATGGACAATATGCTAAATCGGTCAGCGCAGACTGGCCCGCAAAAGGTCAGAAAAAGACGTCCTGTGTTTCCACCGGCTGGCCGGTCCTCACACTGCACTCACCAGGTGGCGCATCGTACTTCCTTCCTTTCTAGACAACCTGACGTCATAGCATCTTTTTCGTTTGACGCCTGCACTGAATATTTTGAGTTGTGGAACTTTTTAAGATTTTTTGGAAGTGTTTTATTTACCTTTTACTTCTATTTCTGGTGAATTTATTGTTTTATTGCATTAATACATCCTATCCAATGGACAATATGCTAAACCGGTCGGCGCAGACCGGCCCGCCAAACGTCAGAAAAAGACGTCCTGTGTTTCCACCGGCTGGCCGGTCCTCACACTGCACTCACCAGGTGGCGCATCGTACTTCCTTCCTGTCTAGACAGCATGACGTCATAGCATCTTTTTCGTTTGGCGCATGGACTGTGCAGATGGATTATTTTGTGATTGGAATTTTGTACGTCGTCACTCTGCGGCGTGGGCGTACGCATCTGCGTGAACAACTTCTCCTCCAAAACTACAAGGCCTAGAGACATGCTGGTTTTTTTAAAAGATACCTTATCTATCGAGGATAAAAAAGTGTTCAAGGCATGCAAATCTGTCTGTTCGTATGTTTGCTAGAGACATTATAAGGGAGGTACCCCCACCAAAAGTGTGAAAATTTCAATACTTTATCACAATTTTCTCAGTGACTATTGCAGGGATTTCTCTCATATCTTGCATATATGTACTAGGCCAGAGGTAGATTCTCTTGTGTGAGTGTGGGACCTGGATCTGTCTTATTATTTTTTTTTTTTTTTTTTTTTTTTTTTTTTTTTTTTTTTTTTTTTTTTTTTTTAATTTCAGATCAATTTTATTACTATACATTTCAATCACCATACAGTGAAGAAGCTCAATGTCTTAACATACAGAGTAGCATACTCAGATTTTTTATCATCTCTTTCAACTCAAAAACTAACATGTAAAAATAAACAAAACTGATCTATTTTTTACACAAGAAAAAAGATAACAAGCCTCGATGTCACCCTGTTAAAAGAAGTTGTGGAATACGGTTCCATTATAATAGGTATGAAAGGTAAATTAACTGAGAATACATATTAAGGATGGAGATTTTCTGTGTGAAAGATACTATTATAAATGGCCCAGCAGTTTTCAAAGTAATCCTTTGTTAAGTCCAATTTTGCTAAAAAATATTGTTCTTCATATACAGTTTTGATTTTGATTTTCAGTTCAGAAATTGAAAGAATTTGTCCACTTCTTGAGCTTGAAAAGATATATTTCTTTGTACACAATATAATTGTGTTAACAGGTATAAAATGTTCCGGTTTCATATAGCCCAACAAAATTTCAGGTAAAGTCAATTTTAAGGGTACGCTTGTTTTTAATTTAACCCAATTCTCAACCTGTTGCCACAGTAGCTTAACTTTTGGACATGAATAGAATAAATGAATTAAGGTTTCTGAAGAAACATTACAGAAATGGCATTTGTTGTCAGTTTCAATTGACATTTTATGCAGTAATGAACGAGTACCTAGGATTCTATGAATTAATCTGTATTGAAACCATATAATATTGTTGTCTTTAACAACTTTGAAACAGATTTTAAAGATTTTATACCATTGCGACTCTTCAAACGTATAGTTCAGATCACCTTGCCATTTTTGGTGTAAAGTGTAAATTATATTTTCAGACTTTTCATTCAGAACCTTATAATAGCCTTTAGCTTTTTCCTTATTAGACAGCACAAATGCTATGTGTCTAGATATTTGGGGTCTCTGGAAAACATACAGAGAATTCAATTTAAAAGTTGATAGGAACCTGGTAAGGAGTAGTTTAAGTCGGAGGGTATCTAAGAAGTTTTTTTCTTTAAGTTTATAACGGTTTTGAAGATCCTCATTACTCATAAAGTTCCCATCCAATTCAAGTACATCCCCAACACAAGTTATACCATGCTTGAACCATGTAGGGAAATATAAAATTTCATTGGAAATATTTGAATTAAACCATATTGGAGCTGACATGACATCATCACTAGTCCTCAGTGGTACTTTGCTGCAAAAAGTTACCCAATTGTTAAATACATCTACCCAGAACTTGTTAGAAATTGAATTGCATAAACATTGACACCACTGGGGTCCAAGTTTAATTAACTTGTCAATGGGAGATATTGTTTGTTCAAACACATTTATCCATAAAGACGAACCTTGTTTTAACAGTCTTGCCATCCAGGTCAGTTTCAGTGACTGAATGAAACAATTCAAATTAATCATTCTAAGACCACCATAATCATAGTCTTGAGTTATCCATTTTCTTTTAATTTTATCAGGTTTTCCATTCCAAAGATAGCAAAACAGAAGTGTATTCAAAGTTTTGATGAAGTGAACGTCAGGAGAGGGAATACAGGTAAAAAGATGGGCAAATTTCGAAATAATAAAAGTTTTTATGACAGTTATTTTCCCAAGTGGAGTAAGAGTCCTCTTTTTCCAGGAGTGCAGAAGTTTTTCTGATTTTTCTAATGCAAGAGAATAGTTAAGATTAGTCATTTCTTGCAAATCTACTGAAAATCTGATACCAAGTAGATCAAATTGGGTTGTTCCCCAATCCAAGGGTGCATTTACTGATAGTTTGTCGATTGAATGCTTTCTTTTCCCAATCCAAATCACCTTTGTCTTGTTTTTATTCATTTTTAAACCAGAATAGGATCCAAAAATTTCAATGGTATTTAATGCAGCTTGAAGTGAATTTTGTGAGCCATCTAGGAAAAGAGTGGTATCATCTGCAAATTGCGATAATTTTAATTCTTTTTCCTTTATAGTTATTCCTGTAAAGTTTTTTTCAAATTGCAATAGGTAGCTGAGTATTTGACCACAGAATATGAACAGATATGATGCAATTGGGTCACCTTGTTTACAACCCCTTTCAATTGATACTGTTTCAGATTTTACCCCAGCTTGAACTATTGAAGCAGTGAAATTTGCATTCAGGAGCTTTATCCATAGAACATAGTCTGAAGGAAACCCTAGAAAGTTCAGTACATTGTACATAAATTTCCATGAGATAGAATCAAATGCCTTTTCAAAATCAATCAACATCAATAACCCAGGCTTAGAATTGGCTTCCAGGTATTGCATGGTATCATAGACTAGCCTTGTTGATTCACCTATATATCTTCCAGGAATAAATCCGGTTTGAGTCTCTGAAATAAGTTTGTTTAAAAACGGTTTTGTGCGATTTGCAATTGTGCCTGAAAGTAATTTATAGAGTACACTTAATAGTGAGATAGGTCTCCAATTTTTTAAAAACTCTCTTGGTTTGTTTCCTTTTGGAATACAGTTAATTATAGCATGTCTGAGACTGATTGAGAGTTGTCCTTTTTGAAAGCAGTGATTAAGTGCTCTAGTAATAATGGTTTTTAATTTACACCAAAAAATCTTTAAAAATTCTGCAGGGAACCCATCTATCCCTGGTGTTTTATTATTCTTCATATTTTTTAGCGTATAACCAAGTTCATCCACTGTCAGCAGTTTTCCCAAATTAAGGCTTTCATTTCCATCCAGTTTATTAATATTTTCATTTTTAAAGTGTTCATGAAGATCAATATCAGATAATAAATGGTCCCTACTTCTGTAGAGGTCAGTATAAAAGGATCTAATTTCAGACAAAATGCCAGCTTGATGCGTAATTACCTCTCCATTGGCCTTGTGCAGTTTTCGGATTGTTTTTTCAATGTAGTTTTTTCGTTCTAGAGAACAAAAATATCTAGAAGGCTTTTCACCATATTGTAACCAATGGGCTCTAGAGCGTACTACGTGACCTCTTAATTTAGATTCTCTTATTTCCTGCAATTCCAATTTCATTGCATCTACATTTTCATTGAAATCCTTGTTTGATTCAGAGTTTTCAGATTTTTCAATTAATTTAATTAATTCTTTCTCCTTCAAATCTTTAGATTTTTTGAGGAAGGATGAAAACTGTAGTGATATGCCTCTTATTTCAAGTAGCATCATTTCCAATAGCAAATCATCATCAATAGTGAACTGTATAAATGTGTTATTATTTTCATTGATGTAATCCCTTTTGTAAACCGGAATAGCATATTTCTCACGAACAGCTTGGATTGTTTTATTAACAGCGGTGATATAATCTGGGTTCTTCAATAATTCACAGTTTAATTTCCATATACCTTCTCAGTGACTATTGCAGGGATTTCTCTCATATCTTGCATATATGTACTAGGCCAGAGGTAGATTCTCTTGTGTGAGTGTGAGACCTGGATCTGTCTTATTTTTTTTTTAATAAATTTTTTAATAATTTTTAATGTATTAAAATTCATGAAATCATGCACTAAATCACTTATAACTTGAAAAGTGTTGCATTTAGAGCATTTTGTTAAAATATGTTATTCAGCTACTTTTTTCAGAGCTACAACATGGTGAGTAACTTGGGTGTCTGTCTCAATAGCTAAGTGAGTAATAGCTACTTTTGGGCTTTTCCGTAACTTCCATCATGAGTAAAATCACTTGTAACTTGAAAACTATTGCATTTAGAGAATTTCGTATAAATATGTTATTCAGCTACTTTTGGGTCAGCTATAACATAGTAAAATTTCAGACCTGTAGCTCATGGCATAGCTGAGTAATAGCTACGTTTAGGTTATCACTGTTGATTAAATCACTTATAAACTGAAAACTATTGCATTTAGAGTATTTTGTTTCAATATGTTATTCACCTATTTTGGGGTCAGCTATAACATAGTGAAGTTCCAGACCTGTGGCTCATTGCATAGCTGAGTAATAGCTACTTTGAAGTTCTCACTGTTGAGTAAATCAGTTGTAATTGGAAAACTATTGCATTTACAGAAATTTGTGTAAATATGTTATTCAGCTACTTTTGGGTCAGCTATAACATAGTGAAATTACAGACCTGTAGCTCATGGCACAACTGAGCAATAGCTATTTTCAGGTACTGACTGTTGAGTAAATCAGTTGTAACTTGAAAAATATTGCATTTGGAGTATTTTGTTAAAATATGTTGTTCACCTACTTTTGGGTCAGCTATAACATAGTGAAATTACAGACCTATAACTCATGGCATAGCTGAGCAATAGCTATTTTCAGGTTCTCACTATTGAGTAAATCAGTTGTAACTTGAAAACTATTGCATTTACAGTATTTTGCTTAAATATGTTGTTCACCTACTTTTGGGTCAGCTATAACATAGTAAGAATTCAGACATGTAGCTCATTGCATAGCTGAGTAATAGCTAGGTTATCACTATTGAGTAAATCAGATGTAACTTGAAAACTATTGCATTTAGAGTATTTTGTTTAAATATGTTATTCAGATAATTTTTGGTCAGCTATAACATAGTGAAATTGCAGACCTGTATGTCATGGCACAGCTGAGCAATAGCTACTTTCAGGTTCTCACTGTTGAGTAAATCATTGTATCCACTGGATAGCCGCAGTGTGTAGAGAGATTTCACCATTACCGCTCTAACGAAAAAAATATTATAGCTAGCCTTCTCAAGTTTGCAGGATATATTAATAACCATAAAATGTTGTCTGGGAATATTTTTGGCCTCATTTTGAAAAACAAGATGGCCGCCACAGGTGTTTCTTTGTCAGTCATGAAAAGTGCTTATATCTCCCTTATTATTGGTCCTAGAGGTTTGGGATGGTAAACCAACCTGTAGGAAATCATGGGCTGTGAATCTTTTGGTGTGGTCAGATTTGACCTTTGACCCCTCCTTCAAGGTCAAACAAGGATAGCCAAACTTAAAAGTGCTTATAACTCACTTATTATTGGTCCTAGAGGTTTGGGATGGTAAACAGACATATAGGAAATCATGGGCTGGGAATCTGTTGATGTTGTCCGATTTGACCTTGGACCCCTTCTTCAAGATGGAACTGGGATATTGCATTTGCAGTATTTCTTTAAATATGTTTTAACCTACTTTTTACACTTAAACAGTTACGTTGTTACTTTCCTTCATAATACCATTTGCAGGGCACAACTTTTTTGTCCTTTTCTTCTGTCAGCTTCGGAATTTCTTTCGAACATGCTGTTCAATTACCATTTACTGTACTTCTGTACAGCACTTTCCCTGATAATTATGCTTTCCTCTCATTATCACCTTCACAAATCAAAAACACTCAGTCAGCTGACACAGTGCCCGTTCACGGGCACTCTCCTCTTGTTGTAAGAATACTGAACGTTACTGTTTTGAAACTTTATTATTATATTCTACATAGTATATAGATCATTATGTCCTCTCCTAGTCGACGACGTGGGGGTTGTGGCCATATGATGGCTGGATTTGATCCACACAGCATCTGTGCACGCTGTCATGATAAGAAGAAGGGTCAGGACCCTTGCGTTGAAAAGCCAGACTCTGATTGTTTGCACTGTAACGCCTTGACACCTGACCAATTAGCCCAGCTCTCCATACCCTCTTTATAAGTTGAAGAAAGAAAAGCGAGGGGCCAAGTCTTCTACCCCAGCTAGAGAACCTTCTACAGATACTCTCAGTTCCACCCTTGTGGACCCGGCATTTGTGTCGATAGTGGGGGTTGTGGATGGCCAGAGTGCCTCTAGGTCGCCTGGTTTGAGTGCACCACCAGCAGAAAGGAAAAGGAAGGCAAGAAGTCTACATCTTCTAAGTCAGTGAAGTCATCTTGCAGCCGACCACTGGCTTCTACCTCTACCGACCAAGAAAAGCCTGCCTCTAGCCAACCACCGACATCTTCCTCTACCGACTCCAGATATGCTTGACCAGAAATGGTCGGACCGGTTCACCCAGTTGGAAGCATTGTTAATGGCTAGAACTCTGGACTGACCACAAGATCCGACCTACAGCACTGTTAAGGTGGCACCGACCCACACCCCACCTGCTAACTTGGTCAGGACTGAACTTTTTCTGAAACCTACCAACCAGCCTTCTCAACTCACCGACCGACCTTCTACTGTTGATTTGCTGGCTACCAACCCTGCCAAGCACAGGTCTGCTACCAAGTCTACTGCTGATGCAACTCAGACCTCTGAACCGACTGGCCAACAGACCTCCCAGAGACACCTTGCCAGTGCTTTTGATACTACCAGGAAGGACTCTTCTTCTTCAAGTGATTCAGACTCAGATAGCCTCTCATCCGACCACCCACCAGTGGACATTTATGTGGAAGAGGGTGAACTGTCCGACGAGCAAGAGGTTACCATCACCAACCCTGACCAATCCTCTGAGGAACAGTCATACCGGGAAGCGATGAAAGGGATCCGGTCTTACATGGGGTGGAATCATATACCGGATATTGACTCCGGTGCTACTACGTCAGATGATAACCCCTTCGCGGATCCCAAGCTTCAGACTCCAGGCAAGGTGTCGGTCAACCTCCCTACAGATGAGTGGCTTTGTAGGAAAATGAGCGAACTCAATCTAACACTGGTACACAGTCTTACACACAAGGTTCAGATACCTGCTCTCACTGAGCCAGTGGGTTTCTCAGTGCAGTGAATTCCCACTTTTCTCTCCTTAAACTAAGCACTGGTTAAGTTCTCTGTGAGGAGTAAATCAGCCTTGGTGTTTAGGCACAAAGGAGGTCAGTCCCTCAGTTCCCTCAGATTGAGGGTACCAGTCTAATGTTCTGTTTTACAGCAGGTAGGTCATAGTCATGACAACCAGGTGTTAGATTTAATTTCATTGCATAGTCTGGTGGTTGAGTAAATACTAGGGTTCCACAATTATAAATCAGGTGAGCCCAGGTGGTCACCTTGGCACAAAATTGCAAGAAAGAATCCTATTGGTCCGCCCTCAGGGCTTGTCATGACATGTGCAACTTGCCCCTCAGTCCTTGGATTGTCGACCCAACAAGAGCCAAAAAATTGTTTTTTACTTTTAAAAAGTGCCCATCCCAGCCCACCCAAAAGGTTATGTAGCTGGAAGTATATTTCAGGCTGTTCATGTAACTCCCATCCTTGGGTCTTGGCACTCTTTTCACCTTAGTCTCACTGTATTTTATTATATGACATGTCAATACTAAGATTGCCTTAGAGTGTTGGACAATTTTACAGTTTTAATGTGACATGTCCCATTTTCATTTTATAATCATTTTAGTAAACCTTGATGAGGGGTTCCAATAATATATTATATTATGTATTATGCTATATAATGGCTTATTCACTGGTGTTTTTAGAGCCTTGCAGTCTGACTCTAACTTATTTCTAAATTTCTCACTTCATCTTCATGTTTGACCTTGCTTGAGTATCATCTTAATAATTTGACCTTAGATCTGACCTTTGCTCAAGGTCGTTCATAACTTTGCTAGTTTTACCTTGGGTCACACGGCTTTTCTCAGATATCAAGATTTCTGACCTTCACCTTTTACCTTTGGTCCTTCCAAGGTCAGACTGACTGGCTCACTTAGCTGAGTGTATTGAGTGTATTTGTATTGTCTGTACTTTTTTTGCATTTATACATTGTGTGGTTCACTATACTTTTCATTTATTCTTATGGGAAATGTAAATATTTCTAGAAATAGTGAATGTATTTACACATGTTAAAGAATCATATGTATTATAAATAAACATGAGTACCCTCTATGTGTGTTATCACTGTGTTGGGGAACTTTGGGGGGACTGCTGTGGCCTTTTTCTGCATGCAGCCTCAGCAGCTAAGATCAACAAAGTGTACTGTGTGTGTGATGTCAAATAGCCATTGTATACTTAGCTGGATATTCCTCTGTACCTCCAACTTTTTTTCTTTTTTTAATGTGTGTGTATATCTCTGTCATACTTTTATTAAATAATTTCCTCCAGATACACAGGTTAGATCTTTTTGGGATGGGTTGTTTGCCTATTAAATTGATGTTTCTGCTGTTTGTCCATCTGTCTGTTTGTCAGTATGTCTGTCCATCTGTCACCATTTTGGTTTTAAGACTCTAATTCAACAATGCTTCCTATTGATTTGAAATTTGACAGGGTGGATAGGACACCACTTTGGCTAGCCTATTTCAAAATTAGTGCCAGTTGATGTGTCCATTTGTCTGTTAATATTTTGGTTACCGGACTCCAACACATGGACACTTCCGCTGATCAATTTGAATTTTGACTGTGGTAAGACACCACCAGGGCTAGGTTGCTTTCAAAATTGGTGCCAATTGGTCCATCCGCTTCTGGGAAACCATACCGATCCCGGGATACCAAACAAAATTGCATTCTAGTATATCCCCAATCAAACTGAACCATTACAGGAGGTAAAATTTGTGGAAACAAAACATTGCAGGGGTCTAACAAAATAAAAATTTATTTGTTCAGAAATAGATTGTACAGATATGAAGTTTAATAACCTCCCCAAAAAGTTTCTGATCATGAAAATTTTCCATTTGGGAAGTCAATCTTTTTAATTGGGACATTTGTAAACCCAAATCTTAATGTTTGGAAGCCAACTGCTTGTCTCCCAGGTAATTTCAAAGTGTTTCTGTGATCGCTATCAGATTGTGCACTCTATGTTATGTTCTAGTTCTAAAAACTCTAGCCATTCTACCTCTATGATATTACTTTCATGACAATTTCTTTATTGGTTTGTCTGTTCGTTAGCTTCCTGAAAAAATTAGAAGATGAGTCTTGGTCCAACTTAGATCCCATTAAATTTTGAAAGTGATCTGGATCACTGTCTGGGTACAAAAAAATCTGGATTTGCTTTTTACTAATTATTTAGTGTCCTTTTCAGGGATATGCAAATACTACTGGTGGGATCTTCCTGAAAAGAATCAGAAGATGGGTCTTGGTCTAACTTAGATGCCAATATGAGACTCATCTGAATCCCTGCCTGCACACAGAAAATATCAAAATACGGATTTTCCCATTTACTTATCAGTGAGCCTTTTTAAAAAAAATCATACATTCTAAATTATGCTTTCAATTCACCACCACCAAGGAGGTATCATTTTCATGACAGTTTGTTTGTCTGTCCATTTCTTTGTTTGTTAACAGAACTAACAAGAGCACTCGGTTAGCACAGACATCAGCCACGGGAGCTCAATCCAGATCACTCCCAATATATTTTTCTTGGATCCAGACAGTGAACCAGATCACTCCCAAAATCTAATCACTCATTCCTTGTCACATTTAGGACATATCCTGAAAATTTCATCAAAATCCATCCATAACTTTTTGAGTTATCTTGTTCACAGACAGACGGACAGACAAACCCAGGCGAAAACATAACCTCCTTGGCGGAGGTAACTACTACTTACATGTTATATCTCCCACCTTATTGCTCCAATATTTTCATTGTAATTTACCATATAGCAACAAGGAATACACTGCATCAATTTGACACAATATCTACTTATTATGTTCTTTGGTGGAGGTATGCACTCTTTGAGTGCTCTTGTAATATCATTACAGTCTTCCAGAGAGTCTATAAATAATTTATACTATGCAGTGTTAACATGGTATCTTTTGTTAATTTATTTTATGATTTTAGTTTGAGTTATACTGTTGTCTATACTTTTAAATTTGCAATGAAAATGAATGCATTATATGTAACTTCCTTTTTACTTGAATGTTTGAAACACTCCCCCCAAATCTAACAAATAACAGAATGTGTGTACAGTTGTAAATGATACTGCCTTTGTTTACACAAGGGACCCAGCTGGATTTGAGGTTTTGCAACATGCCCCATCACCACAACTAGTTAAGTTGAACACAGATTTCAAGTTCATGTGCTTTTGTGATTTCTGGAATCAAGTTAAGGCTGAAAAAACACATTTTGTAGCACCAAAGAGAGAGGGAGATTTTGGGCAGTACCTTGTGTGTAGGACTGTACAGGGCTATCCGACACATACTTCAGACGCAGGAGGTCTGTTTAGGGACCAGTTTGTACGTCCGGCCAAATCTCAAGGGAAATGGTATGGGCTACACACCAACCAGAAGAAAGACACTAGTGATACTATTTCCTCTTGGAACACCGGTTCTTCACACTTAAACAGCACATATCTGAAAATTGCCAGACAAGCCAGAATTGCAACCAACCCTCCTCTGTCCCGCCCCATCTCACAGGAAAGCTTACGCAAGTGGGAGAAGTCGGCACTTAAAATCATCAGTGATCTGCAATCAAGCAGCTGGATTTAATCGTTGTCTGCTTAAGGTTCAACAAAATATGCAGACACAGCTGAAAGCCATCCGAGTGGAGTCCAAGGGGAAGGCAGCAGCCAAGGTTTCATCAGCAGTCGACGAATTGCAGTATTTGTTGGACTTTAAGTCCAGTGTATGTCAGGCCATGGCCAAGTCAATGGAACATTTGACCAACTTTGTTTTTGTAAATATGGCCTACACAACCTTATTCAGAAGAGACTCTTATCTCTCCTATCTGAAAGCCAGAGTGAAAGCTGACACCTTTAACATTCTCAGGACTGCCCCCTTACAGCTGAATACTCTTTTCCCGGACAGTGTCATCAAACGGGCAGAAGAAGATTTTACCTCCTATGACAAAAGTCACACTGGGTCGGTGTACAAGAAGCATCTATGCCACCCATATGAACGGGAAGAAAAGAGGTCGGATAGCAAAAAACAGGACAGACCTGCTTGGAAAAACATCTCTCATGGCCAACATGGACGGGGCAAAGGAAAACAACAGTTTTCATCATGACCAGCCAAGGGCCAGCAGTCATATAAATGACAATCAATGCTTAGACAAGTTACAGGCACGACTGCTGGCCTGGAGCCATGTATCAGACAATGAACACTCAGTTAAATACTCTTGTAAACTTTCCTGTTGTAAAAGTTGCACATACTGCAACCGGGCCTTCACAAAGGAAGGATGTAAGTCCTGGGGTGGCAGACTGTTATCACAAAGAGTACAAATTAAAATATGTGAAAAGTGTTTTTTGTGTCATTCAATTGTCTTGTGTAAAACCTGTAACAAATGTCCCAAATGTTGCCTCAAATCTGCCTGTAGGGGCCAGACTTCAAAACTTTTGGCAAACTTGGCAGGATTTGGGTGACAGTCCGAAAGATCCGGCACAAATTGACGAGGTCACCAACAGTCATAAGCTGCTATGCCAATCCTCACAGGAACCGCTACCTGTTAGAGTTATTGCATCAGCTTATCGACAAAAACGCAGGTGAGCTAGTACCAAACCAAAAATCTCTGGGATTTTTCAACCGGCTTTTCCTGGTACCGAAACCCAACAACAAATGGAGACCGATATTAGATCTAAGCAATCTAAACCAGTTCCTAAAGGTGGAGAAATTCAAAATGGAGACACCTGAAACCATCATAACCTCCCTCCGACAAGGGAAGTGGGTTACCTCAGTAGACTTCAAAGATGCCTATTTCCAATTACCCATACAGGAACAGTCCAGGAAATATCTCGGATTTCACATCCAAGGCAGGTCATATCAGTTCAAGGCACTACCATTCGGAGTTCACTGTAATAGCAAAGGAAGTCGAACTGATGGCCATATACAAGGGTATAAGGATCCACCAGTACCCAGACGACTGGTTGGTGAGAGCCAGATCCCACCGGGTTTGTCTCCCAACATACACAGGAGCTAATAGAATTATGTCATAAATTGGGCTGGCTGGTGAATTTAGAGAAATCAGAACTAGAACCCAAGCAAGTTTACGAATTCGTAGGTTACCAGTTCGACCTCAAGTGTGGCAATGTCCGGCCAACACCGGACCGGTGGCAGGCCCTACAGGAGAAAATACAGGAGTTGATTTCCCGACTGGCTTGCCCGGTCCGGCAATTCATGTCCCTGATAGGTCTAACAGCTACAGAGAAACAAGTTCACCTTGGCCGACATGAGACCAATACAGTGGCATCTCAAAAACAACTGGAGGGTACTGGAATCCCTGGAGAAAATAATTCCCGTTCCAAGATCCTTGCATCCCCATCTGAAATGGTGGCTGGAGGAAGGCAATGTACTTCAAGGCCAACCATTACTCCCAGTAAAATATTTACAGACGCATCAAAAGAAGGGTGGGGCGCTCACTTAAACGAACACACTGCAAGAGTAACTTTGTCCCTTTCAGAAAGCAAGCTGCATATAAATTACCTAGAACTGAAGGCGGTCTTCTTGGCCCTAAAAGCGTTCCAAGACCTCTGCTCAGACAAGATACTACTGATCGCAACCGACAACACCACAGTGGTGTCATACATAATCAAGGAGGGGGCATGAGGTCGGGCCCACTGTGTGCCCTTCTGTGGAGAATTTTGACCTGGTGCTCCAGGAAACATGTTACACTCAAAGCCCGACACATTCCAGGCTGTCTGAATGTTGTAGCAGACAAGCTCTCCGGACTAGGCCAGACCATCCAGAGTGGTCTCTCCTTCCAGAGGTCTTCCAAACAATATGCAGCAGGTGGCATCGATCAGAGATAGACCTTTTTGCCACAAGGTTCAACAACAAGTTACTCAGTTTGTGTCACCAGTACCCGACCCCTGGGCAGTGGATGCACTCAGCCTGCCATGGGAGGATCTGGATGTGTATGCCTTCCCACCAGTAGCCATCTTGGGCAAAGTAGTGGAGAAGCTGCAGGATCACCCTTGCCACAGAGCCATTCTCAGGCATCCCAGGGGAACCTTTTAAAAAGGTTTTAGCCTTTTGCTAAAAAAACCTTTTTTCTCATTTTTTCAAGAAAAACCTTTTTTGAAGCTGAAAAATGGCGTGAAAACCTTTTTTAGCCTTTTTTTTTCAAACTAAAACCTTTTTTTCCCCAGCAGTCAATTTTGTCGAAAATTTAATTTTATTGTGTATAATTTTAATGTGTATGTAGCTATAATTGAGTGTTTCAAACTGACTTCTGATCAGACCATACAGTGAAGTTGATATTGTGATACCAACAAAATGTTTGGTCTGTGAGGAGTTAACAGTGTCAAACAGCAGTAATCAGTCCCCAAGAAAGCCTAAAAAGTAGGAAGTTGTACTTTTATTGCGTTATTACATCCTATCCAATGGACAATTGCTTTACCGGTCGGCGCGACCGGTCCCGCCAAACGTCAGAAAAAGACGTCCTGTATATAATACCGGCAGTACCGGCCAGGAGAGTGCATTCGCCAGGTGGCGCATCGTACTTCCTCTTCCTGTCTAGACATCGTGACGTCATAGCATCTTTTTCGTTTGGCGCGTGGAGAGTGAAGACGTGTTTTCTCGACAAGCGAATTTTTTATTCTACACCGAACGCTACCATTTTATTTTACTTTTAAAGTTATTTAGAAGTATTATCTACAACTATGTCATCTCCAGGACAAAGACGAGGTTCATGCAGACACGCTATGGCTGGGTTCGACTCCCACTCCAAGTGTGCACGTTGTAGGGACAAAGGGCTAGGCGACGACCCCTGCGTCCAGAAGAAAGAATGTACTATCTGTAGAGGGTTTAACCCTGAACAGATTCAGCAATTGTCTACCCCTACTTATAAAGACAGGAAAGACAAGAAGGCGACTGCGTCCTCCGCTCCCACTCTTGTGGACCCTACACACGTTAGTGTGCTGGGTAAAGTGGAGAAGGTCAAGGCTGTTCATTCTACCCCTACTACCAAGAAGACGAAGCGTAGTGAATCACCCAAGCCTTCTGCCAGTAAGAAATCTTCCAACAGTAAACCATCAGCTGAAGATTTGAAACAACTGGATGAGAAGTGGGCAGAAAGATTCTCCCGTCTTGAGGCAATGTTGTTGGCCAAGACTTTCACTGAACCGGTTGTGAAACCAGCTCCAGATGTAACTACCAGCCAGAAGCCATTTTTTTATCCTGGTGCCACTACCAGCAAGCTGGCTTTAGAGAAATCGGGTCCCGGCCTTAATCAGGTCACCGGTGAGGCTGTAGAGGAGATGGAGACTGCCACCCAGCCCCTTGGGGCTCCCGGTGCAGGGATAGCAACCCAGCCTGTTCAGGCCCCCGGTTCGTTCCCTGAAGTTCAGCCAACCGGTGAGGGAGATGTGAGTGCAGCTTCTGATATTGAAGCTGACCAGCTCGGTGATACCGGTTCCCTGGATGATGAGATCCACCGGGACCGGTCAGCAGACAGAGAGGTCTCCAGAGATGATCCTGACAGTGAACCGACTGAGGAGGCAAACTACAGGGAGACCATGAGGGGTGTGAGAAGCTTTATGAACTGGCACAAGGTTCCCGAGTTCGAAACTGTGTCCTCCACTGCTGATGATAACCCCTTTGCCGGTGCACGTGTTAGACCAACCGGTAAAGTGTCGGTGAAACTTCCTGTGGACGACTGGTTGTGTCGTAAGATGCCCAGTCTGAACCTCACACTCACAGAGGGCTACCCAACTAGAAATACAGACAATACCGGTCTCCTCAGAGATCAGTTTGTTAAAACTCCCAGATCTTCAAGGTGGTACGGGATGCATGCTGAGAAGGACTCTGATAGCACAACAGTACGCACCTGGTCACCGGATCCTGCAAAACTCAACCATTTCTTCAGCAGGGTGGCTAGAAGAAATCTACCTACTGCCCCACCCTCCCGGGCCTTCAGTCAAGAGCTACTCAGGAGGTGGGAGAGAGCAGCCAGAGAACAGACAATAATGTGTAACCAGGCTGCTGGTTTGTCAAGGTGCCTGACTAGAGTTCAAGACTCTATGGCCATTCAACTCAAAACTCTTCATCTCAACAGTAAGGGCAAGTCATCAGAGAAGATGAAGCAAGCTGTCAATGAACTAGATTATTTGACCACGTTTAACCGGTCAATATCACAGGCAATGGCCAGAACCATGCAGGATCTATCCGAGGGTATTTTTATCAACATGGCCAACTTCACTCTAGCTCGCAGGGATAGCTATCTGGACTACCTACACGCGGGAGTGAAGCAAGACACTGTGAACGCCCTAAGAACGTCTCCAGTACATCTAAACGCACTGTTCCCGGATCAGCTTATCACCAAGGCTGAAGAGGAAATCAGTAGAAATGACGAGAGGCGTTCGTCGGGTACATCACACCGACAACAAAATCGTTTCCGGCCTTACCCTGCAAGTGATAGATCTACGAGTCACCACGACAGGAAACCTACCCTTCCGGCTTGGAAGCAGATTAAAGACAAGCAACAAGTCGTGAGAGGCCTCAACGTTCTCCCAGAAGCCTGCCAAGGGGTTCAAGCCTCATAAATGACAATCATTGTGTAAATTCTGTGACCGGTCAGAAGAACTCTGTACATGTCACCGGTCAGGGAGGCTTGAACCCAGCACCAGTGGTTTTCAAGAACAGCAAAGTGACTTTAAATTTCAATGTAGACTCACATGTTGCAAATGCTCATATTGTCACCGGGTTGCCACAAAGGAAAGGCGTAAATCCCACCTTTTGTCAAATGTACACAGAAATAAAATATGTGAAAAATGTTTCTTGTGTAGGTCACTTGTGTTCTGTAGATCTTGTCACCAATGCCCAACATGCTGTTATAGATCCTCCTGTAGGTGCGAGGTTAAAACAGTATTGGCAAAAATGGGAGTCCTTGGGTTCAAGTCCAAAAGTGGTAAACATACTGAGGGAGGGTTACACTCTCCCCTTCTGGTACAGACCCTGCTTTACAAGGTCACCGACTGTAATAAGCAACTACCACAATCCAACCAAACAGTCCTTCCTTGTGGAGGCACTGTATCAGCTGATAAACAAGAATGCAGTCGAACCGGTGGAAAACCAAAATTCACTGGGTTTTTACAACCGACTATTTTTGGTACCCAAACCCAACAACCGATGGAGACCCATCCTGGATCTGAGCACCTTGAACACCTTTTTAAACACAGAGTCGTTCAAGATGGGGACCCCAGAGACAATAAGAACCTCCCTACAGGCAGGGGAGTGGGTCACATCTATAGACTTCAAAGACGCATACTTCCACATACCAATTCACAGTCAGTCCAGGAAGTACTTGCGTTTTCATCTCCAGGGTCGGTCTTACCAGTTCAAAGCCCTACCCTTTGGTCTATCCACAGCCCCCATGGAGTTCACAGTGGTGGCCAAAGAGGTCAAATTCATGGCACTTCAGCAGGGTATAAGGACCCACCAGTACCTAGACGACTGGCTGGTGAGAGCCTCTACCCACGACACTTGTCTCCAGCATACTCAAACCCTGGTCACACTTTGTCAGGAACTAGGGTGGCTGGTGAACAAGGAAAAATCAGAACTGGTCCCCAAACAGGTCTTCAACTTTGTAGGTTACCAGTTCGACCTGAAAGAGGGCAATGTCAGACCACGTGGAGAACCTTGACAGACATTGACAGACAAGATCAGATCAAAACTGTGGGATCCGGTTTGCCCGGTCCGACAATTCATGTCCCTCATAGGTCTACTCACAGCAACAGAAAAGCAAGTCCACTTAGGGCGGCTACACATGAGACCCATACAGTGGCACTTGAAAAACAACTGGAGGGTCCCAGAATCACTGGAAAAGGTGATCCTGGTCCCCAAGTCCCTCCACCCCCATCTAAGGTGGTGGCTGGAGGAAAGCAATATGCTACTAGGTCAACCATTACACCCTCTACAACATGCACTGCAGATCTTTACAGACGCATCAAACGAAGGGTGGGGCGCTCACTTGGACGACCATACCGCAAGAGGAACTTGGTCCCTTCCAGAGAGCAAGCTACACATAAACCACTTAGAGCTAAAGGCTGTATTTCTAGCTCTAAAAGAGTTTCGAACCCTGGTCTGCAACAAGACAGTGTTGATAGCTACAGACAACACAACAGTGGTTGCCTATATCAACAAAGAGGGGGGGATGAAGTTGGGGTCACTGTGTGCCCTACTGTGGAGAATCCTGTCCTGGTGCACCAGACAACAGGTAACTCTCAGGGCACGTCACATCCCCGGCCGGCTGAACGTGATAGCAGACAAGCTATCCAGACTTGGCCAGACCATTCAAACAGAGTGGTCATTTCATCCAGCAGTGTTCCAAGCTGTATGCTCAAGGTGGCACCAGCCACAAGTGGACCTGTTTGCCACCAGGTTCAACAACAAACTGCCACAGTTTGTGTCACCGGTGCCAGACCCCCAGGCTTGGGCAGTGGATGCACTCAGCCTCTCCTGGGAGGACCTGGACCCATACGCCTTCCCACCGGCAGCCATCTTGGGCAAAGTGGTGGAGAAGCTCCAGGACTCCCCCTGCAACAGAATAATTCTGATTGCTCCAGGGTGTCCCAACATGCCCTGGTTTTGGGACCTGGTGGCAATGTCAAGCCAGATCCCACTGTGTCTGCCCTGCATACCAAACCTAGTGTCTCAGCCCTTCAACCATGTCCTTCACAGGAACCTGTCGAATCTGAACCTACATGCCTGGCTCCTAGAGCCTCAGCGATCAAGGAGCAAGGCTTCTCTGAGGCAGTGGCAGCACGAATTGAGGCTCCTCAAAGAAGATCAACCAGATCTGTCTATGAGGCAAAGTGGACCATTTTTACAAAGTGGTGCCTCAGTAATCAGGTGGACTTCAGGGCACCACCTTTGAAAGCCATTGCTGACTTCCTCCTACACTTGTTTCAGGACAAGAAGTTGCAACCAGGCACTATTGATGGCTACAGATCAGCCATTGCTGACAAACTGGGCAATTCCGCCATTAATGTCAGTAAGGATGAAAATCTCACTCGTCTCCTGGATAGTTTCCATAGAGACAGACCCAAGGGCAGGAGGGGCATACCCTCCTGGAACCTTTCTCTGGTGCTTCACCAGCGGACAAAGGCTCCCTTTGAACCCCTTAAAGAGGCCTCCTTGAAACATCTGACTTTCAAGACTATTTTCTTGTTGGCCTTAGGTTCTGGTAAACGCAGGAGTGAGATCCATGCTTGGTTACATAAGAACATCAGACACCAGTCAGACTGGTCTAAGGTGTCTTTGTACCCCTCACCCAGCTTCCTATCCAAGAACCAGCTGGCTAAGGAAGGTCCGGATAGTGTGGCTCCAGTGGTCATTCCAGCCCTGGCACCATCTATGGATAGGTCTCTCAAGGGTGACAGGTCCTTATGTCCAGTTAGAGCCCTGCGCTACTACTTGGACAGGACTGCAGATCTCAGGCAGAATAAGGAGTTAGTCTTTGTCTCCTTCAAGAAGGGCTTTGACAAAGACATCTCACCTGCCACCATCTCCTCATGGATCAAACAGACTGTGATTCTGTGCTATGAGCTTTCTGACCAGGCGGCCCTCACCTTACATCAGGTTAAAGCCCATGATGTTAGGGCCTTTGCTGCATCTAAGGCTTTCCAATCAGGGATCTCCTTAGATCAGATCTTGTCAGCCTGTCACTGGAAGTCTCACAACACCTTCACCCAATTCTATTTGAAGGACGTTGCCTGGGCTGACTCAGAGCTTTTCCACCTGGGACCTGTAGTGGCTGCCCAACAGGTGCACCACCAGGCCCAGAAGTGAGGAGATATTGTATATATGTAAATTTGTACATATTGTAAATATGTTAAATATGTACATAATGTAAATATTTGTTGTACATATATTTTCAAAAAAAAAAAAAACTGTGACTTGCTTCCCTTGGGAAGTTTATTCTTCTGGGACTGAACTCAGCCCCTCTCTCTCTATCTTTCCCTTCTCAAACCAAATTTGGAAAGAAAGAAAAAGGGGGGGGCAATGTCGGTAGACTCCCGGTTAACCGGTGAGTTGGTGGCCGACCTTGACCTGTCAGGGTTCTCTGACCCTAGGTCAAATGGGCCTGTACTATTTTGTTTTATTATGAGTTCACATAAGTCCCTAGCTGCTTACCCGCCTACCAAGCGGTAGTTATTCAGCAATTGTCCATTGGATAGGATGTATTAACGCAATAAAATTGCAAATTTAATAAGTAAATTAAATTTTTATAAGTTAGTACCCTTTTATTATATTCCCAGCAGAAAGTCAGGGATATACTGGTTTCACGTTTGTTAGACTACCACTGTACATTTTGTGTGTGTGATAACTCAAAAACACTTTCATGGATTACATGTCAACTTGGCACACACATGTATGTGGAGTTAAACCATATTTAAGATGACCTTAAACTCCATATAAAGCTGAGGTTATGGCCACCTTAAATTCAGAAATGGAGCTTCAGCCCAGTGTAGGAAATTTGATGAATATTACTGCAGGACCTGCTCCACCAAAAAGTTGCAGGCCCAGCTTGAAAGTTGCAGGCCTTGCAGTAAATGTCTGGTTATATAGTCATGTTTATGCATTTTCGTATCACCACAAATTAAAGAACACCATTAATTATTTTTATTATAATTATCACAGGATAATTATTGCTTAAACTGAAACCGAGTGTTTCCCCTATTACTGTTTTTTTACTTTAATCCAAGATGTTTGCCTTCTCGCCTCAGAATATGTGATCCACGCATACGTAAGATTTATCCTCTTAGCACTCAACATACCAGGCCAAACTTGCTCTTTGTAACCAGTCTTCCACTTGCAGAGAATCTCTGCTGTGCTGGATGTCGATGAAAATATAAGGTTGGCATATCCGCCAAGATGAATTCTATTTACAAACAGTGGATGCTTTGTTAGGTTTTTTGTCCAATTCGTCTCCATTTTTACTCAAATTTACAAGAAAAACACCAAATTAAGTAAAATATTTGTGTTTGCCGGCTACCAAAAAGATGCAGGACTCCGTGTTTACGTCTCATACAAATTTTTTGCTGGCCAGCAGGTCCAGTAACTTGAAAAAGTTAATGGCCCAACTGAGTCAGAAAGCCAAAAATGGATCAAAATGACATATTAAAAAGATGGGAACGAAAAACTCATACTGAATATTCTTTCGATTTGAATGGGTAAAATATTAACAGCAAAAACGTTTTGAGTGGTTGTGATGAGCAAAAACACAAGCTACCAATTTGAGCTTTGAGGGACAGAAATCACAAGGTGTTGGCTATTTTCTTTAAAATTAAAGAATTCTACATGGTCAAGTAGTCCTCGGAGATGTAGACCCGCTGCCATCAGGCCAGTGGCTGTTTCGAACTCCTTGTCCAAGCGGAGAGAAATTTTTTTCCCGACCTAACCATGTATTTACCACCCTCGGTCCACAGGTCCGAAGTGAATTTTCCACACTTCTTAAGCCACTTAAAGCCATCTAGGTTACAAACTATGTGGCTCATATGACCAATTTTTTTTCTGAGAGCAAATTAATATGTCCTGTTACATGGGTCAAAAAATCAGGATTTTATGTTCAGGTTAAAATTGTGTTTGAGGCCAATAAAGATCTAACTTATGACAAATCTGACTGGACTCAAACTGTAGTAAACATAAACTCTATATATGTGATCTTTGTGGAAAATGTAAGGTCTGTAGTTAAGTGTCCTGCAAGGGATGCTTTTTACCCCACAGCCCTTAAGGGCCGTCGGGGTATTGTTTTCACCCATGGTGTCCGGATGGGCGGGCGGCGGGAAAAAGTTTGTCCGGGCTGTAGCTCAGAAACTGTAAGGTGTAGGAAGTTGATACTTGGTAGGGACATTTGTTAGGATGTGTAGGTGTGCAACATCATGGTCTGACCTTGATTTGACCTTGCCGTAGTGACCTTGACCAATAAAATTTTGTCCAGGCTATATCTCGCAAACCGTAAGGTGTAGGAAGTTGATACTTGATAGGGACATTGGTTAGGGGGTGTAGTTGTGCAATGTCATGGTCTGACCTTGATTTGACCTTGCCGTAGTGACCTTGACCTATAAAATCTTGTCCGGGCTATACCTCGCAAACCGTAAGGTGTAGGAAGTTGATACTTGGTAGGGACATTGGTTAGGGGGTGTAGGTGTGCAGCGTCATGGTGTGACCTTGATTTGACCTTGCTGTAGTGACCTTGACCTACAAATTTTGTCCAGGCTATATCTCGGAAAACGTAAGATGTAGGAAGTTGATACTTGGTAGGGACATTGGTTAGGAGGTGTAGGTGTGCAACGTCATGGTCTGACCATGATTTGACCTTGCTGTAGTGACCTTGACCTATAAAATCTTGTCCGGGCTTTATCTCGGAAACTGTGAGGTGTAGGAAGTTGATACTTACTAGGGACATTGGTTAGAGGGTGTAGGTGTGCATCGTCAAGGTCTGACCTTGATTTGACCTTGTTATAGTGACCTTGACCTATAAAATCTTGTCCGGGCTATATCTCGGAAACTGTAAAGTGTAGGAAGTTGATGCTTGGTAGGGACATTGGTTAGGGGTTGTAGGTGTGCAGCATCATGGTGTGACCTTGATTTGACCTTGTCATGGTGACCTTAACCTATAAAATCTTGTTGCACCCTTGGGTCTGTCTTTTGATGCAGATTAAGCACCGTTAAAGTCATATTAGAATTCATCAAGAATTTTACTTTTACAACTTCCCATTGTAATAGATGGAATTTCATCAAGTGAGCCACAGATTTTGCTCCAACAATTCTTTTCAAATTTGGCAAGTGTATGCAGTAGCCTTGGGGAATTTTTTTGAATATGTTGCAGTGACATTTCGACCAATCAGAGAGGTCACATGACCAAAAATATCTTTTTTCGATGGGTGAGCTTATCCGGATGATAACTTGAAAGGGATTTTATCAATTCACCTGAAACTTGGCAAATACATTCATTTTGTTAAAATCTGGAAATCATTAAATTTTGGCATCGATTGGTTAAGAAATGATTTAACTAATCATTACGAATTTTCCAAATAAGGAAAACACAAAAATGCTTATATCTCGAAAACCGTGCGAGATAGAGCGATTTCGACGAAATTTTTGACCCACAGGGTATCTCCTCAGACTAGCTGTCCCAATTTTCAAAAAAAATTTGCCTCGCCCAAAATGGCGGCCATTTTGAATTTTCGAATTTTTCGCAGAAATTGCAACAGACAAAAATCCTTATATCTCGAAAACTCTGCTAGATAGAGCGATTTTGACGAAAAATTTTAAACCGCAGGGTATCTCTGTAGAGAAAATGGTTTGTCCAATCAAATTCAAACTTGACAGGGAGATAGATCACCATCACAAGTCTTACTGGTTATAGGTGAAGCAATGTTCTGCCCCTGGTTCCTGGTGGCTCCACAGTTCGGCGAAAACTCATAGGAGCTGGCAGAACTGGGTGAATAAGACTACGTCTCAGCAGGGGTAGGCTTATATGAAACAACTGCCTTCTTCCTGTCCATAACTGTGGAACCAGCAGATTTTCTCTGTAGCCAACAATCCTCTGTAACCAGTAAGCCTGGATGCTGGTACTCCATCAAGTATTCAACCTCCAAAGCCATTTTCAATAGTATCCATGTAATATAGCATTAAGTGTGAAAATATCTCCAAAAATGGCCTCGCTGAGGTACTTTGGCGGTCTGTGGATGACCTTCAGTGAAGAGCTTCAAAGTCAAATTTCTGCATGCTTACAGAGGACATATATATGTATTATATATACCAGCCATAGGATGATCTAACTTTCTGTATATGAGAACTGGGCCAAAATGTGAAAAATGGCCAAAATCTGACCTTTAAGAGGCCACCAGTGACCTTGAAATTAAAGGTCAAGGTCACAAAACAATAGCTTTGTGGCATTGCCCATATATACCCACATACCAAATTTGAAAGGTGTAACTAAAATATTTTTAAGTTATTGCGTCCGAAAGGAAATCTCCAAGTACCCCCGACTTTCTTCTGGGGATACAAATATGTTATTCACCTAATTTTTGGTCCGCTATAACATAGTAAAATGGCATACCTCTAGCTCATTACATAGCTGAGCAATAGCTATTTTCAGGTTCACACTGTTGTTTGAATATGCTATTTACCTAATTTTTTGGTCAGCTATCACAGTGAAACTACAGACCTGTATCTCATGGCATAGCTGAGTAATAGCTACTTTGAGGTTGTCACTGTTGAGTAAATCAGTTGTAACTTGAAAACTATTGCTTTTAGAGTATTTTGTTTAAATATGTTGACCTACGTTTAGGTCAGCTATAATATAGTAAGATTATAGACATGTAGCTCATGTCATAGCTGAGCAAGAGCTACATTCAGGTTCTCACTGTTGAGTAAATCATTTGTAACTTGAAAACTATTGAATTTACAGTATTTTGTTTAATTATGCTGTTCACCTACTTTTGGGTCAGCTATAACATTGTAAAATTGCAGCCCTGTACCTTATTGCAAAGCAGAGCAATAGTTACTTTGAGGTTCTCACTGTTGAGTAAATCAGTTGTAACTCAAAAACTATTGCATTTAGAGAATTTTATTTAAATGTATTATTCACCTACTTATGGGTCAGCTATAACATAGTGAAATTGAAGACCTGTAAACTTGAAAATTTTAATTACTTAATGTAGCTTTTATAAGCTACAAGCTTACCATGTGGAACTGAATACTTTCTCGGGAGGCCGCAGGCATCCAGCCAACGTCCAAGAAGAATAGACGTTTAGTATTGACCGGATCCCCGTGGTAAGCTTGTAGCTTATAAAAGTTACATTTAAGTAATTAAAATTTTCAATTTTATTGCGCTACAATAGCTTACCATGTAGAACTGAATGCTGAATCCAACTGTCCGGTGGAGGGATTACAGCTGAGACTGGAAGTATAGTAAATTTTTCTTGGATTTGAATTAATAAATAAAATGAATATTACAGAGCCCCAATTCTGAAAACCCCACCTGTAAGAAGCCAAAAACCAGAAGATTAATGAATGACAGTACTGATACTGTCTGGATGTTTTGACTGAAGGGTTAAGTGCAGCCGTGCTAGTATAGCCCCCAAGGGCATCACTGGGAATACCAGCCGTGCGAGTATAGCCCCCAAGGGCATCACTGTGATGAATACCAGCCCTAAGCTAGAATCTCATTAACTTGCCACCCTAAATATGAGATGATGGAACACTGAAAGACTTAATACATTATATAGTAAAATATACAATTAATAGATAAGAGACCTTACCATAACATCCTGAGGAGGTAACCAATATCTAGACCCTGGGATTAGACTCCTGAAGACTTGGCTGCAGCAGATGTGCACCCCCCTTCTTTTCTTTCTGAGGATGAGCAGTCTGAGGGGAAGGGTCTAGGACTTGTGCAGCTACTTCTGGTCCCAGATACATATCGTCGTCTGACCAAGTAAGGCCTTTTAGCTAAAAATTTGTAAATGTGTGGGGAGCTTTCTAGTGACAGGCTTGCATGATTTGGTCCACTGATGCCCCATGGTAAAAGGCCGCGAAGGCCCTAATGTCTTGTGCTTTGACTTGGACCAGGTCCAAGGTTTGTTGATCTGCTTGTTTGTAACAAAGTAGGATAGTTTCTTTTAGCCAAGAAGAGACTGTAGCGGGTTTGATGTCTGAGGTATGTCCTTTCTTAAAGGAGATAAAAAGAAGGGATCGAGACCCTCTTAGGTCTTTGGCTCGATCCAAATATTACCTCGGGGCTCATACCGGACACAAGGTCCTGTCTTCTTTGAATTGTCTATCTACAACGGTAGTTAGAGCAGGAATAGTCACCGGAGACACACTTAGAGAACCTTCTCTTGCTAGTTTGTTTTTGGCTATGAAATCTGAAGAGGGGAACAAAGCAACCTTTTCCCATTAGCCTAGATTCGATACTTTGTTTGCAACCCAGGCATGAATTTCGTTGCGGTGCTTGCCGGAGGCCAAAGCTAGGAAGAAAGCAGTTTTGAGGGTAAGATGTTTGAGGCCTGTGTCTTTCATAGGCTCAAAGGGTGCTTTTGCGAGCTCATTGAGAACAACAGAAAGGTTCCACTTAGGAAGATTCCTGGAACTTTTGGGACGATCCCTGTAAAAACTGGAGAGTAACCTGTTCAGGTCTGAACTTTAGAAAGTATGGAGCCCCATTGGGCCAAAGGTGTCAGCAATGGCCGCTCTATAACCATCAATGGTCGAAGGGCGCCTGTTTAGATCTTGGTACAGGTACATAAAGAAGTCTGAGACTTGCTTTACAGAGGGAGTGGAGAAATCCACTGAATTTTCTCTGCACCATTTCTCAAATAGGGCCCACTTTGACTTGTAGATGGTCCTTGTTGAAGACCTCTGAGGGGCAGCTATTCTCTCTGCCACCTCCACAGAAAAGCCTTGTTCTTGGAGATGTCCACACCAGGCGTGGAGGTTGAGATGTGGATTGCTGTGAAACACATAGTTGTGGAACTGTTTGAGAAGAGTTCTTGACACTGGTAGTTGAAGTGGGATGTCTGTTGAGAGCTGCACTAGGTCCCAAAACTAGGGCATCCCTGGCCAGCCCGGGGGCTATTACAATGATCAGGCAACTGGATTGCCTGATTTTTTGGATCACCCTGTGGAGAGCCGTGGGAGGGTAAGCATAAGCAGGGAGACCCGACCAGTTTATGTTCAGAGCATCTATGTCCCAAGCATTTTGGTCTGGAACTGGAGATACATACACTGGAACTTTGTGGTTTAGACGAGTGGCAAATAGATCTACATGAAGAGTGAACCACTTGTGACAGATCTGTTTGAACACCTGTTAGAACACTGCGGATGCAGGGACCATTCTGTAGAATGGACTTGGTTCGACCTGGACAAAAGGTCAGCCATCACATTCAGACACCCTGGAATGTGTCTGGCTTGTAAGGTTATCTGGTAATGATGGCACCAGGTCATGGATCTTCCACAGGAGAGCGCACATCTCCGCCGAGTGGGTTCCTCCTTATTTGTTTATGTAGGGTACTACTGTTGAGTTGTCCGTAGCAACCAACACTGTTTGGTTTTAACACTGGTCCTTGAACCTTTGAAGGGCCATAGAAACCGCCTTCAGCTCTAGAACATTTATGTGTAGCCTTTTTTCCCTGTCTGACCACAGACGCTTTATAGAGGATTGCTCTAAGTTTGAGGCGTCTGTAAAAAGTTGGATACTGTGGTCTTTGGAATGAAGGTCTGCACCTTTTGTGGGATTCTGCCACCACTCTAGGTGTGCTGAAATGGTTTCTGCCCAAGGAAGGAGGCTGTGTAACGACTGAGGAAATCTCCAGTGCTCCTTGAGATGAAACTTAAAAGGCCTCATGTGAAGATGTCCCTCCGGGACCATTTTCTCCGTTGAGGCAAGCCACCCAATTAGTGACATCAAACATCTTGCAGTCAAAACATGTTTTGACTTGAGTCGTAGGATCAAATCCTGAAGATTGAGCCATCTCTCTTGAGTGAGTTTTACAAGGACTGAATCTAAATGGTATTCGTAGCCCACGAACGAAAACACTTGAGTAGGTTTTAGTTCAGATTTCTCCCGATTTATTATCCACCCTAAGGACTGGGTCAGGTCTACCACTGTCTGAGTGTTCACTTGTACTTCTTCCTGAGACTGGGCCCTGATAAGCCAGGTACTGGTGAAGTCTGATTCCCCTTGTCAGGGACATCAGCTTCACTTCTTTTACAATCATTGTAAAGACCTGAGGGGTCGTGGCTAGTCCGAAGGGAAGGGATTTGAACTGGAACACCTGACTTGTGGCAAAATCTTATGTCTTCCTTGAGTTTGGGTGGATGGAGATGTGAAGGTAGGCGTCTGATAGGTCTCTAGACGACACCCATTCCCCTTGAATCAGAGAGGCCCTGATGGACTCTGGTGTTTCCATTTTGATTTTGTTGAGCCTGCTTAGGTCTATTACTGGCCTCCACCTTTAAGTGAGGCTTGGGGACTAGAAACAGGCGACTAAAACCCGAGAGATTTTACATTTTCCACCCTTTCTATTGCGTTCTTTGACAGAAGAGACTGGATACAAGAGGCCAGAGCTTGGTCTTTTGAAGGGCCTTGTAACCTGATCGAATCAGGGGGACTAAATTTGGTTTTGAGATGAATGGAAGAACGTAACCATTGGTGATAATGTTTAACACATTGTCTGAACAGCCCTCGCCCCCTTGAATAGGGTCGAAAATGACCTCTGAAGCCTCTGTTGTTCGATTTCCCCCTAACTGAGGAAAACAATTGATTACTGCCTTGGGAGGAATTGCCCCCATAGGAGCGTTTCCTGAAGGAGCCTCTTTTCTTATTGTGGTGGGGACCACGAAAGGGCTTGTTTTGATAGGGTTGAAAACTCTGTGAATCTTTAGGGCTGCCTTTTTTAAGGAGGAAGTCTTCTCCATCCTTGACTAACTGTGACCTGAACAGAGGAGTAGGCCAAAAAGGCAAGTTCCTCAGATTTTGATGTCTAGAGTCCCCTAAATGTGGTTGAAGGAGGGTCATCTCGACCTCATGTCTTAGCAGGTGAGTGTTGCCCATGGTATACAGCTCCCTCTGGAGTATATGGGCTACAGATTTGCTGAGGCAGGCTAAGGCTCTCTGTTGAATAAGAATTCTCTTATTCATAATCTCAAAATAGTCACAGGCATTTTCATAGCCACGCCTGGCAGCTCTTTAAGGATCGGCACCCTTCCGAATCTGGCTTTTAAACCTTGATAGCCTTGATACTGTGCTGACACTTCCCCATAACTGTGTTACAAGAAGAGGCAGTCTTTGCGAAAGTAGCTGTGAAATTGATGGTAGAGAGATTCTGCCTAGCTTGGTGTTCAAGTTCCTTGAGAACTTGCAGGGGAACCTTGCCCATAGGGGCCCCAGAGGGCTTAGGAGAAATACAGATCTTGGCAAAATCTGTATTGAGCTCCTGAAGTTTGTCTTCAAAACAAGGTTGTCCCACCTTGTAGTATTTGGCTGTTGAAGCAGGAGGTTTGATATATTTACCCTCAGGTAGATTAGAGGCCAAGAAATCCTGTTCAAACTTCTCAAAAGCGTCTTTGAGAATGGGATTTAAAGGGGGCATAGCTGAAGGGCCTCTTGGCTTTAGCTCCTGTTGGCCTTTCTTGTCGTCCAGGCCTAGCACAGTGGTAGAGGACCTAGGCAAAGTTTCCCTGGGATCAGGGAGAGGAAGAATCTGCCTAAAAGTTTCCACTTCCTCTGCATATTGTGAAGGGAGGGCAGACATATCTACCTCCCTGTAGAAGATTGGGTCTGTGCTATCCTGTTGATGTTCAGGCTCAGAAGGAGCCTGTTGAGGCTTAGTAGACTTTTTGATAGGGACAGAGAACTGATCTTCCTCTAAAGAAGACGACTGAGAATAATACTTTGCCCAAACCTTGTGTTTTTTCTTGTCCGAGTGCTTCTTAGCTTTGGGACACGCCCTTTTAGGTTGCTTGAGTAGTACTCGCAATGAGGATCCGAGTGGTCGGATTGATGATCCGAGTGCTTGGAGGCATGGTTGGACTGGACACTTTGAGTGAACTTTAGTGGAAGTGGAGGACCATATACGTCCATGAAGTCAGAGTGGTCGGGTCTGGTTGTTTACTTGGTCCAGCTTTTGATAAAGAGGCGGAGGTCTTATCTGAGGCTTTTTTCATTGAATGCATTTTGTCTCGGAGAGACTTCATAGCCTCCAGCATGGACGCTTGAAAGACCCCCATTTGTTGCTGGAGTTGGATGTTAAATTGCTTACCAAGGGATTTTTCTACTCTATTCTGTATATTATTCTGCAAGGCAGTACCTGGGGTTGGTGGGACAGTTTGAGGAGTCTTCAAAGACTCAAAACGTAAGGGTTGGTGACATGGAGGAGAAGAAAATAAATTATCAACAGCACCCTCAAGGTCTGCTTGAGAGCCAGAAAATGCCTCCACGCCATCCCCCCAATAAGTCCAGATCATCATCTTTACTAGTATTGCAGGGATCTGATGACTTTTGTTTCCTGACATACCTATGTCCGTGCTTGATTTTAATTTGTTGTTCTTCAGTGAAATTTTAACAGATATTGCATGGAGATTGATTTGTGACGCAGGGGTCCTCCCCTTGCCAGATTCCCTGCATGTAGGGCCGTAATTGTTGGTATCAAATAGGAAACAAAAATGCCTGCATTTAGTTGATCTGGGTTTTACACTCGTTTGTAGGAAGACATTTTTACTGCAATAAAAAAAATGCAGAAAACTCAAAAAAGAAATAAACAAAGAATACTTATCCTTAACGTCTCAAAACATGTCAGAATAATCTATGCAATAAAAACAAACCAACGGCTGAATAATAACATCCAGCAATAGGTATATTATGAGAAAACAGTGAAATTTTGTTAGCTTATTTCAAACGCTTGCTAATCACATGGGCAAGGAGAGAAGAAGGGTTAGACGCGAGATTACACTATTATGGTACACTTTCAGCACGGGGATCCGGTCAATACTAAACGTCTATTTTTCTTGGACGTTGGCCGGATGCCTGCAGCCTCGCGAGAAAGCATTCAGTTCCACATGGTAAGCTATTGTAGCACAATAAAATTAGGCAGTTTGTTGTTGAACCTGGTGACAAACAGGTCCACTTCAGGCTGGTGCCACCGGGAGCATATTGACTGGTAGACTTCTGGAAGGAAGGACCATTGTGTCTGGATGGTATGGCCTAGCCTGGATAGCTTGTCTGATGACATTCAGCTGGTCTAGAATGTGTTGGACTTTGAGAGTCACCTGTTTCCTGCAGCACCAGGTCAGGATCCTCCATAGTAGGGCACACAGAGGGCCCGACTTCATCCCCACTCCTTGTTTATATAGGCAACCACTGTTTTGTTGTCTGTACTTAAAAAGAACACTATTCTGTTCAAGTAGGGGTCTTGGAACTTCTTTATGGCCAGAAAGATTGCCTTTAGCTCTAGATAAACTAGATTGGGCCAACTCGGCGCCAACATATCCCCAGACAGGTCATCACTCACGCCACAGGTTTTGATCGGGAATTTTTTATTTAATCCATTTGTTGTATGCCATAAATATTGGGAAAAGTTATATGAACTTCAGCACATCAATCTACTAAGTTTATATCTTCCCAAGGAAGATGGTGTATCCCCAGATGTCGAATACATAACTCAACAGATCATATTTTCAATCTTCCTGCAATGATAACTCTGAACCTATTTTCAAAGTATTTAAATGATTGATGATTGAATGTCCATTCTAAATTAATAATCTCAAAAGAGCATATCTGTTTCTATATTTGTTGACAAATAAAATATTATATTTAACTCAACTCATCATACTTTTCAATCTTCCTGCAAAGGATAACTCTGAACCTATTTTCAAAGTATTTAAATGATTGATGATTGAATGTCCATTCTAAATTCATAATTCCAAAAGCGTATCTCTGTTTCTATATTTGTTCACAAATAAAATATTATTTAAAAATCATATATTATTTATATTATTAATTTCTTATTTTTAGAATTTGCATTGTTTTTCAGTTCTTCATTTCCTCAATTCCTATATATGTGGTCCATATATATGCAACCTAAATATGTGACACAATCTCAGTTCTGACTCCCTTTGTCTTAGATAATTAGATAATGAAGCAAACACCACCCCCACCCCACCTCTCTCCCCTTCTCTACACCTCTCTCACTATTACAGAAGATCTGTATACCTTTGTTTATTTAGTGTCACTCAATAGCTGGAGGTCCCAGAGGTGGGTGGGGGATGGGGGTTGGGACTACAAAGAGATGGAGTGCTGCAGCACAAATGGTAAATAAACACTTATAATATAAAAGGGGTAATCAAATACAAAAAGCTCAGTTAATCTTATCACTAAAATAAAATCAAATATATAAATAAGGAATGTCCAACAGGAAGATTATATACCTCCAGAATTAAATATAAATTATCAAACGACAAGAACAGATTTATAATAATAATTCAGAATTGAGAATTTTAAGTATGTGATTATCAATTGAAATGAGTTCGTAACTGTAGGAGCTGTGTCAAAATTAAGGCAAGTTGAATAAAACTGGGCTAGTTGAGGGTTAAAAATCCCCTATTTTTACTACATAAGGCTATAATTTCATTAATATTTGGGACTTAAAGCTCACCAGAAAATAACAGTGTCCATTTTGCCTACTTGAATATGTTTAACCAGTTTCATATTAAAAAATTAAAAACTCAGCAAGCAGAGAGATAACACACAAAAATAAGTTCTTAAAAGCCTAAGATAGCCATAACGTTATTAATGTTCAAAATTTAAATAGACAGGCACTTCCTTTGAAAAATTCAAAGATTTCAGCTCTATGAGCCACATAGTTTGACAGTTACAGGGCTTTAAAGTGGCATAATATCCATAAATTGGGTCTCTGTGGGCATTTTACAATTGTTAAAGAGACCTTAGCAATTAAACTACAGAGCTGAAACTTTTTGGGGGACATACACAACAAACAAAAATTATATATAATACAGTTTAAGACTTGTCACACTAAGCATTTCCAAATAACAGGGCAAAATACAGAAAAAAAATGTCAAAAAAGGTCACTTGGGCAAGTGTCTATGGCCCTCATACACAGGTTAAATGTGTACTGAAAGCCTTGATTTTCGGCACATGTGAAAAGGACATAATAATGCATTCCCAGATGGGATTTCAGCTCAATCAATCACATAGTTTAACAGTCACAGGGCTTAAAGGTGGCAAAAAGTCCAAATATTGGGTCTCTGTGGGCCTTTTAGAGATCTCAATGTGGTTTTCAAATTAAAGCATCAGACTTAAAATCTGCTACATACTAAGACTACACATAGAATATGTATCAAATAATAAAGTTTGAAACTTCTCAGACTCACCATTTCCAAGTTACAGAGCAAAATATGTGAAAAATGTCTTAAAATGGTCACTCGGGTGGGTGTTAATGGTCCTCATACACAGTTTAAATGTCTACTTGAAGCCTTGATTTTTGGCACATGTAAAAACATAATAATGTATTCCCAGATGAGGTTTCAGCTCTATCAGTCACATAGTTTAACAGTCATGGGCCTTAAACCTGGCAAAAAGTCCAAATAGTGGGTCTCTATGGGGCCTTTTAGAGACCTCAATGTGGCCTTCAAATTAAAGCTTCAGACTTAAAATTTGTCACATACTAAGATTACACATAGAATATGTATCTAATACAGTTTGAAACTTCTCAGACCTACCATTTCCAAGTTACAGGGCAAAATATGTGAAAAATGTCTAAAAAGGGTCACTCGGGTGGGGATTTATGGTCCTCAAACACAGGTTAAATGTCTACTTAAAGCCTTGATTTTCGGCACATGTAAAAAGGACATAATAATGCATTCCCAGATAGGATTTCAGCTCCATCAATAACATAGTTTAACAGTCACAGGGCTTAAAGGTGGTAAAAAGTCCATATATTGGGTCTTTGGGAGCCCGTCAGAGACCTCAATTTGACCTTCAAATTAAAGCTTCAGACTTAAAATCTGTTGCATACTAACATTACACATAGAATATATATCTAATACAGTTTGAAACTTCTCAGACTTACCATTTCCAAGTTACAGAGCAAAATATGTGAAAAATGTCTTAAAAGGATCACTCGGGTGGGTGTTTATGGTCCTCATACATGGGTTAAATGTCTATTAAAGGTCTAAATTTTGGAGTACATACAAGAAAAACATATTGATATATTCTCAGATGATATTTCACTTAGATGAGAGACATAGTTTGAAAGCTACAGTGCTTGAAGATGGCAAAAAGTCCATAAATTGGGTCTCTGTGGGCAATTTTAAGATCTTAAGTCGGCCTAACAGGTAAACCTACAGCCTTTAAATTTTTCACAGACAAGGATTACATATAAGAGTTACATCTAGTGCAGTTTGAGACTCATCAGAATTACCACTTCCAAATTATAGGGCAAAATAAGTTAAAAATAAATCGGCACATGTACTAAGAATATATTAATGTGTTCTCAGGTAAAATTTGAGGCAGATAAGCCTCATAGTTTGTGACCTAGAGGGCTCTAAGTGGCCAAAAGTGCAATTTCTGACCTTAAGGTGGCCATAAGTTCTTTATTATTGGGAGTTTAAGGTCACCTTAAAATAGGGATCTTCCTTTGGGCATCCTTAACATGTGTACCAAGTTTGAAAAAAAAATATTAATCCATTTTTGAGTTATCGCGTCCACAAGGAAATTTCTATGGCGGCGGCGCGACGGACCTGAATCCAATATATCCCCGACTTTCGTCTGGGGATATAATTATGTGCAATATTTTTTTCTGGAAGGGATCAGTACCCCACCCTTCTTTTGATGCAACTAAAATTTGCAGAGCATGACGGGGGGGGGGGGGGGGATAATGGCTGGCCTTGCAGAAAGTTTTCTTCCTGGGGGCGTAGTGACCTTGGGATAGGGATCACCTTTCTAGTGTTTCTGGCACCCTCCAATTCTTTTTTGTTCAAGTGCCACTGTATCAGCCTCATATAGAGTCAACCTAGGTGGACTTCTCTGTGGCTGTCAGACTATCTGGGATATTAGCTGCCGGACTGGGCAGGTGGGTCCGGAGAGAAGTTTCTTGATTTTGCATTTAAGGTCTGCCAACGCTTTAGGGTGGGTCTGACCTTGCAATCTTTTAGGTAACCTACAAAGTTGAAGACTTTTTGGAGGTCCAGATCTGATTTCTCCATGTTCACCAACCAACCTAACTCCTGACAAATACCTACTAAAGTCTGGAGACAGGTTTGGTGGGATCTGGCTCTGACCAACCAGTCATCTAGATACTGTAGGATTCTTATACGCTTTTGTAAGGCAATCGCATTTAGCTTAGCTACTAATGTGAACTCCAAGGGTGCTGTGAACAGACCAAATGGCAGTGCTTTGAATTGGACTGACCCTGGATGTGAAAATGCATGTACTTCTTGGACCGACCTTGAATTGGTTTAGAGAAGTACTTGTCTTTGAAGTCTATGAAGGTAACCCATTCCCCTTGTAGACCTTTATAGATACTATAATCCTGACAAAAGAAGATACACTTGGCGAAAAACAAACCCATTGAAACAGGCAAGACTGGACTATTTTGTAGTTACTTCAAGTTTTACTGATATAAGCATTGATACAGAAATTAAACCAAGATATAGGAGTGACCACTCTATCTTAGAATGCACATTCCTGATAAGTAATTTTAAAAGAGGAAGGGGGACTTGGAAACTTAACACAAGTTTGTTAAAAGACAGGGAATACTTACTCTTAATTAATAATTGCATTCAAGATGAATTTTTAAAATATGCAGCCCCAGTGTATGAGCTAGATTTTGTAAAGGAACCCCCCCTTTAAAGATATACAGTTAACTATAGATTATGACTTATTTTTAGAAGTATTATTATTAAGGATCAGAGGTGAATCGATTAAATATGGAACACATAAAAAGAAAGTAAATATGCAACTTGAAAAAAATCTTATATCTGAAATTGAAAAGCTAGAAACAGGACAAAGTGTACCTGACTTAAACATTCTTGAACAAAAAAAACAAGAACTGATGGATTATAGACAAATTGAAATGCAAGGTCATGTCGTTAGATCAAGAACACAATGGATAACTGAAGGAGAAAAACCTTCAAGGTATTTTTGTGCCTTAGAACACCATAATTATACAGATAAAACTATAAAGTGTTTGCAAAAGCAAGATCAAACCTATACAAGGAATCAAACAGAAATTTTGACTGAACTCAAAAGTTTCTATGAAAATCTTTTCAGGTCAAATGAAGATACACTAAAAGATTGTAACTTAGAAAAGTTGTTGAAAGGACATAAGGTAGGCACTCTTAAAAATCTTCAAGCAAAATCCCTGGAAGGACACCTAACGCCAGAAGAATTAAGTACAGCACTTAAGAACACCAAAAATAACAAAACACCAGGCTTAGATGGTTTTCCATCTGAATTCTTTAAAGTTTTTTGGAAGAATTTGAAATATTGTGTGACCAATGCAATAAATAAAAGCTTTGATAAGGGAATACTATCGGTATCATTCAGACAATGTGTCATAACATGTCTTCCTAAAAAAGGAAAACCACGTAAACATATTAAGAATTGGCGCCCCCTATCCATGTTATCGGTCATATACAAATTGGCTTCTGCAGCAATAGCAAACAGAATTAAACCCCATTTAAATGAAATAAAACACAATGCGGTTTTGTACCTGGAAGATATATTGGGGAAAGTACTAGATTAGTATACGATATTATGAAATTTACTGAAGATGCAACAATTCCAGGAATGCTAGTTTTAATCGATTTTGAGAAAGCCTTCGATTCTATTTCATGGTCATTCATATACAAAACTTTGCAATATCTGGGCTTTACAGAAGCCTTTATAAAATGGATTAAATTGTTTAACAGAGATATAAAAGCAACAGTAGCTCAGTGTGGTGAATTATCAGAGTTTTTTAATATAGAGCGTGGTTGTCGTCAAGGTGACCCAATATCTGCTTACATTTTTATCATCATTTTATTTAAATGGCACTGTGGAATCGCTGCAGGCGGCGCTGAACATATTGGAAATATTTGGTTCATTTTCTGGACTTAAAGTTAACACTGACAAGACACAAATAGTGTGGATTGGGAAGAAAAAACACAGTAAAGATAAAGTAAACATCCAAAATATTAGTTGGAACACAATAAATAAATTTAGACTTCTTGGTATTAATTTTTCTACAGAATTAGACAATTGTATAGATTTAAATTTTTCCGAAAAAATGCTAGAAATAAAAGGAATAATTAATAAATGGAACAAAAGGTACCTAACACCACTGGGAAAAGTAACAGTGATAAAAACCTTTATTATGTCAGGGTTGAACCATTTACTGTTAACTTTACCTAATCCCAATGAAACATTTATAAAAGAACTGAATAACATACTCTTTAAGTTTTTATGGTCCGGAAAACCAGACAAAATTAACAGAAACACTGTAACTCTGGATAAACATTTAGGAGGTTTAAAAATGGTAAACATGAAAGATTTTATAACTTCTTTAAAAGTGTCTTGGATTAGAAGACTCGTATTATCAGAAAAAGAAACTCCATGGATACTTTTATTTCAAAAAGCTTTAAGTATCGATCATAGTAAGCTTATATCTTTAGGTCCTCAATACCAGATTTGGATGAAGAAAAGAACCAAAAACAAGTGCTGGCATGATGTATTTGATGCATGGTATCAATTCTCAAAAAGGCAAGATTTCTACTCAAATACAGACTTATTAACTAGTCCATTGTGGTATAACGAAAAACTAACTTGTAAAGATATGTTTTTACCAAAATGGTTTGAAAAAGGTATAATAACTATTGCGGATGTAATAGAAGATTCTGGTGTGTTAATGAAATTAGACGACATTAAAAGAAAGTACTCAATTGATCATATTAACCCTCTACATTATCTTAGAGTTCAGAAGAACGTCAAATGCTTTATACAAAAATATAAATTCAGTGAAATTTACATGGTGGAGAGACCTTTTGTTCCATTTCAACTAAAATACATATGGGCAAATAAAAAAGGTGTAAGTGCCTATTATAAAATTATTAATCAATTAAATGAAAATATTCATATTATGAAATATAAATGGCAAAGAGAGTTACAAGTAAGCTTTGATGAGCAATTATGGAAAAATATTTTTAGTATATGCTATAAAAGTGTATGTAACAACAGTCTTATATGGTTCCAATTAAAGGTTTTATACAGAATACTGGGTACAAAGAGCTACTTACATAAAATGGCTATTGAAGAAAATGCTAAATGTAATCACTGTCAAAAAATGGAAACTATAGTACATATGTTTGTTGAATGCGATAATGTTAAAAAATTTTGGAATGTAATTGAAAAATTTATTCATCAAACAGTTAAACTAAAATTAACATTTCATTGTTTTGACATATTATTTGGATATCTGCTTCCTGGTGAAGATAAAGTTCCAATCAATGCTCTAATATTAGTAACAAAAAAATACATATTTGACACTAACCATAAAAATGGAATATTAAATTTTGATTTACTAAGACAGAAGCTTCAAGAAACATATTGTGATGAGCAGTATTTAGCTGTTTTGATGGAAAAAGATTTTAAAAGATTATGGAAAAAGTGGGAACCAGTTTTTTGTTTTTCCAGAAATTAAAAATAAGTAAATAGTTTTAAAATACTTGTGGGTATTGTCATAATCTTTCAAATCTGTACATGCAAATGTATATGCAATATGACAAATGTAACTAGTAATATGCAGAAAAAAATAAATAAATAAAAAAAAAACCATTCCCCTGCCTGGAGGGAGGTTCTTACAGACTCTGGGGTCTCAATTTGAAAGACTCTGTCTTTAAAAACTTGTTCAAAGTATTGAGGTCCAATATAGGTCTCCACTGGTTGTTGGGTTTGGGAACCAGGAATAGCCTGTTGTAGAACCCTAGGAATTTCTGATTTGTGACTAGTTTTACTGCATTCCTTTGCACAAGTGCATGCAATGCCTCCATCAGGTAGCTGTTGCTGATGGATTTAGACAGCCACTTCTCATTCCTGAATCCTCTAATGCGCTTGAGACCAAGAAGGGAGAGTCCAGGGACAGGCATGGGTCGACATCTAAAAAGCGCCCGCCAGGGTATGACTAAGGTGGGGGGTATGCCAGCCTAAACAAGTAGGTCTTTAGCTGGCTTCTGAAACCATCTATTGTTTGCTGAGATCTGACAGTCTGTGGCAGCTTGTTCCATTCAGCTGGTGCAGCTACTGCAAAGCCACGCCTGCCTATGTGCTTCTTAGGGCGGGTTGAGGAGATAGATAGCCTGTTGCCGCGAGTGAGACTGCTCAATCTTATTAAAGCTGAAAGATACAGGGGCTGTGAAAGATTAATAGCCTTGAATACTAAAAGATTATACTTAAAGAGGATGCGATGTTGAATTGGAAGCCAGTGGAGTTTTTTTAAAAAGGGTGTAACATGACTCATTTTGTCCAGTCTGAAGATGATGCGGCAAAGAGCATTCTGGACTCTCTGTAGTTTGGCTATGTTGGACTTGCTTACCCCATAGAGTAAAGAGCTACAATAGTCTAGACGACTACTGACCATAGCATTTGCCAGAAGTATTGCTGTCCCAACTCCAAGGAATTTGCGAATTCGTCGCAAATCACGAAGATGATAGTAACATGCTCTGCAAACCTTGGCAACATGATTGTCAAAGGAGTTGTCTGAGTCGAAAATAACACCCAGATTTTTTACTTCCACCGACGGAGAGATATTGTTTTGGAGGAGTGGAACAGGGAAATTTGGTGCAAGTGACTCTCTGATGGCTTTTTGACCTATTATGATAAATTCAGTTTTTTCTGGGTTTAGTTTTAGTTTGACACCGTCCATCCACTCCTGTATAGACTTGAGACACTCGGTCAGCTCTTCCATGCTAGAGTCAAAATTCCTGGAGTCAACTGCTATCTAGATCTGGGCGTCATCGGCATACAGGTGATGAGTAACATTGAATTTTGAAATAACTTGACTGAGGGGACTAGTGTAGAGGGTGAAAAGGAGAGGACCCAGTACAGAGCCTTGGGGGACTCCGAAAGGGAGAATTATGGCCTCAGAGAAACTATCACCAATTTTTTTTTGTTTACGGGTTTGAAAGATATGATTTGATCCATGACAAAACAGTACCATCTAGACCAAACCAGTCATGCAAGCGGTCATATAAAAGAGAACGATCAATCGTATCAAACGCCGCCGATGGGTCTAATAATGTTAGGGCCACTGCCTTTCCTGAGTCCACTGAGAGAGCTATATCATTTTGAATCTTCAACAATGCGGTTTCAGTGGAGTGGGAACTCTTATAAGCAGACTGGTTGACATTTGAGAGCCCCTCGTGCGAAATAAATTCATTTAGCTGCTTTACCACCACCTTCTCAATAAATTTAGATATAAAGCCGAGGTTTGACACCGGCCTGTAGTTTTTGAGGATATTTCTATAAAGGCTCGGCTTCTTTTGAAGGGGGGGTGACATATGCCATCTTAAAACAGTTGGGGAAACTACCTTCTGTGATTGAATAATTTACAATTTTAGTGATGGGGGTGATGAGAATATCAGCACACTCCTTGACCAGTGACGTCGGAATCGGGTCAAGGTCACATGATTTGGATGGTGAGGACTTTAGAATTTTGAGTAGTTCTTCCTCTGACACAGGTGTGAAAGAGGACAGAGTGTTTTAGTGGGGTTGGGTCTAGTAAGTGAAGATGGTATTGATGACTGCAGTGTGGATCTTATCTTGAGGATTTTGTCATAGAAGAACTTACAGAAAGTGTTCGCAAGGTCGGTTTTATTTGTGTAGTCTGGTAGAACAGCAACAGAGGACCTGTGTAAGATCTTTTTGAAACAGTTCCACAGAGCCTTTATATAAACTCTGCACATGTGATTACCCAATACCTCTTAATACATTCTAAAGCTGTAAAAGCATTAATGAAGGAGATATAAGGCAGAAACACAAAATTGAAAATTTTAATTACTTAAATGTATCTTTTATAAGCTACAAGCTTACCATGTGAAACTGAATGCTATCTCGAATGGCCATGGCATCATGGCCAACGTCCAAGGAAAATAGACATATAATACTGGCCCGATGCGTTGTTGCTGAGGCGAGGTGACCTTGACAGTGATGTGTATACATCCTTCGAGTTGTAAATTTTGCCTCTACTCCCTCAGCTGTAATATAGTGTGGAGGCAGGGTGGGGCTCTCTTCAGTTCCACATGGTAAGCTTGTAGCTTATAAAAGCTACATTTAAGTAATTAAAATTATCAATTTTATTGCGCTACAATAGTTTACCACGTGGAACTGAATGCTGAATCCAATCGCTAGGTGGAGGGATTACAGCTGAGAATGGAGGTTTTTGTCAATTTTTTTCCTGGATTTTGAATTGATTAGATAAGAATGAATGTTTTAAAAAAAGCCAGCCTGAGTCCCACTTACAGTGCCCCGGTTCCGGGAACTGGGCCTGTAAGAGGCAAAAAAACTCAGAATATTTAAATGAATGACAGTACTGATACTGTCTGGATATCTGCATTAATGAAGGAGGAAGTGCAGCCTTAGCTCTTTTTTTGTATATAGCCCCAAGGGCTTCACTGTCCATGACTACAAGCCCAGGGCTTGGAGAATCACATGAAATTTGCCACCGATAATAATATTAAAATAATAATGATATTATGGGGGTCACCTTGGGAGATAAATGATACATTGTACACATCATATTCTGGTTAAGAAGAAAAAAACAAAAGACCGTACCCGATATCCTGAGAGGGTAGCAATATACCTAGACCCTGGGAATTAGACTCCTGAAGACTTTGTCACAGCGGGTGTGCCCCCACCCCCCCACCCACCCTCGCCTTTCCTTCAGAGGATGACTAGTCTGAGGGGAAGGGTCTAGGACTTGTTGAGCTGCTGCTATTGAACCCAGGTAGATCTATCAGTCACCATGGTCTTTTAGGTAAATGTAATGTGAGCCTTCCAGTGACAACTTGCAAGATTTGGTCCACCGAAACCCCACCCTAAAAGGCCTTAGAGGCTGCAAAGGCCCTCATATCATGAGCCATAACTTTGACGAAGTCCAAGGATTGTTGATCAGCTTGTTTGTAATATAGTAGGATAGTTTGTTTTAACCAAGAAGAGAGAGTAGCGGGTCTGATGTCTGAGGTATGTCCTTTCTTGACGGAAATAAAAAGTAGGGATCGAGACCCTCTCAGGTCTTTGGTTCGATCCAGATAATACCAGATAATAGCCCATACCGGACACAGGGTCCTGTCTTCTTTGAATTGTCTATCCACGATGGTAGTCAAAGGGATAGTCACCGGAAACACTCTTGCTAGTTGTTTTTGGCTATGAAATCTGAAGAGGGGAACAAGCTACCTTTCCCCATTGGCCTAAATTAGATACTTTCTTTGCAACCCAGGCATGAATTTCGCTGCGACACTTGCCGGAGGCCAAAGCTGGCAAGAAAGTGGTTTGAGAGTAAGACGTTTGAGATTTATGTCTTTCATAGGCTCAAAGGGTGCTTTTGTGAGCTCATTAAGTACAACATAAAGGTTCCACTTAGGGAGATTCCTGGAACTTTTGGGACGATCCCTGTGAAAGCTAGAAAGTAACCTGTTAAGGTCAGAGCTTTGAGAAATATGGAGCCCCGCTGGGCCCAAGGTGTCAACAATTGCCCTCCTCACTGTAACCATCAATGATTGACTGACGCCTGTTTAGATCTTGGTACAGGTACACAACAAGCATTCTGACGCATGCAATTATCTCCTGCTGTATAAATTAGATGTACTAAAGATAGTGGAATATAAATTTTCTTGTGAGATGGAGGCACATGTAGAAGTGACAAGCAAGAGGCACTTTAATGTTTGATTCCAACACTTTTAAACACAAAAGACATTTATTCATTTTAGTGGCTATTACTCTGCCATCCAAAGAGCTACAGTTCTGCAACTTCACTATGTGGTAAATCGTCCAAAAGTAGGTGAAGGACTTACTTAGAAGAAATTGTCTATGTCCAATACTTTTAAAGATAAAAGACATTTACTCATTTTAGTAGCTGTTACTCAGCTATGCCAAGAGCTACAATTGTGAAACTTCACTATGTGGTAGATCACCCAAAAGTACGTGAATGACTTATTTAGAAGAAATTGTCTATCTGCAATACTTTTATAGATAAAAGACATTTACTCATTTTAGCAGGTATACGACTCAGCTAAGAGCTCAGCAAAGAGCTATAGATGTGCAACTTCACTATGTGGTAGATCACCCAAAAGTAGGTGAATAACTTATTTAGAAGAAATTGCGTATATTCACTACTTTTACAGATACAAGACATTTACTCATTTTAGTAGCTATTACTCAGTTATGCAAAGAGCTATAGATCTGCAACTTTACTATATGGTAGATCACCCAAAAGTAGGTGAATGAGTTATTCAGAAGAATTTGCTTTTTTGTAACACTTTGAGATAAAATACATTTAATCATTTTAGTAGCTATTACTCAGCTATGGAAAGAGCTACAGTTCTGCAACTTCAATATGTGGTAGATCACCCAAAAGTAGGTGAATGACTTATTTAGAAGAAATTGTGTGTATGCAATACTTTTACAGATAAAAAACATATACTCATTTTAGTAGATATGACTGAGCTATCCAAAGAGCTACAGTTTTGTAACTTCACTGTGTGGCAGATCACCCAAAAGTAGGCAAATGATTTATTTAGAATAAATTGCCTATCTGTAATACTTTTAAAGATAAAGGGTATTGACTCATTTTAGTACCTATTACTCAGTTAGGCAAAGAGCTACAGTTGTGTAACTTCACTATGTGGTAGATCACCCAAAAGTAGGTGAATGACTTATTTAGAAGAAATTGTGTATATTCAATACTTTTACAGATAAAAGACATTTACTCATTTTAGTAGCTATGACTGAGCTATGCAAAGAGCTATAGATCTGAAACTTCACTATGTGGTAGATCTGCCAAAAGTAGATGAATAACTTATTTAGAAAAAATTGCCTTTCTGTAATACTTTTAGAGATAAAAGACATTTGCTCATTTTAGTAGCTATTACTCAACTATCCAAAGAGCTACAGTTCTGCAACTTCATTATGTGGTAGATCGCCCAAAAGTAGGTGAAGGACTTACTTGGAAGAAATTGTCTATGTCCAATACTTTTAAAGATAAAAGACATTTACTCATTTTAGTAGCTGTTACTCAGCTATGCAAAGAGCTACAGTTGTTCAACTTCACTATGTGGTAAATCACCCAAAAGTAGGTGAACAACTTTAGAAGAAATTGCCTATCTGCAATATTTTTAGAGATAAAAGACATTTACTCATTTTAGCAGTATACGACTCAGCTATGCAAAGAGCTATAGATGTGCAACTTCATTATGTGGTAGATCAGCTAAAAGGTGAATTAATTATTCCGAAGAATTTGCCTTTTTGTAACACTTTAGAGGTAAAAGACCTTTAATCATTTTAGTAGCTATTACTCAGCTATGGAAAGAGCTACAGTTCTGCAACTTCACTATGTGGTAGATCACCCAAAAGTAGATGAATAATTTATTTAGAAGAAATTACCTATCTGTAATACTTTTAAAGATACAGAGTATTGACTCACTTTAGTAGCTATTACTCAGTTATGCAAAGAGCTACAGTTGTGCAACTTCACTATGTGGTAGATCACCCAAAAGTAGGTGAATGACTTATTTAGAAGAAATTGTGTATATTCAATACTTTTACAGATAAAAGACATTTACTCATTTTAGTAGCTATGACCGAGCTATGCAAAGAGCTATAGATCTGAAACTTCACTGAAGATATTGCCTATCTGTAATACGTTTAGAGATAAAAGACATTTTAGTAGCTATAACTCAGCTATCCAAAGAGCTACAGTTCTGCAACTTTACTATATGGTAGATCACGCAAAAGTAGGTGAACGACTTATTTAGAAGAAATTGTCTATCTGTAATACTTTTAGAGATAAAAGACATTTACTTATTTCAGTAGCTACGAATGTGCTATGCAAAAAGCTATAGATCTGCAACTTCACTATGTGGTAGATCAGTCAAAAGTAGGTGAATGACTTATTTAGAAGAAATTGCCTACCTGTAATACTTTTAGAGATAAAAGACATTTACTCATTTCAGTAGCTATGAGTGTGCTATGCAAAGAGCAAAAGATCTGCAATTTCACTATGTGGTAGATCACCCAAAAGTAGGTGAATGACTTATTTAGAAGAAATTGTGTGTATGCAATACTTTTACAGATAAAGGGTACTGACTCATTTTAGTAGCTTTTACTCAGTTATGCAAAGAGCTACAGCTGTGCAACTTCACTATGTGGTAGATCACGCAAAAGTAGGTGAATGACTTATTTAGAAGAAATTGCCTATCTGCAACACTCTTATAGATAAAAGACATTTACTCATTTTAGTAGCTATGAGTGTGCTATGCAAAGAGCTATAGATCTGCAACTTCACTATGTGGTAGATCAGCCAAAAGTAGGTGAATGACTTATTTAGAAGAAATTGCCTACCTATAATACTTTTAGAGATAAAAGATATTTACTCATTTTAGTAGGTATTACTCAGCTATCTACTCACTTAGCTATTGACTTAGATCTGCAAAAGCAAAGCAACAAAAATATAAATGACACAGGAAAGTAAGCTTATCAAAAACTAGATGAATAACAAATGAAAAGATTTGACATTTATTTCCATCATAATTTTGCTACAAATACGAAAATAGATGTTACTCACTTATGGCATCCAATGGAACCCCAAACGATATGCCATGCTATAGTTAAGGAAAAAGTAGCTGAACAAATTATTTTAGGAAAATACTGTAACTGCAGTAGTTTTTGAGTTACAATGGATTTACTCAACAGTCAGAATTTCAAAGTAGCTATTACTCAGCTATCCAATGTGCAACAGATCTGAAACTTTACTATGTGATAGCTTATCAAAAAATAGATGAATAACATATTTGAAAAGATTTCCCTAACTTTAATAATTTTGAAGATATTTGACATTTACTTATGTCATTATTTTGCTACAAATAAGAAAATAGCTATTACTCACATATGACATGCAATAGAACCCCACACTATATACCATCTTATAGTTAAGGACAAAGCTGAACAACATATTTTAGGAAAATACTGTAACTGCAATAGTTTTGGAGTTATAATGGATTTACTCAACAGTCAGAATTTCAAAGTAGCTATTACTCAGCTATCCAATATGCAACAGGTCTGAAACTTAACTATGTGATAGCTTACCAAAAACTAGATAAATAACATAGTGAAAAGATTTCCCTAACTTTAATACGATAATGAAGATATTCAACATTTACTTCATGTCATTACTTTATGTCATTATTTTGTTACAAATAAGAAAATAGCTATTACTCACTTATGGCATGCAATGGGACCCCAAACTATGTACCATCTTATAGCTAAGGACAAAGTAGCTGGACAACATATTTGAAGAAAAACCTGTAACTGCAATAGTTTTTTTTAGTTATGAGTCCTTTACTCAAAGTAGCTAAGATTGCTATTACTCATTTATCTTCAGGCCTAAGTGCATAAAACCAAAAAAAATTTCAAGGGCTTGAAAATTCATTGGGACAATTAATTTACAAAAACTGTAGCTGTAGTAGTTTTGGAGAAAACTGCGTGACACACTAACACACGTACGCATGCACACACAGACATCATTTCATAATCTCCCTCCCGGGCTAAAGCCCAGCGGGAGATAAAAAGTGTGAGACTTGTTTTAAAGGGAGTGGAGAAATCCACCGAATTTTCTCTGCACCATTTCTTAAATAGGACCCACTTTGACTAGTTGATGGTCCTTGTTGATGGCCTTTAAGGGGCAGCAATTCCCTCTGATACTACCACAGAGAAGCCTTGTTCTTGGAGGTGTTCACTCCTAGACACCAGGCATGGAGGTTGAGATGTTGTTGTTGGATGTTGGTGGATTGTTGTGAAACACTTGGTTGTGGGACTGTTTGAGAAGTGTTGTTGACACTGGTAACTGGAGTGGGATCACTGTTGAGAGCTGCACTAGGTCCCAAAACCAGAGCATCCCTGGCCAGCCTGGGGCTATTACAATGATGAGACAATTGCATTGCCTGATTTTTTGGATCACCCTATGAAGGAGAGCCATGGGAAGGTAAGCATAAGCAGTGAGACCCGTGTATGTTCAGAGCATCTTTGTTCCAAGCACGTTTGTCTGGGACTGGAGATATGTACAATGGAACTTTGTGGTTCAGACAAGTGGCAAACAGATCTACATGAGGAGTGAACCACTTTTGACAGATTTGTCTGGACACCTGTAGATGCAGTGACCATTCTGTTGACTGGACTTGGTTCAACCTGGACAGCAGGTCATCCATCACATTTCAGGCACCCTGGAATGTGCCTGGCTCTTAGATTTATCTGGCAGTGATGGCACCAGGTCGTGATTTTTCACAGGAGAGCACAAATCTCTGCTGAGTGGGTTCCTCCCTGTTTGTCTATGTAGGGTACTACTATTGAGTTGTCTGTAGCAACCAACACTGACTCAACCTTTTCAGGACCAGAGATACCGCCTTCAACTCTAGAACATTTATGTGCAGCCTTTTTTCCCCCTGTCTGACCACAGACTTTTTGTAGAGACTTGCTCTCAGTGAGCGACCCAACCTTCGTTTGAGGCATCTGTAAAGATTTGTATATTGTGGTCTTTGGGGTGAAGGTTCGCACCCTTCATCACGTTGAAAGGATTTTGTCACCACTGTTGGTGAGCTGAAAAGGTCTTTGACCAAGGAAGGAGGCTGTCCAATGAATGAGGATATCTCCAGTGCTCCTTGAGATGAAACTGAAAGGGCCTCATGTGAAGGCATCCCTCCAGGACCATATTCTCCACTGAGGTGAGCAACCCAATTAAAGACATCAAACATCTTGCAGTTAAAACATGTTTTGACTTTAAGTGTAGGATCAAATCCTGAATTTTGAGCCATCTCTCTTGAGTGGGCTTTACAATGGCTTAATCTAGGTGGTATTCATAGCCCACAAGGAAAACACCTGAACAGGTTTTAGTTCAGACTTCTCTTGATTGACTATCCACCCTAAGGACTGTGTCAGGTCTACCATGGTCTGTGTGTTCACTTGTGCCTCCTCCTGGGACGGGCCCTGATAAGCCAGTCCAGGTATTGGTGACGTCTGACTCCCCTTGTGAGGGTCATCAAGCTTCACTTCCTTTACAATCATTGTAAAGAGTTGTGAGGCCATGGCTAGACCGAAAGGGAGGGAGGTGAACTGGAACACCTGAGAATCGTGGCAAAACTGTACTTCCTTGAGTTTTGGGTGGATGGGGATGTGAAGATAGGCATCTGTCGACGACACACATTCCCCTGGAATCAGAGAGGACCTGATGGACTCTGGTGTTTCCATTTTGAACTTTTCCACTAATAGGAAGGTGTTGAGCCTGCTTAGATCGATCACTGGCCTCCACCTTTGGTGAGGCTTGGGGATTAGAAAAAGGCGACTGTAAAACCTGAGAGGTTTTACATTTTCCACCCTTGCTATAGCTTTCTTTGACAGAAGAGATTGGATACAAGAGGCCAGAGCTAGATCTTTGATGGGCCTTGTATCCTGAATGAATCAGGGGAACTCTGGCTAATTTTGGTTTTGTGATGAATGGTAAACCGTAACCATTGGTAAATAATGTTTAACATGTTGTTTGAGCATTGTTCTGTTTGTCAGTCTCTTCTGAAAGAACAGAGGCGACCTACTGGTGGACTAATGGAGGCTTTTAAGGAGTCAGTGGGAGGACGGGTTTCCACGCCCCCACCCTCTTGGGTGAGGTCAAAAACGACCACTGGAGCCTCTATTACTCGATTTCCACATCTGAGGAAAACGATTGGTTACTGCTCTGAGTGGACTGTCCCCCATAAGGGCGCTTCCAGTGGGAGTCTCTTTTCTTATTGTGGTGGGGACCACGAAGGGGCTGCTTTGATAGGGTCCAAAACCCTAAGTGTTTTAGGGGTGCCTTTTTAAGGAGGAACTCTTCTCCGACCAATTGAGACCAGAACAAAGGAGTGGGCCAAAAAGGGGAGCCCCTAAGTACCTGACGTCTAGAATCACCTACACGATGTTGAACATAGATCATTTCAGTCTCATGTCTGATAAGGATTGAATTACCCATGCCTAAGGCCTTACTTTGACAGGCTAAGGCTCTCTGTTGAATAAGAATCCTCTTTTTCAGGATATCTAGATAGTCACAGGTCTTTTTATAACCATTTCTGACTGCTTTTTTTCAGGGTTGGCACCCTTTTGAATTTGGCTTTTAATTCTTTTGACAGTAGCCTTGATACTGTCCTGGCATTTTTTGATCAGATTGCATTCAGAAGCAGTCTTGGTGAAGGCAACCAAGAATTTAAGGGTACAGATAATTTGCCTTGCCTGATGCTCAAACTGGTAGGGGGACCTTGCCCATAGGGACCCCTGAGGGTTTAGGGGAGATACAGATTTTCGCTGCGAACATCTGTGTTCAATTCTTGTAATTTGTCCTCAAAACAAGGCTGTTCTAATTGTACCACTTGAAAGTGGAAGCTATGGGTTTTATATATTTACCCTTGGAGTGCTGACTGGTAGAGGACCTAGGTATACTGTCTCTGGGGTCAGGGAGAAATAAAAATTGCCTAAAGTTTCAATGTCCTCGGAATATTGTGAGGGCAAGTCAGACATATTTACTTCCCGATAAAGTACAGGGTCTGGGTCTGATCTTGTTTGCCTTGTTCAAAAAAAGTTCCTTTGGGCTTAGGACTTTTGACTTGTACATTTAGCCCGAGATTTTTTTTATTTTTTTTATCCGAGTGTTCTTCGGTTTGCAGCAGCAAAAGACTCAAACTGTTCGAATTTCGGCTCCAAACCCAATACGAACAGTGTTCGGATCATTAGTGTTCGGGGAGGGGATTGTTCGGAGTTCTGATCCGAACAGTGTTTGGTGCTCGGATGATTAATGTTCAGGTATTTTGTCAAGTCAGGTTATTGGTTCAGACCAGGCTCCTGATCCGAAGCGAAGATCTGATCCATATTTTCCAGGTTTAGGATCCGACTCTAATCCACCACTGAGTTGGGAAGGGGTTAAAACTCTGCACTACTGCAAAAAAATTATTTGTTGTGAAGCAACCTTTAAAATATTTGATTTGATTTGATTTCGACAGGCATAAAACCTGTTTATAAGCTACATGCACGAGTCGTGGTTGTCCACTCTTTTCTTCCGAATGTGAACCCAGAAGTGGATTAAAGTTGTATAATATGTTAAATATACTTATCTGTTCTGTGAATTGTCACAATATTAAGACTCTATGTTATAAAATAAAGAAACTGCATGGATTTTAACATCCAACAATATGTATATCCAGTGTAGGAAAGAAAAATTTGAGAGCAAAAATCAGACTTTTTTTTTTATCAGCCTTTTTTTTTTAATCTGCTAAGTAAAAAATGTTTTTTCAGACAAGACATGAAATACAGTTAGAAGATAACAGAGTTTAAATACACACATTAGGTTTTACATCTCTCATTAAGAGTGCCTTATACACACCATATTATTTTGAACATTATTGCCATGTTTAATCAGGCTTTCTATTATCCTTAAAAAAATACAGTATACATCAGGCTTAATCAATATGGTTTACAGACATAAATATATAGAACAACAACCATTATCTGACATTCTGTTATCCAACCATCTATTTAAGTCACACATTTCAGTCATTTTTTTTTTCTTTTTTACCCTAATGCACAAGAATACACTTCACATGAAGACAAAACACAAATACACCAAAACTGAATGTACAATACAAAATTAACACACATAGCATTCACAATTTCTCGAAAACACAATTCAAAATTCACAATAATACTTTATTTTTTAATATTGTATTTTCTGTACCCCCCCACTCTTCATTCATATTTCTCCTAACTAAATTTATGCCATCTTTAAGTCTTACATCAACTCTTTTATCCATTTCTGCATTTTCATACAATTTTATATATATATTAAGTTTATTTTTAGCAAAATTTAAAAAGAAATGTACATTTAAAGGTGTATTAAAGGATATTTGTGAATTAATAAACCACTTTCCCAAAAGAATTACAAGGTTTTTACACAAAATATATGATGTTGGGTTTTTTTCATCAATAGCAGTGCCAAACAGAACTTCACAAACTGTTAGCTCCTCACCTGGAAGACCAAATATATCATTTAACCAATGTGAAATTTGGAGCCAAAAATACCTGGTATAAGAACAATAAAACAGATGATGTTCAAGTGTGTATCTCATCACAATATGAGCAGTTTGGAGAGTCCTTCACTTTCCATTTATATAGATTTGTGCCACAATTTAATATTCTATTAACAATCTTGTACTGGAATGAGTGCAGATAAGGTTCTGGTGAAATTGTATGTGTCGTTTTGAAAATTATATGCCAAGGAGCATTTGCAAGAAATGGAAAGTTGATTATCCATGCGTCAACGGCGGTTGGTTCCTTGTATATCTTGTCCAATGCTATCCAATATAGTGCCTTATTGCTAACTTTGGAAATATCTTTCAGTCTCCCTCTTGCTTTTATTGTTATGGTTTTTTGTGTAATTACAAGATTCCTTTCTAATTTAATTTTTTCCTTCCAAAATTTCGGAATAGAAGAGATTAGTCTATTATAACTTAGGGGGTCCATATGTATATTGTATTTATTACAAAAATGTTCCAATGAAAGTATATCACCTTCTTTCCCTATAATGTCTTTAATGTTCATGTCTTTGAACATTTTTGTATTGGGCATCTTTAACAGTCCTACTTGTAAAGGCTCTTTATTCGAACATATATATTTATTATTAAAGATAAATTCATTGCAGATTTCTTCTACTGTGTCAGGCTCATTTCCATGAAATTCACCCCAGCACTCCAATACCTGTTTATAAAATGGTGTCAAGCCCTTATCCTTTACTTTTGATGGAAGTTTATGTTTCAATAGGTTCTTGTCAATATTGAGGAGATATAGAAATAAACCTTGCCAATTACCTGCAAAAGTAGAGCTTGCCATCAATCTTTTTATCCATTTTACTTTGGCTGTAGTGTTTATTGTAAAAATATCAGGCATTTTTAGGCCCCCGTCACTATAATTTCCTATAATTGTACTTTTTTTTACTTTGGGAGGGTTGTTGTTCCATAAGAACCGTATCAATATTTTGTCAATTTCTTTCAAAATCTGACTAGGGCAGTATATATTTGACAAAACATAATTTAACTGTGGTAAAAGTAGTGATTTTATAATTTGGATTTTCCCTTTCAAAGATAAATTCCTGCACAGCCAAATATTTATTAATGAGTTTATTTTATTTATCTTGCTTTGGTAATTTAATCTGATCATTTCATTACAGTCATGGGAAAACCAAATGCCTAGAGTTTTGAAAGGACCCTTGTCGATTACACTTGAGCTTAGGCTTTTTGGGAGGTTTATGTCTTTTCGTTTACTAACACCAATAGGTATTACTTCTGTTTTCTCTAGGTTTATTTTCAAACCTGAGCATGCCTGGAAATTTTTTAGTTGTAATATTGTTTCCCCTAGAGATTCAATGTCTTGCAAAAATAATGTTGTATCATCTGCTAGCTGACAAATCTTATGAACACTTTTTCCTTCCTTAATACCTCTTATTTTATCATTGTTTCGTATATGAATTGCCATAACTTCAGCTACTAAAATAAATAGCATTGCCGATATTTGGCACCCTTGTCGTATACCCCTACTTAGTTGAAAATACTCTGAGAAATACCCATTATTGCTCACACATGATTGAATATCAGTATAAAGAATCTTAATCCAATGAAGAAAATTATTCCCAAAATTAAAAGCTTTCAAGGTTTTCAATAAAAAAGGCCATTCCACACTATCAAAAGCTTTTTCAAAGTCAATGAGAGCAATGAAACCTGAAATATGTTTCAAATCAGTATAGGACATGATATCGCTTATAATTCGAATATTTTCTGTGATTTGCCGCCCTTTAATATATCCGACCTGATCAGAAGTAATAATTTTTTCGAGCAAAGGTTGCAATCTATTTGCAAGAACTTTAGTTAATATTTTGTAGTCTGTGTTTAAAATTGTCACCGGTCTCCAATTCTTTAAATGACGAAGATCCTTGTTGGCTTTTGGAATTAAATTTAGTATTCCCCTACGATGATCATTTGACAATATATCATTTTCAAAAGAATATCTAAAGCTGTCAAACAGGAACAGTCTTATATCAGACCAAAAAAATTGATAAAAATTGGAAGTTAACCCATCGTTTCCTGGAGTTTTATCATTTTTTAGTTCTTTTACAGCCTTCATTAACTCTTCCAGTTTTAATGGTGCATCGCATATCTGTTTATCTATATCGTTAATTTGGGGAATGATTTCAGGTTTCAAGAAAGAGTTGCTGGCATCAGCATCACATTGATCAATTTTGGATGTATAAAGATCTTCATAAAACTTTTTCTTTTCTTGAAGTATTTCATCTGGTTTTGTTATTATAACTGATTTTTCAGTAATAAGCTTTTGTATGTATTTTACATTGTAGTTCTTTTTTTCGTGATTTAAAAAAATACTTATTGTTTTTTTCCCCATGTTCTACCCACTGTGCTTTCGATCTTAGTATCGATCCCTCAGTTTTTAAAAACTGTATATTTTCCCATTCCCTTTTTACTATGTTATATTCCTGAGTATTTAAGTCCAAGTTATTCTCCATAGATTCTAGTTTTTTAAACAAAATTTCTTCCTGTTTTCTCTTACGTTTGGCTAATGTTACACTGTAGGATATAGTTAAGGAGCGTATCTTACATTTTACAAAATCCCAAAATGAGCTCTTATCTTTAATTGTATTGTCTGTGGCGAGCATCTTGAGCTCCTCTTTTATTAATTGTACATATGTTTTGTCATAAAGTAAGCTATTGTTAAACTTCCAATAACTTTTGCCTCTCTTATGAGTATCAAGAAGATCTATACTTAGACTTATTAGACTGTGGTCAGACTTATAGCCAGGTTTGAAACTGCAATTAGAGATCAGATAATTGAGATGTTGAGAAATTAGGAAGTAGTCCAGCCTTGCTTGTACTACTCCTGCTCGGGTGTTGTCGCGCCATGTATATTTGCGTTCTATTGGATTACTTGCTCTCCACATATCAATCAAAGTATATTCTTCACAAAGCAATTTTAGTCCTTTTGAAAATTTTGTTTCAGATTCAATGCTCCCGCCCTTTTTATCTAGCTTACAATTTAAATATGTATTAAAGTCCCCAGCCAAGATTAAGTTTTTTTCTTCATGTTTCTGGAGTAATTCTCTTAAATACTCTAGAAAACATTGTTGCTCGGTGTACTGGTCTTTTGTGGGGGCATACACATTGAATATAGTAAAAAGATTATCTTCGATATTGCAATCAATAATTAACACCCTACCACTTTGATCCCTCTCTATACCTGTAATTACACATCTTTCTTTCATATTTTTTGGTAATAAGACAGCAACCCCCCGACTTTGGTTGGTACCATGTGAAAAAAATATTTGTCCACCCCATTCAGATGCCCACAATTGTTCATCTGTTTCTTTTGAATGGGTTTCTTGCAATAATACAATGCCTGAATGCTTTGAATAGAGCCAGTTAAAAACTGCTTTTCTCTTTTTTTTCATCTCGCAATCCCCTACAATTGAAAGAGTTGATGTTTATTACATCTTTCATAGTGCCCATTTTATCATTATGAACATTTCAACAAAAGGTTGAAGAGTAAACGGTTCCAGAAAATATGTGGTGAACACTTTTACACTTACAAAGAACAGCACATCACAATGCATATAAGGACAACTTATAACGATAAATACACACAACATACACAAACACATGAAGACCAAACCTGACTGAGTAGACATGAAAGTTTTAACTAGTGATTTCGGCAAGAATGCAATAGACTAATCTCTTTTTAGATATATGCTTTATGTTAATCTTAAAAAATTGGTATGAAATATTTTTGAAGTATATATCTACATTTCTGGAATTTTTTATGTTATAACACCATGAATTTTCTAGATATTTCAAAAACTCATCTTACATTCCTAATTTTTTCATGTTAAATTAAATGATAATAGCATACTTAATTTTTGGTATGTCCCCCTTTCACTTTCTGGGAACTTTTGTATTATATAAATATTTCACAATTCTATGACAGTTGTTACAGATAATGAACATAATGTAAACGACAAAATTAGCAATACACCTCTATCTACTCACTAATCAAATGTTGTTAATTCATACCTACTGAGTGTAAGACCACTTGACCATGAATTTAGGTTTTCTATCCTTCACAGATTATTGTACCTTTGTCTAGGAAGTAATATTAATAAAATTGTCCAAGAATCAACCATTGTCAAAATCAAATAAGTACTGTTTTACATTTTGACATTTATCGATGTAAAATTCCACCCATAACCTCAAACTGAAAAAATGTTTTCTTGTACCACACCATTTTTAGAAAAAAGTAATGTTCATTTTTTTCAAATATCTTCCAAGAGTTCAAACCATAAATTTTGGCTTATATTCACTTTTAGCCACAATTTTCGCAGACCTTTTTTACCAATGTATATTGCCATTAAGACAAATTTACTTAGATAACATTTGAAAACGTCATTGAGTGTAGACATTACTATCTATCACATAGTAAAAGTATAAACTGTTCGGCAATTTGAAATTCAACAATATTCAGCTTAAAGCTACGTATCATGTAGTTAACAGTATATACCATTGTCAAAACCAAATTTATACCCTTTTAGCTGTAGCATTTAACAATTACTGATGTAAAGTTCTTCTCATAGTATTGATAAATCGCAACAATATAATTTTGTGATGCTCTGTTTCAGAAAAGTAATCTCAAATTCTTTGGAGTATCTACCATGGATACTAACCATTAACTTAGATTTCTAACCATTTGTACAACCATAATTTTCAAAAGCTTTTTTTTACCAACAATATTGTTAGTTAAACCAAAATGTGATTAAACATATTAAAATGTCATCTTAGCAAATTAAGGATATCAAAGTTTGAATTAATATATTTGTTAATCAACCGTATTTTATTTTCAACAAGTAGTTCATATTAATATAAACCTACGACCATATAAACTGTCCTAAGACAATATAATCTGTGCAAAACTTCCAAGCAATATTGTGGCCAACTCGAAGAAGGAAGTGTACACGTCACTGTCAAGGTAACTTCGCCTGAGCAATAAGGCATAACAGTATTATATGTTTTTTTCTTGGACGTTGGCCATGATGCTGTGGCCATCCAAGATAGCATTCAGTTCCACATGGTAAGCTATTGTAGCCCAATAAAATTGGCTATTTTATGACCCCAGTTTAACCCATTAGGGGGGGGGGTCAGGATTCATCTGACCGGCTATATAAACTCTTCACATAAGGTTTTCCAATACCTCTCAATACATTCTAAAGCTGTAAAAGCAATAATAAAGGAGATAAAAGGTAAACACACAAAATCGGAGGTAAATATGACCAGTTATCTAGACTCTTCACATATGGTTTCCCAATACCTCCCAATACATTTAATGGCTCTAAATGCAATGCTTAAGAAGATAATGGGGGGTTCACATGAATTTTAAGCTTTCTGGTTGGTACCTGTGAGAAAATCACTCATAAATTGGTCAATTTTCATGGGATTGCTCCCAAAATCTAATCAGCTCGTGTTTTTGATAGTATGAACACATGTATGAAATTACAAGCCTCTGCAGTCAGCAGATTTTGCTGAGCGGCGATGATGGGCGGGTGTACCCAACAAAAAGTATTTTTTGATCATGTGACCTTGATAAAGATCGAAGGTCAAATTTAAGCATGTGGAAAAAATTTCCAACACCAAAACCAAAAAATGCCCCTTTCAGGGAAGCTCAGTTACAAGAATCACAAGATGACGGCACAAAAATTATTTTTTACTATGATGTCACAACTATCAAAACTTTTTTAAATTTCACTATCATGGCAGAACATATTCAAAATTTTAACTATGACAATGAAAATCAATTTCCTCAACAAAATAATTCAAATTAAACAAATAGTAAGAGAGATAACATTTATACTACAATTCCATTGTCCCTGTTCATACCCAGTGGGTACACACAGCCAAATTTCATAATGAAGTAACTTTCCTTGATTTTCCTGGCCAAATTACCATTGATGTTTTCATACAAACCTTGTGCTGTGAAATGATCTAAACTGTGGCCAAAAGAATTTAATGTGAACAGCTACCTGTCTATTCTTTTTCTTGACATCTTTCAAGTGTTCTCTTATCCTATCTCCTGATCTCCTTTCTGTTTCCCCAATACAAATCTTTCCACATCTAGTACATTCAATGCAATATATGACATCTTTGCTGATACAAGAAAAACTACCTGAAGGAGTAAATTTACCTCAGGCGCCCTTCACTGTGTGTACCTTATTGAAAACAAAGGGACATGTAAGATGTTTTCTGTCACATGGCAAAGTCATGCCAGACACATCTTTTGAACTGAATTTAGAGTGGACCAGCATGTCTCTTATGTTCCTGTCCCTACGGTACAAAATCAGAGGTTTTTCTTGAAACAAATAGCCCACTTCCTCGTCAGGACTTAGGTGAAAATTCTTCTCCACAATGTCTTTGATTGCCTTATTGTGACAGTTGTATGTAAGGGTAAGAATTACCCTATTCAGTTCTTTAGTAGGTTCTTTTTGTTTCAAAGCATCAGATCTACTGATATGAGAAACTTCGAATTTAAAAAGTAAATTACATTTTATAAGTTATTATCCTATCCAATGGACAATTGCTTTACTGGTTGGTTGTACTTCCTTCCTGTCTAGACATCGTGATGTCATAGCACCTATTAAGACCCCTAGTAAGCCGATAGCGGGGTCGGATGGGTGGGCCTTGCCTGTCCACTGGATAGGATATTAACTTATAAAAATTTTAATTATTAAATTTGCAATTTTATTACGTTAATACATCCTATCCAATAGACAATTGCTGAGTAACTACCATTTGGTAGGCGGGTAAGATATTAGGGACCCTGCAAGGTCATGGAATAGGAATTGGTTGAGTTCAGTCCCATAAGAAATAAACTTCCCAAAGGAAGCAAGTCACAGTTTTTTTGTATGAAAAAACTACAAATATTTACATAACTACAAAATGACAAATGAAAATAACTACATATCTCATTTTTGGGTCTGGTGGTAGACCACTGGCCCCAGGTGGAAAAGCTTTGAATCAGCCCAAGCCACATCCTTCAAATAGAACTGTGTGAAGGTGTTATGCGATTTCCAGTGGCAGACCGACAAAATTTGCTCTAAGGAGACCCCTGACTGGAAGGCCTTAGAAGCAGCAAAGGCTCTAACATCATGGGCTTTAACCTGATGCAATGTGAGGGCCTCCTGGTCAGAGAGCTCATAGCATAGATCACAGTTTGCTTGATCCACGAGGAGATGGTGGCAGGTGAGATGTCCTTATCAAAACCTTTCTTGAAGGAGACAAAGATTAATTCCTTGTTCTGCTTCAGATCTGAGATCCTGTCCAAGTATTAGCTCAGGGCTCTGACTGGACATAGGGACCTGTCACCCTTAAGTGACTTATCCAGTGTGGGGGCCAGGGCTGGTATAACCACCGGGGCCACACTATCTGGGCCCTCCTTAGCCAGCTGGTTTTTGGATAGAAAGCTGGGTGAGGGTATAAAGACATCTTGGACCAGTCTGACTGGTGTCTGATGTTCTTATGTAACCAAGTATGGATCTCACTCCTGTGTTTTACAGAACCCAGGGCCAACAGGAAAACAGTCTTGAAAGACAAGTGTTTTAGTGAGGCCTCTTTTTATGTGTTCAAATGGAGCCTTTGTCAGCTGGTGTAGAACCAGGGAGAGGTTCCAGGAGGGAATGCCCCTCCTGCACTTGGGTCTGTCTCTATGGAAACTATCCAGGAGATGGGTGAGATTCTCATCTTTGATGACATTAATGGGGAAGTTGCCCAACTTGTCAGCAATGGCTGATCTGTAGCCATCAATGGTGCCCGGCTGCAACTTCCTGTCCTGGAACAAGTAGGAAAGGAAGTCAGCTATGGCTTTCAGAGGTAGTGCCCTGAAGTCCACCTGATTACTGAGGCACCAGTTTGTAAAAATGGTCAATTTTGCCTCATAGACGCATCTGGTTGATCCTCTCTGAGGAGCCTTAATTTGTGCTGCCACTGCCTCAGAGAAGCCCTGCTCCTTGATTACTGTGGCTCTAGGAGCCAGGCATGTGGGTTCAGGTTTGACAGATTCCTGTGCAGGGTCTGGTTGAATGCCTGAGTCACCAGATTGGGGAGGCACAGTGGGATCTGACTGGACATGGCCACTAGGTCCCAAAACCAAGGCATGTTGGGCCACCCTGATGCAATCAGTATGATCCTGTTGCATGGGTAGTCCTTCAACTTCTCCACTACTTTGCCCAAGATGGCTGCTGGTGGGAAGGCATATGGGTGAAGATCTTCCTAGGACAGACTGTCGGCCTTGGTGTCTAGGCACTAAGGGTGTCAGTCCCTCAGTTCCCTGAGAATTAGGGTACCAGTCTGAATGTTTTCATTAACTGGGTATTCCCTGGTCATGGTAACCAGGTGTTTGGTTTAAAGTAATTGGGGCAGACTGGTCAGTTGAGTAAATTTTGGGGTTGCCAATTGAAAGGTCAGGGGTGACCATGCGGTTGCCTGGGCACTTTTGTGACAAGGTCTGCTATTGGTCCTTGTCTGGGGCCTCATGTGCCATGTGCAATACAATCCTCAGTCCTTCTTGGATTGTCAACCCAGCAAGAGCCAAAAAATAAATTTTAGAATTGTGAACTGTGGATTTATATCATTTTAAATGGACTCAGTTTTGCTTGGTGTTGGCAATTCAGGTGGTATCATGGGCAAAAAAAGATTTACATGTGTGTGATTTTTAAAGGATTTTATCAACATTATTTTACTGACAGTTTTTAAATGGAACTTTTTATCCACAAGGACAGCCTGCCATAAATACTGTGAAAAGCTCAACAAGTGAACTGTTGGCCAGTGTCAATATATGGAACTCTGTGCATGTGTGGCAAGTGTCACTAGACTGAACTTTATGTACTTAGTACTTGGTTAGAGTACTTTGGTGACGACTGGAGAATGCTTTAACAACATTATGCTTGATTTTACCCGATAGGGTTGGTGTGACATATTTATATTTATCATATACTGGTTATATTGTTGCAATAAATCAGTTGCAACATTAAATTGAGCTTAGGGTTGTTATTCATAGCATCTTCAGTCGTGATATTTCACTATAAAGAAATCATTGAAAAGTTCAAGGAACTTCACTATGCCGAACAAAAAGTTTTGTAAGAAGTGTGGGGACAAGCATCTACCTCCAACAGGAAGGAACTGTGTTCAGACCCTGTCATCAGTGTGTCACACGTCCAGTTCGCCAGCCAGTTCTGTGGCAAAAGGTGCGTCACACCCTTCAGCTGCAGAGGCGTCAACTGGTGAGCAAACTACAGTTTTACAGCAGGAAATCTTGAGACAGCTTCAATGTGTCAACAACAGACTGGATTCAGTGGAACAGGACCTGGTCACAGTCAAGGGAACTGCAAATAAACAGACTCACAAGATAAGTAGTTTTGACAAGTCAAATGTATCTGTCAGTGAAGTGTCAATGTCTGAATCTGATTCGTCTTCTGATGAATCATTAATACCAAGTTTAAATGTTCTCAAATCCAAAAAATCTATACAGAGAAAGGTTGATCAAAGGTTAAAGCAATTGCAGGATGACAGTGCTGTTAAATCAGGTAGTACTAAAAAATTGCTTGGCCACAACAAAATTGCTTGGCCACAAGATACAGTGTTAGGGGGTCACAGTCGTCAAAGGGTCACATATGACCAACTTAGTTTGACCCAATGGGTCCAAGGTTTTGCCAAAAATATCATTGAGGAAAATTGTCGGGAAACTAAGGAACATATGCTTTTGAGTGACGCCACTGATTTCAGTTGGCACAATGCTAAAGCTGCTCATGCACTTCTACTTTGTGATATGGAAAGGGGGGCTGTTTCATGGAAAGAAACATCAAAAATTGACAGAATTAGGCGGGCGCATGCCCAAAAACACCTTCAAAATTCTAAACCTTGGGCCAAAAATTCTGACACCAGTGCAAGCAAAAAACCATGGTTTTGTAAACCATTTCAGACTGGTTTATGTACCATCAACAGGGATCATGAGAGTAATGGCAAATAGCAAAAACATATATGTGCAACCTGTTTAGAGAAAGGTAAGATTCTCCCACATGCTGAGGATTGTCATTGGGTAAAAAAATAAAAAAAACGAGTAATTGGCTTTCCTGAGGTTAAATTCCCTCATGGCAGCACTTGCCCCTCTCATGAACCCTCCTTGAGGGTGAACGGACAGCAGTTCAAGTCTGTCACATCTGATGGTATTATCAAGAAATTTCCATCTAGATATGTGTATTCAACAAGGTGTAACCCCAATGTTGTTGAAATGTTGTTAAAAAGGTTAAAACCAAGTCACATTTTATGTTTCAGAGTAAAGTGTATCAGGAACAAGCAGCACCTGTTGACAAAAATGAGAGCACAGAAATAACAGCTAAAGTACGCGTCAACAGAGGCGTCAACAGCAGGTCATATGCTCAGGTAGTTCGGGAATCTGGCCGAAAAAGTGTCACTCAGATTAGCAACATGGTTCATCAAGGCATAGGCATCAATCATGGCACTTCAACTAATCATGTGGGTAAACAGCTGTGTCAGGATGGCGTCAAATGCTCTGATGTCAATGTATCTTCACCTGAAAGTGTCAAACAGCAAAGCAAATACTCTCAAGTAACTAGCCCTGCTTCTAAACAAATGTCCAAGGATAAGGGTATTGTTATCACCCATAATGAGGCGTCATATACCCCCCCTGGTACAAGTGATAGCGTCATACACATTGAGGCCTCAAAGAGTCACAGTAGTTCAAGGTTACCTACTACTTTTACAAACAGCTTAGGTCAAACTCAAGCAACTGCCAACATGGGTGACCTTGCTGAACCTTTGACCTCTACGGCCAAAGGTCAGAATATAGTTGCCCCTGTTCATAGTAAGGTTGTTAGACCAAAATATCAGGGCAAGGCTTTAGATGTCGGTTCTCATTCAAGCACTTCTGACTATTGTAAAGTCTTTGATGTGAATGGCCTGGATGAAAAATACATAACCTCTATCCTCATGAGAACTCTCAAGAAAAACATATGGCAAAACTCAGATCATGTGTTGGTCAAAGCTTGGAAGGCCCAAACTGATTTCCAGTTTGGATTTATTCCTTTGTCTGATGTTAAAGAATCAGAATGTAAAGATATCAATGTTCTGCAGAATTATTGTCCCATTAAAGCCCATAAATTGGTAGCAAGTCATAAAAAACCAAATTACTTAGGTGCCAGAATCAAAGTGGATTCCCAGCTCAATTTACAGGAGTAGTATGACCAACTGTATGATTATTGGGACCAACAATTATTGGAGTTTTTTACCTTTGGCTTTCCTCTTGACTTCAATAGAAATTCCCCATTGCATTGGGAAGGTGAAAATCACTAATCAGCCCTTGAATATCCTCAAGACATTGATGCCTATTTAAAAGAAGAAATTCATTTTAATGCTATTGTAGGTCCCTTTGACAAACATCCATGTGATAATGGCCATATCTCCCCTTTTATGACCAGAGATAAGCCTGGATCTGAAAACAGGCGAGTCATTATTGATCTTAGTTGGCCAATAGGATCCTCTGTTAACTCTGGAATAGATAAGGACTCTTATATGGGCACTGAATTTGCTTTGGTCCTACCTACTGTTGATCACATAACCGACCAGCTTAAATTCTTGGGTAAAGGAGCTCACCTCTATAAGATTGATATTAGTAGAGCTTTTAGGCATATTAAGGTGGATCCATTGGATTATGACCTCCTTGGCCTCCACTAGCGTCACGTCTACGTTGACACTTGCGTTCCATTTGGGAGTCGGCACGGTTCCCAGATCTTTCAGCGCGTCAGCGACACCGTGCGTGATATCATGCGTCGCCATGCTCACACAGTTATAAATTATGTGGATGATTACGTTGGTTTTGGCGTGCCGTCCGACGCAAGAAGATCATTTGACCTTTTATATGACCTTTTGCAGAAGCTGGGTTTAACTGTTAGCCAGAAAAGGCTGGTTGCACCTGCCACCTCAGTTACTTGCCTAGGAGTCGAGATTAATACTGTTTCTGGCACAATTGCCATTCCAGCTGATAAGTTGCGTCAAATTTCTGACACCGTCAAAGACAGAAAAACCTGTTCTAGGTGTCGGTTACAATCTTTATTAGGTCACTTACTTTATATACACAAGTGTGTTAAGCCGGCTCGTTATTTCTTGAATAGAATGTTGCAGACTCTCAGGTCCAACTATGGCCAAACCACTATCAAACTAGATCCAGAATTTCATAGGGATCTTAGATGGTTTGAAAGATTCCTTCCTCTTTATAATGGGGTGTCCCTATATGATCACAAGAAATGTGATCATCAAGTCTATCTGGACGCATGTCTTCATGGCCTAGGCGGGGTTTGGCAAAACCTTGTTTATCATCTACCAATTACCTATGGTTATAAAAGTTTGAATATTGCCCAATTAGAAATGGTAAATATCCTAGTAGCTCTGAAGATATTTTGTCGCCACTGGGCGGGAAAATGTGTAATGGTTCACTGTGACAACCAAGCTGTGGTATGTGTCCTGCAGTCAGGCAAGGGACCCTTTCCTGGGCGCCTGTGCCCGCAATGTGTGGTTGTGGGCAGCCACATTTGACATTGAATTCACTTATGTCCATGTTATGGGCAAATATAACAGGGGTGCGGATTTGTTATCTAGGTGGTCCAATAGTATTAATGACAATAATGAATTGCAAATGCTGGTACCTGGTGTTTCTTGGGTTCAGGTAATCTTGGAAGCAGCAGACATTGATGCTGAAATTTAATATTAATTACAGTTACTATGCTTTGTTTTTAGGCAACAGAAGGCTGGACAGCTTGGCTACAAAGGCTACCACCAGGCTTCAGGGCACCTTCAGACCTTCCACTGCAAAAGCTTATGCTACAATGTTTAGGACTTTTATGTGTTTCTGTGTGTATCTCTGTGTGGATGTCAGAAATTTGGATGTCGAAGGGCATCCTTGCTTTTATGGAGTGTTTACATGTGAATCAAGTTTCTGCTAACATGATAGCCAATTATTTGGCTGCTATTAGGACTAAACTAGTAGTATTGGGTTTGAACCCCTCTCCTCTTGACCATAAGAAGGTCAAGTATTATGTTAGGGCATTAAAGTTAAATAGACCAATGAGTGTGACCACTCATAATATCATTTCTCCTGATGTGCTTTTGCAGATAGTGAATCATTGTGACCGGTTATATATGGGTACAGTTTTCAAAGCTGTTTTTCTAGTGGCCTTTTTTGGATTTTTTAGGCTTTCAAACTTAGCCCCACATTCATTCACTGCCTTTGATTTTTCCAGACATTTGGCTGGGGGTGATATATTCTTTGAAAATAATATGGTTAAAGTTTTGGTGAAATGGTCTAAGACCATCCAGACCAGGGACCAAGTCAAAGTCATATGTTGAATTCAACAAAAGCTCAATGGCTGCATCCTTACAACATCTGGAACTTTGCATTGATGGTATAAAATCTTGGATGTCACAAAACATCTTGAAATTGAATGAAGACAAAACTGAAGTTATTGTTTTTGGATCTAGAAAATATTTGGAAGGAATGCCTTCTATTTCTATCAGGGTAGGAGACTGTACAATCACCCCGACAAGGTCTGTTCGCAACCTAGGTGCCTATTTGATTCACGGATGAACATGGAAGAGTTTATCATCAAAAAGTGCAGAGCCTGTCAATTACAACTTCATAAAATTGCTAGAATTCGTAAATATTTGTCAAATGATACATGTTCCTGCATAATTCAAGGCCTGGCAATATCAAAACTAGACTATGCCAACTGCCTGCTTTATGGAGTAAATAAAGTCTTTTTGCACAGACTACAAATTGTACAAAATTCAGCAGCCCGAGTCATCCTCAAAATGAGAAAGTATGACCACATTAGTAGAGCAAGACAAGAACTTCACTGGCTTCCAATACAACAGCGGATTGCTTTCAGTATTCTCACTGATGTGTACAAAGCGTTACATGGCTTAGCACCAACATACATCACTGACCTCATTTCGTTAGCACAACCAGCAAGATTAACAAGATCATCAATTTCAATATAGCATTTCCAGTCAAGGTTCCTAGAAACAGTTATGGAAAACGGGCTTTTGTTCATGCTGCTCCAGCTCTGTGGAACAATCTACCTGTTAGCATTAGATCTTCAAATTCACTGTTAGATTTCAGAAGACAGCTCAAAACATACTTTTTCAGACTTGCATACAATGGCTAGATCCTACAGCGCTTAGAGACGTACTAAGTGATAAGCGCTATATAAAAATCATGTGTTATGTTTATGTTATGTTAAAGTCATCACTTTGCCTCGTCTGCCTAAAAATCCACTGTGTCCATACTTGAAGGCCTTACTTAGACTGTACAATCCAGATAAAAATGACCCACTTTTTCAATATAAGTATTCTTTGACATGGAATGTTTTAATTGATTCTAAAATCAGAAAGACTCTGTCTTTGATTAATACAAAATTGCACTCGTCACCTCATTTTTTCACCTTCCATGCTTTCCGGCGTTCAGCTGCCTCCCTGGCTTTCAATACCAATGTTCCTCTTCAAGAAATTAAGGTTCAGGGCACCTGGACGTCAGATTGCGTGTGGAGGTACATCCATAATGACCCTACTCGGTCGTCTGAAGTCGCCATTGCTTTTCAAAAGATGTTCAAAAAATTATAAAATTACAAAATGTGGTCTCCAATATATAGGGGAGACCAAAAGACCACTGAGACAAAGAATGTATGAACACTTCAGGAGTGTTCAGAATGTTAAACTACAGAGTTCAACCCCAGTGGCTAGACACTATTCTAACCAAGGTCACTCTTCCAAAAACATGGAGTTCTCAGTGCTTCACTGGATGGGGAGTGACAGTGACCCAAATGACACTGTAGGTCGCAGAGACCAGGAATTATTTTACATTTGGGCATTCCCCACCCTTCACCCAGCAGGCATTAATATATTTGTGTGAGCTGTAGTGTCATCTTATTGCACCCCTAACCCAGGTGCCACCTATTTTTATTTTCTTTATTTGACCACTCACACAAGAGGCCCATGACCACACCTGGTCTGAAATGACGTAAATTACGTCATTATGACGTAATATCAACTCTATGACGCTATATAGGGTCATTGAGTATGATGTCATCCTGTATCTAACTGACCCACCTTGGTCTCCTAGATACCACTCCTACCTTATTTGGAGGCATATTTGAATTTTTGAAATTGTTTAAACAGTGATCAGTCAAGAACTGATTTACGTCCATCACAAGCAAACATGTGGTTTCTATGTTCCACTTGCCACAGCTCCTTCACTAAAAGGGCTAATTTAAAGAGACATATAAAAAGTGCCCATCTGAATGTAAGGTTCATTTGTGATGTCTGTAAAAGCGAGTTCAAACGAATGGAGTACCTAACCAGGCACATGAGGTCAGCACACCCCACTCCTAGCAACAGTAACCAACCACAACATCAGGAAAATAGCTCTTCTTCTACCAGTGACTGGAATCCCACCACAGATTTCAACCTGGATAATTTCTTCACTCAGCCCATAGTGAATTTCACCCACGAGAGTCAACCAGAACCTCAGAGTGTATATTCAACTGATATTTGCAAACAGAAGACAGCTAGTAGCCAGACTGACAGGAGTAAACCACCTAAGAAACTGTCTGTTAAGCACCAACACAGTAGCACTTCACCTATCCTCTTTCAAGACAAGGCGGTCCAGGAGAAACCCACCATGGTCTCCACTGGCACATCTCCTCACATCAAGATGCAGGACTATTATGTGATTCCTTTAGATGATTCACCTTTGGCCCACTCGCCAAGCACCCCTTTGATGACTCCACAAGAGAGCAGAAGTATACTGTTTGAAGGACTCTCGCCTATTCAGTGTTATTACACTTCTGAATTCAGACAGGCTTTTCTGGAAAACAGTGGAGGGGTTGAACCACCTGAAACTTTCCCTATGTGGTCCCCAGAAGACCCGCTCCCACCACCCAATTCAGGAATTTGGGACTAATTAACTCTGTTTACTGGCTATTACAGTATTACCAGGACTATTACTGGATATTTTAATAATTTCCATATTATTCACATTGTGTTGAATATATTAATGAGACACTACAATTTGACTCATGTGAGTAACTTTTCGGATTTTGTATACTTTCAGCAAATCCAGTTTTTTTACTATTAACTGTACGAAGTTATGTAATTTTAATTAATTATAAAATTGGCAGGACAATTTCCTACCAATTTCATCAAGTTTTTCAGATTTTTAATGTGTTATTTTGCAACCATACAAAAAACCTTTTTTTTCCCCAACAAATAAACAGGGAAAATTTTCGCTCTAAGATTGTAAAATAATCTTAGTTCTTACTGTAATGATCATTTCAACCACTTGCTTTATTATTAAACACTTTGTTATAACTGATTATGTTATTTTATTGTGTTTTAAAATATCAATGCTGGAATCTATATAAGATTTCACAGTAGCCTTCAGATTTTACTTTAGTGCAATCATGCTCCTGTCTAAAATAACAGTAGTAGGAGATTCCCACACAAATGTAGAATCCACTACACAGTTGGACTAAATTTGCATCAATATTAGTTTCCAGTCATCTTCTTTGGACAAATGTGGGTCCCTATCACACTCCCACACTACATTGAACCCACAAGAACTATATTCTTGGGATTTCAAAGGAATCCAGTAACCAGACTTTATTCAAACCTTCACTCCCATATTGTGGACTTTTACATTCATACTTATTGACTTTTTGCATCATAATGCACTAATTCAATACACTATGAACCAAATTGTTGTCCTGGCAATAAATCACTTTGTATTGCTTTTGAATATACTGTCACAAATATTCCATATTAATATAAATAAAATTAAATATTAATCACTGGTCTCACCTATTTTACAACCCATTTGTCTACTATTAACTGGGCTTGCAACTGCACCGGACTACTATTTACTGAGAGAAGCCTCTTATAAGGACTTCCCTGAAAAATAAGTTATAACTGGTCTAAACCTCTATATTTCCAACTGGAGGCTGTTTTTAACATAAAACAATTCAGGAGATTTTATTAATTCAAAAAAATCTCAAAAATTCACAAATTACTCCTTTGCTCCGTAGGAGCATAGGAGCAGCTCCTCTGATCCAGAGGAGCCAGACGGAGCCGTTTTTTCAACCTTATAGAGGAAAATTGGCCCACCCATCTATTGCCTCTGATGAGAATACTATACTAAAGAGATTCGAAATAATCAATCAAATAGAGAGATTATAAGGCTTAGGAGTTTGCACTTCACTTACACATTGACTAACTTTAAAAAATTATAAATGTTATAAATGCTGGGTTTGGGTTTGTTAATAATATATTATATTATCTATTCATCCTTGAAATGGCTTATTCACTGTTGTTTTTCGAGCCTTTCTGTCCGACTCTAATTTCTTTTAAAATTCTAATTTTCGTGGCATGTGTGACCTGGTTTCACTGTAACCTTAGTCATATAACTTTTGACCTTTCCCAAGGTCAGGTGTAACTCTGTGATGTCTATCTCTGGTCACATGCTTTGCTGTCAAGGCCAAGAACTGTGACCTTTACCCTTTGTGACTTTGGCGAGGTCAAGAATTATGACCTCCAATTTTTATTTTGGCTATCAAGGTCAGACTGACTGGCTCAGTTAACTTAGTGTATGAAGTTTAATTCTGTGGTTTCCTATTTTATGTATTCATGAATTGGATCTATGATAACTGGCTCAGTTAACTTAGTGTATGAAGTTTAATTCTGTGGTTTCCTATTTTATGTATTCATGTATTGGATCTATGATAATTTGTATTTATATCATGGCACATGTAAATATTGGTAGACATGATGAATCTATTTACACATGTTAAAGATTCACTTGTATTATTAATAAACTGAGTACCCTCTGTGGTCTTGTCACTGTGTTGGGGAACTTTGGGGGGACTGAGTGCATCCACTGCCCATGCCTGGAGGTCTGGAACCGGTGAAACAAACTGTGGTAGTTGTTGAATCTGGTGGGAAACAGGTCTACTTGGGGCTGGTGCCAGCGAAAGCATATGGCTTGGAAGACCTCTGGGTGAAGGAACCATTGTTTGAATGGTTTGGCCTAGTCTGGATAGTTTGTCTGCTATCACATTCGGCCGGCCTGGGATATGTCAAGCTTTGAGAGTTACCCGTCTTCTGGAACACCAGGTCAGGATTCTCAACTGAAGGGCGCCCAAAGGGCCTGACTTCATGCCCCCTTCTTTGTTTATATAGGCAACCACTGTGCTGTCTGTGGCCACCAGAACTATGTTGTTCAAACACAGGTCTTGGAACTCTTTTAAGGCCAGAAAGACTGCCTTTAGTTCCAGATGGTTTATGTGTAGCTTACTTTCTGGAAGGGACCAGGTTCCCCTTGCAGTGCGTTCATTTAAGGGAGCGCCCCACCCTTCTTTTGGACTTGTTTTTCTGTTGCTGTGAGTAGACCTATGAAGGACCCTGCCCTCTTTCAGGTCGAACTGGGAACCTATGAAGTTGAAAACCTGTTTTGGGACCATTTCTGATTTCTCCCTGTTCACCAGGCAACCTAGCTCTTGACAAAGAGCTACCAAGGACTGTGTATGCTGGAGGCAGGTATAGTGGGATTTAGCTCTCACCAACCAGTCGTCTGGTGGATCCTTATAACCCTCTGTAAAGCCATCAGTTTGACCTCAGTGGCCACTGTGAACTCCATTGGTGCTGTGGACAGGCCAAAGGGTAGGGCTTTGAACTGGTAGGACTGACCCTGGACTTGAAAACGTATGTACTTCCTGGACTGACTGAATTGGTATGTGGAAGCGTCCTTGAAATCTATGGAGGTAACCCACTCCCCTGTCTATAGGGAGGTCCTTAATGTCTCTGGTGTCTCCTTTTGAATGACTCTGTGTTTAGGAAGGTGTTCAAGGTGCTCAGGCCAAGATAGGTCTCCACCGGTTGTTGGGTTTGAGTACCAAAATTAGCCTCTTGTAGAATCCCAGTGATCTTCGAGTTGTTACTGGTTCTACTGCATTTTTGTTCACCAGCTGATGCAAGGCCTCCAACAAGTGGAGGTTTTGTGGGGATTGATATAGTTGCTGATGACAGTTGGTGACCTAGTCAATTTGGGTCTGAACCTGAAGGGGAGGGTGTAGCCTTCTTTGAGTACTGTAACTACCTTGGGACTTGCCCCAAGGGCTTCCCATTTTTCCCAAAACTGGTACAATCTGGCCCCTACAGGTAGATCTAGAGCAACAGTTGGGACATTTGTGACAAGATTTACAGAATTCAAGTGACCTACACAGGAAACATCTTTCACATATTTTATTTCTGTGTATTTCTGACAATACAAGGGAATTACGCCTTTCTTTTGTGGCAACCCAGTAACAGAATGAACATTTACAACACAAGAGTTTACATGTGAACTTACAGTCTCGCTCTTGCTGGTCAAGTCCTTCCGGCTATGACTGGTGAAGGGTTCAAGCTCTCTAACTGGCCGGACATATATACAGAGTCCTTCAGACCGGCCACACTCTGAACACAGTAACTGTCATTTACCCTGCTTGGAGCTCTTAGCCGGTTTCTGTTGGAAATTTGAGGGCTTGCCCCGTCCTTTCTTTCCCTGTTGCCGGTCCCGGATCTGCTTCCAAGCACGTACAGTGGACTTCCAGTCCGAGTGCTGGCTTTGAAGTTGAGGAAGCATACGGATGAATACGACTGGGCTTCCTGTGTGAGCTGCCAGCAGAACGCCTCTCCTCACTATGGGAAATCTCATTTTCAGCCTTACCAGCAATTGATCAGGAAAAAGCGAAGTCAAGTGGACCGGTGCAGTACGCAAGTCAGTGAGAGTATCTTGCTTCACCCCACCACGTAAATACTCCAGGAAGCTGTCTCAACGTGCCAGAGTGAGGTTGCCATGCTGATAAAAATGCCTTCAGACAGATCCTGGATAGCCCTGTTACCTGCTTACACATCACAGACGGCTCTTAAAGAACACTCCCAACGTCTTTAAGTGTCCTGGCTGATATTACGGGAAGATGGGGCAGAGGGCAAACTGCGTCTGGCAACCCTGCTGAATGCACTGTTCAGTTTTGTTGTTTCCCGAGACCAGGAACACACAGTAGATCTATCAGAATCCTTATCTGTATGCATCTCGTACCATCTGGAAGGCCTGGGTGTCTTCACAAATTGGTCTGTAAGCAGACCACCAGTCTCTGTATTTCTGGAAGGGTAGCCTTCAGACACAGTGAGGTTTAACTTCTCAAACTTCCTACACAGCCACTCATCTAACAGTAGTTTTACCGACACTTTTCCCGTGGGCTTGACTTGGGAACCAGCAAATGGATTGCCATCTAAGGAAGATGAAGCACTGTCGAAATCAGAAATCTAGTGCCAGCCCATGAATGATCTGATCCCTCTCATAATCTCTCTGTAATTGGCTTCTTCAGAGAGGTCCTGGTCAGCTGTTTCATCCCTGTCTGGGGAGTTGTCCCGGAAGTTGCCAGCAGTAGGGGAGCCCGGTTCATTCTGCATATCTTCCTTACTCTCAGATCCACCGGTGACATCAGGAAGATTTCCACCAGTAAGTGACTGGTCTGGCTGTACAGTGTCACTACCATTACTGGAAAGCAGAACTCCAGGACCTGCACCGGGAGCCTCAACAGGCTGGGTGGCCGTCCCTGCACCGGGAGTCTCAACAGGCTGGGTAGCTTTTTCTCAACAGGCTGGGTGGCATTCTTCTGGATCACATCTCCCCTTCTCGTACCACGAGCCTCAACAGGCTTGGTAGCTTTTTATCTCCCGCTGGCCCACTGGGGGGGGGGGGGGGAGATTATAAAACGCATTCCGTGCGTGTGTGTGCATGCGTGTGTCACATTTTTAAAAAGAGCTGTACATCACGCTGGCTGTTTCTCCTTGGCCTTTTCAATGTTTTATGACCTTATTGCTTATGTCTTTTCATTTGATGCTGTTTTTCAGACCTAGGTCCATAGCTAAGCTAGTAATAGCAATGGTGGCTACTTTCAGTAAAGTGCTCATAACTCCAAAATGACTGCATTTAGAGCATTTCTGTAAAATACATTGTTCAGCTACTTTCTCCATGCCTACAAGATGGTACCATTTTTAGGGGTCTATCTTGATAGCTACGTGAGTAATAGCTATTTTCTGTTTTTAACAATGACCAAAATGAGTAAGTTGCTTTTATCTTTGTAACTGTTACTTACAATATTGGTCTCGAATATGTTGTTGAAAGACTCCTTCATGTACTATATCATGGTGGGGTTTCCAAGGTGTAGCACCATAGCTAGCTGAGTAATAGCTACACTAAGTTTAACATTTGACCATTGAGCAAGTCAGTTATAACTCAAAAACTATTAAATATACAGGATATTTGTCAAATATGTTGTTCACCTACTTTTTGATGTACTGTGTCGTGGTGAATTTTTAGAGCTGTAAGTCCATAGGTAACTGAGTAATAGCTACTTTGAAATTTCTTAATTTCAACATTCAGTAAATCACTTATACCTCCAAAACTATTGAATTTAGGGAATCATTGTCAAATATGTTGTTCACTTACTTTTTGATGTACTGTGTCCTGGGAAATTTTCACAGCTGTATCTCCATAGTTATCTGAGTAATAGCTACTTTGAGGGTTTTCCATTGAGTAAATAACTTAGAACAGCAAAATGTCAAATATGTTCTTCACCTACTTTTTGATGTACTGTGTAATGGCAAATTTTGAGAGCTGTAGGTCCATAGCTAACGGAGTAATAGCTACTTTGATGGTTCTCCATTGAGTAAATCATTTATAACTGCAAAACTATTACATTTAGAGGATTTTTGTCAAATATGTTTTTCATTTTTGCGGAAAATGAAAAAGTGTGAATATCTCGAAAATCGTAAGAGATAGAGCGATTTCGAGCGAATTTTTGACCCCCAGGGTAGTACAAGATTGTTGTATGCAAAGGGGAAAAATTTCAATTTTCGCCACTTTTGGCGGCCATCTTGGATTTTAGCAAAAAATGAAAAAGTGTGAATATCTCGAAAACCATAAGAGATAGAGCGATTTCGAGCGAATTTTTGACCCACAGGGTAGTAAAAGAGTGTCCTATGCAAAAAGGGAAAATTTTCAATTTTCGCCACTTTTGGCGGCCATCTTGGATTTTAGCGAAAAAATGAAAAAGTGTGAATATCTTGAAAACTGTAAGAGATAGGAGCGATTTCGAGCGAATTTTTGACCCACAGGGTAGTAAAAGAGTGTCCTATGCAAAAAGGGAAAATTTTCAATTTTCGCCACTTTTGGCGGCCATCTTGGATTTTAGCGAAAAAATGAAAAAGTGTGAATATCTTGAAAACTGTAAGAGATAGGAGCGATTTCGAGCGAATTTTTGACCCTTAAGGTAGTACAACAGTGTCGTATGCAAAGGGGAAAAAATTTCAATTTGCGTCACTTTTGGCGGCCATCTTGGATTTTAGCGGAAAGTAAACATTGAAAATATCTTCGAAATGGTAAGAGATAGAGCGATTTCGAGCGAATTTTTAACCCACAGGGTAGTACAATGTTCAGTATTCTGTGCCTTGGGGAAAAATTTCAGTTTTCACCACTTTTGGCGGCCATCTTGGATTTTAGCGGAAAATCAAAAATTGTGAATACTAGTATCTCGGAAAAGGTATTTATTCCCCTGTAATGCTTGGTGGGAGATAATACCACAGCAGTGGTCTTGTTCTACAGCAACTTTCCCGGTGGTCTGAACAAGGCTGGGACGGGTAAAACTTACATCTGAGACCCCACCGGAAGTAGACTGGCTGGAACCAGCAACAGGGTCAAAGGTCTTCTCACTGGTGATACCTTCTGTAGACTTTACCACCGGTTCAACAGGAACTGCAAAATACGTTGCAAGAATCATAGCTTCCAGCCTTGCAAAGCGTTCAGCCCACTTTTCGTCTAGACACTTCAGATCTTCACTAGATGGTTTACAGCTGGACCATTTCTTGCTGGGTTTGGGAGATTTATCAGAACGCTTCTTCTTTCCAGCAGGGGTGGTTTCAGGCTTTTTAATAGCCTTCTCTCCGTCTACCCATCCCAACACATTGACTTGTGAAGGGTCCACAAGAGTGGGGGTAGGGGAAGCAGAAACCGTTTTCTCATCTCGATTCTTCCTGTCTCTGTAGGTGGGGGTGGCTAGTTGTTGTAGCTGCTCTGGGGTAAGTGCCTTACAAATGGAGCAGTCCTTCTTCAGGACACACAGATCATCTCCAACCCCCTTGGCTCTACATCTTGCACACTTGAGGTGACCATCAAACACAGCCATAATATGGCCACAAGTGCCTCTCTTCTGCTGGTCCTAGATACATATTGTTGTTGTCTGACCAAGTAAGGTCTTTTAAGTAAAAATTTGTTGAGCTTTCCAGTGACACACTTGCATCATTTGGTCCATCGATACCCCACCATAGAGGCTGCAAAGACCCTAGTGTCATGCGCTTTGACTTGGACTAGGTTGCTTGTTTGTAACAAAGTAGGATAGTTTTAACCAGGAAGAGAGTGTAGCGGGTCTGATGTCTGAAGTATGTCCTTCCTTAAAGGAGATAAAGAGAAGGGATTGAGACCCTCTCAGGTCTTTAGTTTGATCCAAATAGTACCTCTGGGCTCATACCGAACACAAGGTCCTGTCTTCTTTGAATTGTCTATCTACAATGGTAGTTAGAGCAGGAATAGTCACCGGAGACACACTTTGAGAACCTCTTGCTGATTGGTTTTTGGCTATGAAATCTAAAGAAGGGAACAAAGCAACCTTTTCCCATTGGCCTATATTTGATACTTTGTTTGCAACCCAGGCATGAATTTCGCTGCGGTGCTTGCCGGAGGCCAAAGCTAGCAAGAAAGCAGTTTTGAGGGTAAGATGTTTGAGGTCTGTGTCTTTCATAGGCTCAAAGGGTGCTTTTGTGAGCTCATTAAGTACAACAGAAAGGTTCCACTTAGGAAGATTCCTGGAACTTTTGGGACGATCCCTGTGGAAACTGGAGAGTAACTTGTTTTAAGGTCTGAACTTTGGGAAATATGGAGCCACACTGGGCCCAAAGTGTCAACAATGGCCGTCCTATAACCATCAATGGTCGAAGGGCACCCGTTTAGGTTTTGGTACAGGTACATGAAGAAGTCTGAGACTTGCTTCTCAGAGGGAGTGAAATCAGTCAGAAATCCACCGAATTTTCTCTGCACCATTTCTCAAATAGGGCCAACTTTGACTTGTAGATGGTCCTTGATGACCTCTGAGGGGCAGCAATTCTCTCTGCCACCTCCACAGAGAAGCCTTATTCTTGGAGCTGTCCACTCCTAGACACCAGGTATGGAGGTTGAGATGTTGTGGATTGCTGTGAAACACAAGTTCTTGACACTGGTAGTTGAAGTGGGATCTCTGTTGAGAGCTGCACTAGGGCCCAAAACCAGGGGATCCCTGGCCAGCCTGGGGCTATTATAATGATCAGACAACTGGATTGCCTGATTTTTTGGATCACCCTGTGACGGAGAGCCGTGGGAGGGTAAGCATAAGCAGTGAGACCCGACCAGTTTATGTTCCGAGTATCTATGTTGAAAGCATTTTGGTCTGGGACTAGAGATACGTACAGTGGAACTCTGTGGTTCAGACGAGTGGCAAATTGATCTACATGAGGAGTAAACCACTATTGATAGATCTGTTTGAACACCTGCGGATGCAGTGACCATTCTGTTGACTGGACTTGGTTCGACCTGGACAGGTCGGCCATCACATTCACCCTGGAATGTGTCTGGCTTTTAAGGTTATCTGGTAATGATTGCACCAGGTCATGATCTTCCACAGGAGAGTGCACATCTCTGTGGGATCCTCCTTGTTTGTTTATGTAGGCTACTACTGTTGAGTTGTCTGTAACAACCAATATTGCTTGGTTTTGACACTGGTCCTTGAACCTTTGCAGGGCCAGAGAAACTGCCTTCAGCTATAGAACATTTATGTGTAGCCTTTTTTCTCTGTCTGACCACAGACCCTTCATAGAGACTTCCTCTAAGTGAGTGCCCCAGCCTTCGTTTGAGGCGTCTGTAAAGAGTTGGATACTGTGGTCTTTGGGATGAAGGTCTGAACCTTTCATCATGTTTGTGGGATTCTGCAACCACTCTAGGTGTGCTGAAATAGTTTCTGTCCAAGGAAGGAGGCTGTTGAATGACTGAGGATATCTCCTGTGCTCCTTGAGGTGAACCTGAAAAGACCTCATGTGAAGGCGTCCCTCCGGGACCTTTTTCTCCGTTGAGGCAAGCAACCCAATTAGCGACATCAAACATCTTGCAGTTAAAACATGTTTTGATCAAATCCTGAAGTTTGAGCCATCTCTCTTGAGTGGGTTTTACAAGTGCCGAATCCAGATGGTATTCGTAGCCCACAAACGAAAACAGTTGAGTAGGTTTTAGTTGGGATATTTCCTGATTTATTATCCACCATAAGGACTGGGTCAGATCGATCTACCACTGTCTGAGTGTTCACTGGTGCTTCTTCCTGAGACTGGGTCCTGATAAGCCGGTCGTTCAGGTACTGGTGAAGTCTGATTCCCCTTGTCAGGGCCATCAGCTTCATAAGCCGGTCGTTCACATACTGGTGAAGTCTGATTCCCCTTGTCAGGGCCATCAGCTTCTTTTACAATCATTGTAAAGACCTGTGGGGCTGTGGCTAGCCCAAAAGGAAGGGAGGTGAACTGGAACACCTGTGACTTGTGGCAAAACCTTAGGTACTTCCTTGAGTTTGGGTGGATGGGGATGTGGAGGTAGGCGTCTGATAAGTCTATCGATGACACCCATTCCCCTGGAATCATAGAGGCCCTGATGGACTCTGGTGTTTCCATTTTGAACCTTTCTACAAGTAGGAAGGTGTTGAGCCTGCTTAGGTCTATTACTGGCCTCCACCTTTGGTGAGGCTTGGGGACTAGAAACAGGCGACTGTAAAACCCGAGAGATTTTACATTTTCCACCCTTTCTATTGCATTCTTTGACAGAAGAGACTGGATACAAGAGGCCAGAGCTTGGTCTTTTTGAAGAGACTTGTAACCTGATAGATTCAAGGGAGCTCTGACTAAATTTGGTTTTGAGATGAATGGAAGAATGTAACCATTGGTGATAATTGTTTGAACATTTGTTTGCTAGCCAGTCTCTTCTGAAAGAACGGAGGAGACCTACTGGTGGACTGAGGGAGGCTTTTAAGGAGTCATTGGGGGTGGGATTTTCATGCTCTCGTGCCTTAGAATGGGGTCCCTTAGAAGCCTCTGTTGTTCGATTTCCCCCTGCCTGAGAAAAACGATTGGTTACTGCTTTGGGAGGAGTTGCCCCCATAGGGGTGTTTCCTGTAGGAGCCTCTTTTCTTATTGAGGTGGGGACCACGAAAGGGCTTATTTTGATACGATCCAAAACCCTGTGAATCTTTAGGGGTGCCTTTTTAAAGAGGAAGTCTTCTCCATCCTTGACTAATTGTGACTTGAAGGAGTAGGCCAGAAAGGCAAATTCCTGAGTTCTTGACATCTAGAATCCCCTAGATGTGGTTGAAGGAGTGTCATCTCAGCCTCATGTCTCAGCAGGCCAGTGTTGCCCATGGTATACAGCTCCCTCTGGAGAATATTTGCTAGATTTGCTTAGGCAGGCTAAGGCTCTCTATTGAATAAGGATTCTCTTATTCAATATCTCAAAATAGTCACAGGCGTGTTCATAGCCACGCCTGGAAGCTTTTTCAGGATTGGCACCCTTCAGAATCTGGCTTTTACCCCTTTTAAAGGTAGCCTTAAGAGTGTGTTGTAACTTTTCTATAGTAGTGTTACAAGCGGAAGCAGTCTTTGCAAAGGAAGCTGTAAAGTTGATGGTAGAGAGATTCTGTCTAGCTTGGTGCTCAAGTTCCTTAAGAACTTGCAGGGGAACCTTGCCCATAGGAACCCCAGAGGGTTTAGGAGAAATACAGATCTTGGCAAAATCTGAATTAAGCTTCTGTAGTTTGTCCTCAAAACAAGGCTGTCCCACCTTGTAATATTTTGCTGTTGAAGATTTATTTATTTGGGTTTTTTTACGTCGCTTTCAACACTGTACAGGTCATATCACGACGGGTAGTTGGAAGGGCAGAGGAAACCAGTACATACAGTTCGTTAGGGTTCTGTACTGTAAACTGCCGACCAACGGCAAGCAACTACCAGCTTTCCCACTTGAGGCCGTGCCGGGAATAGAACCCCGGCCTCAGAGGTGGGAGGCGAGAGTGTTACCACTCTGCCACCGTGGCCCCTTTGCTGTTGAAGAGGGGGTTTATATATTTACCCTCAGGTAAATTAGAGGCCAGGAAGTCCTGCTCAAATTTCTCAAAGGCATCTTTGAGATATGGACTTAAAGGGAGCATAGCTGGAAGGTCTCTTGGCCTGAGCTCATGTTGACCTTTTTCATCGTCCTGGCCCAGCACAGTGGTAGATTTATTTATTTATTTGGGGTTTTTACATCGCTTTCAACACTGTACAGGTCATATCACGACAGGTAGTTGGAAGGGCAGAGGAAACCAGTACATACAGTTCGTTAGGGTTCTGTACTGTAAGCTGCCGACCAACGGCAAGCAACTACCAGCTTTCCCACTTGAGGCCGTGCTGAGCACAGTGGTAGAGGACCTAGGGATAGTTTCCCTGGGGTCAGGGAGATCAAGAATGTGCCTAAAAGTCTCAACTTCCTCTGGGTACTGTGAATGCACGTCAGACATATCTACCTTCCTTTAAAAGACTGGGTCTGGGTTGGTCTTGCTCAGGAGGAGCCTTTTGAGGCTTAGCAGAAATTTTAACAAGGACAGGGGACTGATCCTGTGAAAAGTATTTTGCCTGAACCTTGTGTTTCTTTTTGTTTGAGTGTTTCTTGGCTTTAGGAGAACACACCCTTTGAGGTTGTTCCAAGTGTTCGGAATGAGGATCTAAGTGTTCGGACTGAAGATCGGAGTGCTTGCAGCCATGATCAGACTGTACACTTTGGGTGAACCGTGGTGGAAGTGAAGGACCACAAAAGTCTGTTTCCATAGGTTGAGCATCCGAGTGATCGGAAGTCCGAGGGTTCAGATGTATGTTCGGGTCAGATAATTCAACAGACTGTTTGCTAGGTCCAGCTTTTGAAGTTGAAGCAGAGGTCTTATCTACCTCTGCTTCGGAGGCTTTTTTCACAGATTGCATTTCCTATCTAAGAGATTTCATAGCCTCCAGCATGGACACTTGAAAGACCCCCATTTGCTGTTGAAGTTGGATGTTAAATTGATTCCCCAGGGATTTTTCTAGTTTGCTTTCTATCTTATTTTGTAAAGCTGTACCTGGGGTGCGAGGGACAGTTTGAGGTGTCCTTAAAGACAAGGACTCAAAACGTAAGGGTTGGGTAGAGGAGATGAAAATAAGTTTTCAGCAGCACCATCAAGGTCTGCTTGAGATCGAGAAAATGCCTCCACATCATCCCCCCCAACAAGTCCAGATCATCATCTTTAGATGTATTACAGGTATCAGACACTTTTTGCTTTCTAACATATCTACGCCTGTACTTTATTTTAATAAGCTGTTCTTCAGAAAAAGCAGAGCAAATATTGCACGGCTATTCATTGGTAACACAAGGGTCATCCCCTTTGCCAGCTTCTCTGCAAGTGGGGCAGTAGTTATGTGTATCAAAAACGAAGCAAAAATGTCTGTATTTGGACAATCTGGGCTTGGTTAGAACTCGTTTGGTGGGAGGACATTTTTACAGCAATAAATCCAAGCAGTACACACCGGAAACCTCGCAACAATGAAATATAAAATAAACACTTATCCTGCAGAATTCAAAGTTTGACACAATAAGGTATGATATAAAATAAAATAAATGGCTGAACAGTAACATCCAACAATATGTAGATCCTGAGAAAAAAGTGAAATAAAGTAAGCTTATTTTAAACGCTTGCCAGTCACGCGGCCAACAAGAGAAGGGTGAATCGCAGGATTACACTGTTTTGTTACACTCTCAGCACAGGGGGATTCGGTCAATACTAGACATCTATTTTTCTTGGATGTTGGCTGGATGTCTGCGGCCTCCCAAGATAGCATTCAGTTCAACATGGTAAGCTATTGTAGTGCAATAAAACCTACACTCTTAAAAACACCGTTTAGACACCCCTAGGACACCCCACATAATGTTTTAAAGAATTCCCCCAAACTAAGGGAATTCCTTCATTATGTGTTATTTTTGACGTAAGAGCATTGATGACGTAATTAGAGCCATCATGTAACACATAATTAAATCACAAATAAGGTTACCAGTTCACATTGTTACCTTGATGAAGGCTGGGAATCACACTTTTTTACCTAAGTCATAATTTTGATTATACGAATTTTTATTGTTTAAAATAATAAACTTTAAAATATATTATTGTATTTTAACAACAGTGGAATACAAATCATACAATAATGGATCTTAGAATTAAGTATATATGTGGGATTTGTGAGAAAGCTTTTACAAAGCAGTCTAGTCTCAAAAGACATAAAATCAGCCAGCATTTGAGTGTTAAATTCAATTGTATTAACTGCAACAAAGTCTATAAGAAAAAAGAAGACCTAGTCAGGCACACTAAGAAATATCTTGAACAAGACCTAGATATCCAGGAAAACCAGCCTAGTACCAGTCAGGCCTCAACCACCACTGAGCTACCCTCGACTTCCAGTGCACCCACCACCAGAATTGTCTCTGACAGTAACACACCATCCAGTGATATTACTAATGTATAACTGTGACTCTGAGGATAATGACCTAACATTATCAGACTCAAATAAACTAGAAAGCTCCATTTTGTGTAGTAAAATGTCAAGAGAAGTAAACACAACGATCTCATGCCTACATATGGTGGATAAGGCCACCAATACAGAACCACTGATTATTCTGTCACCTGACAAAGTTATAAATTTTCAGGATGGCTTAACCAGTGCTAGTTTTCAGAAGAGTCTTAAAATATTCATAGACACAATAGGCAGGGATATAGTCTATTGCAAACCAAGATTAGACAGACCAAGCACACCAACCACTCAATTGGATTATTATCTAGTCTGCCTGGATACAGCAAAAGTAGTCAAACCAAAGACCAAGCCCTTTCAAATTCTAGCGAACCCCCAGAGTCGGACCTAGACACCAGACCCACCCTTGGCACCTTTAGTCAATCCCCCAAAGTGCAGATTCAAACACCCATGGAGTGCATTGCTTTTTTTGTTTGAGGAATCAAATACCCCAAACAACTGACACAATAAAGCTCAACTCAGCCTATTCTGTGCAAACCAGGACCATCTAAAGTCGCTAAACACACTAACCAAACCATGGAAGTTGACACTCTGACCAAACCAGGCCCCAGTAACCTCAAAGAGGGGATTTCAGAATCAGCAGAGCTGAACAAAAAGGATTTGCTTGAGCTAATGTGCACAAGAAAACCAACTAGTCCGAACCTATATGTACCAACATGCATAATGTCAAAGTTGTTGACTCCCAAACCAAATGCCAACCAATAAGTTAGACATTATGTATTAACAATTAAAACAACTTTTAATCCTGTTTGTATTATTATCAATACATTGATAAATACAAATACATAATATAATCACCTTGACTTTTATTATTACATCAATAAATAATAACTATATTCAAATATCAACATGAATCTAAAGAGTATTATATGCATATACCTTTTTATAAAATTGTGTTTGAATAAAATTTTGTACAATGAATAAATAAAAATACAGGGTGTTTTACTTGTGTTCTATGATTGCAACTACACTTAAGGAATCAAATAAATGACCCTTTAAAAATTCACTCTGGGAGCGCAAATGTCAGCCACCCAACAAGCTCAATTATATAATGGCACTCTTAGGCTATAAAAAAGACTAATCCAGTGCCTAGATAGAATCCATGCCTAGTTATAATCCTATCTAATTATATAATTGATAACTTGAATCTAGTGTTCATATGCCTGCAATATAACATGTAACTAAACATGCAATAATGGCCCATAACTATATGAACTATAATAACTAGATACTTGCCTATTAAACAACAACCTTTTGTGGACGTACTGTTACATATGTAGGCACTGTGTCTGTACCTTATTTAATCTAAGCTTTATATGTATGTATTAACATTTTAAAGTAAGGAGTTATTGATTTTTGTGTTATGATGCTTATTGATCTATTTATAGACTGGGAGGAATCCCAATTCCAAGTATGACCTATATACTCCCAAAAAGCTTATACTTACCATACACACACAATAAAGTGTATGAAGTACACCTGCACCGGTGCATTGCACCTGTGCAAATTCACTGGTGCTTTTGCGCCTGTTTTTAGTACCCCAGGGAGGAGTTGCTCCTTAAGAAACCAGTCTCTGATGAGAAAGTTCACCCACTCACTTTTGAAACACAATATATAACCACATAAACATTGTGTAAGGCATACCATCACATAAGGCATATCATAACAGCATGCACTTATATAGTTTCTTTACACACTTCAGTTATTTTATTTAATGTTAGTACAGAGACCTTTAATGTCCATGGTAAACAAAAGACTATTTTCACCTCGAAAACAAAAATTTCTCACTAAGTTCAGTGCATTAGTGTCCTTACAAAAGTTGGCAAAGCTCTCACAATGGGTTTGAGTGTTTCAGTTAGATATTTTTTTCTTGGCTTATGGATTTTTTTTCAAGATATAAAATTGCTACATTTGGGTTTCTCAACCAGCAAAGCAACTGCCATATCTGGAAGGTCTCTTGCACGTATCATTGAGTCTATTTTACTTTTAATAAATGTGTTAATTTCATCAGTTCTATTTGTCTCTAAACTTGTGTAAAAACTTTCAACTGTTGTTCTCCTTCTTTTTAGTACAAATCTTTTCTCCACACAACAATCACACCACCCTTGTCTGCTGGCTTAGTCAAAAGGTTCAAATAATTTCTTCTGGGGTAGCAGATAAGACTTCAAACATGTGTTAAAACTGTGCGTGTGGGACAGAGGGCAGATCTGTGGGGTAAATGCCAGACAACTGGTACTACAAGTAAAACATTTATCACAGGATTTAGACTGGGATAATTACAAAATTTGTTGAGGTAACTTCTCAGATCAATCGGGTCAAATTGATATACAGGATATGCATAAAGGTATGACATGACACATATGAGATATACTTGAATTAAGAATTTTGAGAGTTGCCATTAGCAAATATCATCTTGTCATGTTCACTTGGTTTGCTTATTCCGTTGTCCTGACAGAATTAAATGTGGGTAAAAACTGGTGGGAAATATATAAATCTGGTTGTTGTTTAATATTAAGTATTTGAAACACAACCAATTTAATCATAAAAGTTTTAAGTTATACTAGAAAATTGTACATTTTTTTAGATAGCTAGCTATCACAGTTTTGGAGTTTTTAACATATTTGTAAGCTATAATTAATGTAGTATAAATTTTTGGTCATTTTAACAGGACTTTGAAAGCTGCAAATATGCATACTTTCACCGAAAATTAGAAGTTTAAGCTCCTATGGTGGCCATCTTGAATTTTGATCAATTTAGGCATGTTCCACCAAGTAAAATGTTGTAAACTTTTAATACATAACAATGGAGTGTTTTCCAATACTTATTAAAGTAGTTTCATTTCTGTTGCAATTTGAGGGTGGGCCATCTTTTGGCCTAATTTGACTGGACTAAATTGGCTATTGGGATAGATTCCCAAATTATTCCCCGTGTTGTAGCTATAGAAAAAGTAGCTGAATAACATATTTTAACAACATGCTCTAAATGCAATACTTTTCAAGTTATAAGTGATTTAGTGCATGAATTCATGAATTTTAAAAATTCATAAAAAAAACTAGATTGGGCCAACTCGGCGCCAACATATCCACGGACAGATCATCAATCAAGCAACATGTTTTGACTGGGTATTTTCCATGTGACCAGTCATCTGTTTGACATAATTTTGAGGAAAACATAATCAACCACTTGTATAAGAACTTGAGTAATTCAATCTAAAATTGTATCCCCAGGCGATGGATAAGATTTTAATTACTTAAATTAAGCTACAAGCTTACCATGTGGAACTGAATGCTTCTCGGGAGGCCACAGGCATCCAGCCAACGTCCAAGAAAAATAGACGTTTAGTATTGACCGGATCCCCGTGCTGACAGTGTACTGTAACAGTGTAATCTCACATCTAACCCTTCTTCTCTCACTGTAAATTTAGCCCATACCCCCCTGCAGCTGGAATACAGCGGGAAGGCAGGGTGGGACTCTCTTCAGTTCCTCATAGTAAGCTTGCAGCTTATAAAAGCTACATTTATGCAATTAAAATTTTCAATTTTATTGCGCTGCAATAGCTTACCATGTGGAACTGTATGCTGAATCCAATCGTCCGGTGGAAGGATTACAGCCGAGACTGGAATAATAGTGAATTTTTCTTGGATTTGAATTAATAGATAAATCAAATGAATATTTGAAAAACCAGTCTGAGTCCCTCTTACAGAGCCCCAATTCTAAAAAATCGGACCTGTAAGAAGCCAAAAACCAGAAGATTAATAAATGATAGTATGGATACTGTCAGGATGTTTTGATTGAAGGGTTAAGTGCAGCCGTGCTCACTTATGCGAGTATAGCCCCCAAGGGCATCACTGTAATGAATACCAGCCTAAGCTTGAATCTCATAAACCCCAAATATGAGATGAAGGTACACTAAAAGACTTAATACATTATACAGTTAAAATACAGAACTAATAGATAAGAGACCTTACCATAACAGCATGAGGAGTTAACCAATACCTAGACCCTGGAATTAGAGTCCTGAAGACTTGGCTGCAGCGGATGTGCCCCCTCTTCTTTTCTTTCCGAGGATAAGCTGTCTGAGGGGAACGGTCTAGGACTTGTTGTGCCACTACTACTGGTCCCAGAATCATATTGTTGTCGTTGTCTGACCAAGTAAGGTCTTTTAAGTAAAAATTTGTAAATGTGTTGTGAGCTTTCCAGTGACACGCTTGCATGATTTGGTCCAATACCCCACCGTAAAAGGCCGCGAAGGCCCTAATGTCATGTGCTTTGACTTGGACCAGGTCCAAGGCTTGTTGATCTGCTTGTTTGTAACAAAGTAGGATAGTTTGTTTTAGCCAAGAAGAGAGTGTAGCGGGTCTGATGTCTGAGGTATGTCCTTTCTTAAAAGAGGTCTTTGGTTCAATCCAAATAGTACCTCAGGGCCCGTACCGGACACAGGGTCCTGTCTTCTTTGAATTGTCTATATACAATGGTAGTTAGAGCAGGAATAGTCACCGGAGTCACACTTTGAGAACTTTCTCTTGCTAGTTGGTTTTTGGCTATGAAATCTGAAGAGGGGAACAAAGCAACCTTTCTCCATTGGTCCTGATTTGATACTTTGTTTGCAACCCAGGCATGAATTTCGCTGTGGCGCTTGCTGGAGGCCAAAGCTAGCAAGAAAGAAGTTTTGAGGGTAAGATGTTTGAGGCCTGTGTCTATCATAGGCTCAAAGGGTGCTTTTGTGAGCTCACTGAAAACAACAGAAAGGTTCCACTTAGGAAGATTCCTGGAACTTTTGGGACGATCCCTGTAAAAACTGGTGAGTAACCTGTTAAGGTCTGAACTTTGGGAGATATGGAGCCCCGTTGGACCCAAGGTGTCAACAATGGCCGTCCTATAACCATCAATGGTTGAAGGGCACCTGTTTAAGTCTTGGTACAGGTACATGAAGAAGTCTGAGACTTGTTTTACAGAGGGAGTGGAGAAATCCACCGAATTTTCTCTGCACTATTTCTCAAATAGGGCCCACTTTGACTTGTAGATGGTCCTTGTTGATGACCTCTGAGGGGCAGCAATTCTCTATCTCCACAGGGAAGTCTTGTTCTTGGAGCTGTCCACTCCTAGACACCAGGCGTGGAGGTTGAGATGTTGTGGATTGCTGTGAAACACATAGTTGTGGGACTGTTTGAGAAGAGTTCTTGACACTGGTAGTTGAAGTGGGATCTCTATTGAGAGCTGATCTAGGTCCCAAAAACCAGGGCATCCCTGGCCAGCCTGGGGCTATTACAATGATCAGGCAACTGGATTGCCTGATTTTTTTGGATCACCCTGTGAAGGAGAGCCGTGGGAGGGTGAGCATAAGCAGTGAGACCCGACCAGTTTATGTTCAGAGCATCTATGCCCCAAGCATTTTGGTCTGGAACTGGAGATACGTACAGTGGAACTTTGTGGTTCAGATGAGTGGCAAATAGATCTACATGAGGAGTGAAGCACTTGCGACAGTTCTGTTTGAACACCTGCGGATGCAGTGACCATTCTGTTGACTGGACTTGCTTTGACCTGAACAAAAGGTCAACCATCACATTCAGACACCCTGGAATGTGTCTGGCTTTTAAGGTTATCAGGTAGTAATGGCACCAGGTCATGATCTTCCACAGGAGAGCGAACATCTCTGCTGAGTGAGTTCCTCCTTGTTTGTTTATGTAGGCTACTACTGTTGAGTTGTCTGTAGCAACTAACAATGTTTGGTTTTAACACTGGTCCTTGAACCTTTGAAGGGCCATAGAAACCGCCTTCAGTTCTAGAACATTTATGTGTAGCCTTTTTCCCTGTCTGACCACAGACCCTTTGTAGAGGCTTGCTCTAAGTGAGCGCCACAGCCTTCGTTTGAGGCTTCTGTAAAGAGTTGGATACTGTGGTCTTTGGGATGAAGGTCTGCACCTTTCATCACGTTTGTGGGTTTGTTTATTTGGGGTTTTACGTCGCTTTCAACACTTTACAGGTCATATCACGACGGGTAGTTGGAAGGGCAGAGGAAACCAGTACATACAGTTCGCTAGGGTTGTGTACTGTAAACTGCCGACCAACGGCAAGCAACTACCAGCTTTCGCACTTGAGCCCGTGCGGGGATCAAACCCCGGCCTCAGAGGTGGGAGGCGAGAGTGTTACCACTCTGCCACCGTGGCCCCTATCACGTTTGTGGGATTCTGCCACCACTCTAGGTGTGCTGAAATGGTTTCTGTCCAAGGAAGCAGGGTGTCCAATGACTGAGGAAATCTCCAGTGCTCCTTAAGGTGAAACTGAAAGGGTCTCATGTGAAGGCGTCCCTCTTGGACCATTTTCTCTGTTGAGGCAAGCAACCCAATTAGCGACATCAAACATCTTGCAGTCAAAACATGTTTTGGCTTGAGTCGTAGGATCAAATCCTGAAGTTTGAGCCATCTCTCTTGATTTACCTCTCTAGATGGTATTCGTAGCCCACGAACGAAAACACTTGAGTAGGGTTTAGTTCGGATTTCTCCTGATTTATTATCCACCCTAAGGACTGGGTCAGATCTACCACTGTCTGAGTGTTCACTTGTGCTTCTTCCTGAGACTGAGCTCTGATAAGCCAGTCGTCCAGGTACTGGTGAAGTCTGATTCCCCTTGTCAGAGCCATCAGCTTCACTTCATTGTAAAGACCTGAGGGGCCGTGGCTAGCCCAAAGGGAAGGGAGGTGAACTGGAACACTTGTGACTTGTAGCAAAACCTTAGGTACTTCCTTGAGTTTGGGTGGACGGAGATGTGAAGGTAGGCGTCTGATAGGTCTATCGACGACACCCATTCCCCTGGAATGAGAGAGCTCCTGATGGACTCTGGTGTTTCCATTTTGAACCTTTCTACAAGTAGGAAGGTGTTGAGCCTGCTTAGGTCTATTACTGGCCTCCACCTTTGGTGAGGCTTGGGTACAAGAAACAGGCAACTATAAAATCTGAGAGATTTTACATTTTCCACCCTTTCTATTGAGTTCTTTGACATAAGAGACTGGATACAAGAGGCCAGAGCTTGGTCTTTTTGAAGAGACTTATAACCTGATCGACTCAGGGGAGCTCTGACTAAATTTGATTTTGAGATGAATGGAAGAACGTAACCATTGGTGATAATGTTTGACATGTTGTCTGAACATTTGTTTGTTAGCCAGTCTCTTCTGAAAGAACAGAGGCGACCTCCTACTGGTGGACTGAGGGAGGCTTTTAAGGAGTCATTGGGGGGAAGGGTTTCCACGCCCTCGTCCCCTTGAGTGGGGGGACGAAAACGACCTTTGAAGCTTCTGTTGTTCGATTTTCCCCTACCTTAGGAAAAGGATTGATTACTGCTTTGGGAGGAATTGCCCCCATAGGGGAGTTTCCTGTATGAGCTTCTTGTCTTATTGTGGTGGGGACCACTAAAGGGCTTGTTTGGATAGGGTCCAAAACTCTGTGAATCTTTAGAGGTGCTTTTTTTTAAGGGGGAAGTCTCCTCCATCCTTGACTGTGACCTGAATAGAGAAGGGCAAAAAGGCGAGTTCCTCAGTTCTTGATGTCTAGAATCCCCTAGATCTGGTTGAAGGAGGGTCATCTCGGCCTCGCGTCTTAGCAGGCCAGTGTTGCCCATGATGTACAGCTCTCTCTGGAGTATATGGGCTAAGATTTGCTGAGGCAGGCTAAGGCTCTCTGCTGAATCAGGATTCTCTTATTCATAATCTCAAAATAGTCACAGGCATTTTCATAGCCACGCCTGACAGCTCTCAGGATCGGCACCCTTCTGAATCTGGCTTTTAACCCTCTTAAAGGTAGCCTTGATACTGTGCTGACACTTCTCCATAACAGTGTTACAAGAGGCAGTCTTAGCGAAAGTAGCTGTGAAATTGATGGTAGAGAGATTCTGCCTAGCTTTGTGTTCTCAAGGAACTTGAAGGGGAACCTGGCCCATAGGGGGCCCAGAAATTAGGAGAAATACAGATCTTGGCAAAATCTGTATTGAGCTCCTGAAGTTTGTCTTCAAAACAAGGTTGTCCCATCTTGTAGTATTTGGATGTTGAAGCCGGGGGTCTGATATATTTACCCTCAGGTAAATTAGAGGCCCAGAAATCCTGTTCAAACTTTTCAAAAGCATCTTTGAGAATGGGATTTAAAGGGAGCATAGCTGAAGGGCCTCTTGGCCTAAGCTCCTGTTGGACTTTCTCGTCGTCCAGGCCTAGCACAGTGGTAGAGGACCTAGGCAAAGTCTCCCTGGGATCAGGGAGCTCAAGAATCTGCCTAAAAGTTTCCACTTCCTCAGCATATTGTGAAGGGAGGTCAGACATATCTACCTCCCTGTACAAAACTGGGTCTGTGCTATCCTGTAGATGTTCAGGCTCAGAAGGAGCCTTTAGTTGAGGTTTAGTAGACTTTTTGATATGAACAGAGGACTGACCTTCCTCTGAAGAAGACGTCTGAGAACCTTTGCCCGAACCTTGTGCTTTTTCTTGTCAGAGTGCTTTTCTGCTTTGGAACACACCCTTTTAGGTTGCTCCGAGTGGTCCTCGGAATGAGGATCCAAGTGGTGGTCAGATTCAAGATCTGAGTGTTTGGAAGCATGGTCGGACTGGACACTTTGAGTAAACTTTGGAGGAAGTGGAGGACCATATATGTCCGTGTCCATTGGTTGAGCATCCGAGTGATCAGATGTCCGAGTAGTCGGGTCTGAAGCCCGAGGGGTCAGGTCTGGTTGTTTACTTGGTCCAGCTTTTGATAAAGAGGCGGAGGTCTTATCTACCTCCGCCTCGGAAGCTTTTTTCATTGCATGCATTTTGTCTTGGAGATACTTCATAGCCTCCAGCATGGGCGCTTGGAAAACCCCCATTTGCTGCTGGACTTGGATGTTAAATTGATTTTGTCTACTCTCTATTTTATTCTGCAAGACAGTACCTGGGGTTGGTGGGACAGTTTGAGGAGTCTTCAAAGACAAAGATTCGAAAGGTAGGGGTTGGGGACGTGGAGGTGAAGAAAATAAATTATCAGCAGCACCCTCAAGGTCTGCTTGAGAGCCAGAATATGCCTCCATGTCATCCCCAATAAGTCCAGGTCATCATCCTTACTAGTATTGCAAGGATCCGATGCCTTTTGTTTCCTGACATACCGATGTCAGTGCTTAATCTTAATTTGATGTTCTTCAGAGAAATTTGCACAGATATTGCATGGAGACTGATTTGTCATCTCGCAGGGGTTATCTCCTTTGTCAGATTCTGTGCATGTGGGGCAATAATTGTGGGTATCAAACAGGAAACAGAAGTGCCGGCATTTAGATGATCTGGGCTTTGCACTCGTTTGGTAGGAAGACATTTTTACTGCAATAAAATCTGAATTGAAACGCAGAAAACTCACAAACAATAAATATTCAAAGAATACTTCTACACTTTCCAAACTATGTCAGAATAATCGATGCAATAAAAAGAAACAAATGGCTGACAAATAACATCCAACAATACGTATATTATGAGAAAACAGTAAAAAAAATGAAAGCTTATTTCAAACGCTTGCTAGTCACGCGGCCAACGAGAGAAGAAGGGTTAGACGCGAGATGAAACTGTTATGGTACACTGTCAGCTTGGGGATCCGGTCAATACTAAATGTCTATTTTTCTAGGACATTGGCCGGATGCCTGCGGCCTCCCGAGAAAGCATTCAGTTCTACATGGTAAGCTATTGTAGTGCAATAAAACCAGGAATTTTGCCCACAAGAACTTCGCCCAATGTTCACTCTACCCACAGGACCTTTGCCCACAAGGAACTTTGCCCACAACAATCTTTACAGGGTAGGATGTCCACCCACAATGCAAATTTTCTTACTACATAGACATTTTCATTTTTTATCAATCAATCAATCAATACTTCCCTTAGATAACTACTCTGGACATATAGTGCTGAAAGAGATAAACACTAGATTGGGCCAACTCGGCGCCAACATATCCCCAGACAGGTCATCACTCACGCCACAGGTTTTGATCGGGAATTTTTTAAAACATAATTACCCATTATTATATGAACTTCAGCACATCAATCTACTCTGTTTATATCTTCCAAGGAAGATGGTGTATCCCCAGACGCCGAATACATAACTCAAATTATATTTTCAATCTTCCTGCAATGATAACTCTAAACCTATTTTCAAAGTATTTAAATGATTGATGATTGAATGTCCATTCTAAAATAATAATCCCAAAAGAGCATATCTGTTTCTATATTTGTTGACAAATAAAATATTATTTTTAACTCAACTCATCATACTTTTCAATCTTCCTTCAAAGTATTTAAATGATTGATGATTCAATGTCCATTCTAAAATTCATAATCCCAAAAGCGCATATCTGTTTCTATATTTGTTCACAACTAAAATATTATTTTAAAAAAAATTATTTATATTATTATTTTATTATATTATTTTTAGAATTTGCAAATTGTTTTCAGTTATTCATTTCCTCTATACCTATATATGTGGTCCATATATATGCAACCTAAATATGTGACACAATCTCAGTTCTGACTCCCCTTTGTGTTATATGTAATGAAGCCCACCACCTCCCACCCCCACCCCTCTCCCCTTCTCCACACCTCTCTCACTATTACACAAGATCTGCAACCCCATTGAGTTCTTTGTTTCTCATCTGATATCATTAAATACCTTTGTTTATTTAGTGTCACTCAATATAGCTGGAGGTCCCAGAGGTGGGTGGGGGGAATCCGGGTGGGGGATGCATAAATGGTAAACAAACAATCTATATAAAAGGGGTACTCAAATACAAAAAGAATTGAGAATTTTAAGTATGTGATTATCAACTGAAATGAGTTCATAACTGTAGGAGCTGTGTCAAAATTAACTGAGGCAAGTTGAATAAAACTGGGCTAGTTGAGGGTTAAAAATCCCCTACTTTTACTACATAAGGATATAATTTCATTAATATTGGGACTTAAAGCTCACTTAAAGTGTCCATTTTGTCTACTTGAATATGTTTAACCAGTTTCATTTTAAAAAGTTAAAAACTCAGCAAGCAGAGGTATAACACACAAAAATAAGTTCTTAAAAGACTAAGATAGCCATAACATTATTAATATTCAAAATTTAAATAGACAGGCATTTCCTTTTAAAAATTCAAAGATTTCAGCTCTATAACCCACATAGTTTGACAGTTACTGGGCTTTAAAGTGGCATAATGTCCATAAATTGGGTTTCTGTGGGCATTTTACAATTGTTAAAGAGACCTTAGCAATTAAACAACAGATCTGAAACTTTTTGGGGGACATACATAACAAACAAAAATTATATATAATACAGTTTAAGACTTGTCACACTAAGCATTTCCAAATAACAGGGCAAAATACGGAAAAAATGTCCAAAAAGGCACTTGGGCGAGTGTCTATGGCCCTCATACACAGGTTAAATGTCTACTAAAAACCTTGATTTTCGGCATATGTAAAAAGGACATAATAATGCATTCCCAGATGGGATTTCAGCTCCATCAATCACATAGTTTAACAGTCACAGGGCTTAAAGGTGGTTAAAAAGTCCAAATATTGGGTCTCTGTGGGCCTTTTAGAGATCTCGATGTGGCTTTCAAATTAAAGCTTCAGACTTAAAATTTGTTACATACTAAGATTACACATAGAATATGTATCTAATAAAGTTTGAAACTTCTCAGACTTACCATTTCCAAGTTACAGAGCAAAATATGTGGAAAATGTCTTAAAAGGGTCACTCAGGTGGGTGTTTAAGGTCCTCATACACAGGTTAAATGTCTACTTGAAGCCTTGATTTTTGGCACATGTAAAAAGAACATAATAATGTATTCCCAGATGAGATTTCAGCTCTATCAGTCACATAGTTTAACAGTCACAGGCCTTAAAATTGGCAAAAAGTCCAAATACTGGGTCTTTATGGGGCCTTCTAGAGACCTAAATGTGGCCTTCAAATTAAAGCCTCAGACTTAAAATTTGTCACATACTAAGATTACACATAGAATATGCATCTAATACAGTTTGAAACTTCTTAGACTTACCATTTCCAAGTTACAGGGCAAAATATGTGAAAAATGTCTAAAAATGGTCACTCGGGTGGGGATTTATGGTCCTCATACACAGGTTAAATGTCTTCTTAAAGCCTTAATTTTTGGCACATATATAAATAACATACTAATATCTTCCCAGATAGGATTTGAGCTCTATCAGTCACATAGTTTGACAGTCACAGGGCTTAAAAGTAGCAAAAAGTCCAAATATTGGGTCTTTGGGAGCCTTTTAGAGACCTCAATTTGACCTTCAAAATTAAAGCTTCACACTTAAAATCTGTTACATACTAAGATTACACACAGAATATATATCTAATACAGTTTGAAACTTCTCAGACTTACCATTTCCAAGTTACAGGGAAAAAGATGTGAAAAATGTCTTATAAGGGTCACTCGGGTGGGTGTTTATGGTCCTGATACACAGGTTAACTGTCTATTAAAGGCCTAAATGTTGGGGCACATATAAGAAAACACATAGATATATTCCCAGATGATATTTAACTTAGATGAGAGACATAGTTTGAAAGCTACAGTGCTTGAAAGTGGCAAAAAGTGCATAAATTGGGTCTCTGTGGGCACTTTTGAGACCTTAAGTCGACCCCTTTGGGTAAACCTACAGCCCTAACATTTTCTACAGACAAGGATTACATATCAAAGTTATACCTAGCGCAGTTTGAGACTCATCAGAATTACCACTTCCAAATTATAGGGCAAAATATGTGAAAAGTATAGCAAAAAATCCCCAAGTGGGGGTATTTATGGGCCTCAAACACAATTTTCTCCTCAACTTAAAGTCGTGATTTTCGGCACATGTACTAAGAACATATTAATGTGTTGTCAGGTAAAATTTCAGCCAGCTGAGCATCATAGTTTGTGACCTAGAGGGCTCTAAGTGGCCAAAAGTCCAATTTCTGACCTTAAGGTGGCCATAAGTTCTTTTTTACTGGGAGTTTAAGGTCACCTTAAAATAGGGATCTTCCTTTGGGCACCCTTAACATGTGTACCAAGTTTGAAAAAAAAATATTAATTTGTTTTTGAGTTATCGCGTCCACAAGGAAATTTCTACGGCGGCGGCGGCGGCGGCGGCAGCGCGACGGACCTGAATCCAATATATCCCCGACTTTCGTCTGGGGATATAATTAACTGTACTTCCTAATTCACGCTATATAAAGTATAGAAGTTGATTTTATTAGCATTTAATTTAGTATCGATAGATTTACATAGTATTGCAAAAAGGAAATAATAAAAAATACCAGAGGTGGCCAAAACCTTTGCAATGAAGAATACACGCATACTAAAAAGGTTTCAAGGAAGTCCAACATTCATTGAGAATATTATTATATTGTAAACATTACATACTAAAAATTCAATAACATAATAAGAAGATGACCTTTAACATGGAAGATAGTGTACACTTATACTTCAATAAAACATTAAAAAGTTAATTTTCTGATTATGGTAGATATTGTACATTAAAAAGTTAATTTTGTGATTATGGTAGTTATTGTACACGTACACTTAAAAAACATTAAAAAGTTACTTTTGTTATATTATTTCATATCATTATTTTGTGCAAAGTTCCTCCTCTGTAAAAATGTGGTGGGCAAAGTCCTTTGTAGGTAAAGGTACTGTGATAGGTGTGGTACTGTGCAAAACTCCTTGTGGGCAAAGGTCCACACACAAGTTTATCTCTTTCTATGTTTTAAATATAATAGTGGATAGATGACAGCATTAATCAGTAAACTAAAAAATATGAACCTGTAAAATTTATTAATTGGAGAATAGCTGTCAATAGAAATAGCATAATTATGTAAAAGTGCACATTATTATTATTATTTGGGGTTTTACGTTTTTACTTTCAACACTGTACAGGTCATATCATGACGGGTAGTTGGAAGGGCAGAGGAAACCAGTACATACAGTTCGTCAGGGTTCTGTACTGTAAACTGCCGACCAACGGCAAGCAACTACCAGCTTTCCCACTTGAGGCCATGCCGGGAATCGAACCCCGGCCTCAGAGGTGGGAGGCGAGAGTGTTACCACTCTGCCACCGTGGGCCTCTAAAAGTGCACATAATAAATCAGTTGCAGCAATCCATACATCCTTGTCATAAGAGAAAGATGTCTCAAATATGGCAGCTGAACACACTTTAGCAGAGCAAAAAGGTCACACCATGATGCACACATACACTTACATACACCCCCTAACCAATGTCCCTACCAAGTGTCAACCTTCGACACCTTATGGAATCCAAGAAATAGCCCAGACAAGATGTTATAGGTCAAGGTCACTATGGGAAAGTCAAAGGTCAAATCAAGGTCACACCATGATGTTGCACACCTACAATCCCCCACCAATGGCCCTGTCAAGTATCAACTTTCTACACCTTACAGTCTCTGAGATACCGCCAAGACAAGATTGTATAGGTCAAGGTCACTACAGCAAGGTTTTCAAAGGTCAAATCAAGGTCACACCATGACGTGGCACACCTACACCTCCTAACCAATGTCCCTACCAAGTACCAACTTCCTACCTCTTACCATTTCAGAGATATAGCCTGGACAAGATTTTATAGGTCAAGGTCACTACAGCAAGGCCAAACGTCAAATCAAGGTCACACCATGACGATGCCCACCTACACCCCCTAAACAATGTCCCTACCATGCATCAACTTCCTACACCTTACGGTTTTCGAGATATAGCCCGGACAAGATTTTATAGGTCAAGGTCACTATGGCAAGGTCAAAGTTCAAATCAAGGTAACACCATGACGTTGCACACATACACCCCCTAACCAATGTCCCTACTAAGTACAGTAGAACCTCAATTATCCGAACCCAGTGGGAGACATACAATCCGGCCGGATAATCGGGGGGTTCGGATAGATGAAGGAAACCGAAATTCACCGTCTATAGGTTACCGAGTGGGCGATAATTGAAGAAACATAGATTTATGCACTAAATATAGACGTCGGTGGTATTTGAAGATATAGTTTAATATATTTGTGTAATATTATATAACTGAGCCTAAAATTGTCACTTATTTGCTCCATGTCTGTGGATATTTTCATTTTTATCTAAAATATTACGCGGATTTGAAATGGTTGTGTTCGGTTGGTACATGCATTGTGGACGTTTTAGTTTTATATGATCATCGTTATGCATTTTGTCATTCGAAAAAGTCCGGGAGATTATTTATTGTAAAACCCAAAGCGAACGCGCCTTCAGTGATACGTGTGTTTGGTTGGTAATGCATTGTTGACGTCTTTTCTTTTGATACACGTTGTCAGTCTGTGAACCTACTCCGGGAGATTATAAATTGCGAAAGCCAATCGAACACACTTTCATTGATTGGCGCATTATCAAAGAAGTTGTGTAGCGGGGTTGTGTAATTGAATTAATCCCTCCCTTATTGTAACAATGGTGATAAAGATGAAAGAAGTTAGGCGTCTCTGTGAATGGTACATTTTACAAAGCACTGCAATTCATCGTTTCCGAGACTGTGTAAAATCTTGTATTATCGCTCATGCTTCACCATGCATTATATGTAGGGAGACATGATTTCGGTTCGGTTAATCCGGAGATTCGGATAATAGAAGGCCGGATAATCGAGGTTCAACTGTAGCAACTTCCTACACCTTACGGTTTTCGAGATATAGCCCGGACAAGATTTTATAGGTCAAGGTCACTACAGCAAGGTCAAATCAAGGTCACACCATGACGTTGCACACCTACACCCCCTAACCAATGTCCCTACTAAGTGTCAACTTCCTACACCTTACGGTTTTTGAGATATAGCCCGGACAATATTATATAGGTCAAGGTCACTACGGCAAGGTCAAAGGTCACATCAAGGTCAGACCATGACGTTGCACACCTACACCCCCTAACCAATGTCCCTACCAAGTATCAACTTCCTACACCTTACGGTTTCTGAGATATAGCCCGGACAAGATTTTCAAACTCAAGGTCACTGCGGCAAGGTCAAATCAAGGTCAGACCATGATGTTGCACACCTACACCTCCTAATCAATGTCCCTACCAAGTCTCAACTTCTTACACCTTACGGTTTCTGAGATACAGCCCGGACAAACTTCTTCCCACTGCCTGCCCACCCATCCGGACACCATGGGTGAAAACAATACCCCGACAGCCCTTAAGGGCTGTGGGGTAATAAAATTGGGATTTATAAATGTGTGATTATCAACTGAAATAAGTTCATAACTGCAGGACCTGTGTCAAAATTAACTGAGCCAATGTCCCTTTAGCCTACTTTAATATGTGTACCCAGTTTGACAACATATTGAAATTATACATAATACAGTTTGAAACTTGTCACACTTACCATTAGAAAATTACACGGAAAAATATATGAAAAATGTTAAAAAAAGTGACTTGGTCCTCATACACAGGTTAATTGTCTACTTAAAGCCTTGATTTTTGGCACATGTAAATAGAACATAATAATATATTCGCAGATGAGATTTCAGCTCTATCAGTCACATAGTTTGACAGCCACAGGGCTTAAAAGTGACAAAAAGTCCAAATATTGGGTCTCCGTTGGCCTTTTCAAGACCTCAGTATGACCTTAAAATTAAAGTTTCAGACTTCAAATGTGTTAAAAATTAAGATTACATGTAGAATCTATATCTAATACAGTTTGAGACTTCTCGGATTTACCATTTGCAAGTTATAGAGCAAAATATGTGAAAAATGTCAAAAAAGGGTCACTCGGGTGGGTGTTTATGGTCCTCATACACAGGTAAGCCTTTATTTCTGGCACATGTAAAAAGAACATATTAATTTATTCCCAGATGAGATTTCAGCTCTATCAGTTGCATAGTTCGACAGCTATAGGGCTTAAAAGTGGCAAAAAAATCCATAAATTGGGTCTCTGTGGGCATTTTAGAGATCTCATCGTGACCTTAAGGTTAAAGCTTCAGAATTCAGATTTTCAAAACAAAAAGATTGCACATAGAATTTATACCTAATACAGTTTGAGACTTCTTGGACTTACTATATCCAAGTTACAGGAGAAAATATGTGAAAAAATGTTGAAAAAGGGTCACTCGGGTGGGTGTTGATGATCCTCATACACAGGTTAAATGTCTATTAAAGGCCTAGATTTTTGGGCACATGTCAGAAGAACATATTAATACATTTCAAGATGACATTTCACCTAGATGAGAGACATAGTTTGAAAGCTACAGGGCTTGAAAGTGGCAAAAATTCCAAAAATTGGGTGGCTGTGGATAATTTTGAGACCTTAAGGTGACCTTATAGTTAAAGCTACAGCCCTTAGATTTTTCACAAACAAAGATTACATATTAAAGTTATACCCAGTACAGTTTGAGATTCATCAGAACTACCACTTCCAAATTATAGACAAAATATGTGAAAACTGTAGTAAAAAATCCCTAAATCCCTAAGTGGGGTCTTCATGGGCCTCAAACACAATTTTATCCTCAACATAAAGTCTTGATGCTCGGCCCATATAATGAGAATACATTAATGTGTTCTCAGGTAAAATTTGAGCCAGATGAGCCTCATAGTTTATGACTTGTAGTGCTTTAAGTGGTCATAGGTCCATTTCAGACTGAAGGTGGCCATAGGTTTTTTATGATTGGGAGTTTAAGGTCAGTTTAAAATAGGGATCTTCCTTTGGCCACCCTTAACATGTGTACCAAGTTTAAAAAAATATATAAATCCGTTTTTGAGTTATCGTGTACACAAGGAAATTTCTATGGCAGCGGTGGCTGTGCGACGAAGCTGAATCCAGTATATGCCCGATTTTCGACTGGGGATATAATAATTAAGAAAGATCCAGGAATTTTACTCACATGGGAGTATCAACTTGTGGCCTAGTACATATATGCAAGATAAGAGAGAAATCCCTGCAATAGTCAATGGGAAAATTGTGAAAAAGTGTTGAAATTTTCACACTTTGAGTGGGGGTACCTCACTTGTTATGGCAGTGGGGAACAGACGAGTGAACAGATCTGAATGCCTTGAACAATTTTTCATCCTCGATAGACAAGGTATTTTTAACAAAACAGCACGTCTCTGGGACTTGTAGCTTTGGAAGAGAAGTTGTTCACGTTGACACCCAACACCGCAGAGTGATGCTTTAATCTTAATTACCACATAAAGCATTCCAAACACTAAAAATTGTCCCAACCTTAAAGTTAATGTTAGTTTGCAGCTGTGAGGGAGTTAAAGGTAATTTATTCATGGAGATTCTGTTCAAGATTTGTTACATCCACAACTTAAACATGCCTAGAATTGCACAGTATTTGAAATACTCTTCAAAAAGTGCCAAACTTAAAGTGACTATAATTCTATTACTGGGAGTTTAAGGTAGTGCTGGTATTGTTTATCGATATTGAAATATTTATCAATTTATACTAAATATACCAATATCGATAATTTAGGGTACAACATCAATATCGGATCATACTACTTAACAGACCCACCTCTCCTGTCTTTCATTAAATAAAGTATAAAATTTGAAGGGTTTGTTGCTTTTCATATTATTTTTGGTAACTTTTACCTACCATGAAAAAGGAACTGCCATATTTGTTTACGAGATACTAATAAAACTTGCAAAAGAGTTTGGAAGGTCTCCCCAGTAAAGCTTCTCATGCACCGATATTTCAATATTGATCGATACGGAAGGTAAAAATATGGTTTGATATTGATATACATATTTTTATTTGATACCATCACTAGTTTAAGGTCCCCTTATTGTATGACACTTATCTATGGCCAGTTACATAAACATGCAAAATGAAATGAATGAAATCTCTCAAGTTATTTTCAGTATACTCTATGGACAAATAAAAAAGTTAAACACAACATAAAGTATGATGATGTTGATGACACAGGAGAGAGGACAAAGCGATTCCTTTATGCCACCTAACATAAATGCTGGTGACACAATAAACAATTTACTCAAAATAACTATTCCGCAGGTATGGACCTTGATCTGTAAAAGCAGCAAATATATGGAGGACATCTGAAACTAAGCTAATATTATGTACATAGAAGAGAAATTGGTGACTGCTGAGTGCACTACAGCCAGGATAATAGCCATAAAATCTCAAACAAATTGGTTGATGCCAATGGGGGCCAGAGAGTGCAATTCGAATATCCAACACAACTCAATATGTCTTCTTATGGAAGTGCTGTCAGATTCAAATTTTGGTGTGCACCACTCTAGCACACTGAACTGCATATGTTTCTGGCTGTGTCCATCACTACTGAAGTGACGTGAGACAGGAGTTGGCTTTTTACCATCCTTAGAGACTGATGATTTATGCTCATACATTCTCGATCTAAATGCTCTGCATGTTTCTCCAACATAGTGCTTATTGCATTTAGTGCAGGAAATCAGATATATGATGTTTGATAATTCACAAGTGATGTGTTTTGGTAAGTCTATAGTTTGGTATGACTTTTTAGTGAAGTTACATTTGACTCTGTCTACTTTTTTGATGAGTGGACATAGGGTTTGAGGTGGTAGCCTCAAACTTTGAGCTAACTGCATTGAGGGTATCAAGTGTATCTGCTGAGATCTTGCTGATAGGGACGGGTGTGTCACAGCCACTAGGAGGTTCTGAATAGACATGGACTTTAGACATGGCATCACAGAATTCAGTCTGACTGGCAGTTGATGAAGGAGCACTCATAGTGAAGAAAATACTAGGAAATATACTTCCTGCCAATATGTAAGACTGGGGCACAATAAAGTTATAAATGCCTGATATAATTTAGCACATAGGCTGAATTGTATTTCGACTGTTTACTATTATTTTCAGTCTCTTCAGAGGCTATGGTATTACTAGGGCATGGTAGGGTCCCTGAAGTACTTTTTGGGAGCCTGTGCTTAACCCCCGGTTTCAACCTGTTGTGAACAGGTTGAGGAACTGGCTCTCAAATAGAAGAGCCTGTAAAGAGAGGTTATTGGTTATGTTGAACCTGTATATAAGCGCAGATAAAATTACGACTATTTAAGGTCTTTTTATTTGACTGGGAATCAATTCTGAGGAAGGATCTCGCCTTGAGCGATGACGAGGAGATTACAAGCTCAAAAGTATCGATAGGTACCTCAACTAATGTTACCAAAAACCCAGACACCACCAAATAAGTCAATACCTCTCCTCTGGCCATCCTAGACCCAAGGTCACCTAAATTTTATCCATTATTTCAGAACATTATAAATAAAATGTCGGTAAAATAATTCAATATTAAATTTAATTAAATTATATATCTGAATTAATTTCATCCTTTACAAAATTAAGGATGACTACACAAATTAATTATAATAGAATAAAAGAATACACAGACCTGAATGTGAAATGTTTTATTTAATGTGCTTAGTTTATAACGCATAAAAAAGCACAAGCAACATTACTATAATCATTACCACAAATATTATAATTAATAGTTGGATCTGCCATATAATTTATATTTAATACTAAAATGGCCTATTTTAAAGGACACATTTGTAAAGGATATTATTTATAATACCTTGCAAATGAAATATAAATTATATAAAATACAAGCAGATTCTTACATAGACTTTAATAACTCTTATATATCTAATAAAAGACCTTAAATAGTCTTAATTTTATCTGGGCTTATATACAGGTTCAAAATAACCAATAACCTCTCTTTACAGGCTCTTCTATTTGAGAGCCAGTTCCTCAACCTGTTCACAACAGGTTGAAACCGGGGGTTAAGCACAGGCTCCCAAAAAGTACTTCAGGGACCCTACCATGCCCTAGTAATACCATAGCCTCTGAAAATAATAGTAAACAGTCGAAATACAATTCAGCCTATGTGCTAAATTATATCAGGCATTTATAACTTTATTGTGCCCCAGTCTAACATATTGGCAGGAAGTATATTTCCTAGTATTTTCTTCACTATGAGTGCTCCTTCATCAACTGCCAGTCAGACTGAATTCTGTGATGCCATGTCTAAAGTCCATGTCTATTCAGAACCTCCTAGTGGCTGTGACACACCCGTCCCTATCAGCAAGATCTCAGCAGATACACTTGATACCCTCAATGCAGTTAGCTCAAAGTTTGAGGCTACCACCTCAAACCCTATGTCCACTCATCAAAAAAGTAGACAGAGTCAAATGTAACTTCACTAAAAAGTCATACCAAACTATAGACTTACCAAAACACATCACTTGTGAATTATCAAACATCATATATCTGATTTCCTGCACTAAATGCAATAAGCACTATGTTGGGGAAACATGCAGAGCATTTAGATCGAGAATGTATGAGCATAAATCATCAGTCTCTAAGGATGGTAAAAAGCCAACTCCTGTCTCACGTCACTTCAGTAGTGATGGACACAGCCAGAAACATATGCAGTTCAGTGTGCTAGAGTGGTGCACACCAAAATTTGAATCTGACAGCACTTCCATAAGAACACACCATTGGCATCAACCAATTTGTTTGAGATTTTATGGCTATTATCCTGGCTGTAGTGGACTCAGCAGTCACCAATTTCTCTTCTATGTCTTATATGGCCATAAAACTCATCAGAGTTCAAATCAACTAAAAACACACAAAGTTGAATAAATTAAAATTAACACTTAAACACGTTAATTAACGTTATTTAACGCACCCACTAAGTGAGTTATTAACGTAAGAAAATTTATTCATTTGAATAAAGCAAATAATTCCACCCAGAGGCTTAAAAATTACATAAACCCATAAATATGAAAATAATTAATTATAATTATTTCATACACTCTAATTGTCATATTTGTGACATCACGCATAGTGTTACGTATAGCGCACAATATGCAATTACGTCATATGCGAATTATGCATTAGCAACATTGTGACATCACAATTTATGTCACCAAGTTAGCTGTTTTGATGAATAGTGCATAAGAAAGCATTACTCTAAAATGGATAAGATAAAATATTCCTGTGAAATAGCTCATATGACTAAATTCCATCAGCCATTAATCTTGAAGCAGTCTTAATACTACCTAGATTATAGTCCAGCTCCTGCGCATAAGCAGCAGTCCACTAGTCAACATACCATTGAGGCTACAACTGAGGCCTTAACAGGAGAAACAGACTGGGAATCAATTCTGAGGAAGGATCTCGCCTTGAGCGATGACAAGGAGATTACAAGCTCAAAAGTATCGATAGGTACCTCAACTAATGTTACCAAAAACCCAGACACCACCAAATAAGTCAATACCTCTCCTCTGGCCATCCTAGACCCAAGGTCACCTAAATTTTATCCATTATTTCAGAACATTATAAATACAATGTCGGTAAAATAATTCAATATTAAATTTAATTAAATTATATATCTGAATTAATTTCATCCTTTACAAAATTAAGGATGACTACACAAATTAATTATAATAGAATAAAAGAATACACAGACCTGAATGTGAAATCTTTTATTTAATGTGCTTAGTTTATAACGCATAAAAAAGCACAAGCAACATTACTATAATCATTACCACAAATATTATAATTAATAGTTGGATCTGCCATATAATTTATATTTAATACTAAAATGGCCTATTTTAAAGGACACATTTGTAAAGGATATTATTTATAATACCTTGCAAATGAAATATAAATTATATAAAATACAAGCAGATTCTTATATAGACTTTAATAGCTCTTATATATCTAATAAAAGACCTTAAATAGTCTTAATTTTATCTGGGCTTATATACAGGTTCAAAATAACCAATAACCTCTCTTTACAGGCTCTTCTATTTGAGAGCCAGTTCCTCAACCTGTTCACAACAGGTTGAAACCGGGGGTTAAGCACAGGCTCCCAAAAAGTACTTCAGGGACCCTACCATGCCCTAGTAATACCATAGCCTCTGAAGAGACTGAAAATAATAGTAAACAGTCGAAATACAATTCAGCCTATGTGCTAAATTATATCAGGCATTTATAACTTTATTGTGCCCCAGTCTTACATATTGGCAGGAAGTATATTTCCTAGTAATATTATGTACATAAGTGTTTCACTTTAGAGAAAACTGCACTACACACACACTCAAACACAAGACATTATAATATCCCGATGGGCAGGCCAGCAGGAGATAAATCAATGTGTGCTATAGAATGCAGATGATTTTGTATACATTCAATAATTGTAACAATAAAGGATCTTAGCAGGTTTTCTCGAGACTGATAAACTGTAAAAATTTTATTGTAATTTAACTTTTTAGAAGTTAAATACTTTCTCACTAATGCTTACATGTTGGTGGGAGCAAACATGGACGACCAAATGAGAATGCTTTTAAAAAAAATATTCTTGTCCGGTAGTTCTGCACATATGATGAGTGCGCATGCGCCGATACCCAGAAAACCCTGGTTTGCCTCACTTTAATTTTGGGAGCATTTATCAAGGCATTGCCACCCAAAAAATATTTTAAAAGGTGGGGTCGGCTGGATGGGTATCCAAATCTAGTGAGGATAAGGCAAGTATTTAATTCATAAAAAGTTAAATTACAATAAAATTTTTACATTTTATTGCATAAATACCCTTACCTTATCCTCACTAGTGCTTCATTACAACCATACTGGTGGTGGGATTTCTGAACTTTTTCCACACCAAAAGTAGGTACAAGCAAAGAAAATAGCATCAGAGATGCCCGTACCCCACAGCCTTGGGAAATATTTTCAACACCATGAGATATAGAAGTACTGTACCAGTACAAACTTCAGGATACTTTCAGAACACTGTCAGTTATATAAAGGTCCAAACAATGTTTAAATGGAGAAATAATGTTTAAAAGGAAGATAATGCGTATAAAGATGAAGTATTAAAACAAGATAATTCAATGACAAGATGACAGCATTAATCAGTAAACTAAAATTCAACACTCTTTATATACATCTGCATTTCCGAATTATGGTTTAGATGGTTTGAATATTACCATGCATACAGAAGTGGTAATACATTTAATGAATGCTTATGTGTGGTGTTGGAGTAAAATCTGCGGCTCACTTGATGAAATTCTATCTCTTACAATGGGAAGTTTTGAAAGTAAAATTCTTAATAAATTCTGATATGACTTTTGCTTAATCTGCAGCAAAAGACAGACCCAAAGGTGCAACAAGATTTTAAAGGTCAAGGTCACTACGGCAAGGTAAAAGGTCAAATTAAGGTCACACCATGATAATACACACCTATAGCCAATAACCAATGTCCCTACCAAGTATCAACTTCCTACACCTTACGGTTTCCGAGATACAGCCCTGACGATTTTATAGGTCAAGGTCACTATGGCAAGGTCAAAGGTCAAATCAAGGTCACACCATGATGCTGCACACCTACACCCCCTAGCCAATAGCCAAATATCAACTTCCTGCACCTAACAGTTTCCGAGATAAAGCTCGGACAATATTTTATAGGTCAAGGTCACTACAGCAAGGTTAAAGGTCAAATCAAGGTCAGACCATGACGTTGCACACCTACACCCCCTAATCAATATCCCTACCAAGCATCAACTTCCTACTCCTTACGGTTTCTGAGATATAGCCCAGACAACACTTTATAGGTCAAGGTCACTACGGCAAGGTCAAAGGTCAAATCAAGGTCAGACCATGACGCTGCACACCTACACCCCCTAAGCAATATCCCTACCAAGTATCAACTTCCTACACCTTACGGTTTCTGAGATATAGCCTGGACAAGATTTTATAGGTCAAGGCCACTACGGCAAGGTCACAGGTCAAATCAAGGTCACACCATGACGTTGCACACCTACACCCCCTAACCAATATCCGTACCACGTATCAACTTCCTACACCTTACAGTTTCTGAGATATAGCCAGGACAACATTTTATAGGTCAAGGTCACTACGGCAAGGTCAAAGGTCAAATCAAGGTCACACCATGATGTTGCACACCTACACCCCCTAACCAATGTCCCTACCAAATATCAACTTCCCAAGCCTTACAGTTTCCGAGATATAGCCCGGACAACATTTTATAGGTCAAGGTCACTACGGCAAGGTCAAAGGTCAAATCAAGGTCAAACCATGACGTTGCACACCTACACCCCCTAACCAATATCCCTACCAAGTATCAACTTTCTACACCTTACAGTTTCCGAGATATAGCCCGGACAAGATTTTCAAACTCAAGGTCACTACGGCAAGGTCAAAGGTCAAATCAAGGTCAGACCATGACGTTGCACAGCTACACCCCCTAACCAATGTCCCTACCAAGTATCAACTTCCTACACCTTACGGTTTCTGAGATACAGCCCGGACAAACTTATTTCCCGCCGCCCGCCCACCCGCCCGCCCGCCCGCCCGGACGCCCGCCCGCCCAACCATCCGGACACCACGGGTGAAAACAATACCCCAACAGCCATTAAGGGCTGTGGGGTAAAAAGAGAATGTACTAATTTCAAACACCCTTGTGATAATAAAGTACAAGACTATGACCAGCATACTTAGAAACTTAACAAAATAACATTTATAGTCATATTTTGTAATCAAGTAACCTGGAACTTTCCACAATATGCATTGAAAAAAAATTCCCACATATCTGGGAGTTTATAACACTAAAGACAAATGTGCTCCCCAGTCATTGACAGTTGCATTGGTAACTGACAGGAGATTATATTGACCATGGAAACATTCTAAATTTCAAGGTCAGATCTATGAAAAGCTAGCAGAACTGTCTGTTTTGCTCAAGAAGACATGGTAGCTCCTTGTATATCTCCTGAAAAGCCATCTTGAAAGAGATGAATAGCACTTATTTTCCCTATCTAAGATCTCTAATGTTGTCAAGATAGTATCTTAGAACTCTAAGAGTCATATCTTCAGTCCAAGAATGATCTAAAATTGATCTAAGAGCAGGAATGACCCTGGCTGAAGCATACCATATCAGGTCTCATTCAAATGGTGATCTTGTCAAGGCTAAGAGTAATCAAGACAAGTCCCAAGAGGGTCTATCATCCTTGTGTATCTCCTGAAAAGCCATTTTGAAAGAGATGAATACCACATATTTTCCATATCTAAGATCTCTAATGCTGTCAAGATAGTATCTTAGAACTCTAAGAGTCATATCTTCAGTCCAAGAATGATCTAAAATTGACCTAAGAGCAGGAATGACCCTGGCTGAAGCATACCATATCAGGTCTATCTGAGGTTATCTGTTCTTTGCCAGATGGACTAATGAAGGAGAAACTGTGACCTCCTTCCAGCCAGTTTTGTGTTTCAAAGATTTGAAAATCCAAACATGAACCTCACCTCTCCTATCAGAGGCCAAGGTATGAGCAAACTGATTTGAATGTCAGAATGTTCAAATTCTCATTCAAATGGTTGATCTTGTCAAGGCTAAGAGTAATCAAGACAAGTCCCAAGAGGGTACAGCACAATCCTTTAATGATCTAGCCCATGAAAACCATCTATCAGTCTATTGAGTTCATAACTATGAATGATTTCAATACCAAATGAACCCAAAAGATTTGCAATAGCAACCCTGTATCCTACAATTGTTGAAGAAATCAGATTTTATCAGTGCATCACTGGGTCAAAAATCTGCTATTGAGGAGACAGAAGGCTGTTGGAAGTCCACCTGACTCTCCTTGTATCATGATTCAAAAAAGATCTATCATGCTCCGTAGTCTTTTCGAAGAAAAACCCTGAAGTGCCTTAGCTCTCTGAGACATTGACACCTTTTTTTCTTTGTTTTTTTTTCACGCCATACCATGGAGTTTGTGATATGGCAAGGCTTTGGTGAATCTCTGAATAGCTGTTTAAAGGGATTTCTCCATGAAATAGGACAATAGTGATTTTGTGAATAATTCTATCAGGTACCAAAACCCACTCATCCCTGGTCCCCTGGGACTTACCATTTAAGAGGCATAAATTCTCATTTTTATATCATTTTTGAAATGTGAAATATTCAATACATCTACTGCCATTGCATAAGGGTATTAAACTGGTGAAATGTACAGAGATAGTTTTTTGTTCAGCTTTTTTACAAACATATCTACCATTGAAGAGTGCCAAATTTGACAAGTCTATATAATTTGACACATCTATATGTGAAAACTTGGGATGAATGACCATTCTGTTTCAACGACTTATCCCTGCATGAAAACATGTCTGATATCACCTTTTGACACCCCTAAATGTGGTGAGCCCTCAGAAAATTGCTGTGGGCTTACAAAGAACCATTAGATGCCAGACCATCAGACACATATCTAATGAGTGGGTCCCCATTTGTTAATATAAAACAGCACTGTGCCATTACCTGAAGCAAGTAAAACCTCTTGTTTTGAAGGTGAGTTTGAAAACCTTTATCATCAGAAACGCAGCCTTCAGTTCTAAAATATTTTAAGAAGCCTGGTCTCTGTGACTTGACCATATGACAGTAACTGTCAGGTCTCCCAAATATGTTCCTTAACCCTTTATAGACACTTCTTCTGTATGGAGAGGATATCCTAGTAAGACCTCTGTGGTTTTACACTAAAACAGATATATTTTGAAAACTGTGAACATTATATCTGAATGTGTAGAGCTTGTGAATATTCCATGGGGTTTCCATGTACCACTTATGTGAAGACTGTCCATTGGGACTGTATCTTATAGGTTCTAGATTCCTATAAATGACAATTACAATTCTGGGAATGGTTGACAAACTTGCATGTACACCATCTATAACCTTGTTAAATACTCCACTTTTCTTTGGGGACACTTCACCCTTGCCACAGGTAATTTTGTAATCCAAGAAGTGGAAGTGTTTTGTTGGTACGAGTTCTGACTTCAAAAGCTAATTTCCCAATGTAGTTCCTGTACACACACCACTAATTGTCTCGATTTCTTCAAGCAAATTTGTGATGGAGGTGGCAGTATATAACCAGTGGTCTCGATAATGGTAAGTGTGGTGCTACGCAGATAAATTCGAGTGGAGCTGTTGGTATACCGAAGGGTAGGGATGAGAACTGATAAGAATGACCTCTGACAAGGTGCATTCTTTCACAAGCAAACTTCAAATGAAGACTAACATTTAGTTGTGTCTGGGAATGAGGAAAAATGTGTTTGCTAGATGTAACGGACTACCCATCCACTTCGCAAATGGAGTTCTAATTACCTTGCAGTTTCCATCTTCATAGTTGGGACAGTGTGATATATCGATTAATATGATTAAAGCTATCATAGGTCATCAATGTGATGTAAAATCCTGTGCTTGTATGCCATATTTTCCTGAGAAAAAACGTTTTAGAAGCTTTTGATCTCCACAATCCCATAGAATTGCAAATTTAACTAGACCTAGCGCATCGGAGAACCGATGCAAATTGTATCCACCGTAAAGACAATGCACCAAAACCTCTAGGACCAATAATAAGAGAGTTATAAGCACTTTTAAGTTTGGCTGTCCTCATTTCACCTTCAAGGAGGAGCCGAAGGTCAAATCCGACCACGCCAGATGTTATGGTCACGGGCAAGCGCGGTAGCAATTACCGGTTGTCTTTAAGTTGTAACAGAAAAAGCAAAAAGTTAAACTTAACAAATTTATTTAATAGTCAATAATAATGATTACAGTCAACTGGTATGCTCTTAACTAAACACACTAATACAATAATAAGATCTAGCTGACCTGACCACTGAGATTAAGAGTTAAGTTTATCCGCTGTATCCAGCAATCTGTTCCGTAATCCGTCCTGTGGTATATTCTGTGATCTGTCCAATGTCCTGTGGTCTGTCCCGTGATCTGTCCAGCGTTCGCTCGCACGCAGATATCTATATCCTGTGACCTGTCCCACACTCAACAACACAAAAGGTTCTTGTCCTGCTATCCAGTCACACAGAATGTCTGTCTGGAGATATTTAGAGAGTTAACACAACTGTACTGTCTGCTCCAAGATGTGGACAATGTCCAAAATGCAGTAAATTCACTCTCTGTTGTATGAATGTACAATATCCAAAATATCCAAAGTACAATAAATCTGTCCAGATGATGTATCCAGTTCACTCCAGTAAAAGTTCACAGCAACACAAGTTATATTATATTCCAAAACACAATAGCTCTCCTTATAGCCAGCGAATACAAAGTTCTTTTGTGGTCAGATGTACATTCCTTATATACATCCACAGATTTCTCTGGAATTGTACAGAACCAACTCAGAAAAGCTTGAACCATCTAGGCTAAAGGAGGAAGTTCTAGAAACTACTGGCAATTGGGTTTCCCCAAATCTAACATAACCACTGAGGGGGGGATTTCCCCCAGTCTGTGAACAGATCAATAAACACTAAAACACAAAAGTCAATAACTCCCTTACTTTAAATGTCAACACACAAAAGAACCAACAACACAATTATCTTTTATGACAATGTATAAACATAAAGCTTAAATTAAACAATGCACTAATATAGTGCCTAATATATGTAATATACAATGTACTAATATAGTGTCCAATATATGTAACACCAGAAGATTCCCAGCGCATGATTTCCTATATGTTGGTTTACCATCAGAAAACATGTGGGACCAATAATAAGCGAGTTACAAGCACTTTTAAGTTTGGCTGTCCTCATTTCACCTTGAACGAGGGGCCCAAGGTCAAATCCGACCACACCAGAAGATTCCCAGCCCATGATTTTCTATATGTTGGTTTACCATCCCAAACCTCTAGGACCAATAATAGGCGAGTTATAGGCACTTTTACCTTTGACTGTCCTCGTTTGACCTTGAAGGAGGGGCCCAAGGTCAAATCTGACCACGCCAAAAGATTCCCAGCCCATGATTTCCTATATACTGGTTTACCATCCCAAACCTCTAGGACCAATAAAAAGAGAGTTATAAGCACTTTTAAGTTTGGCTGTCCTCACTTGACCTTGAAGGAGGGGCCCAAGGTCAAATCCGACCACACCAGAAGATTCCCAGCCCATGATTTCCTATATGTTGGTTTACCATCCCAAACCACTAGGATCAATAATAAGCAAGTTATAAGCACTTTTAAGTTTGGCTGTCCTCACTTGACCTTGAAGGGTGGGCCCAAGGTCAAATCTGACCATGCCAGAAGATTCCCCGCCCATGATTTCCTGTATGTTGGTTTACCATCCCAAACCTCTAGGACCAATAATAAGCGAGTTATAAGCACTTTTAAGTTTGGCTGTCCTCATTTGAGATTGACGGAGGGGTCCAAGGTCAAATCTGACCACATCAGAAGATTCGCAGCACATGATTTCCTATAGGTTGGCTTCACATTGCAAACCTCTAGGACCAATAATAAGGGAGATATAGGCACTTTTAAAGTCTGCTATGTGGGTTACTTCGGCACTCCGTGGATGACCTTGAATTAGGAGCTTCAAGGTCAAATGTGTGCAAGGTCGTAGAGGACATGTATATGTGTCATACATATCACCTATGAAGAGATTCAACCTTCTACTTATGAGGAACAGCCAGTAGAAAAATGTAGATTATTTTCAAAGAAATGCCCGTGGCGGCCATCTTGTTTTTCAGAATGAGGCTATTTTCCTTCCCAGAGAAGCTTACCCCCCAATGAAGATATCCTGCAAATTTGGTGAACCTAGCTGCTGTTGTTTTCCTCTTAGAGCGTTAACGCCGAAAATCTCTCTACGCAAGGCGGCGGCGTAGCGAACGCTAAACCAAAGTATCCACCGGATGCTTCCGGTGGATACAATAAGTACATTAAATTTTTATAAGTTAATACCCTATCCAATGGACAATTGCGACCGGTCCCGCCAAACAACAGAAAAAGCTGTCCTGTATATACTACCGGCAGGACCGGTCATGGAGTGTGCATTCGCTAAGTGCCGCATCGTTCTTGCTTCCTGTCTAGACAGTGTGATGTCATCGCATCATTTTTGTTGTCTAAACCTAGTTAGACCCCTAGTAAGCTGATAGTGGGACCGGTTGGGAGGGACTTGTCTGTCCATTGGATAGGGTATTAACTTATAAAAAAATTAATTTAGTTATTAAATTTGCAATTTTATTACGTTAATACATCCTATCCAATAGCCAATTGCTGAATAACTACCGCTTGGTAGACGGATAAGTTACTAGGGACTTAAGTGAACTCATAAACAGAACAAAATCTTCAGGCCTGGGTTGACCCAAGGTCAGGGGAACCCCATGAGGCCCTGGTCGGTTACCAGAAACTGGTTAACCGGGGGGGGGGGGGGGGGGGGGGGGGGGGAACCCCCTTTTTAAAGCAGACCTGCTCTGAGGTAGGGGAAGAGAGGGATGAGTTCAGCCCCATAAGAAGAAACAAGAGGAGAGTGCCCGTGAACGGGCACTGTGTCAGCTGACTGAATGTTTTTGATTTGTGATGGTGATAATGAGAGGAAAGCATAATTATCAGGGAAGGGGCTGTACAGAAATACAGTAAATGGTAACTGAACAGCATGTTCGAAAGATATTCCGAAGCTGACAGAAGAAAAGGACAAAAAAGTTGTGCCCTGCAAATGGTATTATGAAATAAAGTAACAAGGTAATTGTTTAAGTGTAAAAAGTAGGTTAAAAATATTTAAAGAAATACTATAAATGCAATATCCTCGTTCGACCATGAAGAAGGGGTCCAAAGGTCAAATCTGACCATACCAAAAGATTCCCAGCCAAAGAATTTAGGATGGTTTACCATCCCAAACCTCTCGGACCAATAATAAGTGAGTCATAGGCACTTTTTAAGTTTGGCTATCCTTGTTTGACCTTGAAGGAGGGGGTCCAAGGTCAAATCCGACCACACAAAAAAATTCCCAGCCCATGATTTCCTGTAGCTTGTTTACCATCCCAAACTTGTAGGACCAATAATAAGCGAGTTCTAAGCAATTGTAAGTTTGGCTATCCTCAATTGACCTTGAAGGAGGGGTCCCAGGTCAAATCTGACCACACCAAAAGAATCCCAGCCCATGATTTCCTATATGTTGGTTTACCATCCCAAACCTCCAAGACCAATAATACGCGAGTTATAAGCACTTTAAGTTTGGCTATCTTCGTTTGACCTGGAAGGAGGGGTCTAAGGTCAAATCCGACCACACCAAAAGATTCCCAGCCCATGATTTTCTATAGGTTGGTTTTCCATTCGAAACCTCTAGGACCAATAATAAGTGAGTTATAAGCACTTTTAAGTTTGGCTATCCTCATTTGACCTTGAAGGAGGGGTCCAAGGTGAAATCCGACCACACCAAAAAATTCCCAGCTCATGATTTTCTATAGGTTGGTTTTCATTCCAACCTCTAGGACCAATAATAAGCGAGTTATAAGCACTTTTATGTTTGGCTATCCCCATTTGACCTTGAAGGAGGGTTCCAAGGTCAAATCGGACCATATTAATAGATTCCCAGCCCATGATTTCCTAAAGGTTGGATACAATGATTTACTCAACAGTGAGAACCTGAAAGAAGCTATTGCTCAGCTATGCCATGACATAGAGGTCTGCAATTTCACTATGTTATAGCTGACCAAAAATTATGTGAATAACATATTTAAACAAAATACTGTAAATATAATAATTTTCAAGTTACAACTGATTTACTCAAGAGTGAGAACCTCAAAGTAACTATTACTCAGCTATGCAATGAGCTACATGTCTGAATTTTTGCACTGTTATAGCTGACCTAAAAGTAGGTGAACAACATATTTAAGCAAAATACTGTAAATGCAATAGTTTTCAAGTTACAACTGATTTACTCAATAGTGAGAACCTGAAAATAGCTATTGCTCCACTATGCCATGAGCTATAGGTCTGTAATTTCACTTTGTTATAGCTAACCCCAAAGTAGGTGAACAATGTATTTTAACAAAATACTCCAAATGCAATATTTTTCAAGTTATAGCTGATTTACTCAACAGTCAGTGCCTGAGAATAGCTATTGCTCAGTTGTGCCATGAGCTACAGGTCTGTAATTTCACTATGTTATAGCTGACCCAAAAGTAGCTGAATAACATATTTGCACAAATTTCTGTAAAGGCAATAGTTTTCCAATTACAACTGATTTACTCAACAGTGAGAACTTCAAAGTAGCTATTACTCAGCTATGCAATGAGCCACAGATCTGAAACTTCACTATGTTATAGCTGATCCCAAAATAGGTGAATAATATATTGCAACAAAATACTGTAAATGCAATAGTTTCCAAGTTATAAGCGATTTACTCAACAGTGATAACCTAAAAGTAGCTATTACTCAGCTATGCCATGAGCTACAGGTCTGAAATTTTACTATGTTATAGCTGACCCAAAAGTAGCTGAATAACATATTTATACGAAATTCTCTAAATGCAATATTTTTGAAGTTATAAGCGATTTACTCAACAGTGATAACCTAAAAGTAGCTATTACTCAGCTATGCCATGAGCTACAGGTCTAAAATTTTACTATGTTATAGCTGACCCAAAAGTAGCTGAATAACATATTTATACAAAATTCTCTAAATGCAATAGTTTTTAAGTTACAAGTGATTTTACTCATGATGGAAGAACTGAAAAGCCCAAAAGTAGCTATTACTCACTTAGCTATTGAGACAGGCACCCAACTTACTCACCATATTGTAGCTATGAAAAAAGTAGCTGAATAACATATTTTAACAAAATGCTCTAAATGCAACACTTTTCAAGTTATAAATGATTTTGTGCATGATTTCATGAATTTTAATGCATTAAAAATTATTAAAAAAATTTATTAAAAAAAAAGTAAGACAGATCCAGGTCTCATACTCACACAAGAGAATCTACCTGTGGCCTAGTACATATATGCAAGATATGAGAGAAATCCCTGCAATAGTTACTGAGAAAATTGTGATTAAGTGTTGAAATTTTCACACTTTTGGTCGGGGTACCCCCCTTGTAATGTCTCTAGCAAACAGACGAACAGACAGATTTGCATGCCTTGAACAATTTTTCATCCTCGATAGATAAGGTATCTTTTAAAAAAAACAGCACGTCTCTAGGCCTTGTAGTTTTGGAGGAGAAGTTGTTCACGCGGACGCGTACGCGGACGCGTACACCCACGCCGCAGAGTGACGACATAATGTCAGCTGACTGACAAGTCAGCTGACATAAGAAACCTCCCAATGGAAGCATGTCACAGTTTTTTTTTTTGTTTTTTTTTATTTAATCTGATGTAAGGTGAGGGCTTGCAGGTCAGAGAGCTCATAGCATAGGATCACAGTCTGCTTGATCCATGAGGAGACGGTGGCAGGGGAGATGTCCTTTTCAAAACCTTTCTTGAAGGAGACAAAGACCAGCTCCTCGTTCTGCCTAAAATCTGAGGTCTTGTCCAAGTAATAGGGAAGGGCTCTTGACTGGACATAAGGACCTGTCACCCTTAAGTGACTTATCCAGAGCGGGGGCCAGGGCTGATATAACCGCAGGGGCCACACTGTCCGGACCCTCCTTGGCCAGCTGGTTCTTGGAAAGGAAGCTGGGTGAAGGGTATAAGGACACCCTAGACCAGGTGTCTGAAGTTCTTATGTAGCCAAGCATGGATCTCACTCCTGTGTTTACCTGAACCCAGGGCCACCAGGAAAACAGTCTTGAAGGTCAAGTGTTTCAGGGAGACCTCTTTTAGGGGTTCAAAGGGAGCCTTTGTCAGCTGGTGCAATACCAGGGAAAGGTTCCAAGAAGGGATGAACCTTCGACCCTTGGGTCTGTCTCTGAGGAAGCTATCCAGGAGACGAGTGAGATTGTCATCTTTGCTGACATTAATGGGGGAATTCCCCATTTTGTCAGCAATGGCTGACCTATAACCATCAATGGTGCCCGGCTGTAACTTCCTGTCCTGAAACAAGTAAAGGAGGAAGCCAGGTATGGATTTTAAAGGTGGTGCCCTGAAGTCCACCTGATTACTGAGGCACCACTCTGTGAAAATGGTCCACTTTGCCTCATAGATTGATCTGGTTGATCCTCTGTGAGGAGCCTCAATTCGTGCTGCAACTGCCGCAGAGAAGCCCTGCTCCTTGATTGCTGTGGCTCTAGGAGCCAGGCATGTAGGTTCAGGTTTGACTGATTCCTGTGCAGGGTCTGGTGGATTGGTTGAGTCATCAGATTGGGCAGGCACAGTGGGATCTGACTGGACATGGCCACTAGGTCCCAAAACCAAGGCATGTTGGGCCACCCTGATGCAATCAGCATCACTTTGCCCAAGATGGCTGCTGGTGGGAAGGCATAGGGATCCAGATCCTCCCATGACAAGCCGAGTACATCCACTGCCCATGCCTGTAGGTCCGTGAACTGGAGAGACAAACTGTTGAAGCTTGTTGAACCGGCTGCATATCTCTTTTAAGATCTCTGGGTGGAGAGACCATTCTGTTTGAATGGTTTGGCCCAGCCTGGATAGCTTGTCTGCTATCATGTTCAGCCGACCGGGGATGTGTCGGGCCTTGAAACGGGCCTGTTGTCTGTAGCTATGAGGACATGTGGTTTGAACATAGGTCTTGGAACTTTTTTAGGGCCAGAAAGACTGCTTTTAGTTCCAGATAATTTATGTGTAGCTTACTCTCTGGAAGGGACCAGTCTCCCCTTGCAGTGTGCTCATTTAAGTGAGCGCCCACCCTTCTTTTGATGCATCTGTAAAGATTTGCTGAGCATGTTTTAGTGGGTGTAATGGTTGACCTATGAGTACGTTGTTTTCCTCCAGCCACCATGTCAGATGTGGGTGGAGTGACTTTGGAATGGGGATCACCTTTTCCAGTGTCTCTGGAACCCTCCAGTTGTTTTTGAGATGCCACTGTATGGGTCTCATGTGTAGCAGTCAGTAAGCCTATTAGGGACATGAGATTCCAGATCAGGCATAACGGACTGGACATGAGGTCTACTATTTTTGTCTGTAGGGTCTGCCAATGCTCTGGGGTGTCTCTGACCCTGCCCTCCTTCAAATCGAACTGGTAACCTCCTGACAAAGAGTTACTAGGGTCTGTGTGTGTTGAAGACAAGTTTGGTGGGACCTGGCTCTCACCAACCAGTCGTCTAGGTACTGGTGGATCCTTATACCCTTCTGCAGTGCAAGTAACTTGACCTCTTTGACCACTATTGTAAACTTCACTGGTGCAGTTGAGAGACCAAATGGTAGTGCTTTGAATTGACAAGTTTTGTCTTGGATGTGAAAACGCATGTACTTCCTGGACTGGCTGTTTATTGGTATGTGGAAGTATGCGTCTTTGAAATCTATGGAGGTAACCCATTCCCCCTGCTTGTAGGGAGGTCCTTATTGTCTCTGGTGTCTCCATTTTGAATGACTCTGTCTTTAAAAATCTGTTCAGTGCACTGAGATCCAAGATAGGTCTCCACCGGTTGTTGGGTTTGGGGACCAAAAATAGCTGGTTGTACAGCCCAGAGATTGTTGATTTTTGACCAATTCTACTGCATTTTTGTCTAACAGCTGATGCAATGCCTCCGACAGGTAGAGGTTCCTGTGGGGATTTCCATACTTAGCAGCTTGTTATTGTGGGTGACCTAGTCAAGTTTGGCCGGAACCGGAAGAGGAGGGTGTAGCCTTCTCTGAGGACTGTTAACACTTTGGGGCTGACACCTACGGCTGCCCATTTCTTCCCAAACTGGTGTAATCTGGCCCCTACAGGTAGATTTGGTACAACAGTTGGGACATTTGTGACATTTTTTTACAGAATTCGACTGATCTACACAGGAAACATCTTTCACATGCTTTATTTCTGGACACAGATAACAATAATTGGGAATTACGTCTTTCTTTTGTGGCGACCCAGTTGCAAAATGAGCAGGATTTACAACAGAACAAGGATTTACAGTCAACGATCTTACAGTGTCCTTGCTGTTACAAAACAGTCCTGGTTTCCAATCAGTTCCTGTCTTTCTGACACCAGCATAGCTGTTGTTTCGGTTACAAGTTTGCAGTGCAGGTCCTTTTGCCAGTCACACAAAGACTGACTCCACTGCTGGCTACACAACTCACACAGCAATTGTCATTTATACTGCTTCTGTGACTTTGCCGGTCGCTGAGAGAAAGAGGAGGCCTTGCCCCTGCTGGATCTCTGCCATTCTCATCAGCTTCCAAGCTGGTGGGCCAGACTTCCAGTCAGTGTCCTGTTGTTGCCTGGAAGGCTGCGAGTACAGGTGGAAGTGTTGAGGATTTCTATGAGAGGCACCAGAAGTACATCTTTATGGTGACATATCTCCTCCTCTGCTTTAGAAATGATGTGGTCAGGGAATAATGCACTAATGTGGAGTGGAGCAGTTCTGAGTGATCTTAACGTATCCTACTTATGCCTGCTTTGATGTACTCCCGGTAACTGTCCTTGCGTGTCAGTGTGAGGTTAGCCACATTGATAAAAACACCATCAGAGATCCTGCATGGTACGGGCCATTGCTTGTGTGATGCAACGATTAAAGGTCACAAGATAGTCCAATTCATCTGCTGCTTGGTGTAGCTTGTTTGAGGACTTGCCTTTGGAAGTAACACTCTGTATAACCTTTAACTGTGAAGCTATATTATCTTGTACCTTGGTGAGGCACCGGCTAAAAGCTGCAGCCTGGTTACAAATGTAGGTCTGGTCAGGTGCAGCCCGTTCCCACTTCCTCAAAGTGTCCTGTGAGACAGGTCTGGAGGCAGGTAACGATGGCAGAGAGCTCCTGGTCCACATCTAAAAGTTCTTCTCGATCTGGACCGGTAGATTCCAGGTCAGAGATCTCGCCTTCATCAGCATAGCTTGAAGCCTGATCACTGAACTGTTCTGACTCAGCTGCTGGTTCATCAACAGGGGCTACAGAACCGGAAAGAGATGTGGCACTCTTCTTGAATGTAGCAGGTTGAGCAGTGGGACCTGGGGGGGTGAACCTCGGGTCTGTAAACGTCAGCAGGCAGGGAAGATTCCTGGCCGGTGGAAGGTGTCACAGATGAAGCACCGGGAGTCTCAACAGGCCGGGTGGCTAACACAGTACCAGGAACCTCAACAGGTTGGGTGGCAGTCACTGCACTGGGAGCCTCAACAGGCTGGGTGGCTTTCTTCACTTCCCCCTGGCTGGCTGCACCGGAAGACTGCTTCTGACTGGTAACACCAGTAGGGTGCTGTGTTGGTGGGATAAAAGGTCTATCAGTAACCATCACTTCTGACTTCTGGACCGGTTCCACCGATACTTGAAAGCTTCTGGCCAGGAACATAGCTTCTAAGCGGGCAAAACACTCTGCCACTTGTCATCCATAGATTTAAGTTCAGTCTGGAAATCTGGGGTTTTGCCGGCTTTCTTCTTAGAAGGGGACTTGTGAGAGGACTTTTTAAGCTTCTTAGAAGGGGTGTCGCCTCTATCACTAGTGTCACCCTTGCTCTCAACCTGTCCCAACACAGTAATGTCAGCAAGATCAACAATTTGGGGGGGGGGGGGGGGGGGGAGAGCTTGCCTTCTTCTGGAGCTCCTTACGTGCCCTGTAAGTAGGGTGGGGGGCCAGCTGTTTCTTCTGATCTTCAGAGAAACTCTCACAAATTTCACAAGGCTTCTTTTCAACACAAAGGTCCTTGCCAATGCTTTTCTCACGACAACGTGCACATTTTGAGTCAGAATCAAATAAAGCCATAATGTGGCCATACGTTCCTATCTTCTTTACAGGGGACGCCATGATACTCCAGAACAGTAAATATTCACTTAAAAAGTGAATAAAGTTAAAAATTTGTAGTTACCTTTAAAAAATTTTCACGTTTCCACAACTCTAGAAAAACACATATGCACACTCCATGCGCCAAATAAAAAAGACACAATGACGTCACACTGTCTAGACAGGAAACAAAAATGATGCGCCGCCTAGCAAACGCACACTCCGTGACCGGTCCTGCTGGTAGTATATACAGGACGGCTTTTTCTGTCGTTTGGCAGGACCGTTCGCACCGACTGGTAAAGCAATTGTCCATTGAATAGGATGTATTAATGCAATAAAATTGTTGTTTCCTTTGTCAGAATATATGTGCTATGAATTGTGGGAATTCTTGACAATTCGATAAGGTGGTTTCAGTACTAAACCGTATTGAAAAATGGGCACAACTCTGGGATGGCATTCATTTTTTAATCAGATCTTGTAGTACGACCCCCTATAATGGATTTTGATGCCTTCTGTTAATTATTGTCTGTTTTGCCACAAAAGAACTTATATGGTGGTCCTGTAAGTAAGAAAGGTGTAGCCATAATTTAAACTGCCCTTTCTATACCGAAGATTCCTGACAATTTCTATCATATTCGTGTAGATGTGGTCATGATCTGAGAATAGTTACATGATCAACCAGCTCCCTGTTGGAGGTCCTTGATACTGAAACCTGTGTTATAGTTTCTAAAACTTCCTCAATAGATGAAAAGAAAGAAATTGGCAAATTTAATAAGTAAATTAAATTTTTATAAGTTAATACTCTATCCAATGGACAATTGCTAAACCTGTCGGCGCAGACCGGCCCGCCAAATGTCAGAAAAAGACGTCCTGTGTTTCCACCGGCTTCCCGTACTAGTACTAGTGAACTCGCCAGATGGCATGTCGTACTTCCTTCCTGTGTAGACAGCGTGACGTCATAGCATCTTTTTCGTTGTCTAAACCTATTAGACCCCTAGTAAGCTGATAGCGGGGTTGGTGGGAGGGTCTTGTGTGTCCATTGGATAGGGTATTAACTTATAAAAATTTAATTTACTTATTAAATTTGCAATTTTATTGCGTTAATACATCCTATCCAATGGACAATTGCTGAATAACTACTCCTTGGTCGGCGGTAAGTTATTAGGGACTTAAGTGAACCAATAAAACTAACAAATTTTCTTCAGGCCTGGGTCGATTTGAGGTTAGGAGACCCTTATGAGGCCCTAGTCGGATAGCAGTGACCGGTTACCCGGGGCTATACCGACTTCCCCCCCCCCTTTCTTTGATAGACCTGCTCTGAGGTAAAGGAGGAGAGGGATGAGTTCAGTCCCAAGAGAAGGAAATAAACCTCCCGAAGGAAGCAAGTCAGAGTTTTTATTTGTTTTTTTTTTATATTTAACCATGTACAAAATATTCATATATATACATATCTCCTCAATATCAAGGTCACTGGTGGATCTGCTGAGCCGCCACTACAGGACCGAGGTGAAAAAGCTCAGAGTCAGCCCAAGCCACATCCTTCAGGTAAAATTGGGTGAAGGTGTTGTGTGATTTCCAGTTGCAGGCTGATAGTATTTGTTCCAGTGAGACTCCTGACTGGAAGGCCTTGGAAGCAGCAAAGATATTGCCATCATGGGCTTTAACCTGATGTAGGGTGAGGGCTTCCTGGTCTGAGAGCTCATAACATAGGATCACAGTTTGTTTGATCCAAGAGGAGATGGTAGCAGGTGAGATGTCCTTGTCGAAACCTTTCTTGAAGCAGACAAAGACCAACTCCTTGTTCTGCCTGAGGTCTGAGGTCCTGTCCAAATAGTAGCGTAATGCTCTGACCGGACAGAGGGACCTGTCAGACTTGAGGGGCCTTTCCAGGGTTGGGGCCAGGGCTGGTATAACCACTGGGGCCACACTGTCTGGACCCTCTTTGACCAGCTGGTTCTTGGAAAGAAAGCTGGGAGATGGATACAGGGACACCTTTGACCAATCAGATTGGTGTCTAATATTTCTGTTTTGCCAAGCATGACTCTCACTTCTGCGCTTGCCCGACCAAACGGCCAAGAGGAAAACAGTCTTGAAGGTCAGATGCTTCAAGGAAGCCTCTTGGATTGGTTCAAATGGAGCCTTAGTCAGCTGGTGTAAAACCAGGGATAGGTTCCAGGAGGGGATACCCCTCCTACCTTTGGGCCTGTCTCTATGGAAACTATCCAGGAGACGAGTGAGGTTTTCGTCTTTGCTGATGCTGAAAAGTGAATTTCCTAGTTTATCAGCAATAGTTGACCTGTAACCATCAATGGTGCTGAGCTGTAACTTCCTGTCCTCAAAAAGGTACAGAAGGAAATCAGCAACTGACTTTACAGGGGGTGCCCTGAAGTCCACCTGATTAGTGATGCACCACTTTGTAAAAATGGTCCACTTTGCCTCATAGACTGATCTGGTTGATCCTCTTTGAGGAGCCTCAATCCTTGTTGCCACTGCTTCAGAGAAGCCCTGTTCCTTGATTGCTGTGGCTCTAGGAGTCATGCATGGAGATATAATTTGTCAGATTTCTGTGAGGGATTTGATTGAACGGTTGTGTTAACAGATTGGGCAAGAAGGGCAGGCTCAGAGGGATCTTGACTGGACATGGTCACTAGGTCCCAAAACCAAGGCATGTTGGGCCACCCCGGAGCAATCAGAATGATTCTCTTGCATGGGGAGTCCTGTAACTTCTCCACCACTTTGCCCAAGATGGCTGCTGGTGGGAAGGCATACGCGTCCAGATCCTCCCATGGCAGACTGAGTGCATCCACTGCTGTGGCCAGGGGATCCGGTACTGGTGACACAAACAGAGGCAACTTGTTGTTGAACCTCGTGGCAAATAGGTCTATCTGAGGCCGGTGCCACCTGCTGCATATAGCTTGGAAGACTTCCTGAAGGAGGGACCACTCTGTTTGAATGGTCTGGCCTAATCGGGATAGCTTGTCTGCTACCACGTTCAGCCGGCCCGGAATGTGTCGGGCTTTGAGAGTTACTTGATGTCTGGTACACCAGGTCAAGATTCTCCATAGTAGGGCAGACAGTGGGCCCGACCTCATGCCTCCTTCTTTGTTTATGCAGGAAACTACTGTAGTTTTGTCGGTTGCCACAAGTACTATTTTGTCGGTGCGGAGGTCTTGGAACTCTTTCAGTGCTAAAAAGACTGCTTTTAGTTCCAGATAATTTATGTGCAGCTTGCTTTCTGGTAGGGACCAGGACCCTATTGCAGTGCATTCGTTTAAGTGAGCGCCCTACTCTTCTTTTGATGCGTCTGTAAAAATTTGCAGAGCATGCTTTATTGGGTGTAATGGTTGGCCTGTGAGAACGTTGTCTTCCTGTAGCCACCATTGTAAGTGGGGGTGCAGGGACCTGGGAATTGGGATCACCTTTTCTAGTGATTCGGGCACCCTCCAGTTGTTTTTGAGATGCCACTGTATGGATCTCATGTGCAGTCGGCCTAGGTGAACTTGCTTCTCTGTGGCTGTTAACAAACCTATTAGGGACATGAACTGCCGGACCGGACAGGCCGGTAGAGACAGTATTTATGATATTTTGTCCTGAAGGTTCTGCCAATGGTCCGGTGTGGGTCTGACCCGACCGGCCCTGAGGTCAAACTGGTAGCCTACAAAGTTGAAGATCTGTTTTGGTTCCAATTCTGACTTTTCCAAATTCACTAGCCAACCTAGTTCTTGGCATATTTTTACTAGATCCAGAGTATGTTGGAGACAGACCTGGTGGGATGTGGCTCTCACCAACCAGTCGTCTAGGTACTGGTGGATTCTTATACCTTTGTGTATGGCCATAAGTTTCACCTCTTTTGCTACTACAGTGAACTCCAAGGGTGTTGTGGACAGACCAAAAGGGAGAGCTTTGAATTGATATGTCTAACCCTGGACATGAAAACTCAGATATTTCCTGGAGTGTTCCTGTATTGGTATATGGAAGTAGGCGTCTTTGAAATCTATTGAGGTGACCCACTCCCCTTGTTGGAGGGATGTCCTGATGGTTTCCGAGGTCTCCATTTTGAATTTCTCCGTCTTGAGGAAAAGATTCAGTTTGCTCAGATCTAGTATAGGTCTCCACTTATTGTTTGGCTTTGGGACTAAAAATAGTCGGTTGAAAAAGCTCAAAGAGGTTCGGTTTCGAACTAGCTCCACTGCATTTTTGTCTATAAGCTGATGTAATGCCTCCAACAGGTAGAGGTTCCTGTGGGGTTGACATAACAGCTTACGACTGTAGGAGATCTTGTGAGTTTTGGCCGGATCCGAAAGGGGAGGGTGTAGCCCTCTCTCAGGATTTGAACTACTTTCGGACCGGCAATCAGATCTTGCCAAATTTTCCAAAAAGTTTGAAGTCTGGCCCCTACATGCAGATTTGTGACAACACTTTGGATATTTGTTACAGGATTTACACAAGACGATTGAGTGACACAGGAAGCACCTTTGACATATTTTAATTTTTTCTTTATCAAATAACAACCTGCTGACCCAGGACTTAGCTCTTTATTTTGGGAGAGCCCGGGCGCAGTATGAACATGTGTATGAACAGGACAATTTACATTTAAAAGGTCTATTGTCTGTCTTGATCTTGAGGGGCTCCCGGTCAACAGCCTTTCCTGTAACAAAGTTATACATTGATTGTCATTTATAAGGCTGTTGACCCTTGGCAGGTCGCGATGAGTACTGGTGTTTGCCTTTACTCCTCTTGTGACCCCTTGATAAGTTCTTCTTCCAAGCCGGCCTGTCCTGCTTTCTAGTGTCCGACTTGCTTTCTTGACGTTCATAGGGGTGATAGCAACCTTTCTTGTACACCGAACCCAACCGACCTTTATCAGAGTTGGAGATGTCTTCCTCTGCCTGTTTTAGTACTGTATCTAGGAACAAGGTGGAGATATGAAGTGGAGCAGTCCTGAGAGCTGCCAGTGTATCCGCCTTTATTCCTGCCTTCAGATAAGCCAAGTAAGAGTCCCGTCTTAGCAGTGTGACATTAGCCATATTCACAAAAACAGAGTCCGTTAAGTGTTCCATGGACTTAGCCATGGCCATGGCAAATGCTGGAGTTGAAATCCATGAGAAACTGTAGCTCTTCTGTGGCTGTAGACAGTTTCGAAGATGACTTGCCCTTGTGTTCGAGTCTGATGGTTTTCAACTGTGACTGCATATCTTGTTGCACCTTCATCAAGCATCTGTTGAAACCTGCAGCCTGGTTGCAGATAACCGACGACTCCCTGGCGGATTTCTCCCATTTTCTCAAGGTATCTTGAGAGATAGGCCGCGACTGTGGAGGGCTGGTGGCGATTCCAGCCTGTCTTGCTATCCTCAGGTATCCACTGTTAAGCTTTGATGAGTCGGTACTCCAAGATGAAACAGTCTTTTCTGCTGGGAATGGCAACTTTGCTTGAGATCTAGGAGGCTTCAAAACTTGATCTCTCTGCAAACCACCGGCTTCAGCACTGCGGGATGGATATCCATCAGTAAGGGTTAAGTTCAGTTTAGCAAGTTTTTGGCAGAGCCACTCGTCTGTAGGTAACTTAACAGAAACCTTGCCTGGGGATTGCAGTCTAGGTCCAGCAAAGGGGTTTCATCAGAAGAACCAGCAGTTGTATCCATATCTGGGATGTGGGTCCATCCCATAAAAGACCGGATTCCCCTCATTGTCTCTCTATATGATTGTTCCTCTGAGAGGGACTGATCCGGGTCGGTGACGGAGGCATCCAGTTCATCCGACAATTCGCCCTCCTCAACAAAAATATCAACAGGGGTTTGGATATGACACTGTCTGAGTCAGATTCACTGGAAGTGTTCCTCCTGGTCGGTTGAAAGGCACTGGAAGCACTAGTTGAGGGCTTATCAGAGGCTGTTGGTCGGTCTGAGGTCGGTGGCAGCAGACCCAGAAGGTCGGTCAGTAGAGCCAGAGGGTCGGTCAGAAGGCTGAGCCGGTTGGTCGGTCGGTCTGATGAAGGGCTCCGACCTGATGACACTAGCTGGTGGTGAGTGAGCTGGGACCACCTGGACTGTACCAAAAGTAGGTTCTTGTTGTGGCTGGTCCAAGGTCTTGGCTAGTAACAAGGCTTCAAGTAGGTTGAATCGGTCTGACCATTTCTGGTCCAACTCTTCAAACCTCTGATCGGTGGACACTGCAGCTGGTCGGTTAGATGAAGATGAAGATTTTGCCTTGACCGACTTCTTCTTTTCCTCCACCTTTTCCTTCTTTTCAGCTGGCTGTGCACTCAAACCAGTGTCCTGGCCATCCACTGCCCTTATTACCGACACTCATGCCGGGTCCACAAGGGTAGGACTGAGAGTGACTTTAGATGAGGTCGTAGATGTTGAACTCTTAGATGGGGTAGTGTCAGACTTGTCACATTTCTCCTTCTTCAATTTGTAAGAAGGGGTGGATAGTTGAGCAAGCTGTTCAGGGAGCATTCAGAGTCTGGCTTTTCAACACAAGTGTCCTTACCCTTTTTCTTGTCACGACAACGTGCGCAGACACTGTGTAAATCAAAACCTGCCATCATGTGGCCACACCCCCCACGTAATTAACTAGGAGAAGACATAATGTGTTATACACTACTAAGAGTCCGTATATATACTTTAAAAAGCAAATTCGTAGATATTCTCACAAAAAACTGAAAACTCAGAGTAAATCCGTGTACACTGTACATGCGCCAAACGAAAAAGATGCTATGATGTCACGCTGTCTAGACAGGAAGGAAGTACGACACGCCATCTGGCGAGTGCACTAGTACTACGGACCGGCAAGCCGGTGGAAACACAGGACGTCTTTTTTCTGACGTTTGACGGGCCGGTCTGTACCGACCGGTTTAGAAATTGTCCATTAGATAGGATGTATATAGGAATAAAAGACATATTCGAGTGCTTTATGATGGTTTTAAACTATCGAGCGGCTGTATTAAAGCCACAAAGCCCGAAGGGCTGAGTGCTTTAATACAGCAGATCGATAGTTTAAAACCATCATAAAGCACGAGAATTTGTCTTTTATTCCTATTCTAAAATGGTTGCACTAATATTTTGGTCAAAATAAGCAGTAAATCTTACGCAAAATTCAAAACAAATCCAACGCCATGTTGGCTGTTCCATCAATGAAACATACATAGCGATATGTAAGGTAAAAAATAAGTATTTTTGTCACTTTATTTTCATAGAATTTGTTATGAAATTTTTAGAGACTGTCAATGATATGCTATTTATTAAAATCAAGTAAGAAATTACAATTTTATGAATATTTTAACCACTTATTTTACTGCGAATCATTTGTTTACATTTGTACGCGAAGGGATGATACACGCAGAATTCAACAGCGTTACTTTATTCACCGTTCTATATTCGCGATTTCTGAATTGCACAAAAGACGTGTCCAAGGTCACTGCGCAGCCTACCATTTTAGAATAACGCAATAAAATAGATTCACTGGATCCAAAAAAACTGTAGATAGACTTCCTTCTAGCATTCGAATATGCAGTATTTTCAAAAGCTACATAATGATGAACAAGAATTTAGTAGAATTGTACTGTGTCACCAGCTTTGGTTAAAGACTGAAGAGGATGAAATTCAAAAGCACATAAATTATGCTGGATAGACAAAAATACTTAGTTGACGTGCAGTATTTTTGCAGATACAGACCAACTTTCAGAAGGATTGAGTCATGGTGAAGCCCCACCTTGTTGAAAAATATAACTTAAACTGCTAGTTATATGACCATACAAGTAAAAGCATTGTGCAAGATGTCCTGTCCTGTCTGCCTTCTCTCTTCATGAAGGAAAGAAGGACTTATATTGTCCACATCCTCTCTTCATGGAGGAAAGAAGAACTTATTTGTCTGCCATCATTGTCTAATCTTGTGGAGTGTTAGGTCACTTTACCATACAGGTCTTCTTCAAGGCTTTTTATACCCACAACCTAGAAACAGAAAAAAGTGTTGCCATGGCAACACTAGCTGCCAGATATTGCTGAAAAGCTAACCAGCTCCTATTCATGCAGGGGTTTGGAATGCCAAAAATCCACAGAAATAAAAGTCAAAGAAACAGAAAAAAGTTAAGGTTAAGGAGATAGAAGCAAATTTGTGTTTTGCCATTTTTGGCAAAAATTCGAAAATTCAAAATGGCCGCCATTTTTGGGGAGGGGAAAATTTTTTGAAAATTGCAAAGAGTACATTCCTTAGATACCCTTTGGGTCGAAAATTTCGACGAAATCGCTCTATCTTGCACGGTTTAGGAGATATGAGCACATTTGCCTTTTTCAGTATTCAAAATAGCCAATTACTCATTTATTTAATTAATTATTAACTCATCTATGAAGCAATTCCCCCCAAAAGCAATCCCATACAAGCTATTAACCCAATGAACCTCCATACCAAATTTCAGAAAGCTAGGCTTAGTAGCATTCCTTAAAATGTCTGGAAACCAAAGAGATACTCAAAAGTAGCAAAGTAGCTATTACTCAGTTAGCTATAGAGCTATCATCACCAAAAGCAATCCCATACAAGCTATTAACCCAATAAACCTGCATGCCAAATTTGGTAAAGATAGGATAAGAACTGTTGCCTAAAATGTCTGGAAACCAAGTGGGACGCCGGACAGTGGGTGGACATAACTATACCTGTAAATGAGCAGCAATGAAGGGTAATTCAGAGGGAAAGGGAAAATAATAGTTTTTATGGTAACATTACAATAAAGATCCTGTTTTGGTCTAGACACATGTACATGTTTAATTTACAAGAAAACTCTCAACTATCTCTTTAATATTGCCAAATTAACCTTAAACTGAATTTAAGTCAATGAAATGTTTACAGTTTAAGGTCATGTTAACCATGTAGACTCTGTCCAAGGTAAGTTATATTCAAAACTTAAATGTGATAATTTAAGATATTATCTAAAATTTTAAAAGAAAAGTAATTATAATTATGCTATTACTGGGAGTTTAAGGTCACCTCAATGTAATGTTAGGGCATTTCTGTAACATCAGTTACATGTACCTGCAAAATATTGATCAAATATGTCATGCCATTTTTGGTATACTTGGTGGAACCATAGAAAAACTTGAGCTCAGTAACATTCTTTTACACACGGGAGTTTAAGGTGACCTAAAAATAGGGCATACCTTCAGGACTAGATACATCAACATACCAAATTCAAATTAACTCTGTCATGCAGTTTTGAAATACTCTCCAGAAATTTAAAAAAAAAATAAATTCAAAAACTAGGAGTTTAAGGTCACCTTAAAATAGGCCACACCTTGAAGACCAGTTACACCCACATACCAAATTTGATTTGAATCTGTGAAGCCATCTTTAAGCTATTGCCAACAAATCGCAAAAAGTTAAATTCAATATAAATGTGTTACTAGTGGGAGTTTAAGGTCATCTTAAAACAGGGTACATATTGATGACTGGCAACATCCACATGCCAATTTTATCCTACAAGCAATTTTTGACTTATTTTCCAGTAACAAAGTGTAAAGACGATGCTGGTCATATATGTGATCTATGACAGATGAGTGACACACACCAAACTGTTACAACCTTAAACTCATAAGTTTCTAAAATATCAGCAATTTATTGAAAACTTACAAAAGAGATCTTTTCCTTTTTGTTTAATATATATATATATATCGGTTTAAAATCTCAATTAGCACAACAAATATCTTCCAAACACCAAAACAATTGCCCCAACCTTAAAGTCAATGTTAGTTTAAGGTAAGGAGTTTCAGGTAATCTTTTCCTGAAGGTTCTGTTCAAGGTTTGTTATATCCAAAACTTAAACATGCCTAGAATTGCACATTGTTTGAAAACTGTTCAAAAATTGCCAAACTTAAAGTAAATATAATTAAGTTATTACTGGGAGTTCAAGGTCACCTTATTTTACGACATTTATCTATGGCCAGTTACATATACATGCAAAATTTGAATGAAATAGATATCACACAAAAGCAAATACATAGAGGAGAAAAAACAGATAATAATAAAGACACACTGTAGTAAACTATAATTGGCTATAGATAGGGACATTCATATGTTGTATATCTTTGAGGCATTTTATGTCTCTGAAAATTCATTGCTATTTAATATTTTTATAAGATAAATATGCTTAAGATAAAACAAATGTTTATGAGAAAGTGTTTTTTCCAGTCATTTTATCTTCTGAAAGAAGTCAAGTCTGACCAATTTACATAGTGTATGTGGATAAGTAGCTAGATCGACAACTCCTGCTGCTAAACAAAAGCTGAGTTAATTAAAGCTTTTTTTCCAAAAAGGAAAAGTCATATCCACATGTGGGATTTTTTTAATGTGCCTAAAATTGGGAATTTATATTATATGAACACTGATCAGCAGCAATATATTAATAACCACATCACTACATGCTAAATACCTCTTTTTTTTCTTTGAAGATGCCATAACTTCAAAAACACTAGGTTAGCTTTGCCAGATAACAGAAATTTTGTTTTAAGTATACATGTGGCAGGTGTGGTTTTAAAAAGTCTTAAAATAAATGAGGTGGGAGCAAAAACTATATATTTAATATGTTAAGTTGTCCTAAGCCTCTTAAATACAGGAATTTTAAATAAAAAGGTCATTAGAAGTCTTTCTTAAACTTAATCAATGTGTCAAGTTGAACTGATGTCATTGAACAGTAAGTCAGTTGGGAGCTGACAACCCTCATTTTTACTTCCAGATGGCCATGACTGTGCTTGTATTGGAACTCCAAGGTGGAAGAAAATAAGAATGTCCCTATTTTCATCTTTAATAAGTGTGCAAAATTTAACTGAGGTCAGCTGAACAATACAATAGCTGGAGATTAAAAACTCCATCATTTCACTGCAAGGTGGCCATAACTTCATTCATATTGGGACTTTAAGGTGACCACAAAATAAGAATGTCCCTTTTGTCATCCTTTATAAGTGCATAAAGTTTAGCTCAGGTCAGTTGAACAATAAGATAGCTGGAGGCTGAAAACTTCCTTTTTTCACTGTAAGGTGACCATAACTTCATTCATATTACGACTTTAAGGTGACCATAAAGTGAGAATGTCCCTTCAATATCAATATACATTAGATATGGAAAAAGAAAGGGGCCAGATGGCTTTATTCCAATTTTATGACTTTAGGGGGGGGGCCATAGCTCCAATTACATTAACAGTTTAAGGTCACCATAAAGCCAGGATAATCCTTTGGTAAATCTTAATATATATGGCAAGTTTGGTTGAAAAAAGTCAAAAACTAAGTGAACTGGAGAGCTAAAACCCCCTTTTTTGACATTAAGGTGACCTTCAAAATTGCAGATACAGGGCTAAAACTTCGGCATGTGAAAGATTATCAAAAAGTAGCTGAATAAGTTATCCAACAAAACGCCGAAATCCTGACCGTTTTTGAGATACAGACCAAGTACCCATTTTAAAAAAATTTACGAAAATAAAACGCCTCCCGTTCAGGCATCTATGGTCCGATTGATCACAAAATCCTTTCTGACCTGCGGATTTAGGTCTAGAATGTACCTGATAAATTTTATAGCACAGTTGTGTGTGTTTTTTTTCCAAAACGTGATGACAGGGTGTTTTTGAAAAATGCTTAAGGTCTCCGCAAAGTATCCCAAAAATTTTTCCCGCTCCTATAGTTTTTAAAAAAGATAAGAAGGAAAGAAAAATTTGAAAGCCCAAGAAGTTATTCAAGGGAGACCATAATCCTGTGGCGGTGGTGATCAGTCAAACTTACATGAAAACAAATTAGAATGTAAAATTAGAACGTAAAATATCTTCCAAACATCAAAAAATTGTCCCAACTTAAAATCAAAGTTAGATTGCAGCTGTGAGGGAGCTTAAGGTAATCTTTTTCTGAAGGTTCTGTTCAAAGTTTGTTAAATCCACAACTGAAAGATGCTTTGAAATGCACAGTATTTGAAATACTGTTGAAAAAAAATTACGTAACTTAAAGTAAATATCATTCTGTTATTACTGGGAGTTTAAGGTCACCTTATTGTATGGCACTTATCTATGGTTAGTTATATATACATGCAAAATTTGAATGAAATTTCTCGAGTTATTTCCAGTATACTCTATGGAAAAATAATGTAAACTCAACATAACTTTTTAATACAGGAGACTTTAAGGTCACCTTAAAATAGGGCACACTTTGCAAACCAGTTACAACCACGTGCCAAATTTGAATTGAATCGACCAACCCATTTTTGAGATACTGTCTGGTAATAAAAAACCTTCAACTCAATATAAGTATCTTACTACCTGGAGTTTAAGGTCACCTTAAAATAGAGCACACCTTGAGGGCCAGTTACATCCATATGCCAAATTTGAATTTAATGCATCATGCCATTTTTGAGATTCTGTCTGGAAAGGAAGTGTGATAACACTGACCATGTATGTCCTCCATTATAGCTGCTAGTGACACAAATTAATGCAACCGTAAACTCATAAATTTATAAAATATCAGCAATTTCCTAAAACAAAAGAGAGCTTTTTTGGTGTAGATATATGTACATGAAGTTTTAATTAGCATATAAAATATCTTCCAAAAACACCTAAAAATTGTTCCAACCTTAAACTCAATGTTAGTTTACAGGTGTGCGGGAGTTTAAGGTAATCTTTTCCTGAAGGTTCTGTTCAAGGTTTGTTACATCCACAATGTAATCAACATACTTCTTTTATACATAGGAGTTTAAGGTCACCTTAAAATGGGGAACAGCTTCAAAACTAGTTACAACCACATGCCAAATTTGAATTGATTCCGTCAACCCATTTTTGAGATATGGTCCGGAAAAAAACAACTTAAACTTAAGACAAGTATGTTACTAGTGGGAGTTTAAGGTCACCAAACTATACAGCACACCCTGAGGACCAGTTACATCCACATGCCAAATTTGAATTTAATCTGGCAAGCCATTTTGAGATACTGTCCAGAATAGAAAGTGTGACGACAGACGATGCCGACGCCACAAAATGAGGTGACAAAGCAATCCCTATATGCCACGCAGCATAAATGCTGGTGACACAATAAAGTGTAGTTAGAACTGAAGGTCATTAAAAACAAGGTACACTGGAATAAATGCTACTGAAAGAATCCTGGCATTTGTGTGCTGTAGTGGAGAAGTCTGTTGATGTGTTTTTACAGGAGCTCAACACAGACCTCGCATAAGGTAGAAAGGCAAAGAAAGCAAACCTCTCCGTCCTACAGATTGCAATGAAGTGGATGGCTGAGAAGAAGGTCTGACTTATGTAGTTCTTCTTGATCACAAGCCGTTTCTGGTGTATTTACCTCACCAGAGAGGCAGAATTGTTATTTGTTTCCTGTTAAAGTTCTGTACCCATGAGCTTTTCAAAGGTGAGAAAAGACACAGAATTCTGGCTTCTTAATGATGTTCTAGCCATTGAAAACCATTTACATGGTAGTCTCTTCTAGTAGAAATCTCTTCATTTACAGCATGGCCATCCTCTCTGTTATTATAACTAACCAGTAAATTTTAACTTGTTTCACCACATGGTCACTAATATTGGAGAGTGCCTCTTTATCACTGGAGGTAGAAAGCAATAGTCATGATCATTATATGTGTCGTATTGAAATATTTACACTGGTTGAGAAGAAAGTCTGACTCTAGGTAGTTCTTCTTGGCCAACTGCAGTTGCTGCCGTGTTTATCTCACTAGAGATAACATGCTATTTGTTTTCAGTTGAACTTCTCTAACTTCTAATCTCTGAAAATATCTGATGAGAAAAACTTCCATTCCTGACGAATTATTCTGCTACAGGGGTTGCCTCTGCCATATTTACCTCACTAGAGAAGGCAGAGGTACTACCCTTCTGTAAGATGAGGATCTTACTCTGGCCACTCTTCCGCCTCAAGGAAGAGATCTGTGGTTGTATTCTGAAGAGAGGTAGATCTTGAAGGAGTGCAGCCTCTGACGTCTTTACCTCTGCAGTTGCAAACACTGAAGCAGAAGACCTGTCTATGAGGTTCTTCTGTTCATTAATAAAACAGTCAATTGACCTTCCATAGCATCTAGATGTGCTAGTATAAGCTGCAGAGGGTCAGAAGAAGAAATGGATGCAGTGGAAGGCAAGGAAGATGAATTCTTGTGTTTAAATGTGGAGAAAAGTCTTCAAAGTAACTTGTTTATTGGTGCACAGGACCCTACATAACTATTAGCCATGCAAAATATCAGTAAAAGCTGTCAATCTACTCTAAATGCAGAGTTCCTGTAGAAAAGGGCTGGTAATGATCAATAGCAAGAAGAAAATCTTCCATTTCTTGTGAAAAAAAGAGTGAATTCTTTTCAAAAACGTCTCCTTTCCTGCAAGCCATGTGGAGATTACTCGCAAAAGAAAACTGTGTTAAACGTTGTTTACTCCTTTGCGACCAAAATTGAAGTGAGGCAAACCGCTGTTTTCTGGGTATCGGCGCATGCACACTTATCATATGTGCAGAACTACTCTTTTAAAAATAATTTTGTTTGGTGTTTTGCTCCCACCAACACAAGCATTGGTGAGGATAAGGTAAGGTTATTTACGCAATAAAAACACTGTTTTTCTATCAGACCCATGAATATACACTAAATATTGGATGTGAAGCAAGCTGTCCTTTCATTCTCTAACTGGTACTTATGGTCATAGTTGACTTGCTCACTCATCCTTCCTCAGTTTGTGGTATCTGTTGTAACGAGAAGATGCCTGGGATCCAGTACTGAGTCTCCCCAATACTTTGCTCATCCACCCACGCTAATCCCTCAGACACAAGGGCATCCTGTAACAAATACAAAACAGTGTGACACCACCAAAGAGGAAATCTTTCTTGTGTTAAAGTTCAAATTCTGATGACAAATGGTATAGCAGAAATATAGCATCAGAGATCCCCCATACCCCACAGCCTGGGGAAATATTTTTCAACACCATGAAATATAGATGAAGTGAAACAGTCCAAAGATCAGGAGACTCTCAGTATCAAATATGTAAAGGTCCAAAAATATTTAATTAGAGAAAATAACATTTGAGAGAAAATACATGAGGATATAGTATTAAAACAAGCAATCAATGAGCAATATGAATCAGTCACATATAGAGTTGGTACAGACCTTGGTGAGTGACAAGATAAAAAATTGGGTCTGGGGTGTGTTGGTGTCATCATCAGGGTATATAAGGTCTTGATACTGTGAACAAAACCATGAACAATATCGCGGTTCAATCATTTCACAAATTAAAGCTACATTTGCTCTTTAAATACATGTACATTGATAACTTTTACTAAATAAATTAAATGATCTGTTTATTTTGGCAGTAAGCTGTTAAATTATTGAATATTTAAAGCAATAAAACATAAACAATACTTACATTTTTTACTTACTGTAGGAACTTGAAATGCTCATCATCATAGTTATGTCACAAATGAAAACAATTTAGATTTATTTTTTGTTTTACGTTGCGTTCAACAGCCAGGGTCATATTGTAATAGATAGTTTATGGGTGGAGGAAGATTCTGCACTGTAAACCACTAGGCATCAATAAGTACCTACCAACTTTCCAACATGAAGCACCCGGTTCGAGATTCAAACCGGCGACCTCAGAGGTTGAAGGTGAGCACTGTAACCGCTACACCACCGAGCCCCCTCAAATTAAAATAAAACCACATGAAAGTAGAAATAGCATCAGAGATGCCCATACCCAACAACCTAGGGAAATATTTTTAACTCCATGAGATATAGAAGTAGTGTATCAGTACAAAGTTCAGGATACTTTCAGAGCACTGTCAGTTATATAAAGGTCCAAACAATGTTTAAATAGAGAAAATAATGTCTAAGAGAAAGATAATGCATGTAAAGATGAAGTATTAAAACAAGACAATTCAATAACAAGAGAACAGCATTAATCAGTAAACTAAACATTATGACACTCTTTATCTCCATCTGGCATGGCTGAATTATGGTTTAGATGTTTTGAATATTACCATGCATACAGAAGTGGCAATACATTCAATGAATGCTTATGTGTGGTGTTGGAGCAAAATCTGTGGCTCACTTGATGAAATTCCATCTATTACAATGGGAAGTTGTAAAAGTAAAATTCTTAATGAATTCTAATATGGCTTTAACAGTGCTTAATCTGCATCAAAAGACAGACCCAAAGGTGCAATAAGATTTTAAAGGTCAAGGTCACTACGACAAGGTCAAAATCAAGGTCACACCATGATGCTGCACACCTACAACCCCTAACCAATGACCCTACCAAGCATCAACTTCCTACACCTTACGATTTCCGAGATATAGCCCAGACAAGATTTTATAGGTCAAGGTCACTACGGCAAGGTCAAATCAAGGTCAGACCATGACGCTGCACACCTACAAACCCTAAACAATGTCCCTACTAAGTATCAACCTCCTACACCTCACGGTTTCTGAGACATAGTCCGGACAAGATTTTATAGGTCAAAGTCACTACGGCAAAGTCAAAGGTCAAATCAAGGTCAGACCATGACGTTGCACACCTACACCCCCTAATCAATATCCCTACCACGTATCAACTTCCTACACCTTACGGTTTCCGAGATATAGCCCGGACAAGATTTTATAGGTCAAGGTCTCTACAGCAAGGTCAAAGGTCAAATCAAGTCAGACCATGACGTTGCACACCTACACCCCCTAACCAATGTCCCTACCAAGTATCAACTTCCTACACCTTACAGTTTCCGAGATATAGCCCAGAAAAGATTTTATAGGTCAAGGTAACTACAGCAAGGGCACAGCATGTCTGTTGGCCTTGTACTTCTGGAGAGGAAGTTGTGGATGTCAGAGAGTGATGCCATGTCAGCTGACTTAATAAAAAGGGGTTTGAAGACCAGTTTGATGCATTTAACTTACAAGATGGGTGCTGCAACGGAATTCTGTGGCCTCATATTTCATCAGTAATATTAATGAGGGAACGTCCATGAAAAGAAAGTGCGCTGGTATTTGATCTTAATGCTGCCTTTCTTTCTTTTACAAGATATTGCGATAAAATCCCAAAAGAAGGGGGTAATTCTAAAGCCAAAGAAAGTATTCGAGACACTATACTCTAGCTGCAGCGGTGAAGACAACATGACATGAAAACAAATAAGTGCATCTATTATTTGGATTGATGAGGTCACTGATTTCCATGGGGTTTTCTAGCAATATTTTACAAACAGTTGGACTTGCAAGCATATGCCCACCAACTCATTAATATTCATGAAGAATATGTGGTTAATTTTAAGTGATTTAATGACACTTTTTGTTTAAGTCTAACTGGGACTGCTTCACATAGTAGCTAATTCCATGACCCCTCATATCTCTTCATTAATATTAATGAGGTAATGAACAAAAGACACAAAAACTGAAGTGTTAAGACACTAATGTTATTCACACTGTTAATGTACGATGATATGCCTTACACAATATTTATAAGGTTGTAGATTGTGTTTCAAAAGTCATGGGTGGACTTTATCATCACAGGCTGGATTTTTAAGGAGCAACTCCTCCCTGAGGTACCCTAAACAGGTGCAATTGCACCGGTGGTGTTATACCGGTGCACAGGTGCAATGCACCGGTGCATTAGTGATTTTTAGCAAAAATGGTCATTTTGGTAAAATGGGGTTAGTGTGAGTACCTGGTTCAGGTTATATATTATTTTAAGGTTTTAAATGTATGTAATAATATATAGAAGAGGTTTATACAGGCAAGTCATGTTCATATTGCATTCAAACCCATTGCCTCTTAAGGACTTAAGAAGGTTAGGTACTGAGTGCCTGGCAGTGGATCCACATCTTATTGTTGCTCTTTTGGGTTTGTCCTGATATATGTAGTCCATATGTATGTGGGCCTTTATTACATGTTTAGTTACATCTTATATTGTTGGCATATGGACACAGGGCTCAAGTTCGCTCTTGCAAGTGTGAAATAGCTAATTTCTATTTGCCAGTGTTAAGTTCATCCTTTTTATAGGTGAAAAACACTATCCTGTGATGAGCGCAGGTTTGGTGATTCTTCAATGGTTGTCAATTGTTTTATGTTTGGATAATGAACCCATGTCATAAAGTTATGATACAATTGAAAACAGAATTGGTAAGAAATACAAACTCTTTTTGTAAGGGTTTATAACATTTATTGACACTTATATTGAGTGACAAAAAACACAATGGGTGTATTGGTAAGTAATTACATTTCTTATTGGAAGTAATTTAAAATTAGATCTTTATTTGAAAAGTGATTTAATAGTGAGTCTGAATTGGGATGCACTTTGGTACTAAAGTAATTGTTCATTAGTTACACAGTATATATTTTATTTCACTTTTACTTGAATAAAATAATAAATACAAATCAATGTGTTTTTATTATTGTCTCTGCATCAGGCGATACTGGTGTGAGCACTAATCTATGTTAGGAATGATGATTTTGGCCCTTTTACAGGGTGGCACAAATAAACTGGGCCTTGTTGGTTTTCGGCTGCACATTTGTGTAATGAGGTCTGATTCTTGTTCAGAGGTTGTGCCTGCCATAATCCTAGTAGAAATTCTAGGTGTGGCTGTTACTGCAAAAGAACCGCTGGTTGAGGGTTCAGGATCATACACATCACAGTTGGGAGCTGCAGGGAGGTTATCCTGAGTCAATGTCTCGACTGAAGCATGGGTTTTTGTTGACTCATGCTTGGGACTGCTGACCTTTTTGAAGAGTGAGGTGAGTATATCCATGGGTGTGGGGGTTTGATGTCCAATAGCATCCTGTTGGTTTGGGCTTCCATTTAATATAGGTTTGGCGTCATTGGGGTCCAGTGGACCATCCATGGCTTCCTTAGGTGTTTGGTTGCCCCTTGAGTAGCCCGCCTGACAATTTAGTAGGCCTATTTGGGTAGTTGGTGTGGATGGTCTGGACAATCTTGGTTTACAATAAATAATGTCACTGTTGAGTGTCTCAATAAAAATATTCAAGCTTTCTTTGAAGCTAGCAATTGTTAGTCCATCTTGGAAGGCCACTACTTTGGGCTTAATATGATTAGTGGCTCGGTATTTGTGGCTTTATCAACCATTTCCAAGCAGGTTATTTGGGTGTTGGTTTCCCTGGACATCCTTGTGCATAGTAGGTCATTTTCTACTTTCACTATAGTCTTAGTTAGTGATTCATCCTCATTTTCTTAGTCACTTAATGTTAGGTCCATATACACATTGGTTATGTCCATGGTTGGTGCATCCTGTATGTTTGCAGGGTTGCGTGACTGGGAAGTAGAGGGTGATTGACTAGTTGAGGTTGTAAGCACTGGAGGTTGTGTGGGGGAGTTCTCTTGGTCATTATGTTGTGACTGCTCTAGGCACTTCTTAGTGTGTCTGGAGAGGTCCTCCCTCCTTTTGTATGACTTATTGCAGTTAATGCAATTGAAAGTGATGCCCATGTGTTGGTTTGTTTTATGTCTTTTAAGGCTACTATGTTTGGTAAATGCCTTATTGCAGATTCCACAAATGAATTTAAATTTATCCATATTACGCAACTTTGTATTTAGTATTATACAAATAAATAGTGTATGTATGGATAACTATAGATTATATACTTGAGAAATCACTTTTATTATTTTATTTGTAGGAAATAGTATCCAGCCATTCATCAAGGTGACAATGTGAACTGGTAACCTGGTTTTTGACGTAATTCTATGTTACGTGAATAGTAGTATTACGTCATAGTGCATATTACGTCACAAATAACACAAAATGGTGGAAACTCCAGTTTTAAGGAGTCCAGCTACATTGAGTGGGTGGGGCCTATTAAGTGTCTATTTTTGTGTGTAGTAGACTATAGGACCTTATACTCTGTTAATCTAGAGAGTGTGCATGTGAAGAATAAAGAGAATTAGGGGTCTCCAGAGTGTGAAGAAAGACCAAAAATGCACAGAGTCTAGATAAATTGGTTTATGCCAATTGGATGGACAGCTCCAATATTCCACATCCACCACTGCTCACGTCTTCTCCTGTGAGCCTGTTTGGGAGTTCTATATTTGGGAGTGCACCATTCCAGGATAGTGAACCGCATATCCTTAATAGAGTGCCCAATTCCAGTGAAATGTTTAGATACAGGAGTGACTCTATTATCCTTGGGTTTACTAACAGAGAGTTTATGCTCGTAGATTCTTGATCTAAAGGCTCTGCCTGTTTCACCTACATAATACATTTGACATTTCTTGCATGTTATTAGGTATACTATGTCACTGAGCTCACATGACAGTTTTCTAGGTAAGTCTATAGGTTTGTATTTTTTACCTGTGATTCTGCAGGTGACCACATCAATCTTCTTGATAATGGGGCAGTACGTACATCTACCCAGTCTTGTACAGTGAGTGGGTATTGTTTTTGGTGGCTCAATATCCTTTGGTGGGTATGAAATTGAAGCCTTGGTAAGCATGTCTCTAAGGTTTGGTAGTCTTTTGAAGCCAATGATTGGTTTAGTGGCGAATGTGTCTGCACAATATGCACTATTTTCAATTATATTCCAGTTTTTGTGGATATAATGTTTAATGTCAGGATTAGATGGGTTGAACATTGTTGTCATGACAGGGACTTTTATTGGTTCCTTTGTTTTGACTTCAAGTAATTCATCTTGGGAATACTTGCATGCTTTGAGCATATGGTTCTTAAGTTGTTTGAAGGGATATCCTCTTTTTAGATAATATCTTATCAAATTAACACCATTTTCAATGAAATCTTCATTTCTGGAGCAAATCCTTCTGATTCTCAGGAATTGACCATATGGGCCCTTCGTATGACATGGGCCATGATGGGCTCAGTCATAGTGTAAGTATAGGTGAGTATCAGTGGGTTTTTCATACAGGGTGGTGTATAATTTTCTATGTTCATCAATTATGACTTTGGTGTCTAGGAAATTGATGTCATTTTCACTTACCTCTGAAGTGAATTTGATTTTTTCATGTATACTGTTTAAGTATGTGATGAAATTGTCAAGTTCATCCCTACCATGAGGCCAGATCATGAAAATGTCGTCAATGAATCTAAGCCATAAAGTGGGCTTAAGGGGCCATCCATCTAAGGCTTTAGTTTCGAGTCTGTCCATGAATAAATTGGCATAATTTGGTGCCAATGCAGTCCCCATGGCTGTCCCCCCTGTTTGTAAGTAGTGGTCCTCATTAAATGTGAAGTTCATACTATGTAACACCAGTTCTAACAGTTGTAGAATGTAAGGTGTAATTGGATCCTTAGTTCTGTCTATTTACTCATTTTGAGTAGGTGAGTAATTAGCTATGGATCTGAAAATTCACTAATTGAATGTAGGTGAATGAGTTATTTCAGAAATACTGGCTATCTGCAATACTTCTAGAGATAATTCGCATTTACTCATTTTGAGTAGGTGAGTAGCTGAATAACATATTTTAACAAAGTGCTCTAGATGCAATACTTGTCAAGTTATAATTGATTTAGTGCATGATTTCATTAATTTTAATGCATTAAAAATTATTTTAAAAATTCATAAAAAAACTTTAGCATGTGAAAGCTCTCCAAAATGTAGGTGAATGAGTTATTTGAGAAATACTGGCTATCTGCAATACTTTCAGTGATAATAGGCATTTACTCATTTTGAGTAGGTGAGTAATTAGCTATGGATCTGAAAATTCACTAATTGAAAGCTCTCCAAAATGTAGGTGAATGAGTTATTTCAGAAATACTGGCTATCTGCAATACTTCTAGAGATAATTCGCATTTACTCATTTTGAGTAGGTGAGTAATTACCTACGGGTCTGGAACTTCACCATGTGAAAGCTCCCCCAAAAGTAGATGAATGAGTTATTTGATAAAAAATTGGGTATCCGCAATACTTTTAGAGATAATTCGCATTTACTAATTTTAAGTAGGTGAGTAATTACCTACGGGTCTGGAACTTCACCATGTGAAAGCTCTCCCAAAAGTAGATGAATGAGTTATTTGAGAAAAATTGGCTATCCGCAATACTTTTAAAGATAATTCGCATTTACTCATTTTGAGTAGGTGAGTAGCTGAATAACATATTTTAACAAAGTGCTCTAGATGCAATACTTGTCAAGTTATAATTGATTTAGTGCATGATTTCATTAATTTTAATGCATTAAAAATTATTTTAAAAATTCATAAAAAAACTTTAGCATGTGAAAGCTCTCCAAAATGTAGGTGAATGAGTTATTTGAGAAATACTGGCTATCTGCAATACTTTCAGTGATAATAGGCATTTACTCATTTTGAGTAGGTGAGTAATTAGCTATGGATCTGAAAATTCACTAATTGAAAGCTCTCCAAAATGTAGGTGAATGAGTTATTTCAGAAATACTGGCTATCTGCAATACTTCTAGAGATAATTCACATTTACTCATTTTGAGTAGGTGAGTAATTACCTACGGGTCTGGAACTTCACCATGTGAAAGCTCTCCCAAAAGTAGATGAATGAGTTATTTGATAAAAAATTGGGTATCCGCAATACTTTTAGAGATAATTCGCATTTACTAATTTTAAGTAGGTGAGTAATTACCTACGGGTCTGGAACTTCACCATGTGAAAGCTCTCCCAAAAGTAGATGAATGAGTTATTTGAGAAAAATTGGCTATCCGCAATACTTTTAAAGATAATTCGCATTTACTCATTTTGAGTAGGTCAATAATTAGCTAGGGGTCTGAAGCTTCACCAAGTAAAAGCTCTCCCAAAAGTAGGTGAATGAGTTAGTTGAGAAAAATTGGCTATCTGCAATACTTTTAGAGATAATTCGCATTTACTCATTTTGAGTAGGTGAGTAATTAGCTATGGGTCTGAAACTTCACCATGTGAAAGCTCTCCCAAAAGTAGGTGAATGAGTTATTTGAGAAAAATTGGCTATCTGCAATACTTTTAGAGATCATTCGCATTTACTCATTTTGAGTAGGTGAGTAATTAGCTATGGTTCTGAAACTTCACCATGTGAAAGCTCTCCCAAAAGTAGGTGAATGAGTTATTTGAGAAAAATTGGCTATCTGCAATACTTTTAGAGATCATTCGCATTTACTCAATATTCCACATTTTAGACATTTTTGTCTACCACGGGCCTAATTTAGACATAAAGCCTACCAAAAAGCTAGGGTGGCGAGTTCTCTAGCATACCAAGCCACCTGCCAAATATGAAAGAAATCTGGAAAGAAATGTGGACTGTAGGTCGCTAACAAGCAATATTCCACATTTTAGACATTTTTGTCTACCACAGGCCTAATTTAGACATAAAGCCTACCAAAAAGATAGGGTGGTGAGTCCTCCACCATATCAAGCCATCTGCCAAATATGAAAAAAATCTGGAAAGAAATGTGGACTATAGGTCGCTAACAAGCAATATTCCACATTTTAGACATTTTTGTCTACCACAGGCCTAATTTAGATATAAAGCCTACCAAAAAGATAGGGTGGCGAGTCCTCCACCATATCAAGCCACCTGTCAAATATGAAAGAAATAAGAAATCTCTGCGGACGCGGACAATGACGAATCCATAGTATCCCCCGCTTCGCGCCGGGGATACAATTATCAAAAAATATAGCCACAAAATTAAATCCCCAAACTCTCTGGTTCAGTGTGACTACAGATTCATTCTAAAATATTATGAAAATGTCATCCAAAATCAAGACTGTGAATATATCGAAAACACATACATTGGCTATACTACTGGGTGTCGAAATTCAGTGACACGATTTCTCATTAATAATAATGAATCTGTGGACAAGCCGAAGGTGGAAATATCTGGTAACCTACTAGAAAACCTCCAGGAAATTCTGTGACAAATACACAATATTTGAGCTGCTGGGTCTTGGTGGAGGTCTGCACTCTTTTAGTGCTTTTGTTTCCAAGACAGGAAGGGAAAAAAAATTCTAAAGCGAAAGAAGGTATTAAAGGGACACCATAATACAGTGGCGGTGATCAGCCAACCTGATATGAAAACAAACTAGATATTGCATCTCGACGCAGTGTATCCCCAGACTGGACATGGTTGAAGCGTGTCATACAGTATTTCCAGCCATATAAGCGAGTTATAAGCACTTTTAAGTTTGGCTATCCTTGATTAACCTTGAAGGAGGGGTCCAAGGTCAAATCTGACCACACCAGAAGATTCCCAGCCCATGATTTCCTATATGTTGGTTTACCATCCCAAACCTCTAGGACCAATAATCAGTGAGTTATAAGAACTTGTAAGTTTGGCTATCCTCGTTTGACCTTGAAAGAGAGGCCCAAGGTCAAATTCGACCACACCAAAAGATTCCCAGCCCATAATTTCCTACAGGTTGGTTTATCATCCCAAACCTCTACGACCAATAATAAACAAGTTATAAGCACTTTTAAGTTTGGCTATCCTTGTTTGACCTTGATGGTGGGGCCCAAGGTCAAATCAGTCCACATCAGAAGATTCCCAGCCCATGATTTAATATATGTTGGTTTACCATCCCAAACCTCTAGGACCAATAATCAGCGAGTTATAAGAACTTGTAAGTTTGGCTATCCTCGTTTGACCTTGAAAGAGAGGCCGAAGGTCAAATTCGACCACACCAAAAGATTCCCAGCCCATAATTTCCTACAGGTTGGTTTATCATCCCAAACCTCTACGACCAATAATAAGCAAGTTATAAGCACTTTTAAGTTTGGCTATCCTTGTTTGACCTTGATGGTGGGGCCCAAGGTCAAATCAGTCCACATCAGAAGATTCCCAGCCCATGATTTAATATATGTTGGTTTACCATAACAAACCTCTAGGACCAATAATAAGCGAGTTATAAGCACTTTTAAGTTTGGCTATCCTCGTTTGACCTTGAAGGAGTCTAGAAGGGGTCCAAGGTCAAACCTGACTACATCAGAAGATTCGCAGCACATGATTTCCTATAGGTTGCTTTCACATTGCAAACCTCTAGGACCAATAATAAGAGAGATATAGGCACTTTTAGAAGTCCGCTTTGTGGGGTATTTTGGCACTCCGTGGATGACCTTGAATTAAGAGCTTCAAGGTCAAATGTCTGCAAGGTCATAGAGGACATGTATATCTGTTGTACATATCACCTATGAAGAGATTCAACCTTCTACCTGAGAAACAGCCAGTAGAAAATAGCATCAGAGATGCCCGTACCCCACAGCCTAGGGAAATATTTTCAACACCATGAGATATAGAAGTACTATACCAGTACAAACTTCAGGATACTTTCAGAGCACTGTCAGTTATATAAAGGTCCAAACAATGTTTAAATGGAGAAATAATGTTTAAAAGAAAGATAATGCGTATAAAGATGAAGTATTAAAACAAGATAATTCAATAACAAGATGACAGCATTAATCAGTAAACTAAAATTCAACACTCTTTATCTACATCTGCATGGCCGAATTATGGTTTAGATGGTTTGAATATTACCATGCATACAGAAGTGGTAATACATTTAATGAATGCTTATTGTGGTGTTGGAGCAAAATCTGTGGCTCACTTGATGAAATTCTATCTCTTACAATGGGAAGTTATGAAAGTGAAATTCTTAATAAATTTTAATATGACTTTTGCTTAATCTGCTTCAAAAGACAGACCCAAAGGTCCATGAAGATTTTAAAGGTCAAGGTCACTACGACAAGGTAAAAGGTCAAATTAAGGTCACACCATGATAATACACACCTATAGCCCCTAACCAATGTCTCTATCAAATATCAACTTCCTACACCTTACAGTTTCTGAGATATAGCCTGGACAAGATTTTATAGGTCAAGGTCACTACGGCAAGGTCAAAGGTCAAATCAAGGTCAGATCATGACGTTGCACAACTACACCCCCTAACCAATGTCCCTACCAAGTATCAACTTCCTACACCTTACGGTTTCCGAGATATAGCCCGGACAAGATTTTATAGGTCAAGGTCACTACGGCAAGGTCAAAGGTCAAATCCTGGTCAGACCATGACGTTGCACACCTACACAGCCTAACCAATGTCCCTACCAAATATCAACTTCCTACACCTTACGGTTTCCGAGATATAGCCCGGACAAGATTTTATAGGTCAAGGTCACTATGGCAAGGTGAAATGTCAAATCAAGGTCAGACCATGACGTTGCACACCTACACCCCCTAAACAATATCCCTACCAAGTATCAACTTCCTACACCTTACGGTTTCTGAGATATAGCCCGGACAAGATTTTTTAGGTCAAGGCCACTACGGCAAGGTCAAATCAAGGTCAGACCATGACGCTGCACACCTACACCCCCCAACAAATGTCCCTACCAAATATCAACTTCCTACACCTTACGGTTTCCGAGATATAGCCCGGACAAGATTTTATAGGTCAAGGTCACTACGGCAAGGTCAAAGGTCAAATCAAGGTCACACCATGACGTAGAACACCTACACCCCCTAACCAATGTCCCTACCAAATATCAACTTCCTACACCTTACGGTTTCTGAGATATAGCCCGGACAAGATTTTCAAACTCAAGGTCACTACGGCAAGGTCAAAGGTCAAATCAAGGTCAGACCATGACGTTGCACACCTACACCCCCTAACCAATGTTCCTACCAAGTATCAACTTCCTACACCTTACAATTTCTGAGATACAGCCCGGACAAACTATTTCCCGCTGGCCGCCCACCCAGACGCCCGCCCACCCGCCCGCCCATCCGGACACCATGGGTGAAAACAATACCCCGACAGCCCATAGCTGTGGGGTAAAAAATGTAGACAATTTTCAAAGAAATGCCCGCGGCAGCCATCTTGTTTTTCAGAATGAGGCTACTTTCAGTCCCAGAGAAGCTTACCCACCAATGAAGATATCCTGCAAATTTGGTGAACCTAGCTGGTGTAGTTTTCCTCTGAGAGCGTTAACGTTGAAAATCTCTCTACGCGTGGCGGCAGCTGCGGTGGCGGCGTAGCGAATGCTAAACCAAAGTATCCACCGGATTCCTCCGGTGGATACAATAATCAACATGTGCCAGTAAGTATACAGCCAATAATAAAGGAGGTATATGGCCTCACAGTCTTATATAGGCATATATATGCAGTAAAAGGTCATTTTGAGTCATTTTAGCAGGCCTAAGGTGACCTTGAAAACAATAGCCAAGATCAACAAACTGGATGCTGGTACTCCATCATGGACTCAACCTCCAAAGCCATTTTCAATAGTTTCCATGCAATATAGTCAGCATTAAGTGTGAAAATATCTCCAAAAAGGCCAAAAATGGCCTCGGTGAGGTACTTTGGGGGTCTGTGGATGACCTTCAGTGAAGAGCTTCAAGGTCAAATTTCTGCATGCTTACAGAGGACATATATATGTATTATATATATCAGCCATAAGATGATCTAACTTTCTGTATATGAGAACTGGGCCAAAATGTGAAAAAATGGCCAAAATCTGACCTTTAAGAGGCCAACAATGATCTTGAAATTGAAGGTTAAGGTCACAAAACAATAGCGTTCGTGGCATTGCTCATATATACCCACATACCAAATTTGAAAGTTCTAACTAAAATATTTTAAGTTATCGCGTCCGAAAGGAAATCTCTGCAGCGGTGGCGGCGTGACCGTACTGAATCCTAAGTATCCCCGACTTTCGTCCGGGGACACAATAAGTGCATCTATTATTGGGATTTTCTAACATTATTTGTTGTCCACTGCAATGTCGAAATTCAGTGACCTGAAAATATGTGACTTTATATACTTGCTGTTTGTGTGGGTACGAGCAAATGGGCGATATTGAAGACTTTAAGAAAACATGCAGAATTTTATTTTTTCCTCAATATTTTTTGCTGGATATCATTTCAACTACATATTTTATATTTATTTATATATTTGTTGAACAATATATACCTTTCCTTGCGAATCTTGGTGGTATTTGCAGTTTATAAACTTCAATTTCATTTTTCGCGAAGAAAATAGTTCATTCTATTGTCTGTAATGACATGGTTGTATCCTCAATTCTGATTTGCTAATGAAGTGGTTTAAAATAACAAAGATGCATGCTTTTTCATGTTTCTTCTCTTAGGGCTCATATAAGCTTTAATCACGACTCTGTTTAAGTTCAAAGACGAACTGCTATATAATGCCATGTTGCCTTCTTCCAACTTGCTTGTTTTGCGCTTTTTCATTGGACGATGATTTGTAATGTATAAATTTCATTTCGACAACACACTTATGACAACATATGTGTACATAATGACAATGCCGAGTATTTGTTATAAAACCCAAACAAGCAGAAGAACTATTCCATTGCTGTTTTGATGATATATAACATGTATGTGTAGTTAAAATAGCTTTTAAAATATTTCGAGAAGACAATGACCTGTTGGCAACCTATATCTTAGTCAAATTTCATTTAAAGTATTTTTTGTGATTATTTTATCTACAAATATAAGATTGATACCATTTTAAAGGTAATTCAATACAATTTCTGTTGCTTTTTATTTGAAGAAAATCCATTGACTAGTTTCAGAGATACAGTGACTTTTTTAATATCTCCTGTAAATATTTTCGATTGTCACGGCATGCATTTTCCAGCGTTAAATATTTTCCTTGATGAATTTTGTGTTAGCTGCAGCAGGCCCAGATAGATCTTATCAGTGCTTTTTCAGTTCAAAAGGTTAGATTATGAAAACATGTCACCCATGTCAAAAAAAGAAATTTGTCCACAAATTTCTATTAAAGTGACAAAAGAATGGCCAAGAAACTGAACGATCGATTAGTTAAAATTATTCAAAACTCACCGAAAACGGCAATTAGTGAGCACTAGAAACGCCAAAAATTCGAGGACAAAGACTCGCAAAAACACAGAACAGTATAGAGTTGGAAGGTGCATGCGCACCCCCAACTCTATTAAATTGCAAATTTAATAAGTAAATTAAATTTTTATAAGTTAATACATCCTATCCAATGGACAATTGCTGAATAACTACCGCTTGGTTGGCGGGTAAGTTACTAGGGACTTGAATGAACTCAAAACTAACAAATTTTCTGGCCCAGGTAGTCCTGAAGCAGGTTACCTACTAATGGCCTAAGTCGGTAACTCGAAACCGGTTAACCGGGTGGTTCAACCGACACTGCTCCCCCCCCCTTTTTTATTTCTAAGCATTTCTGCTCTGATTGGGGGAAGAGAGGGATGAGTTCAGTCCCAAGAAATAATAAACCTCCCAAAGGAAGCATGTCACAGTTTTTTTTTGATTGATTTATACTTATCTAAGTATATACACTATGTATATATTTACAAGAATGTCTCCTCACTATTGGGCTTGGTGGTGGATCTGCTGGGCAGCCACAACCGGCCCTAGATGGAAAAGCTCTGAGTCAGCTCAAGCCACATCCTTCAGATAGAATTGTGTGAAGGTATTATGAGATTTCCAGTGGCAGGCTGATAAGATTTGTTCTAAGGAAATTCCGGATTGGAAGGCCTTAGAGGCAGCAAAGGCCCTTACATCATGGGCTTTCACCTGATGTAAGGTAAGGGCCTGCTGGTCAGAGAGCTCATAACATAGGATAACAGTCTGTTTGATCCATGAGGAGACAGTGGCAGAGGAGATATCCTTGTCAAAACCTTTTTTGAAGGAGACAAAAACCAACTCCTTATTCCGCCTGAGGTCAGAGGTCCTGTCCAGATAATAACGTAGTGCCCTAACTGGACACAGTGACCTGTCACCCTTGAGTGACTTATCTAGCGTGTGGGCCAGGGCTGGGATAACCACCGGGGCCACAGTGTCTGGACCCTCCTTGGCCAGCTGGTTCTTGGACAGAAAGCTGGGTGAGGGGTATAAGGATACCTTGGACCAGTCTGATTGGTGTCTGATATTCTTATGAAGCCAAGCATGGATCTCACTCCTGCGTTTGCCAGAACCTAAGGCCAGTAAGAAAACAGTCTTGAAGGTCAGGTGCTTCAAGGAGGCCTCTTTAAGGGGTTCAAAGGGAGCCTTAGTTAGCTGGTGTAGTACCAGTGAAAGGTTCCAGGAGGGAATGCCCCTCCTGCCCTTGGGTCTGTCTCTATGGAAACTATCCAGGAGACGAGTAAGATTCTCATCTTTGCTGACATTAATGGTGGAGTTGCCCAGTTTGTCAGCAATGGCTGATCTGTAGCCATCAATAGTACCTGGCTGTAACTTCTTGTCCTGAAACAAGTGTAGGAGGTTTGCTATCTGGGAGTGACCAGCTTCCCCTTGCCATATGCTCGTTTAAGTGTGCACCCCACCCCTCTTTTGATGCGTCTGTAAAAATTTGCAGAGCATGCTCTAGTGGGTGTAAGGGTTGACCTGTGACAACATTGTCTTCCTCCAGCCACCATTTTAGGTGTGGGTGGAGTGACTTTGGAATGGGGATTATCTTCTCCAGGGTTTCTGGTACCCTCCAGTTGTTCTTGAGATGCCACTGTATGGGTCTCATGTGTAGTCTGCCCAAGTGTACTTGCTTCTCTGTGGCAGTTAACAGACCGATCAGGGACATTAGTTTCCGGACCGGACAGATTGGGTTCGATAAGATCTCCAGTATTTTGCTTTGTAGGGTCTGCCAACGTTCTGTGGTGGGTCTGACCCTGCCTTCTTTCAAGTCGAACTGGTAGCCTATGAAGTTGAAAACTTGTTTGGGTTCCAGCTCTGATTTGTCCTCGTTTACCAGCCACCCCAACTCCCTGCAGAGTAACACTAGAGTTTTTGTCTGTTGAAGACAAACCTGGTGGGAGGTGGCTCTGACCAACCAGTCGTCTAGGTACTGGTGGATCCTTATACCCTCTCCCATTGCAAGCCATTTCACCTCTTTGGCTACCACAGTGAATTCCATGGGGGCTGTGGACAGGCCAAAGGGTAGTGCTTTGAACTGGTAGGTCTTGTCTTGAATGTGAAACCGCATATACTTCCTGGACTGGCTGTTTATAGGTATGTGGAAGTATGCGTCTTTGAAATCTATGGAAGTCACCCACTCCCCTGTCTGGAGGGAGGTTCGTATTGTCTCTGGTGTCTCCATTTTGAAAGACTGTGTTTTCAAATAGTTGTTTAGTTTGCTCAGATCCAAGATGGGTCGCCACCGGTTGTTGGGTTTGGGGACCAGGAATAACCGGTTGTAAAAGCCCAGGGACTGAGGATTTTGAACCAATTCTACAGCCTTTTTGTCTAACAGCTGATGCAATGCCTCTAACAGGTAGCTGTTCCTGTGAGGATCTACATAGCAGCTTGTTACTGTGGGTTTTCTGGTCAGGTAAGGTCTGGTCCGGAAGGGTAGGATGTACCCCTCCCTGAGGACTGATATGACCTTGGGGTTGACACCCAAGGCTGCCCATTTTTCCCAAAACTCGTGCAATCTTGACCCTACAGGAGGATTTGGTACAACAAGTGGGACATTTGTGACATTTTGTACAGAACTCAATTGATTTACACAAGAAACACCTTTCACAGATTTTATTGGCATTTGATGTTCGGGAATTACGCCTTTCTTTTGCGGTGACCCTCCTGCAAAAGGTACATGAGAAGCAACATGACAATATACAGGTAATTGAGTTCTTGTCTGTAAATTTCCAGTCACACAAAAATCCTTCTGACTGGTCACACTTACAGGAGCCAACTTTCCTGTTACAAACTGAGCACAGTAATTTGAAAAATTTTGTTGTAATTTTAATTTTTATTAGATAAATACTTACCATTTCCTGACCATTGCTATATGTTGGTGCCATCCAACTCACTGGCCAACGTTGAGAAACATTTTAAGAAACCTTAAGAGGCCAGTGAGTGAGTGTGAACTAGCATGTCCCCCTAGTGGTCATGTGACCACGCTAGTAAACAACCTTCATTATTTTTGTTGCAGAAAATACTCCCCTAGTACTGAATCTGCGGGGAGGCGGGGGGGACTATCCTGGTCAGGAAATGGTAAGTATTTATCTAATAAAAATTAAAATTACAACAAAATTTTTCAATTTTATTGCGAAAAATACACTTACCATTTCCTGACCATTGCTGAATGCAGCCTTCATGGAAGGAGGGCAGTACTAGAATTTAAAGACCCAGTACACCACTCTGCACAGCTATCATACACAGCACAAACCTATAGGCATTCAGATCCAAACTAACCTCCCAGATGAGGCAGTGGAACTGTTGAGCACTACAAAACAACACAGCCTTGTTGTTGTTGTTGTTGCTGTTGTAGGAAGGAAGTAATCATAACAGAGACTCACTACCTAGCCTACAACTAAAACATTATGAGAAGTTTACATTGAAATTTACATGCATACCACAACATATAAACTTCCAACAGTCACCACATACCATACAGATCCCCTAAATCATAGTATGTAGTTGAAGTTCTCACAAACTGACAGTCATTGTCACAGTTGAATGCTGTATCTAGACAAACATCCAACACCCACACAGGTGACACAAATATTGGAAGTGTCATCAGCATATTGTGTAATTCCAAGCCTGAATGAAGTCAACAATTCTGCCTAATAAAAAGACAGATAGTATGACAGACATACAGATGCAAATGTATACTAAAGTATCAAAATAAGTATCACACATATACTTATAAGATAACAAACTGTAGGACACAATATCAAAGTCTGACCACAAGCAAACCAAGCAGGTGAGACTGAAAATTGGTGAAAAAATTATGGTTTCCAGTAACTGGCATCTGAAAATTCATATACAGAAACACTATCCTAAAACCTAAAGATTCTTGCTTTGACTCGCTGCTGTTGAGAGTCAGAATTTGACTTCTCCTCAGTCAAAATGCTAGTCTGCCTACAGCAAGAAAAGATAGTTGACCTGAAAATATCTGCTGTAAAGCCTTCTTAACTAGGCACAGACAAGACATAATAATTCCTCATTGAATCCTTTGTCCCAAGTAAAAGTATTTCAAAACCTCACAAGACAAAGAGATCTATCTTGAGTAAAACTGCTGTCCCAGTGATTGAGAGCTGGCATATCGACCGGCTTAACTGAAGTAGGCCCATCCGAAGCCAACTGAATCTTGGCTAATAAATGGCCAGAGCCACTTGTGAGCAATACTCATTCAAAGTAAGGGAAGACAAAGCCAACGAGAATACCCTTCTTCCTTTGCCTAATGCCAAAGTCAAAAGAAAGACTGTCTTGAAAGTTAATAACCTCCAAGAAATCTTCCCCAAAGGCTCAAAAGGCTGTCTGGTGAGACCAAACAAGACCAGAGACAAAAGGAAAAGAAGGCTTAACCTATTGGCTACTGGATTGTCTCTATAGAAATATGTCAACAATCTATACAGCTGAAGAGTTCTAGAGACTTATTCCCCTTCAAGGAAAGCAATCTACCATTGTTATTCTGTAACCAGCAATAGTAGATGGCTTAAGATTCCTTTCCTTAAAGAAATAATTAAGGAAATTTGCTACATCTAGAAAAGTAGTATCTGAGAAGTTCACCACCAAGAAGCCTCAGATGTGCATAGATTTACCAGGTCCCACAACCAAGAACATCCACCATGACCATCATGATTCAATCATGATGAATCTGCAACTGAAGGTGGTCATCTTCTAAATCACCTGAAGAATCTTTGGCTATCCTGGTGCAATCATGATGATTCTGCACCTGTAGGTGATCATCTTGAGTCACCTGAGGAATGAGAGCCACTGGAACAAACACAAAGCTGTCCAGATCCTCCCAAGAAATGAGTAATGCACCTGTTCCCCAAGCCCCACAGTCTAAGAAAGGAAACACATACACTGGAAGCTTAAGATTCAGGTTGTTGGATACCAATGGCAGAATGATTGAACTCACCTGCAAGGGAAGCCCTAAAAGGAACCTTTGTGGAACAGATCCACCAGGTCCCAAAAATAAGACATCCCTAGCCACTCTGATGCAATCCAGATGATTCTGCACCTAAATCTTGGAGTAGCCCTACTTAATAGCTACAAAAGAATTTTCTTGCCTTTCCTGAGATCTTTGACTTATCAAGATAACCTCTCAAGGCTCTCACTGGACAAAGAAACTTATCTGGCACCAAAGCATAATCTAAAAAAGGTTTCAAAGCAGGAATGACTACAGGTTGAAAATCAAAGGAGCCTTAGAAGCCAAATGATTCACCTGCATCACCTGAAGAATCAAGAATCAAGGTCACAGGACCAAACAAACTGTCCAGTCCATCCCAAGAAAAGTTGAAAAAGATAAGCTTGTGGTTCAAACTAGTTTCAAAACAAATCTATCATTGATGATTGTAATCAAAGACATATTTGATTGAACACCTGAATCAGAATAGAAGATTCAAAAGTCATCCAAAAACACATTCAATTTGAATCATCTTGACTTTCATGAACAAAGAATTTGTTGGAATATTTGTATACCCTGGGAAGTGATATGCCTGAATCTGAACCCATGGCATTCGTCCAAGGAATGATTCTTCAGATAAGGAAACACATTCCTGAAAGTGGGTACCTCCCTACCTGTTCAGATAGGAAACCACTGAAGAAATATCTGGGGAAATCAACAGATTCAGAATCCGAATCAGACCTCCAAATGGTTCTAAAGGTAGTAGCCCTGTTACTGTGGAGTCTTGAGCCCTCATGATACAACAGACCACTGGCTGTTTGATGCCATAATTGTGCATCCCAACCCTTAAAGAAAACATCTAATAACAGAAGGAGATTGTGCTCCTTCTGATGAAGTAAAGGGAGCTCCTGCAAACTGAAGATGATCCCTAAGAACCTGAGAACAGAAAAACTGGTACATTATCTGTGTATAATGTGTGGTATCTGTGGTACATTAGCAGATAAACAAATGACCCAATGGCACTGTTTTGTCCTATGAAGCCATACCGCCACCAAAGAAATGGCTTCCTTAGAAACCATTAGCCGGAGAAAAAGCTTGTTATGAGTAAAGATGTACCCTAAGGTGGAATCTGCAATCCAAACTAAAAATCCTGGTGCTTTAGACAAGATGTTTTTTTTTTTTTTTTGTATATAAGCTGGTGAACACCCAATGCCTTCTACTGCAGCCATCAGGTTCACTATCCGTTGATACAATAGTAAAGTCGAAAATAAACCATTTCCAAGAGCAAAGCAATGAAATGGTCTATATACTGGTAAAGCATGATGCGTTCTTATAGATCCCACAACCTCACCATGGACTAACATAGCAAACAGGCAGTGAACCGGTGTGAACTGTCATCAACAGGGAAGTGAAGATAACAATTCGCGTGAATCTGGCTATGGAAGAATGCAACTGTACTGTAAGGAAACGCGTTAACACACCCATTCACTTACAAGTAACAACTCGCAAAAAACCCAACAATATGAAAATAAGGTACTTAATTAGGCTTATTTACCTCAACTATTAGCGGTAGCCATCTCTTCCCAGCTTATCACAACCGATAAACTGTAAAATTGTAGCGATATCACCATCTTACTGGTGTTATCGCCCTTTTGTCGATCATTTCATACACAGCTTTTATGCAAACTGATGTCTCCCGCATTTTATTCATTTATTCTTCAAACACATGTCCACAACTGCTTTAGGAACATGAATAAGAAATCCTTCCTGCTACTGTTGCTTCTGTAAAAGGTAAAGTATGGTTGAAAGAATCCTCTTACTATGTTGAGATGTAAAATGTAGAATATCTGCCACTAGTGGACAAACATTCCTCCTAAAGATTACTCCCAACCCCTCTAAGTCTTACAGAGGAAGAGAGTTTGAAACAGAGTTGGAGGATTAATTATCATAATGGGAACAAAACTGCCCTGGGGCACTAATCCCCTTTCTAGCCATGAGTAGGAGTTTGCTCCTTCCCAGACAGAAGAAACACTATACCCGAGATCACAAAATGAAGTTTTCCTGGACATTTGACCAAAAGTTCAGCAGGAGAAAACCTCATTAAGAGTGAAAAATGCACTTTTATTCTACCAAAATCATCTAAGAGATAAGATAGAGAAAAGTAAGACTTGTAACACTCCTGATAAGTAACAAGTTGAAGACTGATCCCAGCACTGCCCAACAAACAATTCCTGACTACTGAGGCTGTAATTGCAAACTCTGCACACAGCCCAAGGCATAAAAGAAACTCTGTGAGATCCTGCAATCCTTAGCTCCTTGAAGACGTCCTGCCAGAGGTCCTGTTAGACCACTTCAAAAAATTATCCAGGCTTTAACATGCTCTCTGCAGCAGAAACCCAGAGAACCTGTACTCCCGAATAATAAATTGACAATGGTTACTAGTTCATAAGTACCGGTGCCGGTCTGAGAGCAGCCGAAAAACCGGTAAGAAACCACAGAAACAAATCCCCATTACTGGGATGAATCACAGCTCCGGGAATCTGACAAACCGATTTCTGACCTTTTGGGAGGTATGGAAACTCGATTGTATTCGGATGACGTCATGCAGGTATTTTCCTCCGTGAAAAGTTCCGACTGAACCTCACCGGAGGAAATAAACGGTGTAAAAGATCCACTCTGCATCCGGAACTTGCCCACGATGTAGCTTCCAAGAAAATCAATGATGTCTGCCACCACGGGGAATTCCAACCGGTGGCCTATTCGGTAGAGCATGATGTGGTGAGATCTTTGCTACCAAACGCCTGGCTATACGAACACGACGTGTGATAAGCTTTGTGACAATCGAATTGTCTCCATCGTTTCCTTTGTCGCCTAGCAACATGTAAACTGTCCCTGCCGGAGCTAGTATGACTGCCGACAGTTTCAGTGTTAATAAATGAAGTAAATCTTCAAAACTGCATAAAAAAGAACTCCCATATGATGTAATACGAGAGTTATGAAGAAAAACAGGCATTCTGAGCAGCAGAAGATCTTCATCCAGCGACAAACATCCCTGTCGCCATTTTACAAAAAGTGGTAAACAATCCGTGAAGAAATGTCTACAAAAGCACTTTTCCTCTGTGCTTTTCCTCTTAATTTTGTCCTGAGAAGACATAGTCAACACAGACGTCTTATAACAGAACTCAAATCCACAAAAAGTCCAAATACTTAATAAAAATCCGAAAAGAAAATAAACATCCACACTCTAGGATGGCCAACAAAAATAATGAAGGTTGTTTACTAGCGTGGTCACATGACCACTAGGGGGACATGCTAGTTCACACTCACTCACTGGCCTCTTTAGGTTTCTTAAAACGTTTCTCAACGTTGGCCAGTGAGTTGGATGGCACCAACATATAGCAATGGTCAGGAAATGGTAAGTGTATTTTTCGCAATAAAATGTCATTTATACTGCTTCTGTGTCTTGGCAGGTCGCTGGGAAAACGAAGCAGTACGACCCCGGTGAGATCTTTGTCCACGCCTTCTACCCAGTTGTTTCCAGGCAGGTAGACCGGGTTTCCTGTCCTGATCCGGTTGTTGTTGTTTACTGGGCTGGTGGTAAGGGTGGAAACGATGGGGACCCTTGTGTGAAGAACCGGCAGTACGCTTATCTTCATGGTGTCTTATTTCTTCTTCAGCTTTGCTGATGAGATGATCCGGAAATAAGGCACTCATATGCAGGGGGGCAGACCTAAGAGCGTTCAAAGTGTCCTGTTTGATCCCCGCTTTCAGGTAATCCAGGTAGCTGTCCCTTCTAGTTAGCGTAAGGTTGGCCACATTAATAAAGACACCATCTGATAAATCCTGCATCATTCTGGCCATTGCCTGTGTGATGCTCTTGTTAAAGGTTACCAGAAAATCCAGTTCTTCAACAGCCTGATGAGATTTCCCAGTAGATTTTCCCTTGCCCTTGTCGTTCTGCAACACTTTCAACTGAGAAGCCATAGAGTCCTGCACTTTGGTGAGGCAACAGGAAAACGCGGCAGCCTGGTTACACATATAGGTTTGGTCTCTGGCTGCCCTCTCCCACTTCCTTAACGTATCCTGTGACACAGGCCTTGAGGCTGGAGCAGAAGGAAGTGACCGGTTAGCAATACGAGGAAAGCTACTGTTGAGGCGTGCTGGTTGGTTAGTCCAGGAAGAGACTTTGGATCTGGAGAAATCCTTCTTCTCTGTATGCATGTCGTACCATTTAAGAGTTCTTGGTGGTTTGACAAACTGATCTTTGACTAAGCCAGCAGTTTCTGAAGCCCGGGATGGGTATCCCTCCTGTACAGAAATGTTAAGTTTTTCAAATTTCCGGCATAGCCAGTCATCTACCGGAACCTTCACAGAAACTTTACCGGGCAATTGAGGTCTGGTGCCAGCAAAAGGGTTGTCGTCCTGTGCAGAGGAAGAAGAGTCGAACTCTGGCACTTGATCCCAGCCCATAAACGACCTAACACCACGTAGAGTCTCTCTGTAGGTCTGTTCTGCACTTAATTCCTGGTCCGTTTCTATAAGTTCTTCACGATCCGGACCTACTGACAACACTTCAGACAGTTCGCCTTCATCTAAGCTAAGGTCAGGCTGGTCACTGAACTGATCATCTTCTGAAGCAAAGTCTTCCGGTTGATCAGCAGTAGTGGGACCTGGGGGCTGGACCTCGGGTCGACCACTAACAGAGGCACCAGCAGAGGAAACTGCAGTTTGGTCGGTTGGTGGAATCTCTGTCCCAGCACCGGGAGCCTCAACAGGCTGGGTGGCTAGCTTCTTCACACCGGGGGCCTCAACAGGCTGGGTGGCTGTCTTCTTCTTCTTACCGGTCAAACCGGTAGCAGGACTCTGGCTAGTAGATTGCTGAGCTGGTGGAATAAAGGGCTTCTCAGATACCACCACGTTGGAGCTCTGAACCGGTTCCACCGGGAGCTGGAAAGTCTTTGACAAAAAGAGAGCCTCCAGGCGCGTAAAGCGATCTGCCCACTTCTCATCAAGGGATTTCAGGTCAGATTGGAAATCTGGTACTTTCGGAGGCTTGGACGTCTTCTTAGGGGATTTGTGAGAGGTCTTTTTCTTCTTAGAAGGGGTTTCGCCTCTATCACTAGAATCACCCTTGCCACTCTCAACCTTCCCAACAACAGTCACTGAAGATGGATCAACAAGGGAGGGAGAGGCAGACTTCTTCTGGAGTTCTTCATCTTTTCGTGCTCTATAGGTGGGGGTGGAACTGTAACTTCTGCTCAGCTGTGAAATTATTGCAAATGGTGCAGTCCTTCTTTTCAACACATGCATCTTGGCCTAGCCCCTTGTCACGACAACGCGCACACTTAGTGTGGGTGTTAAATAAAGCCATAGCGTGGCCACAAGTCCCTCTTCTTTGTCCAGGGGACGCCATAACACTCCAGAAGTAAGGTAGAATAGATGAAAATTAAAATAAAGTTCAAAATAAAAGGTAGTCTTTACAAACTTCAAGCGTTTCAACACAGTAGAAAAACACATCTGTACACTCACGCGCCAAACGAAAAAAGACGCAATGACGTCATTCTGACTACACAGGAAGTATGCACGAGGCGACACCTGGCGAATGTACACTCTGTGACCGGTCCTGCCGGTATTTAATACAGAATGACTTTTTCTGTCGTTTGGCGGGACCGGTTGCGCCAACCGGTAAAGCAATTGTCCATTAGATAGGATGTATTAACGCAATAAAAAGACAATTCAATAGTAAGATAACTGTAAACTAAAATTATGAAGCTGTAAAATTTATTAAATTAAGTATACCTGCCAACAGAAATAGCATAATTAAGTAAAAGTACACATAATCATCAGTAATAACAGTCTTATATCTTTGTCATAAGAGAAATATGTCTAAAATATGGCAGGTTAAAGGTCAAACCATGATTTAGCATACCTACACTCCCCAACCAATGACCCACCCAAGAATCAACTTCCTACACTTCACAATTTCTGAGATATGGCCCAGAAAAGATTTTTAAGGTCAAGCTCATTACTGCAAGGTCTGATGTTAAATCAACGTTACATCATCATGTTGCGCACCTACACCCTCTAACCAATATCCCCACCACATATCAACTTCCTACACCTTAAGGTGTCTGAGATATAGCCCAGACAAAATTTTCAAAATCAAGGTCACTACAGCAAGGTCAAAGGTCAAATGAAGGCCACACCATGACGCTGCACACTTACACTCCATGACTAATGTCCCTCCTAAGTATCAACTTCCTACACCTTAAAGTTTCCAAGATATAACCGGGACAAGATTTTAAAGGTCAACTTTTTTAAAGCTTGTTGAAAACAATACCCACATAGTCCTTAAAGGCTGTGTTGTAAAAATGATACATCTACACGCCTGTATGAGAAACATATTAATCTCTTTGTGATCGACTGCTAATTTGTATTTTAAAAGAAGCAGCAAAACCAATGGATTTTGTTTCATTAGTGCTTGTTGAGTTGAATAACCTAAAGTAACATCCTTTGAAACTTACAATGGCTTTAGTCGCTCGTTGTTCTTCCCAATTAAGTTCATCCTTCAGCTCAGACAGCAACACAAAACACTTTGTCTGTAAAACAAGAACAAATTCATTGATTCAGTCTGGCACACTTCTTGCTACAAATTGAGTCAACTGACTCCTGTAATAATGAGAAATAATTTATAAACTGTGAAAGAAATTTAACTTTGATGCAGAAAAAAATGAAATATGTTGCAGGCAATGACCAGAACAATGATCTGTCCCCACAATTTTCCTTCCCATGGGTAACTTGATAACAAAACTGAAAAGTGTAACTAATAAATGTAGAAATGTTTATTTCCCTGCTTTGTAGCCAATACTGCTGCATCTTACTTAACTCGGCAAATTACAGTATGCTTGTGTGGTCCATCCTACTCTCTCTCTCTCTGTTTTACCTCAACATATTACAGTACAGGTGTGAGGCCCATGCTCATGCCTGTGTCTGACTGACCTAAACACATTACAGTGTAACTGTAGCTCATGCTCCTGTCTGAACTCAGTATATTAAATTTTTATAAGTTGATACATTACGCAGTGGACACATTGCATATGTCTGGCGTGCTGCCAGTCGTGCCAGATGTTAGGAAAAAAATGTCCTGAGCTGGGCTCTTGCCGGGACTGGCCATATGCTGTCACTAGATGGAGCAACATATTTCCTCTTTTCGTTTTCCACCTTAATGTGTCCCCTTTGAACTATATATTGTTGGGAAGGCCTTGAAAGTCACAAAGGCTCTTACATCATGAGCTCACAGGTGTAATGTCTTTGCTAAAATTCTTCTAGAACAAGACAAAGACAAAGTCTTTGCCTTCCGAGGTCCTTGGTCTTGTCTAGAGCAGAGCGGGAATGACATGACCAGGGCTATACATTCTGGATAATCCCTGGAAAGCTGATTCTTAGACAAGAATTTTTGAATGCCAAATACTTAAGGGAAACCTTTCTGAGATGCTTGTTCAACTGATGAAGGACCAGGAACAGATTCCAACTGGGGATAGCCCTTGCCCCTTGGGTCACTCGGCCACTACACTACTCGACAAAAAATGGACCACTTGGACTCGTAGACGCTTCTGGTTGAATGTTTCTGTAAAGCTTCAATTCTCAAGGCCACTTGGTTAGAGAACCCTTGGTTTTGGATAGCTGTGGCTCAAGGGGCCAAGCATGAAGAATTGGGTTCCTGAAGTCCTTGCAAGGACACTCGCTGAATGGTTGACTTAGAAAGTTCTCCTGAATGGGCGGTGACAGTTGAATTTGAGCTGACAGACTGACTAGATCCCAGAGCCAGGGCATGTTGGGCCAGCCTGATGCAATTAGAATCAACCTCCTGCAGCTATGGACCAAGATTTTGCTAACCACCTGTCCCAGGATTGCTACTAGAGGAAATGCATACGCATCAAGATTCTCCAAGGGCAAAATCAAAACATCCACTTTCCAGGCTTTTTGATCTGGAACTGGGTACACAAACGTGGAAAGTTAGCAGTTGAACCTGATGCCATACAGGTCCATTTGAGGTGTGTGCAACCTCAAGCATAGGCAGTCGAACACCTCCTGCAGAAGAGAGCACTCTGTCTGAATCACCTGCTTGTGCCTGAACAATTTGTTTGCAATTAAATTCAGCACTATTTGCCTCAGGTTGCACCGAGCAGTCTCTAGAGAAGAGCACAGAGAGAGTCTGATCTCATTGCCCACTGGGCTGAAAGGACTCATTTTAACTCCAGGAAATTTATGTGCAGTTGCTTTCTCATTCTGATCAGAGGGTTTTGCAGTGCAGTCCCCTAAGTGTACGCTCCTGCCTTCATTTCACATGTCTGTAAACATCTACAAAGCATGTCAAAGGGGGAGCTGGGGTTGACCTCAAAGCACATTGTCTTCACCTAGCCACCATTTTAGATGAAAGTTGAGTGATCTGGGGACCGGTATAACATTTTCCAGGAACTGTGGCACATGCCAGTGATTTTTTTCAGCTGTCACTGAATGGGTTTCATGTGGAGATGCCCTAACTTGCAAATTTAATAAGTAAATTAAATTTGAGTTAATACCTTATCCAATGGACAATGGCTAATCCGGTCGGCACAGACCGGCCCGCCAATGACAGAAAAAGGTCGCCTTATATATGTCCAATTAAAAACCCACAGGCCGGCCGGTCCCACTGTCTACTCGCCAGGTGGCGCATCGTACTTCCTTCCTGTCTACACAGCATGACGTCATAGCATCTTTTTCACTGTCTAAACCTATTAAGCCTCTAGTAAGCTGATAGCAGGGCCAGATGGGAGGGCCTTGTCAGTCCACTGGATAGGGTATTTATTTATAACAAGTAATCAGTGCCTGTGAACGGGCTCTGTGTCAGCTGACCGTGTGTTTTGAGTTTCAGAGTGACAGAAGAAAAGGACACAAAAGTTGTGCCTTGCAAATGGTATTCAGAAGGAATGTAACAAGGTAACTTTTGAGGTGTAAAAAGTAGGTTAAAACATATTTAAAAGGTCTTTGTGTGTGTGTGTGTAAAGGAAAAGGTTCAAAAGTTTATGGAAATCTGCTATATTGGATTTTTCTGAAGGTTTTGCAGCAGATACCGGATTCAAAAAGACAGTATGTAAAGGATAAATTATCAGGGATCATTTTGGAGGTAACTTTAGTTTGAAAAATAATGAGGTTTTTTAAAATATGGATGAAAACTTTTCAAAAGTTATGGTTCAATATGGTCAGTTTAATTGAATGACAAGCCAAGCATGAAAAAGAACAAGTCTCTGAAGGGTTGTGTTTAGCAATTGGTATTGAACTGATTTGCAAACTGGAATGTAAATTAAATGACCTCTTAGAATAAACCTTGTGTTGAGTGCAATTATATTGGAAAAGCTGAAAGCCAATAAACCTTTTCAAGCCTGTGTTTTTGACTGAAAGCCCATAAAACATTTAAAGTGTGCAAGGTGTATAAGTTGACACATATTGTGTGACAAGTGAATGGTGTACTTAATAGGACCTTCCAAAAAGGTGTCCTAAAACACATGTTGTGAACTCTTGTGCACTTAACAGTATTTGATACAGCCTCAAACTTGTGTACTGGAAGCCTAAATAAAAACATTACTGAGTGCAAGGTGTATGAATCGGGATAATTTGTATAACAAAAAAAAAGCATCATTTCAAAACAAATTCTATGAACTCTGTCTACTAAAGCAATTTTCAAAATAACAAATACAATTTGAAACCTGTGAACTTCTGTGGATAAACTAAAAATGGAAACACCAAGGAGTAAGAGACGATTTTTAGAATTGTCTTTCTCACCAGATGGAAAGGCAGCTATGGATACATTAGGGTTGAGAGATATCATGAGTGACATACTGGATGAAAAGCTTGAAAAACATTTGAAACCAATTAAGGATGAATTAGCTGAATTTAAGAGTAAGTCGGAAAGAAAACAGACAGAAAATTCCCAAGCAATCTCATCTCTTAAAAAGGAACTGAATGACGTCAAATCTGAAAATACACTCTTAAAACAGCAACTCTTGAAACTCGAGGGATTTCAAAGGAAAAACAACCTCAGAATTGTTGGTCTTAGGGAAAATAGAGGGGAGAACATTGAAATTGCAGTTATTTCCATGTTCAATGAAATTCTGCAGAGATCTCAGCACTTTGATGAGAAAACACTGGAACGTGTCCACCGTCTTGGTGCCTTTAGCAAACATAGAAGGAGGGATGTCTTGGCTAGGTTTGCCAACTTCAAGGACAAGTTAACTGTCCTGGAAATGAAAGATAGATTAAAGGAAAAGCATGGTATTTTGCTCTTTGATGATCTGCCACTCGACATTCAAAGAAGACATCAAAAACTACATACTGTTTTTAAGGCTTTGAGATTTGTGAAAGAAAACACCCAAGGAAATGGTCCGGTCACTTCTGTGAAACTGAAAGATGGCTCTCTTGTCCTCAATGGCAGGACTTATGGAGTAGAAAATCTCAAAGAACTTCCTCCTGACATAGCCTTAGATAAGTTGTTCACTGTGACCCAAGATGATACAACTGCTTTCTTCAGATGTTACAGTCCATTATCCAATCACTACAGTTGTCACTTTGAAGTGAATGGGGAAAACTATTCCCGTATGGAAAAGTTTATCATGATGCAGAAAGCCCACTTGTTTGGTGACGACCAATCCGTAGAACAGATGAGGATGGAGGATGACCCTGTTGCACTGAAGAGACTCGGTAAGACTGTAAAAGACTTTGAACCTAAAAAATGGAATAGGGAGATTGACAACATACTTGCCACAGGGCTACAGGCCAAATTCACCCAAAGTGATGTCTTGTGTGACTTTCTGAAAAATACTGGCAAAACTGTACTAGTTGAGGCCAACCCCAATGACAAGAAGTTTGCAGTGGGTAAATCGCTCTTTTCCAAAGACATTTGGGACTCATCCAAATGGAATGGCGAAAACAAACTGGGTAAGGCCCTCATGAAGATCACAGAAGCTCTCAGTGAAGTAGACCAGAACTCGTTCAACTCTTTAGAACTTTCATAAAATTTCCAAGACGCTAGTTTTATGGTAGATTTTGAAGTTGCTTTTTTCAATGCTGATTATTACACTTGGACTTATGAACATTGTAATCACATTAGTTTTAAGGTAGTAATGAAATACAACTTAAATACTATCACTGTGTTGCTATGGGACAGATTTAACATTCTATTTCTCAGTATGCAATATTTGTGATGAAACAGATTGAATTTTGCTTGTTTTAAATTTATATAAAATTGTTCTTTGTGGCACATAAGTTGTTTTCTTTATGCTGCTTAATACACTTGGATTGGTGAACTTAATCTCAAATTAGTTTGTGAATTAGTTTGCTTAGATTTGTTGTATTGTTCTAACGCTATTTAATACATATGGGTTTGTGAGCTTAGAAATCACTTTTGCTTTAAGCCAGTATTGAAATGCAACTTGAATAATATAGCTTAGACATCACTTTTGCTTTAAGCCAGTATTGAAATGTAACTTGAATACTACTACTGTGTTGCTGTTGCACAGATTTAACATTATCTTTCACAGTATAAAATATTTTTATGAGACAGATTGAACTTAAATTACTCTTTGTGGTAGATAAGCTGTGTATTTATGCTGCTTAATACACTTGGAGTTGCGAACTTAAAATATTAGAAAAGCTGTCTACTTACTTTGGGTAGATTTGATGGTTTTGTTTAAGGCTAATTAATATATATATATATATGGGTTAGTGAGCTCAGTGTGTACATCTGTTTTAAGCTAGTATTGTAATATAACTTAAATACGACTACCATGTTGCCATGGCACATATTTAGCATTCATTCTCAGAGTCTACAAAATTTCCTATGAGATTGAATTCCTTTTATGTAACTATTTTGTGTGGTAGATGAATTGTGTTCTGTTCTGGCAGATCAAACTTGGATTTTGTTTAAAGCTGATTATTACATATGGTTTATGACCTTAGTACCTTAACATTAGTTTTAACCTGGTATTTGTAATATAATTTAAATACTACTAATGTATTGCTACGGAACAGATTTAGCATTACGTTTGAGGGTATGCTTAATTTGTTACGAGACAGAATAAACATTCTTTTTCAGAATATATAAAATTTCTTGTGAGACAGATTAAAATTTTCTTGTTTAAAATTATGCAAACTATTCTTTGTGGTAGATAAACTGTGTTCTGTTCTGGCAGATCAAACTTGGATTTTGTTTAAAGCTGATTATTACATATGGTTTATGACCTTAGTAACTTAACATTAGTTTTAACCTGGTATTTGTAATATAATTTAAATACTACTAATATAATTTAAATACTACTAATGTATTGCTACGGAACAGATTTAGCATTACGTTTGAGGGTATGCTTAATTTGTTACGAGACAGAATAAACATTCTTTTTCAGAATATATAAAATTTCTTGTGAGACAGATTAAATTTTTCTTGTTTAAAATTATGCAAACTATTCTTTGTGGTAGATAAACTGTGTTCTGTTCTGGCAGATCAAACTTGGATTTTGTTTAAAGCTGATTATTACATATGGTTTATGACCTTAGTAACTTAACATTAGTTTTAACCTGGTATTTGTAATATAATTTAAATACTACTAATATAATTTAAATACTACTAATGTATTGCTACGGAACAGATTTAGCATTACGTTTGAGGGTATGCTTAATTTGTTACGAGACAGAATAAACATTCTTTTTCAGAATATATAAAATTTCTTGTGAGACAGATTAAATTTTTCTTGTTTAAACTTATGCAAACTATTCTTTGTGGTAGATAAACTGTGTTCTGTTCTGGCAAATAACTTGGGGTTTTGTTCTAAAGCTGATTAATACATATGGTTTATGACCTTAGTAATTACATTAGTTGTAAGTTAGTATTGTAATATATAAAATATATACTACTAATGTGTTGCTATGGAACATATTTAACATTCTGTTCCTGGGTATGTTTGATTTGCTACGAGACAGTTTTTTGTTTCATTAAATATATGTAAAAACTGTTCTTTACCATGTTTTAAGCACACTCAAGAACTGGTTCAAGAAATAATTGTAGTTGATAAACAGGATATCAAATTTTATTGTTAAAATATAAGTATATGTATTTTTGCTTTTTGAGTGCATAGTATCAACATAACAGAACTATTTGGGAATTGTTTGTTAATATAAATAAAACATCAGTATAAATTACTTGTATTGCTATGATATATTTTAGCTTATAAGTACCAAAATTTTGAATGACACTTCACTTATATTACATTAGTATTTGGAGCTTTATAATTGATTTGTTGGATCTAACACCAAATATATAATTTTACTAAACCAACATAGGCTATGTAGGTAAAAAGTTACTTTGACTCTTAATAGTAAATGATTATTAATTTTCCTTTTTGCACTCTTTCTAATTGTTCAAGATAATTAATGTTAAATTTGTTATCTCCGAATGATCATTATATATATATATTTTTTTGGTCTTTCTTTATTATTTCTGCACTATTACTTACAATTTTTATATGTGTTTTATTTTTTCTGTGTATCCTCTGTATATACATGTAGTTGATTTTGTGAAATATTTGGGAAGGATAACAGTGGCTCCTATGATGGTATTTCTCTCACTTGATTTTAACATGTATAGAAACTGGAAAGCTGAAAGAGTTGATATTGTGGTTTGCTTCATAGCCAGCACATATTTAAGGAAAATCCTTTCTTCAATAATGTTTTTTGGAGTCCTGCATGTAAATGAACACTTCTTTTTAAAAGAATACAGTAAACATGAAAAATGAAACAAAGACACTGCCAGACAAAATCACGGTTTTATCTGCAAACTGTCAAGGGCTACGCACTTATGAAAAGAGAGTTGATGTATTAAGCTATTTAAAGGATACAAATGCATCAATGGTATGTCTCCAAGATACCCACCTTCTAGAAAATGATAGGTCATCTATTAGACAAATTTGGCCAGAGTGTTACATAAACGGCACAAAAACAAACTCTCGTGGGGTAATAATCCTTCTGAATAATAATTTTGAATATAGCATTTTAGACTCTTTCCAAGACGGTGAGGGTAACATCCTTCAGTTATTGATAAACTTTGGTACATTCAAGCTTAATTTGATTAATATTTATGCTCCAAACAAAGAAAATCCAAATTTCTTTTCAAAAATTGTAGAGTTAGCCCAGAATGAGAATGCAGACCATGTGATGATATGCGGTGATTATAACTTAGTTTTAAACCCATCGATTGATTGTCAAAATTATACAAGTATTAATAACCCACAAGCGAGACAAAAGGTTCTTCAGATGATAAATGATCTAGATTTAATCGACTCATTTCGATATTTGAACAAGAATGTCAAACGATTTTCATGGAGAAAAAAAAATCCATTGAAACAAGGTAGACTTGATTACTTTCTTACTTCAAATACAATGCTAGATATGGTTGATTCATGTGACATTAAGCCAAGTTATCGGTCAGACCATTCGATAATCGAAATTAATATATGTATCAGTAGTTTTGTAATTGGTCGTGGGACATGGAAAATGAATAATAGTTTACTGAAAAATGAAGATTATCTGGCTTTAATAAATAGATTAATTGATGAGGAAAAAGAAAAATATTGTATACCGGTGTATAATGTAGACTATATTAAAGAAAAATTTAAAGATCTTACTTTTTCAATCGATGATGACTTATTTCTGGAAATGTTATTTTTGAAATTTGAAACTATAAAATTTGCAACTTTTTTGAAAAAGCAACAAATGTCGCAGGAAAAGAAACTGTTACAAGATATCATTAATCTTGAAACAACGACGCTTGGCAATTCTAATTTTGCCTTATTAGAGGACAAAAAATTTGAACTTGAAAACTTAAGGAAAGAAAAAGTTAGAGGTCACATAACTCGTACAAGGTTACAGTGGTTAAACGAGGGTGAAAAACCTACCTCATTTTTCTGTAAATTGGAAAAGAAACATTGTGCAGAAAAGACAATGAAAAAACTTGAAACAAATTCTGGAACTGTTGTTACTGGTCAAAAGCACATTTTGAAAGAGATACAAAATTTCTATTGTAAGTTATTTAAATCAAAGGATTGTAATGTTGAAACTCACAACCAAAAGGAAGAAATTAAACGAGCAAATGTAAAATGCATTCCAAAAGTTCAACTGGGCCAACCAATATCAGTAACAGAACTTGGTAGTGCCCTAAAGAAAATGAAAAATAGTAAATCACCCGGTATAGATGGAATTTCAGTAGACTTCCTCAAAGTTTTTTGGGGAATTTCAGTAGACTTCCTCAAAGTTTTTTGGGGAAAACTAAAATTTTTTTTAAAATTGAGAAGTTTTCAATATAAACTATTACACCGGGCAATTCCAACTAATAAGTATCTTTTTCAGTGCAAAATTAAAGATTCAGATTTGTGTTACTTTTGTCATGAAACCACTGAAAGTCTTGAACACTTATTTTGGTTTTGCCCAAAGGTCAGAAAGTTTTGGAATGATGTTAAGTGTCTGTTTAATGATTGTCAGCTGCCTGAAAATTTCATGACCCCAAAATCAGTTATTTTGGGATACAGAGGTAAAAATGATAGAATTTTGAACCATGTTTTTGATTTAGCAAAATATTATATTTTTGTAACCAAATGCAGAGAGAGAACACTAAATTTTGAACTGTTCAAAAGTAAAATTTCATATACTTATAATTTGGAAAAGAATATTGCTCAAAGAAGTTCAAATAAGAGATTAGACCTGCACAAAGAAAAATGGCATTTGCTATATAATATTGTAGAGAATGCTAATACTTTGGACATGTGAATTAGATTACAACTTCTTTTGTTAAAATCCCTTTATTATAGAATTGGGTGAAAGTGTGGTGTTGGGTGGTGCTTCCTATTTGTATGTTGTGTTTTGTGTTCAGGTTTTGACTGTCTTCTTTAAATCTGTATAAGTTTATTATCTATTTATTTAATTAGTTATTAATTTCCCTTCTATTAAAAAAAGGTTTTTGTTTCCCTCACCAAAATGAAGTACATGTATATTAATTGTACTAGAATTATGTATTACACAACTATATGTTTAGTTATTGTAATGATGTACTTTTTTTTTCTCTGTTTCTACAGGAATTTGTAAAGCCTCTGTGAGACGGTTGCAACCTCTCCCATCTCTACAGAGTGTCTCAAAAAGTTTTAAATAGAGGGAATAAAACCTACATAAAAAAAAAAAATTTTTTTTATCACAAACGCCATAAATAGTTGTTATTCAAAGGGAATTATGAGTACCTCCATGAGACAAGCTATTATTACATGTATACCCAAGGGTGATAAAGATCGAAAGTTTATAAAAAATTGGCGTCCAATATCACTTTTGACTGTTATCTACAAATTAGCATCTTCAGTAATTGCGGAGCGGATAAAGCCATTTTTAAATGCTATCATTAGTGAACCTCAATCTGGTTTCATACCTGGTAGATGTATTGGCGATTGTACACGATTGATATACGACTTAATGTTTTACACTGAAAAACACCATATTCCGGGTTTACTGATGCAAATTGATTTCGAGAAAGCCTTCGATTCTGTATCATGGAAATTCTTGTATAATGTATTGGAGTCTTTCGGTTTTGATGATAATTTTATCAAATGGGTGAAATTATTCAACACTGATATTAAAGCTTATGTTACTCAATGTGGGTTTTTATCTTATCCTATTCTAATTGAGCGCGGATGTAGACAGGGGGACCCTCTTTCGCCGTACCTGTTTATACTTGTAGCAGAAGTGTTATGCTCTTTAATCAGCAGATCCCCAAATGTGATAGGTTTATCAATTGGCAACACTGTGTTTAAGCTTACACAGTTTGCAGACGACACCACTTTGATTTTGGATGGCAGTGCAAACTCTTTGCAAGCAGCATTGAATATATTAGAGATATTTGGCGACATTTCAGGACTAAAAATAAACACGGAAAAGACAAAGCTAATCTGGATAGGAAGTGAGATATCTTCAACACAAAAGCTAAAAGTTTCACACAAACTGCAGTGGGGTGAAAACATTTTTAATTTATTGGGAATTAACTTCTCAAATGATTTGAACATGTTACCAATTTTGAATTATCAGAATGCAATAAGTAAGGCAAAAAAAATTATCAATTCCTGGAAATATAGATACTTAACTCCCCTTGGGAAAATTACAGTAATCAAAACTCTGATTCTCTCTGTCTTCACCCACTTATTTATGGCAATTCCAACTCCAATAGGTATATTGAATGAAATAAATAAATTGTTGTTTAACTTTGTCTGGGATGGCAAGCCAGATAAAATTGGTAGAGACAGACTTTGCACTTCCTGGTTAAGCGGAGGACTGAATATGACTAATATATACAATTTTGAAAAGTCAATGAAAACAAGATGGCTTAAACAAATGCTTATTTCAAATCATAAAAGTTGGCTTGACCTGCTTCAGAATGATATCAATTTGACCTTCTTTTCATCCTTAGGAAGCCAATGGTGCCTTTCTGTGATATACAAACTAAATCCGTTTTGGAAAACAGTATTTACATACTTTAATAAATTTAGTCAAAATGTAATGTACAAAACAAATCTTGATATTTTAAGTACAAATCTATGGTTAAATAAACCATTAGGAACAGAAAATATATATTTTGTAGACTGGTTTAAAAATGGGATACATGTTATTGGGGACATTGTAAAATCAGATGGTCATCTTCTAACACTAGATTAAATAAAGAACAGATTTGGGTTTAAACCAAATTTTTTGAATTATTTTACTATGAGAAGTCTTTTGAAGAAATTTATTGAACAAAACTCTTTCAGTAACAATTTTGAGTTTCACAGACCATATATACCTTTGAATATTAGACTCTTAGTAGGCCCCCAAGCTGGAAGTAAAAATATCTACAGAGTCTTTCAACAGAGTTGTGGCATTGTTCCAAATAATGAATTAAAATGGAACCAGTCTTTAGACTGTAATGTTATCCCATGGAGGCCATTGTATAAGAGTTGTTTTTATTCAATATTAGACAACCATTATGCATGGTTCCAATACCGCATCTTACACAGAATCCTTGGCGTTCAAGATCTGTTGTTTAAAATAAAGATATCGGATACAAACAAATGTAGACTGTGTGGAGAACAAAAGGAAACAATTATTCATCTTTTCACCGAGTGCAGAAAGTCAGTCGTTTTATGGGAAAATCTTCTATCTTGGATACATTCTAATGTTACTATTAGAATTGAACTGAATAAAGCTGATAAAATTTTGGGCTATGTGCAACCAGATTCAAGTTTTTGGTCATTAAACTTAATACTCACAGTTACAAGGTACTATATTTTCACTTGCGCAAAGGCAACCCGCCAATTGAATATTTACCACTTGCAAAGTGTAATTAAACAGAAATATCTTGAACAAGAAACTCTATCAAAGCTAAGTAATAAAAATGATTTTTTTGAAAAAAATTGGTCTGTTTGGAACCTTATCTTTAGCTTGTCTATTTTCCATATATCACTAGAATTAACGAAACACAGATCATGCAGGTGCTATACTGAACTGAATCATATATCAACAGTTTCATCCAAAATCAATGCTGAAGAGAGACATACATTTATCTTTGGGGCCTTTGTTGACTTACCTACCCAAACCATAAATCAGTGGAGTAAAGAAACTTTGAACACTATGAATTGAGTTGTTATTGTTAAAGAATAGATGTATCTTTAATATGTTTCCTTATGTAACTATTATACGCACATATACATGTTGTACACCCAAAAAGATCAATAAAAAAAAAAAAAAAAAGAAAATACTGCAAATGCAATAGTCTTTTAGTTACAACTGATTTATTCAACAGTGAGAATCTCAAAGTAGCTTTTGCTCAGCTATGCCTTGAGCTACAGGTCTACAATTTCATTATATTATAGCTGACCCATAAGTATATGAACAACGTATTTAAACAGAATACTCTAAATGCAATAGTTTTCCAGTTACATCTGATTTACTCAACAGTGAGAACCTGAAAGTAGCTCTTGCTCGGCTATGCCATGACATACATGTCTGCAATTTAACTATGTTATAGCTGACCCAAAGGTAGATGAACAACATATTTATACAAAATACTTTAAATGCAATAGTTTTCAAGTTATAACTGATTTACTCAACAGTGAGAACCTGAAAGTAGCTCTTGCTCGGCTATGCCATGACATACATGTCTGCAATTTAACTATGTTATAGCTGACCCAAAGGTAGATGAACAACATATTTATACAAAATACTTTAAATGCAATAGTTTTCAAGTTACAACTGATTTATCCAACAGTGAGAACCTGAAAGTAGCTATTACTCAGCCATGCCATGACATACAGGTCTGCAATTTCACTATGTCATAGCTGACCCAAAAGTAGGTGAACAACATATTTAAAGAAAATACTCTAAATTTGGAATATTTATGGGTATCAACCCCTAACATAAGATGTCCACAAAAGCTGGATTTCTTAGATTTAGAATCTGATGAACCTTTATTATTCGCCATGATTCAAATCTCAATAAAAAATGAAATAATCCCTGAAACTTTAACAACTTTTCAAAGATTTCCAAAACACGTCTCTACTATTGATGGCCAACAAAAATAATGAAGTAAACAATGTGGTCATGTGACTTATTTGGCGGGAGGACGGACTACTGTAACCCAATGGCTTGGTTAAGGTTGTTAGAAAACCTTAAAATCGCATCTCTGCGTTAGCCATTGGGTTGGATGGCTCCAACAAATAGCTACTGTTAAGGGTATTTCGCTATAAAAGTAATAGTTTTCAAGTTACAACTGATTTACTCAACGGTGAAAACCTGAAAGTAACTATTACTCAGCTATGCCAAGACATACAGGTCTGCAATTTCACTATGGTATAGCTGACACAAAAGTAGGTCAATGACATATTTAAAGAAAATACTTTGAATGCAATAGTTTTCAAATTACAAATGATTTACTCAACAGTGAGAACCTGAAAATAGCTATTGCTCAGCTATGCCATGACATACAGGTCTGCAAATTCACTACGTGATAGCTGACCCAAAAGTAGGTGAACAACATATTTATAGGAAATACTTTAAATGCAAAATTTTTCAAGTTACATCTGATTTACTGAACAGTGAGAACCTGAAAAAAGCTATGACACAGATATGCCATGAGCTATATGTCTCCAATTTTACAATGTTATAGCTAACCCAAAAGTAGATGAATAACATATTTAAACAAAATTCTCTAAATGCAATAGTTTTCAAGTTATAACCAATTAATTAAACATTGAGAACCTCAAAGTAGCTATTGCTCAGCTATGCAATGAGCTACTGGTCTGCAACTTTACTATGTTATAGCTGACCCAAAAGTAGGTGAATAACATATTTAAAGAAAATACTCTAAATGCAATAGTTTTCAAGCTACAACTGATTTACTCAACAGTGATAACCTGAAAGTAGCTATTACTCAGCCATGCCATTACATACAGGTCTTCAATTTCACTATGTTATAGCTGACCCAAGAGTAGGTGAATAACATATTTAAAGAAAATACTCTAAATGCAATAGTTTTCAAGTTACAACTGATTTACTCAACAGTGAGAACCTGAAAGTAGCTATAGCTCAGCTATGCTATGAGCTACAGGTCTGCAATTTTACAATGTTATAGCTGACCCATAAGTACATGAAAAACATTTAAAACAAAATACTCTAAATGCAACAATTTTGAAGATACAAACAATTTACTTAACAGTGATAACCTCAAAGTAGCTATTACTTCTGACATGATAATATTAAAAGAACTAGAGGAATGCTTTTGCTAACAAAAGCGAAGTGTCCCTTAAAGTTTAAAATGCTTTGTGGTTTAATAAGCATGCTGTAAAGCTAAGAATGCACAAAGCTGCACCGTATGCTTTCCCAATACCTCTTAATACATTCTGAAGCTATAAAAGCAACGATAAAGGAGATATAAGGCAAAAACTCCAAAGCAGCTATTTATGACCCCAGTTTGGTCCATGGGGGGGGGGGGGGGGGGGTGTGTGTAAAACTGACCGGCTATTTAGACTCTCCACATATTCTTTCTCAATACCTCTTAATACATTCTGAATCTATAAAATCAACAATAAAGGAGATGTAAGGCAAAAACTCAAAATCAGCTATTTTATGACCCCAGTTTGACCCATAAGGGGGGGGGGGGGAGGGGCGGGGGGTAAAACTGACCGGCTATTTAGATTCTCCACATATGCTTTCCCAATACCTCTTAATACATTTTGAAGGTATAAAAGCAACAATAAAGGAGATATAAGGCAAAACTCCAAAGTAACTATTTTATGACCCCAGTTTGACCCACAAGGGGGGGTTGGGGGATAAAACTGACCGGCTATTTAGATTCTCCACATATGCTTTCCCAATACCTCTCAATACATTCTGAAGCTATAAAAGCAACAATAAAGGAGATATAAGGCAAAAACTCCAAAGCAGCTATTTATGACCCCAGTTTGGCCCATAAGGGGGGGTCGGGGGTAAAACTGACCAGCTATTTGGACTCTCCACATATGCTTTCCCAATACCTCTTAATATATTCTGAAGCTATAAAAGCAAAAATAAAGGAGATAAAGGCAAAAACTCAAAATCGGCTATTTTATGACCCCAGTTTGACCCATAAGGGGGGGGGGGGGGGGTCGGGGGGTAAAACTGACCGGCTATTTAGACTCTCCATATATGCTTTCCCAATACCTCTTAATACATTCTGAAGCTATAAAAGCAACAATAAAGGAGATATAAGGCAACAACTCCAAAGCAGCTATTTTATGACCCCAGTTTGACCCATAAGGGGGGGGGGGGGCAGGGGGTAAAACTGACCGGCTATTTAGACTCTCCACATATGCTTTCCCAATACCTCTTAATATATTCTGAAGCTATAAAAGCAACAATAAAGGAGATAAAGGCAAAAACTCAAAATCGGCCATTTTATGACCCCAGTTTGACCCATAAGGGGGGGTCGGGGGGTAAAACTGACCGGCTATTTAGATTCTCCACATATGCTTTCCCAATATCTCTTAATACATTCTGAAGCTATAAAAGCAACGATAAAGGAGATATAAGGCAAAGACTCCAAAGCAGCTATTTTATGACCCCAGTTTGACCCACAAGGGGGGGTTGGGGGATAACACTGACCGGCTATTTAGATTCTCCACATATGCTTTCCCAATACCTCTTAATACATTCTGAAGCTATAAAAGCAACAATAAAGGAGATATAAGGCAAAAACTCCAAAGCAGCTATTTATGACCCCAGTTTGGCCCATAAGGGGGGGTCGGGGGGTAAAACTGACCGGCTATTTAGACTCTCCACATATGCTTTCCCAATACCTCTTAATATATTCTGAAGCTATAAAAGCAACAATAAAGGAGATAAAGGCAAAAACTCAAAATCGGCTATTTTATGACCCCAGTTTGACCCATAAGGGGGGGTCGGGGGGTAAAACTGACTGGCTATTTAGATTCTTCATATATGCTTTCCCAATACCTCTTAATACATTCTGAAGCTATAAAAGCAACAATAAAGGAGATATAAGGCAAAAACTTAAAATCAGCTATTTCATGACCCCAGTTTGACCCATAAGGGGGGGCCGTGAGGTAAAACTGACCGGCTATTTAGACTCTCCACATATGGTTTCCTATTACCTCCCAGTACATTTTATAGCTCTAAATGCAATACTTAAGAAGATAATAGGGGGTTGGCCTAAATTTAAGGCTTTCAGATTGGAAGGTGTCAGAAAATCACTCATAAATGAGACATTTTTCAAGGGATTGCTCCCAAAATCTAATCAGCTCGCGTTTTCGATAGTATGAACAGGTGTGTCAAATTATAAGGCTCTGTAGCAAGTAGTTTTTCCTGAACTGAAAATTTTCCCACGCCTAAGGTATATAACTGCCAAATATGGTTTGAAACCTTCTAATAATAAGGGAGATATTCAAGGGAGACCATAATGCGGCGGTGGCGAGGAAACTGAGGCGAAAACAAACAAGCGCCCTTTTAGGGACGCTTCAGGGACGCTTCATTATGAAGAAGGAATGCATAAACAAACCCGGAAATGCTGTAATCACCATGAAAATGAATATTTTCTGACAACTGATCGGTTGACCTCCATTTTGGATGTGACGTCATCGTCACGTGACCTGGTGAATGATTCGTAAAAAGTAAGTAAGTAAGTAAGAAACACTTATATAGCGCCGAATTTGATGTAAACATCCTCTAAGGCGCTGATGTGCAAAAAGGGATAGTCCAGTTCCAGAAAGATGTCCGTTTCCATATTAGCGTCCGGTAGGGGAGATAGGCTATGGTGGAGGATAAGCCAATCTAAAAAGGTATGTTTTCAACTGTTTCCTGAAACCAGAAATGCTTTCTATGGTTCTGATGGCTTGAGGAAGTTTGTTCCACTCTGTGGGAGCCCCTGCTATGAAACTGCGTAGCCCTGAGCGTTTATTTGGTTTAGATGAGGAAATTGATAGGCGATTGCCCCGTGTGAGATCACTCCGCCTAATTAGAGCGGAGAGATATGGAGGTTGACTCAAATGTATTGCTTTATAAATGAGGAGATTATATTTGAACAGTATACGGTAATGAATGGGGAGCCAGTGTAGTTTGTGCAGGAAGGGTGTAACATGACAGTATTTATTTAGCTTGCACACCGTCTGACATAAGGCATTTTGAACTCTCTGTAGTCTGCTAGTATATGCTAGGCTGCTTAAAAAATAGGGTCAATATACGCGGTGAAACGAAGAATTTCGTAAAAAGAATGAAGGAAACCGTAAATGGGGAATTATAATGCCTGTAGAAGTGCATAAATGAGTTAATTCACCGCGGAAATGAATATTTCCAAAGGAAATCCAACATTCTGACACCACGTGACCCGATGAGCGATAATACCAAATCAGTAAATACATGAAAAACAATGCACAGTCAAGGTGACAATACGGTCAAAATATGTGGGAAAAAACGAAGAATTTCGTTGAAAGAATGAAAGAAAATAGCATCAGAGATGCCCGTACCCCACAGCCTTTGGAAATATTTTCAACACCATGAGATATAGAAGTACTGTACCAGTACAAACTTCAGGATACTTTCAGAGCACTGTCAGTTATATAAAGGTCCAAACAATGTTTAAATGGAGAAATAATGTTTAAAAGAAAGATAATGCGTATAAAGATGAAATATTAAAACAAGATAATTCAAGGACAAGATGGCAGCATTAATCAGTAAACTAAAATTCAACACTCTTTATATACATCTGCATTTCCAAATTATGGTTTAGATGGTTTGAATATTACCATGCTAACAGAGGTGGTAATACATTTAATGAATGCTTATGTGTGGTGTTGGAGTAAAATATGCGGCTCACTTGATGAAATTCTATCTTTTACAATGGGAAGTTATGAAAGTAAAATTCTTAATAAATTCTAATATGACTTTTGCTTAATCTGCATCAAAAGACAGACCCAAAGGTGCAACAAGATTTTAAAGGTCAAGGTCACTACGGCAAGGTAAAAGGTCAAATTAAGGTCACACCATGATAATACACACCTATAGCCAATAACCAATGTCCCTACCAAGTATCAACTTCCTACACCTTACGGTTTCCGAGATACAGCCCTGACGATTTTATAGGTCAAGGTCACTATGGCAAGGTCAAAGGTCAAATCAAGGTCACACCATGATGCTGCACACCTACACCCCCTAGCCAATGTCTCTACCAAATATCAACTTCCTGCACCTAACAGTTTCCGAGATAAAGCCCGGACAATATTTTTATAGGTCAAGGTCACTACGGCAAGGTTAAAGGTCAAATCAAGGTCAGACCATGACGTTGCACACCTACACCCCTAACCAATATCCCTACCAAGTATCAACTTCCTACACCTTACGGTTTCCGAGATATAGCCCGGACAAGATTTTATAGGTCAAGGTCACTACGGCAAGGTCAAAGGTCAAATCAAGGTCACACCATGACGTTGCACACCTACACCCCCTAACTAATGTCCCTACCAAATATCAACTTCCCAAGCCTTACAGTTTCCGACATATAGCCTGGACAACATTTTACAGGTCAAGGTCACTACGGCAAGGTCAAAGGTCAAATCAAGGTCAGACCATGACGTTGCACATCTACACCCCCTAACCAATATCCCTACCAAGTATCAACTTCCTACACCTTACGGCTTCCGAGATATAGCCCGGACATGATTTTATAGGTCAAGGTCACTACGGCAAGGTCAAAGGTCAAATCAAGGTCAGACTATGACGTTGCACAACTACACCCCCTAACCAATGTCCCTACCAAGTATCAACTTCCTACACCTTACAGTATCCGAGATATAGCCCAGACAAAATTTTCAAACTCAAGGTCACTACGGCAAGGTCAAAGGTCAAATCAAGGTCAGACCATGACGTTGCACAGCTACACCCCCTAACCAATGTCCCTACCAAGTATCAACTTCCTACACCTTATGGTTTCTGAGATACAGCCCAGACAAACTATTTCCCGCCGCCCACCCGGACGCCCGCCCATCCGGACACCATGGGTGAAAACAATACCCCAACAGCCCTTAAGGGCTGTGGGGTAAAAACCGTAAATTAAAATTATAATGCCTGTAGAAGTGCATAAAACGAATTAATTTACCGAGGAAATGAATATCTCCAAAGGCAATCCGACATTCTAACACCACGTGACCAGATGAGCGATAATACGAATTTTGAAAAAATATGTAAATAAGGCCCAAAATATGCAATAAATTCACCAGAAATCGAAGTAAAAGCAGAATAAAATGGAGGAGGAGTGAATAAAACAGCAAAGAACCACTTACAGAGCATCAAAAGCGTGTAAATGCAGGTCTTTTGAGAGGTAGCAAAAACGCCTGTTGCTAGTTCAACCGCCACAAAAAGAATGAACTATTTCTGTATTACTGCGCATGGCAGAGTGAATTAGGTCACCAGGGGTCAAAGGTAGCAAGTGTATAGGTTTAAAGAGGGTCTCCCCTCATATATTTAAATTCTATGTATGGTGTATGTGGCAGTCACCGAACGCCAAGCCACGCTTACCCAAGTGTTTTCATATGGTAGAGTATATTTACATTTTTATGAAATAAAACTCCATTTTTTATCTGGTTTTGGGACCAAAAATAGTCAGTTGTAAAATCCCAGGGACTCTTGATTTTTGATCAACTCTACTGCATTTTTCTTTGTAGGCTGATGCAATGTCTCCCAACAGGTAGAGGTTCCTGTGGGGTTGTACATAGTAGCTGATAATTGTCGATGACCTTGCCAACCTTGATCTGGTTTGGAAGGGTAAAGTGTAACCTTTTAACAAAAGGATAAGAAGACAGCCACTCCAAAACTTGTAGACCCAGGACGTGTTCAGATCCTTGGGGAGACAACTGCAATCTTTCAGATCAGAAAGTGGATAGAGACAAGAAGGCTAACCCCTACGAAAGAATATCTGAGGCCTTACCAGACCAGTGGCTCGGGAATCAAAAGTGTCAATGAAAGGTTTTTCAGAGACCTATGGGTCAGACCCTTGTGACTGGAACTCCAGTGGTAGAGAAGATATTTCCTTTGGTAAGCACTGCTTCAAATCTGGGGAAACATTCTTCTATCTGCTGGTTCAGATGGACAAAATCCTGACTGAAAAAAAGTTCTCGGAACCAGCCTTGGTGTTAGCAGATTTATCAGTGTCCTTGATGGGACCAGCCACTGACTGTGCAAGCGCAATAGAATCCAAGCTGATTTGGTATTGTGGGGTAGAGCATGGAATGTTGGGTTTCAGTAAAATTGTCATAGAAATTGCAATTTCTCAGCCAATAACACACACATCTTTACCAAGACCTTTACGCCAATAATATGCACAATTGTCATGGAGGTTGAATCCTGCCATAGTATGGCTACATGAACCTCTACATTGTCCTGGTGTTGCCATGATATCCAAACTACACTTCTCTCACAAAAATATTACGTAACACAGTTTGATACATATTATTTGTAAAAACTTTCTCTTAAAACACAAGGGTTGTACACATGCCTGGAGCCTAACAAAAGGAGGAAGTATGTTGCTTCATCTAGTGAGAGCTTGGGGCATATTGGTTATCTAGCAAGTGAACAGGACACTTACCAGTCCAGGCCAGAGCCCAACTCAGGATGTTTTTTTTCTAACATTTGGTGAGACTGGCAGCGTACCAGACATACACAATTTATCCACAAAGTAAAATGTATTAACTCAATAAAAGTAAAACTGCAAGGCTAATGCTACTGACTCTGCATGTCTTACCTCAACACATTATAAGTGTGAGGCCCATGCATCTTTCTGTGTGTCTTAGCGATCTCAGTACACTGCAGTACATCTGTGTGGCAAATCTTTGTGTGTAGATCTTACCTCAGCATGCTGCAGAACATCTGTGTGGCAAATGTTTGTGTGTAGATCTTACCTCAGCACGCTGCAGTACAGCTGTGTGGTCCATGCTGAGCTCTCCTGGCACTGACTGCACCAGCCACGAGCTTCCAAAGGGCAGAACAGTGAAGCCTCCACCCAAAACCTTCAGCTTTTTGGTGGCCATCAGAATGTCGTTACTACAATGACAGCTAACACTCAGTAGCGTAGGAAGCGGGGGGGCCGGGGGGCCATCATATCTATTGGCCCCTCCACTTTTTGACATTGGAAACCCATGATGTCTGATAAATTTTAGAAACTTTTTCAAGAAATTCACAGTCTATCAAGGTTAAATATATTTTGAGATTAACTATTTAAACTATTTTAACCAGATGAATCCAACACAACTTAAATTTATGAAAAATATAACCTTAAACTTGCAAATTTAATAAGTAAATTAAATTTTTATAAGTTAATACCCTATCCAATGGACAATTGCTTTACCGGTCGGCGTGACCGGTCCTGCCAAACATCAGAAAAAGATGTCCTGTATATAATACCGGCAGGACCGGCCAGGAGAGTGCATTCTCCAGGTGGCGCATCGTACTTCCTCTTCCTGTCTAGACATCGTGACGTCATAGCATCTTTTTCGTGTCTAGTCCTAGTAAGACCCCTAGTAAGCTGATAGCGGGGCCGGTTGGGTGGGCCTTGCCTGTCCATTGGATAGGGTATTAACTTATAAAAATTTAATTTACTTATTAAATTTGCAATTTTATTGCGTTAATACATCCTATCCAATGGACAATTGCTGAATAACTACCGCTTCGTAGGCGGGTAAGCAGCTAGGGACTTAAGTGAACTCATAACAAAACAAACAAGACCACTGCCATGGTATGATCTCCCGCCGCACTACATCAAAAAGTAGGTGAACAACATATTTGACAAAACTCCTTTAAATTGAATAGTTTTGCTGTTATAAATTATTTAAATCAAAAAAGTCAAAGTAGATATTACTGAGTTAGCTATGGGCCTACAGCTTTCAAAATTTGCAATGAGTTATTTGAGAAAAATTGGCTAAGTACAATACTTTTAAGAGATAATTCGCATTTACTAATTTTGAGTAGGTGAGTAATTATCTACGGGTCTGAAACTTCACCATGTGAAAGCTCTCCCAAAAGTAGATGAATGAGTTATTTGAGAAAAATTGGCTATCTGCAATACTTTTAGAGATAATTCGCATTTACTCATTTTGAGTAGGTGAGTAATTAGCTATGGGTGTGAAACTTCACCAAGTGAAAGTTCTCCCAAAAGTAGGTGAATGAGTTATTTGAGAAAAATTGGCTATCTGCAATACTTTTAGTGATAATTCGCATTTACTCATTTTGAGTAGGTGAGTAATTACCTATGGGTGTGAAACTTCACCAAGTGAAAGTTCTCCCAAAAGTAGGTGAATGAGTTATTTGAGAAAAATTGGCCATCTGCAATACTTTTAGAGATAATTCGCATTTACTCATTTTCAGTAGGTGAGTAATTAGCTATGGGTCTGAAACTTCACCATGTGAAAGCTCTTCCAAAAGTAGGTGAACGAGTTATTTGAGAAAAATTGGCTATCTGCAATACTTTTAGCGATAATTCGCATTTACTCATTTTCAGTAGGTGAGTAATTATCTATGGGTCTGAAACTTCACCATGTGAAAGCTCTCCCAAAAGTAGATGAAGGAGTTATTTGAGAAAAATTGGCTATCTGCAATAGTTTTAGTGATACTTCGCATTTACTCATTTTGAGTAGGTGAGTAATTAGCTATGGGTCTGAAACTTCACCAAGTGAAAGCTCTCCCAAAAGTAGGTGAATGAGTTATTTGAGAAAAATTGGCTATCTGCAATACTTTTAGAGATAATTCGCATTTACTCATTTTGAGTAGGTGAGTAATTAGCTATGGGTCTGAAACTTCACAGAGTGAAAGCTCTCCCAAAAGTAGGTGAATGAGTTATTTGAGAAAAATTAGCCATCTGCAATACTTTTAGAGATAATTCGCATTTACTCTTTTTCAGTAGGTGAGTAATTAGCTACGAGTCTGAAACTTCACCATGTGAAAGCTCTCCCAAAAGTAGATGAATGACTTAAAAAGTAGATGAACAACTTATTTGAGAGAAATTGTGTAGCTGCAATACTTTTGAAGATATAAGGCATTTACTCATTATGGTTATCATTAAAAATTGTCAAAGTAGCTATTACTCACTTAGCTATGGAGATACACTTCCAAACTAGTGACCATGTTGTAGCTGTGGAGATAGTAGCTGAACAACATATTGGAACAAAATTGTGTAGCTGCAATACTTTTGAAGATATAAGCCATTTACTCATTATGGTTATCATCAAAGTAGCTATTACTCAGCTATGGAGTTACAGCTGTGAAAATTCACAATACAGTATATCCAAAAGATAGGTGAACAACATATTCAACAAAAATCCTCTATATTCAATAGCTTTTGAGTTATAAGTGACTTGCTCAATGGTCAAATGTTAAACTTAGTATAGCTATTACTCAGTTAGCTATGGTGCTACACCTTGGACACCTCACCATGATATAGTACATGAAGGAGTTGTTGAACAACATATTTCAGGCCAATATTGTAAGTAACAGTTACAAAGACAAAATCAATTTACTCATTTTGCTCATTGTTAATAACAGAAAATAGCTATTACTCACTTAGCTATGAAGATAGAACCCTAAAAATGGTACCATCTTGTAGGCATGGAGAAAGTAGCTGAACAACGTATTTTACAGAAACACTCTAAATGCAGTTGTTTTGGAGTTATGAGCACTTTACTCAAAGTAGCCACCATTGCTATTACTCACTTAGCTATGGTCCTAGGAGTGAAATAATAGCATCAAATGAAAGGACATAAGCAATAAGGTCATAAAAAACATTGAAAAGGCCAAGGAGAAACAACCAGTGTGATGTACAGCCCTTTATAAAAGCGTGACACACACTCAATAACACACGAACACACGCACGGAATGCGTTTTATAATCTCCCTCCCGGCCAGCGGGAGATAATTATGCAGGCCCATTTGACCCAGGGTCAGAGAACCCTGAGAGGTCAAGGTCGGCTATCAACTCACCGGTTAACCGGGAGTCTACCGTCGTTGCCCCCCCCCCCCTTTTTCTTTCCCTCCCAGAGATGATCTGAGTAGGGGAAGATAGAGAGAGAGAGGGGCTGAGTTCAGTCCCAGAAGAAATAAACTTCCCAAAGGAAGAAAGTCACAGTTTTTTTTTTTTTTTTTTTTTTTTGAACTTATGTACATTGAACTATTTACACTATGTACATATCTGGCATATTTACAATATGTACATATTTACATATATACAATATCTCCTCACTTCTGAGCCTGGTGGTGCACCTGCTGGGCAGCCACTACAGGTCCCAGGTGGAAAAGCTCTGAGTCAGCCCAGGCAACATCCTTCAAATAAAATTGGGTGAAGGTGTTGTGAGATTTCCAGTGGCAGGCTGACAAGATCTGATCTAAGGAGATCCCTGATTGGAAAGCCTTAGAGGCAGCAAAGGCCCTAACATCATGGGCTTTAACCTGATGTAAGGTGAGGGCCTCCTGGTCAGAGAGCTCATAGCACAGAATCACAGTCTGTTTGATCCATGAGGAGATGGTGGCAGGTGAGATGTCCTTGTCAAAGCCCTTTTTGAAGGAGACAAAGACTAACCCCTTATTCTGCCTGAGATCTGCAGTCCTGTCCAAGTAGTAGCGCAGGGCTCTAACTGGACATAGGGACCTGTCACCCTTGAGTGACCTATCCAAAGATGGTGCCAGGGCTGGAATGACCACTAGAGCCACACTATCTGGACTTTCTTTAGCCAGCTGGTTCTTGGATAGGAAGCTGGGTGAGGGGTACAAAGACACCTCAGACCAGTCTGACTGGTGTCTGATGTTCTTATGTAACCAAGCATGGATCTCACTCCTGCGTTTACCAGAACCTAAGGCCAACAAGAAAACAGTCTTGAAGGTCAGATGTTTCAAGGAGGCCTCTTTTAGGGGTTCAAAGGGAGCCTTTGTCAGCTGGTGAAGCACCAAAGAAAGGTTCCAGGAGGGGATGCCCCTCCTGCCCTTGGGTCTGTCTCTATGGAAACTGTCCAGGAGACGAGTGAGATTTTCATCTTTGCTGACATTAATGGTGGAATTACCCAGTTTGTCAGCAATGGCTGATCTGTAGCCATCAATAGTGCTTGGTTGTAACTTCTTGTCCTGAAACAAGTGCAGGAGGAAGTCAGCAATGGCTTTTAAAGGTGGTGCCCTGAAGTCCACCTGATTACTGAGGCACCACTTTGTAAAAATGGTCCACTTTGCCTCATAGACAGATCTGGTTGATCCTCCTTGAGGAGCCTCAATTCGTGCTGCCACTGCCTCAGAGAAGCCCTGCTCCTTGATTGCTGAGGCTCTAGGAGCCAGGCATGTAAGTTCAGATTTGACAGGTTCCTGTGAAGAACCTGGTTGAATGGCTGAGATACTAGGTTTGGTATGTTGGGCAGGCACAGTGGGATTTGACTGGACATTGCCACTAGATCCCAGAACCAGGGCATGTTGGGCCACCCTGGGGCAATCAGAATTATTCTGTTGCAAGGGTAGTCCTGTAGCTTCTCCACCACTTTGCCCAAGATGGCCGCTGGTGGAAAGGCATATGGGTCCAGGTCCTCCCAGGAGAGGCTGAGTGCATCCACTGCCCAAGCCTGGGGGTCTGGCACCGGTGACACAAACTGTGGCAGTTTGTTGTTGAACCTGGTGGCAAACAGGTCCATTGTGGCTGGTGCCACCTTGAGCATACAGCTTGGAACACTTCTGGATGAAGTGACCATTCTGTTTGAATGGTCTGGCCAAGTCTGGATAGCTTGTCTATCACGTTCAGCCGGCCGGGGATGTGACGTGCCCTGAGGGTTATCAGCTGTCTGGTACACCAGGACAGGATTCGCCACAGTAGGGGACACAGTGATCCCGACTTCATCCCCCCCTCTATGTTGATATAGGCAACCACTGTTGTGTTGTCTGTAGCTATCATTACTGTCTTGTTGTAACAGAGGGTTCGAAACTCTTTTAGAGCTAGAAAAACTGCTTTTAGCACTAAGTGGTTTATGTGAAGCTGGAAGGGACCAACTTCCCCTTGCAGTGTGCTCGTCTAAGTGAGCGCCCCACCCTTCTTTTGATGCGTCTGTAAACATTTGCAGAGCATGTTTTAGAGGGTGTAATGGTTGACCTAGTAGCACATTGCTTTCCTCCAGCCACCACCTTAGAGGGGGGTGGAGGGACTTGGGGACCGGGATCACCTTTTCCAGTGATTCTGGGACCCTCCAGTTGTTTTTCAAGTGCCACTGTATGGGTCTCATGTGTAGTCGCCCTAAGTGGACTTGCTTTTCTGTTGCTGTGAGTAGACCTATGAGGGACATGAATTGTCGGACCGGGCAAACCGGATCCGACAGTATTGATCTGATCTTGTCTGTCAAGGTCTGCCAACGTTCTCCTGTTGGTCTGACCTTGCCCTCTTTCTGGTCGAACTGGTAACCTACAAAGTTGAAGACCTGTTTGGGGACCAGTTCTGATTTTTCCTTGTTCACCAGCCACCCTAGTTCCTGACAAAGTGTGACCAGGGTTTCAGTATGCTGGAGACAAGTGTCGTGGGTAGAGGCTCTCACCAGCCAGTCGTCTAGGTACTGGTGGGTCCTTATACCCTTCTGAAGTGCCATGAGTTTGACCTCTTTGGCCACCACTGTGAACTCCATGGGGGCTGTGGATAGACCAAAGGGTAGGGCTTTGAACTGGTAAGACCGACCCTGGAGATGAAAACACGTGTACTTCCTGGACTGACTGTGAATTGGTATGTGGAAGTATGCGTCTTTGAAGTCTATGGATGTGACCCACTCCCCTGCCTGTAGGGAGGTTCTTATTGTCTCTGGGGTCTCCATATTGAATGACTCTGTGTTTAAAAAGGTGTTCAAGGTGCTCAGATCCAGGATGGGTCTCCACCCATTGTTGGGTTTGGGTACCAAAAATAGTCGGTTGTAAAAACCCAGTGAATTTTGGTTTTCCACCGGTTCGACTGCATTCTTGTTTATCAGCTGATACAGTGCCTCCACAAGGAAGGACTGTTTGGTTGGATTGTGGTAGTTGCTTATTACAGTCGGTGACCATGTCAAGTAGGGTCTGTACCGGAAAGGGAGAGTGTAACCCTCCCTCAGTATGTTTACCACTTTTGGACTTGAACCCAAGGACTCCCATTTTTGCCAATACTGTTTTAACCTCGCCCCTACAGGAGGATCTATAACAGCATGTTGGGCATTGGTGACAAGATCTACAGAACACAAGTGACCTACACAAGAAACATTTTTCACATATTTTATTTCTGTGTACATTTGACAAAAGGTGGGATTTACGCCTTTCCTTTGTGGCAACCCGGTGACAATATGAGTATTTGCAACATGTGAGTCTACATTGAAATTTAAAGTCACTTTGCTGTTCTTGGAAACCACTAGTGCCGGGTTCAAGCCTCCCTGACCGGTGACATGTACAGAGTTCTTCTGACCGGTCACAGAATTTACACATTGATTGTCATTTATGAGGCTTGAACCCCTTGGCAGGCTTCTGGGAAAACGTTGAGGCCTTGCCACGACCTTTCCTGGCTTGTTGCTTGTCTTTAATCTGCTTCCAAGTCGGAAGGGTAGGTTTCCTGTCGTGGTGACTCGTAGATCTATCACTTGCAGGGTAAGGCCGGAAGCGATTTTGTTGTCGGTGTGATGTACCCGACGAACGCCTCTCGTCATTTCTACTGATTTCCTCTTCAGCCTTGGTGATAAGCTGATCCGGGAACAGTGCGTTTAGATGTACTGGAGACGTTCTTAGGGCATTCACAGTGTCTTGCTTCACTCCCGCGTGTAGGTAGTCCAGATAGCTATCCCTGCGAGCTAGAGTGAAGTTGGCCATGTTGATAAAAATACCCTCGGACAGATCCTGCATGGTTCTGGCCATTGCTTGTGAGATTGACCGGTTAAACATGGTCAGATACTCTAGTTCATTGACAGCTTGCTTCATCTTCTCTGATGACTTGCCCTTACAGTCGAGATGAAGAGTTTTGAGTTGAATGGCCATAGAGTCTTGAACTCTAGTCAGACACCTTGACAAACCAGCAGCCTGGTTACACATTATTGTCTGTTCTCTGGCTGCTCTCTCCCACCTCCTGAGTAGCTCTTGACTGAAGGCCCGGGAGGGTGGGGCAGTAGGTAGATTTCTTCTAGCCACCCTGCTGAATCATCCTGCTGTGCTCTCAGAGTCCTTGTCAGCATGCATCCCGTACCACCTTGAAGATCTGGGGGTTTTAACAAACTGATCTCTGAGGAGGAGTTTCGAACTCGGGAACCTTGTGCCAGTTCATAAAGCTTCTCACACCCCTCATGGTCTCCCTGTAGTTTGCCTCCTCAGTCAGTTCACTGTCAGGATCATCTCTGGAGACCTCCCTGTCTGCTGACCGGTCCCGGTGGATCTCATCATCCAGGGAACCGGTATCACTGAGCTGGTCAGCTTCACTATCAGAAGCTGCACTCACATCTCCCTCACCGGTTGGCTGAACTTCAGGGAACGAACCGGGGGCCTGAACAGGCTGGGTTGCTATCCCTGCACTGGGAGCCCCAAGGGGCTGGGTGGCAGTCTCCATCTCCTCTACAGCCTCACCGGTGACCTGATCAAGGCCGGGACCGGATTTCTCTAAAGCCAGCTTGCTGGTAGTGGCACCAGGGTCAAAAAATGGCTTCTGGCTGGTAGTTACATCTGGAGCTGGTTTCACAACCGGTTCAACCGGTACTGTGAAAGACTTGGCCAACAACATTGCCTCAAGACGGGGGAATCTTTCTGCCCACTTCTCATCCAGTTGCTTCAAATCTTCAGCTATGGTTTACTGCTGGAAGATTTCTTCTTACTGGCAGAAGGCTTGGGTGATTCATTACGCTTCGTCTTCTTGGTAGTAGGGGTAGAATGAACAGCCTTGACCTTCTCCACTTTACCCAGCACACTAACGTGTGCAGGGTCCACGAGAGTGGGAGTGGAGGAGGACGCAGTCGCCTTCTTGTCTTTCCTGTCTTTATAAGTAGGGGTAGACAATTGCTGAATCTGTTCAGGGTTAAACCCTCTACAGATAGTACATTCCTTCTTCTGGACGCAGGGGTCGTCGCCTAGCCCTTTGTCCCTACAACGTGCACACTTGGAGTGGGAGTCGAACCCAGCCATAGCGTGTCCGCATGAACCTCGTCTTTGTCCTGGAGAAGACATAGTTGTAGGTAATACTTCTAAATAACTTTAAAAGTGAAATTAAAAAGTTGCGTTCGGTGTAGAACAAAATATTCGCTTGTCGAGAAAACACGTCTTCACTCTCCACGCGCCAAACGAAAAAGATGCTATGACGTCACGATGTCTAGACAGGAAGAGGAAGTACGATGCGCCACCTGGCAAATGCACTCTCCTGGCCGGTCCTGCCGGTATTATATACAGGACGTCTTTTTCTGACGTTTGGCGGGACCAGTCGCGCCGACCGGTAAAGCAATTGTCCATTGGATAGGATGTATTAACGCAATAAAAGTATAATATTAAGAAACATGTCCATGTAATTTAAAGTGCAAGGAGATACTGATGTAGACACTGTATGTTTTAAATAGGTTGTTAAATTTATGTCACAACCTTTGACTATTGCTAGGGACTTTAAGATGTGATTGCAGTGTGTAGCAGGTAACTGAGCCATAAGAGCATGTAATGTTTAAAGTGTGTCATAAGAGAAACATGTCTCAAGTATGGCAGGTGCACACACTTTGGGAGAGCCAAAGTTAAAGGTCACACCATGATGCACACCTACACCCCCTAACCAATGTCCCTACCAAGTGTCAACCTTCTACACCTTACAGAGTTCAAGAGCCCAGAAAAGATTTTCAAACTCATGGTCAATACCACGATGTCAAAGGTCAAATCAAATTCACACCATGAAGTTGCACATCTACACCCTCTAACCAATGTCCCTACCAAGTATCAACTTCTTACACCTTATGATTTCTGAGATATAACCTGGACAAGATTTTATATGTCAAGGTCACCACGGCATGATCAAAGGTCAAATCAAGGTCCCGCCATGATGTTGCACACACCCCTAACCAATGTCCCTATTAAGTATCAACTTCCTACCCCTCACGGTTTCCGAGATATAGGCCGGATTTTATAGGTCAAGGTCACTATGGCAAAGTCAAAGGTCAAATCAAGGTCACACCATGACGTTGCACATCTACAACCCCTAACCAATGTCCCTACCAAGTATCAACTTCCTACACCTTACGGTATATGAGATACAGCCCGGACAAACTTTTTCCCGCCGCCCGCCCGCCCATCCAGACACCATGGGTGAAAATTAGAAGCAATACACCTATCAATATGAAAGGAACCCTCCAAGCATATTTGAAATTATTGTGCTTAAAAGAAAAGCATCCACATATACACAGCCTGAATTTTATAATCTCCTGCTTAGTGAGAGATTAAAATCAGCATCATCTCATTGGACAAACTGTATAAAAAAACAACCTTGATGTAATAAAAATATCTTGCTCACACTGTGACATCTTGTATGCGATTGCCTCGTGACTTATTCAGCCTGTGTTGTAGTTCTTTTATGCTTAACAATCCTAAAACACAAAATGTGAAAATTATATTGTAATTTAACATTTTGTAAATTAAATACTTACCTTATCCTCACCATTGATTTTGGTTATTTAGAAGCATAATTCCTACAAACAGCAATATTTAAAATATTGAAAATTTGTTCTTGTTTGAGAGGTTAAACCTTGCCTGTGAAAGTGTGTGCATGTGGCATTTATTTAGACTCCTCCTGTTAATAACTAGAAACAGGACGCCCTGTTGATAGTAGATGCGAATAGAAACAGGATAGCATAGAAGAACACACATTATCATGTGTAATGTCCACCCCATGAACCTTTTGCCAAAATTGTGCAGTAGTCTTACAAGACCCTGTTTCATTTGTAAAATATATCAATGATGCTTAAATATTTATTAGTGTAGATGTAAATTATTTCAGCTTCATGCCTTTTTGCATTGGTTGGGTCGAAAATTTTGACGAAATCACTCTATCTTGCACGGTTAAGAAGATAGAAGAAAATTCCTGTTTTTCTATTTTTGGCAAAAATTCGAAAAATCAAAATGGCCGCCATTTTTGGGGAGGGGAAAATTTTTTGAAAATTGCAAAGAGTACATTCCTTAGATACCCTGTGGGTTGAAAATTTCGACGAAATCGCTCTATCTCGCACAGTTAAGGAGATAGAAGCAAATTTGTGTTTTGCCATTTTTGGCAAAAATTCGAAAATTCAAAATGGCCGCCATTTTTGGGGAGGGGAAAATTTGACGAATTCGCTCTATCTCGCACAGTTAAGGAGATAGAAGCAAATTTGTGTTTTGCCATTTTTGGCAAAAATTCGAAAATTCAAAATGGCCGCCATTTTTGGGGAGGGGAAAATTTTTTGAAAATTGCAAACAGTACATTCCTTAGATACCCTGTGGGTTGAAAATTTCGACGAAATCACTCTATCTCGCACGGTTAAGGAGATAGAAGCAAATTTGTGTTTTGCCATTTTTGGCAAAAATTCGAAAATTCAAAATGGCTGCCATTTTTGGGGAGGGGAAAATTTTTTGAAAATTGCAAACAGTACATTCCTTAGATACCCTGTGGGTCGAAAATTTCGACGAAATCGCTCTATCTCGCACGGTTAAGGAGATGGAAGCAAATTTGTGTTTTGCCATTTTTGCCAAAAATTCAAAAAGGCCGCCATTTTTGGGGAGGGGAAATTTTTTGAAAATTGCAAAGATTACATTCCTTAGATACCCTGTGGGTCGAAAATTTCGACAAAATCGCTCTATCTCGCACGGTTAAGGAGATAGAAGCAAATTTGTGTTTTGCCATTTTTGGCAAAAATTCGAAAATTCAAAATGGCCGCCATTTTTGGGGAGGGGAAAATTTTTTGAAAATTGCAAAGAGTACATTCCTTAGACACCCTGCGGGTCGAAAATTTCGACGAAATCGCTCTATCTCGCACGGTTTAGGAGATATGAGCACATTTGCCTTTTTCAGTATTCAAAATAGCTAATTACTCATTTATTTAATTAATTACTCACTCATCTATGAAGCAATTCCCCCCAAAAGCAATCCCATACAAGCTATTAACCCAATGAACCTCCATACCAAATTTCAGAAAGCTAGGCTTAATAGCATTCCTTAAAATGTCTGGAAACCAAAGAGCTACTCAAAAGTAGCAAAGTAGCTATTACTCAGTTAGCTATAGAGCTATCATCACCAAAAGCAATCCCATACAAGCTATTAACCCAATAAACCTGCATGCCAAATTTGGTAAAGATAGGATAAGAACTGTTGCCTAAAATGTCTGGAAACCAAGTGGGACGCCGGATGGCGGAAAAAGCAAAAATAATATGTCCACCCCCCAGTGGGGGGGGACATAATTATGCCTCAGTAATAATGCCACTTGTGGGGATAAGCCAAGAGTACAGTACACTTTTCACTGATCACCTGACTCTATTGGCACCAAAGTTTAACAAGCAATCAGTGCCTGTGAACGGGCTCTGTGTCAGCTGACTTTGTGCTTTGAGCTTCAGAGTACAAGTGAAAGTACGAAAGGATACAAACGTTGTGCATTGCAAATGGTTTTGAGAAGTAAACTACATATTTAACTGTTAAGGTGCCTCCTAAGGAGCTACTGAGAACCTGGGCCCGCATTCACTAAACCTCCTTTATTCCAAGGAACCCTTAAAAAGTAAGGATTTCCTTTATTTCTTGCCCCTTTCTTTGTTTTTGTATTCATTAAACTTCCCTCAAACAAAGGAGCCTAACTTTGTTTCCTTGACTTTCAAGGAAACCTTAAAAATCTAGGAAATCCTTAACTTTCAAGGGAATCTTGAATTTTGATATTCAGTAACCTTCCTTTACTGAGAAATCCTTGGTTTTTCCCTTAATTTTCAAGGTAAGTGTGTGACTACCTTTATGATAAAGGGGAGTTTTGGTGTTTTGACTTTTTAAGTAAAAATTGAGTTAATTGGTGAAATGTTATGACATTTGCACCTTTTTTGTCCATACTACATCATTTATATCACCATATGTCTTTCTTTGAAATTCTTGGGATAATCAGTTGATATGTCTTCAAACCCAGTGAAAATGTATTTGACGTGTGTCACAATATCTGTGTGAAAAGTGGCTATTACCACAATAGGAAAACTTCCCGAATGACTATTATATTGTTTATCTTCATGAGTGATATATATTTTTTCTGTGTATGTCTGATGACGGATGTTTTATTTTTATTATCCACCATTTTGTATGATTTATGGGTCAAATTGTATGAATATTTAATGAGAGGATGTGAAAAAGCATGTCAAAAAGCATGGCCACCAGTGAATATGAAAACTGCAATCTTCAACCTGCAATATGTCAGTCATTTTTGCATGAATTTTAATGTAACAAACATGAGCAGAAGTGCTATAATACAACCTTTCTAATAATATAATAAATTTTTTATAAATAAAATATATCCCCCTCCATATGTCCCTCTATATGGGTCAAATAGTATTTGCCTACGGTAGATAATAAAATGTGGTATGCAATACAAAAATCTTTAAAAGTTAGATATTTATTTCTTAAAATTTGAAATATCATCTTAAACTGCAATAGAAAACATATCATAACACTAATCCTAAACAAATAACTAGGGCGAAGTGGTTGGCTTTTTGCCAACCACAGCGTCGAATCTTAGGACAGCAGTGGGTGTTGAAATCTGTAAACTTGGTATTATCGCCCGCAAGACAGAGTGAGGTGCGGTGACAGTAAAATATTGCTGGATTATATATATTTGTAAAATATTGTTAGAAACACCATTGTAGCCTCACATTTTCATCACTCTGTGGGTGTACAACCACCAGCATTTGTTTTAAATATTGCGAGAAGACAGAGTGAGGTGCGGTGACAGTAAAATATTGCTGGATTATATATTTGTAAAATGTTGTTAGAAACACCATCGTAGCCTCACGTTTTCATCACTCTGTGGGTGTACAACTACCAGCATTTGATATTTTGTTTTAAATATTGCGAGAAGACAGAGTGAGGTGCGGTGACAGTAAAATATTGCTGGATTATATATATTTGTAAAATATTGTTAGAAACACCATTGTAGCCTCACATTTTCATCACTCTGTGGGTGTACAACTACCAGCATTTGATATTTTGTTTTAAATATTGCGAGAAGACAGAGTGAGGGGCGGTGACAGTAAAATATTGCTGGATTATATATTCGTAAAATGTTGTTAGAAACCCCATCGTAGCCTCACGTTTTCATCACTCTGTGGGTGTACAATTACCAGCATTTGATATTTTGTTTTAAATATTGCGAGAAGACAGAGTGAGGGGCGGTGACAGTAAAATATTGCTGGATTATATATATTTAAAATATTGTTAGAAACCCCATTGTAGCCTCACGTTTTCATCATTCTGTGGGTGTACAACTACCAGCATTTGATATTTTATTTGTTTTATATATTGCGAGAAGACAGAGTGAGGGGCGGTGACAGTAAAATATTGCTGGATTATATATTTGTAAAATGTTGTTAGAAACCCCATCGTGATAACTTCTAGGACATACAAAAGCGCCTTCTAGTGGTTGAATGTAGGACTACGGAGTTTGAATATTTTCATTGTCTCTGCCAGACGTGCTCTCGATTCTGATTGGCTGAATAACAAATGTGTAGTACTACCGTGACATCACTTCATTCATTAATTTCTTTGCGGTTTATTTGTTTGACAAATAATTGAGTACACGTAGATGCGCAGACAGCAATTTTACATTAACAGTGACTGCGTGGTAAACCCTGCAGACAAATAAATTAATTGGGGTTTCACCTCTAGAAACCAGCAGACGAAACCGTTAAAAAAGACTCGTTCGATTAGAAAATCACAATGGAAATACAATAGGTTCTAGGACATACGGGTCCTTGGAGAAAGCCAGATGAAGTGCCAGACATGCTTTTTACTTCATAAAATATAACTTAATAAAGGCATTAAAAATCTTCAAAATGGCAGAGTGTATAATATACACCTTAATGTACAGATATGTGAAGAAATATTATGCAGAATTTGGTATTTAAGGGCTTAAACGGCCAATTTAAAATCGTGGCCGCAACTCAGTACATAACTCGAATCAAAGATTCGACTAATAATAAACATGGAAAGAAGTAATCCTAAACAAATAATAAACATGGAAAGAAGAAAATACAATTTTCTTGAATTGCATATTAAAGGTCACCTTACCAAAGAAGATTTTTCACCTTCCAGGGCCCGTATTCACTAAACCTCCTATATTTTTAAGGTCCCTTTATTAAAGGAAGGTGAAAAATCTCCTTTGGTAAGGTGACCTTTAAAATGCTATTCACTAAACCTCCTTTATGGGTTCCTTACCAAAGGAGACCTTAAATAAAGGATCCTTTATTAAAGGACTGGATTTAGTAATCTGATTGGTTAAAAACGTTTGTTCATAAAGGCTCCTTTATCTTTCCCTTACTTTTGTATTTTCTTCTTTCCATTTTTATTATATGTTTGAGATTAGTGTTGTGATGTGTTTTCTATTGCAGTTTAAGATGATATTTCATATTTTAAGAAATAAATATCTAACTTTTAAAGATTTTTGTATTGCAGGTTAGAGATTGCAGTTTTTATATTCACTGGTGGCCATGCTTTTTGACATGCTTTTTCACATCCTCTCATTAAATATTCATACAATTTAACCCATAAATCGTACAAAATTTTGGATAATAAAAGTAAAACATCCTTCAACAGACATACACAAAAAATATATATCACTCAAGAAGATAAACAATATAATAGTCATTCAGGAAGTTTTCCTATTGTGGTAATAGCCACTTTTCACACAGATATTGTGACACACATCAAAAACATTTTCCTTGGGTTTGACGACATATTAAATAAAAATCCGAAAAATTTCAAAGAAAGATGTATGTATGGACAAAAAAGGTACTTTTCACCAATTACGTCAATTTTTACTTAAAAAAGTCAAACCACCAAAACTTCCCTTTATCATTAAGGTAGTCACACATGTACCTTGAAAATTAAGGGAAAAAACCAAGGATTCCTCAGTAAAGGAAGGTTAGTGAATATCAAAATTCAAGATTTCCTTGAAAGTTAAGGATTTCCTAGATTTTTAAGGTTTCCTTGAAATTCAAGGAAAGAAAGTTAGGCTCCTTTGTTTGACGGAGGTTTAATGAATACAAAAACAAAGAAAGGGGCAAGAAATAAAGGAAATCCTTACTTTTTAAGGGTTCCTTGGGATAAAGGAGGTTTAGTGAATACGGGCCCTGGTTCATGACAAAGGTAAAGAATTCAAAACATAGGTGCATAGTGACTGCCAGACTTTAATGATTATATGTGGGTTTTGTAAACTTTGAAGTCACAAGAAGGGAATTTGAAGGACCTGAGTTTTGGAAAGATACTTCACTGTCTTAGAATCTGTACATGTATATACCAGGAGGAGCATTTTAGAATTTGATGAATGCAATATGTATTACAGTGTAGTTAAAAAAAATGCAAACAAGACCACTGCTGCGGTGTTTAACTACCATTGGTTATTAAGCAAAAATTGAGGTAGTGTGACCATGAAACTGGGTTGACAGCACAAGAAGCAATAATAAGGGAGATAGAAGACCTTTTCCATATGATAAATTGAACTTTGAAGCAACTTTACTATGCAGCAGATGTAAAATTTGCTAAAATCACTGTATGTTTTACAGTTTTCAAGATAAATGACATTTTTCATTTCCACAAAAATTCAAAACCTCAATCAGAATTTTGAAAATTCAAATGTTTTTCCAGAAGAAATAGTCCTTACTACTAGGAGTGCAAGGAATCGTAAACTTTCAAATTGAATCGATTTGCGAATCAAGTTTTGCGAACCAAATAAATTCATGAATCAACTTGGTGTAAATTTTTCAATCTTGATGATTAAAATATTGTGCCAGTATGAATATCAATGTTTTACTAGTATATCAGGCATTTAAAGGAAAATTTGCTGAGGAGTAAGTTGTAACTCAAGAAAAAACCCTTTCTCAGATTCTAGCACCTTTTTTATGTTTTTACATGAAAAAGCTTGCCACTTTCTGTAGTTCCTGTCATTTGGGAGGCCTTTGTGTAGAATACCCAAATAGCTCGAACAGGCTCAGACTGAGTGATTGGACTCCAAAAGACGTTTGGAACTTCTAACTGCAGTTAAATTTGTTTCCACAAACATGATTAACACCAGAGTTTGTCTTATACAATTAAAGAAGCTCCCACCAGATCACAGAACACACTCCTGAAAAATAACATGAGGAAAATTCTGTCCTTCTTACATCTAAATGAAAACAGATATTAGATCAATCCCTATATCCACACACACACACATACACCCCCCGACACACACACACACACCACCCACACTCACAGGCAATTCTTCTCTCAGCTGTAGAGGAGTGGAGTGAGGAGAGGAGTTGGGGGATTCTGTCTGTACAGATCAGTATATGTCTACTTTGTGTAGTCATTTCTTAGCTATAGAACGAGCTACAAGTCTGAAATTTTACTATGTCATAGCTGAAAGCAAAACAGGTGAAAAACATATTTAACAAAATGCTCTAAATGCAATACTTTTCAAGTTATAAGTGATTTACTGGATCAATTCATGAATTTTAATGTATTAAAAATTATTTTAAAAATTCATAAAAAAATTAAGAAAGATCCAGGCCAGGGGCGGATTTCATGAAAGGTCTCAGACTTAGCCCAGTCTCAGGCTGAGCCACTGGCTTACATCTGAGCCCTTTGGCTCAGCTAAGTCTTTGTCTCAAATGGTTTTCACGGAAGGTGTCTCAGTTGAGACCAAGCTTATCAAATAACCACAGTGGTTTTCTGTGTCATGTGACCATTTTTTGTAGTCAAAATATTTTACTGATGGCATATATGTTCCTTGTTTGACACATAATATCTCTGGTTAAATACCATTTTGTAATGGGAAACCTTGGAAACATGTAAAAACACCCAAACACTACTTCTGGGGGTTGTTTTATATACTTGTACCCTATTTTCAGCCATTTCAAATTTTGAAGTGAAGATAAAATTATGGTGGCCATATTTGAGCCTTTGTTTACAAAACTTAAGCCCACTTTCAACCAGGCTCAACATTTGAGCCAGTGGCTCAGCCAAAGCTGAGACTGAGACCTTTTGTGAAATCCATTAAGTCTGAGCCCATGGGCTCAAGTAAAATGTTCCAATAATTTGAGACAAAAGTCTCAAGTTTGAGCCTGAGACCGGGCTAAGACCTTTTGTGAAATCCGCCCCTGGTACTCACACAAGGGAATCTCCCTGTGGCCTAATACATATATGTAAGATTTATTTATCTATTTGGGTTTTAACTTCACTTTCGACACACTGTATAGATCATATCACGACAAGTAGTTTTATGGGCAGAGGAAACCAGTACATACAGTTGGTCAAGGTTCTGTATTGTAAACTGCCGACCAACGGCAAACGACTACCAGCTTTCAAACTTGAGGTCGGGCTGGGATTTGAACTCCGATCTCAGAGGTGGGAGGGGAGTGTTACCACTCTGCCACCATGCCCCATATATGCAAGATAAGAGAGAAATCCCTTCAATAGTCAATGAAAAAATTGTGATAAAGTGTTGAAAGTTTCACACTTTGGGTGGGGGAACCTCTCTTCTAACAGCTCTGTGGAACAGACGAATGGAAGATCTTCATGGATTTTACAATTTATCATCCTCGATAGATAAGGTATCTTTCAAGTGCATGTCTCTGGGACTTGTACTTTGGAGAAGTTGTTCACGCGGACACCGCAGAGTGATGCCACAATGTCAGCTGACTGACAAGTCAGCTGACATAAAAATAGCTCCAGAGATACCTTGACCTAACAGCCTATGGAAAAAGCATTTTGCACTATGACTTAAAAAGTGCAAAGATTAGGAATATTTCAGAAAAGTGTGAGTTATATAAAGGTGCACAAAAACTAGAATATTGCTTTGCAAGAAAAAAAGAAATTGTTTTTGCTGTGCAAAATGATCATTAATGATTTAGTGAAAAATGACTATCTTCCTTTGTTTTTCCTTTTATGCAAAAATTCAACCTACCACAAATGGCCACCAAAAATGTCGGGAAAATGATCTTTGGCAAAAAGTGGCAGATGACCCGACTGTAACCTGGGGTTAAAATTTTTGTTGAAATCACTCTATCTCACACTTTTTCAGAGATAAATACCTTCTTGCATTTTACACAGAAATTCAAGATGGCTGCCAAAAATGGCGAGAAATAAATTTTTGTGAAAAATTGGCAAATTACTCTTCGAATACCTGTGGGGTCAAAATTTTCCTCGAAATCACTCAATCTCGCACTGTTTCCAATATAAATGTATTTTTGCATTTTTCGCAGAATTTCAAGATGGCGAGAAAACAATATTTTTGAAAAAAAATTGCCAGATGGAACTGCGGATACCCTGGGGGTAAAAAATTTGTAGAAATCGCTCTCTCTCACACCGTTTCCTAGACTCTGCAAATACCCTGGGGGAAAAAAATTGTCAAATTTAAATTGCTCTATCTCACACCATTTCCAAGAAATATGCGTTTTGTGTGGAATTTCAAGATGGCCACCAAAAATGGGGGGAAAACAATTTTTGGCTAAAATTGGCAGATTACTCCGCGAATACCTAGGGGGTAAAAGTTTTCATTAAAATCGCTCTATCGTGCACCGTTTCTGAGATAAATGTGTTTTAATGCAGAATTTCAAGATGGCCGCTAAAAACGGCAAGAAAACAATTTTGGCAAAAATTGGCAGATGACCCTATGAATTCTGGGGGGGGGATCAAAAATTTTGTCAAAACAGCTCTATCTCGCACCATTTCCGAGATAACTGTATTTTTGCGCTATATGCAGAAATTCAAGATTGCTGCCAAAAGTGGCGGGAACTGATTTTTCAGAAAGACCCCTGTTCACTCCACAAGTACCCTGGGGGGTCAAAAATTTTAACGAAATAGCTCTATCTCACACGGTTTATGAGATATTTAAGATTTTATATTTTCACTGTTAAGGTAAATCATGGCATTTAGTTTATTGTTAATAAGTCCGCCATTTTGTATTGGATCACTTCCAAAAGTTAATGATTTCCAGACATCTCTATAACAAACCTACTTGCCAAATTTCATGTGAATAGGTGGAGTGCCTTTTATGTTATCATCCGAACAAGCACACCCCTTTGAAAAAATGTTTTTGGTCATGTGACTTCTCTGATTGGTTGAAATGTCATGACACCATATTCAAAAAATTTTTCCCAGGACCACTGCATACATGTGCTAAATTTGAGAAAGAAAATCAACCCAGTGGTTGTTGAGCTATAAGCAATAGAAAATGCAGGAGCCAACGGACCCACTCTCTCTCTCCTCTCCGCCTGTTACTTACACAATTCTGTTATTACTGGGAGTTTAAGGTAGCCTTAATGTATGGCACTTATCTATGACCAGTTATTGAAATTTATCAAGTTATTTTATGTATACTTGATGTAAAAATAAACAAGCAATAATTACCTGTGAACAGGCTCTGTGTCAGCTGACTGTGTATTTTGAGTTTCAGAGTAGAAGTGAAAAGAGAAAAGGACACAAACATTGTGCTCTACAAATTGTATTCAGACGTAAAGTACCAAGTTGACTGCTGAGGTGTAAAAAGTTGGAGGAAAACATATTTAAACAAAACACTGTAAATGCAATAGTTTTTGATTTACAACTGATTTACTCAACAGTAAGAATTTCAAAATAGGTTTTGCTCAGCTGTACAATGAGCTACAAGTCTGCAATTTTACTATGTTATAGCTAACCCCAAAGATGATGAATAACATATTTAAACAAAACACTGTAAATGCAATAGTTTTTGAGTGACAATTGATTTATTCATCAGTGAGAACCTCAAAGTAGCTATTACTCAGCTATGCAATGATCTACAGGTCTGAAATTTTACTGTTATAGCTGACCTAAAAGCAGCTGAATAGCATATTTATACGCAGTTCTCTAAATGCATTAGTTATCAAGTTACAAGTGATTTTACTCCTTATGGAAGTTACTGAAAATTGAGAAAGTAGCTATTACTTACTTAGCTATGGGAATAGACGCTCAAGTTACTCAACATGTTGTAGCTATGGAAAAAGTAGCTGAATAACATATGTTAACAAAATGCTTTAGATGCAACACTTTTCAAGTTATAAGTGATTTAGTGCATGATTTCATGAATTTTAATGCATCAAAAATTATTTCAAAAATTCATAAAAAATAACTAGAAAAAGGTTTTTGCTAACAAAAACGAGCGGCCCGGATGGAGATGTGGGGTTAATAAAGCTGTAGTAGTTGTGGTATCGAATCCAGGAAAAAAACCCTCACAAAATGAGCTCTCAGGAGAAAACCCCTCAGGAGAAGACCCCTCAAAAGTCTGCTGTGGAGAAAACCCCTCACCCTATTTTGGGGCTTGTGGAGAAAACCCCTCGTGTTATTTTCAGGCTTGTGAATAAAGAGTTTTATGAAGCTTAAATAAAGTGCATCATTGGTTTTTCCCCAGATTTGGGTTAAAAAATAATATTGCCCAGTATTGCCCATTTTTCAAAGTGCTATGTGATTTGCTATGTACCAAACTTTAAACCATATGTGTTTCAGTGAACCTAGTGACACATCATTTGATGTAACTTTTCAGTTGAATAGTATAATTGAATTTATCGTAAGTAAATTATAGATAAACAAATATTAATAATATTTAAAAAGACTTATATATAAATGTTTAAAAAGTTTCATGTCATGTATAAGCTACAAACTTTAAAACTATATGTGTTTCAGTGAACCTAGTGACACATCAATTGATGTAACTTTTCAGTTGAACAAATAGATGCTAATTTACCTGATTGAAGAGAAATGCTTTTAAGATCACTTTTTCTGGTCTAAAGTAAATGTAGTTCTTTTTGGACTAAAATGTAGTCCACAATGTAGTTCTTTTTGGACTAAAATTAAATGTTTTTTAATTGGGTAACTATTTGTGCTACAGACCAATAAAAATTTATAACAACCTCTTTTTAACTTGTAAACTAATTATATTATTTGGATAACTAAATTATTATTATGCTAATTTAGCTGATTGAAGAATGATGATTTAAAAATCACCTTTTCTGGTCTAAAGTTATATATATATGGTGTTAATTTGGTAACTTTTCCTTGCTAAAGAACTGTAAAAATTAATAACAGCCTCATTAAATGTAACCTAACCTAACCTAACTTGTACCCTAATTGTACTACTTGGATAACTAAATTATTATTGTGAAATATCTCATTACAACTGTCACAAAATCCCTCTGTGCTCAGTTATGAACAAATACTCAGATGTCATTGCAATAATGTCTACTGTAATCATGATGTCTTATAATTGGCCTTTATGTTAAAGTTATACTATAACTGTACATCACACCATAATAGCTTTCTAGCTGTCATTCTATTAAATTGCTTTTTAACCACTTGTATGTTAATATAATTCAGTATGTATGTTGATTATAATTGTTTATCTTGCTAGATTTCTTATTAAACTAAATTGTATCCGATTCTGATTAAGCATGTTTTTGGTTAATCTGATATAAATACATGTGTATATATACCCATTATAAAGGAACAATGGGCTGTTTACTGAAGTAAAACACATATTCATAATATATGCGAGTGGTGTTAATTCTCAAGTACTTGCTGCCAATAAACCACAGAATTTATTTTGTTTGTAACCCCTTTTATCTGAACAGTGAATAACTAATCTGTATTACTTGGATCCTTGAATTATTATTATAGAATATATTACCCACTCTTAATACAGTTTTTTCAATTGCTTCTTTGCTATTTTGATTTAGTGAGTTGTTAAACTAATTTGTTATATATATATATATAGTATGCTTACTATAAGGGAGTAATGCGCTGTTAATGAAAGTAAAACACATATCCTTTATCCGAACAGTGAATAAATAATCTGTATTACTTGGATACGTGAATTATTATTATAGAATATGTTACATGCTCTTAATACAGTGTTTTCAATTGCTTCTTTGCTATTTTGATTTAGTAAGTTGTTGTTAAACTAATTTGTTACATATTTAGTAGACTTACTATAAGGGAGTAATGTGCTGTTAATGAAAGTAAAATGCATATTCAGAATATATACGATTGGTGTTAAATTGTTAAGTACTTGCTGCCCAAAAAACGCCAACAATTTAATTTTTGCTTGTAACCTCTTTAATTTACCTGATCAACTAATTGTATTGTTTAGATATTTAAATGATCATAGCAGAAAGTCTGTTACCCACTCTTATTACAGTAAATTGTATTTTAACTATTTGTATGTTATTATGATCTAGTGTGTTCTGGTTAAACCTATTAGATACATAATGTACTTATTGTAAACGAATAATGTTCTGTTTACTAAAGTAAAATATATATTCAAAATACAAATGACTGGTATTAATTTTACAAATTTCCCCCTGACCCCCCACTAAGGGTCAAATTGGGGTAATAAAATAACCGATTTTGACATTGGGGTAATAAAATAGCTGATTTTGTGTTTTTGTCTTATATCTCCTTTATTAATGCTTTTACAGCTTTAGAATGTATTTAAGTCTTGAGAAACCATATGTGCCGAGTTTATATAGCTGGTCAGATTTATACCCAGACTCCCCTTATGGATCATACTGGGTTCATAAAATAGCTGATTTGTGTGTCTGCCTTGTATCTTTGTATCTCATTTATTAATGCCCTTACAGCTTTAGAATGTATTGAGGTATTGGGAAACCATATGTCCAGAGTTTATATAGCTGGTAGGGTTTTCCCCCGACTCCCCCCCCCCCCTTGTGGGTCAAACTGGGGTCATAAAATAGCCAATTTTGTACTTCTGCATTATATCTTCTTTATTAATGCTTTTACAGCTTTAGAATGTATTAAGAAGTATTGGGATAATATATATGTGCAAAGTTTATATAGCTGGAGAGATTTTCCCCCTAACCCCCCTTTATGGGTCAAAGTGGGGTTATAAAATTGCCAATTTTCTGTTTTTGCCTTAGATCTCTTTTAAAACTACTCTTCTTACAAACTATAGCATTTATTAAATAAACTTCACAATTTATGACCATACAAAACAAAATAAAGCTTAGCTTTTTATGTCAGGTGATTTGTCAGTCAACTAACATTATGTCATCACTCTGCCATGTGAATGACTTCTCCCAAACTACAAGGCCCAGAGTCATGCTGTTTTTATTATTATTATTATTATGTACATATATATGCTATTCGGTTGCTTTTGGGCCAGCTATACCATTGTAAGATTGCAGACCCATAGCTTATAACATAGCTGAGCAATTGCTACTTTGAGGTTCTCACTGTTGAGTAAATTGGTTGTAACTCAAAAACTATTGCATTAAGAGAACTTTAAGTATGTTATTCACCTACTTTGTGGCGAACAATAAAGTAAGATTGCTAACATGTAGCTTATTACATAGAGCAATAGCTACTAGGAGGTTCTCACTGTTGAGTATATCAGTTGTGAGTTTGTAGCTATTGCATCTACAGTTTTTTTAATTTTTAATATATTATATTTACTTTTGGGTCAGCTATAACATAGTAAGATTGCTGACACTGTAGCTCAGTGCAAAGCTGAGGATAAGCTAATTTGAGATTCTCTCTGTAATCTCAGTAAATCAGTTGTAATTCAAAAACTATTGCATTTTCTTTGTTTTGAAATGTCAAAGTACAACCTCACTAAACACATTGTAGCTCATAACTGTGTATCTTATATTAAATTGGCCATGTTACCTCTTATATAATAATCTTAAATGTAAAGTTTCAGTGTGTACTTGATTATGCTATGCAGACATAACCATAAAAAATTATTTTCATTTAACTTAATGCTTTTGCTGCATGATATGTGGAAATTACCTTAGTGTATAACCATAATGATTCCAGTAATAATTCCAGTTGGGAATACATAATTAGTACTTGAATATATGTGCTTTCAGTTTAGTTTTCAACTAATATTGTACACTAAAAAAGTCTTGTAAATATTTTATTGTATGTTTTTGTTGTAAAACACTTATTCTATGGTGTTGTGGAGTACAGCTTTTATTACAGATATTTTCTTTGGATAATTTTTTTCATGGTTAAGGTTTTTTTTTTGAATCCAAAGTCATTTGACAATGGCCAATCAGAACACATTGAAAACTGTGTCTGCAAATTGTCAAGGTTTGCGAGATAAAAATAAAAGACATGATGTTTTGAACTATTTGAAACAAGGTGGAACAAATATTATATGTCTCCAAGATACCCATTTGCTACAAAATGAATCAAATCTTATAAAGATATTTTTAAAATGTGATTGTCATTTAAGTGACTTTCGTACAAACTCTAGAGGGGTTGCTGTAGTACTTTGTAGCAATTTTGAATACAAAACAACTAAGGTGGAAATCGATAAAAATGGTAACTATATCTATTTAGATATTGAGCTTCAATCATTTTCCTTAAGGCTCTTTTTTTGATCATTTACAAAAAATAGTACAAGAGAACGAGCAAAATTATGTTGCTATATGTGGCGACTTTAATCTAGTTTTGGATTTTGAAATGGATTGTGACAGTTATATCAACATTAACAACCCAAGATCAAGACAAACTCTCTTAAATACTATGGGAAATTGTAACTTAAAAGATGTATTTAGATTTCTGTACCCAAATTTAAAAAGATATACATGGCGACGTAAACATCCAATTAAGCAGGCTAGGCTGGACTATTTCATTGTTAATGAGCCGCTTTTAGATATCATTACAACTTGTAAAATAAACCCTGGTTATAGATCAGATCATTCTTCTTTGCAGCTAAATATTCTGATCAACTCATTTCAACAGGGAAAGGGGATATGGAAATTAAATTGTGAACTATTGCAAAACTTGGACTACATTAGGACTATTAACCAAACTATTCAAGAGGTTCGTTCTAGATATTCCATTCCTGTCTATGCTCAATACTATATAAATGAGGCAAATGACCTTGACTTACAGTTTACGATAGATGTTGACCTCCTTTTAGAGGTGATGTTGCTTGAAATCAGGGGTACATCTTTGAAATTCTCATCAAATCTTAAAAAAGAAAAACTGAATGGAGAAAGAACATTAATGAAACTTATTGAAAGATCTGAAAGTTGTATTTCAAATCCAATTTGTACTGATCAATTTGATCGTGAAAATTTGGACAATTGGAAATTAGAACTGCAGGCAATAAGAGAATCAAAATTAAAAGGACACATGGTCCGTGCAAGGGTTCAGTGGTTACATCTTGGACAAAGGCCGACAAAATTCTTCTGTTCTCTGGAACAAAAACACTATATTGAAAAAACTGTTAGAAAAATCCAAACAGAAGACGGACGCATAATTACAGATCAAGCTGACACCTTGAAGGAAATAGAACTTTTTTATTCCAAAATATTTCAAAGCAGAGATACAGAAATATCTGATATTGATCTTTACAATCTTTTTGAAAATAGACATATCAATAAGTTAACTTCTACAGATTCTCAAGGTTTGGGCAAACCTTTAACATCTGATGAACTTGGAAAAACCCTAAAAGATATGAAAAATAATAAAACACCAGGGATAGATGGCTTTCCAGCTGAATTTTTCAAAATGTTTTGGAGTAAATTAAAACTAGAAATAGGACGCCCTGTTGCTTGTAGCTGCGACATATGAATAGAAACAGGATAGCATAGAAGAACACACATTATCATGTGTAATGTCCACCCTATCAACCTTTTGTTAAGAAGATCGAAGCAAATTCCTGTTTATCTATTTTTGGAAAAATTCGAAAATTCAAAATGGCCGCCATTTTTGGGAAAAGGAAAATTTTTTGAAAATTGCCAAGAGTACATTTCTTAGATAGCCTATGGGTCGAAAATTTCAACGAAATAACTCTATTTTGCACGGTTAAGGCCAGTTTGTGTTTTTCCATTTTTGGCAAAAATTCGAAAATTCAAAATGGCCGCCATTTTTGGGGAGGGGAAAATTTTTTGAAAATTGTAAAGATTACATTCCTTAGATACCCTGTGGGTCGAAAATTTCGACGAAATCGCTCTATCTCGCACGGTTAAGGAGATAGAAGCAAATTTGTGTTTTGCCATTTTTGGCAAAAATTCAAAATGGCCGCCATTTTTGGGGAGGGGAAAATTTTTGGAAAATTGCAAAGAGTACACTCCTTAGATACCCTGTGGGTTGAAAATTTCGACGAAATCGCTCTATCTCACACAGTTAAGGAGATAGAAGCAAATTTGTGTTTTGCCATTTTTGGCAAAAATTCTAAAATTCAAAATGGCCGCCATCTTTCGGGAGGGGCAAATTTTTTAAAAATTACCAACAGTACAATGCTCAGATACCCTGTGGGTCGAAATTTTTGACGAAATCGCTCTATCTCGCACGGTTAAGGAGATAGAAGCAAATTTGTGTTTTGCCATTTTTGGCAAAAATTCTAAAATTCAAAATGGCCGCCATTTTTGGGGAGGGGAAAATTTTTGGAAAATTGCACAGAGTACATTCCTTAGATACCCTGTGGGTCGAAAATTTCGACGAGATCGCTCTATCTCGCACGGTTAAGGAGATAGAAGGAAATTTGTGTTTTGCCATTTTTGGCAAAAATTCTAAAATTCAAAATGGCCGGCATTTTTGGGGAGGGGAAAATTTTTTGAAAATTGAAAAGATTACATTCCTTAAATACCCTGTGGGTCGAAAATTTCGACGAAATCGCTCTATCTCGCACAGTTAAGGAGATAGAAGCAAATTTGTGTTTTGCCATTTTTGGCAAAAATTCTAAAATTCAAAATGGCCGGCATTTTTGGGGAGGGGAAAATTTTTTGAAAATTGAAAAGATTACATTCCTTAAATACCCTGTGGGTCGAAAATTTCGACGAAATCGCTCTATCTCGCACAGTTAAGGAGATAGAAGCAAATTTGTGTTTTGCCATTTTTGGCAAAAATTCGAAAATTCAAAATGGCCGCCATTTTTGGGGAGGGGAAAATTTTTGAAAAATTGCAAAGAGTACACTCCTTAGATACCCTGTGGGTCGAAAATTTCGACGAAATCGCTCTATCTCACACAGTTAAGGAGATAGAAGCAAATTGGTGTTTTGCCATTTTTGGCAAAAATTCGAAGATTCAAAATGGCCGCCATTTTTGGGGAGGGGAAAATTTTTGAAAAATTGGAAAGATTTCATTCCTTAGATACCCAGTGGGTCGAAAATTTCGACGAAATCGCTCTATCTCGCACGGTTAAGGAGATAGAAGCAAATTTGTGTTTTGCCATTTTTGGCAAAAATTCGAAAATTCAAAATGGCCGCCATTTTTGGGGAGGGGAACATTTTTTGAAAATTGTAAAGATTGCATTCCTTAGATACCCAGTGGGTCGAAAATTTCGACGAAATCACTCTATCTCGCACGGTTAAGGAGATAGAAGCAAATTTGTGTTTTGCCATTTTTGGCAAAAATTCGAAAATTCAAAATGGCCGCCATTTTTGGGGAGGGGAAAATTTTTTGAAAATTGCAAAGAGTGCATTCCTTAGATACCCTGTGAGTCAAAAATTCTGTCGAAATCGCTCTATCTCTTACGGTTTCTGAGATATTAGCAAATTACTCAAAAGTAGTACTGAAAATACACAATGAAGTACCTAAATGGCTATTACTCATGTACTGACAAAGCTATCAGTCCCAAATGCAATACCAAGCGAGCTATGGACATAGCAATCTTGTATTCAAAATTGTAGTAAAATATCTTTAATTATTTTGGCTTAAATGCACGGAAACCAATGGGTACTGAAAATAGCTGTACTTAAGTATTACTCAGTAAGCAAAAGAGGTACAACAGCCAAAAGCAATCCCAAGCAAGCTACTGACCCAATAAGCCTGCATACCAAATTTGGTGACAATAGCTCTAATACTTTTCCTTTAAATGAGCGGAAACCATGCGTGACGCCGGACATCGGACGCCGGACATCGGACGCCGGACATCGGATGGCGCAAAAAGCAAAAATAATATATCCACCCCCCAGGGGGGTGGACATAAAAAATGGAAAAAGAAAGGAGCCAGAGGATTTTATTCCAATTTGATGACTTTAAGCAGGTCATAGGTCCATTAACATTTTGAGTTTAAGGTCACCATAAAGTCAGGATATTCCTTTGGCAAATCTTAATATATGTGCCAAGTTTGGTTGAAAAAAGTGAAAAACTAAGTGAACTGGAGGGCTATAACCCCCTTTTTTGACATTAAGGTGACCTTAAGATTGCAGATACAGGGCTAAAACTTCGGCATGTGAAAGATTATCAAAAAGTAGCTGGAAAAGTTATTCCAACAAAATGCTGAAATCCTGACTTTTGAGATACAGACCAAGTACCTATTTTAAAAAAATTTACAAAAATAAAACGCCTCCCATTCAGGCATCTATGGTCCAAATGATCAGAAAATCTTTTCCGACCTTTGAAATTTGGTCTAGAATGTACCTGAAAAATTTTATAGCACAGGTGTGTGTGGTTTTTCCCGAAATGTGATGACGGAGTGTTTTTGAAAAATGCTTAAGGCTACCTTAAGTAAAGCTTAAGGTCTCTGCAAAGTATCCCAAAAATTTTTCCCGCCCCTGTAGTTTTAAAGAAAGATAAGAAGGAAAGAAAAAGTTGAAAGCCCAAGAAGTTATTCAAGGGAGACCATAATCCTGCGGCCGCGGCGGTGATCAGTCGAACTTACGTGAAAACAAATAAGCGTCCCTGACGTGCCACTTAATTAAGAAAGATCCAGACCTGTTACTTACACAAATCTACTTGTGGTCTAGTACATATATGCAGGATAACAGCGAAATCCCTGTAATAGTCAATGAGACGCAGACACGTTCGCGTACACCGCAGAGTGACGACATAATAAAATTGCAAACTTAATAAGTAAATTAAATTTTCATAAGTTAATACCCTATCTAATGGACAATTGTTAATCCAGTCGGCGCAGACCAGCCCGCCAAAGTCAGAAAAAGAAATCCTGTGTTTCCACTGGCTATGCCAGTCCAGTACTGTGCACTTGCCAAGTGGCGCATCATACTTGCTTCATACTTGTCTAGACAGCATGACATCATGGCATCTTTTTCGTTGTCTAAACCTATTAGACCCCTAGTAAGCTGACAGCGGGTCGGTTGGGAGCGTTTTGTGTGTCCATTGGATAGGGTATTAACTTATAAAAAATTACTTTACTTATTAAATTTGCAATTTTGTGTTAATACATCCTATCCAATGGACAATTGCTGAATAACTGAATAACGGGTAAGTTACTAGGCACTTAAGAGAACTCAATAAAGTAACAAAATCGTCCAGGCCTGGGCTGACCCTAAGGCCAGGAAACCCTGCAAGGCCAAGGTCAGTTACCAGCAGCCGGTTAACCAGGCTATACCGACTTCCCTCCTTTTTACAGACCTGCTCTGAGGTAGGGAAGAGAGGGATGAGATCCGTGCCATATTAAACGAAAGAAAAATAAACCTCTCGAAGGAAGCACAGCACTTTTTTTTTGTTTTAATAGTTTTATATATATATATATATATATATATATATATATATATGTACAGCTATTTACATATGTACACGTCTCCTCAATAACATGGGCTACTGGTGGATCTGATCTGCTGGGCAGCCACTACAGGTCCCAGGTAATAAAGCTCTGAATCACTCCAAACCACATCCTTCAAATAGAATTGTGTGAAGGTGTTATGTGACTTCCAGTGACAGGCTGACAAAATCTGCTCCAGGGAGACTCCCGACTGGTAAGCCTTAGAAGCAGCAAAGGCTCTGACATCATGGGCTTTAACCTGATGTAAGGTGAGGGCCTCATGATCAGACAGCTCATAACATAGGATCACAGTCTGCTTGATCCATGAGGAGATAGTGGCAGGTGAGATGTCCTTGTCAAAACCTTTCTTAAAGGAGACAAAGACCAACTCCTTATTCTGCCTGAAGTCTGAGGTCCTGTCCAAATAGTAGCGCAATGCTCTGACCGGACACAGGGACCTGTCAGACTTGAGGGGCCTATCCAAAGTTGGGGACGGGCTGGTATAACCACTGGGGCCATACTGTCTGGACCCTCTTTGGCCGGCTGATTCTTGGAAAGAAAGCTGGGTAATGGGTACAGGGACACTTATGACCAGTGAGACTGGTGTCTAATGTTTTTGTTTTGCCAAGCATGTATCTCACTTCCGCGTTTACCCGACCCTAGGGACAAGAGAAAAACCGTCTTGAAGGTCAAATGCTTCAAAGGGGCCTCTTTAACTGGTTCGAATGGAACCTTTGTCAGCGGGTGCAACACCAGGGAGAGGTTCCAGGAGGGGATTCCCCTCCGTCCTTTGGGTCTGTCTCTGTGGAAACTATCCAGGAGACGAGTGAGATTTTCATCTTTGCTGACATTAATGGGTAATTTCCAAGTTTATCAGCAATGGCTGACCTGTATCCATCAATGGTATTGGGCTGTAACTTCCTATTCTGAAACAGGTACATAAGGAAGTCAGCTACTAACTTTATAGGGGGTGCCCTGAAGTCCACCTGATTGCTGAGGCACCACTTTGTAAAAATGGTCCACTTTGCCTCAAAGACTGATCTGGTTGAACCTCTCTGAGGAGCCTCAATTCATGCTGCCACTGCCTCAGAGAAGCCCTGCTCCTTGATTGCTGAGGCTCTAGGAGCCATGCATGGAGATTTAGGTTTGCCACATTTCTGTGAGGGATCTGATTGAAGGGCTGTGTTAGCAGGTTTGGAAGGCTGGGCAGGCTCAGAGGGATCTGGCTGGACATGGTCACTAGATCCCAGAACCAGGGCTTGGTGGGCCACCCTGGGGCAATCAGAATGATCCTCTTGCAAGGGCAGTCCTGCAACTTCTCCACCGCTTTGCCCAATATGGCGTCTGGTGGGAAGGCGTATGCGTCCAGATCCTCTCACAACAGGCTGAGTGCATCCAACTGCTGAGGCCAGGGGATCCGGTACCTGTGACATAAACAGAGGTAACTTGTTGTTGAACATCGTGGCAAATAGATCTATTTGAGGTCGGTGCTACCTGCTGCATATTGATTGGAAAACCTCTGGAAGGAGAGACCACTCCGTCTGGATGGTCTGGCCTAGCCTGGATAGCTTGTCTGCTACCACATTCTGCTGGCCTGGAATGTGTCGGGCTTTGAGAGTTACTTGCTTCCTGGCACACCAGGTCAAGATTCTCCACAGTAGGGCACAAAGTGGGCCCCACCTCATGACTCCTTCCTTGTTTATATATGACACTACTGTGGTGTTGTCGGTTGCTATCAGAACTATGTTGTCTGAGCAGAGGTCCTGGAACTTTTTCGGGGCCAAAAAGAACGCTTTTAATTCCAGATAATTTATATGCAACTTGCTTTCTGGAAGGGCCAAGTTTTCCCTTGCAATGTGCTCATTTAAGTGAGCGCCCCACCCTTCTTTTGATGCGTCTATAAAGATTTGCAGAGCATGTTTTATTGGGTGTAAAGGTTGACCTTTTGAAGTACATTGTCTTCCTCCAGCCACCATTTTAGATGGGGGTGCAGCAACTTGGGGATTGGTGTCACCTTTTCTAGTGATTCTGGTACCCTCCAATTGTTCTTGAGGTGCCATTGTATGGGTCTCATGTGTAGCTGTCCAAGGTGAGCTTCCTTTTCTGTGGCTGTCAGCAGACCTATCAGAGACAAATGAAATGACGGACCAGACAGGCTGAAGGTTCTGCAACCGGTCCAGTGTGGGCCGGACACGAAGTCGAAAAAAAGTCGAAGATCTGTTTTGGCTCCAGTTATGATTTCTTGAAGTTCACCACCCAACCTAATTTTGACAGATCTCTACTAGTTGCTGTTCCTGCGTGTGTTGGAGATAAGTTTGGTGGGACCTGGCTCTCACCAAACAGTCGTCTAGGTATTGGTGGATCCTTATACCATTGTGGATGGCCATCAGTTTCACCTCCTTTGCTACCACAATGAACTCCATGGGTGCTGTGGACAATCCGAGCGGCAGTGTCTTGAACTGGTATGTACAACCCTGGATGTGAAATCTTAGATATTTCCTTGATTGTTCCTGTAGGCGTCTTTGAAATCTATTGAGGTAACCCACTCCCCTTGCTGGAGTCCTAGAGTCCCTTTTTGGTCGGAGTACAGCCCGTACCACTTGGCTTGGGACTTGGCTGGTCACACAAACTGATCCTTGAGAAGACCTCCTGCCTCTGAACTGCGTGAAGGGTAGCCTTCAACTAAAGTTAAGTTCAGTGTGTTGAGCTTTCTGCACAGCCACTTGTCTGTGGGGAGTTGAACCAACACTTTCCCTGGAGTCTGAAGTTTAGGGCCGGCAAAGGGATTATCATCTGATGTGGCAGCACTAGAGTCAATGTCTGGGATGTGTGTCCGGCCCATGTAAGACCGAATCCCCCTTATAGTCTCTAAGTAACTTTGTTCTTCAGAGAGGGATTGGTCGGGGTCAGCAATAGTGACATCCTGGTCATCAGATAGTTCAAGTTAACTATTAATGAGTAAAAAGTAGGTAGACAACATATTTAAACAAAATACTCTATAATAGTTTTCACGTTACAACTGATTTATTCAACAGTGAGAACCTGAAAGTAGCTATTGCTCAGCTATGCCAGGAGCTTTATGTCTGCAATTGTACTATGTTATAGCTAACCAAAAAGTAGATGAATAACATATTTAAACAAAATTCTCTAAATGCAATAGTTTTCAAGTTATAAGTGATTTACTCAACATTGAGAACCTCAAAGTAGCTACTACTCAGCTATGCAATGAGCTACAGGTTTGGTCAACACTGTTAGTGTGTTTGGAAAATAATGTTCATACTGTCAGTTTACATCCTCTGACATGTTTCAATTCTTGGTCAAGCCTATGACATTTCTGATGCTTTATTAAGCGGGTTTCATGTAAACTACAGGTTAGTGGATAAGTAGAGGGAAAGGCAACATACTGGCCTCAATTCATATTTTTCATACTGAACAATGCTTTCAGTTTCATTTCAGTGCTATTTACTTACTTAGCATATACTATAAACCCCTCTATTGGTAATTATGTTCCATTAACTGTACCTTACATACTGATTTACATTCATGTTCATATTCAATCAATCAAGGTATTAGGGATAGTAACACATTACATACAAAGATCTTGAATACAGATTCTTCTAATTGTGTCTAGGCATGTCAAAATGAGTACTGTTCACCATACTGCTTCTGTGTATGGTTACTTATTCAAAATTCAAGTCTGCAAGGCAGATCAAATACTACTTTGTATGAACATTATCATTTCATTCCCTACAATGATACACTGTTGACCAGCACTGTATTGCTCAAAACTACTACTGGAACTCTCCCATATTTCATTTGAAGATTATATAATATATATATTACATCAAATCTGTCAGGTAACTGCTGAGTATAATTTAACACCAGTAACTGCTTTGCTGTTTCTTATAAGTTTATATGTACCAAGATCTATATGAGCATTTGGTAAACTTCAGATATCTATTATTTAAATCAAAATTTTTACACCAGCCTGCAAAATTAATGTGTGTGTACTATTTCCATTACACTAGTGATCCTTAATGACCTATAAAGACCTATTTTTTGTTATTAATATTTTATTCATGTACAAGTTGACAAAGACAAAAAACATTACAATCAATACATAGACACAAGACATAAGCATAATACATGAAAAAAAAGACAAAATAAAGAAAACATTGATGACAACTATATAAAGAAATTAATATTTTTTTACAAATTAGAGACAAACACTTCTATATTTTTCCAAAATAAACTTTTTTTAATATTTTTCACTTGAACATTAACACCTGTTTTATATTTCAAATATGTTTTAGTCTCTGTCCAAAGGGGATTTTTGTTTCCAATTTTACAATCATATATATATATTTCTTTACATATAATATTAAACAGTTCACATCTCTTCCATAACTTAAAAATTTTTCATTTTTATGTCCATAACCAAGAACTAGAAATAGGACGCCCTGTTGATAGTAACTGCGACATATGAATAGAAACAGGATAGCATAGAAGAACACACATTATCATGTGTAATGTCCACCCCATGAACCTTTTGCCAAAATTGTACAGTAGTCTTACAAGACCCTGTTTCATTTGTGAAATATATCAATGATGGTTAAATATTTATTTATGTACATGTAAATTATTTCAGCTTCATGCCTTTTTGCATTGGTTGGGTCGAAAATTTTGACGAAATCACTCTATCTTGCACGGTTAAGAAGATAGAAGCAAATTTCTGTTTTTCTATTTTTGGCAAAAATTTTTTGAAAATTGCCAAGAGTACATTTCTTAGATACCCTGTGGGTCGAAATTTTCACCGAAATAACTCTATTTTGCATGGTTAAGGCAAATTTGTGTTTTTCCATTTTGGGCCAAAATTCGAAAATTCAAAATGGCCGCCATATGTGGGAAGGGGAAAATTTTTTTTAAATTGCCAAGAGTACATTTCTTAGATACCCCATAGGTCGAAAATTTTGACAAAATCGCTCTATCTCGCACGGTTAAGGAGATAGAAGCAAATTTGTGTTTTGCCATTTTTGGCAAAAATTCGAAAATTCAAAATGGCCGCCATTTTTGGGGAGGGGAAAATTTTTTAAAAATTGCAAAGAGTAGAATTCTCAGATACCCTGTGGGTCGAAAATTTTGATGAAATCGCTCTATCTCGCATGGTTAAGGAGATAGAAGCAAATCTGTGTTTTGCCATTTTTGGCAAAAATTCGAAAATTCAAAATGGCCGCCATTTTTGGGGAGGGGAAAATTTTTGGAAAATTGCAGAGTACATTCCTTAGATACCCTGTGGGTGGAAAATTTTGATGAAATCGGTCTATCTTGCACGATTAAGGAGATAGAAGCATATATGTGTTTTGCCATTTTTGGCAAAAATTCGAAAATTCAAAATGGCCGCCATTTTTGGGGAGGGGAAAATTTTTTAAAAATTTCCACAGTAGAATTCTCAGATACCCAGTGGGTCGAAAATTTTGACGAAATCGCTCTATCTCGCACGGTTAAGGAGATAGAAACAAATTTGTGTTTTGCCATTTTTGGCAAAAATTCAAAATGCCCGCCATATGTGGGGAGGGGAAAATTTTTTGAAAATTGCCAAGAGTACATTCCTTAGATACCCTGTGGGTCAAAAGTTTGAACGAAATTGCTCTATCTCGCACGGTTAAGGAGATAGAAGGAAATTTGTGTTTTGCCATTTTTGGCAAAAATTCGAAAATTCAAAATGGCCGCCATTTTTGGGGAGGGGAAAATTTTTGGAAAATTGCAAAGAGTACACTCCTTAGATACCCTGTGGGTCGAAAATTTCGACGAAATCGCTCTATCTCACACAGTTAAGGAGATAAAAGCAAATTGGTGTTTTGCCATTTTTGGCAAAAATTCGAAAATTCAAAATGGCCGCCATTTTTGGGGAGGGGAAAATTTTTGGAAAATTGGAAAGATTGCATTCCTTAGATACCCAGTGGGTCGAAAATTTCGACGAAATCGCTCTATCTCGGACGGTTAAGGAGATAGAAGCAAATTTGTGTTTTGCCATTTTTGGCAAAAATTCAAAATGGCCGCCATTTTTGGGGAGGGGAAAATTTTTGGAAAATTGCAAAGAGTACACTCCTTAGATACCCTGTGGGTCGAAAATTTCGACGAAATCGCTCTATCTCACACAGTTAAGGAGATAGAAGCAAATTGGTGTTTTGCCATTTTTGGCAAAAATTCGAAAATTCAAAATGGCCGCCATTTTTTGGGGAGGGGAAAATTTTTGGAAAATTGGAAAGATTGCATTCCTTAGATACCCAGTGGGTCGAAAATTTCGACGAAATCACTCTATCTCGGACGGTTAAGGAGATAGAAGCAAATTTGTGTTTTGCCATTTTTGGCAAAAATTCGAAAATTCAAAATGGCCGCCATTTTTTGGGAGGGGAACATTTTTTGAAAATTGTAAAGATTGCATTCCTTAAATACCCTGTGGGTCGAAAATTTCGACGAAATCGCTCTATCTCGCACGGTTTAGGAGATATGAGCACATTTGCCTTTTTCAGTATTCAAAATAGCCAATTACTCATTTATTTAATTAATTACTCACTCATCTATGAAGCAATTCCCCCGAAAAGCAATCCCATACAAGCTATTAACCCAATGAACCTCCATTCCAAATTTCAGAAAGCTAGGCTTAATAGCATTCCTTAAAATGTCTGGAAACCAAAGAGCTACTCAAAAGTAGCAAAGTAGCTATTACTCAGTTAGCTATAGAGCTATCAGCACCAAAAGCAATCCCATACAAGCTATTAACCCAATAAACCTGCATGCCAAATTTGGTAAAGATATGATAAGAACTGTTGCCTAAAATGTCTGGAAACCAAGTGGGACGCCGGACCCCAGTGGGGTGGGCATAATTAATACACTCTCCCACAACCATCAGTACTGGCAGATATTGCTCCCTTAGGAACAGAGATATGCCAGTCTATGGAGACATAAAACAATACTTAGAAGTTATATATGAGGACACTGTGCATGCCACAGTCGTAGAAATACAGGAGCATTGTTTTGAATGAATTACATTTTTAAAAAATACTTTCACAAGCATTAAACTAACAAATATGTAACAGTGATTCAAAACAGTAGTCTTTGTTTATCAAAAAACTACAATAATATAAAAATGCCGCTTTAAATGTTAAAATGAATTCATTCAAAAGTTAGTCCAGAAAATTTCCGGTACATGCATATGTTAAACATAAGTGTTGATCTTGTCTTGTTAGATATGGAAAAAGAAAAGAGCCAGATGGCTTTATTCAAATGTTATGACTTTAGGGGGGCCAAAATTATATTAACAGTTTAAGGTCACCTTAAAGTCAGGATAACCCTTTGGTTTGCCATCCTTTATAGGTGTGCAAAGTTTAACTGAGGTCAGTCGAACAATAAGATACTTGGAGGCTGAAAACCCCCTTATTTCACTTTAAGGTGGCTACAACTCCATTCATACTGAGAGTTTAAGGTGACCATAAGTATTATTTTTATCTAGTTTAATACCAGTGATAATTTCAAGATAAAAAAATAGAAAAAAAAAAGAGGAGCCAGAGGATTTTATTCCAATTTGATGACTTTAAGCAGGCCATATGTCCATTAACATTTTGAGTTTAAGGTCACCATAAAGTCAGGATATTCCTTTGGCAAATCTTAATATATGTGCCAAGTTTGGTTGAAAAAAAGTGAAAAACTAAGTGAACTGGAGGGCTATAACCCCCTTTTTTGACATTAAGGTGACCTTAAGATTGCACATACAGGGCTAAAACTTCGGCATGTGAAAGATTATCAAAAAATAGCTGAATAAGTTATTCCAACAAAATGCCGAAATCCTAAACGTTTTTGAGATACAGACCAAGTACCTATTTTTAAAAAATTTACAAAAATAAAACGCCTCCCATTCAGGTATCTATGGTGCGATTGATGAGAAAATCCTTTCCGACCTTGGAAATTTGGTCTAGAATGTACCAGATAAATTTTATAGCACAGGTGTGTGTGGTTTTTTCCGAAACGCGATGACGGGGTGTTTTGGAGTTATGCTTAAGGTTACCTTAAGTAAAGCTTAAGTCTGCGCAAAGTATCCCAAAAAATTTTCCCGCCCCTATAGTTTTAAAGAAAGATAAGAAGGAAAGAAAAATTTGAAAGGCTAAGAAGTTATTCAAGGGAGACCATAATCCGGCGGCGGCGGCAGTGATCAGTCGAACTTCGGTAAAAACAAATAAGCGTCCCTGACGGGCCGCTTAATTATGATGTCTGCCTCCATGGGGTATTCCTTCTTGTGGTTCTGTTCGACTGAGATGGATGTAGTGAAAAATTGCTTCCAAACGCCTGGCTGTTAGAACCCGACGTGTGATCAGCTTTTATGACAATCGAATTGTCTCTGCTCTTCAGAGTGCCTTCCTTCGTTGCATAGCAACATGCTAACTGTCCCTGTCGGAGCTAGTATGACTGCCAAAAGTTTCAGAATAAAATAAACCAAATCTTTCAGATTTGTGCAAAAATGTATAAATATAAAGGTACTTGTCCAAATTCTGAACTCCCGGTATTTAAGAAATCTGAATTGAAGACTCCTCTTCCTCCAACAACGAAAAACAGTGCCGCCATGTTTCAAGAAAGGAGGTCATTTAAGAACGTCCATAAAATAATCCTTCCTCTGTAGTTCCTTAATTTTGTCCTGAGAAGACATTGTCCAAACATATGCCTCACCACAGAACTCAAAAAAGGTTCAAAAACTCCAACAACTTAATAAAAATCCGAAATAAAATATATACATCCACACTCTAGGATGGCCAACAAAAATAATGAAGATTGTTTACTAGCGTGGTCACATGACCACTAGGGGGACATGCTAGTTCACACTCACTCACTGGCCTCTTAAGGTACCTTAAAACGTTTCTCAATGTTGGCCAGTGAGTTGGATGGCACCAACATATAGCAATGGTCAGGAAATGGTAAGTGTATTTTTCGCAATAAAAAAAATTGTTTATACTTCTTATTGTCATAATCTTGCATAAAAAATGTATTTAATAATTAAAGATTTGAATCCTCACTGCCTTTACATTCATCCCTTCCTTTCACAATACTGACCTACATCTGAGATTGAATACAAATCATTACAGATACCGTAATACTTGTAATTAAATGTCTCTCATTTAATAAATGCTCTTTTTAAGACAGTCTTATAACAGAATCAGTCAATAATTAAAATATAAAAACAGTATGGATGTTTTAATTGTTTCAGTAGAAAATAAAAATGTTGTTGATCCCTATCACTGAACATGATCCAAATGAATGTCAAATATAATCTCACAAATAGCTGACAGCCTATCCCAATATGATCCTGGATGTTAAATGGATTCTGAAAACCCTAACTTTGACCTTTGAACATTGCTATTTGTTATGCATTGTTGGGGTTCACTGCAAAATCTGAACCAGTATTAATGAAGGTTCAGACTAGGTATGTGGGCAAAAGTTAAGCCCACTCCAGAAAGACTTAGTCAGAACTGAGATTTAGCATCTTTGTGAAACTCTCTAAGTCTAAGACCACACCCTTAGCCTGAGTTTAAGACAAAAGTCTTAAATTTAAATCCAAGTTTGGGACCGGTTTCACAAAAGGCACATGACTTAGCCAAGTTTTCAGCTAAGTCAGGAATTCCGATCCAAACTTTGGTCTCACCTAGGTCTGAGACTTAAATGGATTACATCACAAACCTCTAGGACCAATAGTAAGCGAGTTATAAGCACTTTTAAGTTTGGCTATTCTCGTTTGACCTTGAAGGAGGGGCCCAAGGTCAAATCCGACCACACCAGAAGATTCCCAGCACATGATTTACTGTATGTTGGTATACCATCCCAAACCTCTAGGACCAATAATAAGCGAGTTATAAGCACTTTTAAGTTTGGCTATGCTCGTTTCACCTTGAAGAAGAGGCCCAAGGTCAAATCTGACCACACCAAAAGATTCCCAGCCCACGACTTCCTATATGTTGGTACACCATCCCAAACCTCTAGGACCAATAATTAGCAAGTTATAAGCACTTTTAAGTTTGGCTATGCTCATTTCACCTTGAAAGAGAGGCCCAAGGTCAAATCCGACCACACCAAAAGATTCCCAGCCCATGGTTTCCTATATGTTGGTATACCATCCCAAACCTCTAGGACCAATAATAAGCGAGTTATAAACACTTTTAAGTTTGGCTATGCTTGTTTGACCTTGAAGAAGAGGCCCAAGGTCAAATCTGACCACACCAAAAGATTCCTAGCCCATGATTTCCTATAGGTTGGTTTACCATCCCAAACCTCTAGGACCAATAATAAGTGAGTTTTAAGCACTTTTATGTTTCGTTATGCTCGTTTGACCTTGAAGGAGGGACCCAAGGTCAAATCCGACCACACCAGAAGATTCCCAGCCCATGATTTCCTACATGTTGGTATACCATCCCAAACCTCTAGGACCAATAATAAGTGAGTTATAAGCACTTTTAAAGGTCATAGGAAGTATTTTCAAATCATTCATTAGTGATTACATATACATATGTAAGTTCAATTTCTGTGAAAATAAGATGCGTCTGGAAAAGGTTACATGGTATATTCAATCACTTTCTGGCTGTTTTTTCAAGATTTTCACAACTGTCACCATTATTTTTCACTCGACAACTCCCATAGAAAATACTAGCCTTGACGTCACAGGTTCATGACAATGTAAACAAACTATTATTTCCATAAGCCTTTTAATACATACATATATATTTAAAAGATTGCATAATGTGTTTTTATGAAGTTTATTTGTTTATAAGACATCAGTCTGCCACAGTAAATTTTTGAAATAGCCTTCAGAACATCTTTTATATTTGTTCTCAGATAAAAAATATTTATAGAGGTATTAAGCAAGTTGCATAAAAATCACCAAACAGTGCAGTCAACCAGGTTCAACTCTGAGATGAATTTTGAAAGTTATTTGTTTCAATTTTGAAAACACTATTGCCAGGAGATGAAATAAATACAACATAAATGTCTTTAGAACTGGGCCTCAAGCAAGGATAATCATATATGTTCCCCAAATTAGTTTCCCACCAAAACTGTAAACAATACTGCTTTCATAGTATACATAATGTGTCTAGCCATCTACAGTGTTGATTACAGTTCCCCTAAACACATATCCTTTTTTTTTGGTCTCAACAAAGGCTTAAACTGAGAATAAAATGTCACCAACTAATTTCCAAAACTTTAAATTATCCAAACTTAAGGCCAAGAAATATTGAACTAATATCTTAAGGAAAACTCATATACTGAATTATTTCATAAACTGATAATGTAACAGTTAGAACTTCAAACATGATTCTTTCAGAATAAATTCAATAAATTTGACTACAACAGCATGCTTTTATAAATTATTGATGCAAATGAAAACAAATTGTGTAGTTTGATTTCACTTTACATCATGCCTTTTCTTGATAGAAATGCTGGTGATTAAAGGCAAAAAAACAGTATCCAGTAAGTTCAAATGACCACTTTTGAATTTATCAAGAGATTCTTAGTTTTGTGTAAATTTATCTAACTTGAAAGGCTACTTTCCCATCACAGTTTAAAAACCTGGAAAAAAATGATGGAAGGAGGCAAAATCTCATACATATGTTTATGCTTTCTGCATTCCAAGACAAGCCTACTTACAGTACATCTGTGTTTGTTAGAACTGTCAGTGGTTAAAAGTTAGGTAAAACTTGAGAAAAAAACAGCATCTAGAAAAAATAGAGGCTAGTGAGCTTTTTTGGCAAAGGAAAATGTTATGTTCCTTCAGTTTGTAAATATATACACTATATCTCCAACTACACAGAACTTCATTATGAACCTGTGACGTCATCAATCATCTACTACCAGAAAAACAATATGTCCACTTTTTACTCCATGTTCGGTTCTCGCCTCCAACCTCTGTGGCCGCCGGTTCGAATCTCGGGCCGGGCGCTTCATGTTGGAAAGTTGGTAGTTACTTGCCGATGCCCGGTGGTTTACAGTGCACTATGCACTGGTTTACTCCACCTGTAAACTACCCGTCGCAATATGACCCTGGCTGTTGAACGCGACGTAAAGCAACAAATAAATAAATTTACTCCACGTTCGTGATATTTATTTTTATAATGCTATTTATGGCTCTTGTACCATATATTTCTTAAAATAAACCACATTTTCATTCTTATAGGTTGTTTGTCTACTGAATGAAGTTAACTTCATAATTTTTGTGAAAAATGTTTCCTATGACCTTTAAGTTTGCCTATGCTCGTTTGACCTTAAACGAGAGGGCCAAGGTCAAATACGACCACACCAGAAGATTCCCAGCACATGATTTCCTATATGCTGGTATACCATCACAAACCTGTAGGACCAATAATAAGCGAGTTATAACCACTTTTCAGCTTGGCTATGCTCATTTCACCTTGAATGAGAGGCCCCAGGTCAAATGCGACCACACCAGAAGGTTCCCAGCCCATGATTTCCTATATGCTGGTATACCATCCCAAACCTCTAGGACCAATAATAAGCGAGTTCTAATCACTTTTAAGTTTGGCTATGCTCGTTTGACCTTGAACGTGGGGCCCAAGGTCAAATCTGACCACCAAAAGATTCCCAGCCCATGGTTTCCTATATGTTGGTATACCATCCCAAACCTCTAGGACCAATAATAAGCGAGTTATAAGCACTTTAAACTTTGCCTATCCTCGTTTGACCTTGAAGGAGGGGCCCAAGGTCAAATCTAACCACACCAGAAGATTCCCTGCACATGATTTCCTATATGTTGGTATACCATCCCAAACCTCTAGGACCAATAATAAGCCAGTTATAAGCACCTTTAAGTTTGCGTATGCTCGTTTGACCTTGAAGGAGGGGCCCAAGGTCAAATGCAACCACACCAGAAGATTCCCAGCACATGATTTCCTATATGTTGGTATACCATCCCAAACCTCTAGGACCAATAATAAGCGAGTTATAAGCACTTTTCAGTTTGGCTATGCTCATTTGACCTTGAAGGGGGGCCCAAGGTCAAATGCGACCAGACCAGAAGATTCCCAGCACATGATTTCCTATATGTTCGTATACCATCCCAAAGCTCTAGGACCAATAATAAGCGAGTTATAAGCATTTTTATGTTTGGCTATGCTCGTTTGACCTTGAAGGAGAGGCCCAGGGTCAAATCCGACCACACCAGAAGATTCCCAGCACATGATTTCCTATATGTCGGTATACCATCCCAAAGCTCTACGACCAATAATAAGCGAGTTATAAGCAATTTTAAGTTTGGCTATGCTCGTTTGACCTTGAAGGATGGGCCCAAGGTCAAATCTTACCACACCAGAAGATTCCCAGCACATGATTTCCTATATGTTGGTATGCCATCCCAAACCTCTAGGACCAATAATAAGCGAGTTATAAGCACTTTAAACTTTGCCTATGCTCGTTTGACCTTGAAGGAGGGGCCCAAGGTCAAATGCAACCACACCAGAAGATTCCCAGCCCATGATTTCCTACATGTTGGTATACCATCCCAAACCTCTAGGACCAATAATAAGCGAGTTATAGGCACTTTTAAGTTTGGCTATGCTCATTTGACCTTGAACAAGAGGCCCAAGGTCAAATCCAACCACACCAGAAGATTCCCAGCACATGATTTCCTATATGTTGGCATACCATCCCAAAGCTCTAGGACCAATAATAAGCGAGTTATAAGCATTTTTATGTTTGGCTATCCTCGTTTGACCTTGAAGGAGAGGCCCAAGGTCAAATCCTACCACACCAGAAGATTCCCAGCCCATGATTTCCTATATGTTGGTATACCATCCCAAACCTCTAGGACCAATAATAAGCGAGTTATAAGCACTTTTAAGTTTGGCTATGCTCGTTTGACCTTGAAGGGGGGGCCCAAGGTCAAATGCGACCACACCAGAAGATTTCCAGCACATGATTTCCTATATGTTGGTATACCATCCCAAACCTCTAGGACTAATAACAAGCGAGTTATAAGCACTTTTCAGTTTGCCTATCCTCGTTTGACCCTGAAGGAGACGTCCAAGGTCAAATCTGACCACACCAAAAGATTCCCAGCCCATGGTTTCCTATATGTTGGTATACCATCCCAAACCTCTAGGACCAATAATAAGTGAGTTATAAGCACTTTAAACTTTGCCTATCCTCGCTTGACCTTGAACGAGGGGCCCAAGGTCAAATCTGACCACACCAGAAGATTCCCAGCACATGATTTCCTATATGTTGGTATACCATCCCAAACCTCTACGACCAATAATAAGCGAGTTCAAGGCTTAATCTTAGCAAAATTTTTATGAACTTATAATCAATCGCCCGTCAATCGGTCAATTATGGCCCGACTGATCCCAATATCGACTGGCGCCTAGATTCTTCCCTCAGGAATGTGCATACCAAATTTGGTTGACCCACACCCAGTACTTTCTGAGGAAATCTAGTGAAAAGGAAGTAAATTTTTTTTTTGAATTTTTGATAAAGTGACCTTGATAAAGGTCAAAGGTCAAATTTATGCCTGTCAAAAAATTTCCCCACGCCTATAGAAGAACACTGCCACATATCATTTGGATAGGCCTAATAACAAGGGAGATATTCAAGGGAGATGATAATGCGGCGGCGGCGGCTGACTGAAAACCGGGGGTGAAACCAATAAGCGTCCCCTTTTCAAGGGACGCTTAATTATGGCAGCGATATTTAAGTCTTTGCTTACAAAAGTTAAGCTCACTCAAAGGTGGACTTAACTTTGAGCCCAAGACTTGGCCATAGCTTTAGGGTTTGGTATTTTGTCAAATCCACTAAGTGAAAGACCACAGACTCAGCTTGAATTAAAGACAAACTTTAAGTCTAAATCCAGACTAAGTTCTTTTCTGACAATGGCCCCTGGGCTAAGTTCCTTTTTTGAAACCAACCCCGGGTGTTTATCACATAGAATCTGCTATATTGAGTATATTCATAGTCACAAGTTTAATGTACACATACATTGCTGGATTAGATTGGAACAGTCTATTTCAAGAAACAGAAGATCTATTTTCTTGAAAGTTAAGTTTTGCTTTATAGCTACATACTTGCCTTTTAGAATACACAATATTTTATCTAACATCTTAGCAACTATGCAACTGTTTTCCTTAAACTAAAAAGAAAAATAGATATATAACAAAATACTTTCAAAATGGTAATATTATGCTGGAACTTAGAGCTTAAGATCTGTTCTGAAAAAAAATAAATGTGCCTAAAAATAGAGAGAAATTGAAAATCAGCGGTCTCTCTCTACCAGACAAAAACTTCCAAAACTAAGCCACCCTATGACTAATTAATTTGTAAAATGACATGCACTGTCTATTCAATAGTAAAGCTATGCAAACCTTGAACAAAAATTGCCTCTTCCAAATATGTAAATTTTTGGTGTTTCTCCCGGTGTTTTAAATAAACACCAACACTGCTTAATGAATAATGTCTAGTGAGTAATTTAAAACATATTTTATTACCTCCATTTCTATGATTTGTAGCCATACAAACTTCAACAATCTGGATTGCCAATTCGTAGTAGAAATCACCAACACCGAGTGTGGCCCAGAAGCCTTTTCCAGCTGAAATGTGAAGAGACATGTGAAATATGACATTTAGCCAAATTTATAACTAAAAATAGGATGCACTGTTAACAGTAGCTGCAACGAATGAAAATTAACAGGACAATATCCACCCTATGAATGCTTTTTTATGAAATGTATCATAAAAGAATCTTTGTTTGTTTTGGCTACAAAATGTACAACACATAACTGAACCATTATTAAATGTAAACTAGAAAAAGGTTTTTGCTAACAAAAACGAGCGGCCCACATGGAGAGCTGTAGTAGTTTCAGTATGAGACTGTAAGCAGAACGTAAGCTTCACTCTGTTTTGTATCTGATCGAAAAGTGGATTATTTAAAAACTGTAGCAGTTGCAGTATTAAATTGTAAGCAGAATGTGAGTTTGTGTTTCATAAATTAGTATATTTTAAGAATCATTTTTGCTAGAGGTTGGTTGAAGAGAAACTGTAGCTGTAAATGTGGAATTGTAAATTTTTTCCAGGAGATATTTAATCCTAGATTTATAATGATAAAGATATACTGTAGTAAACTATAATTGGCTATAGATAGGGACATTCATATGTTGTATATCTTGGAGGCACTTTATGCCTCCTCTGAAAGTATATTGCTATTTAATATCTTTATAAGATAAATATGCTTAAGATAATCATCCTTTTGAAATCCTTTATTGTTCCATTGTTAAAAGAATACACAAAGTCGTGTTGTCAGATGTTACTGTTAACATTTTTCATTCACACATTACTCTAAATGTGAATATCATGAAACACTGAGGTTTTTACATAAGGCTTTTTCCTTTCTCTCAAAACAGACAAGACATTCTTTCCACAAAATATCACTTCCATTGAAGGATCCACTTCCATGAACCTATACAAAAATGTCCTTGTTTGAATTGTTTACCCCCAAAAAGATTTACTGTAAGCATATCCTTTAATAAAAAGAAATGAATGCATCTTGATATCCCTTATCAACCTTTTCACTCAGTGTGCAGACACATTGTGTAATACACAATAGCACACTCACTGCAGGTTATATTTGTCTTAGGAGTGAGTGGGACTTTCTATGAATCTGCCTCCAGATAGATATTGCACAAAAGCAAATACAGAGTTGGATGAAAGAGAAGAAAGAGACATTCATTTTCAATTCGTTGGAGATGCACAAAATACTGTACAAGAAAGAAGTTTATTAGAAGTGTTTTTTTCAGTCATCTTATCCTCTGAAAGAAGCCTATACATTTGACCAATAACATAGTCTCTGTGAATAAGTAGCTAGATCACAACTCCTGCTGTAAAGCAAAAGCTGAATTAATTAAAGCTTTTTTTCCCCGAAAAGGAAAAGGCAGATCCACACAATTCCACAAGAATGGAATCAGAAGAATGTGGGATGTTTTTAATGTGCCTAAAATTGGGAATTTATATTATATGAACACTGATCAGCTGCAATATTTTAATAACCACATCAGTGCATGCTAAATACATCATTTATTTTTCTTTGAAAATGCTATAACTTCAAAAATACTAGGAGGTTAGCTTTACCAGATAACAGAAATTTTGTTTTAAGTATACATGTGTCAGGTGTGGTTTTAAAAAGTCTTAAAATAAATGAGGTGGGAGGAAAACCTATATATTTATTATGTTAAGTTGGCCAAAGTCTCTTAAATACAGGCATTTTAAGTAAAAATGTCATTAAAAGTCTTCCTTAAACTTAATCAATGTGTCAAGGTGAACTGATGTCATTCAACATTAAGTCAGTTGGGAGCTGAAAACCCTCATTTTTACTTCAAGATGGCCATGACTGTGCTTGCATTGGAACTCCAAGGTGGAAAGAAATTAAGAATATCCCTATTTTCATGTTTAATAAGTGTGCAAAATTTAACTGAGGTCAGCTGAACAATACGATAGCTGCAGATTAAAAACTCCATAATTTCACTGCAAGGTGGCCATAACTTCATTCATATTGGGACTTTTAGATGACCTAAAATAAGAATGTCCCTTTTCTCATCCTTTATAAGTGCATAAAGTTTAGCTGAGGTCAGTTGAACAATAAGATAGCTGGAGGCTGAAAACTTCTTTTTTCACTGTAAGGTGGCCATAACTTCATTCATATTGCAACTTTAAGGTGACCATAAAATGAGAATGTCCCTTCTGCCAACCTCTATAAATGTACCAAGTTTTATTTTTTAAAATTAAACATTAACTGAGCTTAGGGCTGAAAAATGCTACATTTTAAGTTTAAGATGGCCATAACATCATTAATATTTAAATCATAAGGTAGTAAGAGTCTTCTTTTGATCTACTTCAACATCAATATATGTTAGACATAAAAAAAAAGGGTCCAGACGGCTTTATTCCAATTTTATGACTTTAGAGGGGGCCATAGCTCCAATTATATTAACAGTTTAAGGTCACCATAAAGTCAGGATAATCCTTTGATAAATCTTAATATATATGCCAAATTTGGTTGAAAAAAAGTGAAAAACTAAGCAAACTCGAGAGCTAAAACCCCCTTTTTTACATTAAGGTGACCTTAAGATTGCAGATACAGGGCTAAAACCTTGGCAATGTGAAAGATTATCAAAAAGTAGCTGAATAAGTTATCCAACAAAATGCCAAAATGCTGACCGTTTTTGAGATACAGACCAAGTACCCATTTTTAAAAAATTTATGAAAATAAAATGCCTCCCATTCAGGCCTCTATGGTCCGATTGATCAGAAAATCCTTTCTGACCTGCAGATTTAGGTCCAGAATGTAACTGATAAATTTTATAGCACAGGTGTGTGTGGTTTTTTCTGAAACGCGATGACAGGGTGTTTTTGAAAAATGCTTAAGGTTACCTTAAGTAAAGCTTAAGGTCTCCACAAAGTATCCCCCAAATTTTTCCCGCCCCTATAATTATAAAGAAAAGATAAGAAGGAAAGAAAAATTTGAGCCCAAGAAGTTATTCAAGGGAGATCATAATCCTGCAGCGGTGGCGATCAGTCGAACTTATGTGAAAACAAATAAGCGCCCCTGATGGGCCGCTTAATTATTTCAGCTTCATGGCTTTTTTATGGACCTTTATAAAATCCATCAATCATGTCTCCTTTGGAAAACCATTGAAATTTATTTGAATTCATTAAAACTGAAACAATATATTTAAATGTCTTATTTGTTTCACATAATAAGACACTTTAATTCAATAACCTCATTACAGGAAATACAATAACAGTAGTCATGGTGGTTGTTCTCAAAGGGATTCCAGGTAGGGTCCAGATGAACAAGAATTCAAAAGAATTGTACTGTGTCAAAAGCTTTAGTTTATAGATTGAAACGGATGAAATTCAAAAGCACACACATTAGACTGGAAGGGTAAAAATAGTTGGCTGACTGGCAGTATTTTTGCAGATCCAGACCATCTTTGAGAAGGAGACACCCATGGTGAGACCCCACCTTGTTGGGAAATCTACCCCACATCTAATGTATAATTTTTGACTTATGGGCCAAGAAACAGACAAATACATAGATATGCATATTTAAATGAAGCTATCACTTACCAAGTTTTAACCAGACCAAGGATTGTTCTGTGGCCAGATGCAAGATACATCCACCGGAAAAGGACAACTAACATGGTTTTGACGATAAACAGCAGTTTTCAGGATGGCAGCCGAAATTAAGAAAATTCTAAATTATTCACAGGAATTAAAGGAGTAGTCGTCATTATCTAGTGGGGCCAACATTTGCCTGAAATCGCTCTATGTGTTATAGTTTTCAAGATAAATGATACTTTCCATTTCTGCCAAAATTCAAGACAGCGGTCAAAATTCAGAAAAGTCTAAAATTTTCATAGGTCATAGAGTAGTCCTTAGTACCCAGGGAGGTCCAATATTTGCCCAAATTGCTCTATCTCTTACAGTTTTGGAGATAAATGACATTATCCATTTCCATCAAAATTCAAGATGGTGGCTGAAATACAGAAAGTATAGGTTGATTTGACACTCCCAACATCTAAGAGCAATAATAAGTGAGTTATAAGCACTTTTAAGTTTGGCTATCTTCATTTGACTTGAAGGAGGGGCCAAAGGTAAAATCTGAACACATCAGAAGATTCCTAGCCCTAGATTTCCTATAGGTTGGTTTCACATTGCAAACCTCTAGGACCAAAAATAAGTGAGTTGTAAGCATTTTTAAGTTTGGCTACTCTCGTTTGACCTTGAAAGAATTGACCAAGGTCAAATCTGAGCACATCAGGAGATTTCTAGTTCATTATTTTCTATACGTTGGTTTAACATTGCAAAACTCTGGGACCAAGAATAAGTGAATTATAAGCACTCTGAACTTTGGCTATCCTCATTTGACCTTGAAGGAGGGGTCCGAGGTCAAATCTGAACACATCAGAAGACTCCTAGCCCATGATTTCCTACAGGTTGTTTTCACATTACAAACCACTACAACCAAGAATAAGTGAGTAATAAGCACGTTTTAAGATTGGCTATCTTCATTTGACCTTGAAGGAGGGGCCCCAAGGTCAAATCTGAACACATCAGAAGATTCCCAGCCCATGATTTCCTATAGGTTGGCTTCACATGCCAAACCTGTGGGACCAATAATAAGCCTATATGCACTTTAAAGTCCGCTACGTGGGTACATTGGCACTCCATGGATGACAAAATGTCTGCATGCTTGTTGAGGACATATATATCTGTTATTCATATCACCTACGAAGAGATTTAACCTTCTAGTTATGAAACCAGCCAGTAGAAAAAAGTAGATAATTTTCAAAGAAATGTCAAGGCAGCCATCTTGTTTTTCAGAATGAGGTTAATTTCAGTCACTGAGAAGCTTACCTCCCATTAAATATATCCTGTAAATTTGGTGAAGCTAGCTGGTCTAGTTTTCTGCTGAGAGAGTTGTAATTTTAAAAACCCCTCTAAGGATGGCAGCGGTGTAGTGAATGTTAAAACAAAGTATCCACCAGATGCATCCCGTGGATACAACTAGAACCCAGCAGGAAATACTGTAATGTATCATTTTGATAACCTACTCTTAAGATGCTTGTTATGTACCCATATAAAGTAATGCATTGTGCAAGATGGCTCCTTTCTGTTTTGTCTGCCTATTCCCTTTATGGAGGAAAGAAGGAACTGCTATTGTCTGCCACTTTATGTGACAGCAAATTAGTTTACTGACTAATCTTGTTGAGTGTCAGATCACATTACACTACATTTCTTTGTCCAGACATTATGTATCCTCAACATAAAAACAGAAAAACAAGCAATCAGTGACCGAATAAACTGGTCCCATCTTGAGTTGGCACTTCAATGATTGATAAGTCGCACAAGTAAAACAAACAATCAGTGCCCCTGAATGGGCTCTGTGTCAGGTGACTGTGTTTTTTTTAGTTTACAGTAGAACTGAAAGCAGAAAAGGACACAAAAGTTGGGCCCTGTAGATGGTATTCAGAAGTACAAAGTTAATTGCTAATGGGGTTGTTCCACTACAGCCAACCCTATAACCGACTCTATGACTCTAGGATCAGTTGCAAAAGTCATGGATTGGGGCCGAAACTCCCCAAAAAACGCGCAAAAATTTTGGGTCGGTTTCATCTCCCTGACAGGATGTGGTACATCCAAGCTTGCCTGGATCAAGACACCAACCTGACTTGGGATCAGGATGCTTTTCTCCACGACTAGATGGGAAACTACCAGGGCAAGCTGTAAACCCCTAACAGATAAGCCGTATCAAACCCGACTCACCCCTACTGGACTGATTAATTTCTGGAGTCGGGATCGAGTGTCGGAATCAAACCCAAACTATATAAAGCCGCTGGCTGTCATAAATCATCATTTGTCACTGCAAAGATGCAAGTTACACATCACAGAGACTTTCTACAGAAGCTTAGGGTACTTTTATTTTTTCTTGAGTTTAACATTTTGATTTCCATCATGATTTGCAGACAGAAAAAGGACTCAACTGAAATCAGGACCACCACCTGCCCTACAGCCAGCACTACTGCCACAGCCACAGCCACCACAAAGTAGAAGAAGAAAGCCTCCAAACTCCTGGGTCATGCCCTGGATACTTCAAAGAGAAGAAAGAGGATGCTACAGAACATTCCTTGCCGACTTAGTACAGACTCATATCCCAGGCTACCAGAGTTTTGTCAGGATGCCACCTGCCTTTTTTTACCTCATTGTGGAATACATACACCACTACATCAATAAGTCACTCACCAATTTCAGGAAGCCCTTAGAAGTTGGATTGAAACTGGCAAAAACGCTGAGACACCTGGCAACAGGAGAGACCTACACATACTTGAAGTATCACTGGCTGGTTGGCTGAACCACCATCTATAAATTCGTCCCTCAGGTCTGCTGGGTCTTCCTTGCTGAATTCCAGGAGTATTTGACCTACCCTACTGATCCTGGAGACTGGAAAAAGTAAAGTTCAGAGCCAGAGGGAATGTCACCCATGCTGTAGGGGCACTAGATGGAAAACATATTGCCATGAAGATTTATTTTATTTATTTATTTATTTGGGGTTTTACGTCGCTTTCAACACTGTACAGGTCATATCACGACGGGTAGTTGGAAGGGCAGAGGAAACCAGTACATAGAGTTCGCTACAGAACATTCCTTGCCGACTTAGTACAGACTCATATCCCAGGCTACCAGAGTTTTGTCAGGATGCCACCTGCCTTTTTTTACCTCATTGTGGAATACATACACCACTACATCAATAAGTCACTCACCAATTTCAGGAAGCCCTTAGAAGTTGGATTGAAACTGGCAAAAACGCTGAGACACCTGGCAACAGGAGAGACCTACACATACTTGAAGTATCACTGGCTGGTTGGCTGAACCACCATCTATAAATTTGTCCCTCAGGTCTGCTGGGTCTTCCTTGCTGAATTCCAGGAGTATTTGACCTACCCTACTGATCCTGGAGACTGGAAAAAGTAAAGTTCAGAGCCAGAGGGAATGTCACCCATGCTGTAGGGGCACTAGATGGAAAACATATTGCCATGAAGATTTATTTTATTTATTTATTTATTTGGGGTTTTACGTCGCTTTCAACACTGTACAGGTCATATCACGACGGGTAGTTGGAAGGGCAGAGGAAACCAGTACATAGAGTTCGCTACAGAACATTCCTTGCCGACTTAGTACAGACTCATATCCCAGGCTACCAGAATTTTGTCAGGATGCCACCTGCCTTTTTTACCTCATTGTGGAATGCATACACCACTACATCAATAAGTCACTCACCAATTTCAGGAAGCCCTTAGAAGTTGGATTGAAACTGGCAAAAACGCTGAGACACCTGGCAACAGGAGAGACCTACACATACTTGAAGTATCACTGGCTGGTTGGCTGAACCACCATCTATAAATTCGTCCCTCAGGTCTGCTGGGTCTTCCTTGCTGAATTCCAGGAGTATTTGACCTACCCTACTGATCCTGGAGACTGAAAAAAGTAAAGTTCAGAGCCAGAGGGAATGTCACCCATGCTGTAGGGGCACTAGATGGAAAACATATTGCCATGAAGATTTATTTTATTTATTTATTTATTTGGGGTTTTACGTCGCTTTCAACACTGTACAGGTCATATCACGACGGGTAGTTGGAAGGGCAGAGGAAACCAGTACATAGAGTTCGCTAGGGTTCTGTACTGTAAACTGCCGACCAACGGCAAGCAACTACCAGCTTTCTCACATAAGGCCTTGACGGGGATCGAACCCCGGCCTCAGAGGTGGGAGGCGAGAGTGTTACCACTCTGCCACCGTGGCCCCTATTGCCATGAAGAAGACAAAGAAATCTGGGAGTGAATATTACAAATACAAGGGCTTCTTTTCCCTGGTGCTACTGGCCTTGGTCAGATTCTGGTAGATGTTGGGTTAAGTGGATCTTTATCAGACGCACAGATTTTCAACCAAAGCAAGCTGAGGGAGAACATCAACAATTACACCTTGGGGCTTCCACCACCTGAACCACTGGGGGAGGGAGGGCCAGATTTGCAAAGAACTCATAAAACTAGATAGGGCCAACTCGGCACCAACATATCCCCAGACACGTCATCACTCACGCAACATGTTTTGACTGGGTATTTTTCATGGGACGACTCCTGTGTGATATAATTTTGAGGGAAAACATAATCAACCTTTATATAAGAACTTGAGTAATTCAATCTACAATATTTTTATTTTGTAAGCAAAATGGTATCCCCTGATGATTGATGCGAATCCAGGAACTTTGCCCACAAGAACTTTGCCCAATGCAAACTCTATCCACAGGCACTTTGCCCACAAGGAACTTTGCCCACAACAATCTGACAGGGTAGGATGTTCACCCACAATAGAACTTTTTCTAACCACATAGACATTTTCATTTTTTTATCAATCAATCAATACTCCATTTAGATAACTACAGTACAATCTCGCTTATCCGAACCACATTTATCCAAAATTCCGGCTTACCCGAACTTTTTTGGTGTCTCCCATATTTCGGTTTCATTGTCTGCTCAGTCTGATGGGCGATAATAGGTGATTTTAATAAAATCTGCATAATTAACCTAGCTAGAAATCATGAGATGCCATGCATCTCTTTATCACAGTCCCTTGATCTGCCACCTTTTGTTTAACATAACAAACAGTAATCGTTCCAGGCTGAGCCCTTTCTCAATACCAGGTCTCACTGATTAAGTGCAATTATGGCATCTTCTAAATTCAAAACAAAGGGGGCACAGTGTTTAGGTGATCAGCTTGGTTTACAAAGTGAGGCATTCAATTAGGTAATTAACCCCCTGTACACAATAAAATGACAATATCCACTGAATTTGTTGTTATTGAAAAGGCAGTGTCTTTAATTGATGTACATGGTGTTAAGAAATCAACAAATACGGTTCAGATGCATTGTTCTAGGTTATAGGCTAGAGAAGAAAAGGTCTTCCCAAATAAAGCCTGTAAATTGGCCTTTGGTCATAAAACTAGTGTGACAGACCTTAAACATTCATAATCCATTAATTTACTGAAAAGATTGGCCGTTTGGCTGATAAAATATATTGTCAGTACATGTACAAAAACGGACTGACATGTTTCACTGTTTTATTTAAAAGGGGTTATCGCAAAGGATTTTAGGCATTTATTTACAAAACAAGTCATTAAGTGAACTTATAAGGTGTCAAAATGTTTAAAACATAACAACAAGTAAACCCTATAAATCTTGCAAATTTTTGGGACAACTAGATACCCCTTTGATTCTCCTGTTATATCAATTTAGAAATCACCAAAAAATTTACGTTTTTTGTTTTTGGTTTCTACAGTCTGACATAAAGCACACATATTGGCGTCTTTAAGTGGACTAATATTATGGATTATTTATTAAAAACACAATAAAATAGGTATTTGCATCTTTTACTTCATTTTTATGTCGATATAAGCAATATTGACAAAATCACTCTATTATCGACCATTCGTGTTACCGCTAATGCATTATAGCTCACTCTCGGCTATCCGAACCTCTCGATTATACAAACTTCACTAATGTCTCCCAAGAGGTTTGGATAATCGAGAGTTTACTGTACTCAGGATATATAGTGTTGAAAGAGATAAACATTAACTGAACTAAAGTTGCACTATATAAAGTATGCAAGTTGTTTTCATTGGCATTTAATTCACTGTTGATAGATTTACATAGTAATGCAAAATGGAAACAATAAAAATACCAGAGGTGGCCAAAACCTTTGCAATGAAGAATGCATATATACAAAAAATAGCATCAGAGATGCCCGTACCCCACAGCCTGGGAAAATAGTTTTCAACACCATGAGATATAGAAGTAGTGAAACAGTAAACAGATTGGGATACTTTCAGAGCAGTGTCAGTGTCCAAATAATGTTTAAGTAGAGAAAATAACATCTAAGAGAAAGAAATTGCATGTAAAGAATAAGTATTAAAACAAGACAATTCATTATGAAGTATTAAAACAAGACAATTCATTATGAAGCTTTAAGACTTCTTCCATTTTAATTTTCATTTGTATGGTCGAATTATGGTTTGGATTTTTTTTAATTACCAAGAGTACAATGCTCAGATAGCCTGTGGGTCGAAAATTTTGACGAAATCGCTCTATCTCACACGGTTAAGGAGATAGAAGCAAATTTGTGTTTTGCCATTTTTGGGAAAAATTCGAAAATTCAAAATGGCCGCCATTTTTGAGGAGGGAAATTTTTTTGAAAATTGCAAAGAGTACATTCCTTAGATACCCTGTGGGTTAAACATTTCGACGAAATCGCTCTATCTCGCACGGTTAAGGAGATAGAAGCAAATTCGTGTTTTCTTATTTTTGGTAAAAATTCGAAAATTCAAAATGGCCGCCATTTTAGGGGAGGGGAAAATTTTTTTTAAATTGGCAAGAGTACAATGCTCAGATACCTGTGGGTCGAAAATTTTAACGAAATCACTCTATCTCGCACGGTTAAGGAGATAGAAGGAAATTTGTGTTTTGCCATTTTTGGCAAAAATTCGAAAATTCCAAATGGCCGCCATTTTGGGGGAGGGGAAAATTTTTTGAAAATTGTAAAGATTACATTCCTTAGACACCCTGTGGGTCGAAAATTTCGACGAAATCGCTCTATCTCGGACGGTTAAGGAGATAGAAGCAAATTTGTGTTTTGCCATTTTTGGGAAAAATTCGAAAATTCCAAATGGCCGCCATTTTTGGGAAGGGGAAAATTTTTGGAAAATTGCAAAGCGGATGAAATTCGAAAGGTCATAACTTATGCCAGGTAGACAAAAATAGTTGACGTGCAGCATTTTTGCAAATCCAGACCATCTTTCAGAAGGACTGAGTCATAGTGAAGCCCCACCTTGTTGAAAAATATAACTTTAAACTGCTAGTCATATGACCATACAAATTAATGCATTGTGCAAGATGTCCTGTCTTGTCTGCTTCCCCTCTTCATGGAGCAAAGAAGGACTTCTATTTGTTCAACTCCTCTCTTCATAGAGGAAAGAAGAGCTTATATTTGTCCGCCATTTTGTGGGAGAGCAAACAAGGAAGATCATTGTCTATCAATTCTGCACTGATAATCCACTAGTAAAGCATGCTCAGCTAGTCATAATACATGTAAATGCATTGTACAAGATGGATCATGTCTTGTCTGCCTCGTTTCTTCATTGAGGAAAGTAGGACAGCTATTTGTCCACCATTTTGTGGGACAGCAAACGAGCATTGTCTAATCTTGTGGAGTGTTAGGTCACTTTACCATACAGGTTTCTTCAGGACTTTTTATATGCATAACGGAGAAACAGAAAAAAACTGTTTCCATGGCAACATTAGCTGCCTGATATTGCTGAAGAAGCTAACCAGCTCCTATTCATGCAGGGGTTTGGAATGCAAAAAATCCACAGGAATAAAAGTCAAAGAAACAGAAACAAGCAATCAGTGACCGAATGAATCGGTCACATATCTAGGGTTTGGCAGAGTGGAATGGCTTAATGCGTGTTTCATGTGTGAAAGGTTTACAGAGAGCGGTTGTGCATAAAACCCATATCCCTACAAAGCAGCAACTTCCTACATGCTACGGTTTCCGAGATATAGCCTGGACAAGATTTTATAGGTCAACATCACTACAGCAAGGTCGAAGGTCAAATCAAGGTCACACCATGACGTTGCACACCTACACCCCCGAACCAATGTCGCTACCAAGTATCAACTTCCTACACCTTACAGTTTCTGAGATATAGCCTGGACAAGATTTTATAGGTAAAGGTCACTACAGCAAGGTCAAATGAAGGTCAGACCATGACGTTGCATACCTACACCCCCGAACCAATGTCCCTACCAAGTATGAACTTCCTATACCTTACATTTTCTGACATTCAGTCCGGACAAGATTTTATAGGTCAAGGTCACTACAGCAAGGTCAAATTAAGATCACACCATGACGTTGCACACCTACACCCCCTAACCAATGTCCCTACCAAGTATCAACTTGCTACACCGTATGCTTTCCAAGATATAGCCCAGACAAGATTTCCAAACTCAAGGCCACTACGGCAAGGTCAAAGGTCAAATCAAGGTCAGGCCATGATGTTGCACACCTACACATCCAATGTCCTTACCAAGTATCAACTTCCTACACCTTGCGGTTTCTGAGATACAGCCCGGACAAACTTTTTCCCACCACCCGCCCGCCCATCTGGACACCATGGGTGAAAACAATACCCCAACAGCCCTGAAAGTAGCAACTGCTGAGCTATGCCATGAGCTATAGGTCTGTAACTTCGCTATGGTATAGTTGACCCAAAAGTAGGTGCACAACATGTATAAACAAAATACTGTAAACCAATAAATTTCAAGTTACAACTGATTTACTCAACAATGAGAACCTCAAATTAGCTATTGCTCAGCTATGAAATAACCTACAGATTTGGTATTTTTTCAAGCGTTTTCAAGTGACAACTGATTTAGTCAACAGTAAGAACCTGAAAGTAGCTATTGCTCAGCTATGCAATGAGCTACACGTGTACAATTTCTCTGTGTTATAGCTGACCCAAAAGTAGGGGAATAACATATTTAGAGAAAATAATCTGAATTCCATAGTTTTCAAGTTACAACTGATTTACTGGACAGTGAAAACCTGAAAGTAGTTTTCCTTAACTATGCAATGAGCTACAGGTCTGTGTTTGTAATTATATTTATACTCAGCACAATATCTCCATATACTACAGGACTCAAAGCGCTATTTAACCCATCCGACTCCACAGGTACAGTCCCAACTCACAAGGAACTGGCATTCCCCTAACTGGAAGATAGAGGCTCAAGGATGACCATTTATCAACGTCCTTGAGGTTCTTTAGCCTGCCACTGGGGATAGGATCCAATGGCAGAGGACCGGTATTTTAAGTGGTCATCCAAATCACTATGTATCTGCCTGTACCTGGGTTTGAACACACACCCTCTGAGTTCCTAGACAAGTGTGTTACCCGCTAGGCCACAGTGGCAGATAAGGTCTGCAATTTCATTATGTTATAGCTGACCCATAAGTAAGCGAATAATACATTTAAATAAATTTTCCAAATGCAATAGCTTTGAAGGCCCAAGGACATTGTGGTTCACTTGTAACTTGAAAACTATTACATTTAGAAAATGTTGTATAATATGTTATTCAGCTACTTTTGGGTTAGCTATAATATAGCAATTACTGGCGGCTATTGGTTGCATGTTCACCAGTTTCCTACGGTTGGACCAACGGTGGCTTTCCAAGCAATCTTCAGGCTCTAGAGGGCCATCCTTGGGCCAACAGTGGATTTTTGTTCAAGATGTCAGTGAGCAGTAATAAGGGATTTTGGGAAACTTAGTCAAAATTTAATCATCATTATATATCTTCAGTGATTTCAGTGAGTCCACAATTTTTAACTCACTTTTTAAACATTTTAGAAAATATTTTTATTATAAATAAATAAGAATTTTAACCAGTGTATTTCTGACAGTGGACCAATGTTGAAAATGTTTTGAAGGTCAAAGCATATGGATACCGATAAACAAAACTCTTGGCATGAAGTTACAGTACAGTAGTTAACCCCCATCCAAGAAATTCTACTAAGTCATATTTCCTCATTAATATTAATGAGGCAGGTCCGTGGACAGGAAGTGCACTGGTATTTAATCTTAAACCAGTTTTTCTTTAAAATCTATGAAATACTGCTGGATTATGATAAACAAAACTTTTGGTGTGAACTTACAGTACAGTAGTAAACCCTCATCCAAGAAATTTAACTGTCATATTTCCTCATTAATATTAACTAGAGGATCGCTCGCAAAAAAAAAAGATAATGTTTTTGCATAGCAAAAACAAAGCGTCCCGAAAAGGATATAAAGGTGAGTGCTAAAGTATTAAGAAAATGCTTCGTTTCTAGCCTTATACTGTTGTGGCAACCAAAGTCAGCGCAGTCTGCTCTATCTAGCACGGTTTTCAAGATATAAGCATTTTTGTGTTTTGCCAAAAATAAAAAAATTTAAAATGTCCGCTATATTTGGCGAGACAAAAATATTTTGAAAATTGGCATGGCTACTCTGCAGAGATACCCAGCAGGTCCAAAATTTTGTTGAGTTCGCTCCATATAGCACGGTTTTCGAGATATAAGCATTTTTGTGTTTTGCAAAAACTTTGAAAATTCAAAATGGCCACCATTTTTGGGGAGACAAAAATTTTTGTCAAGACCACTGCCGTGGTGTGTATCTCCCGCCGAGCATTAAAGCAGAAGAAATAGCTTTTCCGAGATATTCACAATTTTTCATTTTCGTGTGTGAAAGGTCTTCCAAAAGTAGGTGAATGAGTTATTTGAGAAAAATTGGCTATCTGCAATACTATTAAGAGATAATTCACATTTACTCATTTTGAGTAGGTGAATAATTATCTATGGGTCTGAAACTTCACCAAGTGAAAGCTCTCCCAAAAGTAGGTGAATGAGTTATTTGAGAAAAATTGGCTATCTGCAATACTTTTAGAGATAATTCGCATTTACTCATTTTGAGTAGGTGAGTAATTAGCTATGGGTCTGAAACTTCACCATGTGAAAGCTCTCCCACAAGTAGATAAATGAGTATTTGATAAAAATTGGGTATCCGCAATACTTTTACAGATAATTAGCATTTACTCATTTTGAGTAGGTGAATAAATAGCTATGGGTCTGAAACTTCACAGAGTGAAAGCTCTCCCAAAAGTAGGTGAATGAGTTATTTGAGAAAAATTGGCTATCTGCAATACTTTTAGAGATAATTCACATTTACTCATTTTGAGTAGGTGAATAATTAGCTATGGGTCTGAAACTTCACCAAGTGAAAGCTCTGCCAAAAGTAGGTGAATGATTTATTTGAGAAAAATTGGCTATCTGCAATACTTTTAGAGATAATTCGCATTTACTCATTTTGAGTAGGTGAGTAATTAGCTATGGGTCTGAAACTTCACCAAGTGAAAGCTCTCCCAAAAGTAGGTGAATGGGTTATTTGAGAAAAATTGGCTATCTGCAATACTTTTAGAGATAATTCGCATTTACTCATTTTGAGTAGACGAGTAATTAGCTATGGGTCTGAAACTTCACCAAGTGAAAGCTCTCCCAAAAGTAGGTGAATGATTAATTTGAGAAAAATTGGCTATCTGCAATACTTTTAGAGATAATTCGCATTTACTCATTTTGAGTAGGTGAGTAATTAGCTATGGGTCTGAAACTTCACCAAGTGAAAGCTCTCCCAAAAGTAGGTGAATGAGTTGAGAAAAATTGGCTATCTGCAATACTTTTACAGATAATTCGCATTTACTCATTTTGAGTAGGTGAGTAATTAGCTATGGGTCTGAAACTTCACCAAGTGAAAGCTCTCCCAAAAGTAGGTGAATGATTAATTTGAGAAAAATTGGCTATCTGCAATACTTTTAGAGATAATTCGCATTTACTCATTTTGAGTAGGTGAGTAATTAGCTATGGGTCTGAAACTTCACCAAGTGAAAGCTCTCCCAAAAGTAGGTGAATGAGTTGAGAAAAATTGGCTATCTGCAATACTTTTAGAGATAATTCGCATTTACTCATTTTGAGTAGGTGAGTAATTAGCTATGGGTCTGAAACTTCACAGAGTGAAAGCTCTCCCAAAAGTAGGTGAATGAGTTATTTGAGAAAAATTGGCTATCTGCAATACTTTTAGAGATAATTCGCATTTACTCATTTTGAGTAGGTGAGTAATTAGCTATGGGTCTGAAACTTCACCAAGTGAACGCCCTCCCAAAAGTAGGTGAATGAGTTATTTGAGAAAAATTGGCTATCTGCAATACTTTTAGAGATAATTCACATTTACTCATTTTCAGTAGGTGAGTAATTAGCTATGGGTCTGAAACTTCACAGAGTGAAAGCTCTGCCAAAAGTAGGTGAATGAGTTATTTGAGAAAAATTGGCTATCTGCAATACTTTTAGAGATAATTCGCATTTACTCATTTTGAGTAGGTGAGTAATTAGCTATGGGTCTGAAACTTCACAGAGTGAAAGCTCTCCCAAAAGTAGGTGAATGAGTTATTTGAGAAAAATTGGCTATCTGCAATACTTTTAGAGATAATTCACATTTACTCATTTTGAGTAGGTGAGTAATTAGCTATGGATCTGAAACTTCACAGAGTGAAAGCTCTGCCAAAAGTAGGTGAATGAGTTATTTGAGAAAAATTGGCTATCTGCAATACTTTTAGAGATAATTCGCATTTACTCATTTTGAGTAGGTGAGTAATTAGCTATGGGTCTGAAACTTCACCAAGTGAAAGCTCTCCCAAAAGTAGGTGAATGAGTTATTTGAGAAAAATTGGCTATCTGCAATACTTTTAGAGATAATTCGCATTTACTCATTTTGAGTAGGTGAGTAATTAGCTATGGGTCTGAAACTTCATCAAGTGAAAGCTCTCCCAAAAGTAGGTGAATGAGTTATTTGAGAAAAATTGGCTATCTGCAATACTTTTAGAGATAATTCGCATTTACTCATTTTGAGTAGGCGAGTAATTAGCTATGGGTCTGAAACTTCACCATGTGAAAGCTCTCCCACAAGTAGATGAATGAGTTATTTGATAAAAATTGGGTATCCGCAATACTTTTACAGATAATTAGCATTTACTCATTTTGAGTAGGTAAATAATTAGCTATGGGTCTGAAACTTCACCATGTGAAAGCTCTTCCAAAAGTAGGTGAATGAGTTATTTGAGAAAAATTGGCTATCTGCAATACTTTTAGAGATAATTCGCATTTACTCATTTTGAGTAGGTGAGTAATTAGCTATGGGTTTGAAACTTCACAGAGTGAAAGCTCTCCCAAAAGTAGGTGAATGAGTTATTTGAGAAAAATTGGCTATCTGCAATACTTTTAGAGATAATTCGCATTTACTCATTTTGAGTAGGTGAGTAATTAGCTATGGGTCTGAAACTTCACCAAGTGAACGCCCTCCCAAAAGTAGGTGAATGAGTTATTTGAGAAAAATTGGCTATCTGCAATACTTTTAGAGATAATTCACATTTACTCATTTTCAGTAGGTGAGTAATTAGCTATGGGTCTGAAACTTCACAGAGTGAAAGCTCTGCCAAAAGTAGGTGAATGAGTTATTTGAGAAAAATTGGCTATCTGCAATACTTTTAGAGATAATTCGCATTTACTCATTTTGAGTAGGTGAGTAATTAGCTATGGGTCTGAAACTTCACAGAGTGAAAGCTCTCCCAAAAGTAGGTGAATGAGTTATTTGAGAAAAATTGGCTATCTGCAATACTTTTAGAGATAATTCACATTTACTCATTTTGAGTAGGTGAGTAATTAGCTATGGGTCTGAAACTTCACAGAGTGAAAGCTCTGCCAAAAGTAGGTGAATGAGTTATTTGAGAAAAATTGGCTATCTGCAATACTTTTAGAGATAATTCGCATTTACTCATTTTGAGTAGGTGAGTAATTAGCTATGGGTCTGAAACTTCACCAAGTGAAAGCTCTCCCAAAAGTAGGTGAATGAGTTATTTGAGAAAAATTGGCTATCTGCAATACTTTTAGAGATAATTCGCATTTACTCATTTTGAGTAGGTGAGTAATTAGCTATGGGTCTGAAACTTCATCAAGTGAAAGCTCTCCCAAAAGTAGGTGAATGAGTTATTTGAGAAAAATTGGCTATCTGCAATACTTTTAGAGATAATTCGCATTTACTCATTTTGAGTAGGCGAGTAATTAGCTATGGGTCTGAAACTTCACCATGTGAAAGCTCTCCCACAAGTAGATGAATGAGTTATTTGATAAAAATTGGGTATCCGCAATACTTTTACAGATAATTAGCATTTACTCATTTTGAGTAGGTAAATAATTAGCTATGGGTCTGAAACTTCACCATGTGAAAGCTCTTCCAAAAGTAGGTGAATGAGTTATTTGAGAAAAATTGGCTATCTGCAATACTTTTAGAGATAATTCGCATTTACTCATTTTGAGTAGGTGAGTAATTGGCTATGGGTCTGAAACTTCACCATGTGAAAGCTCTTCCAAAAGTAGGTGAATGAGTTATTTGAGAAAAATTGGCCATCTGCAATACTTTTAGAGGTAATTCGCATTTACTCATTTTGAGTAGGTGAGCAATTAGCTATGGGTCTGAAACTTCACCAAGTGAAAGCTCTTTGGGATAGCTGCTCTGCAGATATACCCTGAAGATAAAAAATTTCGTTGAAATCGCTCTATGTAGCACGGTTTTCGAAATATTAGCATTTTTGTGTTTTGCAATTTTTGCGCAAAAATTCGAAAATTCAAAATGGCCGCCATTTTTGGCAAGATAAAATTTTTTTGAAAATTGGCATGACTACTCTGCATAGATACCCTGTGGGTCAAAAATTTCGTCGAAATCGCTCTATCTAGCACGGTTTTCGAGATATAAGCATTTTTGTGTTTTGCAATTTTGCGAAAAATTCGAAAATTCAAAATGGCCGCCATTTTTTGCGGGAAATTTTTTGTTTGAAAATTGGCAGCTACTCTGCAGAGATACCCTGCGGGTCAAAAATTTCGTCGAAATCGCTCTATCTAGCAGGGTTTTCGAGATATAAGCATTTTTATGTTTTGCAATTTTTGCGAAAAATTCGAAAATTCAAAATGGCCGCCATTTTTGGCGAGACAAAAATTTTTTCAAAATTGGGATAACTACTCTGCAGAGATACCCTGCGGGTCAAAAATTTCGTCGAAATCGCTCTATCTAGCACGGTTTTCGAGATATAAGCATTTTTGTGTTTTGCAATTTTTGCGAAAATTCAAAATGGCCGCCATTTTTGGCGAGACAAAAATTTTTTGAAAATTGGGAAAAGTACTCCGGAGAGATATCCTGCGGGTCAAAAATTTTGTCGAAATTGCTCTATCTAGCACGGTTTTTGAGATATAAGCATTTTTGTGTTTTGCAATTTTTGCAAAAAATTCGAAAATTCAAAATGGCCGCCACTTTTGGCGAGATAAAAATTTTTTCAAAATTGGGATAACTACTCTGCAGAGATACCCTGTGGGTCAAAAATTTTGTCGAAATCGCTCTATCTAGCACGGTTTTCGAGATATAAGCATTTTTGTGTTTTGCAATTTTTGCGAAAATTTCGAAAATTCAAAATGGCCGCCATTTTGGGCGAGACAAAAATTTTTTGAAAATTGGGAAAACTACTCCGCAGAGATACCCTGTGGGTCAAAAATTTCGTCGAAATCGCTCTATCTAGCACGGTTTTCGAGATATAAGCATTTTTGTGTTTTCCTTATTTGGAAAATTCGTAATGATTAATTAATCATTAATTACTCGGCCATTTCTTGACCAATCAATGCCAAAATCTAATGATTTCCAGATTTTAATAGAATGAATGTATTTGCCAAGTTTCAGGTGAATTGATAAAATTCCTTTCAAGTTATCATCCGGACAAGCTTCCCCATCGAAAAAAGACATTTTTGGTCATGTGACCTCTCTGATTGGTTGAAATGTCACTGCAGCATATTCAAAAAAATTCCCCAAGGCTACTGCCTAAACCTGCCAAATTTGAAAAGAATCCGCCTAACGGTTACAGAGTTATAAGGAAAACAAAATGCGGAGCCGGCGGAGCCAGAAGCTCTCCCATACACAAACAAGCGTCCCTTGCGGGACGCTTAATGAGGCAGGTCCATGGATAGGAAGTTCATTCAATGAACTTCATTGGTATTTAATCATAAACCAGCCTTTTTTTCTATTTATCCAAGAAATTCTTGACCTCATATTTTGTCATAATATTAATGAGGCAGGTCCGTGGACAGGAAGTTCACTGGTATTTAATCTTAAACCAGTTTTTCTTTGAAATTTATAATATACTACTACTGGGTATCTGGAATATACACGGTCAGGAAGATATGCGGTCAATATTGGAAGATTCGCAGTAAATATTTGAAAGACTCACGGTAAATATATTATAGATTCGTGGTTGATAATATTTTATAAATTGATATGCCACTTTAAGATGAAAACTACCAGTACCTGCCTAATTAATATTAATGAGCAAATTTTAGGTCACGGCAGTTATTTGAGGGGGTTTCCTGACAATATTTTATAACAGAAAGCTTTTCTTTAAAATTTATGAAATACTGCTGGAATATGATAAACAAAACTCTTGGTTTGAACTTACAGTACAGTAGTAAACCCCCATCCAAGAAATTTGATTAGGCCATATTTCCTCATTAATATTAATGAGGCAGGTCCGTGCACTGGTATTTAATCATAAACCAGCCTTTTTTTCTATCTATTCGAGAAATTCTGGACCTCATATTTCATCATTAATATTAATGAGGCAAGTCAGTGGACAGGAAGTTCACTGATATTTAATCTTAAACCAGTTTTTCTTTGAAATTTATAATATACTGGTACTGGGTATCTGGAATATACGCGGTCAGGAAGATACACAGTCAATACTGGAAGATTCGCAGTAGATATTTGGAAGACTCACGGTAAATGTATTATAGATTCGTGGTTGATAATATTTTATAAATTAATATGCTGTTTTAAGATGAAAACTACCAGTACCTGCCTAATTAATATTAATGAGCAAATACCTAGATAGCATGCCGTCGTCGGACTGACGTTGGCCCAACGTCGGCACATCCGTCGGTCTGACATTGGCTGCCGACGTTGGGCCAACAGCTTTTTGACCGTTGGGCCAACGTTGGCCCCACGTCGGCAAGCCACCGGTAAAAATTATGTTCTATGTATAGCATCAGCCAATCAGATAATGTTCATAATGAGAATATTAATTTTATGTGTAAAATTGTTAAATGGTCAGATAAAATTTGTGGGCTCACTGAAATATGATTTTTATACATACCATAATAAACAATTTTTTTCTAAGATTCCCCAAATCCCCTATTATTGCTCACCACCATTTTGAATAAAAATTCGCCGTTGGCCCAACGTTGGCAAAATATAGAGAATCTAACCTGAGTAGTGGTTGGCAAGCCAACGTTGGCAAAACATGCCGACCATATGCGACCAACAGCCAACGTCGGACCGGCGGCGGAATGCTATCTGGGTATAAGGTCACGGCAGTTCTTTGAGGGGCTTTCCTGACAATATTTTATAACCAAAAGGCTGGTTTAAGATGAAAACTACTACTGCTTCCCTGCATAAGTTGGCCGCGGGTCGTAAGTTGGCCGCCATCATCATATTTTGAAATTTCTATAAATCTAAAGGCCTTATCATTTCTTGAATGGTCTATTATAATAAGATTTATTATAACTACCACTTTTAAAACCTATGCAGACACACATTCGTCTGTTTGATACATTTAAATGAGTGGCGGCCAACTTACGACCCGCGGCCAACTTATGCAGGGAAGCAGTAGCATATTTCCTGTTCACGGACCTGCCTCATTAATATTAATGAGCAAATATGCGCGTTACGGCAGTTCTTTTAGGGGGTTTCCTGACAATATTTTACAAATAGAAAGGCTGGTTTAAGATGAAAACTACCAGCATATTTCTTGTTCATCGCTTCAGCCGAAGGCGATAATAGAAGATTTTAACTAAATATGCAGACTTCGACATTTTTCGTAAATATTTCTTCTTACATATCAATAACAGACATATTTTATATTTATTTATTATTTTCTTTCATATTTAACCCGTTTCTTATGTCTTCTGGCAAATATTTGAAGTTTTGAAGTGACAGATCTCGAAAATAGAGGAATGCGCATGCGTGAATCGAGGGCTTCGACAAGCTTTTCAGACTGGTACCCTGAATATTTGGTTTTCAACGAAAACGATTCCCCGAGAAGTGGGTATGCAACCTGGTCATAAAAATCAAAATAAAATTGAAATTTTAACAAGCATTTTAGACTTGTACCCTAAGTCATAATCCCTTTACTTGAAAAAGTTTGGCAATATATTGGCCAAGAAACTACTTTTAAAAGTTAGTATGCACAGCAATGAACAGGAAAGGCAAAATATATATTCAATTAAAATAATTTTCCTCTGTGCATTGTGAATGGATTTTTATGAACAAAAAATGATATATGACACTATGTATGTGTGATTAACGGAGAAGAAAGGGAGGCTTTGTTGTAGAGCAGTTTATCAGTAAATTGTTATTTTTCTCTATAAATACAAATTTGTGAGTAGTTGTGACTTATGAACAATGTTACTAAGTTTAGCATATATATTGTAATTAAAATTAATAGCTTCATATAAAACTGAAGTTCTCATTATATATTTCTTATGTACAACTGTCCAAAACAAATTGTTGTTTACAGTTAAGGAAAGGTCAGAAGTTAGTGAAACGTTTTTGTTTACAGTTAAGGAAAGGTCAGAAGTTTAGTGAAACGTTCAATAGGCAACTAACATCTAACTAATCTGTTTTTGTTTATTAGTAAACGTATAGAATTGATGAAAACAATATAGGTCAAGCAGATAAGGTCAAGCAGATAAGCTCAAACCAACATTGTTGCATAGGATCAGTTTAACATGCATGAGCTTGCTATCTTTATCTATCGTGCCTCTATAGCCTTAGTTATGGCTTTGAATATCATATAAACATACACACATTTCAAACTAGTTATTGCTTCTCATTTGTATTTCAATTATTGTATTAGGAAACATCAGTGAGTATGTCATAAGAATAATTGGTATAGAGTACAATGTCACATACATACATAGGAAAACATAATGAATTCAGCTTTTTTTTTTTTTTTGTTGAGAACTTGATTTATTTCATCTTAATACCTGTAGTCATTCAGAACATCATAAGTATATGTGACCATTTCAACACTAGTCTGAGAACATTGACTGTCATAAGTTGTAGACTCTTCTCTTATTTTTCAGACTAACTGAACTGACTGACTGACAGACTCCTCTGATCTGATTTGTACCTTTTCTCAACTGTCTCCCAACAAAAGTGTAGGAGCTTATATCCAGTAAACACAATACACACTACTCTTCTACTATATGAAAACGAGGCCTTAAAAATACCAAAACAATTGTACTCTGAGTAGCCTAGGTTAAGGCTTACTTTTATAATCATAAATAATTGTATTTGGACATTTATCTATAAACAGCTGAATTCATTATGTTTTCCTATGTATGTATGTGACATTGTACTCTATACCAATTATTCTTATGACATACTCACTGATGTTTCCTAATACAATAATTGAAATACAAATGAGAAGCAATAACTAGTTTGAAATGTGTGTATGTTTATATGATATTCAAAGCCATAACTAAGGCTATAGAGGCACGATAGATAAAGATAGCAAGCTCATGCATGTTAAACTGATCCTATGCAACAATGTTGGTTTGAGCTTATCTGCTTGACCTTATCTGCTTGACCTATATTGTTTTCATCAATTCTATACGTTTACTAATAAACAAAAACAGATTAGTTAGATGTTAGTTGCCTATTGAACGTTTCACTAAACTTCTGACCTTTCCTTAACTGTAAACAAAAACGTTTCACTAACTTCTGACCTTTCCTTAACTGTAAACAACAATTTGTTTTGGACAGTTGTACATAAGAAATATATAATGAGAACTTCAGTTTTATATGAAGCTATTAATTTTAATTACAATATATATGCTAAACTTAGTAACATTGTTCATAAGTCACAACTACTCACAAATTTGTATTTATAGAGAAAAATAACAATTTACTGATAAACTGCTCTACAACAGCTTTATCACTCGTGTTACCTTTAGTGGGGAATATCAGAAGGCACTTCTGGATTGACCTGAACAGTTCTTCAGCTTTGTTACAATTCAGTGGTAGAATGACTTGTTTTCATATCATACATAGAGAACTTAGACCACAGTGCATCAGATATGATTTCTTATGCTTGATAAAATAGAATGACCTTGTAGTTTAGCAGGTTTGACATCCAATGATAGGCTGTCACCTGTGTGTAGGTATGACTCCCCCAAATGACAATGCAGAGTACCTGTCATAATATGACCCTGGCTGTTGCTGTTGCGATGAGACATAAAATCACAACTTTGACCTTTGACAAAATTAAATCCACATAAGAAAGAAGTCAATATTTAAATATCTCTAACTCTATATCATTTTATTGTTACAGTATATTAATCATATCGTATTTATTACAATAACAAGTTTGACTTTTTTTAAATATCTGAAGAACATGAACACCTGTTGAGATCCACAATCTTGCACGAACTCTAATATATGTTTTTATTGTTTTATTGAAACCAGCAATATAATATCTATACCAATTTAACAGCAAAATCAAAAGGTAATGTTGCTTTCGATTTGAGGAAGATTGGTGTAATATTATCCAAGATATTAGTTTCAAAAATTACTGTGTACAGCAAATAATAATAAATAATATTCTTCTCTGTGACTTGTCTGTGGAATTTAATGCAATAAAAATGACATCAAACAATTAATATGTGTGATTAACTGACAGGAAAGGCAGGCCTTATCACTCATGCTACCTTTAGTGGGCAATATCAGAAGGCACTTCTCGATTGAACTGAACAGTTATTCAGCTTTGTCACAAATCTGTGGCACAATCAGTTGTTTTCATATCACACATACAGAACTTAGAGCACAGTGCTTCAGATATGATTTCTTATGCTTGATAAAATGGAACGGATTTGTGGGTTAGCAGGTTTGACATCTAATGATAGGCTGTCACCTCTGTGTAGGTATGACTCCCCAAATGACAATGCAGAGTACCTGTCTTAATATGCCCTGGCTGTTGCTGTTACATGAGACATAAAATCTCAACTTTGAGAACATGAAATAAATAAATCTGCATATTTAACTATCCCTAACTCTATATTATTTAATTGTGTTAATGTATATTAGTTAAATTATATTTATAACAAGAATTGGTTTAGCTTTTTTAAACATTTGAAGAACATGAACACCTGTTGAGATCCACAATCTTGCTGGAATTCTGTTTATAAAATTATTTTTGAGATTGTTTCATCGAAGCTAGCAATATAATATCTATACAAATTTAAAGGCAAATTTCTAGAGGTTGTGTTCCTTTTGATTTGAGGAAAATTGGTCCAATATTGTCCAAGATACTTGTTTTAAAAATTACTATGCACAGCAAATGATAATAAATAATAATATTCTTCTCTGAGTTGTGTATGGAATTTAATGCAATAAATATGACATACAACACTATATATGTGTGATTAACTGAGAGGAAAGGCAGGCTTTATCACTCGTGCTACCTTTCGTGGGGAATATCAGAAGGCACTTCTGGATTGACCTGAACAGTTCTTCAGCTTTGTTATAATTCTGTGGTGGAATCAGTTGTCTTCATATCACACATAGAGAACTTAGACCACAGTGCTTTGACCTTCGACAAAATTAAATCCACATAATAAAGAACTCCATATTTAACTATCCCCTACCTCTATTATCAATTTTATTGTGTTATAATATATTTATATCATACATTAACAAATAAATACGTAAATATTGACACAAGATAAGGGGCTGTAGTCACACAAGGGATCAAACTGAAGCAGTGTCACAAATTCGCAGTCGCCAACTCGCCCACGGCGACTTTATTGGACGAAGGTCGAGTAGAAACGCTTTTATTGTCGCCCCGCTGGCGAATTTAAAATGAAGTGAACTCTGCCAGTCCACGTTTTCTAACATATTTCTTGGATCTACGACTCCGCCATTTTATAAACAAAGCACACTCACGGTATTTCTATTCATGTACCTGATTAGTTTAAAATCGAGGCGTGTCGTGACGACAGCCAGTAAAAAGCTAACATGCATCTAGTAAGGGATCGATGTCATTTCTTTTCTGGCATTTCATTGGTTAAAATAATAAAATCGCGTTTTGAATGTAAAGAAATGAAAGTCTTTTTATTTCAACTTTCTTCCGTGACTACTGTTTTGAATGCAAATATCAGACATACATGGAATCGCGTTTTGAATGTAAGAACATGGAAGTCCTTTTAGTTTAAAAATCTTCCGTAGCCCAGTGTTTTGAATGCATGGAAGGTGCTTTTTTATTCATTTATTTTTGGTTACTTGTACAATGTACCTGTTGAAAAAAAATATTTTTAAAAATTGGTGACATAGAAGGGGATGATTTTTTTCATTCATTTAGTATTGGTAATGAATACATTCAGACACAGTGCAAGACACATTACAAAAATATATTAAAAATTGGTGACATAGATAGGGATGTTTTTTTTTTCCATTTATTATTGGTAACTTATATTTTACCATGCAATACTTTATAATTTTTTTTTCAACATTGGTGACATAGATATGGATGTTTTTTTTGTTTTTTTTCTTTCCTTTTTTTTTAAATTATTGGTAACTTATATATTTACCATGCATTAAATTATAAATTATTTTTAAACATTGATGACATAGATGGGATGTTTTTGGGTTTTTTTTGTTTTTTTGTTTTTTTTTTGTTTCTTTTTCATTTATTATTGGTAACTTACCGGTATATATTTTACCATGCAATATATTATAAATTATTTTTAAACATTGGTGACACAGATGGGATATTTTTTATTTATTTATTATTGGTAACTAGAGTTACGATTGAAAGTACATATGAAAACTGGGTCCCGAAAACTGTAAAATCTTCTGTACGTGTACCAACAGATGACTCCCACCTAAGTGAGTTTATATTCACACATAGTTTATTATTCAGAAATATGATACCATAATCCAGTCATTTTAGATTATTCTTGATTCTAGTTGAGTTTTTGCATCAAAAGTCACTCAAATCATATCTAGTCATCCATGATACTCTCAACAAGCTAGCCTAAAATATGTAAATGTAAAGGCATTTGAAGTATTTTCGAATAAAGAAGGACCGCTTAATATTTGTAAGGGCCACTTAAGTCTAAAAGTTACTGGTCCTGCTGGCCACCATTATTTTTGCACGAGTCTGAGACCCTGCTGAAGTTGAGCCAAAAAGTGTCTAGTTGTTTATAATAAGCTTGAGCTGATTTTTGGCTCAACCTGGGCTTGATTCTTTTTGTGAATATAGCCTCAGAACCCAGTCATCAGGTTATCATTGTCTCCTGAAAATATTTTCGGTTCACACAACTTACAATTTCCCGGGGGTCCCAGAAGAGAAATGGACAGGGTACCAGACTAATTAAAAGACGTTTTTTCCGAGATTTAGTAGATTTTACTAAAGAAAAGATGTTTTCAAGAGAAACGTGGTCCAGATAGATCTTATCAGCACAGTTCATTTCCTGTTTTTAATTAGGCTGCTGAGGTCAATAATAAAAATCCCTCCACAAATCTTAATTACAAAAGATCGAAAACTGTGACAGTTACAGAACGTTTACTAGTTGAAATTATTCAAAACGATCCGAAAACGGCAATTACTTCCCATTCGAAACGCCCGAAATTCACGAAAAAAGACTCGCAAAATCCCATAACAGTATCTAGGGTTGGCCCGAGATGGCCAACCCTAGATAAAAAAGTGTTGCTATGGCAACACTTGTTGCCAGGTTTGCCGAAAAACTAATCCACCCCAGTCTGTGCAGGGGTATGGAAAGCAAAGAACCCATAAAATATTTAGAAGCCCAAGAAACAGAAAAAAGTGTTGCCATGGCAACACTTGTTACCAGGTGTTGCCGAAAAACTAATCAGCTGCAGTCTGTGCAGAGGTATGGAAAGCAAAGAACCCATAAAATATTTATAAGCCCAAGAAACAGAAAAAAGTGTTGCCATGGCAACACTTGTTACCAGGTTTGCCGAAAAACTAATCCGCCCCAGTCTGTGCAGGGGTATGGAAAGCAAAGAACCCATAAAATATTTATAAGCCCAAGAAACAGAAAAAAGTGTTGCCATGGCAACACTTGTTACCAGGTGTTGCCGAAAAGCTAATCAGCTGCAGTCTGTGCAGGGGTATGGAAAGCAAAGAACCCATAAAAATATTTACAAGTCCAAGAAACCCAAAAAAGTGTTGCCATGGCAACACTTGTTGCCAAGTTTGCCGAAAAACTTATCCGCCCCAGTCTGTGCAGGGGTATGAAAATGAAAGAATCCATAAAATATTTATAAGCCCAAGAAACAGAAAAAAGTGTTGCCATTACCAGGTGTTGCCGAAAAAAATAATCAGCTAAAATCAATGCAAGGATTTGGAATGCAAAGATACCCGAGAAAAAGTTTTAAGCCCAAGAAACATAAAAAAGTGTTACAAAACTAATCCGCTCCAGTCTGTGCAGGGGTATGGAAAGCAAAGAACCCATAAAACATTTATAAGTCCAAGAAACAGAAATAAGTGTTGCCATGGCAACACCTGTTGCCAGTTATCGTTATAAAACTAATCAGCTCCAATCCATGCAGGGGTTTGGAATGCTAAGAACTCCCCAAAAGATATTAAAGCCCAAGAAACATGAAAAAGTGTTGCCACGGCAACACTTGTTGCCTGATATTGCCAAGAAAGCAATCACACACAAACTCTCATGCCATTAAACTTCCACACCAAATTTAGCTGAGACACATAAAATACTGTACCTGTAAATGAGCAGCAATGACGGGTGATTCAGATGGAAAATAAAAATAATATCCATGTCCAGCAGGATGGATATAATAATTAAAATAAGTTGTAACTTTAAACTTACTTTTTTTAACTTTCAGGTTTTTATGGTAACATTACAATAAAGATCCTGTTTTAGTCTAGACACATGTACATGTTTAATTTAAATGAAAAACTCTAAACTATCACTTTAATATTGCCAAAACATCAGAAATTTGTCCTAACCTTAAACTGAATGTAAGTCAATGCAAATGTTACGAGTTTAAGGTCATGTTAACCATGTAGACTCTGTTCAAGGTTACGTATAGCCAAAAGTTAAATGTGCTTAAAATCTATTGCACATAATTTAAGATATTATCCAAAATTTTAAAAGAAAAGTAATTATAATTATGCCATTACTGAGAGTTAAAGGTCACCTCAATGTAGTTTCAGGGCATTTCTGACAAATATGTCATGCGATTTTGGTATACTTTGTGGAATCATAGAAAAAGTTGAGCTCAGTAACATTCTTTTACACATGGGAGATTAAGGTCACCTTAAAATAGGGCACACCTTCAGGACTAGATACATCAACATACCAAATTTAAATTAAATCTGTCATGCAGAATTGAAATACTCTCCAGAAATTGAAAAACTTAAATTCAATATAGTTATATTATTACTAGGAGTTTAAGGTCACCTTAAAGTAGGCCACACCTTGACCAGTTACATCCACGTACCAAATTTGTTTTTTGTTTATTTTTGTTTATTTGGGGTTTTACGTCGCTTTCAACACTGTACAGGTCATATCACGACGGGTAGTTGGAAGGGCAGAGGAAACCAGTACATAGAGTTCGCTAGGGTTGTGTACTGTAAACAACCGACCAACAGCAAGCAACTACCAGCTTTCCCACTTGAGCCCGTGCAGGGATCGAACCCCGGCCTCAGAGGTGGGAGGCGAGAGTGTTACCACTCTGCCACCGTGGCCCCCCAAATTTGTTTTGAATCTGTGAAGCCATCTTTAAGCTATTGCCCTCAAATCGAAAAAAGTTTCTAAAATATCAGCAATTTATTGTAACCTTACAAAGGAGACTTATTTTTTGGTCTAAATAAATGTACATGATGAATATCGATGAAAAAATCTCAGCACATCAAATATCTTCCAAACACCAAAGCAATTGTCCTAACCTTAGAGTCAATGTTAGTTTAAGGTAAGGAGTTTAAGGTAATCTTTTCCTGAAGGTTCTGTTCAAGGTTTGTTACATCCACAACTGAAACATGCATAGAATTGCACAGTATTTGAAATACTGTTTAAAAATTGTCAAACTTAAAGTGAATATAATTCTGTTATTACTGGTAGTTTAAGGTCACCTTAATGTATGACACTTATCTATGGCCAGTTACATATACAAGGCAAAATTTGGATGAAATTTCTGAATTTATTTTCAGTGTAATCTATGGAAAAATAAGAAATGTAAACTTAACAAATAGCTTTTTAATATGTATGAGTTTAAGGTCACCTTAAAATAGGGCACACCTTGAAACCCAGTTACAACCACATGGTAAATTTGAATTTGAATCCATCAACCCATTTTTGAGATACTGACTAGAAATGAATAATTAACCTTAACCTCAATATAAGTATGTTACTACTGGGAGTTTAAGGTTACCTTAAAATGGGGCACACCTTGAGAACCAGCTACATGCACATGCCAAATTGGAATTTAATCCATCATGCCATTTTTGAGATACTCTCTGGAAAGGATGTGTGACAACGACACTGACCATACTTGTCCTCAAACATAGCTGCTAGTGACACAAAAGAAATGCAACCTTAAACTCACAAGTTTATGAAATATCAGGAATTTACTGTAACCTTACAAAAGAACTTTTTTGGTGTTAACAGATACATATGATGAATATCAAAGAATAAAGTCTTAATTAGCACATCAAATATCTTTTAAAAACCAAAAAATTGTCCCAACCTTAAACTCAAAGAGTTAGTTTGCAGATGTGAGAGAGTTTAAGGGAATCTTTTCCTGTAGGTTTTGTTCATGGTTTGTTACATCCACAACTTGAAAGATGCTTAGAATTGCTGTTAGAATACTGTTGAAAAATTGCCACACTTAAAGTGAATATAATTTGGTTATTACTGGGAGTTTAAGGTCACCTTATTGAAATGCACTTACCTGTGGCCAGTTACATATTCATGCAAAATTTGAATGAAATTTCTCAAGTTGTTTCCAGTATACTCTATTGAAAAATAATGTAAACTCAATATAATTTTTTTAATACATGAGAGTTTAAGGCCACCTTAAAGTAAGGCACACCTCGAAAACCAGTTACAAGCACATGCCAAATTTGAATTGAATCCATCAACAAATTTTTGAGATACCGTCCGGAAACAAAAAACCTTCAAATCAATATAAGAATCTTACTACTGTGAGTTTAAGGTCACCTTAAATAGGGCACACCTTGAGGAAAAGTTTCATCAATATGCCAAATTGGAATTTAATTCATCAAGACATTTTTGAGATACTCTCTGGAAAGTAAGTGTGAAGACTACTCTGGCCATGTATGTCTTCCATCAAAGCTGTTAGTGACACAAAATAATGCAAACTTAAACTCATTAGTTTATAAAATATCAGCAACTTACTATAACCTTACAAAAGAGACCATTTTTGGTGGATATATATGTACATGATGAATATTGATGTAAAAAGTCCTAATTAGCATATAAAATATCTTCTAAACACCAAAAATATTGCCCCAACCTTAAACTCAAAGTTTGTTTGCACTGCTGTATGTTAGCGAGTTTAAGGTAATCTTTTCTTGAAAGTTTTGTTCAAGGTTTGTTACATCCACAACTGAAACGCCTAGAATTGCACAATATTTGAAATATTGTTCAAAAGTTAGCAAAGTTAAAGTAAAATAATTCTGTTATTAATGGGAGTTTAAGGTCACACTATTGTGTGGCACTTACCTATGGCCAGTTATATATAATTCCAAAAGTTGAATGAAATTTCTGAAGTTACTTTCAGTATACTCCATGGAGAAAGAAAAAACGTAAACTGGACATAAATTTTTTATATAAGGGAGTTTAAGGTCACCTTAAAATAGGGCACACCTTCAAAACTAGTTACAACCACATGCCAAATTTGAATTGAATCCATCAAGCCATTTTTGAGATATTGTCCGGAAACAAAAAAACTTAAATTGAGTTTAAGTATTTTACTAGTGGGAGTTTAAGGTCACAAAACTATACAGCACACCCCCAGGACCAGTTACATCCACATACCAAATTTGAATTAAATCTGACATGCCATTTCTGAGATACTGTCCGGAATACAAAGTGTGACGACGACAGACGATGACGCCACAAAATTGGATGACAAAGCGATCCCTATATGCCACTCAGCATAACTGCTGGTGACACAAAAACTATCAATGCAAAACAGCATTACGGAAACGGAGGAACTAGCAAAGTTAAAAGACGAAGAAAAATGGCAGTACCTAGTAAAACATTTAAACCTTTTAAGCGACAGAGTTTTAGAACTACAAGCTGAGAATGGCAAATTGAAGGCTTCTATGGCAACTGCAAATGGTAAAATCGCCTTCCTCGAAAATCAGGTTGAAAAAGCAAAGGAGAAAATCAGAAACATAGAATGGAAGACCTTTCAGGGTGACATAGTGCTTTATAACCTGCCAGAAATGCCAGGAATATCTGATGAAGAAACTCTAATTGGGTTCTTAACAAACGAGCTGAAAATCCACAAAAAGGCTATTCGCACCCCTGAAAATATCGCAGGCCCAATTCATGTTGATTCATTATTCAGAGTTGGTAAAAAACTAAGCAACAGGCCAAGTGCTATGATTGTAACCTTTACATTAAAAAACTCCAAAAAAATAGTTATGGAACATTACAGACAGGTACAAAAAACATCTCAGGTCAAGATAACTGATCACTTTCCTTCAGAAATGAGGGAGCGCAGATCTGTGCAAAAGGACGCGCTAAAAAATACAAAGATATCTATCGAGACACAGACAAGCAAGTTAAACTGGTCAGAGACAAGCTTCTTGTAGGATCGAAAGTGATGGGAGAGGCTTTTGCGATGAATCCACTGACAAGTGCCCCCTGCAGTGTCCCTGTAAATGAAGCAGCTGTTACGTATACTAACACAAAAGAAGAGAATGGAAGTAAATTCCAGGGGCATGCAAAAACAGTTCACACAATCACAGAGGCAGCGGCAGTAAAAGATGCTCTGTTTCAACTTCCTGCAGTATCGCGGTGCGATCATGTGATCTATGCATATAGCATAACCGACATATCAGGCATGAAGATATCAGGACATAGCGACGGAGGGGAATGGGCAGCATCAAAACTCCTGGCGAACCTCATAGAAGAAAGAGGGCTGACAAACATGTTCCTGTCAGTAACCAGGAAACATGATGGGCCAAATCTTGGCCAAAGACGCTTTGCACTCATAACTGAGATTGGAAACAGAGCATTAGATATGCTTAACAATATTGATCCTTGATTTAAATAAAGTTTTATGACGATTCTTAAGACGATACAAAGTATTCGCTAAAATTACATATATGGTAGCAGCCAAGCATAGCTTTGTTTTGAGTTTTAAAATCTTATCCATGATATAAAAGTCGTTACAAGTTTTATAGAGGATAAGATAACAAAATATCAACCATATAAACAGTCATAAATTAATTCATAATTAATCTCCTAAATTGAACCTAACTCTTTCCATGTTCAAATTTGCAGATAGACATCAGCACTCAATTATCCTGGCTGATTCCTTGACCAAAGGCTTCTTTGAGATGGATAGGACCACAGTTATTACCAGGCGGGGTGGAACTCCCCAAAAACTGATTCAGTTTCTGAAAGCAAATCCTGCATCAATAGCAGGGTATAAAATAATCATTGTCCATACAGGTACCAATTGGTTAAGTGGAAAAGAGGAATGGGGCTTCTACATAAAGCTTGTGAATTCGGTAATCACAAAAGAAATGTATGAAGCCAAACTGAAAAGTCTAAACCCCCCACCAGCTGTAGGCACGGCACAGAAATTCAAAGAAACATTTCAGGAGTTCTTAGATCAAATAAAGTCCATCAACAAAGAAGCGACAATCTTAGTGTCATCTATAATACCTCGAATGTGGGACCATGATCGGCGCCATTTAGTATGAATTAGTTACAACCAAATCTTGAGAGGTTTCAATGGCCAGTCAAATATATTTTTTATACCATCCTACAAGCCCTTTTTCAACAAAAACAAAAACCTAAAAACAGACCTTTTCGACCAAGATGGTTTGCACCTCTCAAACAAAGGCGCTGTTGTCTTGAGAACCTTTTTTTGTACAAAAATAGACAAATGTTTCAAGGGAATGTTAAAATAATTTTCACAAGGAAACTATTCAAAATCAGATCCGGTAAAATTCATAAAAATCAAATAGTGTCACTTGTATGTTGTGTGTAATGAGCCAAGATAAATATATACAAGTGCAAAAATATAATAAGACCAAACCAGAAGTTCAAACTTTCTGTCACACTGAATATGGGATTAAAACCCCTTCTCTATAGTAATCTAGAAAAAGTCTATGCCTGGTTGCTGCGTATCCGTCAAAATAGGGCAACTAAATTGGAAATCATGGTACTGTCACTCAAATAATGTAAATTTGTAGTGTTTTGAATGACTATATACGGTTATATGAGATTACTGAGATTAATCATCAATTGTACTATAATATTAAATTAAGCCAGGGTTTCACAAATCTTGTAAGTAGTATGACGTATGTTGTAACATGTGTTTAAATGACTAGACAAGGTTACATGAGGCTACTGAGATTAATCATAAATTGTATAATATCAGTCAATCCAATATTCTTAATTACTGTACGCAGTACCTAACCACTGGTCAATTATTTATGATCTATTTTGTGTTAACTACTCCTCTTGTCTAGTAACTGAGTAACTGAAGTAGTGATAAGTTGCAGTGGGATCCAAAAATGATCGTATCATATGAACTATGTCTGTAACATGTGTTTAAATGTAACAGGGTCCTGCCACTGAAGTAATGATAACTTGCAGTGGGATCCAAAAATGATCGTATTATATGAACTATGTCTGTAACAGGTGTTTAAATGTAACAGGGTCCTGTCACTGAAGTAATGATAACTTGCAGTGGGATCCAAAAATGATCGTATTATATGAAGTATGTCTGTAACATGTGTTTAAATGTCTAGACACAGTTATACGAGACCACTGAAATTAATCATAAATGGTATTATATCAGTTAACCCAATATTCACAATTTCTGTACACAGTAGAAAACCACTGGCTGCTTATTTATGGTTTATTTTGTGTTAACCACTTCTCTTGTCTAGTAGCAGAGTCCTGTCACTGAAGTAATGATAACTTGCAGTGGGATCCAAAAATGATCGTATTATATGAACTATGTCTGTAACATGTGTTTAAATGTCTAGACACGGTTATATACGAGACCACTGAAATTAATCATAAATTGTATTATAGCAGTTAATCCAATATTCACAATTTTTGTACACAGTAGCAAACCACTGGTTGATTACTTATTATCTATTTGGTGCCTACTACCTTCTTGTCTAGTAACAAGGTCCTGTCACTGAAGTAATGATAATTTGCAGTGGGATCCAAAAATGGTCGTATTATATAAAGTATGTCTGTAACACGTGTTAAAATGTAACAGGGTCCTGTCACTGAAGTAATGATAACTTGCAGTGGGATCCAAAAATGACAGTATTATATGAAGTATGTCTGTAAGATGTGTTTAAATGTCTAGACACGGTTATAAGAGACCACTGAAAATTAATCATAAACAGTATTATATCAGTTTAATCCAATATTCACATCTTTTGTATACAGTAGTAAACCACTGGTTGATTATTTATGATTTATTTTGTGTTAACCACTTCTCTTGTCTAGTAGCAGAGTCCTCTCACTGAAGTAGTGATAACTTGCAGTGGGATCCAAAAACGATCGTATTATATGAACTATGTCTGTAACAGGTGTTTAAATGTAACAGGGTCCTGTCAATGAAGTAATGATAACTTGCAGTGGGATCCAAAAATGATCGTATTATATGAAGTATGTCTGTAACATGTGTTTAAATGTCTAGACACGGTTATACGAGACCACTGAAATTAATCATAAATGGTATTATAGCAGTTAATCCAATATTCACAATTTTTGCACACAATAGCAAACCACTGGTTGATTACTTATGATCTATTTGGTGCCAACTACTTTCTTGTCTAGTAACAAGGTCCTGTCACTGAAGTAATGATAACTTGCAGTGGGATCCAAAAATGATCGTATTATATGAAGTATGTCTGAAACATGTGTTTAAATGTAACAGGGTCCTGTCACTGAAGTAATGATAACTTGCAGTGGGATCCCAAAATGATTGTATTATATGAAGTATGTCTGTAACATGTGTTTAAATGTCTAGACACAGTTATACAAGACCACTGAAATTAATCAAAAATGGCATAACAGTTATATACTGGGGGTATACAGTATAACAATTATAACAGTTGGATCCAAAAATGATTGTATTATATGAAGTATGTCTGTAACATATGTTTAAATATCTAGACACGGTTAAACGAGATCACTGAAATTAATCATAAATGGTATAACAGTTATATACAGGGGGTATACAGTATAACATTATAACAGTTAAATCCAATATTTACATCTTTGGTATACAGTAGCAAACCACTGATTGATTTCTTATGATTTATTTGGCACTCACTACTTTCTTGTCTAAAAACAAGGTCCTGTCACTGAAGTAATGATAACTTGCAGTGGGATCCAAAAATGATCGTATTATATGAACTATGTCTGTAACATATGTTTAAATGTAACAAGGTCCTGTCACTGAAGTAATGATAACTTGCAGTGGGATCCAAAAATGATCGTATTATATGAAGTATGTCTGAAACATGTGTTTAAATGTAACAGGGTCCTGTCACTGAAGTAATGATAACTTGCAGAGGGATCCAAAAATGATTGTATTATATGAAGTATGTCGGTAACATGTGTTTAAATGTCTAGACACGGTTATACGAGACCACTGAAATTAATCATAAATAGTATTATATCATGACATAACTGGCAACATGTGTTTAACTAACTGGATAAGGTTATTGAGACTACTGCATTTTAAGTATAAATTGCATTTTATCAGTTAGGCCAGCATACAATAATGCTAGATGCACATCCAATATACTAAAGAACCACAAAGGAAACCACAAAGTGAGATGGAGCTGTAGGGTTGTAAATCAATATCTACCATTCTCTCCAGATCTCTTCCAAAATGGTGACTACTTCTTTTGTATTTACCATATTATTATATTGTACATATGTTTTTGTTTTGTTGTTCAGTCACTTCACTTGATCAAAGTAACATATACACACTATTGATGATTCAGTGCAAACCAATCGCAGCTAAGGTAGGGAGACAACAATGTTTGTTGTGTCTCCAAGAGTTAAACAGGGGTGAGCCACCTAAAACAAAACCAATATGGAAACTGTAAAGTGTTGTCAGCAAATTGTCAAGGCTTACGAGATATTGCAAAAAGGACCTAAACTATTTACGAAGTATGGGTGGCAATATTCTATGTTTGCAAGAAACTCATTGGTTGGAAAGCGATATTGGTAGCCTTAAAAACATTTGGAAAGGAGATTGTTTTATAAATGGCTCTAAAACTAACTCAAGAGGGGTTGCAATACCGATTAGTCCAACATTTGAATATACAGTATCCAACATACTTGCAAATAATGAGGGAAACCTGTTATCAATTGACTTAAAATTAAACGATACAAGTATACGAATAATAAACGCATATGCGCCAAACATTGATAGCCCGCAATACTTCAAAAATATAGAGAGTCATATATTATCAACTGAAACAGAATACATATTACTAGGAGGCGACCTAAATCTTATACTAGACCCTAAACTAGACTGTGACAATTACAAACATATTAATAATCCAGTAGCATGGAAGGAATTATTAGAAATAATAAAATCATTTATGTGATATTTATAGAAAACTAAACCCTTTAAAAAACGCTATACTTGGAGAAGGAAAAACCCTGTGAAACAAGCACGTTTAGACTACTTTATCGCCTCATCCCCACTTCTAGATATTATAAGCAGCTGCAACATCAATCCAGGATATAGGTCAGACCACTCTATTCTAGAACTAAATATAACACTTTTTAATTTTAAAAGAGGAAAAGGAGTATGAAAATTCAACTGTTCTCTTCTAAAAGACAAAGAATATTTAATACAAATGAATAATGTAATAGATGAAGAAACGGTTAGATATAAAATGGAGTTTAAAAACTGTGATATGAGCTGCAGTGGTAATATTGACTATAGCCTCTTCCTAGAAGTATTATTATTAAGATTAAGAGGAGAAACAATTAAATACTCGGCGAATAAAAAAAAGAAGCAGTCAAAAAGGGAAGAACAATTAATTAAATAAATTCAAGAAATAGAACAAACAATATCATTGATTCTAACCTTGAAAACAAAAAAAAATGAACTAGAACTTCTTAGGGAAAATAAAATGAGCGGGATTAGAATAAAATCAAGGGCAAATTGGTTAGAAGATGGAGAAAAGGCATCAAAATTCTTCTGCAATCTGGAAAAACATAATTACACAGAAAAAACTATAAAAAAATTAAAAGATAATGATGGAAATAACATCTACAATCAAAAATCAATCCTAACAGAAATCAAAAATTTTTATGAAAAACTATTTGCTGAACAGAAAAGTGAAAATGAAAAACTAGACTTGAAAACCTTAATGAAAAACTACAATTTACAACGATTAAATAAAAACAATGCGGAAAAGTTACAGGGAAAATTGACTCTAATAGAAATAAGTGAAGCTTTAAAACATATGAAGAATGAAAATTCCCTGGTATAGACGGCTTCCCTGCAGAGTTCTATAAGAATTTTTGGAAAAAAAATATTATACTCCATGCATTAAACGAAAGCTATGAAAAAGGAATACTCTCAACAATATTAAGACATGGTCTTATCACTTGTCTGCCAAAAGGCAAAAAACCTAGAGAATTTATTAAAAACTGGCGACCAATAACACTACTATCTGTGGTGTACAAAATTGCATCAGCAGCAATAGCGAATAGATTAAAAACCACTTTGGAAAATATAATACCAAATAATCAAACAGGATTTCTAAAAGGCAGAAATATTAGTGATTGCACACGCTTAGTCTATAATACTATGCATTATGTAGGGGAACAAAATATACCAGGGCTACTTCTTTTAGTCGATTTTGAAAAGGCATTTGATTCAATATCGTGGAGCTTCCTAAATGAATGCCTAAAAGTTTTAGGCTTCGGAAATTTCTTTATAAGATGGATTAGCACTTTTAACACTGAAATCTACGCATCTGTCCTCCAATGCGACTATCTCTCCAACCCAATACATGTAGGCAGAGGATGCAGACAAGGTGACCCAATAGCTCCTTACTTGTTTATCATTTGCTCTTTTTTTCTTACAGCTATGGCCATTCACGAGAAACTAGTTAAAGGAATAAAATTGGGCAAAGAGGAAGTAAAGCTAATTCAATTTGCTGATGATACTACTATTTTTCTAGATGGTACAGAAGGCTCACTCCAAAAAACACTTAATATAATAGAAACCTTTGGAACTTATTCTGGTTTAAGAATGAATAAGGATAAGTCAGAACTAATATGGCTTGGTAGGAAAAATTTATTTATTTGAGGTTTTACATCGCTTTCAACACTATACAGGTCATATCACGACAGGTAGTTGGAAGGGCAGAGGAAACCAGTACATACAGTTCGCTAGGGTTGTGTACTGTAAACTGCCGACCAACGGCAAGCAACTATCAGCTTTCCCACTTAAGGCCGTCACGGGGATCGAACCCCGGCCTCACAGGTGGGAGGCGACAGTGTTACCACTCTGCCACCGTGGCCCCTACTGGTAGGAAAAAACACACAAAAGAAATTTTATGTAAAAACTATACTCTCTCTTGGGGAAAGACAGATTTTAAACTACTAGGTACTACCTTTTCAACAAATTTGGAAGAAATACCCACAAAAAATTATGAGCCCCTTCTCAAGAAGGTATCTCAAGTTATAAATTTATGGAAGAAAGGAATCCTAACTCCAGTAGGAAAAATAACAGTATTGAAAACTATTATTCTGTCAAAGTTTATCCACCTGTTTCAGTCTTTACCTCCACCCCCAGATCACCTAGTTAAACAAATCACAAAAATAATGTTTAACTTTATATGGGATGGTAAACCAGATAAAATTAGTAGAACAACACTAGTACAAGATAAAGAAAATGGAGGTATGGAAATGCTAGATATAGTGAGTTTTATAAAGGGACTACAAATAAACTGGGTTAGGAGACTACTAAGAAACCATAACCCAATGTGGAAAAAGGCCAACACAAACAGCATACCATCAACAGAGAAACTACTGTGTTTTGGAGCCCAATGGCCAATGAAAATTGCAGGTCAAACAAAAATTCCTTTCTGGAAAGGTATTTCAAATACATGGGCTGAATATTTGAATAAGTATAATTCAAATCTCATGCCAGAGAACAAAGAATCAGCCCCTTTGTGGTTTAACCCAAGTATTTCCAGATACAAACTTTTCTTACCAAATTGGTGGAAAAGTGGAGTACCCTTTGTATCAGATGTCATAAACCAAAACGGAGACTTAATGTCAAAAACGGAAATAGAGACAACTAATAACATTAAAACCAATTTTTTAGAATATATGTGAGTCCACAAAAGCATTAAAAAATTTAAGGGGGCTGCAAGTAAAACTAAATATGGGCCTATATACCCATCAAATGCTCTAGCCATAGGGACACACTTAAAGGGTACAAAAAATTTTCGAAAAGTCTTCACAGATGTAAATAAGGACCTAAATGAAAGTCTGTCAAAAAAGTGGGATCAGAAACTTAATGTGGTGATAACAGGAAAAGACTGGTCAAAAATATTCAAAAACTGTTTCAATACAATACAAGATAACAACCTGATTTGGTTCCAGTATAGAACTATATTTAGAATTCTAGGAACACAATCACTAAGGAAAAAAATGGGTAAATGTGCTAGCAACATATGTACACTTTGTCAGCAATCAGATGAAAGTATCGAACATCTGTTTGTTACCTGTAAACATGTAAAAAAACTATGGGCGGATATAAAGCATTTCAGCTCTATTAACCAAATTGGAGAACTTAGCATAAAATCAGAAAATATTTTATTCGGAGAATGGAACAAAAAACAAGCTTCAAGTAATATCATTTATTTAATCACAAAGCATTACATTTTCAACTGTACAAAGAAAAAACCGATTCCAAACTTTCATAGATTGCAGTTATACATAAAAAAACTAGATTGGGCCAACTCGGCGCCAACATATCCCCAGACAGGTCATCACTCACGCCACAGGTTTTGATCGGGAATTTTTTATTTAATCCATTTGTTGTATGCCATAAATATTGGGAAAAGTTATATGAACTTCAGCACATCAATCTACTAAGTTTATATCTTCCCAAGGAAGATGGTGTATCCCCAGACGTCGAATACATAACTCAACAGATCATATTTTCAATCTTCCTGCAATGATAACTCTGAACCTATTTTCAAAGTATTTAAATGATTGATGATTGAATGTCCATTCTAAATTAATAATCTCAAAAGAGCATATCTGTTTCTATATTTGTTGACGAATAAAATATTATTTTTAACTCAACTCATCATACTTTTCAATCTTCCTGCAAAAGGTAACTCTGAACCTATTTTCAAAGTATTTAAATGATTGATGATTGAATGTCCATTCTAAATTCATAATTCCAAAAGCGTATCTCTGTTTCTATATTTGTTCACAAATAAAATATTATTTAAAAATCATATATTACATGTATTTATATTATTATTTTATTATATTATTTTTAGAATTTGCATTGTTTTTCAGTTATTCATTTCCTCAATTCCTATATATGTGGTCCATATATATGCAACCTAAATATGTGACACAATCTCAGTTCTGACTCCCTTTGTCTTAGATAATTAGATAATGAAGCAAACACCACCTCCCACCCCACCTCTCTCCCCTTCTCCACACCTCTCTCACTATTACAGAAGATCTGTATACCTTTGTTTATTTAGTGTCACTCAATAGCTGGAGGTCCCAGAGGTGGGTGGGGGATGGGGGGTGGGACTACAAAGAGATGGAGTGCTGCAGCACAAATGGTAAACAAACACTTATAATATAAAAGGGGTAATCAAATATAAAAAGCTCAGTTAATCTTATCACTAAAATAAAATCAAATATATAAATAAGGAATGTCCAACAGGAAGAGTATATACCTCCAGAATTAAATATAAATTATCAAACGACAAGAACAGATTTATAATAACAATTCAGAATTGAGAATTTTAAGTATGTGATTATCAATTGAAATGAGTTCGTAACTGTAGGAGCTGTGTCAAAATTAAGGCAAGTTGAATAAAACTGGGCTAGTTGAGGGTTAAAAATCCCCTATTTTTACTACATAAGGCTATAATTTCATTAATATTTGGGACTTAAAGCTCACCAGAAAATAACAGTGTCCATTTTGCCTACTTGAATATGTTTAACCAGTTTCATATTAAAAAGTTAAAAACTCAGCAAGCAGGGAGATAACACACAAAAATAAGTTCTTAAAAGCCTAAGATAGCCATAACATCATTAATATTCAAAATTTAAATAGTCAGGCACTTCCTTTGAAAAATTCAAAGATTTCAGCTCTATGAGCCACATAGTTTGACAGTTACAGGGCTTTAAAGTGGCATAATATCCATAAATTGGGTCTCTGTGGGCATTTTACAATTGTTAAAGAGACCTTAGCAATTAAACTACAGAACTGAAACTTTTTGGGGGACATTATATATATAACACAACAAACAAAAATTATATATAATACAGTTTAAGACTTGTCACACTAAGCATTTCCAAATAACAGGGCAAAATACAGAAAAAAAATGTCAAAAAAGGTCACTTGGGCAAGTGTCTATGGCCCTCATACACAGGTTAAATGTCTACTAAAAGCCTTGATTTTCGGCACATGTGAAAATGACATAATAATGCATTCCCAGATGGGATTTCAGCTCAATCAATCCCATAGTTTAACAGTCACAGGGCTTAAAGGTGGCAAAAAGTCCAAATATTGGGTCCCTGTGGGCCTTTTAGAGATCTCGATGTGGCCTTCAAATTAAAGCATCAGACTTAAAATCTGCTACATACTAAGACTACACATAGAATATGTATTTAATAATAAAGTTTGAAACTTCTCAGACTTACCATTTCCAAGTTACAGGGCAAAATATGTGAAAAATGTCTAAAAAGGGTCACTCGGGTGGGGATTTATGGTCCTCAAACACAGGTTAAATGTCTACTTAAAGCCTTGATTTTCGGCACATGTAAAAAGGACATAATAATGCATTCCCAGATGGGATTTCAGCTCCATCAATAACATAGTTTAACAGTCACAGGGCTTAAAGGTGGCAAAAAGTCCATATATTGGGTCTTTGGGAGCCCGTCAGAGACCTCAATTTGACCTTCAAATTAAAGCTTCAGACTTAAAATCTGTTACATACCAACATTACACATAGAATATATATCTAATACAGTTTGAAACTTCTCAGACTTACCATTTCCAAGTTACAGAGCAAAATATGTGAAAAATGTCTTAAAAGGGTCACTCGGGTGGGTGTTTATGGTCCTCATACATGGGTTAAATGTCTATTAAAGGCCTAAAGTTTGGAGTACATACAAGAAAAACATATAAGGAAGGAGGCAGGGCTTATTAAAGATCTCAGCGATTTCTTGAAGACTTCTCTATGGTACAATCCAAAAATTGGAACAGAAAAAATTTTCTATCCGTCCTGGTTCAGGAGAAGCATTACAAGTCCAGCAGATATTGTAGATAATAACGGAACTATATTCTCCAAACAGGAAATAGAAAATTCGTACAAACTTACAATTAATTTTTTAGATTATCACCGAATAAAAATTTTGGTGACACAAAATGTTAATAAACTGAGATATCAACATTTTGAACGTCCATTTATACCCACCCAATTGGAATCTCTCATAAAATTAAGCAAAGGATCAAAAAACTTATATTTGTGTCAGTTTAACAATGATAACATGCAGGAGGACTTTCAGATGAATAAGCGGAAATGGGACATGGTTATACCAAACTCTATTAATATTAAGGGCTGGGAAAAGGCCTACAAAATATGTTTCGAATGCTTAGATGATAATATCATACAATGGTTCCAGTACAGAGTTCTTAATTTAATTCTGGGAACCAGGTCTTACCTTTATAGAGTGAAAATTGGTGTCTCTCCTCTGTGTGGCTACTGCAACAGTGGTGAAGAGACAATTATCCATTTAATGTGTGACTGCACGGAGGTAAAAGCATTATGGATTGACCTAAAATCTTTTGTGTCCAGACAAATCCAAGTTGACTTGGACATTGACCCTAGACTTATATTATTTGGCTACCACAAACAAGACACAAACCACCTGGTCTTAAATATTATATATTTGGTTACAAAAAAATATATTTTTGATTGCTCCAGAAAAAAAAACAAGCCGCAATTAAGCATTCTTCTCAGAAAATTTCAAAGAGTGTACATTGAGCAGGAATGTCTATCATATATTAATTCCAAAGAGACTATATTCCAAAAGAGATGGAGTAAAGTTAAAACTTTGGTTCAGTCCATTTAAAACTGGAATTTTTTTGGAAGTCTTTCAACCTGTTAATCTTAGGAACTTGTCAATTTTATAAACTTTAAAACCTTTAAAAAAGAAAGAAAAATAAAAATAACTTTAAAAAATGATGTTGGTTCAACCCATTATTGAAAAGTAATTGGAGGATATGCTATTATACGTATATGTTTATACTTGATAAAATTGTTGTAATGCATCCATGTCAAAACTTGCTAAAACTTCTGTAAAAAGTTTATAAGTAAACTTTATAAAAGTGTGGTGTCTGAATGTATCTATGTCTGTGTTGACAGAGATAACATAAAATGTATATGATGTGTACATGTTCATAAATAGTTATACCTTGAAAAAAAAAACAAAAAAAAAAAAAAAAAAAAAAAAAAAACATTGATATATTCTCAGATGATATTTCACTTAGATGAGAGACATAGTTTGAAAGCTACAGTGCTTGAAGATGGCAAAAAGTCCATAAATTGGGTCTCTGTGGGCAATTTTGAGATCTTAAGTCGGCCTAACAGGTAAACCTACAGCCTTTAAATTTTTCACAGACAAGGATTACATATAAGAGTTACATCTAGTGCAGTTTGAGACTCATCAGAATTACCACTTCCAAATTATAGGGCAAAATAAGTTAAAAATATAGGAAAAAAGTCCTAAGTGGGGTCTTTATGGGCCTCAAAGACAATTTTCTCCTCAACTTAAAGTCTTGATTTTCGGCACATGTACTAAGAATATATTAATGTGTTCTCAGGTAAAATTTGAGGCAGATAAGCCTCATAGTTTGTGACCTAGAGGGCTCTAAGTGGCCAAAAGTGCAATTTCTGACCTTAAGGTGGCCATAAGCTCTTTATTATTGGGAGTTTAAGGTCACCTTAAAATAGGGATCTTCCTTTGGGCATCCTTAACATGTGTACCAAGTTTGAAAAAAAAATATTAATCCGTTTTTGAGTTATCGCGTCCACAAGGAAATTTCTACGGCGGCGGCGGCGCGACGGACCTGAATCCAATATATCCCCGACTTTCATCTGGGGATATAAATATACACTGAACAGGAGTTCTTACATGAAATAACATTTAAAAAAGATTGCTTTCATAAACAATGGCAGTCAATCAAGATTTACACAATCAATAATCAACAGTAAGAATGCATCAGCCTCAAGAGAGATAGAGATACCTCATGGTTATGTCAGTGATAACAGTCGTAAAGTTGTGTGTGTAAGTTATGTACGATATACTGAAACGTTGTATATTATCTGTAATGTTCCATTTTGTTATACTCTCTATCCTTGTTGTGATATAGTTATTTTATACACTATATTGTAGAAATAAGACCCGATGGAGGGTTTGCTACCCTCGCCCTCCCGGGACCTATAAAAATGTTTGTAAAAAAAGGGTAAATAAAAGTATTTTCAAGTGAAAAAAAAAACATTTTAGAGGTCAAGGTCACTATGGCAAGGTCAAATCAAGGTCACACCATAATGTTGCACACCTACACCCCCTAACCAATGTTCCTACCACGTATCAACTTCCTACACCTTACGGTTTCCGAGATATTGCCCGGACAAGATTTTCAAACTCAAGGTCACTATGGCAAGGTCAAAGGTCAAATCAAGGTCAAACCATGACGTTGCACACCTACACCTCCTAACCAATGTCCCTACCAAGTATCAACTTCCTACACCTTACGGTTTCTGAGATACAGCCCGGACAAACTTTTTCCCGCTTTTTTCAAGAAACTCCAACAGTAATTGAGAATATTATTACATTGTAACATTACATACTTAAAATTCGATAATAAGAAGCTGGCCTTTAATATGGTAGATATTGTACACTTATACTTCAATAAAACATTAAAAAGCTAATTTCCTGGATATTATTTAATATCATTATTTTATGCAAAGTTCCTCCCCTGTAAAAATGTGGTTGCCAAAGTCCTTTGTGGGCAAAGGTCCTGTGGGCAAGAGTCCTTGTTGGTCAAAGGTCCACACACAAGTTTATCTGTTTCTATGTTTTAATATATTAGTGAATAGATGAAATATTATAAAACAAATATGCAATTAGATTTTGTTTTTTCCCTTCATAATTTTACATGTATCCTTCAAAGCCTTTTACAAAGTAAATTAAAGCTGGTTTCAGTTTCATTTATAACTAGAAATAGGATGCATTGGCATGCGTAATGTCCACCCAAAGGGAAGCATGAGTTTTGCTCTAAAACTTGGACTAATATATTGTCTTTGGGCCATGAGGAAGTGGTAGCTCTATTCATTGAAAATCCTCAGATTGGAGATGTTCAGATTGAAAATTCTGAGATGGTAACAAATCTTTTGAAAACCCTGAGGTGGGGCCTTGAAAATCCTTAAATGTAAAGAAATTATTGTGAAATTTCAACGAAATCACTCTATGTGTTTAAAAATTGCAAAGAGTAGTTTGCTGAGATACCCTGTGGGTCAAAAATTTTGATGAAATCACTCTATCTTGCATGGTTAAGGAGATAGAAGCAAATTTGTGTTTTTCCATTTAGGGCAAAAATTCGAAAATTCAAAATGACCGCCATTTTTGAAGAGAGTAAAATTTTTTATGAAAATTGCAAAGAGTAGTTTGCTCAGTTACCCTGTGGGCGAAAAGTTCAACGAAATCGCTCTATCTAGCACGGTTAAGGAGATAGAAGCAAATTTGTGTTTTTGTATTTTTGGTAAAAATTCAAAATGGCCGCCATTTTTGAAGAGAGTAAACTTTTTTGTAAATTGCATAGAGTAGTTTGCTAAGATACCCTGTGGATCGAAAATTTTGACAAAATCGCTCTATCTCACACGGTTAAGGAGATAGAAGCAAATTTGCAAATTTTAATTAGTAAACTAGAAAAATGTTTTTGCTAACAAAAACTAAGCGTCCCAAAAAGGTTCACTGCAATATAATATACAGTAGAAAAAGGTTTTTGAAAAGAAAAACATGCAGTGCTGAGAGAAGAAGTGAAAGTTAAGCAGACAGTGTGGAAGTTCATGCATTAACATGAAAGAAAAATTTAAGCTTTATTCTGTTTTCTATGGTCATAAATTGCGAAAAGTTAATTGAATAAATGCTCTGGCTAAGAATGCATAAAGCATCAATACTTATAATAGGTCGAAATTTACACCATAAAACTACTTAATTAAAGAGTAACAGTGCTTTATGAATGCCATATATCTATTTACATTTTAGAAAAAGGCATAGTAAAATGTGAGCCTTGAAAGGCAAGAAGTTTATGACACAATGCTTTGAACACATCTATCTGGTAAATCTGACCAGCTATCTAGACCCTTCACATAAGGTTTCCCAATACCTCTGAATACATTGTAAATCTCTAAAAGCAAGAATAAAATAGATATAAACACAAAATCGGCTATTTTATGACCCCAGTTTGACGCATAAGGGGGGATCCGGGGGTAAATCTGACCAGCTATCTAGACTCTTTACATATGGTTTCCCAATACCTCTTAATACATTCTCAAGCTCTAGAAGCAAGAATAAAGGAGATATAAGGGGAAAAGATGAAATTGGCTATTTTATGACCTCAGTTTGACCCCTACAGGGGGGTCGGGGGGGAAATTTGACTTGCTTTCTAGACTCTCCACATATGGTTTCCTACTACCTCCCAATACATTTTATGGCTCTAAATGCAATACTTAAGAAGATAATAGGGGGGTTCACATGAATTTTAAGCTTTCTGATTGGTACCTGTGAGAAAATCACTCATAAATCGGTCAATTTTCAGCGGATTGCTCCCAAAATCTAATCAGCTCATGTTTTTGATAGTATAAACATGTGTATGAAGTTACAAGCCTCTGAAATGCATTATGAATGGTCTAAAGATATTCCAACAAAATCAAAGTTGAGAAATTATGTTAAATTTAATCAAGATATTGAAACATCATGGTACCTTAAAATATCTTTATCTAGATTTCAAAGCTCACTAATGGCTCAACTGAGGTTAGGTATATTGCCTCTTGCCATAGAAACTGGTAGATACTATCGAATACCAATTGAAAACTGATTTTGCAAATTATGCCAAAAGGAAAATATTGAGGATGAAATCCATTTTCTCTGCCATTGTAAACATTTTGACCATGAGCGTTTAATATTTTTCACTAAATTAGCTGAAAAGGGAAACAATATTCTTGAAATGTCAGATAATGAAAAATTTGTATATATAATGCAACTTAACTGTAAGGAACTGCCAATCTTTGTAGAAAGCATCTGGAATAAGAGGAAGTTGATTCTTGAATCTTTATCCTAATACAAAGTAATATTATGCTGTGAAGATTCTGTTTATACTTTTTATTAAAATTAATTTTGTTAATGTCTTTATTTTCTATCACTTGTTGTATTATGTCTATAGTGACTTATAAGCCCATTTAGAGGGCTGGGTATCCTGTATTTTATGATTAAAATTAAATGTAGTTATAAAAATGTATGACACATGTCACTATAATAAAATAAAATTAAAAAAATAAGTTAGAAGAATCTTCTAGTTCTTTGGAGATAGAACCCTCTTTAATCATACGTTGTACCTTCTTAGCCTTCAATTTCTTTACTTGATCAGGTGTGTATTGCAAGCAAATGTAACAATTTTCCTGCTTTTCTATTACACAAACATCATCGCCTTTACCCTTATCCCTACAGGAAGGACATAAATGATGTGAGTCCCAATACTCCATAAAATGGCGACAACCTGAAGCTTGTTTCTGTCCTTTCTTCACTTGAACTTCCGCCATTTTGAAAAGGTTCAAAATGCAAAACTGTATCCAAGATGTTTGCTATTCAACAACCAAAATAAAAGTAAGGAATATCGGGAACTAGGGACATGGAAGCATGCGCAGAACATAGCTGTGTATTATAGACTGGTTCGCGAGAAAAATAATTCATTTGAAATATTCAGGGTGGTTGTTGATGTTTGCTCATACCAACATACAGCAATAGTGAGGATAAGGTAAGGATATTTTACGCAATAAAAAACATATTTAAACAAAATAATCTAAATGCAATAGTTTTCAAATTACAACTGAAATACTAAACAGTGATAACCTAAAAGTAGCTATTGCTCATCTATGCAATAAACTACAGGTCTGCAATTTCACTCTGTTATAGCTGACCCAAAAGTAGGTAAGTAACATATTTAAAGAAAATACTGTAAAAGCAATAGTTTTCAAGTTACAGCTGATTTACTCAACAGTGAGAACCTGAAAGTAGCTATTGTTTATTTATGCAATGAGCTACAGGTCTACAATTTCACTCTGTTATAGTTGACAGAAAAGTAGATGAATAACATATTTAAAGAAAATTCTCTGAATGCAATAGTTTTCAAGTTACAAATGATTTACTTAACAGTGAGAACCTAAAAGTAGCCATTCCTCCTCTTTGCAATGGGCTACAGGTCTGCAATTGTAATATGTTATAGCTGACCAAAAATTAAGTGAATAACATATTTAAACAAAAATACTCTAAATGTAATAGTGTTTAAGTTACAACTGATTTACTCAACAGCTATACTCTGAAAGTAGCTATAGCTCAGCTATGCAATGTGCTACAGGTCTGTAATTGCACTATGTCATAGCTCACAGAAAAGTAGGTGAATAACATATTTAAAGAAAATACTGTAACTGCAATAGTTTTTAAGTTACAACTGATTTACTCAACAGTGAGAATCTGAAAAATAGCTATTACTCAGCTATTCCATGAGCTACAGGTCTACAAGTTCACTATATTATAGCTGATTCAAAAGTACATTTAAACAAAATTCTCTAGATGCAACAGTTTTCAAGGTACAAGAAATTTACTCATCAGTGATAACCTCAAAGTAGATATTACTCAGCTATACAATGAGCTACAGGTCTGAAATTTTACTATGTTATAGCTGACCCAAAAGTAGCTGAATAACATATTTATACAAGTCTTTATATGCAACAGTTTTCAAGTTACCAGTGACTTTACTCATTATGGAATGTACTGAAAAGTCAGAAAGTAGCCATTACACACTTAGCTATTGGGATAGACACCCAAGTTACTCACCATGTTGTAGCTATGGAAAATGTAGCCAAATTACATAAATGCTCTAAATGCAATACTTTTCAAGTTATAAGTGATTTAGTGCATGATTTCATGAGGTTTTATGCATTAAAAATTATTTTTAAAAATCATAAAAAAATTAATTATGAAGATCCAGCTCTGATACTCACACAAGGGAATCTACTAGTGGCCTAGTACATATATACAAGATAAGAGAAAAATCCTTGAAATAGTCAATGAGAAACTTGTGATAAAGTTTTGAAATTTTCACACTTTGGGTGGGGTACCTCACTTGTAATGGCTCTGGGGAACAGACGAATGAACAGATCTGGATGTCTTGAACAATTTTTTTATCCTTTTTTTATCTCTGGGTCTTGTAGTTTTGGAGAAGTTGTTCACACAGACACGGATGTGGATGTGGATGCCGCAGTGATGACATAATGTCAGCTAAGTCAGCTGACACAAAAAGCCATCCTGTTTTATTGTAAAAATGGTCCACTTTGCCTCATAGACTGATCTGGTTGAGACTCTCTGAGGAGCTTCAATTCGGGCTGCCACTGTCTCGGAGAAGCCCTGCTCCTTGATAACTGAGACTCTAGATGCCTGGCATGAAAATTCAGGTTTGACAGATTCCTGTGAAGGGTCTGATTGAACGGCTGAGTCAACAGATTGGGCACGTTTGGCAGACTCAATGGGATCTGGTTCAACATGGCAACTAGGTCCCAAAACCAGGGCATGTTTGGCCAGCCCGGAGCAATCAAAATGATTCTTTTGCACGGGTAACCCTACATCTTCTCCATCAATTTGCCCAAGATGGCTACTGGTGGGAAGGCATAAGGGTGCAGATCCTCCGAGGGCAGGCTGAGTGCATCCACTGCCCATGCTAGGGGGTCTGGAATGGGTGATGCACACTGGGGCAGTTTCTTGTTGAATCTGGTGGTGAACAGGTCCACTTGAGGTTGCTTGGAAGATCTCTGGAAGGAGGGACCATTCTGTTTGGATGGTCTAGGTTAGCCTGGATAGCTTGTCAGCTATTACATTCCCTCAGCCACATTCCGTCAGCCAGAGATGTGTCAAGCTTTGAGGGTCACCTGTTTCCTGGAACACCGGTCAGGATTCTCCACAGAAGGGCACAAAGAGGGCCCAACTTTACCTCAATTTCCGGGCTTATGTAGGCAACCACTGCGGTGTTGTCTGTGGCTATGAGGACTATGTTGTTCAAGCAGAGGTCCTAGAACTCTTTTAGGCCCAGGAAGACTGCCTTTAGTTCCAGATAATTTATGTGTAACTTGCTTTCTGGAAGAGACCAGGTTCCCCTAGCAGTGTACTCCAGTAGGTGAGTGCCCCACAATTTCTTTGATGCATTTGTTAAGCTTTGCAGAGCATGTTTTAGTGGGTGTAATGGTTGAACTTGAAGCACATTGTCTTCCTGTAACCACCACTTCAGATGGGGGTGAAGCGACCTGGGGATGGGGATCATCTTTTGTAGTGATTCTGGTACCCTCCAATTGTTTTTCAAGTGCCACCGTATGGGTCTCATATGGAGTCAACCTTGGTGGAATTGTTTCTCTGTGGCTGTAAGTAACCCTATCAAGGACATCAGTTGCTGGACCGGACGGGTGGGTCTGGGGAGAAGTTTCTTGACTTTTGCATTAACTCTTGCCGACGCTCTACGGTGGGTGTGACCTTGCCCTCTTTTAGATCGAACTGGTACCTACGAAATTGAAGACTTGTTTGAGATAGTTCTGATTTCTCCATTTTGACCAACTACCCTAACTCCTGACAAAGAGCTACCACAATCTGTTTATGCTGGAGACAGGTCATCTGACCAACCAGTCGTCTAGATACTGGTGGATCCTTACACCGTTTTGTAATGCAAACAGTTTGACCTCCTTCGCCACTACCGTGAACTACATCGCTGCTGTCGACGGACCAAATGGCAATGGTTTGAACTGGTAGGACTGACCCTGGACGTGAAACCACATGTACTTCTTGGACTGACTTTGAATCTGTATGTGGAAGTATGCATCTTTGAAATCTATGGATGTTACCCACTTCCCTGCCTGTAGGGAGGTTCTTATTGTCTCTGGTGTTTCCATTTTGAATGACTCTGTCTTTAAAAACTTGTTCAGGGAACTGAGGTCTAGTATAAGTCTCCACCGGTTGTTGAGTTTGAGAACCAGGAAAAGCCGGGTCTAAAACCCTAGAGATGTCTGAATTGTGACTGGTTCTACTGCATTTTTGTTCAAAAGTTGATGTAATGCCTCTAACAGGTAGAGGTCCCTGTGAGGATCAACATAGCAACTTATGATAGTGGGTAACCTTGTCAGAGAGTGTAGCCTTCCCTGAAAACTGTTACAACCTTTGGACTGGCCCCAGGGCCAAAATTGGTGCAATCTGGCCCCTACAGGTAGATCTATAGCAACAATTGGGACATTTGTGGCATTTGTACAGAACTCGAGTGATCTACACAGGAAACATCGTTCACATATTTTATTTCTTGACGATGAACAATGTCGGGATTTATGCCTTTCTTTTGCGGCAACCCTCCTACAAAAGGTACATGAGTTACAACACAAGAGTTTACAGATAGAAAAGGTACTGTCTTTCTCTTGTCGGTCACAACCAAACAGTCCTTCTCTCCGGCCATCTTTAAATCTAAAATGTTTAACTTGCCGGTCACATGTACAGAGTTCTTCTTGCCCGCCACATTTGTACAACAGAAATTGTCATTTATAATAATTTTGCCCCATGGTCAGTTTCTGTTGATAGGTAGAGGCTTTATCATGAACTTTCTTACTCTGCTGTCTGTGATTGATCTGTTTCCAGGCAAGTACACTACACTTCCGGTCAGAGTCCTGTGATTGTTTTGCAGTGGGGGCGAAGGGATGGTAGCAACCGGGTTTCTTTGGTGAACTAGTGGTAGAACGCCTCTCTTCATAGTTTGAGATCTCCTCTGTCTTGACAAGCAAATGGTCTGGAAACAGAGAGTTCATATGCAGTGGAGCATTACGTAGGGCAGTGGAGGTATCCTGTTTGATTCCAGCTCTGAGATAGTAACTGTTGCTGTGGGCTAATGTCAGATTGGCCATATTGATAAATATACCTTCTGATAAGTCTTGCATTGTTCTTTCTATGGCCGGGGTAATGCTCCTGTTAAATGTCACTAAATAGTCCAGTTCATCAACAGCTTGCTGTGCCCTTTGCCAATCCCTTTATCACGGCACCTTGAACATTTAAGATGGACATCAAAATCTGCGATAACATGGCCACAAGTGCCTTGTTTCTCACCTAGAGATGACATGATCTTCACAGAACACAATAAAATAAAGTCTGTAACAAATAAAGTTCAAAATTCACAAATTTCTTCAGTTTTCTGCAAACTACGAGAGCTCTTCAAAAACACGTCTGCACACTCCACATGCCAAATGAAAAAGATGAACTGTCATCACGCTGTCTAGACAGAAAAGAAGTACGATGTGCCACCTAGTGAATGCAAACTCATGACCGGTCCTGCTGGTGGATAACAAAGACTTTTTCCATCGTTTGGCGGGGCCAGTTGTGTCGGCCGGTATTGTCCATTGGGTAGGATGTATTAACGCAATAAAATTGAAAAGCCTAAGTATAAAACTTCTCCTGACAGAGTATCAAGGTGAAATCTAAGCATTGAACTGGTGCTACAGCATAACAGAGCATAATGCATAGTAATGCCTTCTGTGGATACACATACCAACCACGCTAATTAACCAATAATCATGCATAGCAATATTGGTAAAGCCCAAAAATATGACAAACAACATGCCACCAATTCTTTATGAAACATGTCAAGAAGTAAAAGTTGGTTATCAAAAAGACTTGAAGATGAATGTGTACTCACATGCCAAGGGATCAACCCCGATGGAGGCACACATTTCCTGGAACTGATTCCTGAACTCGGGACTTTTTCTTATGTCTGTCCGATGCTTCTGTGCAAATTCTTCTAAATAGCCTCTGAAGGAATCTAATTGCTTTGACAACTATTAAATAAGAAAAAAATATACACCATATAATTTCTGAACAAAAATTTGGCACACACACATATATATATATATATATATATTGAGATTTTGTACAAGTTGCAACTTGCAGTTTATGGACTGTGCACTGAAGTCTTTTAAAACATCTTCAAGCATAAAAGTTTTAATAATAACAATCAGACTTCAAAGAAGAAAGTTAAGTAATAAACAAGACCACTGCCGTGGTATTATCTCCCGCCGAGCATTACAGGGGAAAAAATACCTTTTCCGAGATATTCACAATTTTTCATTTTCCGCTAAAATCCAAGATGGCCGCCAAAAGTGGTGAAAACTGAAATTTTTCCCCGAGGCACAGGATACTGTTGTACTATCCTGTGGGTCAAAAATTCGCTCAAAAGCGCTCTATCTCTTACCCTTTCCGAAGATATTTTCAATGTTTATTTTCCGCAAAAACCAAGATGGCCGCCAAAGGTGGCGAAAATTGAAATTTTTTCCCCTTTGCATAAGATACTCTTGAAGTTTTTCCCCATTGCATACGACACTGTTGTACTACCCTGTGGGTCAAAAATTCACGCGAAATCGCTCTATCTCTTACGGTTTTTGAGATATTCACACTTGTTCATTTTCCGCTAAAATCCAAAATGGCCGCCAAAAGTGGGGAAAATTGAAAATTTTCCCTTTTGCATAGGACCCTCTTGTACTACCCTGTGGGTCAAAAATTCGCTCGCAAATCAAAGTAGCTATTACTCAGTTAGCTATGGACTTACAGCTGTGAAACTTTGCCATGATACAGAACATTAAAAAGTAGGTGAACAACATATTTGACAAAAATCCTCTAAATGTAATAGCTTGGCTGTTATAAATGATTTACTCAATGGAGAACCATCAAAGTAGCTATTACTCAGTTAGTTATGGACTTACCGCTCTCAAAATTTGCCATTACACAGTACATAAAAAAGAAGCTAAACAACATATTTGAGAAAAATCCTTTAAATTTAACAGTTTTGCTGTTATAAGTGATTTCCTCAATGGAGAACCATTAAAGTAGCTATTACTCGGTTAGCTATGGACCTACAGCTCTCAAAATTTGCCATTACACAGTACACGAAAAAGTAGTTGAACAACATATTTGACAAAAATCTTCTAAATTCAACAGTTATGCAGTTATAAATGATTTACTCAATGGAGAACCATCAAAGTACCTATTACTCAGTTAGTAATGGACTTACAGCTCTCAAAATCTGCCATTACACAGTACATAAAAAGTACCTAAACATATTTGAGAAAAATCCTTTAATTTCAACAGTTTTGCTGTTATAAGTGATTTCCTCAATGGAGAACCATTAAAGTAGCTATTACTCGGTTAGCTATGGACCTACAGCTCTCAAAATTTGCCATGACACAGTACATCAAAAAGTAGGTGAAGAACATATTTGACAAAAATCCTCTAAATTCAACAGTTTGCTGTTAAATGTGATTTACTCAAAGGAAAACAATGAAAGTAGCTATTACTCAGTTAGCTATGGACTTACAGCTCTGAAACTTTGCCACGACACAGAACATTAAAAAGTAGGTGAACAACATATTTGACAAAAATCCTCTAAATTTAATAGTTTTGCAGTTATAAGTGATTTACTGAATGCAGAACCATAAAAGTAGCTATTACTCAGTTAGCTATGGACCTACAGCTCTCAAAATTTGCTATTACACAGTACATCAAAAAGTAGGAACAACATATTTGACAAAAATCCTTTAAATTTGAAAATTTTAACTAGAAAAAGGTTTTTGCTGACAAAAACGAAGTGGCCCTGATGAAAAAGTGCAAAGTAATCTGTAAAAGATGCTAACATATGCAATATGTTGGTAATGCTTATAATTGTATGAATGGTAAATTAATTCTAAAGAAACCTTCCTGTGAGTAAGCCTAATCAATGTGTCAAGTTTAACTGATGTTAGTTGAACAGTATGTCAGTTGGGGGCTGAAAAGCCATTTTTTTACTGTAAGATGGCCATAGGTGGCTTCAAGGTGGACAGAAAATAAGAATGTCCCTTTTGCCATCCTTTATAGGTGTGCAAAGTTTAACCGAGGTCAGTTGAACAATAAGATAGTTGGAGGCTGAAAACCCCCTTATTTCACTTTATGGTGGCTACCACTCCATTCATATTGAGAGTTTAAGGTGACCATGTGTATTATTTTTATCTATTTTAATACCAGTGATAATTTAGATATAAAAAAATGGAAAACGAAAGGAGGCAGAGGATTTTATTCCAATTTGATGACTTTAAGCAGGCCATAGGTCCTTTAACATTATGAGTTTAAGATCACCATAAAGTCAGGATATTCCTTTGGCAAATTTTAATATATGTGCCAAGTTTGGTTGAAAAAAGTGAAAAACTAAGTGAACTGGAGGGCTAAAACCCCTTTTTGACATTAAGGTGACCTTAAGATTGCAGATACAGGGCTAAAACTTCGGCATGTGAAAGATTATCAAAAAGTAGCTGAATAAGTTATTCCAACAAAACGCCGAAATCCTGACCACTTTTGAGATACAGACCAAGTATCCATTTTTAGAAAATTTACAAAAATAAAAGGCCTCCCATTCAGGCATCTATGGTCTGATAAATGAGAAAATCCTTTCAGACCTTCGACATTTGGTCTAGAATGTACCGGATAAATTTTATAGCACAGGTGTGTGTGTTTTTTTCCGAAACGTGATGACGGGGTGTTTTTGAAAAATGCTTAAGGTTACCTTAAGTAAAGCTTAAGGTCTGCGCAAAGTATCCAAAAAAATTTTCTGCCCCTTTTTGCCATCCTTTATAGGTGTGCAAAGTTTAACTGAGGTCAGTTGAACAATAAGATAGTTGGAGGCTGAAAACCCCCTTATTTCACTTTAAGGTAGCTACCACTCCATCCATATTGAGAGTTTAAGGTGACCATAAGTATTACTTTATCTATTTTAATACCATTGATAATTTAGATATAAAAAAATGGAAAAAGAAAGGAGCCAGAGGATTTTATTCCAATTTGATGACTTTACCCAGGCCATAGGTCCATTAACATTTTGAGTTTAAGATCACCATAAAGTCAGGATATTCCTTGGCAAATCTTAATATATGTGCCAAGTTTGGTTGAAAAAAGTGAAAAAACTAAGTGAACTGGAGGGCTAAAACCCCTTTTTGACATTAAGGTGACATTAAGATTGCAGATACAGGGCTAAAACTTCGGCATGTGAAAAATTATCAAAAAGTAGCTGAATAAGTTATCCAACAAAATGCCAAAATCCTGACCATTTTTGAGATACAGACCAAGTACCCATTTTAAAAAAATTTACGAAAATAAAATGCCTCCCATTCAGGCATCTATGGTCCGATTGATGAGAAAATCATTTCCAACCTTCGAAATTTGGTCTAGAATGTACCTGATAAATTTTATAGCACAGGTGTGTGTGGTTTTTTCCGAAAAACGATGACGGGGTGTTTTTGAAAAAGGTTACCTTAAGTAAAGCTTAAGGTCTGCGCAAAGTATCCCAAAATATTTTCCCGCCCCAATAGTTTTAAAGAAAGATAAGAAGGAAAGAAAAATTTGAAAGCCCAAGAATTTATTGAAGGGAGACCATAATCCTGCGGCAGTGATCAGTCAAACGTCGGTGAAAACAAATAAGCGTCCCTGACGGGCCGCTTAAATATACTGTTCAAATGAAAGCACATAAAGTGTCACTGTTAAACACAGTTAAAGCAGATGCACATCATCAATACATAAATGGAAAAGATATTTCAAGCAATATAGTACCGGTTATTGTAAAAAACAAGAGGAGTGCCCGTGAACGGGCACTGTGTCAGCTGACTGAGTGTTTTTGATTTGTGAAGGTGATTAGAGGACAGAATAATTATCAGGAAAAGGGCTGTACAGAAATACAGTAAATGGTAACTGAACAGCAAGTTCGAAAGAAATTCCGAAGCTGACAGAAGAAAAGGATAAAAAAGTTGTGCCCTGTAAATGGTATTATGAAGTAAAATAACAAGGTAATTGTTTAAGTGTAAAAAATAGGTTAAAACATATTTAAAGAAATACTACAAATGCAATATCCTCGTTCGACCTTGAAGAAGGGGTCCAAGGTCAAATCTAACCACACAAATACATTCCCAGCCCATGATTTCCTATGGTTTACCATTCCAAACCTCTAGGACAAATTATAAATGAGTTATAAGCACTTTTAAGCTTGGCTGTCCTCATTTGACCTTGAAGGAGGGGTCCAACGTCAAATCTGACCATACCAAAAGATTCCGAGCCAATGATTTCCTATGGGATGGTTTACCATCCCAAATCTCTGTCACCAATAATAAGCGAGTTGTAGGCACTTTCAATTTTCGCTATCCTCATTTGACCTTGAAGGAGGGTTCCAAGGTCAAATCGGACCATATCAACAGATTCACAGCCCATGATTTCCTGTCTGTTTACCATCCCAAACCTCTGGGACCAATAATAAGCGAGTTATAAGCACTTTTAAGTTTGGCTATCCTTGTTTGACCTTGAAGGAGGGGTCATTGAAGGTCAAATCTGACCACACCAAAAGATTCCCACCCCATGATTTCCTACAGGTTGGTTTATCATCCCAAACCTCTAGGATCAATAATAAGGGAGATATAAGCACTTTTTATGACTGACAAAAAACACCTGTGGCGGCCATCTTGTTTCTCAAAATGAGGCCAAAAATATTACCAGACAACATTTTATGGTTATTAATACATACTGCAAACTTAAGAAAGCTAGCTATAATATTTTTTTTCATCAGAGCAGTAATGGTGAAATCTCTCTCTACACACTGCGGCTATCCAGTGGATACAATGATTTACTCAACAGTGAGAACCTGAAAGTAGCTATTGCTCAGCTATGCCATGACATAGAGGTCTGCAATTTCACTATGTTATAGCTGACCAAAAATTCTGTGAATAACATATTTAACAAATTACTCTAAATGTAATAGTTTTCAAGTTACAACTGATTTACTCAACAGTGAGAACCTCAAAGGAACTATTACTCAGCTATGCAATGAGCTACATGTCTGAAATTTTACTATGTTATAGCTAACCCAAAAGTAGGTGAACAACATATTTAAGCAAACTACTGTAAATGCAATAGTTTTCAAGCTACAACTGATTTACTCAATAGTGAGAACCTGAAAATAGCTATTGCTCCGCTATGCCATGAGCTATAGGTCTGTAATTTCACTATGTTATAGCTGACCCAAAAGTAGGTGAACAATATATTTTAACAAAATACTCCAAATGCAATATTTTTCAAGTTATAGCTGATTTACTCAACAGTCAGTACCTGAGAATAGCTATTGCTCAGTTGTGCCATGAGCTATAGGTCTATAATTTCACTATGTTATAGCTGACCCAAAAGTAGCTGAATAACATATTTGCACAATTTTCTGTAAATGCAATAGTTTTCCAATTATAACTGATTTACTCAACAGTGAGAACTTCAAAGTAGCTATTACTCAGCTATGAAATGAGCCACAGGTCTGAAACTTCACTATGTTATAGCTGAGCCCAAAATAGGTGAATAACATATTGAAACAAAATACTCTAAATGCAATAGTTTTCAAGTTATAAGCGATTTACTCAACAGTGATAACCTAAAAGTAGCTATTACTCAGCTATGCCATGAGCTACAGGTCTGAAATTTCACTATGTTATAGCTGGCCCAAAAGTAGCTGAATAACATATTTATACGAAATTCTCTAAATGCAATAGTTTTTAAGTTACAAGTGATTTTACTCATGATGGAAGTTACTGAAAAGCCCAAAAGTAGCTATTACTCACTTAGCTATTGAGACAGACACCCAACTTACTCACCACATTGTAGCTATGAAAAAAGTAGCTGAATAACATATTTTAACAAAATGCTCTAAATGCAACACTTTTCAAGTTATAAGTGATTTACTCAACAGTGATAACCTAAAAGTAGCTATTACTCAGCTATGCCATGAGCTACAGGTCTGAAATTTTACTATGTTATAGCTGACCCAAAAGTAGCTGAATAACATATTTATACGAAATTCTCTAAATGCAATAGTTTTCAAGTTATAAGCGATTTACTCAACAGTGATAACCTAAAAGTAGCTATTACTCAGCTATGCCATGAGCTACAGGTCTGAAACTTCACTATGTTATAGCTGACCCCAAAATAGGTGAATAACATATTGAAACAAAATACTCTAAATGCAATAGTTTCCAAGTTATAAGTGATTTACTCAACAGTGATAACCTAAAAGTAGCTATTACTCAGCTATGCCATGAGCTACAGGTCTGAAATTTTACTATGTTATAGCTGGCCCAAAAGTAGCTGAATAACATATTTATACAAAATTCTCTAAATGCAATAGTTTTTAAGTTACAAGTGATTTTACTCATGATGGAAGTTACTGAAAAGCCCAAAAGTAGCTATTACTCACTTAGCTATTGAGACAGACACCCAACTTACTCACCATATTGTAGCTATGAAAAAAGTAGCTGAATAACATATTTTAACAAAATGCTCTAAATGCAACACTTTTCAAGTTATAAGTGATTTACTCAACAGTGATAACCTAAAAGTAGCTATTACTCAGCTATGCCATGAGCTACAGGTCTGAAATTTTACTATGTTATAGCTGACCCAAAAGTAGCTGAATAACATATTTATACGAAATTCTCTAAATGCAATAGTTTTCAAGTTATAAGCGATTTACTCAACAGTGATAACCTAAAAGTAGCTATTACTCAGCTATGCCATGAGCTACAGGTCTGAAATTTCACTATGTTATAGCTGGCCCAAAAGTAGCTGAATAACATATTTATACGAAATTCTCTAAATGCAATAGTTTTTAAGTTACAAGTGATTTTACTCATAATGGAAGTTACTGAAAAGCCCAAAAGTAGCTATTACTCACTTAGCTATTGAGACAGACACCCAACTTACTCACCATATTGTAGCTATGAAAAAAGTAGCTGAACAACATATTTTCACAAAATGCTGTAAATGCAACACTTTTGAGGTTATAAGTGATTTAGTGCATGATTTCATAAATTTTAATGCATTAAAAATTATTAAAAAAATTTATTAAAAAAAAAGTAAGACAGATCCAGGTCTCCTACTCACACAAGAGAATCTACCTCTGGCCTAGTACATATATGCAAGATATGAGAGAAATCCCTGCAATAGTCACTGAGAAAATTGTGATAAAAAGTTGAAATTTTCACACTTTTGGTGGGGGTACCCCCCTTGTAATGTCTCTAGCAAACAGACGAACACACAGATTTGCATGCCTTGAACAATTTTTCATCCTCGATAGATAAGGTATCTTTTTAAAAAAACAGCATGTCTCTAGGCCTTGTAGTTTTGGAGAAGAAGTTGTTCACGCGGACGCGTACGCCCACGCCGCAGAGTGATGACATAAAAATTTACGAAAATAAAAGGCCTCCCATTCAGGCATCTATGGTCCAATTGATGAGAAAATCCTTGCCGGAGGCCAAAGCTAGCAAGAAAGCAGTTTTGAGAGTGAGATGTTTGAGGTCTGTGTCTTTCATAGGCTGAAAGGGAGCTTTTGTGAGCTCATTGAGAACAACAGAAAGGTTCCACTTGGGGAGATTTCTGGAGCTTTTGGGGCGATCCCTGTGGAAACTGGAGAGCAACCTATGAAGGTCCTCATTATGAGCAATATGTTGGCCCGATGGGCCCAAGGTGTCAACAATGGCAGTCCTGTAACCATCAATGGTGGAGGGGCGCCTGTTTAGGTCTTGGTACAGATACATGAAGAAATCTGAGATTTGTTTCACAGATGGAGTGGAGAAATCCACCGAATTTTCTCTGCACCATTTTTCAAATAGGGCCCACTTTGATTTGTAGATGGTCCTTGTTGATGACTGTTGAGGTGCAGCAATTCTCTCTGCCACTTCCACAGAGAAGCCTTGTTCTTGGAGTTGTCCACTCCTAGACACCAGGCGTGGAGGTTGAGGTGCTGCGGGTTGCTGTGGAACACGTAGTTGTGGGACTGCTTGAGGAGTGTTGTCGACACCGGGAGCTGCAGTGGGATCTCTGTTGGCCTTCGGGTCTGGGATAGGAGACGTACAGTGGAAGCTTGTGGTTCAGATAAGTGGCGAATAGGTCCACGTGGGGAGTGAACAACCTTTGGCAGATCTGTTTGAACACCTGTGGATGTAGTGACCATTCGGTCGACTGTACCTGATTCGACCTGGAAAGTAGGTCGGCCATCACATTCAGACACCCTGGAATGTGCCTGGCTTTCAATGTGATGTGAGAATGATGGCACCAGGTCATGATTCTCCACAGGAGTGCACACATCTCCGCTGAGTGTGTTCCCCCTTGTTTGTTTATGTAAGCCACCACAGTTGAGTTGTCCGTCGCAACTAGCACTGTTTGGTCCTGACACTGGTCTTTGAAGCGTCTCAGGGCCAGAAAGACAGCTTTTAATTCTAGGACGTTTATGTGAAGCCCTTTTTCCTGGGGAGACCACAGACCTTGTGTAGAACTTTGTTCTAAGTGAGGGCCCCAACCTTTGTTTGAGGCGTCTGTAAAGAGTTGGATACTGTGGTCTTTGGGATGAAGGTCTGAGCCTTTCATCACGTTTGCAGGGTTCTGCCACCAGTCTAGGTGTGCAGAGATGGCTTCTGTCCAAGGAAGGAGGCTGTCCAGCGGTTGAGGAAATTTCCAGTGCTCCTTGAGGTGAAACTGAAAGGGCCTCATGTGAAGTCATCCCTCTGGGACCATTTTCTCCGTTGAGGCTAGCAACCCAATTAGAGACATCAAACATCTTGCAGTCAAAACATGTTTTGACTTGAGGTGTAGGATCAAATCCTGAAGTTTGAGCCATCTCTCTTGAGTGGGTTTTACAAGGGCTGAATCCAGATGGTACTCGTAACCCATGAACGAAAACAACTGAGTGGGATTCAGATCCATCCCAAGGACTGGGTTACATCTACCACTGCCTGAGTGTTCACGAGGGCTTCCTCCCACGACTGAGACCTGACCAGCCAGTCGTCCAGGTATTGGTGGAGTCTGAGACCTCTGGAGAGGGCCATGAGCTTCACCTCCTTTACGATCATGGTAAAGACCTGGGGGGCTGTGGCCAGTCCGAAAGGTAGGGAGGTGAACTGGAACACCTGAGACCTGTGGCAAAATCTTAGGTATTTCCTTGAGTGAGGATGGATGGGGATGTGAAGGTAGGCGTCCGATAGATCTATTGACGCAACCCATTCCCCTGGAATCAGGGAGGTTCTGAAGGACTGGAGTTTCCATCTTGAACTTTTCTACATGTAGAAAAGTGTTGAGCCTGCTTAGGTCTATCACTGGCCTCCACCTTTGGTGAGGCTTGGGTACTCGAAACAGGCGACTGTAAAACCCGAGAGATTTTACATTTTCCACCCTTTCGATAGCGTTCTTTGACAGCAGAGACTGGATGCAATCGGCTAAGGCTTGGTCTTTTGGAAGGGCCTTGTATTCTGATATTATCAGAGGAAATCTGACCAAGTTTGGTTTTGAGAGGAATGGCAGTACGTAGCCATTGGTGATAATGTTTAACACGTTGGATGAACAATTGTTTTCTTGCCAGTCTCTGCTGAAAGAACGGAGGCTACCTCCTACCGTGGACTGTTTGAGGCTTTGAAGGAGTCATTGGGAAGAGGGGTTTCCACGCCCTCTTCCCCTATTGTGGGATCGAAAACGACCCCTGGAGCCTCTGAAGTTTTGTTTTCCCCTATTGGAAGAAAACGATTGGTTACTGCTTTGTGAGGAATTGCCCCCGTAGGGGCGTTTCCTGTAGGAGCCTCTTTTCTTGTGGGGACCACGAAAGGGCTTATTCTGGTAGGGTCCGAAACCCTGAGAATCTTTTGAGGTGCCTTTTTTAAGAAGGAAGTCCTCGCCTTCCTTTAGCAACTGTGATTTAAACAAGGAAGGTGGCCAGAAGGACGCATTCCTGAGTTCTTGGCGCCTGGTTTCTCCTAAGTGGGATTGTAATAGGGTCATTTCGGCTTCGCGCCTGAGCAAGCCAGTATTGCCCACTGAGTATAATTCTCTTTGGAGAATATGGGCCGGGGATTTACAAGTCAAGTTAAGGCTCTGTGTTGGATTAGGATGGCTTTATTCCACAAATCCAGATACTCACAGGCTTCCTCATATCCACGTTTCGCTGCTTTTTCAGGGTCGGCACCTTTCCTGATCTGAGACTTGACCTTTTTGAAGGTCGCTTTCAAGCTATGTTGACACTTCTCCAGAGTGACATTACAGGAGAAAGAAGTCTTGCAAAGGTGGTAGCGAAATTGAGCGTGGAAATATTCTGTCTTGCCTGATGTTCCAATTCTTTGAGAATTGGTATAGGGACCTTGCCCATAGGAGCCCCAGATGGTTTAGGAGAAATGCAAATTTTGGCAAAGTCTGTATTCAGCTCTTGTATATTGTCCTCATAACAAGGCTGGCCTACCATGTACCACTTGGCAGTGGAGGGAGGTGGTTTGATGTACTTGCCCTCAGGTAAATTGGCTGCCTGGAAGTCCTGATCAAACTTCTCGAAGGCATCCTTGATGACTGAATTGAGAGGCAACATGGAGGAAGGACCTCTTGGTCTAAGTTCTTGCCTGCTTTTCTCATCATCAAGGCCCATGACCGCTGTTGAAGATCTAGGTAAGGATTCCCTAGGATCTGGTAGTTTCAGGATGCGTCGGAACGTATCCACCTCCTCCGCGTATTGGGATAATGCTACTTCCCTGTAATAAGGAGGGTCAGGGTCATGTGGGGGTGGTCCTGATCAGAGTGAGACTTCCTGGAGGGCTTGGGGGACCTATGCCTATGTTCAGGGGACTGATCCTCCTCTGAAGATGGGGCTAAAAATCTGGACCTCAACTTGTGTTTTGACTTATCAGAGTGCTTTTTGGGCCTACTAGGGGCTGGTTGAGGGTCAATAGAATAGTCCGAGTAGTGGTCCGAGGCAGAGCTCAGATCCACAACATGGTACCTAGAAGAGTGTGCTGCTTGTTTAGGTTTGGTCGAGGCAACCTGCGAGGGATCCTCGGCACAACTACGAACTTGACCCGAGTCGTCTTCAAGGCGACTAGAATACGAGTCAAGGCGAGGCGGAAGATCTGGGCCATACTCCACCTCCATAGACTCGATAGCACTACTGGTTTTCGAGGGTTTGTCCAGATCTTTGGAGGATGCGTTCGTTTTTGTAGCAGAAGAAGAAGAGGTCTGATCCACCTCTCTTGGCTTTTGTAAAGATTTTTGAAAATCTTCACGAAGATTATTGAATGCCTTCAACATACTAGCCTGAAAAGCCCCCATTTTCTTATCCATTTGGATGTTAATGTGAGATTTCTCGAGGTTTGCTTGTACTTTTAGTTGTAAAGCCGTACCTGGTATAGGCGGAACAGTACAAGCTGCGGTTCGACTGGACAATGCCTCGAATGAGAGAGGTTGTGGGCGAGGCGGGGATGTGAAGAGGCGATCAGCAGCCATTTCCAGCTCTGCCTGCGAGCCTGCAAACGATTCAATAGAATTATCCCCTAATAATTCCGAACCCGTGTCTTCTGCCTTGTCTTTCTTGTCAGATTTTTTAGAATAACGCTTCCTGTGAGAGATCTTGGTGATCTGTTCTTCAGTAAATGAAGAGCAAATGGTACAGGAAGAGACAAGAGTTACACACGGCTCGTCGCCCTTACCTGCCTCTCTGCAGGTAGGGCAGAAGTTGTGTGTGTCAAATGGATGGCAGAAATGATTGCATTTTGCTGCGCGAGGTTTATCTCTACTAGCTTGGTGGGATGCCATGTTTTACACGCAATAAAACAAATGCGAGTATAACCTCGAATAAAGACTCGCAGAAGAAAAGCCAGTCGAGGCGAGCTCACAAAACTTAAAATTAAGGACAACTAGAGGAATGCTTTTGCTAACAAAAGCGAAGCGTCCCTTAAAGTTTAAAATGCTTTGTGGTTTTAATAAGCATGCTGTAAAGCTAAGAATGCACAAAGCTGCGCCGTATGCTTTCCCAATACCTCTTAATACATTCTGAAGCTATAAAAGCAACAATAAAGGAGATATAAGGCAAAAACTCCAAAGCAGCTATTTATGACCCCAGTTTGGCCCATAAGGGGGGTCGGGGGGTAAAACTGACCGGCTATTTAGACTCTCCACATATGCTTTCCCAATACCTCTTAATACATTCTGAAGCTATAAAAGCAACAATAAAGGAGATAAAGGCAAAAACTCAAAATCGGCTATTTTATGACCCCAGTTTGACCCATAAGGGGGTCGGGGGGGGGGGGGGGGGGGGGGGGTAAAACTGACCAGCTATTTAGACTCTCCATATATGCTTTCCCAATACCTCTTAATACATTCTTAAGCTATAAAAGCAACAATAATGGAGATATAAGGCAAAAACTCAAAATCAGCTGTTTTATGACCCCAGTTTGACCCATAAGGGGAGGCCAGGGGGTAAAACTGACCGGCTATTTAGACTCTCCACATATGCTTTCCCAATACCTCTTAATATATTCTGAAGCTATAAAAGCAACAATAAAGGAGATAAAGGCAAAAACTCAAAATCGGCTATTTTATGACCCCAGTTTGACCCATAAGGGAGGGTCGGGGGGTAAAACTGACCGGCTATTTAGACATTTTTCAAGGGATTGCTCCCAAAATCTAATCAGCTCGCGTTTTCGATAGTATGAACAGGTGTGTCAAATTATAAGGCTCTGTAGCAAGTAGTTTTTCCTGAACTGTGATGACGGGGGGGAGGGGTGTACTTCAAAAATAGTTTTTGATCATGTGACCTTCATAAAGGTCAAAGGTCAAATTTAAGCATGCAGAAAAATTTCCCCACGCCTAAGGTATATAACTGCCAAATATGGTTTGAAACCTTCTAATAATAAGGGAGATATTCAAGGGAGACCATAATGCGGCGGCGGCGGCGAGGAAACTGAGGCGAAAACAAATAAGTGCCCTTTTAGGGACGCTTAATTACAAAAGCGGAAGTGCTGAAAATTGGCCAGAATGTGCTATATACAATAATAAATGAAATACATAAAAAGGGACGTACAACAATAACACTGCACTGAGATATAGATAGAAAACGGCAGTAAATACTTCCCAAAGACTGTAAAATGGCGGCGACCAACGAGAAAAGTTGTAACATTCACGTGACGACAACCTGAGGCTACGGCCAAGAGTTCCTCGCAGCAACCAGTAAAGCATTCAGTCCCACATGGTAAGCTATTGTAGCGCAATAAAATCAGCTATTTTATGACCTCATTTTGACCCATAAGGGGGGGGGGGGGGGGGGGGGGGGGGGGTCTGGGGCTAAATCTGATCAGCTATCTAGACTCTTCACATATAGTTTCCCAATACCTCTTAATACATTCTAAAGCTCTAAAAGCAAGAATAAAGGAGATAAAAGGCAAAAACACAAAATCGGCTATTTTATGACCCCAGTTTGACCCCTAAGGGTGGGTCTGGTGGTAAATATGACCGGCTATCTAGACTCTTCACATATGGTTTCCCAATACCTCTTAATACATTCTCAAGCACTAGAAGCAAGAATAAAGGAGATATAAGGGGAAAAGATTAAATTGGCTATTTTATGACCCCAGTTTGACCCCTACAGGGGGGTCGGGGGGGAAATTTGACTTGCTTTATAAACTCTCCACATATGGTTTCCTACTACCTCCCAATACCTTTTATGGCTCTATATGCAATACTTAAGAAGATAATAGGGGGGTTCACATGAATTTTAAGCTTTCTGATTGGTACCTGTGAGAAAATCACTCATAAATCGGTCAATTTTCATCGGATTGCTCCCAAAATCTAATCAGCTCACGTTTTTGATAGTATAAACATGTGTATGAAGTGACAAGCCTCTGCGGTCAGTAGATTTTCCTGAACTGCAATGACGGGACTATTTTTTGATCATGTGACCTTGATAAAGATCAAAGGTCAAATTTAAGCATGTGGAAAAATTTTCCCACGCCTAAGGTATATAACTGCCAAATATGGTTAAAAAGCTTGCAATAATAAGGGAGATATTCAAGGGAGACCATAATGTGGCGGCGGCGAGGAAACTGACGCGAAACCAAATAAGTGCCCTTTCAGGCATCAGAGATGCCCGTACCCCACAGCCTTGGGAAATATTTTTAATACCATGTGATATAGAAGTACTGTATCAGTACAAAGTTCAGGATACTTTCAGGGCACTGTCAGTTATATAAAGGTCCAAACAATGTTTAAATAGAGAAAATAATGTCTAAGAGAAAGATAATGCATGTAAAGAGGAAGTATTAAAACAAGACAATTCAATAACAAGACGTCAGCATTAATCAGTAAACTAAACATTACGACACTCTTTATCTACATTTGGCATGGCCAAATTATGGTTTGGATGTTTTGAATATTACCATGCACACAAAAGTGGTAATACATTCAATGAATGCTTATGTGTGGTGTTGGAGCAAAATCTGTGGCTCACTTGATGAAATTCCATCTGTTACAATGGGAAGTTGTAAAAGTAAAATTCTTAATGAATTCTAATGTGACTTTAACAGTGCTTAATCTGCATCAAAAGACAGACCCAAAGTTGCAACAACTTGTTTAAAGGTCAATCTCACTATGACAAGGTCAAATCAAGGTCACACCATGATGCTGTACACCTACAACCCCTAACCAATGTCCCTACCAAGCATCAACTTCCTACACCTTACGGTTTCCGAGATATAGCCTGGACAAGATTTTATAGGTCAAGGTCACTATGGCAAATCAAAGGTCAAATCAAGGTGAAACCATGAAGTTGAACACCTACACCCCCTAACCAATGTCCCTACCAATTATCAACTTCCTACACCTTACAGTTTCCGAGATATATCCCGGACAAGATTTTGTAGATCAAGGTCACTATAGCAAGGTCAAAAGTCAAATCAAGGTCACATCATGACACTGCACACCAACACCCCCAACCAATGTCCCTAACAAGTATCAACTTCCTACACCTTATGGTTTCCGAGATATAGCCCGGACAAGATTTTCAAACTCAAGGTCACTACAGCAAGGTCAAAGGTCAAATCAAGGTCAAACCATGAAGTTGAACACCTACACCTCCTAACCAATGTCCCTACCAAGTATCAACTTCCTACACCTTACGGTGTCTGAGATACAGCCCAGACAAACTTTTTCCCGCCGACTGCCTGCCCATCCGGACACCATGGGTGAAAACAATAATCCGACAGCTATTAAGGGCTGTGGGGTAAAAACCTCAAAGTAGCTATTGCTCAGCTATGGAATGAGCTACTGGTCTGCAACTTTACTATGTTATAGCTGACCCAAAAGTAGGTGAACAATGTATTTAAAGAAAACACTCTAAATGCAATAGTTTTCAAGTTACAACTGATTTACTCAACAGTAAGAACCTGAAGGTAGCTATTGCTCAGCTATGCCATAAGCAACACGTTTGCAATTTCACAATGTTATAGCTAACTGAAAAGTAGGTGAACAACATATTTAAAGAAAATACCCTAAATGCAATATTATCAAGTTAAAACTGATTTACTCAACAGTAAAGATAATAGCTGTTACTCAGCCATGCCATGAGATACACATCTGCAATTTTACTTTGTTATAGCTAATTCCAAAGTAAATGAATAAGATATTTAAATAAAATCTCTAAATGCAATAGTTATCAAGTTACAATTGATTTACTCAACAGAAAAAACCTCAAAGTAGCTATTGCTCAGCTATGCAATGAGCTATAGGTCTGCAACTTTAATATGTTAAAGCTGACCCAAAAGTAGGTGAACAACATATTTAAAGAAAATAGTCTAAATACAATGGTTTTCAAGTTACAACTAATTTACTCAACAGTGAGAACCTACTGCTCAGCTATGAAATAAGCTACAGGTCTGCAATTTTACAATGTTAGAGCTGATCGAAAGTAGGTGAATAACATATCAAAACAAAATTCAATTGCAATAGTTTTCAAATTACAACTGATTTACTCAACAGTGATAACATCAAAGTAGATATTACTCAGCTATGCAATGAGCTACAGGTCTGCAATTTTACTATGTTATATATAGCTGACGCAAAAGTAACTGAATAAGATATTTCTGCAAAATACTGTAAATGCAATAGTTTTCAAGTTACAACTGATTTACTCAACAGTGAGAACCTCAAAATAGCTAGTGCTCAGCTATGAAATAAGCTACAGGTCTGTAATTTTTCTATAGGTGAATAACATATTTAAAGAAAATATTCTAAAGTCAATAGTTTTCTAGTTATAACTGGTTTACTCAACAGGGATAATATCAAAGTAGCTATTACTCAGCTATGTAATGAGCTACAAGTCTACAATTTTACTATGTTATAGCTGACCCAAAAGTATCTGAATAACATATTTATACAAAATACTGTAAATGTAATAGTTTTCAAGTGATTAACTCAAGAGTGAGAAGCTCAAAATAGCTATTGCTCAGCTATGAAATAAGCTACAGGTCTGCAATTTTACAATGTTATAGCTGATCCAAAAGTAGGTGAATAACATATTACAACAAAATACTCTAACTGCAATAGTTTTGAAGTTACAACTGATTTACTCAACAGTGATAACATCAAAGTAGCTATTACTCAGCTATGGAAAGAGCTACAGGTCTGCAATTTTACTATGTTATAGCTGACCCAAAAGTAGCTGAACAACATATTTACACAAATTTCTGTAAATGTACTAGTTTTCCAATTTCAACTGATTTTCTCAATGGTGAGAACCTCAAAGTAGCTATTACTCAGCTATGCAATGAGCCAGAGGTCTGGAATTTTACTATGTTATAGCTGACCCCAAAATAGGTGAATAACATATTGAAACGAAATACTCTAAATGCAATACTTTTCAAGTTATAAGTGATTTACTCAACAGTGATAACCTAAAAGTAGCTATTACTCAGCTATGCCATGAGCTACAGGTCTGAAATTTTACTATGTTATAGCTGACCCAAAAGTAGCTGAATCACATATTTATACAAAATTCTCTAAATGCAATAGTTTTCAAGTTACAAGTGATTTTACTCATGATGGAAGTTACTGAAAAGTCCAAAAGTAGCTATTACGCACTTAGCTATTGAGATAGACACCCAAGTTACTCACAATGTTGTAGCTATGGAAAAAAGTAGCTGAATAACATATTTTAACAAAATGCTCTAAAGGCAATACTTTTCAAGTTATAAGTGACTTAGTGCATGATTTTATGAATTTTAATGGATTAAAAATTATTTTAAAAATTCATAAAAAAATAATTAAGAAAGATTCAGGTCTGACAATCACACAAGGGAATCTACTTGTGGCCTAGTACATATGTGCAAGATATGAGAGAAATCCCTGCAATAGTCACTGAGAAAATTGTGATAAAGTGTTAAAATTTTCATACTTAGGGTAGGGGGTACCTCACTTATAATGGCTTTAGCAAACAGACGAACAAACAAATCTGCATGCCTTGAACAATTTTTCATGCTAGATAGATAAGTTATCTTTTAAAAAAACAGCATGTCTCTGGGCCTTGTAGTTTCGGAGAAGTCGCTCACGCGTACGCATACATACATGCCGCAGAGTGACGACATAATGTCAGCTGACTGACAAGTCAGCTGACATAAAAAGGTCATAAAAACCTTCCTTAAGCTTAATCACTGTGTCAAGTTAAACTGATGTTATTGAAAAGTAAGTCAGTTGGGGGCTGAAAACCCTCATTTTTACTTCAAGATGGTCATGACTGTACCAGTATTGAAACTCCAAGGTGGAAAGAAAATAAGAATGTTCCCATTGACATCTTTAATAAGTGTGCAAAATTTAACTGAGGTCAGCTGAACAATACGATAGCTGGAGGTTAAAAACCCCATACTTTCACTGGAAGGTGGTCATAACTCCATTCACACTGGGACTTTAAGGTGACCAGGAAAAATAAGAATGTCCCTTCTGCCAACATTTATAAATGTGCCAAGTTTTATTTTAAAAATTTTAACATTAACTGAGCTTAGGGCCGAAAACCCTACATTTTAAATATAAGATGGCCATAACATTACTACTATTTAAATTATAACGTAGTAAGAGTCTTCTTTTGTTCTACTACAACATCAGTTAGATTTTAAACAAGCAATCAGTGCCCGTGAACGAGCTCTGTGTCAGCAGACTGTGTTTTGAGTTTCAGAGTAAAAGTGAAAAAAGAGGACACAAAATTTGTGCCCTGTAACTGGTATTCAGAAGTAAAGTACCAAGTTTACTGTTAAGGTGTAAAATGTAGGTGGAAAATATATTATATATATATATATATATATATATATATATATATATATATATATATATATATATATATATTAAAGTGCAATTGCTTTTGAGTTACAACTGATTTACTCAACACTGAGAACCTGAAAATAGCTATTGCTCAGCTGTGTAATGAGCTACAGGTCTGCATTTTTACTATGTTATAGCTAACCAAAAAGTAGCTGAATAACATATTTAAACAAAATACTCTAAAATTGAAAATTTTAACTAGAAAAAGGTTTTTGCTAACAAAAAACGAGCGGCCCAGATGGAATTGAGTTAATAAAGCTGTAGTAGTTGTGGCATGAGACTGTAAGGAGAAGGTAGCTTTACTGTGTTTTGTATCTAATGGAAAAGTGGATGATCTAAAAACTGTATCAGTTGCAGTATTAGACTGTAAGCAGAATGTGAGCTTTATTGTGTTTCGTAGAGTGGTATATTTTCTCAAAAAAATATATCATTTTTGCTGTAAATTTGGGATCGTAAATTTGGGATCGTAAATTTTTTCCAGGAGATATTTAATCCTAGATTTATAATGATAAAGATACACTGTAGTAAACTCTAATTGGCTATAGATAGGGACATTCATATGTTGTATATCTTTGAAGCATTTTATGCCTCTGAAAATTCATTGCTACTTAATATTATTATAAGATAAATATGCTTAAGATAATCGTATTTGTGAAATCCTTTATTGTTCCATTGTAAAAAAAAATACACAAAGTCATGTAGTCAGATGTTACTGTTAACATTTTTCATTCACACATGACTTTATATCTGAATATCAGGAAAGCCCAAGGTTTTTTCACATATTATTAAGGCTTTTTCCATTCTCTCAAAACAGACAAGGCATTCTTTCCACAAGACTCTTCTTCCATGAACCTAAAGATAAATGTCCTGGTTTGAATTGTTTACCCCCAAAAAGATTTACTGTAGGCATATCCCTTAAAGGGTTACTATCCCCCAAAATTTACTATATCTTTTTTTTCTTGTAATCAATTCAACTAATGTATTTATATACATTACCCATAGTTAGACCTCTCAAAACAAACCACACACTTTATAAAATGGCTTTTATTACAGGCCTGTCAAGGTAACAGTACACACTTCTCACTTCGGCAAATTCACCAGTGAGCCGGTGCTCTTACGTCTGCAGTGCCCCACTAGAGAATCTGGCTATAGCCTATCTCACTACATGTCTGTGTTTAATACAATATACATGTCTTACTTTTAGGATCATTTAATTTAAAAGTATTTTTTTATCATAATAAATGTCTAGGATAAATGTCAGAAGGAAGAAAACTAAAAACTGGCCCTTTTTAAGTATTTAAAAAAACAGGATAACTTTACATATAGTACTGAAAAATTACAAGTAGAAAGATACAGCAGGACATATCCTTAATAAAAGGTGATATAACAAAGTTATGTTCTTAACATAATTGAACAAATGTTTAGTGAAGATGAAAATAAGAATGATTTACTAACTTTACTAACTACCAGATGTAAAAAACAGAAGAATTTAGATACTGACCCTACAAACAAAATTGGGCAAATTTCATTTGGATGAAAATTATTATTTCTGGCATTACTGCGATGTACTTACTTAAATTTATATATACTGGTAATAACTTTTATATAACTTTATAAATTCAATATACTATATCTCATTTCAATTTAGAATTATGAAATATACAAAACAGTAAAAGTTAGAAGACTCCTCAATATCATTATCATGCTTATAACCTGACCAAAATGACCAGTATATTTTCAATATTCCATATCAAACCATGACATACAGGAACAAAATGATATTTTCTTCAGCTGATCACACAGTGTGCTTTTGTGATGAACATGAAAAAACACTTGCCAGTACTGCACTGAACTATACTTGGAGTCTTTGATACTTGAATCACACACACAAATCTGATAACAGAATGTTTATAACCTACAAAATAAACTTTGTTAGGTCACCCTTAATGTACTTTATTATGTAGTAAGTATAGTATAGGAAACCTGATTAAATCATGCATCTCATATCTTTTTTTTACAATTCTCTCTGTATTAACTGTGGTGGTTAAATCACCACAATTAATGGGTCAGTTTTATTACTTTTCTCATCATTTTATCAGGTTATTTAATCTTTCTACAGGCTAAAACATAAGGCCATGATAAAGCACAGTATATATAGTATCTTGGTTCTCTTTCTCAGTTTTAAAATGAGGCCATTTCAAGTATATCTACACTTCTATATCTGAATGACTTACCAGTGCATAAACAGAGAAAATACATGGGCCATCATGATGTCAGTGCACACACCCACAACTACAGCAGTGCACTCGGCAATTTCCGTGGCTTGGGCTCAGTTTTGCCATATGTGGCAAAGATGTATTTTCTTTAATTGCTGATTACTCAGTAATTAAGCTGTGTTTCAAAATTGTCTTTGGGGAAATGATTTACCATATTATAACTAGACTAAGGACGCATCTGTGGCCAGATGCTGGATGTATCCACCGACAAAGGCCAAGTAACATAGTTTAGAAGATAAACAGCATTTTTCGTTAATAAGCAAGGTGAAAGCACTTTTAAGTTTGGCTACCTTTATTTGACCCTGTAGCAGGGGCCCAAGGTGAAGTCTGACCACATTAAAAGATTCGCAGCCCATGATTTCCTATAAGTCGTTTTCACATTGCAAACCTCTAGGACCAATAATAAGCAGGAGGGGCCCAAGGTCAAATCTGACCACATGAAAAGATTTGCAGCCCATGACTTCCTATAAGTTGTTTTCATATTAATGAGTTATTTGAGAAATACTGGCTATCTGCAATACTTTTAGAGATAATTCGAATTTACTCATTTTCAGTAGGTGAGTAATTACCTACGGGTCTGGAACTTCACCATGTGAAAGCTCTCCCAAAAGTAGATGAATGAGTTATTTGATAAGAATTGGATATCTGTAATACTTTTAGAGATAATTAGCATTTAGTCATTTTGAGTAGGTGAATAATTAGCTACAGGTCTGAAACTTCACCAAGTGAAAGGTCTCCCATAAGTAGGTGAAGGAGTTATTTGACAAAAATTGGCTATCGGGAATACTTTTAGAGATAATTTGCATTTACTCATTTTCAGTAGGTGAGTAATTACCTACGGGTCTGAAACTTCACCAAGTGAAAGCTCTCCCAAAAGTAGGTGAAGGAGTTATTTGACAAAAATTGGCTATCTGCAATACTTTTAGAAATAATTCGAATTTACTCATTTTCAGTAGGTGAGTAATTACCTACGGGTCTGGAACTTCACCATGTGAAAGCTCTCCCAAAAGTAGATGAATGAGTTATTTGATAAGAATTGGATATCTGTAATACTTTTAGAGATAATTAGCATTTAGTCATTTTGAGTAGGTGAATAATTAGCTACAGGTCTGAAACTTCACCAAGTGAAAGGTTTCCCATAAGTAGGTGAAGGAGTTATTTGACAAAAATTGGCTATCGGGAATACTTTTAGAGATAATTTGCATTTACTCATTTTCAGTAGGTGAGTAATTACCTACGGGTCTGAAACTTCACCAAGTGAAAGCTCTCCCAAAAGTAGGTGAAGGAGTTATTTGACAAAAATTGGCTATCTGCAATACTTTTAGAGATAATTTGCATTTACTCATTTTGAGTAGGTGAGTAACTACCTACGGGTCTGAAACTTCACCATGTGAAAGCTCTCCCAAAAGTAGGTGAATGAGTTATTTGAGAAAAATTGGCTATCTGCAATACTTTTAGAGATAATTCGAATTTACTCATTTTGAGTAGGTGAGTACTTACCTACAGGTCTGGAACTTGAGCATGTGAAAGCTCTCCCAAAAGTAGGTGAATGAGTTATTTAAGAAAAATTTGCTATCTGCAATACTTTTAAAGAAAATGCAGAATTACTCATTTTTAGTAGGCAAGTAATTTAGCCACAGGCCTAATTTAGACATAAAGCCTACCAATAGAATACTGTAATATACTAATATACCTTGCAAACTTGAGAAGGCTAGCTATAGTATTTTTTTTCGTTAGAGGGGTAATGGTGAAATCTCTCTATACACTGCGGCTATCCAGTGGATACAATGATTTACTCAACAGTGAGAACCTGAAAGTAGATATTGGTAAGCTATGCCATGACATAGAGGTCTGCAATTTCACTCTGTTATAGCTGACCAAAAATTATGTGAATAACATATTTAAACAAAATACTGTAAATGTAATAGTTTTCACGTTATAACTGATTTACTCAACAGTGATAACCTCAAAGTAGCTATTACTCAGCTATGCAATGAGCTACATGTCTGAATTTTTTCTATGTTATAGCTGACCCAAAATTAGGTGAACAACATATTTAAGCAAAATACTGTAAATGCAATAGTTTTCAAGTTACAACTGATTTACTCAATAGTGAGAACCTGAAAATAGCTATTGCTCAGCTATGCCATGAGCTATAAGTCTGTAATTTCACGATGTTATAGCTGACCCAAAAGTAGGTGAATAACATATTTTAACAAAATACTCCAAATGCAATATTACTCAGCTATGCAATGAGCCACAGGTCTGGGACTTCACTATGTTATAGCTGACTCTGAAATATGTGAATATCATATTGAAACAAAATACTCTAAATGTAATACTTTTGAAGTTATAAGTAATTTACTCAACAGTGATAACCTAAAAGTAGCTATTACTCAGCTATGCCATGAGCTACAGGTCTGAAATTTTACTATGTTATAGCTGACCCAAAAGTAGCTGAATAACATATTTATACAAAATTGTGTAAATGCAATAGTTTTCAAGTTACAAGTGATTTTACTCATGATGGAAGTTACTGAAAAGCCCAAAAGTAGCTATTACTGAATGAATGCTTATGTGTGGTGTTGGAGTAAAATCTGTGGCTCACTTGATGAAATTCCATCTGTTACAATGGGAAGTTGTAAAAGTAAAATTCTAATTTGACTTTAACAGTGCTTAATCTGCATCAAAAGACAGACTCAAAGGTGCAAACAAGATTTTAAAGGTCAACGTCACTACGACAAGGTCAAAGGTCAAATCAAGTTCACACCATGATGCTGCACACCTACAACCCTTAACCAATGTCCCTACCAAGCATCAACTTCCTACACTTTACGGTTTCCAAAATATAGCCCAGACAAGATTTTATAGGTCAAGGTCACTATGGCAAGGTCAAAGGTCAAATCAAGGCCAGACCATGACGTTGCACACCTACACCCCCTAGCCAATGTTCCTACCAAGTATCAACTTCCTACACCTTACAGTTTCCGAGATATAGCCCGGACAAGATTTTATAGCTCAAGGTCACTACAACAAGGTCAAATCAAGGTCAAACCATGACGTTGCACACCTACACCCCCTAACCAATGTCCCTACCAAGTATCAACTTTCTACACCTTACGGTTTCCGAGATATAGCCCAAAAGATTTTATAGGTCAAGGTCACTATGACAAGGTCAAATCAAGGTCACACCATGACGTTGCACACCTACACCCCCTAACCAATGTCCCTACCAAGTATCAACTTCCTACACCTTACGGTTTCCGAGATACAGCCCGGAAAAGATTTTATAGGTCAAGGTCACTACAGCAAGGTCAAAGGTCAAATCAAGGTCAGACCATGACGTTGCACACCTACACCGCCTCACCAATGTCCTTACAAAGTGTTAACTTCCTACACCTTACGGTTTCCGAGATATAGCCCGGACAAGATTTTGTAGGTCAAGGTCACTACAGCAAGGTCAAATGTCAAATCAAGGTCAGACCATGACGTTGCACACCTACACCCCCTAACCAATGTCGTTACCAAGTATCAACCTCCTACACCTTACAGTTTCCGAGATATAGCCCGGACAAGATTTTCAAACTCAAGGTCACTGCGGCAAAGTCAAAGGTCAAATCAAGGTCACACCATGACGTTGCACACCTACACCCCCTAACCAATGTCCCTACCAAGTATCAACTTCCTACACCATATAGTTCCTGAGATACAGGCCGGACAAACTTTTCCCGCCCCCCGCACGCCCGCCATCCGGACACCATGGATGAAAACAATACCCCAACAGCCCTTAAGGGCTGTGGGGTAAAAATGCTTAAGGTTACCTTAAGTAAAGCTTAGACCATAATCCTGCAGCTGCGATGGTGGCGGCGGCGATCAGTCGAACTTACGTGAAAACAAATAAGCGCCCCTGATGGGCAGCTTAATTATTTAAATGTAGCTTTTATAAGCTACAAGCTTACCATGTGGAACTGAATGCTATCTCGGGAGGCCGCAGGCATTCAGCCAACATCCAAGAAAATTGGACGCATAATACTGGCGAGAAGCCTTGGAATTGAGGTCACCCCAGAATTGACGTAGCCATGTACTTCCTCTTTCGAGTTAGAAATTTGCCCATACCCGCTCAGCTGTTATTCAGCGTGGAGGCAGAGTGGGACTCTCTTCAGTTCCACATGGTAAGCTTGTAGCTTATAAAAGCTACATTTAAGTAATTAATATTTTCAATTTTATGGCACTACAATAGCTTACCCTGTGAAACTGAATGCTGAATCCAACCACTCAGTGGAGGGATTACAGCTGAGACTGGAAGTATTCGTCAATTTTTCTTGGATTTTGAATTATTAATTAGATTAGAATGGATGTATTAGAATGATCAGTCGGAGTCCCGCTTACAGTGCCCCGGCTTCGGAAAACTGGGACTGCAAGAAGCCAAAAACCTAAAAAGTAATTGAATATGACAGTATCAATACTGTCTGGATGTCTGGATTTTGAGAAAGATGTGCAGCCATGCTCACTTAAAACGGCATAAATAGTCCCAAGGGCTACACAACCAATGACGACACAACCAATGACGACAAGCCCTGGGCTTGGAATTCTCATAGTCTTTGCCAACTGCGAAAAGATGAAAACTAAAATGAGATAATGGGGTCACCTGGGGAAACACATAATACCTTATATATATATATTAAATACTGTCTTAATAAAATCAAAGCTAAAAGACCTTACCAAACATCCTGAGGAGGTAGGCGTTTACCTAGACCCTGGGATTTAGACTCCAGAAGACTTGATTGTAGCCGGTGTGTCCCCACCCCTTTTTCTTTCCGAGGATGACAAGACTGAAAGGAAGGGTCTAGGACTTGTTCAGCCACCATCACTGTACCAAGATACATATTGTTATCTGACCAAGGAAGGTCTTTTAGGTAAAAAATTGTAAATGTGTGTGAGCTTTCCAGTGACATGATTTGGTCCACCAAAACCCCACTGTAAAAGGCCTTAGAGGCCGCAAAGGCCCTGTCGCACTTTAACTTGGACCCAGTCCAAGGACTGTTGACCTGCTAGTTTGTAATAAAGTAGGATAGTTTGTTTTAACCAAGAAGAGAGAGAAACAGGTCTGATGACTGAGGTATTTAAAGAAGGAAATAAAGTAGGGAGCGAGACCCTCTCAGGTCTTTGGTTCGATCCAGATAATATCGCTGTGTCCGGTGGATTCGACGGTTCTTACTAAAAGTCGGAAAACTGCAGTGTTTAGCACCAACTTCACAAAAATATATAGTAAAAGTAAGAAATTTGAAAAATGTAATAGTAATTTAAATTTTTATTAGAAATACTTACCATTTCCTAACAGTAGCTATTTGTTGGAGCCATCCAACCCAATGGCCAACGCAGAGATGCGATTTTAAGGTTATGTAACAACCTTAACCAAGCCATTGGGTTATAGTAGTCCGTCCTCCCGCCAATTAGATCACATGACCACATTGTTTACTTCATTATTTTTGTTGCAAGTAAAAGAATGACTTGCGGGGAGGCGGGAGGGAAATATGAGTGTTAGGAAATGGTAAATATTTCTAATAAAAATTTAAATTACTATTACATTTTTCAATTTTATAGCGAAATACCCTTACCATTTCTTAACAGTAGCTGAATTCAGCCTTGTAGGATGGAGGGAATTCTTTTTAAGAAAACCACTACCTAACCTACAACTAAACATCATGAGAACTTCATAATGGAATTACATGCATTAATGAACATATAACTTCCAAACATTCACAACATACAACTCCAAAAATGGCAGTATGTAGCTGTAGTTCTCACAACTGCTGACAATGTTGGTGTTGCAAAAGGATGCCATAAATAGATAGCCCATCTACATTGTAACATCCGACCCCAAAACAAGGTCAAACCAACCTGTAAGTGTCATCAGCATAATGCCAAATCCTTCCTAAGTCAGATTTAGGCAACATTGATATCTAACTACAAATACATCCAGCATTGCAGACATACCAGCCACAAACTGCAAATGTACCAATATAAGTATGAAACACATACTTATAAAGTAACAAACTGTAACTGCAACTGTAGGACCCAATTTTAAAACTGACCCTATGACAACAGAGGTTTTTCAGACAGAAATTGGTATACATACGATGCAATTTCCAATAACATGTATCAAGAAACTCATGTAAGGAAATCATCTATAAAAACTAAAGACGCAATCATAAACATACATCAATGGTTTTCGTGACTCAATCTTGACTCAATCAAGATGAAATAGATGCCAAAAGATAAGTCTTATTAAGAAACTTTCTTAATGGCAGTAAAAACAAAGATTTTGTTCTATCTCAAACCTTTTGATTACCAACCCCTAACAGGACAGACAGACCCACATTGAGTGAAACTGTTGTCCAAAGAGGCTAAGAGCTGGCATGACCACAGGCTTAATTGCAGTAGGCCCATCCAAAGCAAACTGGATCTGGCAATTGTCACCAATTCTCCTTATAACTAAAGGAAGTATATGTCCAAGCATTAATGTCACTCCTTACCACGACTCTGCAATCCACAGAGACACAGACCACTGGCTCAGTTGCAGTAATTGAAGTAGGCCCATCTGAAGCCAACTGGTTCATGGCCAAAAAGGCAGTCAATGGCCAAAGTTACTTGTGACCCATTCTCCCTATAACTAAGGGAAGGGTCCAAACATGACTGTCACTACTTTACCTGAAGCCAAGACCAAAGACTGTCTTGAAAGGAAATAACTTCAAGAAAGCCTTCCTCACAAGATCAAAGGTTGTCTGATAAGAGCATGTAGGACCAATGACAAATTCCAAACATTGGTCTGTCTCTTACTAAAAATTGTTAATGTCTTATTTATCTCAACTTTTAGTTACTTCTTGACCCTTTTGGCCTCAAACCATCCGCAATTGCTGTTCTATAGCCCACAATAATGGATGGTATTAGGATGTTTCCTTAAACTAGTATTACAGGAAATTTGCTCCTTGGAATGGTACCTGGCTCTATTCACACCACTTCCCAAAAAAGAACAATTGATTCTCAGATTCTCCTTGAGGAGTGCTCCTTCATTGTTTCACCACTTCCTCAGGGAATCTTCCATAATATTCATGCCTGACTTCCAGATGCCAAACATGAAGATTCAAGTAAACTAGATTGTTGTGAAGTCTGTTGCTGAATGGTTGAGTCAAACAGATTTACCCCCCAAGGGAAGTCTTAGAAGAAGTTTTGTGGACAGATTCACCAGATCCCAAAACTAAAAAATCCCTGACCACCCAATCATGATGATTCTGCACCTGTAGGTGGTCATCTGTTGAAAAACCTGAAGGATGAGGGCCACTGGACATAACTGACCAGACCCTCCCCAGATGTTCAATGCATCTGTTTCCCAAGACTGACTGTCTGGGACATGAGACATATACATGTTACCACACCTGCAGGACCAAGACCCTGGGCAAACACATGTCTCTCCAGACCTTCACAACAGATGTTCAAGCACCTGTTTCCAGAACCTGACAGCAGAGCTACATAGGAAGCTTGTGATTCATCTTGTTGCAAACACATCAACCACTGATTGATGGCAGCAATGTCTAATTTGATTGAAAACCTGACGATTCATAGCCCCTTTGGTCTGAAAACTTATCTTCCTAGACAAGGAATCAGCCAGAATATGTAGATTCCCTGGGATGTACTTCTCTGAATCTGAATCATTTTGGCATTGGACTGAACCATGATTCTACAGATGAAGGTACCTATTCCTTGAGTGGAAGCCTCCCTGGCTGTTCACACAGGCGCCCACTAAAGAATTATCTGTGAAAATCAACTGATTTCAACTCAGCTGATTTCTGAATCATTTTAAGGTAACAACATAGCTTCCAGCTGTATAATGTTATGTTATGAGAAGTCTTGACTCTTCCTGATTCCACAGACCAATGGCTGTGGATGATTCATGGAGAGAAAGCTGTGCTCCTGAAGGAGTGGTGAGTCCTCCTTCAAAATTGAACTATTGGTCCACCAGTGAAGATGATCCCTGAACCAAAGACCCAAGAAATGGGATATCCAGAGACTGGAAATATCAGCAGTGTTTCCAGATACCATTGGAATGACTTCATGTGCAGATAACCCAATGGTATAGTCTTCTCCATTGAAACCATGCCTTCCAAGTGACATGAGCTTCCCTGGAGATAAGTGAGAAGCTTTCAACATGGTAACTGTCTTTCCAAGAAGACAATAGATTTCCTTTGAGTTGGGAAGACTAGACCTACCCTGAGGTCGAATTGTAACCATAACTTTGATTAATGGAGTTGGAAATAAATCTGATTTTTAGAAATTTGTGATCCAACCCAGGCTCTCGACAAGATGCACCCCCAGAGGGTGTATCCCTGGCATTGCTGTTTTGAATTTGTTGTCATTAGCCAACTGTCTATATACTGGCAAATACTGATGCCTTCTGCGAGAGCCATCAGCTTCAACTCTTTTGCTACCTTGGTGGACTCGAGAGAAAACTGTAGCAATACTGAAGGGTAAGGCAGTGAACTGGTAGAATCTGTAGCCTCCAATGAAGCGAAGATACTTGTTAGCCGAGTCTACCGGTGACAAGTGTGTACCCATAATTTCGAGTGACGTCATCCACTCGCTTCTATAGACGAATTCCAAATATTAAACATTCTATATTAAGTAAGGTACATGGAAGCTCATTTACCTGATCTTTAACAACTACTGGCTGCCATTTCTTCCTTGCTTGTCACAAGAAATAAACTGTAAAACTGAAGCGATGTAACACTGGTGACTGCAGTTATGGCCCTTTTGTCGATCATTCCATAAACAGCTTCTATCAAAACTGCTGTTTCTCTCGTTTTTTTGTTTTGTTTTTTTTTTACTTCTGCCAACCTCACTTCTGAAAGGTCTGGCTGAATATTATCCTGTTACCAAGACCTGTATACTACCAAAAACTGGGCAAAGATTCCCTGAAAACCACAGGAAGCCACCTACAATCCCTGCTTCCATAGGGCCTGTAAAAGTAAGATCCTCTCCCCTTTTAACTAGCTGAGGAGTAGGAAGCACTTGTAACTCTATTCCAGGGTAACTGTCATGATAGGGACAAAAAGAATCTGCCCTGAAGCCTGGTGTCCCTTTATTAATCTAGACTAGGAACATGCTCACTTCTAGACTTACTGAACATCTGATATGTCCAGCAAGAGAACCTCATTAGGAGTGAAAAATGCATTGTAGGTTTGCTAAAGGCATTCTAAGTTACATCCCTCCTATTCAGTCACATGTTCTTAGACATGGTCAAACTGCAACAAGAAGATTTGAACACAAACTGGTTGACTGGACTAGAAATGCAAACATCATTACACCCAGTCTAAGGCATATTGAAGTCTCTAACATATCATAGTGATCCCTAGGATCTTCTAAATTGACCTGAACTGAAGAAGTGAGTCAATACATGCTTCCATTCTCTTACAATCCCCTACCAGGGACCTTGTTTCCAAAGTGTCTGAAAGGTCATGTTCCTCCTGCAGACCTCCTACAACTAAGGAGCTGTCCAGGAAAGTGATGTATGTAAGGAAGTCCAAGCAAAACTTCTTCCTGTATAGCTGCTCTTTAAAAACATCAGAGGCTTCAAACTCCTTGAAACCCAACATAAAAGCCACATTCAATGCTGGCTGTTCACCCAAGGAATGTGGGAATTCCAACAAGAGGAGAGTGCCCGTGAACGGGCACTGTGTCAGCTGACTGAATGTTTTTGATTTGTGATGGTGATAATGAGAGGAAAGCATAATTATCAGGGAAAGGGCTGTACAGAAATACAGTAAATGGTAACTGAACAGCATGTTCGAAAGATATTCCGAAGCTGACAGAAAAAAAGGACAAAAAAGTTGTGCCCTGCAAATGGTATTATGAAATAAAGTAACAAGGTAATTGTTTAAGTGTAAAAAGTAGGTTAAAAATATTTAAAGAAATACTATAAATGCAATATCCTCGTTCAACCACGAAGAAGGGGTCCAAAGGTCAAATCTGACCATACCAAAAGATTCCCAGCCAAAGAATTTAGGATGGTTTACCATCCCAAACCTCTCGGACCAATAATAAGTGAGTCATAGGCACTTTTTAAGTTTGGCTATCCTTGTTTGACCTTGACGGAGGGGTCCAAGGTCAAATCCGACCACACAAAAAAATTCCCAGCCCATGATTTCCTGTAGCTTGTTTACCATCCCAAACCTGTAGGACCAATAATAAGCGAGTTCTAAGCAATTGTAAGTTTGGCTATCCTCAATTGACCTTGAAGGAGGGGTCCCAGGTCAAATCTGACCACACCAAAAGAATCCCAGCCCATGATTTCCTATATGTTGGTTTACCATCCCAAACCTCCAAGACCAATAATATGCGAGTTATAAGCACTTTAAGTTTGGCTATCTTCGTTTGACCTGGAAGGAGGGGTCTAAGGTGAAATCTGACCACACCAAAAGATTCCCAGCCCATGATTTTCTATAGGTTGGTTTTCCATTCCAAACCTCTAGGACCAATAATAAGCGAGTTATAAGCACCTTTAAGTTTGGCTATCCTCATTTGACCTTGAAGGAGGGGTCCAAGGTGAAATCCGACCACACCAAAAAATTCCCAGCTCATGATTTTCTATAGGTTGGTTTTCATTCCAAACCTGTAGGACCAATAATAAGCGAGTTATAAGCACTTTTATGTTTGGCTATCCTCATTTGACCTTGAAGGAGGGTTCCAAGGTCAAATCGGACCATATTAACAGATTCCCAGCCCATGATTTCCTACAGGTTGGATACAATGATTTACAACAGTGAGAACCTGAAAGAAGCTATTGCTCAGCTATGCCATGACATAGAGGTCTGCAATTTCACTATGTTATAGCTGACCAAAACGTCTGTGAATAACATATTTAACAAAATACTCTAAATGTAATAGTTTTCAAGTTACTACTGATTTACTCAATAGTGATAACCTCAAAGTAACTATTACTCAGCTATGCAATGAGCTACATGTCTGAATTTTTGCTCTGTTATAGCTGACCTAAAAGTAGGTGAACAACATATTTAAGCAAAATACTGTAAATGCAATAGTTTTCAAGTTACAACTGATTTACTCAATAGTGAGAACCTGAAAATAGCTATTGCTCCGCTATGCCATGAGCTATAGGTCTGTAATTTCACTATGTTATAGCTAACCCAAATGTAGGTGAACAATATATTTTAACAAAATACTCCAAATGCAATATTTTTCAAGTTATAGCCGATTTACTCAACAGTCAGTACCTGAGAATAGCTATTGCTCAGTTGTGCCATGAGCTACAGGTCTGTAATTTCACTATGTTATAGCTGACCCAAAAGTAGCTGAATAACATATTTGCACAAATTTCTGTAAAGGCAATAGTTTTCCAATTACAACTGATTTAGTGAGAACTTCAAAGTAGCTATTACTCAGCTATGCAATGAGCTACAGGTCTGAAATTTTACTATGTTATAGCTGACCCAAAAGTAGCTGAATAACATATTTATACTAAATTCTCTAAATGCAATAGTTTTCAAATTATAAGTGATTTGCTCAACATTGAGAACTTCAAAGTAGCTATTACTCAACTATGCAATGAGTCACAGGTCTGGAACTTCACTATGTTATAACTGACCCCAAAATAGGTGAATAACATATTGAAACAAAATACTGTAAATGCAATAGTTTTGCAATTACAACTGATTTACTCAATAGTGAGAACCTCAAAGTAGTTATTACTCAGCTATGCAATGAGCTACAGGTCTGAAATTTTACTATGTTATAGCTGACCCAAAAGTAGGTGAACAACATATTTAAGCAAAATACTGTAAATGCAATGGTTTTGAAGTTACAACTGATTTACTCAATAGTGATGACCTAAAAGTAGCTATTAATCAGCTATGCCATGAGCTACAGGTCTGAAATTTTACTATGTTATAGCTGACCCAAAAGTAGCTGAATAACATATTTATACTAAATTCTCTAAATGCAATAGTTTTCAAATTATAAGTGATTTGCTCAACATTGAGAACTTCAAAGTAGCTATTACTCAGCTATGCAATGAGTCACAGGTCTGGAACTTCACTATGTTATAGCTGACCCCAAAATAGGTGAATAACATATTGAAACAAAATACTCTAAATGCAATAATTTCCAAGTTATAAGCGATTTACTCAACAGTGATAACCTCAAAGTAGCTATTACTCAGCTATGCCATGAGCTACAGGTCTGAAATTTTACTATGTTATAGCTGACCCAAAAGTAGATGAACAACATATTTAAGCAAAATACTGTACATGCAATAGTTTTCAAGTTACAACTGATTTACTCAATAGTGATGACCTAAAAGTAGCTATTACTCAGCTATGCCATGAGCTACAGGTCTGAAATTTTAATATGTTATAGCTGACCCAAAAGTAGCTGAATAACATATTTAAACTAAATTCTCTAAATGCAATAGTTTTGCAATTACAACTGATTTACTCAATAGTGAGAACCTCAAAGTAGTTATTACTCAGCTATGCAATGAGCTACAGGTCTGAAATTTTACTATGTTATAGCTGACCCAAAAGTAGGTGAACAACATATTTAAGCAAAATACTGTAAATGAAATGGTTTTGAAGTTACAACTGATTTACTCAATAGTGATGACCTAAAAGTAGCTATTACTCAGCTATGCCATGAGCTACAGGTCTGAAATTTTACTATGTTATAGCTGACCCAAAAGTAGCTGAATAACATATTTATACGAAATTCTGTAAATGCAATAGTTTTCCAATTACAACTGATTTACTCAAGAGTGAGAACTTCAAAGTAGCTATTACTCAGCTATGCAATGAGCCACAGGTCTGGAACTTCACTATGTTATAGCTGACCCCAAAATAGGTGAATAACATATTGCAACAAAATACTCTAAATGCAATAGTTTCCAAGTTATAAGTGATTTACTCAACAGTGATAACCTAAAAGTAGCTATTACTCAGCTATGCCATGAGCTACAGGTCTGAAATTTTACTATGTTATAGCTGACCCAAAAGTAGCTGAATAACATATTTATACTAAATTCTCTAAATGCAATAGTTTTCAAATTATAAGTGATTTGCTCAACATTGAGAACTTCAAAGTAGCTATTACTCAGCTATGCAATGAGTCACAGGTCTGGAACTTCACTATGTTATAACTGACCCCAAAATAGGTGAATAACATATTGAAACAAAATACTGTAAATGCAATAGTTTTGCAATTACAACTGATTTACTCAATAGTGAGAACCTCAAAGTAGTTATTACTCAGCTATGCAATGAGCTACAGGTCTGAAATTTTACTATGTTATAGCTGACCCAAAAGTAGGTGAACAACATATTTAAGCAAAATACTGTAAATGCAATGGTTTTGAAGTTACAACTGATTTACTCAATAGTGATGACCTAAAAGTAGCTATTACTCAGCTATGCCATGAGCTACAGGTCTGAAATTTTACTATGTTATAGCTGACCCAAAAGTGGCTGAATAACATATTTATACTAAATTCTCTAAATGCAATAGTTTTCTAATTATAAGTGATTTGCTCAACATTGAGAACTTCAAAGTAGCTATTACTCAGCTATGCAATGAGTCACAGGTCTGGAACTTCACTATGTTATAGCTGACCCCAAAATAGGTGAATAACATATTGAAACAAAATACTCTAAATGCAATAATTTCCAAGTTATAAGCGATTTACTCAACAGTGATAACCTCAAAGTAGCTATTACTCAGCTATGCCATGAGCTACAGGTCTGAAATTTTACTATGTTATAGCTGACCCAAAAGTAGGTGAACAACATATTTAAGCAAAATACTGTACATGCAATAGTTTTCAAGTTACAACTGATTTACTCAATAGTGATGACCTAAAAGTAGCTATTACTCAGCTATGCCATGAGCTACAGGTCTGAAATTTTAATATGTTATAGCTGACCCAAAAGTAGCTGAATAACATATTTATACTAAATTCTCTAAATGCAATAGTTTTGCAATTACAACTGATTTACTCAATAGTGAGAACCTCAAAGTAGTTATTACTCAGCTATGCAATGAGCTACAGGTCTGAAATTTTACTATGTTATAGCTGACCCAAAAGTAGGTGAACAACATATTTAAGCAAAATACTGTAAATGAAATGGTTTTGAAGTTACAACTGATTTACTCAATAGTGATGACCTAAAAGTAGCTATTACTCAGCTATGCCATGAGCTACAGGTCTGAAATTTTACTATGTTATAGCTGACCCAAAAGTAGCTGAATAACATATTTATACGAAATTCTGTAAATGCAATAGTTTTCCAATTACAACTGATTTACTCAATAGTGAGAACTTCAAAGTAGCTATTACTCAGCTGTGCCATGACCTACAGATCTGAAATTTCACTATGTTATAGCTGGCCCAAAAGTAGCTGAATAACATATTTATACGAAATTCTCTAAATGCAATAGTTTTGCAATTACAACTGATTTACTCAATAGTGAGAACCTCAAAGTAGTTATTACTCAGCTATGCAATGAGCTACAGGTCTGAAATTTTACTATGTTATAGCTGACCCCAAAATAGGTGAATAACATATTGCAACAAAATACTCTAAATGCAATAGTTTCCAAGTTATAAGTGATTTACTCAACAGTGATAACCTAAAAGTAGCTATTACTCAGCTATGCCATGAGCTACAGGTCTGAAATTTTACTATGTTATAGCTGACCCAAAAGTAGCTGAATAACATATTTATACTAAATTCTCTAAATGCAATAGTTTTCAAATTATAAGTGATTTGCTCAACATTGAGAACTTCAAAGTAGCTATTACTCAGCTATGCAATGAGTCACAGGTCTGGAACTTCACTATGTTATAACTGACCCCAAAATAGGTGAATAACATATTGAAACAAAATACTGTAAATGCAATAGTTTTGCAATTACAACTGATTTACTCAATAGTGAGAACCTCAAAGTAGTTATTACTCAGCTATGCAATGAGCTACAGGTCTGAAATTTTACTATGTTATAGCTGACCCAAAAGTAGGTGAACAACATATTTAAGCAAAATACTGTAAATGCAATGGTTTTGAAGTTACAACTGATTTACTCAATAGTGATGACCTAAAAGTAGCTATTAATCAGCTATGCCATGAGCTACAGGTCTGAAATTTTACTATGTTATAGCTGACCCAAAAGTAGCTGAATAACATATTTATACTAAATTCTCTAAATGCAATAGTTTTCAAATTATAAGTGATTTGCTCAACATTGAGAACTTCCAAGTAGCTATTACTCAGCTATGCAATGAGTCACAGGTCTGGAACTTCACTATGTTATAGCTGACCCCAAAATAGGTGAATAACATATTGAAACAAAATACTCTAAATGCAATAATTTCCAAGTTATAAGCGATTTACTCAACAGTGATAACCTCAAAGTAGCTATTACTCAGCTATGCCATGAGCTACAGGTCTGAAATTTTACTATGTTATAGCTGACCCAAAAGTAGGTGAACAACATATTTAAGCAAAATACTGTACATGCAATAGTTTTCAAGTTACAACTGATTTACTCAATAGTGATGACCTAAAAGTAGCTATTACTCAGCTATGCCATGAGCTACAGGTCTGAAATTTTAATATGTTATAGCTGACCCAAAAGTAGCTGAATAACATATTTATACTAAATTCTCTAAATGCAATAGTTTTGCAATTACAACTGATTTACTCAATAGTGAGAACCTCAAAGTAGTTATTACTCAGCTATGCAATGAGCTACAGGTCTGAAATTTTACTATGTTATAGCTGACCCAAAAGTAGGTGAACAACATATTTAAGCAAAATACTGTAAATGAAATGGTTTTGAAGTTACAACTGATTTACTCAATAGTGATGACCTAAAAGTAGCTATTACTCAGCTATGCCATGAGCTACAGGTCTGAAATTTTACTGTTATAGCTGACCCAAAAGTAGCTGAATAACATATTTATACGAAATTCTGTAAATGCAATAGTTTTCCAATTACAACTGATTTACTCAATAGTGAGAACTTCAAAGTAGCTATTACTCAGCTGTGCCATGACCTACAGATCTGAAATTTCACTATGTTATAGCTGGCCCAAAAGTAGCTGAATAACATATTTATACGAAATTCTCTAAATGCAATAGTTTTGCAATTACAACTGATTTACTCAATAGTGAGAACCTCAAAGTAGTTATTACTCAGCTATGCAATGAGCTACAGGTCTGAAATTTTACTATGTTATAGCTGACCCAAAAGTAGGTGAACAACATATTTAAGCAAAATACTGTAAATGCAATAGTTTTCAAGTTACAACTGATTTACTCAATAGTGATGACCTAAAAGTAGCTATTACTCAGCTATGCCATGAGCTACAGGTCTGAAATTTTACTATGTTATAGCTGACCCAAAAGTAGCTGAATAACATATTTATACGAAATACTCTAAATGCAATAGTTTTCCAATTACAACTGATTTACTCAATAGTGAGAACTTTAAAGTAGCTATTACTCAGCTATGCCATGACCTACAGATCTGAAATTTCACTATGTTATAGCTGGCCCAAAAGTAGCTGAATAACATATTTATACGAAATTCTCTAAATGCAATAGGTTTTAAGTTACAAGTGATTTACTCAATAGTGAGAACTTCAAAGTAGCTATTACTCAGCTATGCAATGAGCCACAGATCTGAAACTTCACTATGTTATAGCTGATCCCAAAATAGGTGAATAACATATTGAAACAAAATACTGTAAATGCAATAGTTTTCAAGTTATAAGCGATTTACTCAACAGTGATAACCTAAAAGTAGCTATTACTCAGCTATGCCATGAGCTACAGGTCTGAAATTTTACTATGTTATAGCTGACCCAAAAGTAGCTGAATAACATATTTATACGAAATTCTCTAAATGCAATAGTTTTTAAGTTACAAGTGATTTTACTCATGATGGAAGTTACTGAAAAGCCCAAAAGTAGCTATTACTCACTTAGGTATTGAGACTGGCACCCAACTTACTCACCATATTGTAGCTATGAAAAAAGTAGCTGAATAACATATTTTAACAAAATGCTCTAAATGCAACACTTTTCAAGTTATAAATGATTTTGTGCATGATTTCATGAATTTTAATGCATTAAAAATTATTAAAAAAATTTATTTAAAAAAAAGTAAGACAGATCCAGGTCTCATACTCACACAAGAGAATCTACCTCTGGCCTAGTACATATATGCAAGATATGAGAGAAATCCCTGCAATAGTCACTGAGAAAATTGTGATTAAGTGTTGAAATTTTCACACTTTTGGTGGGGGTACCCCCCTTGTAATGTCTCTAGCAAACAGACGAACAGACAGATTTGCATGCCTTGAACAATTTTTCATCCTCGATAGATAAGGTATCTTTTAAAAAAAAGAGCACGTCTCTAGGCCTTGTAGTTTTGGAGGAGAAGTTGTTCATGCGGACGCGGACGCGTACGCGGACGCGTACGCCCACGCCGCAGAGTGACGACATAATGTCAGCTGACTGACAAGTCAGCTGACATAAAAAGTAGGTAAATGTGACCACACAAGGGACCATTCACAGAAACTGTGCCTGTTAAATCAATCCCTAGCCACTCAATAACAGTCAGCCAAATCTAAAATAAGGAATAGATTCCTTGTATTCTTGAGATGAATCATAATCCCCATCACCTGACAACCTGAATCTAACCTTTTGAGAGGTATAGAAACCCGATTGTACTCAATTCTTGTCTAAACTATTGAAACAAAAGCCTTTCCTTGTCCCGGGCATCTGACAACCCGAATTTAAACCTTTTGGAAGGAATAGAAACTCGATTGTCCTTGAATGATGTCATGTAGGTATTTCCTCCACTGAATGTTCCGACTGGACCTCGACGGAAGAGTTTTCCGACGAGGAAGTCTTTCCTGCATTCAAAACTTCTCCACGATGCAGTGTCCACGGCAACGTAAATGGCTGCCTCCAAGGGAGATTCCTTCTACTGTATAGTCGACAATCTATTCGACTGGGATGCACACTGTGATAAAATTGCTTTCAACGCCTGGCTATTAGAACCCGACATGTGAACAGCAAAAGTGACAATCGAATTGTCATTACTCGTCCAAAAAATGGCGTCACCCATGACCGTTTCTGTTGTTTCTTCTAGGTATTTATGCTTCAAATTTATAGCTCCCAACGTCCAGCAAACTGAATCAAACGACTGGCAGGCTATATAAAAATATTATTGTTGCATTATGACCTTCTTAATGTTGATTATTTCCTCGAGGTAGAAGACGATGGAACTTCTGATGTCGCCACCCAAAAGTCTTTTATTTGCATAATATAATGCATACCTTCGAAGATCTAATAAATGAATAAGTTATGTATCATATACATGTGAAAAATGAAGTGAGATTCACTGTAAAATCTCAAAAAATAAATAAAACCCTGACAAAGTTGTCCTAATTTCCAAAGACGTCCATACTGATGATGGCCAACAAAAATAATGTAGTAAACAATGTGGTCATGTGACCTAATTGGCGGGAGGACGGACTACTATAACCCAATGGCTTGGTTAAGGTTGTTACATAACCTTAAAATCGCATCTCTGCGTTGGCCATTGGGTTGGATGGCTCCAACAAATAGCTACTGTTAGGAAAGGGTAAGGGTATTTCGCTATAAAAATTGTATATTCAACTTTCAATAATATTTCCTCCATTATTTCTTCACGTTTTTAATAGAATAAAAACTGTCAGAAACTCTGTTCAAATACCATTCCAATGATACATATTATGGATCCAAGTTCAAACCAGAAATAGGACGCCCTGTTGATAGTAGCTGCGACATATGAATAGAAACAGGATAGCATAGAAGAACACACATTATCATGTGTAATGTCCACCCCATGAACCTTTTGCAAAAATTGTACAGTAGTCTTACAAGACCCTGTTTCATTTGTAAAATATATGAATGATGCTTAAATATTTATTAGTATACATGTAAATTATTTCAGCTTCATGCCTTTTTGCATTGGTTGGGTGAAAAATTTCGACGAAATCACTCTATCTTGCACGGTTAAGGAGATAGAAGCAAATTTGTGTTTTTCAATTTTTTGCAAAAATTCGAAAATTCAAAATGGCCGCCATTTTTGGGAAGAGGAAAATTTGTTTTAAATTGCCAAGAGTACATTGCTTAGATACCCTGTGGGTCAAAAATTTTGACGAAATTGCTCTATCTCGCACGGTTAAGGAGATAGTAGCAAATTTGTGTTTTGCCATTTTTGGCAAAAATTTGAAAATTCAAAATGGCCGCCATTTTTGGGGAGGGGAAATTAGTTTGAAAATTGTGAAGAGTATATTTCTCAGATACCCTGTGGGTCGAAAATTTCGACGAAATCGCTCTATCTCGCACGGTTAAGGAAATAGAAGTAAATTTGTGTTTTGCCATTTTTGGCAAAAATTCGAAAATTCAAAATGGCCGCCATTTTTGGGAAGAGGAAATTTTTTTGAAAATTGCCAAGGGTACATTGCTCAGATACCCTGTGGGTCGAAAATTTCGACGAAATCGCTCTACCTCGCATGGTTAAGGAGATAGAAGTAAATTTGATTTTTTTCCCATTTTTGACAAAAATACGAAAATTCAAAATGGCCGCCATATGTGGGAAGAGGAAATTTTTTTTGAAAATTGCAAAGAGTACATTTCTCAGATATCCCTGTGGATCGAAAATTTCGACGAAATCGCTCTATCTCGCACGGTTAAAGAGATAGTAGCAAATTTGTGTTTTTCCATTTTTGGCAAAAATATACAGTATGTATGCGTAGGTAATGCAGTGTCTAAAATATTTCAAAAAGATGTACACCTGTTGAAATCCACCATCTTGCTCACATATGGTTAAAAACCATCTTCTATAGTTGTACCATCTAAGTTACAAATATGATATTCATGTCATGTTAAACTGTATTACTGTTGTCCTTAAATTTGAGGAAGGTAGGTTGTACATTTGCTAAGATATCTGAAGAAATGTTGTCAGCATCAGAGGAAAGGATTAGTTTGCAAAATATAATCATGTTTTAATAATTTTGTTCTAACTTGCTTTATTTGTGGATTTTAATGTTTGACAACAAAAAGAAGCACTGTTAAAATACTTTTCCAATGATATATATTAAATGTCTGTGTGTAAATTAGTTTGTAAAATATTCACATGATGAGCAACTCTTAAAATCCTCCATCTTGTTTTTTTTCATGATTTAATTGTTGGCAAAGTGAGGGTTATACTGGAGAGTAACCTGTAAAGGTCTGAGCTTTGGGAAACATGGAGCCCTGCTGGGCCCAAGGTATCAACAATGGCCATCCTATAACCACTATGGTCGAAGGGCGCCTGTTTAGCTCCTCGTACAGATACATGAAAAGTCTGAGACTTGTTTCACTGAGGGAGTGGAGAAATCCACTGAATTTTCTCTGCACCATTTCTCAAAAAAGGGCCCACTTAACTTGTAGATGATCCTGTTGATGACCTTTGAGGGGTAACAATTCTCTCTACTACCTCCACAAAGAAGCCCCACCCCTGGAGCCATCCACTCCTAGACACCAGGTGTGGAGGCTGAGATGTGGATCGCAGTGAAATTTGTAAATTTAATAATTAAATTTTTGTAAGTTAATACCCTATCCAATGAACAATTGCTACTCTGGTCAGCGCAGACCAGCCCGCCAAACGCCAGAAAAAGATGACTTCGCCAGGAGACCTATAGGCCCAGGCCTGGGTTGATCTGAAAGTCAGGAAACCCTGTAAGGTCATGGTCGGTTGCCAGCGGCCGGTTACCCGGGGCTGTACCGATGTAGCCCCCCCCCCCTCTTTTTAGCAGACCTGCTCTGAGGTAGGGGAAGAGAGGGATGAGTTCAGGCCCAGAAGCAAATAAACCTCCCGAAGGAAGCACATCACACTTTATTTTTTTCATATATATATACAAATCTCCTAAATCTAAGGGCCAATTGTGGATATGCTGAGCAGCCACTACCGAGCCCAATTGGTAAAACTCTGAATCAGCCCAAGCCACAGCCTTCAGATAGAACCGTGTGAAGGTATTATGCGATGTTAGTGGCAGGCTGACAAGATTGGATCTAAGGAGACTCCCGATTGGAAGGCCTTAGAAGCAGTAAAGGCCCTGACATCATGGGCTTTAACCTGATGAGAGCTAATAACATAGGATCACAGTCTGCTTGATCCAAGAGGAGGAAATGGCAGGTGAGATGTCTTTGTCGAAACCTTTCTTAAAGGAGACAAAAACCAACTCCTTATTCTGCCTGAGGTTTGAGGTCCTGTCCAAATAGTAGCGCAATGCTCTGACCGGACAGAGGGACCTGTCAGACTTGATGGATCTATCCAGAGTTGGGGCCAGGGCTAGTATAACCACTGGGGCCATACTGTCTGGACCCTGTTTGGCCAGCTGATTCTTGGAGAGAAAGCTAGGTGATGGGTACAGGGACACCTCTGACCAGTCGGATTGGTGTCTAATATTTCTGTTTTGTCAAGCATGTATCTCACTTCTACTCTTGCCCGACCCAAGGGCCAAGAGGAAAACTGTCTTAAAGGTCAAATGCTTCAAGCAGAACTCTTTAATTGGTTCAAAACGAACCTTTGTCAGCTGGTGCAAAACCAGGGATAGGTTCCAGGAGGGAATTGCCCTCTGGCCTTTGGGTCTGTCTCTGTGGAAACTATCCAGGAGACCAGTGAGATTTTCATCCTTGCTGATATTGATGGGCGAATTTCCCAGTTTATCAGCAATAGCTGACCTGTAACTATCAATAGTGCTGGGCTGTAACTTCCCATCCTCAAATAGGTACATAAGGAAGTCAGCAACTGACTTTACAGGGGGTGCCCTGAAGTCCACCTGATGAGTGACGCACCACTTGTAAAAAATGGCCCACTTTGCCTCATAGACTGATCTGGTTGATCCCCTTTCAGGAGCCTCAATTCTTGTTGCCACTGACTCAGAGAAGCCCTGCTCCTTGATTGCTGATGTTCTGGGAGCCATGCATGGAGATTTAGATTTGTGAGATTTCTGTGAAGGATCTGATTGAAGGGCAGGTTGGGCAGGCTCAGTGGGATTTGGCTGGACATGGCCACTAGATCCCAAAACCAATGCATGTTGGGCCACCCCGGAGCAATCAGAATGATTCTCTTGCATGGGGAATCCTGCACTTCTCCACCACTTTGCCCAATATGGCTGCTGGGGGGAAGGCGTATGCGTCCAAATCCTCCCATGGCAGACTGAGCGCATCCACGTTTCCAAAAACAAATTTAGTCTGGCCCCCTGGTGCCACATTTGGGACGTTTGGTAGTCTGACAAACCTTTTCTGTCTCTCAGGACACTGGTCTGGTCTGGTGTGACAATGATCCAAGTTAACAGACTCTCTGTTCTTGTTGTGGTCCGGTCCGGTGGGGCTTACACAACTTTCCACATTGTACAGACTCTTTGCCCCGGGCCAGCCGCCTGCAAGGTGTAGCATTTAAACAGTAATTGTCATTTGTAAGATGGCTGACATCTTTTTTTTTTTTTTTGCTGTTGACAAGACCTATTTCTTTTCATGCTGGCTATTCAGGTCTCTGTTGGCAGTAGCTTGGGACACTGTCATGTCACCAAGACCACTGACTGGTCTAAGAATTCTGTAACCAAATTTACCTTAGGCAACTCTGTCCCATACCAGGTCTACATACCCGGTAATTCACTGTAACCAATAATTCTCTGTAACCGTCAAAACTGGCTGGGGTCACCAATGAATTTTGACAGCTACTGGTCTATATTTAGCTAGCTTTTTTCCAGTTTATAGAAATTGTAGTTCTCTCTGTAACCAATAAACCTCTGTAACCAGTTGGGGTGAAGCACTGTACAGTAAGGACCCGGTCGGTAGACTTTATAAACGGTCGGTTGAAGCCATATGAAGCCCCAGAATCAACACAAAGTTGAAAGGACTAGGTAGGAAGACTCTGTAACCAGCAGGGTGAGGTAAAGTGAACAAGGCTGTGTAGTCGGTACCTGATCGGTAGGCTCTGTAACCAGTCGGCTGAAGTCATATCTTGTAGATACTAGCTGTCTACCTGCCCCAGAATCAACACAGAGTTGAATGGACTGGGTCGGATGACTCTGTAACCGGTTGGGTCGCATAAGCTGTACAAGGCTGTGTAGCTGGTACCCGGTCGGCATACTCTGTAACCAGTTACTGAAGCAATTTTACAACTATCTTTTGTGTTGAACTTACTGCAGGTTTCCTCCATTAATCAAAGCATTTCCTTTAAGTGCACGTCTTATTAGTAGATTTGACAGTTGCTGGGAAAGCCCTTGTGAGCTATTTTTAGAAGCAATTGCTGGTCGGTATATCACGTGACCAGCTTGCTGGAGGAAGATGACGTCAGTCGGTAGAGTTCTTTCGTGACACTTAAATCAAGAGCTTACACAGTGATCGCGTCGTTCCCAACCCCCACTACCGACAACAAAGCTGGGTGCATGAGGGAGGCATTGTTATATCACTAGACGTGAATTTGAAGAACGCACTTCTTGCTTCCTGTTGTAAGTGCACGTCTTATTGTGTAGGTTTGACAGTTGGTGGGGAAACCCTTGTGAGCTATTTTTAGCCCGGAATATTAATGGTCAGTGTGTGTCACGCGATCAGCTGAATGTAGATGACGTCAGTGGTCACATTCTTTTGTGATACTCAACACGCAACTTACAGTATTCTGACTGTCCACCAAAAAATGCCAGTGCCGACGACATGGTCGGTTTTGTGGCTGGAGGTGGCTGGTTGACTGATGCTTTACAGCAGAGAAGTCTGTCCAGGAAACTAGTACTGGTATCACAGTAGACGTGAATAGTACAGAACGCAGTTCTTTATCTTGAGATGACATCAGTGGTCGCATTCTTTCGAGCTGGCTGGTCGATTGATGCTTTACAGCAGAGAAGTCTGGACCAGTGCGCTCTGAAGGTGAATATTCTGGTCGGTGTCGGTCTGACGTGAGCTGGCTGGTGGACTGATGCTTTGCAGCAGAGAAGTCGGTACCAGTGCGCTCAGAAGAGGTAGGAAACTCTGTAGATGAACTTCTTCTGTGAAACTTAACCAGGAAACTTGTAGTGACCTGGCCACCCACAACCCCCACTACTGACAACTAAGCCGGGTCTGCAAGGGAGGGACTGGTATCACTAGACGTGATTTCCAAAGAACGCACTTGATGCTCTTCTATTGGGAATTCCTTCTATTTATAGTAGAAATTTGAGAAGACTGACATTTCGTTGGTGAAATGTAGCTGGAGGTTACAGAAGGTACATTTACAAATTAAACATGGATAATATTACCTTGAAGAAGTATATCCAGTATTTGTCGAACTGCCCCTAACAACACAATTGTTAAATGGGAGGAAACTTGCAAGATGGCTGCCTTCATATTTCTCATTGATTACTGCCCTATCATCAACACTAAATTGAGTCAACTAGGGAGTGTTTCCAGCAGATTTCTTAATGTATATCCGTGCTTGATATGTAGATAACACTTCTACACTAAATTATTTGCAAATAAGGTTAAAAATCCGTCATAATCCACACTTTTTCCTTCAAAACTCTGGGAAGAAAACACGTCTGCACAGTACACGCGACAAACGAAAAAGATGCTATGACGTCATGCTGTCTAGACAGCAAGGAAGTACGATGCGCCACCTTGCGAGTGCACAGTACTGGGACCGGCCAGCCGGTGGAGACACAGGATGTCTTTTTCTGGCGTTTGGCAGGCTGGTCTGCACCGACCGGATTAACAATTGTCCATTGGATAGGATGTATTAACACAATAAAAACATAGTTGTGGGACAGTATGAGAAGAGTTGTTGACACTGGTACCTGAAGTGGAATCTCTGTTGAGAGCTGCACTAGGTCCCAAAACCAGGGTGTCCATGGCCATCCTGGGGTTATTACAATGATCAGGCAATTGCATTGCCTGACATGGATCACCCTGTGAAGGAGAGCCATGGGAGGGTAAGCATCAGCAGTGAGACCAAACAGTTTATGTTTAGAGCATATTTTGGTCTGGGACTGGAGATACGTACAGTGGAATTCTGTGGTTCCGACGGAGAGGCAAATAGATCTACATGAGGAGTGAACCACTTGACATATCTGTTTGAACAGCTGCGGATGCAGTGACCATTCTGTTGATTGGACTTGGTTTGACCTGGACAGAATATCGGCCATCACATTCAGTCACCCTGAAATGTGTCCGGCTCTTAGGGTTATCTGATAATGATGGCACCAGGTCATGATCTTCCATAGAAGAGTGCACAACTCCGCTGAGTGTTTCCTCCTTACTTGTTATACAGGCTACTACTGCTGAGTGGTCCATAGCAACCAACACTCTTTGGTTTAACACAGGTCCTCGAACCTTTGAAGGGCCAGAGAAACTGCCTTCAACTATAGAATATTTATGTGTAGCCTTTTTTCCCTGTCTGTCCACAGACCTTTGGTAGAGGCTTGCTCTAAGTGAGCGCAGCAGCCTTCGTTTGAGGCATCTGTAGAGATTGGATACCTTTGGGATTTTGCCACCACTCTAGGTGAGTAAGGTCTCTGAAGGAGGTTGTCCAACGACTGAGGATATCTCCAGTGCTTCTTAAGGTGAAACTGAAAAGGGGCTCATGTGAAGGTGTCCCGCCGGGACCATATACTCCGTTGAGGTAAGCAACCCAATAAGTGACAACTAACATCTTGTAATAAAAATATGTGGGGTATTCGTAGCCCGTAGACTTCTCCTGACTTATTATCCACTCTAAGGACTGTGTCAGGTACTTCCTTGATTTTGGTGGATGGGATGTGAAGGTAGGGGTCTGACAAGGTCTATCGACGACACCCATTACCCTGGAATCAGAGAGGCCTTGATGGAGTTTCCATTTAAACCTTTCTACAAGTGGAAAGGTATTGAGCCTGCTTAGGTCTGTCACTGGCCTCCACCCTTGGTGAGGCTTCGGGACTAGAAAACAGGTGATTGTAAAACCCGAGAGATTTAACATTTCCACCCTTTCTATTGGGTTCTTTGGCAGAAGAGACTGCATAAGTATCTTGATGAGCCTTGTATCCCGAGTAAATTAGGGGAACTCTGGCTAATTTTGGATTGGTGATGAATGGTAGAATGTAACCATTGGTAAGAATGTTTAACATATTTGAGCATTTGTTTGTATGCCAATCTCTTCTGAAACAAGCATTCTGATGCATGCATTTATCTCCCGCCGTATAAATTAGGTGTACTAAAGATAGTGGAATAAAAATGTCTCTGTGAGACGGAGGCACATGTAGAAGTGACAACAAAGAGGTACAGTGTTGCAAGTTTACCATGTAATAGATCAACCCAAAGTAGATGAAGGACATATTTAGAGGATATTGCCTATTTGTAACACTTTTAGAGATAAAAGACATGTAGCTGTTACTGAATTATGCAAAGAGCTACAGTTGTGCAACTTCAATATGTGGTAGATCACTCAAAAGTAGGTGAATGACTTATTCAGAAGAAATTGCCTATCTGCAATACTTTTACAGATAAAAGAAATTTACTCATTTTTGCAGGTATGACTCGGCTATGCAAAGGGGTGAATCCCTGTAAAAAGTCCATCAGAAAAAAATCCCATTAAGTGAATCTCATCAGCAAAAAAGAGCATCAGGAAAATTGCCCATTAGCTAAAGTGATGGGTAGGAAAACTGGCCATCAATGTTTCAAAATTTCTCTACAATATATAATTTAACTATTATTTATAAGTAGCTGAGCAACATATTTTAGGAAATTCTCTAACTGCAATAGTTTTAGAGTTACAATGGTTCTACTCAACAGTCAGAATTTCAAAGTAGCTATTACCCAGCTATCCAGGGTGCAGCAGATCTGAGACTTTACTATGTGATAGCTTACCAGAAAGTAGATGGATAACATATTTGAAAAGATACCATAGAAACTTGGTTGGATTTATTCCCTTTTTTGGAACATATTGAGTGGAAGTCTGTGTTTATATTAATATATAAAATAACGAAAGAACCCTACTTACAGTCATTCCAATACAAAGTTTTAAATAGAACCATTATTTGTCGATATAATCTCTACAAATGGAAGATAATCTCTTCAAAAACTTGTAATTACTGCATTCAAACTGACACTATAGAGCACCACTTTTACTACTGTAGTGACTCAAATAACTTTTGGAAGGAAGTTACCGTATGGCTATATAACATAACTAATATAAAGTTCAACTTCACAATATGTGAAATAATCTTTGGATTCTTCAGAACCTCCTTCACTGATGAGTATGTACAGTTTGTGTTTAATTACATTATATTGTTAGGAAAATGGTACATTAATAAACAACGATCTAATAATCAGCGAATAGAATTTCCCAACTTTATATGTTTAGTAAAAGAAAAACTAGAAATTTTGAGAACGAGTTATATTTTACATGAAAAACTAGAAGCATTTGACAAATTTTTTGGCAATTTGTACAAATATTTTGATTAATAAAGACTCAAAGATATGCAGATCAAAGATTATGAAACAGTACCATGTTATTGTATTAACATATACTTATGTTTGTAGACTAAGAGTAAATGTCAATAGTGTTTGCAGAACGTCAAAACATTACTCAATGATTGTTAACTTCTACACTAAATGTTGTGTATAAATAATGCAGATTTAAATCATCAAAATTCATATGGTATGTATATATATAAAATCAATCTTGCTATAGCAACAAAAAGTATAATTTTGCTACTTTATTTTGCTACTGTTATTTTATTGTTTTTTACGTATTATTATTTTGCTGTACTGTATAACAACGAGGCAATAAAATATTAAAAAAAAAAAAAAAAAAAAATATTTGAAAAGATTTCCCTAACTCAAATACTTTTGAACATATCTGACACTTACTTCTTTCATTATTTTGCTTACCAAAAACTAAATAAACAACATATTTGAAAAGATTAGCCTAACTTTAATACTTTTTAAGATATTTCACATTTACCTCTGTCATTATTTTGCTACAAATAACAAAATAGCTACTACTCACTTATGGCATGCTATGGAACTCCAAACTACATGTCATCTTATAGCTAAGGACAAAGTAGCTGAGCAACATATTTTAGGAAAACCCTCTAACTCCAATAGTTTTGGAGTTACAATGGCTTTACTCAACAGTCAGAATTTCAAAGTAGCTATTACTCAGCTATCCAAGGTGCAACAGGTCTGAAACTTTACTATGTGATAGCTTACCAAAAAGTAGATGGACAACATATTTGAAAAGATTTCCCTAACTGTAATACTTTTGAAGATATTTGACATTTGCTTCTTCTGTTATTTAGCTATAAATGAGAAAATAGCTATTACTCACTTATGGCATGCAATAGAACCCCAAACTATGTATCATCTTATACCTAAGGACAAAGTAGCTGAACAATATATTTTAGGAAAATACTCTAACTGCAATAGTTGTGGAGTTACAATGGCTTTACTCAACAGTCAGAATTTCAAAGTAGCTATTACTCAGCTATCCAAGGTGCAACAGGTCTGAAACTTTACTATGTGATAGCTTACCAAAAAGTAGATGGATAACATATTTGAAAAGATTTCCCTAACTTTAATACTTTTGAAGATAATTGACATTTACTCTTCTGTTATTTAGCTACAAATGAGAAAATAGGTATTACTCACTTGTGGCATGCAATAGAACCCCAAACTATGTACCATCTTATAGCTAAGGACAAAGTAGCTGAACAACATATTTCAAGAAAAAACTCTAACTGCAATACTTTTTGAGTTATGAGTCCTTTACTCAAAATAGATAAAATTGCTATTACTCACTTATCTTTAGGCCTAAGTCCAAGGCATGCAATGGAACCCCAAACTATGTACCATCTTATACCTAAGGACAAAGTAGCTGAACAATATATTTTAGGAAAATACTCTAACTGAAATAGTTTTGGAGTTACAATGGCTTTACTCAACAGTCAGAATTTCAAAGTAGCTATTACTCAGCTATCCAAGGTGCAACAGGTCTGAAACTTTACTATGTGATAGCTTACCAAAAAGTAGATGGACAACATATTTGAAAAGATTTCCCTAAGTTTAATACTTTTGAAGATATTTGACATTTACTTCTTCTGTTATTTAGCTACAAATGAGAAAATAGGTATTACTCACTTATGGCATGCAATAGAACCCCAAACTATGTACCATCTTATAGCTAAGGACAAAGTAGCTGAAAAACATATTTCAAGAAAAAACTCTAACTGCAATACTTTTTGAGTTATGAGTCCTTTACTCAAAATAGATAAAATTGCTATTACTCACTTATCTTTAGGCCTAAGTCCACAAAACATGCCATGCAATGGAACCCCAAACTATGTACCGGTGCCTTGAAGGAGGAACTCTTGTCCCTCCTGAATTAATTATGAACTCCCCATAGGGTCCCTCTAGTGAGCTAAGGTCTATTTTATAGGCTAAGGAACTCTGTTGGATAAGGATCCTCTTATTCAGGATATTTAGTCACAGGTCTTTGTAATCATTTCTGCACCCTTTTAAAGTTTGGACCTGTCTGGCAGTAGCCTTGATACTGCCTTTACAAATTTCCATGTTCAGGTTGCATTCAGAAATGACCTAGTTAAGGGCAGCCAAAAAAAAGGGAACAGAGATTGCCTTGCCTGAAGCTCAAACTGTTTGACTACCGGTAGGGGACCTAACCCAGAGAGGCCCCAGGGGGACTAGGGGAGATACAGATTTAAAATCTTGAAATTTGTCCTCAAAAACACTGTTGTCCCACTTGTACAACTAAAAATGGGACCAGGGGGTTTATATATTTATTTCACATTAACTAGCAGCCTGCAAGTCCTCTAAATTAAACAAAGCATCTTTAGTTGACGACTGAGTGGAGAGTTGCTGAAGCGCCCCTTGGCCTAAGGTCCTGTTGGCCTGCTACATAATTCAGAGTCCAGACTGTGGAAGAGGACCCAGGCATACTGTCCCTGGGGACAGGGACGTTAAAAAAACTGCATAAGTTTTAATGTCCTTGGCATGTCCTGAGGGAAAGTCAGACAAGTCTACTTCCCTATAAAATACAGGGTCCGGGTATGGCAGAAATACCTTGGTTCAGAAGAAGCCCTTTTGGGCTTTGAGGACTTTGACTTGCATAGATAACATAGACTCACCTATTGTGTTGGAACCTTATTAATATCTAAGATTCTTCAGTTTGCCGCAGCAAAAGTCTTGCTTAAATGACACAGATTCCCCAATCGTGTCCAAACCTTATATCATCCAAGAGTTTTCAGTTTCCATAAGCCAGGTCCATGTGTTCAAGACCCGAGGGTTCAGGACCCATGCATGGGGTGGAGATCCGTGTGTTCAGATGTAGGATGGCCGAGCAAGGGGAGAGGATCCGAGTGTTCAGACCCGTGTGAACTGTTGGGAAACCGAGGTTTGGAAAACCACAGTTCGGATGGTTGCAAGCCAGTTTATTGCTTGGACAAGGCTTCAGATCCGAACCGGATCTTAAATGTCATCCCACAAGGACTGTAACATTTCATAATAAAGCCTGAAGAAATCCCCATTAGTTGTTTAATGCACGAAAAATTTATTAAATAACATAAAACCTTGAATGCAAAATATATATTACAAAATTGGACAAGCAGCTAACTATGTGTCAGCTAACAATGTGTTTTGAGTTTCAGAGTAGAAGTGAAAGAAGTTTTCGAGTTACAACTGATTTACTCAAAAGAGAATTTCAAAGTAGCCTTTGCTCAGCTTTGGAATGAGTTAAAGGGCTACAATTAAGAGTATTTCCTTTAAAAATGTCATTCACCTACTTTTGGGTCAGCTATAACATAGTAAACTTGCAGACCAGTAGCTCATTGCATAGCTGAGCAATAGCTACTTTGAGGTTTTCTCTGTTGAGTAAATCAGCTGTTACTTGAAAACCATTGCATTCAGAATTTTGTTTAAATATGTTATTCATCTTCTTTTGAATTAGCTATAACATTGTAAAATTGCCGTTGTGTGGCTCATGACATAGCTATGGAATAGCTATTCTCAGGTTCTCACTGTTGGATAAATCAGTTGTAACTTGATTGCATTTAAAGTATTTTCTATTAATATGTTGTTCATCTACTTTTGAGTCAGCTATATTTAAACAAAGTACTCTAAATGCAAAAGTTTTCAAGTTACATCTGATTTACTCAACAGTGAGAACCTGAAAGTAGCTATTGCTTAGCTATGCCATGACATACAGGTCTCCAACTTTACTATGTTATAGCTGACCCAAAAGTAGGTGAACAACATATTTATAGAAAATACTTAAAATGCAATATTTTTCTCTAAATACAACAGTTTTCAAGTTATAACCAATTTTTTTTTTTTTTTTTTTTTTTTTTTTTTTTTTTTTTTTTTCATCATTATATATTAATATTGATTTTACAATTGCATATATCAGACAGACACTTTGGTACAATTCAGATCAGTCACAGATTGACAGTTTCTTTCCTTGACAAGTTAAGGCAACTAACTGCATAAAGGCAGCTATATTCATCACAGGGACTATTTATGTAATTTTTTTTTTTTCATAAATAGTATAATTGGCAAACATATTAGCAAGCTAATCATGCTACAATTAATTAATTAAACTTCTATATGCATCCTTTAGAATATTTACTACATCTGTCATTGAATTTAAGTTTTCATAGATTTTTATTCTGAAGGAAAGTTTGAGCTTAACATATGATACTATATCATGATTGTGCCAATTCTCACTCTCACCATATAACAACCACTCTTTGTACAATGAGAATGCTATAATAGTAATTAGCACAGAAATATTGGGATTCATATCTGTTAATATCACATCTTTCAAAGAGACAACACCATTACATAGCTTAGACACCATTTTCCAGACAACTTGAGCCTTTTTACAATGAAATAACATATGTGGAATATCGTGTGTCAGTTTACAAATATTGCATTCTTTATTGTACCTAATTCCCCATCTCTTTAAATTGACTCCACATGGTAGAATAAGATGAAGAACCTTGTAATTAAATTTAGCTAATTTTTTATCTGCTAACTTAATTTTATTTGTGTAAACATTTGCAAAGTCAATTTCATCTATTCCTAATAATCTTTGCCAAACTTTTTCTTGAAATGGTGGTTCAAATTTTTTTTGGACCAGACTGTTGTACAAGGATTTGCTGGTCGTTTTTTTGAAATTTTAAAGTTCTAGTAATGTTCAACTCAGGATATATTTTGACATTTACACTTGAGTAGCCCATAAGAATGTCTCTGTATGGTGAAAAAACTTTTTTGATCATTAATATTTGACAATATATGTTTCTTTAATCGGATATTGCATTGTAGACATATTCCTCATCAACATGTCCATCAGTAAATTTTAGACACCTTACTGTTATAATACCAGATGACACCCAGTTCCTGAAAAATAAAGTCTCATGCTGCCTTGACATTCCATTATAGCAAGTAAATAGTACATTTCCCCATAGGACTTCATCTAAGAGTTGCAAATGACTATCTGGAGTGATGATAGTCTTAGCTTCATTGTATGCCAAAATCATGTTTTGATAAAATATAGGAATACTGCTTATTAAAGGGAACTGCTTGCTGTTAGTAAAGTTGTAGTATAGAGTTAGATTATTTTCTCCTAGTGAGTTTAAATATTCATTACCCAAAAAGTTCCAGTCAGAGTCTTCATTTTTAAGTTTGTATACCCAGCTTGCTTTTATTGCTTTTAATTTTGATGCAAGGTCTATCATTTCTAACCCCCCATTTTGTATATCTGATATTAGCGTATTTCGTTGATTTTATCCTTGGAATTCCATATAAAATCATAAACTATATTTTCAAACTTCTTAACAAAGCCAGTCGGTGTTTCAAAAAACTGACAGGAAAATAATAGTTTTGGCAGGATAAGATGTTTAACTACTGTTATTTTGCCTAATATTGTTAAATTTCTCATCTTCCATAGTTTTAGATGATTTTCTATTTTATCCAATTTAGACCACCAGTTTAGATCCTCACATTTCCTACTACTATAGCCATCAGTGCTTATGAAAACACCCAGACACCTAATTGGGTCAGTTGGCCACTTGATATTTCCCAGCGAGCAATTTAATTGTTGATATGTTTTACTTCCCAACCAAAGCCCTTCTGTTTTTCTAAGGTTTAATTTTGGTCCAGCAATGTCTCCAAAATAATTTATTATGTTTAGCACAGGTTCAATTTGTACTTCATCTTTCAAGAAAAGACAAGTATCATCAGCATACTGTGATATTTTCATTTCCTTGACTTTATTGCCAATTTTAACACGAATTCCTTTATAAGTGCTCTTCTTTAGTTTGATTGCTAAAATTTCTACAATCATTATAAATAAAAGTGCAGAGACTGGACACCCCTGCCGAATACCCCTTTTAATAGAAACTTTATTGGAAAACCAGCCATTGTTCTTTATGAGTGCTACAGGATCTTGATACAACAGTTTGATCCAGTTAATAAATTGAGGTCCAAAATTGAATTCTTCTAAAGTTTTAAAAAGAAATGACCATTCTACAGTATCAAATGCTTTTTCAAAATCAAGTATCAAAAGAATACCAGAATTATTAGTCCTTTCCAAATATTCAACAGTATTAAGAATTTTTCTTATATTTGTTCCAATATATCTTTTCCTTATATAGCCGGTTTGATCTGAAGAAATGATTTTGTATAGAACTTTATGAAGACGATTAGCTAGTATATGTGCAAGCAGTTTATAGTCAGTGTTTGTCAGACTGATTGGTCTATAATTCTTTATATTTAAAGAGTCTCCCTTCTTAAAAATAAGTGACAAAATTGATACATTTCGGGAAGCAGATAATAATTTACTTTGATAAGCCTCATTGAAAGATTCTACGATTAAATCTCCTAGTTCTGGCCAAAACATTTTATAAAATTCAACACTAATGCCATCAAGACCAGGATATTTATTCCCTTTCATCATCGATAGTGCTTTTTCACATTCATCTTTCATTATAAGCCCTTCTATAGATTCAGAGTCTGTATGAGTTAACTTTTTGTGACTTGGCAAGTCTCTAAAGTACTTTTCGACTTTTCTTGTGTCAGTGTTTATACTAGAGTATAATTTACTGTAAAATTTAGTAATTTCGTCAAGAATTTCTTTGTCAGTTGTTACTTTAGTTCCCATTTCAGTCTTAAGCACACCAATACAGTTTAAGGACTGGTGATGTTTCTCTAGATTTAAAAAATATGATGTGCTCCTTTCTCCTTGTTCTACCCATTTTGATCTGGAACGAATATATGCTGCGTTACTATCTTCTTTGTACAGGGAATTGAGCTCATTTTTAAGGGATAGTCTTTTAGTTAAAAGTCTCGGGCCGTTAGAGTTAGCAATTTCTTTATCAATCAAATCTAACTCATTTTCAATTTGAGATATTCTACTCATTCTTCTTGCTTTTTCACAAGTTGAATAATGTATACTGGATTCTTTAACCACTACTTTTATTAACTCAAAAACCTCTTGCTTTGGAATTGATGAACTATAGGTATTTATGGTATATATTATATCTGATCTGATTAATGTTTTGTAGCCTTCATCTTGTAGGAGAGAGTTATTCAGTTTCCAATACCCAGCTCCTCGTTTGTTAGTGTTGAAACATAAGGTAACTGTCAAGGCTTTATGATCAGGCGCTGGGCAGGCTAGAATTGAACTTGATTGAATAACCTTAGCTATTGTACGGGGAGTTAAAATGTAGTCAATTCTACTGTTACGCATGTTATCACTTGCATGTATATATGTAAACCCCTTACTATCAGGATTTATGAATCGGTATGCATCTATAAGATCATTTTTTGCAATAAACTCTTTAAAACAATTACCACTTTTATCTAATTTGCCTGAAGCACGATCATACTCCATGTAGCAAGTATTAAAATCGCCAGTAATTATCATATTTTGTCTATTAGCAGCATAATTCTGAAACCACTTATTACATTCAGTTATAAACTGAATCCTTAAGTTTAAGTTATTTGGTACATATAATGTACTAATAGTAAACATTTCATTATTCATATTCACAATATTTAACAATATCTTGCGACCTTCAGTATCTTTGTGAACACTATGCAGTTTCCATTGATTCATTCTATATGATAGAATAATTCCTACACCTCTACTGTGTACTGAATCAGTACATGATGAATAATATTTCCCAAGTTCATGAAAGTCATTCTCTATATTTGAAAGAATTTCCTGTGTTATAAAAGTTTCTTGTAGACATACAATATCAAATGTTTTTCTTTTAAGCCAATTAATAAGAATAAATATTTTCTTTTTATCTCTCAAACCGCGTACATTTATTGTTACAATTTTTAATTCATCCATAGTTGATTCTTAACCACTGGATTTAAATTAAAATGTAACATTTTGTTTGTACACCTTATTATTTCCCTTTTTGATGTTTTTGAATTTTTGACCCTTTTTCTTTTTCTGGAGTTTTGGAAGGCTTTCTCTTTGATTTTTCCCTTTGTTGGGAAAGGATACCTTTAATATTTGTCATGACGCGTGATTTGGAATGTACATGAGATGTCTGCTTTTGTAGATCTGGTTCAACAGATGCAGAGCTTTGCTTGGTTATCTTCTGTGTCTCTGTGGTTTTGGATGAGTGTGTCTTTGATTCTGCAGAATCTGATGGTCCATCTATCACTTGTTCCAATTCACTAGGAAAGACGCTTGATTTGGTGTCTTTATCGCTCTGTTGATCATCCTCTGTCATTTCGTCAGATATGCTGAACAAAATATCTCTTGTTTCCATCAGCAAATGACCCAGTCTGTTTTCTCCAGGATAAAACTTTGGATTAATCTTCTCTGTATCTTCTATAGAGAGTCCACTTGCCCAGTACTTGTCCCTAGTTGCTTCAGCAAGGTAACAACCTTCTGTCTCAAGAAGCTTTTGCCTAAACTCTGGAACTTGTTCAGCTTTAGCTTCTACAATGCTCTGCATAACAGGTAGGCTATTCTGCTCCCACTGGATAGAGAGGTCTGCTGTGATATCCTTGCTTAGTCTTTTTGCTTTACCAGCATGCTCTGCTAGCAAAATGTCTTCTGCTAACCTTTTATTCCCGGTATCAATGGCCTTTTTCCACTGGTAAGCATGCTCAGCAGATGGGAATGATTGTCCAAACATCTTAATATCACACATATAAAAGTTTGACAGCACATTCTGGTGTGACTTAAATGGTATGATATCTTGATCAGTATTTCGTGCTTTGCAAGTCTCATCACCTATCTGATGTCCAGGTGTATTGCACACTGTACAATGTGGCTTGAATTGTCCATCATGGAAGATCTTACATTTAATGTCTGCTATCTGAGTGGTTCTTGGTAGTAGAGGCCATACTGGGGACTTGACAAAGACGAAGCGGTCTCCATTTTTGAAGCTGGTGAGATCCCCATTGGCGTCCCGGATTTTGGCATACTTGATTTGCGAAACTATTTCCACTCCATTGGATGTCAGGTACTGTTCAATTTCTGAATTGGCTACTGAGAGCGGCAAGTCCTTAATTGTTATGCGTTCACATTCATCATGATAACGGCCCAAAAGGACAGGATTTTTATCATATAACTGGTACACCTTCCTCTGTATGGTAATCTCTCTCTTCACCAGCAACTTGGCCCTGTCTGCCAGGGATTTCAGATAGATTCGCCATATGCCAGTGATGTTCTGTACACCATCCAGTGCCACATTGCCCACTATGCGACCAACAGCTATGCAGACTTCATAAGGTTCCAAAACTTCATCCTTGTCGCGATGCTTGATGAATACAGGCTCTACTCTATGGTTATCAGTAATGGTTGGCATGGCTGTTGCCATGTTTCACTTTAGTGGAGTCAGGCAGCCCAAAAAGTTATAGATCAAAGATATAGATCTGTATCTATTCTGCTTTAATCAATACTTAACTTGGGGTTGATTGATATTATTGACACTGTCTGAGTTAACATGCAATATTACAAAACTTTGATCTCAGCTTTAAGATGACCTTGCATCAGCTGTATAATTCAGCTACCACAATAGTGAAAAAATGCAATGAATAAATACAATGATTAAATTTTTTGCAAGTCTGTGATTTGCTGTTTTAAAACACACAATTAAGCACCTTTGGCCTTAACACTTGATGGTAATTATTGACTCACACCAACATAGAAGTGTTAGACATAGATTTCAGCACACTTGGCCTTTACACTTGGATACAATTATTTGACCAACACCAGAGTGTGAAGCACAAAAGTAACACCTTGGTATTAACACTTAATTAATTAATAGTATGAATACTTGACCAACACTAATGGGTGTAATTAATAGATTGTTTGCCAACTTGTCAAAACTGACAGACTTTTTTTTTCCAAGTTACTGGCTGGTTAGAAAAAAAAACCAGTTCAATCAGTGTCAAGCTTAAAATAGACCCGATACAATTTAAATTTCACAAGAAGGATTAAATTTTATATGTCAAAATAAGCCTTTTATAGGAATGACATAGATTTAATTTACATACCAATGTAGTCTATATCCAATTAGAAATATCCTAATACAAAAAACTTTTCGAATAAACCAATATTTATGACATAAATTCACAAAAAAAACCTCTCATGACAAAACACACACCCTCACTGTGACTGAACTGAACTGAAAGTTATAACCAATTTACTCAACATTGAGAACTTCAAAGTAGCCATTGTTCAGCTATGCAATGAGCTACTAGTCTGCAACGTTACTATGCTATAGCGAACCAAAAGTAGGTTAATAACATATTTAAGGAAAATACTCTAAATGCAATAGTTTTCAAGTTACAACTGATTTACTCTACAGTGAAAACCTGAAAGTAGCTATTACTCAGCTATGGCCATGACATACAGGTCTGCACATTCACTATGTTACAGCTGAACCAAAAGTAGATGAACAACATATTTAAACAGAATTCTCTAAATGCAATAGTTTTCAAATTACAACTGGTTTACTCATCAGTGAGAACCTGAAAGTAGCTATTACTCAGCTATACCATGACATACAGGTCTGCAATTTCGCTATGTTATAGCTAAACCAAAAGTAGCTGAATAACACATTTATACAAAATTCTGGAAATGCAATAGTTTTTGAGCTACAAGTGATTTACTCATTATGAAAGGTACTGAAAAATCAAAAAGTAGCTATTACTCAATTAGCTAGTGGAATAGACACCCAAGTTACTCACGATGTTGTAGCTATGGAAAAAGTAGCTGAATAACATATTTTAACAAAATGCTCTAAATGCAATTCTTTTCAAGTTATAAGTGATTTAGTGCATGATTTCATGAATTTTAATACATTAAAAATTATTTTAAAAATTCATAAAAAAATAATTTAAAAAGATCCAGGCCTGACACTCACACAAAAGAATCTACTAGTGGCCTAGTACATATAAGTATGATAAGAGAGAAATCCCTGCAATGTCAATGCAGAGTCAATGAGAAAATTTTAATTACTTAAATGTAGCTTTTATAAGCTACAAGCTTACCATGTGGGACTTAATGCTGTTCTCGGGTGGCCACACCCGGGCCAATGTCTTAAGACAAAAAGACAGTTCTTGTTAGCCGCAGGAAATACTGGTAGTTGTCATCACGTGATAACTTCTGACCAATCGCCCTACTTTCTCGTTGAAATTTTCTAAAACCTACCCCTCAGCTGTAAACAGCGGGGAGGCAGGGTGGGACTCTTCTAAGTCCCACATGGTAAGCTTGTAGCTTATAAAAGCTACATTTAAGTAATTAAAATTTTCAATTTTATTACGCTACAATAGCTTACCATGTGGGACTTAATGCTGAATTCAACCGCCCGATGGCGGGATTACAGCTGAGACTGGAAGATATGTCATTTTTTTCTAAGATTTGAATTAGTATATATAGAAATAGTGTTAGAAATACCAGTCTGAGTCCCATTTACAGTGCCCCGATCCCAAAGACCGGGCCTGTAAAGAGCCAAACACCTAAATAGAATGAGGGACAGTGCTAAAAACTGTCTAGATGTTTTGATTGTAGGACGGAAGTGCAGCAGTGCTCACTTCGAGGTCTAAGAGTCCCTAAGGGCCCTTCACGAGTGACAGACCAACCCAATGGTTGGAAATCTCATAAATTTTTTGCCACCTGAATATGAGATTAGTGACAACTTAATAAGTCCTTAATACAAATTACTTGATAAACTAAAAAACAAAAATGACCATACCCGTAACATCTTGAAGGTAAAGGAATACCTAGATCCTGGGAGAGACTCCTGAAGACTTGGTTGTAGCGAATGTGCCCCCCCCCCCCTTTTTCTTTCCGAGGACAACTGGTCTGAGGGGAAGGATCTAGGACTTGTTGTGCCGCCACTACGGGTCCCAGATATATATTGTTGTCGGTGTCTGACCAAGTAAGGTCTTTTAGGTAAAAATTTGTAAATGTGTAGTGAGCTTTCCAGTGATAGGCTTGCATGATTTGGTCCACCGATACCCCACCGTAAAAGGCCTTAGAGGCCGCGAAGGCCCGGATGTCATGCGCTTTAACTTGGACCAAGTCCAAGGCTTGTTGATCTGCTTGTTTGTAACAAAGTAGGATGGCTTGTTTCAACCAGGAAGAGAGAGTAGCGGGTCTGATGTCTGAGGTATGTCCTTTCTTAAAGGAGATGAAAAGGAGGGAACGAGACCCTCTCACGTCTTTGGTTCGGTCCAGATAATACCTCAGGGCCCGCACCGGACACAGGGTCCTGTCTTCTTTAAATTGTCTATCTACAATGGTAGTCAAAGCAGGAATAGTCACCGGAGACACACTTTGAGAACCTTCTCTTGCTAGTTGGTTTTTGGCTATGAAATCAGAAGAAGGGAACAAGGCGACCTTTTCCCATTGGCCTAGATTAGATACTTTGTTTGCGACCCAGGCATGGATTTCGCTGCGGCGTTTGCCGGAGGCCAAAGCTAGCAAGAAAGCAGTTTTGAGAGTAAGATGTTTGAGGTCTGTGTCTTTCATGGGCTCAAAGGGTGCTTTTGTGAGCTCGTTGAGGACAACAGAGAGGTTCCACTTAGGTAAATTTCTGGAACTTTTTGGACGATCCCTATGAAAACTGGAGAGTAACCTATGAAGGTCTGCATTATGTGCAATATGGTGGGCCGTAGGGCCCAAAGTGTCAACGATTGCAGTCCTATAACCATCAATGGTCGAGGGGCGCCTGTTTAGGTCTTGGTACAGGTACATGAAAAAATCTGAGATTTGTTTCACAGATGGAGTGGAGAAATCCACCGAATTTTCTCTGCACCATTTTTCAAATAGGGCCCACTTTGATTTATAGATGGTCCTTGTTGATGACCGCTGAGGAGCAGCAATTCTCTCTCCCACCTCCACAGAGAAGCCTTGTTCTTGGAGTTGTCCACTCCTAGACACCAGGTGTGGAGGTTCAGCTGTTGTGGGTTGTTGTGGAACACATACTTGTGGGACTGTTTGAGTAGGGTCATTGACACTGGGAGTTGTAGTGGGATCTCTGTTGAGAGCTGCACTAGGTCCCAAAACCAGGGCATCCCTGGCCAGCCTGGGGCTATTACGATGATCAGGCAATGGCATTGCTTGATCTTTTGGATCACCTTGTGAAGGAGAGCCGTAGGAGGGTAAGCATAGGCTGTGAGGTTTGTCCAGTTTATGTTTAGAGCATCTATGTCCCAAGCCTTTGGGTCTGGGACAGGAGATACGTACAGTGGAAGTTTGTGGTTCAGGTGAGTGGCAAATAAGTCTACATGAGGTGTGAACCACTTCTGGCAGATCTGTTTGAACAACTGCGGATGCAGAGACCATTCTATTGACTGCACTTGGTTGGACCTGGACAGTAGGTCGGCCATCACATTCAGGCACCCTGGAATGTGCCTGGCTTTTAATGTTATGTGGTAGTGATGGCACCAGGTCATGATCTTCCACAGGAGAGCACACATCTCTGCTGAGTGAGTTCCTCCTTGTTTGTTGTCCGTCGCAACTAGCACTGTTTGGTTCTGGCACTGGTCCCTGAAGTCTCGAAGGGCCAGGGAGACCGCCTTTAATTCTAGGCCATTTATATGTAGCCTTTTTTCCCGATCTGACCACAGACCCTTTGTAGAATTTTGATCTAAGTGAGCGCCCCAACCTTCGTTTGAGGCGTCGGTAAAGAGTTGGATACTGTGGTCTTTGGGATGAAGGTCTGCACCTTTCATCACGTTTGCGGGGTTTTGCCACCAATCTAGGTGGGCTGCAATGGCTTCTGTCCAAGGAAGGAGGTTGTCCAGCGACTGAGGATATCTCCAGTGCTCCTTGAGATGAAACTGAAAGGGCCTCATGTGAAGGCATCCCTCCGGGACCATTTTCTCCGTTGAGGCTAGCAACCCAATTAGCGACATCAAACATCTTGCAGTCAAAACACGTTTTGACTTGAGTCGTAGGATCTAATCCTGAAGTTTGAGCCATCTCTCTTGAGTGGGTTTTACAAGGGCTGAATCTAGATGGTATTCGTAGCCCACGAATGAAAACACCTGAGTAGGTTTCAGTTCTGATTTTTCCTGATTTATTATCCACCCCAAGGACTAGGTTAGGTCTACCACCGCCTGAGTGTTCACTTGGGCTTCCTCCTGAGACTGGGACCTGATCAGCCAGTCGTCCAGGTATTGGTGAATTCTGAGTCCTCTTGAGAGGGCCATTAGTTTCACTTCCTTTACAATCATTGTAAAGACCTGGGGGGCTGTGGCTAGTCCGAATGGGAGGGAGGTGAACTGGAACACCTGAGCCTTGTAGCAAAACCTTAGGTATTTCCTTGAGTTTGGGTGGATGGGGATGTGTAGGTAAGCGTCCGACAGATCTATCGACGATACCCACTCCCCTGGAATCAGGGAGGTCCTGATGGACTCTGGAGTTTCCATTTTGAACTTTTCTACATGTAGAAAAGTGTTGAGCCTGCTTAGGTCTATGACTGGCCTCCACCTTTGGTGAGGCTTGGGTACTAGGAACAGACGTCTGTAAAACCCGAGAGATTTTACATTTTCCACCCTTTCGATTGCGTTCTTTGACAGGAGAGACTGGATACAAGTGGCCAAGGCTTGGTCTTTTTGCTGGGCCTTGTACTCTGACAGAATCAGAGGAAATCTGACCAAATTTGGCTTTGAAAGGAATGGCAGTACGTAGCCATTGGTGACAATGTTTAACATGTTTGAGAACATTTGTTTGTTTGCCAGTCTCTCCTGAAAGAACGGAGGCGACCTCCCACTGGTGGACTGAGTGAGGCTTTGGAAGAGTCATTGGGAAGGGGGGTTTCCATGCCCCCTTCCCCTATTGTGGGGTCGAAAACGACCCCTGGAGCCTCTGAAGTTCGGTTTTCCCCTTCCTGAAGAAAACGATTGGTTACTGCTTTGAGAGGAGTTGCCCCCATAGGGGCGTTTCCTGTAGGAGCCTCTTTTCTTGTGGGGACCACGAAAGGGCTTATTCTGGTAGGGTGCGAAACCCTGAGAGTCTTTTGAGGTACCTTTTTTGAGAAGGAAGTCTTCACCTTCCTTCACAAGTTGAGACTCGAACAAGGATGGGTCCCAAAAGGACGAGTTCCTAAGTTCTTGACGTCTCGTTTCCCCCAACTGTGGCTGTAAGAGAGTCATCTCGGCTTCGCGCCGAAGCAAGCCGGTATTAGCCATAGAATATAACTCCCTCTGGAGAACATGTGCTAGGGATTTGCTGAGACAGGTGAGGGCCCTGTGTTGAATAAGGACCGTCTTATTCCAGAAATCCATGTACTCAGCGACTTCCTCATATCCGCGCTTTGCTGCTTTCTCAGGATTGGCACCTTTCTGAATCTGAGACTTGATCTTCTTGACAGTTGACTTGATGCTATGTTGACACTTCTCCAGGGAAGCATTGCAAGAAGAAGAAGTTTTGGCAAAGGCAGCGGTGAAATTGAGGGTTGAGATATTTTGTCTAGCCTGATGCTCCAACTCCTTGAGAACTGGAAGGGGGACCTTTGCTATAGGGTCCCCAGAGGGTTTAGGAGTAATACAGATCTTGGCGAAGTCTGTATTCAGCTCCTGAATTTTGTCCTGAAAACAGGGCTGCCCCACCCTGTACCACTTAGAAGTGGAAGGAGGAGGCTTGACATATTTACCCTCAGGTAAATAAGCAGCCTTAAAGTCATGTTGAAATTTATCAAAGGCATCCTTGATAACTGAGCTGAGTGGTAGAATAGAGGAAGGACCTCTAGGTCTGAGCTCTTGACGGCCTTTTTCATCATCCAGACCCATCACTGAAGTTGAAGACCTAGGCATAGACTCCCTGGGGTCAGGGAGGGAAAGAATACGCCTAAAAGTGTCGACTTCTTCAGCGTATTGTGAGGGCATGTCAGACAGAGCTACTTCCCTATAATAAGGGGGGTCTGGATCATGTTGTGGAAGGTCTTGATCAGAAACAGCCCCTGAGGGCTGAGCCCTAGAGGGCTTAGAAGACCTGTGTCTAGCTGCAGGGGACTGATCCTCCCCTGAAGAAGATGACGCATATCTGGACCTTGACTTGTGTTTACTCTTATCAGAGTGCTTTTTAGGTCTGGTAGAAGGGATCCGAGGTTCATCGGATTCCTCATTTAGTTGGTCCGAGGCAGATCCCGGATCAATTTCCTGCCTACTACGAGAGTGGCTTTGCTTTTTGTGAGAGTACGAGACCTCTTTCGGTGGTAGTTCAGAGGGAGCAACGTACTGATCCGAGGTATCTTGCTGGTCAAGTACTAGACGAGGAGGGAGTGCTGGACCGTAGTCCACATCCATAGCCTCGGTATGAATATTAGTACTAGATCTCGGAGGGGGTAGGTCCAGATTTACAGCATTATTACTGGATGTACCAGGTTTGGAATCAAGAAACGAGGTATGATCCACCTCTGTTTGCTTTTTTGCAGTCAACTCCTCTCAAAGCGACTGAAAAGCTTCCAACATGGATGCCTGAAAGGAACCCATTTGCTGCTGTAAATAGATATTTAAGGAATCTCCCAGGGATTTTTCAATATTTGTTTGAATTTTTTGTTGTAAAGCTGTACCTGGGGTGGGTGGGACAGACTTGGCTGGTGTTTTGAGAGATAAAGAACTGAAGGCAAGTGGCTGAGGACGGTGGGGTGAGCTAAAAAGATTGTCAGCAGCACTCTCAAGGTCTGCATTTGAGCCAGTGAAGGAATCCCTGTCGCCTTCGCCCAAAAGATCGAGTTCATTATCTTTGGAACTAGTTTCCGCCTTTTGTTTTTTAAGGTAACGTTTCCTGTTTTGAATTTTCTTCATCTGTTCATCTGTGAAAGATGCACAGATATGACAGGGAGTTTCGAAGGTGACACAGGGGTCATCACCCTTGCCAGACTCCCTACAGGTAGGGCAATAGTTGTGTAGGTCGAAACTAAAACAAAAGTGGCGGCATTTCTGAGTTCTCGGTTTGTCTTTATTCGTTTGGTGGAGAGTCATTTTAAACGCAATAAAAGATGTGCAATGTAAAGTGCCTGTACCGAGGAAAACTCAAAACACACGAAAGCAAGAAAAATACGTATCCTGTCAAAATAAAAATTTTACAGAATGATCTATGTTATAAAATAAAAGAAATATCAAAAAAAGAACCTCTAACAATAAGTAAAGTCTGAGAAATAAATGAAAATGTATGTATATTTACAAACTGCTACCAGTCAATCGTGACCAACGAGAAAGTAGGGCGATTGGTCAGAAGTTATCACGTGACAACAACTACCAGTATTTCCTGCGGCTAACAAGAACTGTCTTTTTTTCTAAGACGTTGGCCCAGGTGTGGCAACCCGAGAACAGCATTAAGTCCCACATGGTAAGCTATTGTAGCGTAATAAAATAAGGGATTTAGTGCATTATTTCATGAATTTTAATGCATTAAAATTAAGACAGATCCAGGTCTGATATTCATACAAGATAATTTACTTGTGAAGTAGTACATATATGCAAGAAATGAAAGAAATCCCTGCAATAGTCACTGAGAAAATTGTGATAAAGTTTGAAATTTTCACACTTTTTTTGGTGTGGATACCTCCCTTGTAATGTCTCTAACACACAGATGAACAGACAAATCTGCATGGTTTGAACAGTTTTTCATCCTCAATGGATAAGGTATCTTTTAAAAAAACAGTATGTCTCTAGGCCTTGTAGTTTTGGAGAAGAAGCTTTTCACATGGATGCCGCAGAGTGACGACATAAGTCAGCAGACATAAAAACTCTCTAAATGCCAGTTTTCAAGTTACAACTGATTTACTCAACAGTTTGTACCTCGAAGTAGCTATTGCTGCAATTTGCAATGAGCTACAGGTCTGCAATTTTACTATGCCATAGCTGACCTAAAAGTAGGTGAACGACCTATTTAAACAAAATACTCTAATTGCAATAGTTTCAAGTTACAACTAGTTAACTCAACACGGAGAACCTCAAAGTAGCTATTGCTGAGCCATGCCATGAGCTACAGGTATACAATTTTACTATATTATAGCTGACCCAGAAGTAGGTAAACAAAATATTTAAAGAAAATACTCTAAATACAATAGTTTTCAAGTTACAACTGATTTACTCAACAGCAGTACTCTGAAAGTAGCTATAGCTCAGCTATGTAATGAGCTATAGCTCTGCAATTTTACCATGTTATAGCTGACCCAAAAGTAGGTGAACAACTTATTTAAACAAAATACTGTAAATGCAATAGTTTTCGAGTTAAAACTGATTTACCTAACAGTGATCACCTCAAAGTAGCTCTTGGTCAGCTATGCCATGAGCTATAGGTCTGTAATTTCACTATGTTATAGCTAACGCAAAAGTAGGTGAACAACATATTTTAACAAAATACAACTATAAATGCAATAGTTTTCAAGTTACAACTGATTTACTTCACACTGAGAACCTGTAAATAGCTATTGCTCAGCTATACCATGAGCTATAGGTCTGATTTTTCACTATGTTATTGCTAATCCAAAAGTAGGTGAAACAACATATTTTAACAAAATACTGTAAATGCAATAGTTTTGGAGTTACAACTGATTTACTCAACAGTGAGAACCTGAAAATAGCTATTGCTCAGCTATGTAATGAGCTACAGGTCTGCGATTTCACTATGTTATAGCTAACCAAAAATTAAGTGAATAACATATTTAAACAAAATACTCTAAATGTAATAGTTTTCAAGTTACAACTAATTTACTCAACAGTGATAATCTCAAAGTAGCTATTACTCAGCTATGTAATCAGCTACAGGTCTGAAATTTTACTATGTTATAGCTGACCCAAAAGTAGGTGAACAACATATTTTAACAAAATACAACTATAAAAGAGTTTTCGAGTTACAACTGATTTACTCAACAGTGAGAACCTGCTACTGCTCAGCTATGTAATGAGCTACACATCTGTAATTTCACTATGTTATAGATGACCAAAAATTAGGTGAATAACATATTTAAACAAAATACTCTAAATTTGAAAATTTTAATTACTTAAATGTAGCTTGTATAAGCTACAAGCTTACCATGTGGAACTGGATGTTGATCTCGGATGGCTCCAGGCATCCGGCCAACATCTAAGAAAAATAGACATTTATAGTTGGCCGCAGCCTCAGGTTGTACTTCTCGTGGAACTCTTTCTAATTCGCCCTGCTTTTCTCGTTGCAATTTTGAACCATACCCCTCAGCTGTAATACAGCGGGAGGCAGGGTGGAACTCTCTTCAGTTCCACATGGTAAGCTTGTAGCTTATAAAAGCTTCATTTAAGTAATTAAAATTTTCAATTTTATTGTGCTACAATAGCTTACCATGAAGAACTGAATACTCTAATCCCAGGATTACAGCTGAGACTGGAAGAAGTAGTCAATTTTTCTTAGATTTGAATTAATATATAGAATGAAAGTTTTGAAAATGCCAGTCTGAGTCCCGTTTACGGAGCCCAGTCATGGAGATTGAGTCCGTAATAAGCCAAAAACCAAAATTAATAAATGATGGTGCTAAAAACTGTCTGGATATTTTGATTGGAGGAGAAAGTGCAGCCAATGCTCACTTGAAGAGTAAAGCCCTTAAGCTAAGCCATGATGAAAACAGGCCCTCGGCGTGGAATTTTTGCCACCCTAAACTGAGATTAATGACAACCTTAATAACTCCTTAATACATAATACAATATATACTGAAAAGGAAAAAAGACCTTACCCAAACCTCCTGATGAGGTACCTCATACCTAGACCCTGGGATTTAGACTCCTGAAGACTTAGTTGTAGCAGATGCGCCCCCCCCCCCCACCCCGCCCCCTTCTTTTCTTTCCAAGGATAACTGGTCTGAGGGGAAGGGTCTAGGACTTGTCGTGCCGCTACTACTGGTCCCAGATGCATATTATTGTCGTTGTCTGACCAAGGAAGGTCTTTCAGGTAAAAATTTGTAAATGTGTTGTGAGCTTTCCAGTGACAGGCTTGCATAATTTGGTCCACCGATACCCCACCGTAAAAGGCCTTAGAGGCCGCGAAGGCTCTAATGTCTTGCGGTTTAACTTGGACCAAGTCCAAGGCTTTTTGGTCTGCTTATTTATAACAAAGTAGGATGGTTTGTTTAAACCAAGAAGAGAGCGTAGCGGGTCTGATGTCTGAGGTGTGTCCTTTCTTGAAGGAAATGAAGAGTAGGGATCGAGACCCTCTCATGTCTTTGGTTCGATCCAAGTAATACCACAGGGCCCGTACTGCACACAAGGTCCTGTCTTGTTTGAATTGCCTATCTACAATGGTAGTCAAAGCAGGAACAGTCACCGGAGACACACTTTGAGAACCTTCTCTTGCTAGTTAGTTTTTGGTTATGAAATCAGAAGAAGGGAAGAAGACAACCTTTTCCCATTGGCCTAGATTAGATACTTTGCAAACCCAGGCATGAATTTCGCTGCAGCGCTTGCCAGAGGCCAAAGCTAGCAAGAAAGCAGTTTTGAGAGTAAGGTGTTTGAGGTCTGAGTCTTTCATAGGCTCAAAGGGTGCTTTGGTGAGCTCATTAAGAACAACAGAAAGGTTCCATTTTGGAAGATTCCTGGAACTTTTGGGGCAATCCCTGTGAAAACTGGAGAGCAACCTGTTAAGGTCTGAGCTTTGGGAGATATGGTGCCCAGCTGGGCCCAAGGTGTCAACAATAGCAGTCCTATAACCATCAATGGTTGAAGGGCGCCTGTTTAGGTCTTGGTACAGGTACATATAAAAGTCTGAGACTTGTTTCACAGAGGGAGTGGAGAAATCCACCGAATTTTCTCTGCACCATTTTTCAAATAGGGCCCACTTTGATTTATAGATGGTTCTTGTTGATGACCTCTGAGGGGCAGCAATTTTCTCAGCCACCTCCACAGAGAAGCCTTGTTCTTGGAGTTGTCCACTCCTACACACCAGGCGTGGAGGTTGAGATGCTGTGGATTGCTGTGAAACACATAATTGTGGGACTGTTTGAGAAGAGTTCTTGACACTGGTAGCTGAAGTGGGATCTCTGTTGAGAGCTGCACTAGGTCCCAAAACCAGGGCATCCCTGGCCAGCCTGGGGCTATTACAATGATCAGGCAGTTGCATTGTCTGATCTTTTGGATCACCCTGTGAAGGAGAGCCGTCTGAGGGTAAGCATAAGCAGTGACACCCGACCAGTTGATATTTAGAGCATCTATGTCCCAAGTATTCTGGTTTGGGACTGGAGACACGTACAGTGGCAGTTTGTGATTCAGCCGAGTGGCAAATAGATCTACATGGGGGGTGAACCACTTGTGACAGATCTGTTTGAACACATGCGGATGCAGTGACCATTCTGTTGACTGGACTTGGTTTGACCTGGACAGTAGGTCGGCCATCACATTCAGACACCCTGGAATGTGTCTGGCTCTTAATGTTATTTTGTAATGATGGCACCAGGTCATGATTTTCCACAGGAGAGCACATATCTCTGCTGAGTGGGTTCCTCCTTGTTTGTTTATGTAGGCTAGTACAGTTGAGATGTCTGTAGCAACCAGCACTGTATGGTTTTGACAGAAACCACCTTCAGCTCTAGAACATTTATGTGTAGCCTTTTTTCCTGTCTGACCACAGACCCTGTGTGGAGGTTTGCTCTAAGCGAGCGCCCCAGCCTTCTTTTGAAGCGTCTGTAAAGAGTTGGATACTGTGGTCTTTGAGATGAAGATCTGCGCCCTTCACCACATTTGTGGGATTTTGCCACCAGTCTAGGTGTGCTGAAATGGTTTCTGTCCATGGAAGGAGGCTGTCCAATGACTGAGGATATCTCCAGTGCTCCTTGAGGTGAAACTGAAAGGGCCTCATGTGAAGGCGTCCCTCCGGGACCATGTTCTCCGTTGAGGTGAGCAACCCAATTAGCGACATCAAACATCTTGCAGTCAAAACATGTTTTGACTTGAGACGTAGGATCAAATCCTAAAGTTTGAGCCATCTCTCTTGAGTGGGTTTTACAAGGGCTGAATCTAGTTGGTATTCGTAGCCCACGAACGAAAACACTTGAGCAGGTTTTAGTTCGGATTTCTCCTGATTTGTTATCCACCCTAAGGACTGGGTCAGATCTACCACTGTCTGAGTGTTCACTTGTGCTTCTTCCTGAGACTGGGCCCTGATAAGCCAGTCGTCCAGGTACTGGTGAAGTCTGATTCCCCTTGTCAGGGCCATCAGCTTCACTTCTTTTACAATCATTGTAAGGACCTGACGGGTCATGGCTAGCCCGAAGGGAAGGGAGGTGAACTGGAACACCTGTGACTTGTGGCAAAACTTTAGGTACTTCCTTGAGTTTGGGTGGATGGGGATGTGAAGGTAGGCGTCTGATAGGTCTATCGACGACGCCCATTCCCCTGAAATCAGAGAGGCCCTGATGGACTCTGGGGTTTCCATTTTGAACCTTTCTACAAGTAGGAAGGTGTTGAGCCTGCTGTCTATTACTGGCCTCCACCTTTGGTGAGGCTTGAGTACAAGCAACAGGCGACTGTAAAACCCGACAGATTATACATTTTCCCCCCTTTCTATTGTATTCTTTGACAGAAGAGACTAGATACAAGAGGCCAGAGCTTGGTCTTTTTAAAGGGTCTTGTAACCTGATCAAATCAGGGGAGCTCTGACTAAATTTGGTTTTGTGATGAATGGAAGAACGTAACAGTTGGTGATAATGTTTAACATGTTGTCTGAACATATGTTTGTTAGCCAGTCTCTTCTGAAAGAACAGAGGCGACCTCCTACTGGTGGACTGAGGGAGGCTTTTAAGGAGTCATTGGGGAGAGGGGTTAGAGTCCCCTTTGAATAGGGGAGATTAAGCGCTATAAAAGTCCAATTAGAATTAGGGGTTTCCACGCCCTCCCCCCCTTGAATGGGGGTCGAAAACGACCCCTGAATTCTCTGTTGTTCGATTTCCCCCTACCTGAGGAAAACAATTGATTAATGCTTTGGGAGGAATTGCCCCCATAGGGGCGTTTCCTTTAGGAGCCTCTTTTTTTATTGTGGTGGGGACCACAAAGGGCTTGTTTTCATAGGGTCCAAAACCCTGTGAATCTTTGGGGGTGCATTTTTAAGGAGGAAGTCTTCTCCATCCTTGACTAACTGTGACTTGAACAGAGGATTAGGCCAGAAAGGCGAATTCCTCAGTTCTTGACATCTAGAGTCCACTAGATGTGGTTGAAGGAGGGTCATTTCGGCCTCGCATCTTAGCAGGCCAGTGTTGCCCATGGTATACAGCTCCCACTGGAGTACATGGGCTACAGATTTGCTGAGACAGGCTAAGGCTCCGTTGAATAAGAATTCTCTTATTCATAATCACGCAAATAGTCACAGGCATTTTCACAGCCACGCCTGGCAGCTCTTTCAGGATCGGCATCCTTCTGAATCTGGCTTTTAACCCTTTTAAAGGTAGCCTTGATACCGTGCTGACACTTCTCCATAACAGTGCTACAAGCAGAAGCAGTCTTTGTGAAAGTAGCTGTAAAATTGATGGTAAAGAGATTTTGCCTACAATGGTGTTCAAGTTCTTTAAGAACTTGTAGGGGAACCTTGCCCATAGGAGCCCCGGAGGGTTTAGGAGAAATACAGATCTTGGCAAAATCTGTATTGAGCTCCTGAAGTTTGTCTTCAAAACAAGGTTGTCCCACCTTGCAATATTTTGCTGTTGAGGCAGGGGGTTTGATATATTTACCCTCAGGTAAATTACAGGCCAAAAAATCCTGTTCAAACTTCTCAAAAGCATCTTTGAGAATGGGATTTAAGGGGAGCATAGCTCCTCTTGGCCTTAGCTCCTGTTGGCCTTTCTCATCGTCCAGGCCTAGCACAGTGGTAGAGGACCTAGGCAAAGTTTCCCTTGGGTCAGGGAAATCAAGAATGTGCCTAGAAGTTTCCACTTCCTCTGCATATTGTGAAGGGAGGTCAGATATATCTATCTCCCTGTAAAAAACTGGGTCTGTGCAATCCTGAGGTTGATCAGGTTCAGAAGCCTGTTCAGGTTTAGCAGACTTGTTGACTGGGACAGAGGACTGATCTTCCTCTGGAGAAGACGACTGAGAATAGTATTTTGCCAGAACCTTGTGTTTTTTCTTGTCCGAGTGCTTCTTAGCTCTGGAATACACCCTTTTAGGTTGTTCCGAGTGCTCGGAATGAGGATCCGAGTGGTCGGATTGAAGATCTGAGTGCTTGGAGCCATGGTCGTACTGAACACTTTGAGTGAGATTTGGTGGAAGGGAAGGACCATATAAGTCCGTGTCCATAGGTTGAGCATCCGAGTGGTCGGCTGCCAGAGTGGTCAGGTCTGAAGCCTGAGTGGTCAGGTCTGGTTGTTTACTTGGTCCAGCTTTTGACAAACAAGCGGAGGTCTTATCTACCTCCGCCTCAGCAACTTTTTTCATAAAATGCATTTCATCTTTAAGAGACTTCATAGCCTCCAGCATGGACACAAGACCCCCATTTGCTGTTGGAGTTGGATGTTAAATTGATTACCCAGGGATTTTTCTAGTATACTTTCAATCTTATTCTGTAAGGCAGTAACTGGGGTTGGTGGGACAGTTTGAGGTGTCCTTTAAGACAAAGACTCGAAACGTAAGGGCTGGGGACGTGGAGGGGAAGAAAATAAACTAGAAAAAGGTTTTTGCTGACAAAAAACGAAGCGGCCCTGATGATATGCATGATAAGGAATAGAAAATGTAAAGTTTATTGCATTGTGTATGTTACTATATTTAACAAATGAAAGAACGACCACAGCTTGGCAGAAGAGAAATTGTAGGTGTGAAATTTACTTCTCAAAAGAATGTATGTCCGATGCGCGGGAAAAATGCCTCCTAGAAAATATGTCTCCTAGGAAATATACCTCCTAGAACGAATGCCTCCTGAATAATTTGTGACCAGGAAAAATACCTCCTAAGAAAAAAAAGTTCTTTCAAGTATTATAACACTACAGGCTTCTAAATTTGGTGTAGAATGTATGTGATAAATTTTATAGCACAGGTGTGTGCGCTTTTTCCCAAAACGCGATGACCAGTTTTTATGAAAAATGCTTAAGGTTATGGAAAAATAACATATTTGAATAAAATGCTCTAAACACAAGACTTTTCAAGTTATAAGTGATTTAGTGCATGATCTGAGGAATATTAATACATTAAAATTTCCAAAATTCATTTCCATATTGTGCTTAATTTTATTAAATGTACAAGTGTAACACAAAATAGAAGAAAGTAAAAGAAAAGAATACACATTCTAAAGAACAGCATAAACAGCTTGACTTTTTTGTTTCCATGAAGTGCACACACACATATATTTATATCTCTATCTATCATCTAAACCACACTAATACCCACTCTCCCTCCATCCACCCACCCCCCACATATAGAGGCAAATATTTTTTCACCTGCATGTTAGTGCACTAAAGGAGAATTTCCAAAATTCATTTCCAACTTGAGCTTAATTTTATTAAATGTACAAGTGTCACACAAAATGGAAGAAAGTAAAAGAAAACAATACACATTCTAAAGAACAGCATAAACAGCTAGACTTTTTTGCTTCCATGAAGTGCACACACACATATATTTATATCTCTATCTATCATCTAAACCACACTAATACACACTCTCCCTCCATCCACCCCCACCCCCCCACATATAGAGGCAAATCTTTTTTCACCTGCATGTTAGTGCACTAAAGGAGAGTTGGGGGGTTCTTTCTGGTTAGAAGACTTTCCATGAATGTAACTCTAGATAGATATCACACCAAAGCAAATACAGAGTTTGAGGAGGAAGCAGAAAGAGACAACTAATTCATTTCCACTTAGTTGGAGCTACATAAAATACTGTACAAGAAAAACTGTTTATGAGAGAGTGCTTTTTTTACAGTCATCTTATATTCTGAAAGAAGTCTATGTGAACAAGTAAATTTTGAACAAATACCTACATCCTCAACTTCTTCTGCAAAAGAAAAGTTGAATAAATTAAAGCTTTTTTCGAAAAGAAAAAGTTATATCCCCACAATTCCAACACTGATAAGTTGCAATATGTTAAAAACCACATCAGTGCATCATAAATACCTCATTTTTGTCTTTGAAGATGTCATAACATCATAAACACTAAGAGATTAGGTTTGCCGGATAGCATAAATATTTTTAATTATACATATGTATTGGAACTCCAAGGTGGAAAGCAAATAAGAATGTCCCTATTGTCATCTTTAAAAGTGTAGAAAATTTAACCGAGCATAAAGTTTAGCTCAGGTCAGTTGAACAATAAGATAGCTGGAGGCTGAAACTTCCTTTTTCACTGTAAGGTGACCATAACTTCATTCATATTGCAACTTTAAGGTGACCATAATATGAGAACGTCTCTTCAATATCAATATATGTTAGATATGGAAAAAGAAAGGAGCCAGATGGCTTTACTCAAATGTTTTTTTGTATTTCATATGTTTATTTCAGTTTAAAGTTCAACGTTACATTACAAGTTTACAAGAGAAAAAAAGATATGTTACACAACAATCTATACTGTAATAACTGTGTCTCATATAACACATTTTTAATACACCAACTTTTTCCATGAATGACTCATTTTAATCTTTGACATTTGCATTTCGTTCATTGCTAAAATAATATATTTATACAACAGTCTGTGCTGTAATACTATCTCGTATAACACATTTTAATAAACCAAATTTTTCCATGAATGACTCGTTTTCATCTTTGATATTTGCGCTTTGTTCCATTACTACAAGGGTTTCTTTGATCAAATCTAAATATGCTATAAAAAGTATCAGCTTTTTATTTCTTTTACATCTGCTTATGAATTGCTTACCTAGAAGTACAACCAAATTGACCACATAAAAAAACTTTGGATTCAAGTTTATGAGACCTAGAAGAACCTCTAAGACTGTGAATGTCTTGTTGATATTCATATTTACCGCTAGCCATTCACTACCATTTTCCCAAAAGGATTTGACATCCTGGCAATAGTAAAAATAGTGTTCCAAATTATCTACACCTTGACAGCTTTCACAGCTCTGAGTTTGGCTTATTCCCCAAGTAAACAAATTATAATTGCAATTATAAACGCGATGTAGGATCTTGAACTGCATAGTCTGTATATACGTGTCTTTTACAATCTTGAAACATAGCATGTATATTTTTTTCCAATCAACATGTTCAAGAAAGGGGTACTACTCAACCCATTTATTTTGACTGACAGGCGTTATTATCTTCTGGTTTACAAAATATTTATAAATTTGACAAGATATCTGTAGAGATTGTAGCAAATTCCAAATGACATGAAATTAAGAAGAAATCAATCCGAGATTGTGCGAACCCATATCTTGTTTTTTCACGCCTAGTGAACCTCTTTTTCTGTGGATGCTTTAATCGCCATATATCCACTAGGTCAAGGTCATCTACAAGTTTCTTTAAATAAAATTTGTAGTTCGGGACACCTTTAGAAATTTGCAAATTTAATAAGTAAATTAAATTTTTATAAGTTAATACCCTATCCAATAGACAATATGCTAAACCGGTCGGCGCAGACCGGCCCGCCAAACGTCAGAAAAAGACGTCCTGTGTCTCCACCGGCTGGCCGGTCCTCACACTGCACTCGCCAGGTGGCGTGTGGTACTTCCTTCCTGTCTAGACAAGCTGACGTCATAGCATCTTTTTCCTTGTCTAAACCTATTAGACCCCTAGTAAACTGATAGCGGGGTCGGTGGGAGGGTCTTGCGTGTCCATTGGATAGGGTATTAACTTATAAAAATTTAATTTACTTATTAAATTTGCAATTTTATTGCGTTAATACATCCTATCCAATGGACAATATGCTGAATAACTACCGCTTGGTCGGCGGGTAAGTTACTAGGGACTTATACGAACTCAGAAAATAACTAACAACTTAAAGCCTGGGTCGATCTAAGATTATCAAGACCCTTAAGGCTATGGTCGGTCAACAGAGACCGGTTAACTGGTCCAAACCGACTCGCCTCCCCCCCCCTTTTTTACAGACCTGCTCTGAGGTAGGGGAAGAGAGGGATGAGTTCAGTCCCAAGAAATAAACCTCCCGAAGGAAGCACGTTTGATTTTTTTTTTTTTTTTTTTTTTTTTGATGCTTCTTAACTATATATACACTATATACATATGTACAAATCTCCTCTCTGGCCTGGGTTATTTGTGGATCTGCTGAGCAGCCACTACAGGTCCCAGGTGGTAAAGCTCAGAATCAGCCCATGCCACATCCTTCAAATAGAATTGGGTGAAGGTGTTATGTGACTTCCAGTGGCATGCTGCTAATATTTGTTCCAAGGATACCCCCGACTGGAAGGCCTTTGAAGCAGCGAAGGCCCTGACATCATGGGCTTTAACCTGATGTAACTTGTGGGCCTCCTGGTCTGAGAGCTCATAACATAGGATCACAGTTTGTTTGATCCAAGAGGAGATAGTGGCAGGTGAGATGTCCTTGTGGAAGCCTTTTTTGAAGGAGACAAAAACCAACTCTTTATTCTGCCTGAAGTCTGATGTCCTGTCCAAATAGTAACGCAAGGCTCTAACCGGACAGAGGGATCTGTCAGACTTAAGAGATCTATCCAGAGTGGGGGCCAGGGCTGGGATAACCACTGGGGCCACACTGTCTGGACCCTCTTTAGCCAGCTGATTTTTGGAGAGGAAGCTGGGAGAAGGGTACAGGGATATCTTAGTCCAATCAGACTGGTGTCTGATGTTCTTATGTTGCCAAGCATGAATCTCACTTCTGTGTTTGCCTGATCCCAAGGCTAAGAGGAAAACTGTCTTGAAGGTCAAATGCTTCAAGGAGGCCTCCTTAATTGGCTCAAAGGGAGCCTTTGTCAACTGGTGTAAAACCAGAGATAGGTTCCAGGAGGGGATACCTCTTCTGCCCTTGGGTCTGTCTCTGTGGAAGCTATCCAAGAGACGGGTGAGATTCTCATCTTTGCTGATGTTGAGGGTTGAACTGCCCAATTTATCAGCAATGGCAGACCTGTAGCCATCAATGGTGCTGGGCTGCAATTTCCTTTCCTCAAAAAGGTACATGAGGAAATCAGCAACTGACTTTACAGGAGGTGTCCTGAAGTCCACCTGATTTGTGATGCACCACTTTGTAAAAATGGCCCACTTTGCCTCATAGACGGATCTAGTTGATCCTCTTTGAGGAGCTTCAATTCTTGTTGCCACTGCCTCAGAGAAACCCTGCTCCTTGATAGCTGTGGCTCTAGGAGCCATGCGTGGAGATTTAGGTTTGCTAGACTCCTGTGAGGGGTCTGATTGAATGGCTGAGTCAGAAGGTTCGGCAACTGAGGAAGAAGCAATGGTATCTGGCTGGACATCTCCACTAGGTCCCAAAACCATGCCATGTTGGGCCACCCCGGGGCAATAATGATCAACCTCCGGTACGGGGAGTCTTGTAACTTCTCCACCACTTTGCCCAAAATGGCTGTTGGTGGGAAGGCGTATGCGTCCAGATCTTCCCATGACAAACTGAGTGCATCCACTGCAGTGGCCCTGGGGTCCGGTACCGGAGATACGAACAGGGGCAGCTTGTTGTTGAACCTCGTAGCAAATAGATCTATTTGAGGTTGATGCCACCTGTCGCATAGGGCTTGGAAGGTTTCTGGCAGGAGGGACCATTCGGTTTGGATGGTCTGACCCAATCTGGACAATTTGTCTGCCACTACATTTAGGTGGCCGGGAATGTGTCGTGCTCTCAGAGTCACTTGCTTCCCGGTGCACCAGGTCAAGATTCTCCAGAGTAGGGCACAAAGTGGGCCCGACCTCATGCCTCCTTCCTTGTTGATATAGGCTACTACGGTGGTATTGTCGGTTGCAACTAGCACCATTTTGCCTATGCATACCTTTTGGAACTCTTTTAGAGCCAGAAAGACTGCTTTTAACTCCAAGTAATTTATGTGCAATTTGCTTTCCGGTAGGGACCAGGATCCTCTGGCAATATGCTCGTTTAAGTGAGCGCCCCACCCTTCTTTTGATGCGTCTGTAAAGATTTGCAGAGCATGCTGTAGAGGGTGTAGTGGTTGGCCTGTGAGAACGTTGTCTTCTTGTAGCCACCATTGCAAGTGAGGATGCAGAGATCTGGGCAGAGGGATCCGTTTGTGTAGGGATTCCGGTATTCTCCAATTTCTTTTGAGGTGCCACTGAATGGGCCTCATGTGTAGTCGGCCTAGGTGAACTTGTTTCTCTGTCGCGGTTAGCAGGCCTATTAAAGACATCAGTTCCCGTACTGAACAAGCCGGTCGGGAGATGAGTTCTAGTATCTTTTCCTGTAGGCTTTGCCACCTGTCCGGTGTCGGTCGGACCCGACCGGACTGGAGGTCGAATTGGTAACCGACGAAGTTGAAAACTTGCTTGGGGTCCAATTCCGACTTTTCTATGTTCACCAGCCAACCCAACTGTCGGCACAGTTGTACTAGGACCTGTGTATGTTGGAGACAGGCCCGGTGGGATGTGGCCCTCACCAACCAGTCGTCTAGGTATTGGTGGAGCCTTATACCCTTCTGAGTGGCCATAAGCTTCACCTCCTTTGCTATGACAGTGAACTCCATAGGAGCTGTGGATAGGCCAAAGGGGAGAGCTTTGAACTGAAAGGTCTGTCCCTGGACGTGAAATCTCAAGAATTTCCTTGACTGTTCCTGTATGGGAACGTGGAAATAAGCATCCTTGAAATCTATGGAGGTTACCCACTGTCCTTGTTGGAGAGAGGTTCTGATGGTTTCCGGAGTTTCCATCTTGAATTTTTCGGTTTTGAGAAAAGGGTTTAGATTGCTCAAGTCCAGGATTGGCCTCCATTTGTTGTTGGGTTTGGGAACCAGGAATAGTCGGTTGAAGAACCCCAGGGAGGTCTGTTTGTTTACCAGTTCTATAGCATTCTTTGCTGTAAGCTGATGTAATGCCTCTAACAGTTTGAGGTTCCTGCGAGGATTGCCATAACAGCTTACAACTGTGGGAACTCTTGACAATTTTGGCCTGGTCCGGAAGGGGAGGGTATAACCCTCTCTCAGAATTTGAACTACCTTTGGACCGGCGCCTAGATCCAGCCACTTTTGCCAAAAATTTTGAAGTCTGGCCCCTACAGGAAGATTTGAGGCAACATTGGGAGCATTTCTTACAACATTTACATAAGACAATGGAATGACACAAGAAGCACTGTTCACATATTTTAATTTGTGACTGTATGATTGACAAACTGCTGCCCCGGGACTTATTTCCTTCTTTTGAGAATGCCCGGGCGCAGTAGGTACAGAATTTACAACATGCAGCTTTACAGTACAAGTGTCTTTTGTCTCTGAGGTAGGGCTCCCGGCCAGCAGCAGTGAATCTAACTGAGTTACATATTGATTGTCATTTGTACTGCTGCTGACCCTTGGCCGGTCGGGAGGAGTACTGTGACTGTTTCCTCTGCTTTCTACGTTGGGTGCGTGAAAGATTTTTCCAGGCCGGTCTTTCCTGTTGCTTGTCCGACTTGTGGTCATGGTGTTCATAAGGATGGAATCTCCTGCCTTTGTAGGAAGATGAGCCGGATCTACCTTTGTCAAAACTAGTGATATCCTCCTCAGCCCTTTTTATGATACTGTCTGGGAACAAAGTGTCCAGATGAAGTGGGGCTGACCGCAGGGCGTTAAGTGTGTCAGCCTTAATACCTGCCTTGAGGTAGGAGAGGTAGGAATCCCGTCTGAGAAGCGTGGTATTGGCCATGTTAACAAAAATGAATTCTGTGAGGTGTTCCATGGCCTTTGCCATTGCCTGGCAAATGCTAGAATTGAAGTCCAAAAGGAACTGGAGTTCGTTGACTGCATCTGTAACCTTCACTGCCGTCTTGCCCTTAGATTCTATCCTGACAGCTTTAAGCTGAGAGTTCATATTTTGCTGTACTTTCAGTAAACACCGGTTGAAACTGGCCGCGTGATTACAAATGACGGTAGATTCCCGGGCTGATCTCTCCCACTTGCGCAGTGTCTCTTGGGATATAGGGCGCGACATGGGAGGTTGGGAGGCAATACTAGCTTGTCTTGCAATTCGAAGGTAGGTGCTATTCAGCTTCGAAGAACTGGTATGCCAAGATGAAAAGGACTGTTCAGTATCTGTTTTGGGGTTGGAGTGAAACCCGTACCATTTCTGCTGGGATTTCGGTGGTCGGACAAATTGATCTCTCTGAAGTCCACCGGCTTCGGAAGTTCTGGACGGATAGCCCTGGGTGAGGGTAATGTTCAACTTGGCCATCTTACGGCACAGCCACTCGTCAGTGGGTAGGTTGATAGACACTTTACCCGGTGCATGTGGCTTGGGGCCTGCAAAGGGGTTATCCTCTGAGGTGGTGGTCCCTGAGTCAATATCTGGTATGTGATCCCACCCCATATAGGACCTAATGCCCCGCATAGTCTCCCGGTAGGACTGCTCCTCCGACAGTGACTGTTCTTGATCAGAGAGGTTTGCGTCCATTTCGTCCGACAATTCCCCTTCTTCTGGTAGGATATCCAGTAGGGGTTGATCTGAGGATGAGTCGGAGTCGGAATCACTTGAAGATGATTCTTTGCGGGAGACGTCGAAGGCAGATGACAATTGTTTTTTAACAGAAGCTGTGGCCGGAGGGTCCGGTTGAGTAGATGAAGTTTTGACGTCCGACTTGTGTAGGGAAGAGTCGGTGGCTGAATCTCCAGCAGGGTCGGTCGGTTGAGAGATCTGAGGCTGAGGTTTAATGAACGGGTCAGATCGGACCACATTGGCAGGTGGAGCGTGTGCTGGCGTCACCTTGACAGTACTGAATACTGGATCCCTAGGTGGATCAACAGTCTTGGCTAAGAACAAGGCCTCCAGCCTGTTAAACCTTTCAGCCCACTTTTTGTCCATGTCGAGTAGCTTAGTGTCGGTGGATGAGCTATGAGGCTTAGATTCAGATGAAGTGGTAGCCGGTCGGTTGGATGACTGTTTAACTGACTTCTCCGACTTGGAGGACTTGGAATGTTTAGGGTCAGTTTTCTTCTTCTTCTCTACCGGTTCACTTGTAGAAGCACCTGGAGTGCTTTGATTATCCACAACAGCCAAGACAGATACTAAGGCCGGGTCTACAAGGGTGGAATTGTCTGAATCCTTAGCCGGAGTTGACTTGGCATCCTTCTTTTCCTTCTTTAACTTATAAGAGGGAGTTGCAATCTGGGTTTTCTGCTCTGGTGTAAAGGCGTCACAGTGTTGACAGTCCTCAGGTGGAGATTTGGTACAGGGATCAGAGCCCTTCTTTTTATCTCTACACCTTGCGCAGACAGAGTGTAGGTCGAATCCCGCCATCATGTGGCCGCAGCCCCCTCTGCGTTGACTGGGAGAAGCCATGACACAAGCGAAAAGTGAGGAAGTGATACGCGAAGGTTTTATAAACCGCACTTCTTAACTCATGAAAGGGATCCAAGTTACAAATTGTTGACAAAAACGGTCTATAACCTGTGAGGAAGTGATACACAACTTAAGAAAGTCCCGCACTTCAAATAACTCACATAAAAATCAAATATTCCAAGAATTATAAAAGTTCGTCCAAGCAGTGCATGCGCCAAACGAAAAAGATGCTATGACGTCAGCTTGTCTAGACAGGAAGGAAGTACCACACGCCACCTGGCGAGTGCAGTGTGATTTTCCTAAAAAATCATCCAGATCTGTATTAAGGTCTCCTGCAAGAATTAGGTTATTTCCAAGATAGCTTTCAAGAATCTCTAACAGATATTTACCAAAGGCCAATTGCTCTTTTGATTTATCCCCAGTTGGTGCATAAATATTTACAAGGGTATAATTTTCACCGAATATGTTACATTCAATAAGTAAAAACCTGCCATCAGTGTCTTGTTTGACATTTACAATATCAAATGTTATTCTATGAGAAAACAATATTGCCACTCCCTTGCTATTTGTTTGGCCATGCGAAAAAAAAATCTTATTACCCCATTTGTTGCACCACATTTCTTCAGATGGAAGGTCACTATGACATTCTTGTAAAAATATGATGGCATTTCCCTTTGATATTAGCCAAGAAAAAATGCTTTGCCTTTTTGTCTTGTTACCAGCTCCCCTTACATTTAAACAATAAAACTGTAAGTCATTCTCCATAACATATCAATAAATTCATCAACATATGAGCTAGACAAGTGATAATTCTGCATATGATCAGACTTATGTATGATATATTATACTCATCAACCAGAGTTTGAGTCCTGTGAGTCTTGTGACACTGACATTGTACACTTGTAATGGTCTCTATGAATATGTACAGTCTATACACAATTAACAAAAACAACACAAAAACTTGATAAACAAACATTAGTTTTCACAAGTGAATATGTAAAGAAAATGAAAAGGGGCTGGAACTGTCGCATAGGAGAGGGCGAAGAGTATTATCCAAATAAAAACTAGACAACTAATGATTCTACATATAGTCTGATTAAGCTGATCTATAACTTTAGAGTAACCAACTTTCATAAATAATGTCGGTCTCCTTGTGAAGCCACAATAAACTGCTGTCTAACAAAAAGACAGTATGCACAGAGAAAGAAGGTTCAAAGGTTAACTATTGGCAATAGCTTCCTTATGGAAATTTATTCCATATTTATATTTAATATACTCAATTCATACAAGCTTCTACTGACTTCATACACACAAGGCACTTCTATAATAAAGCGGCAATGAAAGGATAACACTTTACAACTGATATTAGATAATAAATATGACACTAAGGTAGGAAATCTTGTCTGTTCATTTGCACTAATTCAGTAGCCTTTTGTGCAGAAAAAAAGTTTTTAGTTTCATAAATTTTAGCCGTGTACTGATCAACCACAATAAATTATCAGACATTGTCTTTGTAGTAACAATACACACAGAGAAGAATAATCAACAGTTTAACTATTTACGACTTGTTAGCAATGAGTTGATATCTTCTATATGGAAGACAGTTATATTTAACATATTGTAACTTCATAATGACTTCTACTGACTTTGTAGTTCAGTAGCCTTTTGTGCAAGGACAATTGATTAGTTTTAACTTGATACATACAAACCATCTAGTGGTCAATCCACAATAAATTATCAGACGTACTCTTTAAACTACTTAAACTTGTTAGCTTAACCTATCATATGGAGACTAGTCTATATTTAATATGTTCTGGCTCCATAGAGGATTCTATTGATTTCACAACTATAGGACCTTGCTATATTGGGGCCATGACAGCTTTATAGAGATAGTAGATAAGGCTATAATACAATTAATCTTATCTATTCATTTACAGTACTACAGTGGCAGACAAGTAAATTAGTGCACTTTCCTTACATAAATTGTCCATCTACTTGTACAGCCATGATACATTGCGCAAACAAGAAAATTAATGGACTTCCTTACATAAATTGTCCATCTACTTGTACAGCCATGATAATGTATCACACATTATCTTTGTACTAATATGACACTTACTTGTTGGCAGTACTGCAGTCTATCTACTTGTGAAGCCATGATATATTATTACACACAATCTAGACATATGAGCAAAAAGAAAATAGAAAGGTTTTAATTATTACAACTTGTTGGCAATAGCTACCATATACAGACCAGTTTATACTTCATACATTCTGACTTCATATAACTTTCAACTGACTTCATAGCTACAGGTCGCTTCAATATTGAGGCTGCTACAACAGGGTAGCACCTTTATAATGATAGCAATGTGTATAATGAATAAGACCATAATGCGGATAGTCTTATTTGTTCATTTACAGTAATGCAGTAGCATTTTGTCCAGGTTAATAAAAAATTAATAATCTTTAATGTTATTAATATTGGCTATCTACTTGTCAAGACACAATAGATCATCTGTAATGTGAAAAAACACCAAGATAAGAAAATTCAAAAGTTTTACTATTTACATCTTATTAGCAATAGCTTTCATATGGAGACTATTTTGTATAGAATTACTTCTAAATTCAAAAAATCTTCAGCTGGATTCATAAACTCAAGCTACTTCTATACAAAGGTAATGGCAATAAGACAACACCTTTCTGCTTTGGCACTTAAAAGAAGACATAATTCAATAGTTTAACTATTTACAACTTGTTAGCAAGGAGTTGATATCTTCCATATGAAAAACAGTACTGTAGTGGCTTTTTGTACAGATGGATAATTTAATACACTTCCTTTACATAAGTTGGCCATCTACTTGTGAAGCCATAATAAATCACCACACCCAAACTTTGTACTGATAAGACATATGAGCAAAAAGGAAATACAAAGGTTTAGTTGATCAACTTGTTGGCAATAGCATCAATATACAGACCATTCTATACTTCAGATATTCTTACTTCATATAACTTTCAGCTGACATCATAGCTACAGGCCACTACTATATTGATCAACTTGTTGGCAATAGCATCAATATACAGACCATTCTATACTTCAGTAATGCAGTAGCATTTTGTCCAGGTTAATAAAAAATTAATAATCTTTAATGTTATTAATATTGGCTATCTACTTGTCAGGACACAATAGATCATCTGTAATGTGAAAAAACACCAAAATAAGAAAATTCAAAAGTTTTACTATTTACATCTTATTAGCAATAGCTTTCATATGGAGACTATTTTGTATAGAATTACTTCTAAATTCAAAAAATCTTCAGCCGGATTCATAAACTCAAGCTACTTCTATACAAAGGTAATGGCAATAAGACAACACCTTTCTGCTTTGGCACTTAAAAGAAGACATAATTCAATAGTTTAACTATTTACAACTTGTTAGCAAGGAGTTGATATCTTCCATATGGATAACAGTACTGTAGTGGCTTTTTGTACAGATGGATAATTTAATACACTTCTCTTACATAAGTTGGTCATCTACTTGTGAAGCCATAATAAATCACCACACCCAAACTTTGTACAGATAAGACATATGAGCAAAAAGGAAATACAAAGGTTTAGTTGATCTACTTGTTGGCAATAGCATCAATATACAGACCATTCTATACTTCAGATATTCTTACTTTATATAACTTTCAGCTGACATCATAACTACAGGCCACTACTATATTGATCAACTTGTTGGCAATAGCATCAATATACAGACCATTCTATACTTCAGATATTCTTACTTCATATAACTTTCAGCTGACATCATAGCTACAGGCCACTACTATACTGAGGCCACTACAACAGGGTAGCACCTTTATAATGATAACAATGTGTATGTATAAAAATAGATAATACTATCATGCAGATAGTCTTATTGGTACATTTATAGTACATGCAGTAACCTTTGTGCAGACTAATAAAATATTAATAATCTTTAATATCATTAATATTGGCTATCTACTTGTCAACACACATGGATCATCTGTGAAGTCAAAAATAGAACTGAAACTGGTCCATTTACAGTAATGCAGTATGTAATACGTTTATCATGGCAACAAGACAACACCTTTCTACAGATGACAATGTATATATATCTACGTAGTTTATGTCGCATAAGTTTATCTAATGAGTTCACAAACTCTCTTAAGTAACTACAAATAAGTAGCTTTTATAATATAACATACCCATATACCTATGTACAGTAAGCAGTAACTTTGCCTTCTGTAAGTAACTAGTTATAAGTAGTTACTACGTCAAATATACCCAAAGACAAATTTTTATGTACAGTGTTTTTACAATTTTTTTTTCTGTTGAATTATAGTAAATGTCTATAAGAATCTTCTACAGAATTATTGACTGTTATTTAAGTCATTTTTATCTTTCGGCGTACATCCATTAAAAGTTTGCCCAATATGTTTTTGCCTTTCCAGGCATTGGGATTCCAAACTCGTTCATCTTTGATTGGCCATCCACATGACCACACATTGTCATTAGCATTTGCCTCCACTAGATGCTTATCACCAGTTTTCAATAGGTACTCTTTTAATGTGTCATCCTGGGAAAATTTGGCTATTAATCCTTTAAACATGATAGATTCCCCTTTTTCAGTCCAAACCTTCAAGTGAAAACCTTTGATTCTTGATCCTAAGTGTTTCTGTACTACTGGGTTTGTGGATTCAAGTATTTTCGTGGCCTGCGCTAGGTCCTCGAAAGCAAGGGCTTTTGCATGCATGTAATATTGTTCAACAGAGTTGTAGCGCTTTCCTTCAATAGTAAAGGTGCATGGATGGTGGTTGCTTAAAGGAGAGTATTTCGAGTAAAACCCAATCATATTTCCTTTTTCCTGAGTAAATACATTAACTGGCAGCAAGTCACTAGGCAGCTGATGAAGAGTGTCTATAGTGTACGTAATACTGTTTATGATAAGTTTGTCATCAAGAACCCTGGATCTGTACCTTCTGGAAGGAGAAGAAATTCTTTTTGAATACTGCATAATGGGGACCAAAATTTTGCGAGCTGCTGCCACCTCTTGTGGTAAATCATCCATAAATGTGATATTATGATTCACTTTCATGTCCCCTGCATGCTGAAAAAGGCCTTTCTTGATTTCGTTATTGGTCAGCTGTACCAAAATTGGACGTGGTTTGTATGCGGAGTGTATTCGATGTGCAGTAACGATATCTGTACTTTGAATGTCAACACCACTGCTTCTAAGAAAGTTGAGAATCATTTTCTTACAATCTTCACCGGGGCTTTCTTGGAAACCGAAGCCCTTCACATTATTTCTTCGAGAGTACAGCTCAAGTTTGTTTAACCTGTCCTTTAGATCACAATTTTCTCTTTCAAGGAGGTTACATTTATATTCCAGTTCTTTCTGCTTTGTTTGAACACCTTTGATATTTTCGTGATGCATTTTGCAAGTTTCTAGATCAATTTGAAGACCCTTCAAACTATCGTCTAATGTTTGTCTGATACCAGACTGGATGGTTTCAAGCAAAGTTTCTTTCAGAGTTTCACTAATTTTTTTGAATTCTTTCTTAATAGAGTCAGTAATTAACTCTTCAATTTCTGCTTTGGTATTCATTTGATCTGGTAGATCATCGTCAGTTGTACGCATTCTTTTTGATGGGGTCCCTGGTGTACTGGGTAGTGCTCTTAAGCTCGCATTATTTGTAGAAAGGGAACAAGGAGGTGATCTCATTACATTCATTGTTGAGGGGTTTTAATGATATTTTATGCACTGAATATTTTTAGATCAATAATTATTTCTAGTCGCTGATTGCAGAGATGAGCATAACATGCAATCACGCGTACAGTATCTAATTATAAACAGTGTCTTTTGAAAGTACAGTATCTCTTTATAAACAGTGTCTTATAAAGGCTAACACTTGAAGATGCTTGGATAAAACATTGCAAATGTGCAGGTTCTGGTCTGCTGTGTTTTCTCTGTACTGTACTGTACACTATAATGTATTGACTGTAGTTCTGTGTCTATATAAAAATATGCATCATGACTCAATTTATCTCACACACTGATTCACTGTCAGTACAAGTCAGCACATAAAAGAATTTCTGTTTACCTTGTTTCAAACCAGATTTCAGAAGCTTATAAACAGTTTTCCTTTCATATTGTAGTTTCTCAGAGCTTAGTGCATCGTAACTTCAGCTTTCATAATATCGCTCACTCTTCAAAGTGAAAGTGACATAGCCTGAGGCTTAGTATTGTTATTTCAGCTAGTCTGTAGGAAGATTAACTTTGTTGTCACTGTTTACATAAACAAATACATCCCTCCCCTATGCGGCTTGATAATTACTTACATATTTGTTATTGTCAATTTTCAAACATCGTGCTTTCTCGGTACATACTAAACCTTTACTCAAATGTTATGACTTTAGGGGGTCAAAATTATATTAACAGTTTAAGGTCACCATAAAGTCAGGATAACCCTTTGGTTTGCCATCCTTTATAGGTGTGAAAAGTTTAACTGAGGTCAGTCGTACAAGAAGATACTTGGAGGCTGAAAACCTCCTTATTTCAGTTTAAGGTGGCTACAACTCCATTCATACTGAGAGTTTAAGGTGACCATAAGTATTATTTTTATCTAGTTTAATACCAGTGATAATTTCGATATAAAAAAATGGAAAAACAAAGGAGCCAGAGGATTTTATTCTAATTTATTCTAAGCAGGCCATATGTCCATTAGCATTTTGAGTTTAAGGTCACCATAAAGTCAGGATATTCCTTTGGCAAATCTTAATATATGTGGCAAGTTTGGCTGAAAAAAGTGAAAAACTAAGTGAACTGGAGGGCTAAAACCCCCTTTTTTGACATTAAGGCGACCTAGGCGACCTTAAGATTGCAGATACAGGGCTAAAACTTCGGCATGTGAAAGATTATCAAAAAGTAGCTGAATAAGTTATTCCAACAAAATGCCGAAATCCTCACCATTTTTGAGTACCCATTTTTTTAAAATTTACGAAAATAAAAGGCCTCTCATTCAGGCATCTATGGTCCAATTGATGAGAAAATCCTTTCCGACCTTGGAAATTTGGTCTAGAATGTATGTGATAAATTTTATAGCACAGGTGTGTGTGCTTTTTTCCAAAACGCGATGACGGGGTGTTTTGGATAGTGTTGAAGACGGTAAACCGGAAACCTATTTGCTGACCGAAAGACAGTGATCCGGTTATGTTTCGTTTTCTTCAAACCCAAACCGGTTTCATCACACATTTCATTCCTTTACCTTAAGTTCACCAAAATATTGAACTGCAACAAATATTTCACAGTATTTTATAATAAAGTCTTCAAAAATTCCCTTGTGGTTCTTATTTATATACGAGTTAAAACTCATGTACGCATTTGAAAACTTATTTCTTCACGTTTTATAAATCAAACGTACCCGGTTTTTCGCCGAATTTTCACTTTCGGAAACCGGTTCTAAAATTCGCATTCAACCACAACACTAGTTTTGGACTTATGCTTAAGGTTACCTTAAGTAAAGCTTAAGGTCTGCGCAAAGTATCCCAAAAATTTTTCCCGCCCCTATAGTTTTAAAGAAAGGTAACAAGGAAAGAAAAATATGAAAGGCTAAGAAGTTATTCAAGGAAGACCATAATCCTGCGGCGGCGGTGATCAGTCGAACTTCGGTGAAAACAAATAAGCGTCCCTGACGGGCCGCTTAATTATCAGCAGCACCCTCAAGGTCTGCTTGAGAGCCAGAAAATACCTCCACGTCATCCCCCAATAAGTCCAGATCATCATCTTTAGAAGTATTGCAGGGATCCGATACTTTTTGCTTTCTTACATATCTACATCTGTGCTTGATTTTTATTTGTTGTTCTTCAGTGAAGTTTGCACAAATATTGCATGGAGAATCATTTGTGACACAAGGGTCTTTCCCTTTGCCAGTTTCACTGCAAGTAAGACAGTAATTATGGGTATCGAATAAGAAACAAAAATGCCTGCATTTTGATGATCTGGGTTTTGCACTAGTTTGGTGGGAAGACATTTTTACAGCAATAAAATCCGAGTCAAAATGCGGAAAAGTCACAAACAAGAAATATTCACAGAATACTTATCCTGCACTTTTCAAACTTTGTCAGAATGATCTATGATATAAAATAAAATTAATAAATGGCTGAAAAGTAACATCCAACAATACGTATATCCTGAGAAAACAGTAAAATAAAGCAAGCTTATTTTAAACGTTTGCTAGTCACGCGGCCAACAAGAGAAGAAGGGTTAGACGTGAGATTACACTGTTATGGTACACTCTCAGCATGGGGATCCGGTCCGTACTAAACGTCTATTTTTCTTGGACGTAGGCCGGATGCCTGAGGCCTCCTGAGATAGCATTCAGTTCCAAATGGTAAGCTATTGTAGCGCAATAAAAATGAACTTTAATTGGGGATGCGCAGACGACTATTTTACATTTACACTGCCTGCGCACACATTTTCATATCTAGAAACCAGCAGATAAAACCGTTAAAAATTACTCACTTGAGTATGCAAAGATAAGAGAAAACACAATAGTGTCTAGCACATATGTGACCTTACACGAAGACTGATGTAGCATTAGACCAGCTTTTTATTTTATAAAATACAGCCTAATAAAATCATGAAAAACAAGCAATCAGTGCCCATAAACAGGCTCTGTGTCAGCAGACTGTGTGTTTTGAGTTTCAGAATAGAAGTGAAAGAAGAAAGGGTCAGAAGTTGTGCCCTGAAAATGTTATTCAGAAATAAAGTACAAAGGTAACTGTTATGGTGTTAAAAATAGGTGGAAAACATATTTCAAGAACTAGACCAAGGACGCATCTGTGGCCAGATGCAAGATGTATCCACCGGAAAAAGACAACTAACACGGTTTTGAAGATAAACTGCATTTTAAAAAAATAAGCAAGTTGTAAGCAGTCTTAGGTTTGGCTACCCTCATTTGACCTTGAAGGAGGGACCTGTTTAGAGGTACACAGTTATAAGTAGAGACTTTTTACTGGACTTCTGTTAGCCTTCTCCCGCTTGTTGAAGTGTACCACTTCCTGAGATGTCCCTTGGTCAATCTCCTTTACGTGTTGAGCAGCTACTTCACTAGCTCGCAGCATGTCAATTGCTTCATTTAGATTGACTGCCTTCTCTCTAAACATCTGTACTCTTGCAGCCTTGTCTTTCGTCCCCTGAACCACTCGGTCTTTCAACAAACAGTCAGTCATTCCTTCAAAGTTGCAACACTTTGAAAGTCTGTTAACCTACTGATCCACATTTTCATTGCGCCCTTCATCACATGAGTAGCACATGTTCTTCCCAAAATGGTTTGAAATAACTTTCTGGTGCCTTTATGCACTTTGCTGGATCTTTGCAGTCTGCATATGTTATCTCAAGATTTTTTAAGATTCTAAAACAATCTACCCACAACAGATAATAAAGTTCAACCCTTACATTCTTTGATTTCTCCCTTACTCCAGTGACAACTTCGTAATTTTCCCATTGATCTTTGAAAAGACGAGGTCATTCCCTTAAACTTGTAAATTTTAATTACTTAAATGTAGCTTTTATAAGCTACAAGCTTACCATGTGGGACTTAATGCTGTTCTCGGGTTGCCACACCCGGGGCCAACGTCTTAGAAAAAAAGATCGTTCTTGTTAGCCACCGGATATACTGGTAGTTGTCGTCACGTGATAACTTCTGACCAATCGCCCTACTTTCTCGTTGAAATTTTATTAAACCTACCCCTCAGCTGTAAACAGCGGGGAGGCAGGGTGGGACTCTTCTAAGTCCCACATGGTAAGCTTGTAGCTTATAAAAGCTACATTTAAGTAATTAAAATTTACAATTTTATTACGCTACAATAGCTTACCATGTGGGACTTAATGCTGAATTCAACCGCCCGGTGGCGGGATTACAGCTGAGACTGGAAGATATGTAATTTTTTTTCTAAGATTTGAATTAATATATACAGAATAGTGCCAGAAATGCCAGTCTGAGTCCCTTTTACAGAGCCCCGATCCCGAAGATCGGGCCTGTAACGAGCCAAAAACCTGAGTAAAAAGGGACAGTGCTAAAAACTGTCCAGATGTTTGGTAGTAGGACGGAAGTGCAGCAGTGCTCACTTCGAGGTCTAAGGGTCCCTATTAGACCTTCATGTGTGACTGACCAACCCCGTGGTCGGGCATCTCATGAAATTTTTAACCTGAAATATGAGATTAACGACAACTGACTAAGTCCTTAATAGAAATTACCTGATAATTGAAAAAATAAAATGACCTTACCCGTAACATCTTGAAGGTAAAGGAATACCTAGATCCTGGGAGAGACTCCTGAAGACTTGGTTGTAGCGGATGTGCCCCCCCCCTTTTATCTTTCCGAGGACAGCTGGTCTGAGGGGAAGGATCTAGGACTAGTTGTGCCGCCACTACGGGTCCCAGATACATATTGTTGTCGGTGTCCGACCAAGTAAGGTCTTTTAGGTAAAAATTTGTGAATGTGTTGTGAGCTTTCCAGTAACAGGCTTGCATGATTTGGTCCACCGATACTCCACCGTAAAAGGCCTTAGAGGCCGCGAAGGCCCGGATGTCATGCGCTTTGACTTGGACCAAGTCCAAGGCTTGTTGATCTGCTTGTTTATAACAAAGTAGAATGGTTTGTTTCAACCATGAGGAGAGTGTAGCGGGTCTGATGTCTGAGGTATGTCCTTTCTTAAAGGAGATGAAAAGGAGAGAACGAGACCCTCTCAGGTCTTTAGTTCGGTCCAAATAGAACCTCAGGGCCCGCACGGGACACAGGGTCCTGTCTTCCTTAAACTGTCTATCCACAATGGTAGTCAAAGCAGGAATAGTCACTGGTGACACACTTTGAGAACCTTCTCTTGCTAGTTGGTTTTTGGCTATGAAATCAGAAGAAGGGAACAAGGCTACCTTTTCCCATTGGCCTAAATTAGCTACTTTGTTAGCGACCCAGGCATGGATTTCGCTGCGGCGCTTGCCGGAGGCCAAGGCTAGCAAGAAAGCAGTTTTGAGAGTAAGATGTTTGAGGTCTGAGTCTTTCATGGGCTCAAATGGTGCTTTGGTGAGCTCGTTAAGGACAACAGAAAGGTTCCACTTGGGTAAATTTCTGGAACTTTTAGGACGATCCCTGTGGAAACTGGAGAGTAACCTATGAAAGTCTGCATTGTGCGCAATGTGTTGGGCCGTTGGGCCCAAAGTGTCAACGATAGCAGTCCTGTAACCATCAATGGTCGAGGGGCGCCTGTTTAGGTCTTGGTACAGGTACATGAAAAAATCTGAGATTTGTTTCACAGATGGAGTGGAGAAATCCACCGAATTTTCTCTGCACCATTTTTCAAATAGGGCCCACTTTGATTTATAGATGGTCCTTGTTGATGACCGCTGAGGGGCAGCAATTCTCTCTGCCACCTCCACAGAGAAGCCTTGTTCTTGGAGTTGTCCGCTCTTAGACACCAGGCGTGGAGGTTCAGCTGTTGCGGATTGTTGTGGAACACATAGTTGTGGGACTGTTTGAGTAGGGTCGTTGACACTAGGAGTTGTAGTGGGATCTCTGTTGAGAGCTGCACTAGGTCCCAAAACCAGGGCATCCCTGGCCAGCCTGGGGCTATCACGATGATCAGGCAATGGCATTGCTTGATCTTTTGGATCACCTTGTGAAGGAGAGCCATAGGAGGGTAGGTGTAAGCCGTGAGGTTGGTCCAGTTTATGTTCAGAGCATCTATGTTCCAGGCCCTTGGGTCTGGGATAGGAGACACATATAGAGGGAGTTTGTGATTCAGGTGAGTAGCGAATAAGTCTACATGAGGGGTGAACCACTTTCGGCAGATTTGTTTGAAGACCTGAGGGTGCAGGGACCATTCTGTTGACTGCACTTGGTTGGACCTGGATAGGAGGTCGGCCATCACATTCAGACACCCTGGAATGTGCCTGGATTTCAATGTTATATGGTAGTGATGGCACCAGGTCATGATTTTCCACAGGAGAGTGCACATCTCTGCTGAGTGAGTTCCCCCTTGCTTGTTGATGTAGGCTACCACTGTTGAGTTGTCCGTCGCAACTAACACTGTTTGATTCTGGCACTGGTCCTTGAAGTCTCGAAGGGCCAGGGAGACCGCCTTCAATTCCAGGACATTTATGTGTAGCCTTTTTTCCCGTTCTGACCACAGCCCTTTTGTAGAATTTTGATCTAAGTGAGCGCCCCAACCTTCATTTGAGGCGTCGGTAAAGAGTTGGATACTGTGGTCCTTGGGATGAAGGTCTGCGCCTTTCATCACATTTGAGGGGTTTTGCCACCAATCTAGGTGGGCTACAATGGCTTCTGTCCAAGGAAGGAGGTTGTCCAGCGACTGAGGATATCTCCAGTGCTCCTTGAGATGAAACTGAAAGGGCCTCATGTGAAGGCGTCCCTCCGGGACCATTTTCTCCGTTGAGGCTAGCAACCCAATTAGAGACATCAAACATCTTGCAGTCAAAACACGTTTTGACTTGAGTCGTAGGATCAAATCCTGAAGTTTGAGCCATCTCTCATGAGTGGGTCTTACAAGGGCTGAATCTAGGTGGTATTCGTAGCCCACGAACGAAAACACCTGAGTAGGTTTCAGTTCTGATTTTTCCTGGTTGATTATCCAACCCAAGGATTGGGTTAGGTCTACCACTGCCTGTGTGTCCCTTTGAGATTCCTCCTGGGACTGGGACCTGATCAGCCAGTCGTCCAGGTATTGGTGAATTCTGAGTCCTCTTGAGAGGGCCATTAGTTTCACTTCCTTTACGATCATCGTAAAGACCTGGGGGGCTGTGGCCAGTCCGAAAGGTAGGGAGGTGAACTGGAACACCTGGGCCTTGTAGCAAAACCTTAGGTACTTCCTTGAGTTTGGATGGATGGGGATGTGAAGGTATGCGTCCGACAGGTCTATCGACGATACCCACTCCCCTGGGACCAGGGAAGTCCGGATGGACTCCGGGGTTTCCATTTTGAACTTTTCTACATGGAGAAAAGTGTTGAGCCTGCTTAGGTCTATGACTGGCCTACAACCTTTGGTGAGGCTTGGGTACTAGGAACAGGCGACTGTAAAACCCGAGAGATTTTACGTTTTCCACCCTTTCGATGGCGTTCTTTGACAAGAGAGACTGGATACAAGTGGCCAAGGCTTGGTCTTTTTGTTGGGCCTTGTACTCTGATAGAATCAGAGGGAATCTGATCAAGTTTGGCTTTGAACGGAATGGCAGAACGTAGCCATTGGTGATAATGTTTAACACGTTTTGAGAACATTTGTTTGTTAGCCAGTCTCTCTTGAAAGAACGGAGGCGACTTCCTACTGGTGGACTGAATGAGGCTTTGGAGGAGTCATTGCGAAGGGGGGTTTCCACGCCCCCTTCCTCTATTGTGGGGTCGAAAACGACCCCTGGAGCCTCTGAAGTTGGATTTTGCTCTTCCCGAGGGAAAGGATTGGTTACTGCTTTGAGAGGTATTGCCCCCATAGGGGCGTTTCCTGTAGGAGCCTCTTTTCTTGTGGGGGCCACGAAAGGGCTTATTCTGGTAGGGTGAAAAACCCTGAGAATCTTTTGAGGTGCCTTTTTTGAGAAGGAAGTCCTCACCTTCCTTTACAAGTTGAGACTCGAACAAGGAGGAGTCCCAGAAGGACGAGTTCCTAAGTTCTTGGCGTCTCGTTTCCCCTAGCTGGGGATGCAATAGAGTCATTTCGGCTTCGCGCCTAAGCAAGCCGGTATTAGCCATGGAATATAATTCCCTCTGGAGAATATGGGCTAAGCGATTTGCTGAGACAGGTAAGAGCTCTATGTTGAACAAGAACCGTCTTGTTCCAAAAATCCAAGTACTCAGCAACTTCCTCATATCCGCGCTTTGCTGCTTTCTCAGGATTGGCAGCTTTCTGGATCTGAGACTTAATCTTCTTGACAGTTAACTTGATGCTATGTTGACACTTCTCCAAGGAAGCATTGCAAGAAGAAGAGGTTTTGGCAAAGGCAGCGGTGAAATTGAGGGTTGAGATATTTTGTCTAGCCTGATGTTCCAGCTCTTTAAGGACTGGCATAGGGACTTTGGCTACTGGTGCCCCAGGAGGTCTTGGAGTAATACAGATCTTGGCAAAGTCCGTATTCAACTCCTGGATTTTGTCTTGAAAAGTGGGCTGTCCAACCTTGTACCACTTAGAAGTGGATGGAGGAGGTTTGACATATTTTCCCTCAGATAAATTGGCAGCTTTGAAATCATGTTGAAATTTATCAAAGGCGTCCTTGATAACTGAGCTAAGTGGTAGGATAGAGGAAGGACCTCTAGGTCTGAGCTCTTGACGGCCTTTTTCGTCATCCAGACCCAACACTGAAGTTGAGGACCTAGGCATAGAGTCCCTGGGGTCAGGGAGAGAAAGAATGCGCCTGAAGGTGTCTACCTCTTCAGAGTATTGGGAGGGAATGTCAGACAGGGCTACTTCCCTATAATAAGGGGGGTCTGGATCATGTTGTGGGAGGTCTTGATCAGAAGCTGCGCCTGAGGGCTGAGCCCTAGAGGGCTTAGAAGACCTGTGTCTAGCCACAGGGGAGTGATCTTCCTCTGAAGATGACACATATCTAGACCTAGATTTATGCTTGCTCTTGTGAGAGTGTTTCTTAGGTCTAGGATGGATCCGAGATTCGTCGGAATCCTCATCCAGATGATCCGAGGCAGAGCTCGGTGTTACTGTTTGCCTGTGGCTTTGTTTTTTATGTCAGTACGAGGAATCCTTCGGTATTGCTTCAGAAGGGGCGACAAACTGATCCGAGGAAGTTTGATTTAGTACTAGTCGAGGAGGGAGTGCTGGACCAACGTCCACATCCATTGCCTCGGACTGTGCATTAGTACTTGACCTCGGAGGGGGTAGGTCCAGATGAGCAGCAGAGTTGCTGGATGGACCAGCTTTTGAAGCATGAGGCGAGGGATCAACCTCGGCAGACTTTTTAACTGCCAACTCCTCTCGGAGTGATTGAAATGCTTCTAACATGGATGCCTGGAAGGAACCCATTTGCTGCTGGATATGTATATTTAAGGAATCACCCAGGGATTTCTCTAGATTTCTTTGAATTTTGTTTTGTAAAACAGTACCTGGGGTGGGAGGAACAGCCTTGGGGGGGGGGGGGGGGGGGGGTGTGTGTGAGGTAAAGAGGTTATCGGCAGCACTCTCAAGGTCTGCATTAGAACCATTAAAAGAGTCCCCATCGCCTTCACCCAAGAGATCTAGTTCATCTTTGGAACTAGTTTCCGCTTTTTGCTTTTTTAAGTACCGCTTCCTGTTTTGAATTTTTTGTAATTGTTCATCAGAGAGAGAGACGTACAAATATGGCAGGGTGCTTCAAAAGTGACACAGGGGTCATCTCCCTTGCCAGCCTCCCTACAGGTAGGGCAGTAATTATGAGTATCAAAACTGAAGCAAAAATGGCGGCATTTCTGAGCTCTCGGTTTGTCTTTGTTTGCTTGATGAAGGGACATTTTAACGCAATAAAAAGACGTACAATTGAAATTGCCTGAACCGAGAAAACTCAAAACACGCGGATTGTAAAGAAAATACTTAAGTTGTGAAATTAAAAATTTTACAGGATAATCTATGACATATATTTAAAGAAATATCCAAATATTAGCCTCCAACAATACGTGAATACTGAGAAATAAATGAAAATGTCTGTATATTTACAAACTGCTACCAGTCATCGTGGCCAACGAGAAAGTAGGGCGATTGGTCAGAAGTTATCACGTGACGACAACTACCAGTATATCCGGTGGCTAACAAGAACAATCTTTTTTTCTAAGACGTTGGCCCCGGGTGTGGCAACCCGAGAACAGCATTAAGTCCCACATGGTAAGCTATTGTAGCGCAATAAAATGATACATTTAACATCTGGAATTTATACTCCACTTTACAACTGTCTTAGCCTTTCTCAAAGTCTCTACTTATAAATGTATACCACTAAACAGGGCCCAAGGCCAAATCTAACCACATCAAAAGATTCCTAGCTTATGGTTTCCCATATGTTGGTTTCATATTGCAAACCCTCTAGGACCAATAATAAGCGAGCTAAAAGCACTTTTAAATTTGCCTATCCTTGTTTGACCTTAAAGGAGGAACCCAAGTCAAATCTGATGACATCAGAAGTTTCACAGCTCATGAGTTCCTACAAGTAGGTTTAACATTGCAAAACTCTAGGACCAATAATAAGTTAGTTATAAGCACTGCTAACTTTGGCTATCCTCGTTTCACCTTAAAGGAGGGGCCCCAAGGTCAAATCTGACTACATTAGAAGATTCCCAGCCCATGATTTCCTATAGATTGGTTTCACATTGCAAACCTCTAGGGTCACTAAGAAGCGAGCTATAAGCACTTTTATGTTTGGCTATCCTCGTTTGACCTTGAAGGAGGGGCCCAAGGTCAAATCTGACCACAGCAAAGGATTCCCAGTCCATGATTTCCTATAGGTTTGTTTACCACCCCAAACCTCTACGACCAATAATAAGCAAGTTATAAGCACTTTTGAGTTTGCCTATCCTAGTTTGACCTTGAAGGAAGGGCCCAAGGTCAAATCCGACCACACCAAAAGATTCCCAGCCCATGATTTTCTAAAGGCTGGTTTACCATCCCAAACCTCTAGGACCAATAATAAGCCAGTTATAAGCACCTTTAAGTTTGCCTATCCTTGTTTGACCTTGCAGGAGGGGCCCAAGGTCAAATCTGACCACACCAAAAGATTCCCATCCCATGATTTCCTATATGTCGGTTTCCATCCCAAACCTGTACGATCAATAATAAGCGAGTTATAAGCACTTTTAAGTTTGCCTATCCTCATTTGACCTTGAAGGAGGGGCCCAAGGTCAAATCCCACTACACTGAAAGATTCCGAGCCCATGATTTTCTACAGGCTGGTTTCACATTACAAACCTCTAGGACCAATAATATGAGAGTTATAAGCACTTTGAAGTTTGCCTATCTTCGTTTGACCTTGAAGGAGGGGCCCAAGGTCAAATCCGACCACACCAAAAGAGACCCAGCCCATGATTTCCTATATGTCGGTTTTCCATCCCAAACCTCTAGGACCAATAATAAGCGAGTTATAAGCACTTTTAAGTTTGGCTATCCTCGTTTCACCTTGAAGGAGGGGCCCAAGGTCAAATCCAACCACACCAAAAGATTCCCAGCCCATGACTTCCTATAGGTTAGTTTACCATCCCAAACCTATAGGACCAATAATAGGCGAGTTGTAAGCATTTTTGAGTTTGGCTATCCTCATTTGACCTTGAAGGAAGGGCCCAAGGTCAAATCCGACCACACCAAAAGATTCCCAGCCCATAATTTCCTATAGGTTGGTCTACCATCCCAAACCTCTAGGACCAATAATAAGCGAGTTAAAAGCACTTTTAAGTTTGGCTATCCTCGTTTGACCTTGAAGGAGGGGCCCAAGGTCAAATCCGACCACACTACAAGATTCTTAGCCCATGATTTCCTGTATGTCGGTTTACCATCCCAAACCTCTAGGACCAATAATAAGCGAGTAATAAGCACTTTTAAGTTTGGCTATCCTCTTTTGACCTTGAAGGAGGGGCCCAAGGTCAAATCCCATTACACCAAAAGATTCCGAGCCCATGATTTTCTACAGGCTGGTTTCACATTACAAACCTATAGGACCAATAATAGGCGAGTTATAAGCACTTTTGAGTTTGGCTATCCTTGTTTGACCTTGAAGGAAGGGCCCAAGGTCAAATCCGACCACAGCAAAAGATTCCCACCCCATGATTTCCTATAGGTTGGTTTACCATCCCAAACCTCTAGGACCAATAATAAGCGAGCTATAAGCACTTTTAGGTTTGGCTATCCTCGTTTGACCTTGAAGGAGGGGCCCAAGGTCAAATCTGACCACACAAAAAGATTCCCAGCCCATGATTTCCCATAGATTAGCTTCACATCCCAAACCTCTAGGACCATTAATAAGCGAGTTATAAACACTTTTAAGTTTGCCTATCCTCGTTTGACCTTGAAGGAAGGGCCCAAGGTCAAATCCGACCACACTACAAGATTCTCAGCCCATGATTTCCTATATGTTGGTTTACCACCCCAAACCTCTAGGACCAATAATAAGTGAGTTATAAGCACTTTTAAGTTTGGCTATCCTCTTTTGACCTTGAAGGAGAGATCCAAGGTCAAATCTGAACCACATCAGAAGACTCATTGCCCATGATTTCCTATAGGTTGGTTTACCATCTCAAACCTCTAGGACCAATAATAAGCGAGTTATAAGCACTTTTAAGTTTGCCTATCCTCGTTTGACCTTGAAGTACGCAGTTCATGATTTCCTATCGGTTGGTTTGACACCAATAATAAGGGAGATATAAGTACTTTTAATGACTAGAAAGAAACGCCCGTGACGGCCATCTTGTTTTTCAAAATGAGGCTAAAAATATTTTCAGTCAAGATTTTGTAATGATGAATATATCCTGCGAATTTGAGATCTCTACCTATAATTCCCTTTGTTCTAGAGGGCCAACAAAACTCCTTCCTGAAAGTCGAAAAACGCCTGTGGCGGCCATCTTGTTTTTCAAAATGAGGCCAAAAATATTCCCAGGCAAGATTTTATGGTTATGAATATAACCTGAAACTGTGAGAAGTCTACCTATAATACCTGGCCTCTAGAGGGGTAACGAGGAAATCTCTACACACTGCAGCGGCGGCGTGCTCATGCATAAGCCATAGTATCCACCAGATGCTATCCGGTGGATACAAATACTGTAAATGCAATAGTTTTCAAGTTACAACTGATTTAATGAATGTATTATTATCTGACATTGTTAAAAAGACTAAGCAGTCTGGACTTCAAACTCATGATACTGTAGTCAAAAGGCCAGAAGCCAAAGCTTCTTGGGAGACAAGTACACAGTGGTATGTTAATTTCTTCCAATCTGTATGAGGTTCTTTTTCCTCTTTTTAGGTAAGGTTACCTTAAAATCAACTTAATTTAAGGTGACCCTATGCCAGTCTTAGATGACTTTATGGATTGTAAATACTCAGTAGTGTGGCTTTATTGATTTAAAAATATTAATAAATATATTAACCCGCAATGCATCTTTAACTTTGACCCTTGAGGTCACTTGATTTATCCTACCTTGGTCTGAACTCGAGGAACTGTCAGACCACATTAGTTAAGTAAGACAAGAGCTTCACTGGCTTCCAGTCTGACAGACGGTTTATTTACTTCAGTGTCCTCACTAATGTCTACAAGACATTACATGGTTTAGGACCACCTTTCATCAGTGAGTTTATTTCACTATCACAGTCTAGCAGATACACTAGATCATCCAAAAGTTTCAATTTGATATGTCCTGTAAAAGTGCCCAGAAATAAATATGGAAAGCAGGCCTTTGTTTATGCTGCTCCTGCTTTGTGGAACAAGTTATCTGTAAACATTGGATCTTCAATTGGATCCTCAAAATCACTGTTAGACTTTAGAAAACAGCTAAAAACATACTTGTTCAAACATGCTTATGATATGTAACTTTTACTTAGAGACATTAAGTTATAAGCGCTATATAAAAATAATGTGTTATATTATGTTATGTACTTTTTCTCACAAAAAAACACTACAAACCTTCAGTTAGTTTTAGAATTGATACCCATTGGACACATATTTTGTGATTTTTTTTTGCAGTATTATATCTTACAGACTCATTAAACAAAGATTTCATCAATCAAAGAACATTATTACATCATTTTTCTTTATAAAGTTGACCTAATAGAAATTACCTGAACTAACTGTTCTGATGCTATTTCCGAGCCTTTATCTTTAAATCTTGCCTGAAATATAAATAACAAGAAGAAAATTTTATGGACACACATTTTACCTGAACCATTCTTGAAGTTGATTTTAAAGTCAGAGGTAAAGGAAAGCCATGACGGAAAAGGCAACTAGAAAAATGTTTTTTGCTAACAAAAACAAAGTGGCCCGGATGGAGACATGGATTATTTAAAGCTGTGGTAGTTGTGGTATGAAACTGTAAGCAGAATGTAAGCTTCAATGTGTTTTGTATTTGATGGAAAAGTGGATTATTTAAAAATTGTAGCAGCTGCACTATTAGACTGTAAGCAGAATGTGAGCTTCATTGTGTTTTGAAATGTAGTATATTTTACAAAATGAAAATATCATTTTTTCCTATAGGTTGGCAGAAGAGAAATTCTAACTGTAAAATTTACCTGCTAGAAAAACTGATTTTGCAGAAATTCCACCTAGAAAATATGCATCTTGCATATTTGTATTCTGTTGATCTAAATATATGCACCTTGAGAAATAACAAACAAGTCACTCTAGAGGGCTACAACTGTTCTTCTAGTATTTGTGACAAAAAGGAAATTATCAGTTTAAACATTAAGTAATTTTTTCTCTTTAGTTTTGTAAATTGCAGAATAGTCAGGAGGGATTGTTTGGAGAAGCCGTTTTTTTCTCCAGGTAGAAAATTATTTGTCAAGAGGAATTTTTTCCAGGAGATATTTAATCCTAGATTTATGATAAAGCTATACTGTGAGTAAAGTATAATTTATTACTGATAGGGACATCCATATGTTGTATATCTTTGAGGTATTTTATGGATGTGAATGTTAATTGCTATTTTATATTTTTATAAGATAAAAATGCTTGACATAATCCTCCGTTTGAAATCCTTTATTGTTCCATTGTAAAAAGAATACATAAAGTCATATCAGATGTTACTGTTAACCTTTTTCATTCACGCAATAAGAACTGCTATATTTAACTGATTATTTGTTCAAAGAAGGCTCAAACATGACACTGCTTCAGAAGTGTCCTCTTCATTGGATTTACAGACTGTTTACAGGATTACTTTATTCTAATTCTACTTGGACTTTTATAGCACTTAATCTCCCCTATTCAAAGGGGACTCTGAGGCACAACAAAACAAAAGCAGTCAACCAATTTCAGTATCCAGGGACAGAAAAAAAGACCAAGCACTATTTTGGATGCATTGTAATTTATGAAAATTGAACTTAGACTCCTGAAAAGTGAGTTACAGTAATCCAACCGACTACTAACAAGAGCATTCTCCACAAGTACAGAAGCATCATCAGTAAGAAATTGCCTGACATGTCTAAGGTCACAGAGTTGCACAAAACAACTTTTGCTGACATTCTGAACATGTATGGACATGGAAAAATCAGAATCGAACCATCCTCCTAAATTCTTCACTGACTCGGCAGGGCAGAGGGACTACCCAAGACAGTAGTTGGGAAATATGCTTTCATCTTATCCCTCTGTCTTTTTGAACCAAATACAATAAACTCAGTCTTATCTAGATGTAGTTTGAGATTACTAGTTGACATAAACTCTTTTAAGTCATCTAGGCACCTGTTCAACAAAGGCAGCGAATGAATTCTTCTGGGATAGATGGACATCAACCTCGGTATCATCTGCATAAAAATGATACTTTATTCCTTTGTATTTACCTATAACCAAACTGAGGGGGTAGTGTATAATAAAAACAATAAAGGACCCAAGACAGAACCTTGGGGCACACCAAATAGGAAAGATCAGTAAGAGTAGAACCAATTTTTATTGACTTGATAGTGCTCAGACAGGTAGGAAGTGAACCCTTCAGAACAGAACCACCAACTCCAAACCAAGTATGAAGACAACTAAGAAGAGTGGAATGATTAATGGTGTCGAATGCTGCTAAGACATCAAGCAATATCAAGGCAGTAGGTTTGCCTCTCGACAAGGATAGATAAAGTTCATTTTTTATGGAGAGAAGAGCTGTCTGTCTGAGTTGAGTGACCTGTTTGTATGCAGACTGATACAGATTGTCTAAGTTATGGACCTGGGAATGTTCTAACAGCTGCTTTGCAACCACTCGTTCCACCAATTTTGATATGAAACTGAGGCCACATACAGGACGATAGTTATTACAATCATCCACGGGAATGGCAGCCTTTTTGATAAGAGGAGTAACTATAGCAGTTTTAAACCATCAGGGGCATAACCCTGCATGAGTGAGCAGTTGACCAACTTTGTACTTGATGGTAGTAGTATATCACTACATTCTTTGATTAGAAATGTAGGCCACGGATCCAACATGCAGGATTTTGCAGGTGAGTTTCTAATTATTTTATCAACAGTATCTTCAGAAACTTGTGTAAATGCAGTAATTTTTGGATGGACAGTAGGAGGATGAACATCATTTTCAGTGCCAGAGGGGACAAATGTATCTCTAATTGTCTTGATTTTATTCGAGAAAAAGGAGACAAACTGGTCAGCCAGTGACTTGTCAGACTCGTGAGATGGAAGTGTCAATGCAGAAACCCTATTCAGGGTTTTGCGCAGAACATGCCATAATTTTCCAGAGTCATGACTATTGTCTGGTATCAGTTTGCAATAATAATCTGACTTATCCTTCTTAACAAGAGCATTGCACCGAGCAACCCAGCAACCAAGGCGACTTCTGTTCAGTCGATTTTTGGCCTTAGCCAAGTTCTTTAAAATTGGTGCCTAAGGGACTTTAATCTGACAGCCAATCTGCAGAATCTTTCTTTGTCAGTCTAGATTCCAGTGGCGTGTGCCTGTCAAGAACATCCATTGAATCATGAACATATTGCTCATAAAGGTAGACTACATCATTAGCTAGAGACTTGACGAAGGAAGTGTGTTTAAGGCCAGAGTGGAAGTCAGACTTGCTGATACAGTGGTACCTCCTATATTGAACTTTATTTGGAATATGAGCCATTTGACAAGGAAAGGTTATGATGCATTTGACTAATGCATGGTCAGATTTAAATCACAAATTTTGACATCAACAATAGTATCCTGATCACTGGGGGATAGAATGAGGTCCAATATGTGACCATGCAGATGGGTAGGTTGATTAACTGTTTCAGACCGCAAGAGTCAAGAAAGGTCATAAATTTATAACCATCTCCAACTGGTACATCAACATGAATGTTGAAGTCACCACAAATATAACACGAAGAATTAATGGATGACAGGAAACCAACAAAGGACATGAATTCTTCTTGAAAGGTGCAGGAATATGATCTTGGAGGGCAATAGACACAGGCAAGCAAGAATGAACAGCCATCAATCCCAACTGACACCACCATGTTCTCAAATGACTGATAAAAAGGAGATTCTATTTTACATGATTTGTAGAAGGATCTAATGAACAGTCAATCAGTGGCTGTGAACGGGCTTGTGTCAGCTGACTGTGTGATTTGAGTTCAGAGTGGAAGTGAAAGAAGATAAGTTGTGTAGTGCAAGTGGTATCCAGAGGTAAAGTTCAAAGTTAGCTGTTAAGGTGTAACACAAATTTAAAAAAGTACTGTAAATGCGAGTTACAACTGATTTACTCAACAGTGAGAATCTCAAATTAGCTTTCGCTCAGCTTTGCACTGAGCTACATGTTACGGCCAAGTGAAAAGTAGATGATTGACATATTTAAACATTCTCAAAATACTGTAAGTGCAATAGTTTTCAAGTAGCAATTGATATACTAAACAGTGAATTCTGAAAGGAACTATTCCTCATCTATGCAATGAACTGCGGTCTGCAATTTTAATATGTTACAGCTGACCCAAAAATAGGTCAATAACACATTTAAACAAACTATTTTAATCTCAATAGTTTCAAACTACAACTCATTTACTCAAAATATGCTATGAGCTACAGGTATACAATTTCATAATGTTATGGCTGACTGACAAGTAGATGAGTAACACATTTAAACTAAAATATTGTAAATGCAATAGTTTTCAAGTTAAAACTGATTTACTCAACAGTGAGAACCTGGAAGTAGCTATGGCACAGCTATGCACTGAGCTTAAAGACCACAGTGCATGAATTTTTTTTTTTTTTTTGCATTATTGTACAGATTATGTGTGTAACAACACACCTGCCAAGTCCCATGTTAAAACTCCCACTAGAAAGCACATTAAAAGCCAGTTAAATCTGACAGTTGGAAAAACAAAACAGATCTCTCTCTGAAACTGTGCCACGTCACACAAGGACATTTCCCACTCTGATCTTTATGTGTACAATACAAAATAGTGTAAAATGAAGTGAAATTAGTGTTTTATAAACTGGCTTGGAAAGGGTCAGCTTCAGTCAAAAAAAAAATTTTTTTTTTCCTACACTTAGTGCAAAGATTCTCCTATCAAATGATGTCGAAATATTGTGTGTTCACACACATATAATGGTCTTTTTTAATTAATAACACTACAACTTGACTGTAACTTGTGTTCAAAATAGTGAATAAGTGTGTAGCTTTTAGTGTAACAATGCAGCTTCTGATAGTGTGTCAGTTTTTAAATAAACTGATAAGCAAGTTTTTCACCCAGTTCTTGTCCACATTTTCTCAAAATGTGATAAAATTTTAAGGCACCCTTGATTATCCAAACTCTGTATTATCAGAACAGAAAGAGTTAACCCCAAGGTTCAATAGTGAATATTACATTGTATTAGTTCTTATGAACAGATCAATAATCATTACTAGATCTAGTTGACCATTGAGAACTGACATTGACAATTTATAGAATCAGCTGGTCAAAACACACTGTAAAAGACTCAGTGTATTAGGCTCTTTTATGTTGGGCTATACTGCTGCCAATATTGAAAGTAAGCAGGCTGAAATGACCAAATGGTTCAGTACCAGTGTGTAGAGTTTAATACACTGGAGATCTGAACTAAGCACACTGGTTCAGTACCAGGATGTAGAGTTTAATACACTGGAGATCTGAACCACATTCTGACATTTTATTGACAACAGTGTGTCTTTCATGATATCTACTTTTAATACCTGTAGGGGTCAGATTGCAATGTTCATGTAAATTTGCACCCGAAAGTTAATACTTTTAAAGTATGAAATTGTTTGTCATAGAGAAGAGTAGTGTACTTTGCTGATTATAAAATATTTTAATGTACTTTGGTGGCATTGTATGCAAGAAATAACCAAGTGAAAGACTATACTCAAAAATTTCATTGAAACTTTTACAACCCAAGCCAAAAGAAAAAAAAGTAACACTTTACTAACAATGATTGATAAATGACATTAATAAATGTATGACTGTAACCCAACCATCTCTTAGAATTACATTATTTGTGGTTAATATTTAAAAGGTTATCTCTACAGAATCCTCACTCTCACACACTCTCTCTCTATCATTGACAGTTTTAGATGGAGTCTGATTGAGAGCTTTCATATTAAATAATAAATGCTTATTATCATATTAAATTATAAAAACTTTTCAACCAAAATGATCCTTATTCAGTTAAAGTTAAACTTCAAAAAAAAAAAAAAAAAAGACAAAAAAAGTCACTTCCAAATGCAATTAAATCAGCTACATATTCAGTTACATCCAATTCTTCCCAATACATTTATAACAAAAACCACAGCAAATCTACACTTGTGTTCCTTGTGTTTTGTCACAACTCCTCCACACATGTTTTCAGGGACGTTATTCTCATTCGCCGAGAGAAATAGATTGATATACAAGAAAAAGTGAAGAATGGGAAATATTTGTTTATTAAAATCATGTGTCATTTAAAACCAACAGCACAGGCAACAACCCCCAAACTATTCAAAACAGTTGCCAGAGCTGCTGGAACAATTTGCGTCACCCCATGCGTATGCTTCAGGTACTGCCAAACGGCATCTGAGGCCCAAGCTCCATGGGCACGAATTGCTTGCATGGGGACTTTATTTGCGAAGGCTAGTGTTACTCCTGTTCTTCGGAAAGCATGGAATGACAGGCCAGTCTGGGCTAAATTCATACGCACCAAAATCTGAGCCATTCGTGCCCGTAACATTCCTTCCATCATTGGGGAGTCTCCTAGCATAATGACCGGAGAGGAGGGAAAATTTCCCTGTTGATTAACACGTTGTAGAAAATGATAATGAGGGCACAGAATCAGATCGTGATGATATCCTAGGTACCCGTACTATGTGAAACTGATCCGATCTTTGCAAATTCTAAGCCCATTTGAGATGGATTTCCAAACCATCTGATTCGACCCAAACGTCACTCATGAGTTGTTTATTAATGTCAAAAGCATGCTGTTTTGGTGGAACCAGATTTGATATCCTAAGATACGCAAACAGAGTTAAAGAAAAAGCTAAAGCATACTCTGAATGATGTGGTAACGTTGAGTTGATGCCAAAGAAAACATGTAGTTGGGGTACTGTGAAAACACCTTTTGTAATAATTCTAGTAGGTTTATGGCGGGCCAAAGCCTGCATGTAAGTCTTATACACTTGATGATCAAAGTTTGAAATGGGGGCGCCTAATCGCGCTAAATTTGTTTTCAATGCGGACATATAGTTCCTGATGGTTCTGAAGCTCAAACCCAGCTCTTTCAGATACTGAGCGTAAGCCAAGAGAGAAGCAACTGCCCCACCATCTGGTATCCTATAGGCGGAAGTAAACATCCAATAATCTCGTGTTATCCTGTCTCGCACTCATAAGCTCCGTGAGGAAGGGAAATGACACACTGTCCAATACGCTCTCTCAGCCAATTCCTTAGCTCATCCAGCACCTACAACACATTACTAAATCTCACTATCCAACTGAAATGCATATGCAGGTACTTCATGTACTTCCACCTGTGTCAGAACCCATTCATAAGCGTTATAATCCATCATAAGGCGGGATAGGGCGTCAGCCTTCTTATTCAGTATTCCCGATATATGCACCGCCTGCATGTGTATATTATGACGCGCCAACAGCATTAAGACGTTACGGAGACACGTTGCCATGAATTCATCGTTGGCCCGGAGATTATTAAGCACGTGAAGAACTGCCATATTATCACTATAAATACGTACCACTCGACCACCCCATTTCATTCCCCACATCGCTAACGCGACTACAACATTGTACATTTCATATCTCACTATATTACCTCTTTTCTTAATTTCCTCAGGGATAGGGCATGAATAGCCCACATTACCCCAGCACGCACCCAAACCTTGCAATGATGCATCCACGTAAAGGTCAAACATTTGATTACCTTCTATCATCTGGAAAGTGACTGCATCATTGAAAGTAGGAAGAAATGCCCCAAACCAATTAAGATCCCTATGGAACTCCCTATTCAGGCATATCCATCTCTTATTCTTATTATCTCTTAATACTTGGAGCATTCTATTGAGGAATGCCCCAGCCGGCACGACTATCTTTGAAATATACAATAACTTCCCAAGAAGGGATTGTAGTTTCTGTTTAGATATATATTTACAGCCCCCAACATGAGAGATAATGTCTAATATGTCATCAATTTTCCCGTCCGGTATTTTTAGCGATTTATTTCCAGCATCAACCTGAATCCCCATACATGTCATGACAATTGCGGGAGGGACTACTTTAGTTTCATTAATTGGAAGACCTAAATCCACTACTAAAGACTTCAGCTGTTCAAACGCCATAACCGCACTATCCGCCTCAACACATGCAAAGAAATCATCGATGTAATTCCAAATATGAATACCCTTACTCTGCATTATTCTGCGTATGGCGTCAGACACACGCTGAAATATCGCGGTGCCATGCACCGCGCCAAATGCTAACGATCTATCTACATAAAACTTATCGTTGTGACTCAAACACAATTTCAATGCATCCCCCGGGTCTATGGGTATGTTACGGAAGGCTCTGGCTATGTCCACCTTTATTAGGCATGGATTCTTCATGTTCATAATGTCAGCAATTAAATAATCAAGTGAGGGAAGGGTAAGGGAATATGCGGCACCATCATATATCCCCCTTTCTGTGCATCCGTTAACTGAAAGTTTATCACCATATGAGAGATCCACGATAATCCGCCGGCTGTCACCATCTTTAGGGCGACTCATCAAAGGTGATACGTGGCATTCCCCTAGCGGAAGGCTATCAAAAGGGCCCCACATCACCCCGAGTTGAACTTCCTTATCTAAAAACTCTTGCACCTGTACTGGATAATCTACAGCCGATGTGATTGTCTACGTACTTGCATTGTAGTTCCGCCCCTTTTACTCCCAAGGGAAAACCGTAAGTAAAGAAATCCGCTAGGCGCGGGTCCCCGTGAATATGAGCATATCTGCGCCATGCTTCGACATTCACGGCCGCTGAAATTGGCCTTAGCAAGCCATCACAGTTGGGTACGCCCGAACGTATTATATCCTTAGCTAACTTAAAATATTGGTCTCTAGACTGGACCGGTTGTATGTCACCATTTACCAAATCACAGGAACGCTGAGCGTATCCCCCAAATGTAAGGCATGTATGCCGGAAACCAACCTCAGTACATGGTGACTTGGGGCGGTAAACACAGCGAGGTTGTGAAGCCTCCAATTGAAACACATTGTCCAATGCAGAACACTTGTTTAACTCTGTCACACTCATATCCTTACATTTACTGACACTATTAACATTTTTATCTGCACCCACACCAGTGCGTACACCAACCTCACCACCGCACACTATTTTGTTGTAGATCAACATTACTCATATTTAGAAATTTATGAACTATATCATTGAACTGACAATTACTCTGTTCATAGTTCTTTATTGTACACTTAACTACAGTCTGGTGGCTTCGGACATCGACTCGATGCGACCACAGGAGCTGATCACTCACAAACTGGGGATCCATTCGACCCCTGATATCACTCACTCCTCCCACATTACATTCGCTGCTGTAATTTTTAACATTGCAATTCCCCCCTCCCACATCAATCACCCCTTCCCCTGCTGAGCCCCCACACTGGCCAGCCAACAAATTATTATCCCCACACATCACATTCTCGTCATTACACTGTGTTTTCAGAACTGATGGGACAAATTCTTTTGCAAATGCGTTCAGTCGTGTAACTTGTGACCGCTGTGGTGTAAACTCTTGCGCTTCTGGATTGAGAGTGCAACATGCCTCTTGTCCCGGTCCACTATCATCCTCACTCCACCTGACATATTCCCACATGTGCATGATGCTATCTGTACTGTATGTGTAACATTCATTTGTGGTCTCATCGAGTCGAGAGACGACGTCGCAGGTATAATGTTTCTCATAATTGTAAGTCCGTTTCCATCCGTCATCGCGTTGGCAGTCGTTCACTCTGTCCTATTTCCTCCTGGGCATAATATCGTGGTGATACACTATACCCGTCATCGGATCCGTGTGAGACTCGCCAGTCTCTCGGCATGTACCAGCTTTATGGAATTTGCAAGTCAAACGTTTGTCCATGGTTGCCCCGGGCCTAGGAGCGAACGTACGTGCCTGTTGTGGGGCAAACGCAGCAGCGTGTGTGTGAACCATACGCTTCTGCATTAAGCTTTGTCTGTCCAAGAAATATCCCCTGTCTCTATTTCATGCATAACGGCGATGAAGGCCCCTGCGACCTGCCAGGAGGTTGCCTCCATCAACTGTAAAAATTCGGAAAGTTCCGCTGACATGAAGCGCCTCATGAGCGGGTCAATAGTATCATTTATGTTCTTCACAAACCCCAAAATGAACTGTATTTGGGTCAGCTCATCAAACAGGACTCTCTTCTTACTGGGTCCCACTAAAATGGCTTCCGTCTATAGGAAGCATTATTTGAATAGTCGGTAACATTAAATCTTCCTGAACGTTTCCTCTTACCTTGGGTCGACTCGTTGCGCGCATCTGACTCCAGTTGTTGCATGCGGTCGGCCACCAACGCCTGGATGCGGGGGTCTTGCTTCCACTGATAGTCGTGCGTTGTTTTATCCGGAATTTGACTACCTCCAGCCGCTTGCACAGGGACTTGAAAATTTTCTAATGTCCAATTCTGAGCACGCTCCCCCCGCTGTGTATTAACGGGTGGATCGTTTCTAAGGAAATCCAGGAGATCGCGCTGGTCTTCCTGTTTCGGTGCCATTACACTCATTTGAGGCTGCACCTCCTATATTTGCGTGGCTTGTGTAGTGGGAGCTTGTGCCATGGTAGGAGCGTTCAATGCTATCTCGCTCAATTCTTCTATCTCCCGCTGAGTCAATAAGCCGACATCAGTCAGTGCTGCCCCTTCCAATGGCATGGGTTGTTTCTGTACCAGTGTCTTGTCCACCGACTTACTTAGTAAATGTACTTCATCTTGTGTTAAAGTTTTAACCGCATGAGTAGCCTTTTTCTCTGGTCGTTTCTTCTTGCGACTTTTAGCATTGGAATCCGACTCTACTGTGTCAACATCACTTGCTACCTGTTTGATCCGGCGGTGTTTAGGCTTGACGACTGGTTGATCCGCACTCATGAAATACGGTTCATCCGGGTCGGTCGATATCCCTGCTCCCGCCGCTAGTTGATTCCTTGGGGTAACTGCTTGAGATTCAAGCCTAATTAGGCGATTCTCCATACTTGACAACTTGCCTGCCACTGAGTCCACCGCAACCACTAACTTATCTAAAACTGCTGGGGTTACCTCCGTTGCGGCCTTACTGGGTGTAGTCCCTGATGGGATCGTGGTGCATGCACTGTCCTGTACTCCAACTTCCTTTCTGGACGTGCTTTCACTTGGTGTTAAAATATCAGATTTAATCGTTGCCATCCTCCCTTTGTCTTTATCCTTAGTCTTCATGTCCGTTAAGAATCTGGGAATGCACCATACACCCACACCCAGAATCGCCAACGTCCATAAAACCCCAATGCAACTCTGCATTAACTAAAAGATGTCAACCGTTTGACTTTACTTTCACAAATGAAACCCCAAATATCTACACGTGGGAATGTTCGCTATTGCGCATGCGCCTTAGTTCATAACCTCTCTGCGAATGATACCGCAAACAGCTAAGGTCGTCAACGGGTCAATATGCCACTTTGAGAGGCTGTATCTCAGTGGGGGATGCTCTGATTGATGTCTAGTTTTCATTGCTGGCATTGTCTTACTCACTTGGCATACACATACAAAATTTTAAAGAAACTTCTTTTTCATGCACTGTGGACTTTAAGGTCCACAAATTCACTAGATTATTGCTGACCCATGAATAGGTGAATAACATATTTAAAAGCTAAGCTTTCAAGTTAGAACTGATTCAGTCAACAGTGAACTTCAAAGTAGCCATTGCTCAGCTTTGCAATGAACTACATGTCAGCAATTTTACTATGTTACAGCTGACCCAAAAGTAGATGAATAACATATGTAAAGAAAATACTGTAAATGCAATAGTTTTAAAGTTACAAGTGATTTACTCAACAGTATGAACCTGAAAGTAGCTATTGCTAGGCTATCCAATGAGCTACAGGTCTACAATTTCACTATGTTATAGCTGACCAAAAAGTAGGTAAGTAACATATTTAAACAAAATTCTCTACATATAATAGTTTTCGAGTTAAAACTCATTTACTCAACAGTGAGAACCTGAAAGTAGCTATTACTCAGCTATGCATTGAGCTACAGGTCTGTAACTTTACTATGTTATAGCTGACCCAAAAGTAGGTGAACAACATATTTAAAAAAATACTCTAAATGCAATATTTTTCAAGTTATAAGTGATTTACTCAACAGTGATAACCTAAAAGTAGCTATTACTCAGCTATGCCATGAGCTACAGGTCTGAAATTTCACTATGTTATAGCTGACCCAAAAGTAGGTGAACAACATATTTAAAAAAATACTCTAAATGCAATATTTTTAAAGTTACAACTGATTTACTCAACAGTAAGAACCTGAAAGTAGCTATTGCTCAGTTATGCAATGCGCTACAGGTCTGCAATTTTACTGTAATAGCTGACCCAAAAGCAGCTGAATAACATGAGTTTCAGTAAGACAGAGAAAGTCAAGGTCATTTGATGTTACAATATTGGCCAGGAGTGGACCCTTATTCCTTATGGATCTGGCATTCAGAACACCCAGTGTGAGAGGACTAGGGTTGTGGGACACATCTCCGCCCAGTATGAGCAACACCATACTTCCTATTTAGGGGCAAAACATTTATGTTCTGTATGGTTTACTTTTGTCTGTTTCATCCAAGTCATTTTATTTAATGTTGTAATGGCCCATTTTCATAATCTCTTGAAGAATTCTACTCTTACCAATTGCAACTAGAGGATCGCTCGCAAAAAAAAAAGATAATGTTTTTGCATAGCAAAAACAAAGCGTCCCGAAAAGGATATAAAGGTGAGTGCTAAAGTATTAAGAAAATGCTTCGTTTCTAGCCTTATACTGTTGTGGCAACCAAAGTCAGCGCAGTCTGCTCTATCTAGCACGGTTTTCAAGATATAAGCATTTTTGTGTTTTGCAAAAAATAAAAAAATTAAAAATGTCCGCTATATTTGGCGAGACAAAAATATTTTGAAAATTGGCATGGCTACTCTGCAGAGATACCCAGCAGGTCCAAAATTTTGTTGAGTTCACTCCATATAGCACGGTTTTCGAGATATAAGCATTTTTGTGTTTTGCAAAAACTTTGAAAATTCAAAATGGCCACCATTTTTGGGGAGACAAAAATTTTTGTCAAGACCACTGCCGTGGTGTGTATCTCCCGCCGAGCATTAAAGCAGAAGAAATAGCTTTTCCGAGATATTCACAATTTTTCATTTTCCTGTGTGAAAGGTCTTCCAAAAGTAGGTGAATGAGTTATTTGAGAAAAATTGGTTATCTGCAATACTATTAAGAGATAATTCACATTTACTCATTTTGAGTAGGTGAATAATTATCTATGGGTCTGAAACTTCACCAAGTGAAAGCTCTCCCAAAAGTAGGTGAATGAGTTATTTGAGAAAATTTGGCTATCTGCAATACTTTTAGAGATAATTCGCATTTACTCATTTTGAGTAGGTGAGTAATTAGCTATGGGTCTGAAACTTCACCATGTGAAAGCTCTCCCACAAGTAGATGAATGAGTATTTGATAAAAATTGGGTATCCGCAATACTTTTACAGATAATTAGCATTTACTCATTTTGAGTAGGTGAATAAATAGCTATGGGTCTGAAACTTTACAGAGTGAAAGCTCTCCCAAAAGTAGGTGAATGAGTTATTTGAGAAAAATTGGTTATCTGCAATACTATTAAGAGATAATTCACATTTACTCATTTTGAGTAGGTGAATAATTATCTATGGGTCTGAAACTTCACCAAGTGAAAGCTCTCCCAAAAGTAGGTGAATGATTAATTTGAGAAAAATTGGCTATCTGCAATACTTTTAGAGATAATTCGCATTTACTCATTTTGAGTAGGTGAGTAATTAGCTATGGGTCTGAAACTTCACCAAGTGAAAGCTCTCCCAAAAGTAGGTGAATGAGTTATTTGAGAAAAATTGGCTATCTGCAATACTTTTACAGATAATTCGCATTTACTCATTTTGAGTAGGTGAGTAATTAGCTATGGGTCTGAAACTTCACCAAGTGAAAGCTCTCCCAAAAGTAGGTGAATGATTAATTTGAGAAAAACTGGCTATCTGCAATACTTTTACAGATAATTCGCATTTACTCATTTTGAGTAGGTGAGTAATTAGCTTTGGGTCTGAAACTTCACCAAGTGAAACCTCTCCCAAAAGTAGGTGAATGAGTTATTTGAGAAAAATTGGCTATCTGCAATACTTTTAGAGATAATTCGCATTTACTTATTTTGAGTAGGTGAGTAATTAGCTATGGGTCTGAAACTTCACCAAGTGAAAGCTCTCCCAAAAGTAGGTGAATGAGTTATTGGAGAAAAATTGGCTATCTGCAATACTTTTAGAGATAATTCACATTTACTCATTTTGAGTAGGTGAGTAATTAGCTATGGGTCTGAAACTTCACCAAGTGAAAGCTCTGCCAAAAGTAGGCGAATGAGTGATTTGAGAAAAATTGGCTATCTGCAATACTTTTAGAGATAATTCGCATTTACTCATTTTGAGTAGGTGAGTAATTAGCTATGGGTCTGAAACTTCACCAAGTGAAAGCTCTCCCAAAAGTAGGTGAATGATTAATTTGACAAAAATTGGCTATCTGCAATACTTTTAGAGATAATTCGCATTTACTCATTTTGAGTAGGTGAGTAATTAGCTATGGGTCTGAAACTTCACCAAGTGAAAGCTCTCCCAAAAGTAGGTGAATGAGTTATTTGAGAAAAATTGGCTATCTGCAATACTTTTAGAGATAATTCGCATTTACTCATTTTGAGTAGGTGAGTAATTAGCTATGGGTCTGAAACTTCACCAAGTGAAAGCTCTCCCAAAAGTAGGTGAATGAGTTATTTGAGAAAAATTGGCTATCTGCAATACTTTTAGAGATAATTCGCATTTACTCATTTTGAGTAGGTGAGTAATTAGCTATGGGTCTGAAACTTCACCAAGTGAAAGCTCTCCCAAAAGTAGGTGAATGAGTTATTTGAGAAAAATTGGCTATCTGCAATACTTTTAGAGATAATTCGCATTTACTCATTTTGAGTAGACGAGTAATTAGCTATGGGTCTGAAACTTCACCAAGTGAAAGCTCTCCCAAAAGTAGATGAATGATTAATTTGAGAAAAATTGGCTATCTGCAATACTTTTAGAGATAATTCGCATTTACTCATTTTGAGTAGGTGAGTAATTAGCTTTGGGTCTGAAACTTCACCAAGTGAAAGCTCTCCCAAAAGTAGGTGAATGAGTTATTTGAGAAAAATTGGCTATCTGCAATACTTTTAGAGATAATTCGCATTTACTTATTTTGAGTAGGTGAGTAATTAGCTATGGGTCTGAAACTTCACCAAGTGAAAGCTCTCCCAAAAGTAGGTGAATGAGTTATTGGAGAAAAATTGGCTATCTGCAATACTTTTAGAGATAATTCACATTTACTCATTTTGAGTAGGTGAGTAATTAGCTATGGGTCTGAAACTTCACCAAGTGAAAGCTCTGCCAAACGTAGGCGAATGAGTTATTTGAGAAAAATTGGCTATCTGCAATACTTTTAGAGATAATTCGCATTTACTCATTTTGAGTAGGTGAGTAATTAGCTATGGGTCTGAAACTTCACCAAGTGAAAGCTCTCCCAAAAGTAGGTGAATGATTAATTTGACAAAAATTGGCTATCTGCAATACTTTTAGAGATAATTCGCATTTACTCATTTTGAGTAGGTGAGTAATTAGCTATGGGTCTGAAACTTCACCAAGTGAAAGCTCTCCCAAAAGTAGGTGAATGAGTTATTTGAGAAAAATTGGCTATCTGCAATACTTTTACAGATAATTCGCATTTACTCATTTTGAGTAGGTGAGTAATTAGCTATGGGTCTGAAACTTCACCAAGTGAAAGCTCTCCCAAAAGTAGGTGAATGAGTTATTTGAGAAAAATTGGCTATCTGCAATACTTTTAGAGATAATTCGCATTTACTCATTTTGAGTAGGTGAGTAATTAGCTATGGGTCTGAAACTTCACCATGTGAAAGCTCTCCCACAAGTAGATGAATGAGTTATTTGATAAAAATTGGGTATCCGCAATACTTTTACAGATAATTAGCATTTACTCATTTTGAGTAGGTAAATAATTAGCTATGGGTCTGAAACTTCACCATGTGAAAGCTCTCCCAAAAGTAGGTGAATGAGTTATTTGAGAAAAATTGGCTATCTGCAATACTTTTAGAGATAATTCGCATTTACTCATTTTGAGTAGGTGAGTAATTGGCTGTGGGTCTGAAACTTCACCATGTGAAAGGTCTTCCAAAAGTAGGTGAATGAGTTATTTGAGAAAAATTGGTTATCTGCAATACTATTAAGAGATAATTCACATTTACTCATTTTGAGTAGGTGAATAATTATCTATGGGTCTGAAACTTCACCAAGTGAAAGCTCTCCCAAAAGTAGGTGAATGAGTTATTTGAGAAAATTTGGCTATCTGCAATACTTTTAGAGATAATTCGCATTTACTCATTTTGAGTAGGTGAGTAATTAGCTATGGGTCTGAAACTTCACCATGTGAAAGCTCTCCCACAAGTAGATGAATGAGTTATTTGATAAAAATTGGGTATCCGCAATACTTTTACAGATAATTAGCATTTACTCATTTTGAGTAGGTAAATAATTAGCTATGGGTCTGAAACTTCACCATGTGAAAGCTCTCCCAAAAGTAGGTGAATGAGTTATTTGAGAAAAATTGGCTATCTGCAATACTTTTAGAGGTAATTCGCATTTACTCTTTTTGAGTAGGTGAGCAATTAGCTATGGGTCTGAAACTTCACCAAGTGAAAGCTCTTTGGGATAGCTGCTCTGCAGAGATACCCTGAAGATAAAAAATTTCGTCGAAATCGCTCTATGTAGCACGGTTTTCGAAATATTAGCATTTTTGTGTTTTGCAATTTTTGCGCGAAAATTCAAAATGGCCGCCATTTTTGGCAAGACAAAATTTTTTTGAAAATTGGCATGGCTACTCTGCAGAGATACCCAGTGGGTCAAAAATTTCGTCGAAATCGCTCTATCTAGCACGGTTTTCGAGATATAAGCATTTTTGTGTTTTGCAATTTTGCGAAAAATTCGAAAATTCAAAATGGCCGCCATTTTTTGCGAGAAATTTTTTGTTTGAAAATTGGCATGACTACTCTGCAGAGATACCCTGCGGGTCAAAAATTTCGTCGAAATCGCTCTATCTAGCAGGGTTTTTGAGATATAAGCATTTTTATGTTTTGCAATTTTTGCGAAAAATTCGAAAATTCAAAATGGCCGCCATTTTTGGCGAGAAAATTTTTTTTTCAAAATTGGGATAACTACTCTGCAGAGATACCCTGTGGGTCAAAAATTTCGTCGAAATCGCTCTATCTAGCACGGTTTTCGAGATATAAGCATTTTTGTGTTTTGCAATTTTTGCGAAAATTTCGAAAATTCAAAATGGCCGCCATTTTTAGCGAGACAAAAATTTTTTGAAAATTGGGAAAAGTACTCCGCAGAGCTATCCTGCGGGTCAAAAATTTTGTCGAAATTGCTCTATCTAGCACGGTTTTTGAGATATAAGCATTTTTGTGTTTTGCAATTTTTGCGAAAATTTCGAAAATTCAAAATGGCCGCCATTTTGGGCGAGACAAAAATTTTTTGAAAATTGGGAAAACTACTCCGCAGATATACCCTGTGGGTCAAAAATTTCGTCGAAATCGCTCTATCTAGCACGGTTTTCGAGATATAAGCATTTTTGTGTTTTCCTTATTTGGAAAATTCGTAATGATTAATTAATCATTAATTACTCGGCCATTTCTTGACCAATCAATGCCAAAATCTAATGATTTCCAGATTTTAATAGAATGAATGTATTTGCCAAGTTTCAGGTGAATTGATAAAATTCCTTTCAAGTTATCATCCGGACAAGCTTCCCCATCGAAAAAAGACATTTTTGGTCATGTGACCTCTCTCTCTCTGATTGGTTGAAATGTCACTGCAGCATATTCACAAAAATTCCCCAAGGCTACTGCCTAAACCTGCCAAATTTGAAAAGAATCCGCCTAACGGTTACAGAGTTATAAGGAAAACAAAATGCGGAAGCTCTCCCATACACAAACAAGCGTCCCTTACGGGACGCTTAATTAATTACTTTTAGACACATTTCCAATAATATGTTTTATTCTCTATTACTGTATTATGCTGATAAAAGTCATAAATAAAATAAATAAAAGAAAAAATAGTGACCAAATTATATATGAGTATCATGAAACACTGAGGATTTTACATAAGGCTTTTTTTTCATTCTCTCAAAACAGACCAAGTATTCTATCCACAAGACATTATTTCCACAAGTCTCTACCTTCATGATACTAAAAATTAATGTCCTTGTTGGAATTGCTTAGTAAGCAATGCTTACAGTAATTTTTTTTTGGTGTAAGCAATGCTTACACCAAAAAAAACAAGAGGAGAGTGCCCGTGAACGGGCACTGTGTCAGCTGACTGAGTGTTTTTGATTTGTGTAGGTGATTAGAGGACAGAATAATTATCAGGAAAAGGGCTGTACAGAAATACAGTAAATGGTAACTGAACAGCAAGTTCGAAAGAAATTCCGAAGCTGACAGAAGAAAAGGATAAAAAAGTTGTGCCCTGTAAATGGTATTATGAAGGAAAATAACAAGGTAATTGTTTAAGTGTAAAAAATAGGTTAAAACATATTTAAAGAAATACTACAAATGCAATATCCTCGTTCGACCTTGAAGAAGGGGTCCAAGGTCAAATCTAACCACACAAATACATTCCCAGCCCATGATTTCCTATGGTTTACCATTCCAAACCTGTAGGACCAATTATAAATGAGTTATAAGCACTTTTAAGCTTGGCTGTCCTCATTTGACCTTGAAGGAGGGGTCCAAAGGTCAAATCTGACCATACCAAAAGATTCCGAGCCAATGATTTCCTATGGGATGGTTTACCATCCCAAATCTCTGTCACCAATAATAAGCGAGTTGTAGGCACTTTCAATTTTCGCTATCCTCATTTGACCTTGAAGGAGGGTTCCAAGGTCAAATCGGACCATATCAACAGATTTACAGCCCATGATTTCCTGTCTTTTTACCATCCCAAACCTCTGGGACCAATAATAAGCGAGTTATAAGCACTTTTAAGTTTGGCTATCCTTGTTTGACCTTGAAGGAGGGGTCATTGAAGGTCAAATCTGACCACACCAAAAGATTCCCACCCCATGATTTCCTACAGGTTGGTTTATCATCCCAAACCTCTAGGATCAATAATAAGGGAGATATAAGCACTTTTCATGACTGACAAAAAACACCTGTGGCGGCCATCTTGTTTCTCAAAATGAGGCCAAAAATATTCCCAGACAATATTTTATGGTTATTAATATATACTGCAAACTTAAGAAAGCTAGCTATAATATTTTTTTTCATCAGAGCAGTAATGGTGAAATCTCTCTCTACACACTGCGGCTATCCAGTGGATACAATGATTTACTCAACAGTGAGAACCTGAAAGTAGCTATTGCTCAGCTATGCCATGACATAGAGGTCTGCAATTTCACTATGTTATAGCTGACCAAAAATTCTGTGAATAACATATTTAACAAATTACTCTAAATGTAATAGTTTTCAAGTTACAACTGATTTACTCAACAGTGAGAACCTCAAAGGAACTATTACTCAGCTATGCAATGAGCTACATGTCTGAAATTTTACTATGTTATAGCTAACCCAAAAGTAGGTGAACAACATATTTAAGCAAACTACTGTAAATGCAATAGTTTTCAAGCTACAACTGATTTACTCAATAGTGAGAACCTGAAAATAGCTATTGCTCCACTATGCCATGAGCTATAGGTCTGTAATTTCACTATGTTATAGCTGACCCAAAAGTAGGTGAACAATATATTTTAACAAAATACTCCAAATACAATATTTTTCAAGTTATAGCCGATTTACTCAACAGTCAGTACCTGAGAATAGCTATTGCTCAGTTGTGCCATGAGCTATAGGTCTATAATTTCACTATGTTATAGCTGACCCAAAAGTAGCTGAATAACATATTTGCACAAATTTCTGTAAATGCAATAGTTTTCCAATTATAACTGATTTACTCAACAGTGAGAACTTCAAAGTAGCTATTACTCAGCTATGAAATGAGCCACAGGTCTGAAACTTCACTATGTTATAGCTGACCCCAAAATAGGTGAATAACATATTGAAACAAAATACTCTTAATGCAATAGTTTTCAAGTTATAAGTGATTTACTCAACAGTGATAACCTAAAAGTAGCTATTACTCAGCTATGCCATGAGCTACAGGTCTGAAATTTCACTATGTTATAGCTGGCCCAAAAGTAGCTGAATAACATATTTATACGAAATTCTCTAAATGCAATAGTTTTTAAGTTACAAGAGATTTTACTCATGATGGAAGTTACTGAAAAGCCCAAAAGTAGCTATTACTCACTTAGCTATTGAGACAGACACCCAACTTACTCACCATATTGTAGCTATGAAAAAAGTAGCTGAATAACATATTTTAACAAAATGCTCTAAATGCAACACTTTTCAAGTTATAACGGATTTACTCAACAGTGATAACCTAAAAGTAGCTATTACTCAGCTATGCCATGAGCTACAGGTCTGAAATTTTACTATGTTATAGCTGACCCAAAAGTAACTGAATAACATATTTATACGAAATTCTCTAAATGCAATAGTTTTCAAGTTATAAGCGATTTACTCAACAGTGATAACCTAAAAGTAGCTATTACTCAGCTATGCCATGAGCTACAGGTCTGAAATTTCACTATGTTATAGCTGGCCCAAAAGTAGCTGAATAACATATTTATACGAAATTCTCTAAATGCAATAGTTTTTAAGTTACAAGTGATTTTACTCATAATGGAAGTTACTGAAAAGCCCAAAAGTAGCTATTACTCACTTAGCTATTGAGACAGACACCCAACTTACTCACCATATTGTAGCTATGAAAAAAGTAGCTGAACAACATATTTTCACAAAATGCTGTAAATGCAACACTTTTGAAGTTATAAGTGATTTAGTGCATGATTTCATGAATTTTAATGCATTAAAAATTATTAAAAAAATTTATTTAAAAAAAAGTAAGACAGATCCAGGTCTCATACTCACACAAGAGAATCTACCTCTGGCCTAGTACATATATGCAAGATATGAGAGAAATCCCTGCAATAGTCACTGAGAAAATTGTGATAAAAAGTTCAAATTTTCACACTTTTGGTGGGGGTACCCCCCTTGTAATGTCTCTAGAAAACAGACGAACAGACAGATTTGCATGCCTTGAACAATTTTTCATCCTCGATAGATAAGGTATCTTTTAAAAAAAACAGCATGTCTCTAGGCCTTGTAGTTTTGGAGAAGAAGTTGTTCACGCGGACGCGGACGCGTACGCCCACGCCGCAGAGTGATGACATAATGTCAGCTGACTGACAAGTCAGCTGACATAAAAATTACTGTAAGCATATCCCTTGATGAAAAGAAATGAATACATCTTGGATATTTCTTGTCAAACCTTTCACACACAAAGTGTGCAGACACATTGTAACCAATTGACAACTTTAGCCGTTTGCGGCATCATTCGGGGCGAACATTTGAAGTACCGAGCATGCGCATCCCCTAGCTCATACTGTGAGGTTGGACAGAGTTCATTTCCAAATTAAAAGTAGAATGAGCAACTTCATAAATTGGATTCAACGGAAAAAATTGTTTTAATCTATTTTAGTTTATCGTGCCTCTTATGAAGTTTTTTTGCAAAAGTTGGCTGGTTGTTTGCGGTGTGTACCATACCTTCGTGTGCGTATATAGTACTTTGTGTGAAATGAAGAGCAAGGACAAAGAAAAAGTTAAAATGGCTACAAGTAAAGTTGACAATCTCATTCCAGTTTCATAAGTTTCATAAGGCGGGAACGTGCAGGGAATTGGGTGATTCTCATATCGATCCTACGACGGGACTCACATACTTTCATAAAACCAGTGTTAGGAAGAAGTAGGAGAGCGTGAACGACTGCCCTATTGTTGATGAACTGTATAACGACAACAACTCTGAATTAGTTGTAACAGTTCTTAGGACTGTGCGGGTGTAACTGATATTGATGCTTATGAACCTGGGGGTCAGATGTAGAGTTGGGGATACACTAGATGGAGTGACCATGATGGGCGGTTACATCAGAGTAATTTACATATTCTTAACCCGGAGGCTCCAGAGTTTACACCACCAGCTGTGAGTCTAGTGCAGTAAAATGTCAACGTGCCATGCTTTTTTTTTAACCCCATGTATCTACAGTTGCTGGAAGTGCGAGGGGTGTAATGTGGTCTTAAATGTGAAGGGTAGTGTACAAGCGTCCAGTATGGAGGTCTAGTGGGGGAGGGGATGATTAAAAGTGGGATGGGTATGGCTCAACTGGATGCCAGTGTTATGTTAGACTGTATGCAAAGTAATAATAATATAGTTACTGACAAGAGGGATCAATGGATCATCAGGTTGTGTCCATCTGTGATGAAGTGAACCTGCATTATGTGGATGCATGCTGCCCCAAGGATACTGTATTAAGATGTTAAGTGGTACAAAGACCCAAGATGACTTTAATTTGCATAACAGTAATTTTTTCACTTTGATGATCATAATAACATAAATGTACATAGTTTTATCACAGTGTGACTTTCATATGTCACAGTGTGTTGTATCAATGTGGGTTGGGTGTGTGTATCCATAGAGGTTGGCATTCCTATTAACAAGCAGTATGTTGCTTAATTTTTATTTATTCCTTGTTTATTGTACGCTTTCAATAACTATAAACAAATGTTAAAACACACTGCAATGAAACCACAATAGTTAAACTGAATATACTTTAAACACACAATTTCAACTTCCTGCTGTTTCTGTTAATAACTTTAGACCTATTTGTTTAGCTGCACAGAATACGTTAAACCAATGAAATAATAAAGATTTAACAGCATGTCTTCTTAAGACACAGTATGTAAGTGCAAGTGTGAGCGTCTCTCTCTAGTTCCTTGATTATCATTATTTTCTTATATATATATATGTTACAGTGAATTTTTGTAATTAGGGAATCCCTAAATGGACCAGGGAATTCGTGAATTCCCTAAAATCTCTGGGGATTTCGTGAAATCCCTAAAACTTTATTAATTTTTTTCACATTTTCACTGAATGGTTTTCAGGGGATTTGTGAAATTACTTTTATTGTGCAATAGTCAATTATTGTGCATTTCAGTAAAGGTTTTGTATAAACTAATGGGATTTTACAACAAACCTTTTTAGTTTTAAAATGATTTTGTGTGTCACTCATAGTAATTCTGATTGTTTTCTTTTTTATTTAAGTCTTCTTAACTGATTAAGTTTAGGAAACTTGTGAAATGATATTTGTGAAAATATGTCATTTGTTTTAACTAGTTTAGGTTTTGCATAGACTAATATGATTTTCTAACTGATCTTTTTAGACTTTTGTAATATTTTTTGTGTGGTATGCAAAATAATTTATACTACAGTAATGATTGATTTTTATTTAAATCTAAATTTAAATGTATTTGCTTTTTTGCTTTTAAAATTTAAATGTAATTTAAAGTATTTTAATAGTAATATATCTTGCTTGAAGCTACTGGTATTTCTATTTCACTTAAGTTTTCACAGTTTGAATAAATGTAGCAAAATAAATTATAAGGAATAGAACAAACACTAAACCTATCAATACTTGCAACACTTTCATGTTATAACTGCCATTCTGTTTCTTTCATGTCTTAAAACTTACTTATTGCAATCTACATTTATCCACAACAGAGAGAGAGGGAGAACACTGCATGTCTTTGACTAACAGGTTAAAAAGTTTCAATCTCAAAGGTCAAAGTTGGGGTTTTAAGTCCCGTTCAACAGCCAGGGTCATATTGGGACAGGTCCTCAGAATTGCCACTTGTGGGACTCGAACCCACAGAGGTGACAGCCTATGATTAGATGCCAAACTTGCTAACCACTAGGCCACTGAGGACCTTATTTCAATCTCAATTACAACTAGAAAAAATGTTTTTGCTAACAAAAACTAAGCATCCCAAAAAGGTTCATTGCAATATAATATACAGTAGAAAAAGATTTTTGAAAATAAAAACATGCAGTGCTGAGAGAAGAAGTGAAAGTTAAGCAGACAGTGTGGAAGTTCATGCATTAACATGAAAGAAAAATTTAAGCTTTATTTTGTTTTCTATGGTCATAAATTGCGAAAAGTTAATTGAATAAATGCTCTGGCTAAGAATGCATGAAGCATCAATACTTATAATAGGTCGAAAGTTACACCATAAAACTACTTAATTAAAGAGTAACAGTGCTTTATAAATGCCATATATCTATTTATATTTTAGAAAAAGGCATAGTAAAATGTGAGCCTTTAGAAAGGCAAGAAGTTTATGAACACATCTATCTGGTAAATCTGACCAGCTATCTAGACTCTTCACATAAGGTTTCCCAATACCTAATACATTGTAAATCTCTAAAAGCAAGAATAAAATAGATATAAGGCAAAAACACAAAATTGCAAATTTAATAAGTAAATTAAATTTTTATAAGTTAATACCCTATCCAATGGACAATTGCTTTACCGGTCGGCGCAGACCGGCCCGCCAAACGACAGAAAAAGTCGCCTTATATGAGTGCATAATGCCCTCACAAGCTGGCCGGTCCCATTGTGCACTCGCCAGGTGGCGTGTCGTACTTCCTTCCTGTCTAGACAGTGTGACGTCATAGCATCTTTTTCGTTGTCTAAACCTATTAGACCCCTAGTAAGCTGATAGCGGGGTCGGTGGGAGGGTCTTGTGTGTCCATTGGATAGGGTATTAACTTATAAAAATTTAATTTACTTATTAAATTTGCAATTTTATTGCATTAATACATCCTATCCAATGGACAATTGCTGAATAACTACCGCTTGGTCGGCGGGTAAGTTACTAGGGACTCAATTGAACTCAAAATGAGAACTAACAACATGATGAAAGCCTGGGTGGACCTTGAGGTCAGGAAACCCTTAAAGGCCAAGGTCGGTTAACAGAAACCGGCTAACCAGTTCAAACCGACCTACCCCCCCCTTTTTTAACAGACCTGCTCTGTGGTAGGGGAAGAGAGGGATGAGTTCAGTCCCATAGAAATAAACCTCCCGAAGGAAGCACGTTTGAGTTTTTTTTGTTTTTTTTTGTTTAACTATATGTGCAATATATACACATATGTACAACTATTTTTCTATGTACAGATCTCCTCTAGGTACTGGCCTGTTGGTGGATCTGCTGAGCAGCCACTACAGGGCCCAGATGGTAGAGCTCTGAATCAGCCCAAGCCACATCCTTCAAGTAGAATTGTGTGAAGGTGTTATGTCATTTCCAGTGACAGGCTGATAAAATTTGCTCCAAGGAGACTCCCGACTGGAAGGCCTTAGAAGCTGCAAAGGCTCTGACATCATGAGCCTTGACCTGATGTAGAGTGTGGGACCCTTGATCCGAGAGCTCATACCATAGGATCACAGTCTGTTTGATCCATGAGGAGATGGTGGCAGGGGAGATGTCCTTGTCAAAACCCTTCTTAAAGGGTTAAACTCCTTATTCTGCCTGAGGTCTGAGGTCCTATCCAGGTAGTAGCGTAAGGCTCTGACCGGACAGAGGGACCTGTCAGACTTGAGGGATCTGTCCAGAGTTGGGGCCAGGGCTGGGATAACCACTGGGGCCACACTCTCTGGGCCTTCCTTGGCCAGCTGATTCTTTGAAAGAAAGCTTGGCGAAGGGTACAGGGACACTCTGGACCAGTCAGACTGGTGCCTGATGTTCTTGTTGGGCCAAGCATGAATCTCACTTCTACGTTTACCTGAACCCAGGGCTAACAAGAAAACTGTTTTGAAAGTCAGGTGTTTCAAGGAAGCCTCTTTAAGGGGTTCAAATGGAGCCTTGGTCAGTTGATGTAGAACCAGACAGAGGTTCCAAGAAGGAATGCCTCTCCCACCCTTTGGCCTGTCTCTGTGGAAACTGTCCAGGAGACGAGTGAGACTTTCATCTTTGCTGATATTAGTGGATGAATTTCCTAGTTTATCAGTGATGGCAGATCTGTACCCATCAATGGTGCTGGGTTGTAACTTCCTGTCCTGGAAGAGGTACATAAGGAAGTCTGCAATTGATTTCACAGGGGGTGACCTGAAGTCCACCTGATTAGTGACACACCATTTTGTGAAAATGGTCCACTTTGCTTCATAGACTGATCTGGTTGACTGCCTTTGAGAAGCCTCAATTCTTGCTGCCACTGCCTCAGAGAAGCCCTGTTCTTTGATTGCTGTGGCTCTAGGAGCCACACATGGAGGTTGAGATGTGACAGGTTTCTGTGTGGAACCTGATTGAATGGTTGTGTCAGTAGGTTGGGCAGGAAAGGCAGACTTAGAGGTATCTGACTGGACATGGCTACCAGGTCCCAGAACCAAGGCATGTTGGGCCAACCCGGAGCAATGAGAATGATTCTCTTGCATGGGGAGTCCTGCAACTTCTCCACGACTTCGCCCAATATGGCCGCCGGTGGGAAGGCATAGGCATCCAGATCCTCCCATGGCAGACTGAGAGAGTCCACTGCAGTGGCCATGGGATCCGGTACTGGTGATACAAACTGAGGTAGTTTGTTGTTGAATCTGGTGGCAAATAGGTCTATCTGGGGCTGGTGCCACCTGTTGCAAATTGTTTGAAATACCTCTGGAAGGAGGGACCACTCCGTCTGAATGGTCTGGCCCAGCCTGGATAGCTTGTCTGCTACCACATTCAGCCGGCCTGGGATGTGTCGGGCTTTGAGGGTGACTTGATTTCTGGTACACCAGGTCAAGATCCTCCACAGAAGGGCACAGAGCGTGCCCGACCTCATGCCTCCTTCCTTGTTTATGTATGACACTACTGTAGTGTTGTCTGTGGCTATCAGAACGATGCTGCTGGAGCAGAGACTTTGGAACTCTTTTAAGGCTAGAAAAACTGCCTTGAGTTCTAGGTAGTTTATATGGAGCTTGCTTTCTGGTAAGGACCAGGTTCCTCTTGCAGTATGCTCATTTAAGTGAGCGCCCCACCCTTCTTTTGATGCATCTGTAAAGATTTGCAGAGCATGTTTTAGAGGGTGTAGTGGTTGGCCTGTGAGGACATTCTTTTCTGCCAGCCACCATTGTAAGTGTGGGTGCAAGGACCTGGGAACTGGAATGACCTTCTCTAGGGATTCCGGTACTCTCCAATTGTTTTTCAAATGCCATTGGATTGGCCTCATGTGGAGACGACCTAGGTGGACTTGTTTCTCTGTGGCTGTTAGCAAACCTATTAAAGACATGAAATCCTGGACCGGACAGGTCGGAAGGGATAACAGTCCCAGTATTTTTTGTTGGAGGTTTTGCCAACGTTCTGGTGTGGGTCGGACCCGACCCGACTGGAGGTCGAACTGATAGCCCATGAAGTCGAAAACTTGTTTTGGCTCCAGTTCTGATTTCTCTAAATTTACCAGCCAACCTAGATCCTGACATATCTGGACTAAAATCTTGGTATGTTGGAGACAAGTCTGGTGGGATGTGGCCCTCACCAACCAGTCGTCTAGGTACTGGTGGATCCTTATACCCTTGTGTAAGGCCATCAGTTTCTGCTCTTTTGCTACCACTGTGAATTCCAAGGGTGCTGTAGCCAAACCGAAAGGCAGAGCCTTGAACTGGTAGGTCTGACCCTGGACATGAAATCTCAGGTATTTCCTGGATTGTTCTTGTATTGGTATGTGGAAGTAAGCGTCTTTGAAGTCTATTGAGGTGACCCACTCTCCCATCTGGAGGGAGGTCCTGATGGTTTCCGGTGTCTCCATTTTGAATTTCTCCACCTTGAGGAAAGGATTCAATTTGCTCAGATCCAGAATAGGTCTCCACTTGTTCTTTGGTTTTGGAACTAAAAAGAGTCGGTTGTAAAACCCTAGGGACACCTGGTTCTGTACTAGTACTGCCTTTTTGTCCATAAGCTGATGTAATGCCTCTAACAGGTAGCTGTTCCTGTGAGGATTGACATAACGGCTTATGACTGTGGGGTACCTCGTGAGTCTTGCTCGGATCCGAAAGAGGAGGGTCTAACCCTCTTTTAGGATCTGAACCACTTTCGGACCTGCACCCAGGTCTAGCCAAGTTTGCCAAAAATTTTGAAGTCTGGTCCCTACAGCTTGAGTTGTTGCAACATTTTTGACATTTTTTACAGGTTGTACACAAGACAAGTGAGTGACAAAAGAAGCACTTTTCACAGATTTTAATTTCTCCTGACAAGATGTTACAATAACGTGACTTACATCTTTCTTTTGTGATTGCCCTTTTACAGAAAGTACATGCTTTACAACATTTAAGTTTACACTTAAACTGTTCCTGGTTTGAAAATCTTTTGTCTTGTTGGTACACTTGGGAGACTGGGTAAACTGAAAACGTTTTACTGTCTGTAAGCTCCCGGGCAGCAGCCCTTGCACTACAAAAAGGTGAAACTACAAATTGATTGTCATTTGTAGGACTGCTGCCCCTTGGCCGGTTGCCAGGTGTAGTGAGAAGCCTTCGCCTGCCTCTCTTGCTCTGACCAAGGTATCCCAGATTCTTCCAGGCAGGTCTATCTTGCTTCCTGTTGTCTGAGCGCTTATCAGATCTATCATAAGGGTGGAAGCGACCTTTCTTGGTACCAGACGGTGGTTGACTCTTGGTCTCAAAGTTAGCAATGTCTTGTTCCGCCTGCTTAAGTGTCTCGTCGGGGAATAAGGTGGCCATCTGTAGAGGTGCAGTGCGGAGTGATGCCAAGGTATCTGGCTTGATACCCGCTTTCAAGTGGGACAAGTAGGCATCTCGTCTGGCCAAGGTTGAGTTAGCTACTGTCACAAAGACAAAATCACTCAAATGTTCCATAGTCTTGGCCATGGCTTGTGAAATGCTGGAGTTGAATTCTGTCAGATACTGAAGTTCCTCCACTACATTTGACACCTTAGATGAACACTTCCCTTTGTTAAGCTCAGCCCTGATGGATTTCAACTGATTGTGCATGTTGTCCTGCACTTTTAGAAGGCATCTATTGAAGCCGGCCGCCTGGTTACAATAGGTTGATGCCTCACGAGCCGACTTCTCCCATCTCCTCAAGTTGTCATGTGTGATCTGTCTGGAGGGAGGCGGGGTTGCAGCGATGCCGGCAGCTCTGGCTATCCTGCTATAGGAGCTATTAAGCTTGGAGGCATCTGTACTCCATGAAGTAACCGAATCTCTAGTGGTAGCAGAAGTTTTCTGGTCACTGAACAGTCCATACCACTTAGACTGGGATTTGGGTGGACGTACAAACTGGTCCCTTAATAAACTTCCAGCTTCAGAACTGCGAGATGGATAGCCCTCCTCTAGGGTAACATTGAGCTTGGCCATCTTGTTGCAAAGCCAGTCATCAGTGGGTAGGCGAACGGACACTTTACCAACTGGCTGGGAGCGTGGTCCTGCAAAGGGGTTGTCATCCCCTGTTGCTGTTGTCGATTCTATATCTGGAATCTGGTTCCAACCCATATAGGAGCGAATACCCCTGAGCGTTTCTCTGTAGGTTTGATCCTCAGATAACGTCTGGTCGGGGTCGGTAGAAGGGTCCTGGTCTGGGTCAGAGAGCTCCCCCTCTTCAACAAAAAGGTCGACTGGTGGTCGGTCGGACAAGTCACTATCAGTGTCTGTGTCCATTGAAGAGTCACTGTGGGCCCTGGCCGGTGCTGAGGTCGATTTGCTGGTAACCTGATAAACTACAGGAGAGCCGGTGCCAGACAAATCTGAAGGCCGGTCAGTGTTGGGCTGTATCTGAAGCGACTTGCTAGTAGACTGCTTCTTTGAATCGGTACCAGACAAGTCTGTATAAGCTGAATGTTTATGTTTGCTGGTTTGAGGCGATTTGCTGGTAGCCTGTCCTTGTGGAGTTGAATGGCCGGTACCAGACAAATCTGACTTGGTCGGTTGGTCGGTAGAAGGTCTGAGGAAGGGGGCAGAAGACTTGACAGCACCCACTGGTGGGGGGTGGGTCGGTGCAACTTTAGGAGCCTGGAAGGTCGGCTCCGGTTGGTCAATGGACTTGGCGAGAAGCAGAGCCTCCAGTCTGTTGAACCGATCAGCCCACTTTTTATCTAGTTCATTTATTCTATCATCAGCTGATGATGTAGACGGCTTAGGATCGGTCGACTTGGATTTACTGGACTTAGGCTTCTCTGAAGCGGGTTTCTTGTCCTTTTTCTTTTTCTCAGCCCCTGAGCTCGAACCAGGAGACTGTAGCGTCGTCCACAGCCCCCACTTCCGTCACAGAGGACGGGTCAATGAGGGAGGAACTGTCTGAGCTCTTTTGTGGAGTGTCACCTTGCTTTTTAGATTCACGCTTTTCCTTTTTAATTCTGTAGCTTGGGGTGGATAACTGAAGGCGTTGATCCTCCGTTAGAATATTACAAGCTTGACAGTCACTCTTAGATACACAGGGATCAGGTCCCTTACTTTTTTCCTTGCATCTCGCACAAAAACTGTATGTATCAAAGCTGGCCATTAAATGGCCACATTACCACCATGTTTTAGTCCCGGGGAAGACATAATAGAATCTAAGAGATCTATGAAGTAATATAAAGTGACACACAATGAAATTAAAGTTCTAAAGGCGTTATAAACTGTAAAAATATCTCACCAAATAAAATTCGTCTGAACTGTGCACGCGCCAAACGAAAAAGATGCTATGACGTCATGCTGTCTAGACAGGAAGGAAGTACGACACGCCACCTGGTGAGTGCACAATGGGACCGGCCAGCTTGTGAGGGCATTATGCACTCATATAAGGCGACTTTTTCTGTCGTTTGGCGGGCCGCTCTGCGCCGACCGGTAAAGCAATTGTCCATTGGATAGGATGTATTAACACAATAAAATCGGCTCCGGGGGTAAATCGGACCAGCTACCTAGACTCTTCACATATGGTTTCCCAATACTTCTTAATACATTCTAAAGCTCTAAAAACAAGAATAAAAGAGATATAAGGCAAAAACACAAAATCAGCTATTTTATGACCCCCAGTTTGACCTACAAGGGGGGGATGCAGGGGTAAATCTGACCGGCTATCTAGACTCATCACATAAGGTTTCCCAATACCTCTTAATACATTCTAAAACTGTAAAAGCAAGAATAAAGGAGATATAAGGCAAAAACACAAAATTAGCTATTTTATGACCCCAGTTTGACCCATAAGGGGGTCCGGGGGTAAATCTGACCAGCTATCTAGACTCTTCACATATGGTTTCCCAATACCTCTTAATACATTCTAAAGCTCTAAAAGCAAGAATAAAGGGGATAAAAGGCAAAAACACAAAATTGGAAAATTTTATAGTAATTTGAATTTTTCTTAGAAATACTTACCATTTCCTAACAGTAGCTATTTGTTGGAGCCATCCAACCCAATGACCAACGCAGAGATGCGATTTTTAAGGTTATATAACAACCTTAACCAAGCCATTGGGTTACAGTAGTCCGTCCTCCCGCCAATTAGGTCACATTACCACATTGTTTACTTCATTATTTTTGTTGCAAGTAAAAGAATGACTTGCGGGGAGGCGGGAGGGAAATTTGAGTGTTAGGAAATGGTAAGTATTTCTAATAAAAAAGTGTCATCAGCGTAATGCCTAATCCTTACTAAGGCAGATTTAGGCAACATTGATGTCTACCACAAATACATCCAGCATTGCAGACATACCAGCCACAACCTGCAAATGTACAAATATAAGTATGAAACACATACTTATAAAGTAACCAAATGCTGAGCATAAACTGTAGGACCCAATTTCAAATCTGACCTTATGACAACAGAGGTTTTAAGACAGAAATTGGTATACATACAATGGAATTTCCAATAACATGTATCAAGAAACTATGTAAGGAAATCACCTATAAAAACTAAAGATGCAATCAAAAACATACATCAATAGCTTCCATGACTCAATCTTGACTCAATCAAGATGAAATAGGTGCCAAAAGAGAAGTCATTTTAAGAAACTTTCTTAATGGCAGTAAAACAAAGATTTTTTCTATCCCAAACCTTTTGATCATCCAAACCCCTAACAAGAACAGACAAACCCATATTGAGTGAAACTGTTGTCCAAAGAGGCTAAGAGCTGGCATGACCACAGGCTTAATTGCAGTAGGCCCATCCAAAACCAACTGGTTCTGGCAAGTGAAGGGGCCAGAGTTACTTGTGACCCATTCTCCTTCTAAGTAAAGGAAGAATATGTCCAAGTATTAATGTCACTCCTTTACCATGAATCTGTAATCCACAGAGACATAGACCACTGGCTCAATGCAGTAATTGCAGTAGGCCCATCTGAAGCCAACTGTTCATGGCCAAGAAGGCAGTCAATGGGCCAAAGTTACTTGTGACCAATTCTCCCTACAACCAAGGGAAGGGTCCAAACATGAATGTCACTATTTTACCTGAAGCCAAGACCAAAAACTGTCTTGAAAGGTAATAACTTCAAGACAGCCTTCCTCACAAGCTCAAAGATTGTTTGATAAGAGCATGCAGGACCAATTACAAAATCCAAACTATTGGTTTGTCTCTTACTAAAAGTTGTTAATCTCTTATTTATCTCAACTTTTAGATACTTCTTGACCCTTTTGGCCCCAAACCATCCGCAATTGCTGTTCCATAGCCCAAAATAGTGGATGGTATTAGGATGTTTTCCTTAAACTAGTATTTCAGGAAATTTGCTCCATGTGGAATGCTATACCTGGCTCTCTTCACACCACTTCCCAAAATAGAACAATTGATTCTCAGATTCTCCTTGAGGAGTGCTCCTTCATTGTTTCACCACTTCCTCTGGGAATCTTCCATAATATTCATGCCTGACTCCAGATGCCAATCATGAAGATTCAAGTAAGCTAGATTGTTGTGAAATCTGTTGCTGAAACATTGAACTAACAGATTCACCCATTTAGGAGTTTTGTGGAACAGATTCACCAGACACAAACCAAGATATCCCTGGCCACCCAATCATGATGATTCTACACCTGTAGGTGGTCATTTGTTGAATCACCTGAGGGATGAGGGTCACTGGACATAACTGACCAGACCCTCCCCCATGACATTCAATGCATCTGTTCCCCAAGCCCGACTGTCTGGGACATGAGACACACACATTTTACATTACCTGCAGGACCAAGACCCTGGGCAAAACACATGTCTGTGCAGACCTTCACAAGAGGTGTTCAAGCACCTGTTTCCCGAGCCTGACAGCAGACCTACCTAGGAAACTTGTGAGTCATCTTGTTGCAAACACATCAACCACTGATTGATGGCAGCAAAGTCTAATCTGATTGAAAACCTGACGGGAACCCTTGGTTTGAAAAACTTATCTCTCTAGACAAGGAATCTGCCAGAACATTTTGATTCCGTGGGATGTACTTCCTGAATCTGAATCATTCTGGCATTCGCCCACACCATGCTTCTACCGATTAAGGTACATATTACCTGAGAGTGGATGCCTCCCTGGGCTATTCATATGGGCAACCATGAATAAATTATCTGTGAAAAATCAACTGATTTCAATACAGAAGCTGATTTCTGAATCATTTTAAGCTGACAACATTGCTTCCAGCTGTAGAATGTTATGTGGAGCCTTGATTCTTCCTAATTCCACAGACCAATGGCTGCGGATACTTCAAGAAAGCACCCCAACACTTTAGGGAAGCTTCTGTGAAAAGAGAGACTGAGCTCCTTACCGAAGGAGTGGTGAGTCCTTCCTTCAAAATTGAATGACTGATCGACCACTGAAGATGATCCCTGTTAACCAGAGAAACAAAAAAGTGGGATATCCAGAAGCTAAGGATATACGCAGTGTTTCCAGATACCATTGGAGTGACTTCATGTGCAGACATCCCATTGGTGAAGCCTTCTCCATTGAAGCCATGCTTTCAAAGTGACCTGAGCTTCCCTGGAGATAAGTGAGAAACTTCCAACATGGTTACTGTCTTTCCAAGAAGAAAATCAATTTCCTTTGAATTGAGAAGACTAAACCTACCCTGAGGTCGAATTGTAACAATAAATCCAATTACTGGAGTTGGAAATAAATCTGATTTTTTGAAATTTGTGATCCAACCCAGGCTTCGACAAGATGCACCAACCAGAGGGTGATATCTTGGCATTGCTGCTTTGAGTTCGTTCTCATTAGCCAACTGTCTATATACTGGCGAATACTGATGCCTTCTGCACGAGCCATTACCTTCACCTCTTTGCTACCTTGGTGAACTGGAGAGGAACTGTAGCCATATTGCAGGGTAAGGCAGTGAACTGGTAGAATCTGTAGCCTCCAATGAGGCGAAGATACTTTTGTTAGCTGAGTCTACCGGTGACGAGTGTGTACCCATAAAGGTCGAGTGACGTCATCCACTCTAGTTAACGAATTCCAAATATTAAACAATTTCATATTGATTAAGGTACATGGTACATATTGATAAGGTACATGCAAAACTGACAGAGATTTCTTCTTTACTAATCCCAAGAAATAGACTGTAACTGTAAACTCCCAGTGATGTGACTGGTGATATCGCCCTTTTGTCGATCATTTCATAAACAGCTTTTATCAAAAATGCTGTTTCTCTCGTTTTTCGGGTTTTTTTCGGTTTTTTTACCTTCTGCCCCTCACTTCTAAAAAGTCTGGCTGAATATTCTCCTTTCCAAAGACTTGTATAGTACCAAAACTGGGCAAAGGCTCCTTAAAACCACAGGAAGCCAGCTATCATCCCTGCTTCCATAGGGCCTGTATAAGTAAGATCCTCTCCCCTTTTAACTAGCTGAGGAGTAGGAGACACTTGTAACTCTATTTCCAGGGTAACTGTCATGATAGGGACAAAAAGATCTGCTCTGAGGCCTGGTGTCCTTTTATTAGTCCAGACTAGGAGCATGCTCACTTCTAAACTTATTCATCATCCTTACTTTCATGAAAACACTAGATGAAAATCCTCTGAACATCTGATATGTCCAGCAAGAGAACCTCATTAGGAGTGAAAAATGCCTTGTGGGTTGCTAACTAGTTGCTAAAGGCATTCTAAGTTACATCCTTCCTGTCGAGTCACATGTTCTTAGACATGGTCAAAACTCCAACAAGAAGATTAGAACACACACTAGTCGACTGTGGAATGGAAATGCAAACACATTGTACACTGTCCAAGGCTTATAAGTCTACAACATCACATGCTGATCCCTTAGACCACTTAAATTAGACCTGAACAGAAAAAGTGAGACCATACATTTTTGATCACTACTAAGGTCTTCTACAAGGGAACTTGTTCCTAAAGTGTCTGAAAGTGAACTTCCTGCAGACCTCCTTCAGCTAAAGGAGCTGTCCAGGAAAGTGATTTAAGTAAGGAAGTCCAAGCAAAACCTTCTTGCTGCATAACTGCTCTATAAAAACACCAGAGGCTTCAAACTCTTTGAAACCCAAAAAAAGGCCACATTCAATGCTGGCTGTTCACCCAAGGAATGTGGGAATTCCAAGATGTAGGTAAAAGTGACAAAACGAGGAAGCATTCACACTGCCTGTGACTGTTATATATCAATAACTAGCCACTTAATAATAGTCAGCAACACTCTGAAAAAATAAGGAGTAGGTTTTTTGTATTCTTGGGATGAATCACAATCCCCATCATCTGATAACCCGATCCTAAACCTCTTGAGAGGTATAGAAACCTGAGTGTACTTCTAAATTCTTGTCCAAAACATTGAATGAAAAAACTTCCTTGTAGATATGAATGACACTCCCCGTCATCTGACAACCCGAATCTAAACCTTTTTTGGAGGAATAGAAAACTCGATTGTCTTTTGAATGACGTCATGTAGGTATTTCCTCCACTGAATGTTCCGACTGGACCTCAACGGAAGAGTTTTCCGAAGAGGTAGTCTTTCCTACATTCAAAACTTCTCCACAATGCAGTGTCCACGGCAACGTAAATGGCTGCCCCCAAGGGAGATTCCTTCTACTGAATCGTCGACAATCTATTCGACTGGGATGTATATTGTGATAAAAAATTGCTTTCAACGCCTGGCTGTTAGAGCCCGACGTGAACAGCAATAACGGCCACTCGAACTATCATTCTCATCCAAGATGGCATCGTCCAGATCGCTTCTGTTATTGAAGAGTACATTCTTTGTATATATGTATACTGCAAAATTATAGCTTCCATCGTCCAGCAAACTGAACCAAACGACTGGCAAGCTGTATAATAATATTATTGTTGAATTAGGAACTTCTTTATGAAAAGTTATTTCCTCGAGGTTGAAGACGATCGAACATTCGATGTCGCAATCCAAAAAGTCCTTTATTGCATAATATAATGCATACCTTCGAAGATTCCATAAATGTATTTTTATTGTATAAGTACTATATCATATACATATAAAATATGAAGTGAGATTAACAGTAAAATCTCAAAAAATAAATAAAACCTTGACAAAACTTCTACTAATTCCCAAAGACGTCCATACTGATGATGGCCAACAAAAATAATGAAGTAAACAATGTGGGCATGTGACCTAATTGGCGGGAGGACGGACTACTATAACCCAATGGCTTGGTTAAGGTTGTTATCTAACCTTAAAAATCGCATCTCTGCATTGACCATTGGGTTGGATGACTCCAACAAATAGCTACTGTTAGGAAATGGTAAGGGTATTTTGCTATAAAATCGGCTATTTTATGACCCCAGTTTGACCCATAAGGGAGGGTCTGGGGGTAAATATGACCGGCTATCTAGACTCTTCACATATGGTTTCCCAATACCTTAATACATTCTCAAGCTCTAGAAGCAAGAATAAAGGAGATATAAGGGGGAAAGATGAAATTGGCAATTTTATGACCCCAGTTTGACCCCTACAGGGGGGTCGGGGGGGAAATTTGACTTGCTTTCTAGACTCTCCACATATGGTTTCCTACTACCTCCCAATACATTTTATGGCTCTAAATGCAATACTTAAGAAGATGAATTTTAAGCTTTCTGATTGGTACCTGTGAGAAAATCACTCATAAATCGGTCAATTTTCATCGGATTGCTCCCAAAATCTAATCAGCTCACATTTTTGATAGTATAAACATGTGTATGAAGTTACAAGCCTCTGCCTTCAGTAGATTTTCCTGAACTGCGATGACGGGCGGGTGTACCCGAAAAAACTATTTTTTGATCATGTGACCTTGATAAAGATCAAAGGTCAAATTTAAGCATGTGGAAAAATTTTCCCACGCCTAAGGTATATAACTGCCAAATATGGTTATAAAGCTTGCAATAATAAGGGAGATATTCAAGGGAGACCATAATGCGGCGGCGAGGAAACTGACGTGAAACCAAATAAGCGCCCTTTCAGGGACGCTTAATTATTGAGAAACGTAAAATATTAAATGCCAAACCTGAATCTGAAGAAATTATGAACTCTTACTGCATATTTCATAAAATTTTAATGCATTTATAGTGATTTCATTGAGAAAAACTGCCATGTTTTGGATTACGGAAAATCACTTCCTGTTGGTAGGTCTATTCGATTGGGGAAATGCTGAAACTCAAACGTTTTCGGTATCCCGGAATCGGGACGGTTTTGCATTGGCGGAATCTCGGACTAGAAAATCTGGTACCGTCGCACCCCTATACCATACTATATTCTAAATAAAAAACTGAAACTCAACATAATTATTTTATACATGGGAGTTTAAGGTCATCTTAAAACAGGACACACCTTGCATACCAGTTATAACCACATGCTAAATTGAATTGAATCCATCAACGCACTTTCAAGATACTGTCTGGAAACGGAAAAACTTAAAATCAATATAAGTATGTTACTAGTGGGAGTTTAAGATAACCTTAAACAGGGCACACCTTGAGTATGAGCTACATCCACATGCCAAAATATGAATTTAATCCATCATGCCATTTTTGAGATACTGTCTGGAAAGGAAGTGTGACGACGACACTCACAATGTGTTATTACTGGCAGTTTAAGGTCACCTTAATGTGTGGCACTTATCTATGGCCAGTTACATATACATGCAAAATTTGAATGAAGTTTCTTAAGTTATCTTCAGTATACTTTATAGAAAAGTAAAAAACTTAAACTCAACATAATTCTTTTATACATAGGAGTTTAAGGTCACCTTAAAATAATACACACCTTGAATACCAGTTACATCCACATGTCAAATTTGAATTTAATCCATCATGTCATTTTTTGAGATACTGTCTGGAAAGGAAGTGTGACGACGACACTGACAATGTGCTATTACTGGGAGTTTAAGGTCATTTTAATGTATGGCACTTATCTATAGCCAGTTACATATACATGCATAATTTGAATGAAATTTCCTAAGTTATGTTCAGTATACTCTATGAAAAAATAAAAAACTTAACTCAACATAATTCTTTTATACATGGGAGTTTAAGGTCACCTTACAATAGGACACACCTTGAATACCAGTTACAACCACATGCCAAATTTGAATTGAATCCGTCAACCTCTTTTCGAGAAACTGTCTGGAAACGGATAAACTTAAAATCAATATAAGTATGTTACTAGTGGGAGTTTAAGGTCACCTTATAACAGGGCACACCATGATCACCAGTTACATCCACATGCCAAATCTGAATTTAATCCATCATGCCATTTTTCAGATACTGCCGGGAAAGGAAGTGGGACAACGGCACTGAGAATGTGTTATTACTGGGAGTTTAAGGTCACCTTCATGTATGCACGTATCTATAGCCAGTTACATATACACGTAAAAATTTGAATGAATTTTCTTAAGTTATTTTCAGTATACTCTATGGAAAAATATAAAGCTTAAACTCAGCATAATTCTTTTATACATAGGAGTTTAAGGTCACCTAAAAATAGGACACACCTTGAATACCAGTTATAACCACATGCCAAATTTGAATTGAATCCGTCAACCTCTTTTCGAGATACTGTCTGGAAACAGAAAAACTTAAGATCAATATAAGTATGTTACTTGTGAGAATTTTAAGTCACCTTAAAACAGGGCACACCTTGATCACCAGTTACATCCACATGCCAAATTTGAATTTCATCCATCATGCCATTTTTCAGATACTGTCTGGAAAGGAAGTGGGACGACGACACTGAGAATGAGTTATTACTGGGAGTTTAAGGTCACCTTATAGTATGCACTTATCTATGGCCAGTTACATATACACGTAAAAATTTGAATGAATTTTCTTAAGTTATTTTCAGTATACTCTATGGAAAAATATAAAGCTTAAACTCAGCATAATTCTTTTATACATAGGAGTTTAAGGTCACCTAAAAATAGGACACACCTTGACTACCAGTTACAACCATATGCCAAATTTGAATTGAATCCGTCAACTTCTTTTCAAGATACTGTCTGGAAACAGAAAAACTTAAAATCAATATAAGTATGTTACTTGTGAGAGTTTAAGGTCACCTTAAAACAGGGCACACCTTGATCACCAGTTACATCCACATGCCAAATTTGAATTTCATCCATCATGCCATTTTTCAGATACTGTCTGGAAAGGAAGTGGGATGACGACACTGAGAATGAGTTATTACTGGGAGTTTAAGGTCACCTTATTGTATACATTTATCTATGGCCAGTTACATATACACGTAAAAATTTGAATGAATTTTCTTAAGTTATTTTCAGTATACTCTATGGAAAAATATAAAGCTTAAACACAGCATAATTCTTTTATACATAGGAGTCTATTGGTTTAAAATTTAGTACTCCCCCAGACTTTGAAGTGACAACTTCCTCTCTGCACATTGACCTGAGGACACAAGAAAATCATTTACAATAATCATTTACAACAAGGACAACAGTATATGACACCAAAAAGGTAAATAAATACAAGTTACAATCATAATGCGTCAAGTTCAAACTGTATTATAATGAAATAGTAAAAGTGCAATATCGTCGATTTCACCGAGATCACCGCATGCTTCACTACCATTTATCGCCAGGTACCAATTATCACCACCAATAAATAAAAACAGTAATATTTGAAAGCTTTTTGTTGTGTATTTGTTCTATTAAGTTTGGAAATAGTTTCTCCTTATATGAAAGACTTGGGATGCTAATTTTGGTCACGTTACTTCTACCCTGCATAAATTGGCCACAGGCAAAAGTTGGCCGCGACTCATCTACAGGCTCCAGAAAGACAAATAGGTTATTGTACACCAATGAAAACTGTTGCATATGACTTGCGTGGGCCTTGGAACAATAATGGGGAATTCATTATCTGAAGATTCACCACTACCACTCGAATTTGCATCTTGAGCTATCTGCTCTCCACTCCCTACCAGGGTACAGTCTTGTGCTTGGGAACATTCCCCTTATTGCTTTCATCCAATGGAAGAAAGTTGATAGGAAGCAACTGATTTCGGTGTAGAGTTTTGGGTCTTCCATTTACAACCTCACGCTTCACCACATACACTGGTATGTTCTCGGATTGCTGATGAGTTACAATGTACACATCTTCACTCCATTTATTGGCTAGCTTGTGTGTCCCTTTCAATCCCATATTGCGAATCAGAACCCTATCTCCTGGCCGGCTGGAGTACTGCACTCCTAGCCCTAATGTTATATGACATTTTTTGCTTAGATTGCTTCACCCTGGAGTATGCAGCAGCTGTTTCATAAGCCTGTTTCAGGTCTTCTGATAAACTGCTTACATAATCTTTTGTCGGTCTTTCCAAACCTCGCCCTAAGACCAAATCTACAACAATATGGTGAGTAGTACAGTTGTAAGCATGCACAAGCGAGCTAACATGACTCTTCCAATCAAGTTTTTGTGGAGGATTCAAAGTGCCCAACATATTCAACAATGCTGATTTAAATCGCTCTGCTTGACCATTTCCCATGGGGTGATAAGGCGTGGTTCTACTTTTCTGAATTCCTGTCAGATGGCAAAGCTGCTTAATCAAAGAACTTTCGAAGTTTCTTCCATGGTCACTATGGATTCGAGCTGGAAACCCATAATGTACAAAGAAGTTTTCGAACAGGAGTTTTGCAGTTGTTTTTGCTGTCTGATTACGTGCTGGAAAGGCTTGTGCATACTTGGTGAAATGATCTGTTACCACCAAGATGTTTTCAATTCCTCCAGATGGTTCGAGCTTCAGAAAATCCACACAAATTAACTCCATGGGCTGAGTTCTTTCAATATTGACCAGACTGGCACAAGGTGGATGAAGAACTTTTCTCTAACACATCGCTCGCACTTTGAGATGAATTCAGCAACAAACTTGGTCATTCCAACCCAAAAGTATCTATCCCTAAGCAGCTCTAAAACCCGGTCCCTTCCGAGGTGACCCATGTCACTGTGCACTAGTGACAGAGCTTGCTTCCAGTACTTCTTGGGTAGTACCAGTTGAAGCTGTTTTTCATTATCAAGGTAACGTTGTCTCATTAATATTCCATCCATGATAACAAGTTTCTTCCTCTCTCTCCAAAGTAACTTTGACTCCAGCGACATTTCACCATTGAAATCCCCTGCCAAACGTCTTATGACATCCCAAAGAACCATATCTTCATTCTGTGCATCATGAAGGAGTGGCTTGGCAACCTTAGCATAAATCCTTTAGAAATCTTCTATAGAAAGAGTCAAAGCCAATGAAGCATTGCACTTCAGTCACCGTCCGAGGTATGGGCCAATCTTTAACAGATGCTACTTTCTCAGGGTCAACAGATATACCAGCTTCTGAAATCATATGGCCAAGGTACTTGATCTCCTTCTGAAAAAAACGGCATTTTGAAGGGCTAAGTTTTAAGCCAGCCTGGTGAAGCTTTTGGAAGACAGCCTCCAATCTCTGGATATGGTCCTCATATGTCTTACTGAAAATTACTATATCATCCAGGTATAGCAAACAGTATTTGAGGTACAAATCTCCGATGGAAGTTTCCATGAGGCGTTGGAAGGTGGCCGGAGCATTAGTTAACCCAAAAGGCATCTGTTCACACTCCCAGAATTCAAGTGGCCCCACTGTGAATGCTGTCTTTGCTTTATCTTTTTCAGCCAGGGGTACTTGCCAGTAACCAGATTTAAGATCAAGCACACTGAACCATCTTGACCCAGCTAAAGTATCAATGGTCCTGTCAATTGATGGCAAGTGGTAGCTGTCCCGTATAGTGAGTGAATTCAGGTGACGTAAGTCAAGACAGAATCTGAGTGTACCACTTTTCTTGCGGACTAATACAACATTGGAGGCATATGGACTTTCGGATTCCCTTATGACTCCCAGCTCTTGCATTTCTTTCAGGTGACCCCGAACTTCATCATACAAAGATGGTGGAATATTCCTGGACTTTTATTTGAATGGCTTATCGTCTTTTAAGCGAATTTTATGCACTGCCTTGTCTGTAAGCCCCAAGTCCAAATCATGCTGAGAAAAAACATGACTCCAATTAAACAATTTCTGTTCAACCTCTTCCACTTGGTCTGGCTCAAGGTTGGCATCAAGGTGTTGAAAGTTTTTCAGGAAATCAGAACTGTCTGCCTCATGGATTTTCAAATCCTTGTTATTCATGCTGCTTATCTGAGCTATAGTATATACCTCACATAATGAGCTTTCCGAGGCACTGTAACTGTTTGAGCAGAATGGTTTATCAGCTCCATAGAAACATGACCAAAACTCCTTTGGGTAAGCAAGCTTGCTTTGATCCATCTAACATGACACTCAATCTCTGGCAATTTGGGTTAAAGCTTGTCTGACCATTAGGTGGTAGAGTGAGTGAATTTGTAAGATGCATGGAACCTAAGACATCCTTCTCATCCATAGCCCTCTGCTCTGCCATAGTAGCAAAAACTTGCTTCCATACTTGGCCTGCAAAACGAGTTCGCTTGATTCGATTCAGGAAATTGGTTCCTAACAGCACAGGAATCTTCTCATGGTAAGTAGTATTCGGGACTACCAGCATCAGTGCACAAGAAACCTCATCCTGTACTGGACACTGAAGACTCACTTCAACAAAACCTAAGTAGGGCAAGGTATGTCCACTGGCACTTTCTACAGTCAAAAGCCCATCCAGAGGACGAAATTTAAAACCTCTGGTGCAGGTGCAGTACTCAAGTGAAAATGGTACTAATCATTGATCCAGTATCAAGTAAGGCCTTCACACTCTGTCCATCAATCCATACTTCTACTTTACTGGGATCTCCTACTATTTGATCCAGCAATTTTATTGAGCGCTTTGATTGACCGCTGTCAGGGGAGCGCTCTCCTTCCCTGACTCCTGTTGGTTTAAAGGGCATTTTTTTTTAGTATGGCCCCACTTGTTGCATTTAAAGCAACGTCCATTGAACTGGCGTTTGGTACTCAGGATCTCATCCAAACTCTTCTTTAGTGTGTCTGCAACATCTGCGTTGATCTGGTTGGACTTGACATTAAACTTGAACTCCATCTCAGCTTTCCTTGCTTCCACAATAAATTTAGGGCTTCCAATCAGAGTATCCACCTTGTGGCGAAGTGCATTCTTGATGTTGGCATTCTGAAGTTTAGTCCAGAATTGTGTGTTCACCATTAGGTAAAAGTTATCTGAGGAAATTATTGTAGGTTCTTTCCTGTGAATCCAACTTGCCAGATCCTCAACCCGAGTATACCATTCAGTAACACTTTCCCCCATTCCTCCGTGCGGCAGCATAAAACTCCGCCAGCAGAAGCTGTGGTGGGTTCACATTTCCATACAGCATGTCAAAACGTTGAATAACATCCTTAAGAGTAGCTGTTTCCCCATGTGTAAGACCATTTCCTGAGCTTGTCCTTTCAGAGCTCGCCTAACTGACATGAGAATCAACCCCTCTGGGATTCCTTGGTTGATATAACCCTTTACTTCAAATCGAAACTGCTCATATGAACTGTCTTTTGAAGTTCCAGAAAAAGTACTTATCCTCATTTGCTGTGCTGCGGAAGTGTACTTCCCTGATACATCCTGTTGAAAAACATCATCTGGGATGGCTCCCTGTTGCATGCAACCAGGAATTCCTGTGTAGTGGGGAGATGGCATCCCAGTCTGCATAAAACTGTGTGAGAGCGGCTTGGAAAATGTCTTTGCAGGTTTACGGAGAAGATCAGCTGCATTAGCATGCCCTGAAACTCCTGGAAAAACTTCCACCTTTGGGGGTTCCATGGTTATCTTGGGAACTCCCAAGGTGAGCTTCAAAACATCCCGCTGCTCTGTTGTTAATCCTGCCATCGCTTCTAATATGTCCCGAGAATTTTAGTGACGGGTGTGAACCTTGCTCTGCAGCTATCCCTTGAGGCAAATGCCCTTTCTCCTCAGCTGATTCAGAACTGATTTCTTAATCATTATCTCATCAGCCACCCTAGCCGATAACATTTCAATATCGACAACACTTCCCAACAGATGTTTTCCTTCAAACTCACTCAAGATCCACTCAGCAGAACCTACATCCGCACAAAACACATATACAGATGTGGAGGTATGTGGCAAGATCCCTGTAACAAGTCATTCCTTCCTTGCCCCCATCTGTTAAACATCCTGAAGTTCGTCAGGGAAAAAACCCGGCTTCAACTTGCTAATATGCAAGACGTGAGATCGATCCGACATCTCAACTTTCCTAACAATCCCAAAACTGTACAAGGTTTTCAAGAGGTAGGATTTGATAAAAGCAAAAAAAAAAAAAACTCAAATAGTTGACATTCAAGCAACTTCCAATTCTTAGTTTCCAAACTAAGTTCAGCTCATAGCCTTCTGTCTATGTTCACGGCTCCAAAGTCAAGTTTGGCAAGGCTGACTACTCAATGTTATAATTGCCACAGTTACAGATTTTACCCTTAGTCTTTGATGGAGAGAAAATAATAATTATAATGACACTAAATTGGCTAAACTATCAGTTTCCAGATGTGTTCGTACAATAAAAAAAATATATTCAGATGTGTTCACGCAATAAAAAAAAATAGAAATGTGTTCACGCAATAAAAGAAAATAGACATGTGTTCACGCAATAAAAAATATATATATATAAAAGTGTTCACGCAATAAAAACCAATATATAGATGTATTCACGCAATAAAAAAAAATCTAGCTAATCCAGAGAAAATAATCAATTTAATATAACAGTCAAGAGTCCAGAATTTGAAAATTTCTTGGAACTGTTTATATTTGGAATTTACATCCAGTCTAACATCAATCACATAATTAAACAAGCATTCATGTGTTCAAATGATCAACGTATTGTAACGCTATTTCCAAACAATATTTGAATATTTCAAAAACCCCACAATCTTACTGGAAATAGAAGGGTAAAAAACAACAACAAAAATAAAAAATGAAGATAATAATAATTATAACACACAACCAGGGTGTAATGATGAATTTGTCTAAACAGCCGAATTTCCCCGGAAGAAATAATTTCAGCCCAAATTTAAATATAATAACAAAGTTGTTCAAGCAGCCAAATTTTCCCAAAAGAAACAATTACAGTCCAAATTCAAATGTACATATCTCACCTTTTTATTTCCAAATTTTCAACACTTTACTACTGTGACGGTGAGAGCCGATGTAACGCAAAGTATGGGCTACCAGTTTGGTTTGGAATCGTGGACCATGGCTAACTTAGCGATAATTCAGCCATTTAGGCTGAGAAAAGTGGTTTTTCACATGAGATTCCAACAAAAAGACTGATAAATAGCTAAAAATCTATCACACACTAACCTTTCATACTAACAAACCACGGATTATCCTCATATTTTGTTTATATTTTAAAGAATTGTAGCTTTTGGAGTATTTCAACTGTCAAACTAGCCGCCATTGTTGTACAAGTATATCACGTCGGAAAGACTTTAAAGTAGACGACAAATGATGGGTTTAAAATATTTGCAATATTATAATTTATTTAATTTGCATGTTTTATACATTTTTAGGTGATATTTGGTTGAATTTGAGTTAAAACTAACAGATTTGCATTGGTACTATTTGCGGCAGGCTGACGTAGGGATATGCGACAATGGTCCAGAAATCTATATAAGGAAGCACTGTCAGTGGCTTTTTGGCTTTCATATGACGAGGCCGCATTTGCGTAACGCAAAAATAAGAGGTAAACCCTCTAATCAATACTAGCCGTAAATCTTGCGGCAAGGTATATACAAGTGAAAATCACCGCAACCGCACTCCAACCGCAACCGCAAATCATTGGAAATCTCCAAATTTACTCCTTTTAAGCTGGTTCCAGCACTCAGAATCCAATAGAAACCCTTATACAGTAACAACACACTAATTTCAATCAGAATACAAATGTCTTAAATGGTTAATACAGTGTTTCAGTAGATAGAATTTAAACAATATCTATATATTTCTGAAGCACTGACTTTTAATGGTCAGCCAATCAAATGACAGATATTCTTTAGTGTGAAACTGTAGTGCTTGACCTTGACCTGGCTGAACTTGATTTGTCCTTTACTTGATGCTTAATTTTTGTTGACCTTTGTTTGAACTACTCATCTTGAAGATTCACCTGTGAACTGGAGTTATAGGTAATTTTGACATTTGTTCTAAATATTGTAGATTTTTATTGAGTCTGGCACTTAACCTTAGTGAGTAACCTTACCAGATAATAACCTTTATCTTTATTTCTGACTGAATAAGCATAATTATATATACTGCTGCGGCACATGTGTCCAGCTGAAGTATTTATAGACTGATCTAACTCAATTTGCTGGATTTTACACTCTTTAAACATTCTCACTACCCCTATTAGCATATAATTGTTATATTGTGCAACTAAACCATCTGCATGATCCCAGCTAGCACATGATTTGCTACATATTGTGACTCTATACACTAAACACTTACATGACCCCAGTTAGCATTTTATTTGCTACATTTTGTAAATTAGAACATTTAAATCTCCACAATTGTACATGATTTGCTAGATTTATTAATTTAGTATTTCAATATACCAATATACAATGTTAAACTGTTAATAAATTTGTATATATAAGTTTAATTAATCTTTCTCCTCTCTCTTGACTTGGTTCAACACTTGCAGGTGAAGTTAGCATGCATCTTCATCCCACTCCAGATAACCAGCTGAGTGGAGACAGCAGTGAGATTGAATTATACTTACAGAATACTTTATTTAAGTATCTTGCCATACACTGTGTGACAACAAAAAGTATAATAGCCACGCAGTAGTCCTGCTGATACCTAATTTGGATTGCCATACCTCGTCATACTGATTCCCAGTTGTTGAGTTTATATATTTTATTTTTGGAACATATAGTTGTTTATTATTATTTGGGATAGTGGTACCCAAGCCAACACAGAACAGTTCCTACAGAAGGTCTAGAGAGATAGACATTATCTGATAAACTCTCTAATAATTGAAATACCCTTTTGTTGAGTCACTTATGCATACATGGTGATCTGAATTCAGATACCCATTCCAAGTGACTACTAAATTTTATTGCGTTAAAATATCAAACTGCTAGTGGTCCATTGATGGATTTGGAGACCCGAACCACACTACCACACACACACATAACTTTAATACTGCTGGAAATCCACAGGCCCGCTACAATACATTAAATCAAATGATAGCATCTATTTTTATAACTTCTGTATCACACCACTGAAAGTCTTCAAATTGACACAAAAGACACTTTTTTCACACTGTAAAACAAAACACTCAATTTTTTTTATCAAGACAAATATATAACTTTATTCTTTCCCTTTAGCTTTCAAAACCAACGAATATCATGAGAGATTTCCAAGAAATTTCAATGTACAAACTCATACCTTTAATTCCAATAAAATAAATGATAGAAAGTTTCCACCCTGTCTTTTAATGATTACATGTACAAGTAATTCAATACCGGTAAATTCAGCTAATAAAGAAATCAGCAAAAAGTCAAATTAATAGATAATAGTTCACCATGGCAATAAACATAAGAGCAAAAACTTCACCAATCTTGTACTTCAATTCCCGGTCCCTGTCTGATCACGAGCAATGTACCACGACACCAACTTCCTCCACCTCAGTTCCTGTTCAATGCCCCACATCACACATGGCCACTGAGGGTACTTCCAATGACAGAAGAGACTCCTCCTGGCTCCTGGTGAGACGCGAAACTGATGGGGCGATAGTGTTGAATAAAAGCAGAAAGAATGTGAATGTGAAGGTTGACGTTAACTGTAGGTGTCTCACTAAACACGTTGATACTCACTACACACACATGAGCAAAAGAGATGATGCAAGGAGATCAAGGACAAGCCCCCAAAATGTCGCAGTTCAATCAGTCCAGCAAACCTCTCCCATGGGCAACATCTTCCACCCGAGTAGTGAAGAGAAACAACAATGACAACCAGCAAGTTTTATTTGTGCCTCAAATGGAACCAACAAGAAACACCTGTACAAACGAATAAAACCCGAGTTAAATATTTATCATACCAACATATTCTGCAGCGAAATGCCACTGATTCAATTATATTGAATGTTCTGATTTTATCAATATTAATGTTAGCTTGACAATTAGCATTTCATTAATTCTAGTAATGGTAATTAATCCGAAATTCCACTGTATTAAATATTACAACATTAATGAAAATGCAAAAATACATTGTCAAGTATGACTAGAACTTTAAATATTTACAAATTTAAAGTTAACATTAGGGTTACCGGAAATCAAACATTTACCGGAATATGGACTACACAAAATTATATCAGTATAGTACGTGCCACAGAACAGTTCAATTCATAAGACGCTCAATGAAACAACTGTAATAATTTACTCATCACCAGAATGGCAAAGTAACTATCACAGACTTACAAAATGATTTACTCATTAAGAAAATAGCAAAGCAATTATTACAAACTCACAAAATGATTTACTCATTAAGTAGCAAAGCAACTATTACAAACCTGCCCCAAACACACAACCTCAATATCACATGCTTTCAACTCTGTAATTCATGGCAGACTGTATGTCAGAACAATACTAAGCATTGACAAATATGCTTCCAACTCTGTACCTCGTGTCAGACTGAATGTCAAATGATACTACAGGGTTCACTTCCTCTTGTCAGGGGAAGTATAGGCGCATGCTAAACCTAAAACTCAAGTATTAAACATCGGAAATCAGGAAACTAACGGAACCGGAAACTAACGGAAAACGGTCACACATATAATAAGTTTAACAATAATACATTCTTTCAGAGTGTAGTAGGCCACTCAAGTTAAAGCCCTGTGAAGGTGTGGTCAGGGCGGCCAACTTATGCAGGGTAGCAGTATACTGCTTCTAGGCATAAGTTGGCCGCGGTCATAAGTTGGCCGCCATCACCAAATCTTGAAATTGCTACAAATTTAAAAGCTGATTGCAATCATAAATGGTCCATTATTATTACATTTATGCTTTTTATTCGTTTTAAACACTGTACAAAGACTTATTTGTCTGTTTGGCCCAATTAAATTAGTGGCGGCCAACTTATGACCACGGCCAACTTATGCCTAGAAGCAGTATCTATTTGAATTCTGTCTGGCGATAATTGGTATCCGGCGATAATTGGTAGCAAGGCAGTACAAAGCCAAACTCGGGGACAAGTGAAGATAGAGGCGCCGCTCGGCAAACCGACGGAAGATCTCCCCCCCCCCCCCCACCCCATGTTTTAGTGGCGTTTCGACTGAATGCGCCTCTCTCTTCACTTGATCCCAAACTCGCTCAGTGAGCACTCGTATAATTTAGAAAGCCCTATTATCGCTCATTATTACTGAAAAAATACACTACGGAAAATCATCTTAAACATTTGATTCCACTAATGTATTTTACTCTTGAAGTCAAACAATTACTGAGTACCTGTGCAAGATTTTTTGTTTTAATTGCACCAATTCCTCTTTTTTGCATTTTCGTAGCTTTCCTTAAAATCCCTCAATATTTTAGCCGCTGTCTCATACGCCATTCTGGTGAGTTTCTTGTCCAGTTTTTTTTTCTAGATCTATGCTTATTTGGATGGCGAGACAAAAGTAATTGCAAGTGATTTTCTATATACGGAGGAGAACTTAGAACATTAAAGTATGATTCTAACATGACCACCTGCGCAGAAACGAGTTTTGAGTTCTATGCGCACACAATTATCTCGCAACAATCGCACTGCCCTTCCATCCGCCCTACATATTTTGTGGTTGGGTTTTAGATGTAATGTTGTTATGTTGTTTTCATTTATATTTGATTGAATATGAAATATTTATCGAATATTAAATATTGCATATTATATTTATATAAAATATTCCTGTATCATAACATTTTAAATCTGCGGTTGTAAGGTACATTGGATAGAAGAGCCGGTTACTAGTGTCACCACAATGTAAACAAAGCTACGTAAAATAATTTATTCCTTGTAGAAATAAAAAAATTAATGAAAAAGGTCTCTTAATAATGTTAAATGTCATGTTAGAATAGTAATAATCCATTCGTGCTCATGGTTTGTGTTCGGCATTTAACCATGGTACTTCCGGTAATAATTTTACGAAGCCGAAGCTGTTTTTTGGGGGTTTTTTTGGGGGTTTTTTTTTCATTCGGATAGTATTTTAATGTGATGACAATCAGTAAGGCCTTTTGGATGTGGAGTGGTCTAAGTGATTTAAGTGGCCTGAAGTGATCTTTGTATTCAGATGGCCTTTCAGTAATGCCAATCAGTACACCAATTTATCATAAAGCATCGCAAAGGTTGGTGCTTTACATCCCATTCAACAGCAAGGATCATATTGGGACAGGTCCTCAGCATCTTCACTTGTGGAAGTCGAACCCATAGAGAGACGAAAGCCTGTTATTATATGATAACCTGCTAATCCACTAGGCCACTGAGGACCTATTTCTGTTCTAAAACATTACATGATTACTTGTAAATAATTTCAGTTATTGCAGAATCAACCTATCTGAACAGCCCTACTGATAAATTGATCATACAACATTGCATAATTCCTTTGTAGGTGAACAAACTGATTGTTGATAAACCGATCTGTATAGCCCTATTGTCTATCATTTACATAGTGATCCTACAACATTGCCATATCGCTTTGTTAAAGACCCTACTAATTGCAAACAACCTGTCCAAATACACTTAGTCCTTATCAGATACTATATGAGATAAATAGCAGAGAGGTTGTGCATTACATTTTTCACCCCATACCTTTCTCACCTCATGACTTGTTTGAAATGTCATGTCTAGACAAAACTATGGTAGAATTTTGTGTTTTATATGCAAATGAGGGTTGAGTTACATACATAGTGCCCTTAATGTTTTAGTGTATTTATAAATTTTATATCTTGAAAATTAATGAATGTATGTCAAAACAAATATGTGTACAATCATTTACAACACTCAAGGTATCCAGCCATAAAATGATCAGGAAATAAACTAGTTTTCATAACCAACTATTTCCAAAAGAAGACTTTTATCAAACACCAATATATTTAAGGTCAAGCTCCTATAAAATATTGTTTATAGTGTTTTCTACAATTTATAGGTTAGTTATTTAAACCGACCAAGTGTCACAAGTTTCTATCATAGATGGTTAGATTATTAGTTGTGATCTCTGATCCTTCTTTCAAGGTTAAACTTAAGTTAAAAATTGAATTCTCCCATATATCTTTAAATACTTATTTGAAATTATTTGTATGAGAAAAATATAGTGACATACCTTTGCCCTCACCCTTCATAAGCTCTTAAGAGCTGCTGTCATAGTGTGCAAATATCTACAGCTCTCTTAATATAAATGTAAACCTAATTCTCTGCATATGTATGCTACACAACCAGAAAATGCAGTGTGCAACCTCTCAGTGTTGGCCCTAATGACTGGAAGTTTTGCTATCGGAAATGTTAGCTCATGTAATTTTGCTTCAAATTCACTACCAATTTACAGTTATCACCTAAACCTCGTTATGCGTCTCCACAACACATAACAAACAAAAAAAAACTAAAATTAAAACAGCAAAGGCAAAAGAAGTATTATGATTAAGGGTCTAAACCTTTGCCCAAGATCACATGCAAATGTAAAATAGATTAAGGTGCAACAACAACAAAAAATGCTGGAAATGAGCTCGTCAAAGCAATGCAGAGTGATGGCGAATATATTATCACACCAGAGGATGGGGCAGAATACAAATGAAATAGAATCCATTTACAGAAACCACACCACTAGAAAATTTCTGGATAATATTGGAAGTTTTTTTTCACATGAATAGTTTGTATATGTTGTTTAACCTGATAACTAGGACTGTAGCTACTTGTGCTTTTACTGAACTGGGCAAGTTACTGTCACACCAAGAGAAAAGCAGAATAATCCTTTGGGTGATTGAGAGAAAGGACAGCCTACCCAATTTCTCTGCAGCAGGGGGCTATGGTGGCAAATTGGTAACACAGTCACCTCCCACCCTTGAGATTAGTGTTTGAATCAAAGTCTGATCTAACATGGGAAAGCTGACAGTTACTTGCCATTGGTCAGAAGTTTATAGTAAAGACTTTTGAGCAACTGTATGTACTGGTTTGCTTTTCTCAGCATGGAGAATGCACATCCAAGGTGAAAGTTTAGGTTTTACATCCTGTTCAACAGCCAGGATCATATTAAGACAAGTCCTCAGCATTGCCACTTGTCAGAGTCAAACCCGGACACATATGATGGCCTGTCATTAGATCCCAAACCTGCTAACCCACAAGGCCATGTAAGACATTTGGAGAATGCATGTCAATTTCAAGAAAACAGCAGAAGATTTTAAATCTATTACACTTGATCTTTATTAAGCAATATGATCCACTCTTTACTTTTTTAATACTAGAATTAATACCAGAAAGGACAATTTTTAAATACAAATATATCTTTCACAATAAACAATTATGCTTTATCTTTAAAAAACTATCATATATTGTACAGATAATGTATATACAAGGTTGTGTTAAGTTAAAAAGGGGAAATTGAGGGTAAATGCTTGCAGTGCAGAGACGTATCTTGTCTATTCTTAAATGGATATTAACATTAATTAAGTTCCAAAGAAATTCAACAAATAACATAAAAATACTGATCAATTTTACCTAAAGTTTATACAGTAAAACCTCATTATCTGATGTTCAAGGGAGAGTGGTGAATAGGTCAGATAATAGATGGGTCGGATAATGGAAGGGGGTCATAAGGGATGCCAAAAACCAGACATAAGTATTTATTTAAATTATCACCCAATAAAACTTCACCCATCAGGCAAACACATGAAAACAGATTGAAAGCACTAAATTACAAGATAACATCAGTGACATATTTATACAACATAAATCTCAATCAAATTGAAAAAGAGGTATTTTAGCTTACATTTGTTTAACCACAAAGACCTGGAGGACCTTCCAACATGTTTATACAACAATCTTTAAATCGTCATTTATTTATTGTTCTTAATTACTTTCGCTGTGAAAAAATACTCTTCTTGGCAATGCTCTTCTTGGCACTTTGTTGTTTTTATAGTCTCAGCACTTAAATATGCATTACATCAACATCAGGCTGGATTTAATAATAATGGATTAATTTAACAAGGTGTAACGACCCTTAAGCCCAAAGTGTATTTTTCAATACAGTTCTCGCGTTGTGTTCAAAGGTGGCAGGTCGCCAGATATCAGGATCGGATTGGAAAATCACCAACAGAGTTGTAATTATTGACGCCTGTGCCAATAGACTCAGCTGATGATAATTTATTGGTTAAAAGTTGTAAAGAACAAGCAATTATATAATCTTAAATGTATATTTATTTTAAATAATCATGGATCTATAAATATTGTTTGTCATAAATGTACAGAAATGCGAAAATGCCATTTAGGAATCCAATCAGATACAACTTGCATCCAACTACTAGATTTCCTAGAAGTCATTGCTAATGTTAGAAACCTAATGTCCAAATGATAACCAACAAATCAGAAATCTAAGACTAGTGTTGATGACAGACACGATGCCGATGACCGCTTCTGTAAACAAACGGTTTTGAAGTGAATCCTTGATGTTACTGTTGTTCACTTAAGTGTTACACCTCAAGGCAGAAACCTTTGTGTTGTCACTGGTGATGCCAGTAATATACTCATTCACAGTACCACCCTAGTATTACTGTTTATATCACCATATAGTAATTCGCTTTCTGGTGTTACTACTGTGTTACAGTAATACCACAATCAAACTGACATGCACACCACTGTACACCTCAGTAACCACACCTTTAGTGGTGTTACTTTTGTGTTATTTCAACAACACACAAAACACATTCACACAAATCACTGTTTTATATCACACAGTAATTCACCTCAGGTTAAAAACCTTTTGTGTTATTACTTTTATGTGAACAGTGATAAATTCTTTGGTTCTGTATGTAATAAATAAAAGTGTAAAACAAGCATCTAATTACTGTTTTATGTCATGACAGCATTCAGGTAAGGTCTAAAAAAAACCTTCATAGAATACCATATGTGAACAGTAATTCACATTCAAATAATTACTGTTTTATGTCACTAAATATTCACCTGGGTACAGTGAACATACGTGTTAACAGTAACCAGTCACATGGTATCACAAATACACAGTATAAGAAAATGAATAAAATAAGTCTGTCACTATTTTATATCACCTCAGCAAAACAGTTCACTTGAGTGACGTACAATGAAACACTCAAACGGTCACATTCACCATATAGCACAACATTCAATACACAAAGATGCCATTGAACAAGTCACAAAAATAATTTAAAAAATGACAATAATCAAAATTTCCAATACTGGTCACGGCACCAAAAATTTCTGTAACGACCCTTAAGCCCACAGTGTATTTTTCAATACAGTTCTCGCATTGTGTTCAAAGGTGGCAGGTCGCGAGATATCAGGTTCGGATTGGAAAATCACCAACAGAGTTGTAATTATTGACGCCTGTGCCAATAGACTCAGCTGATGATAATTTATTGGTTAAAAGTTGTAAAGAACAAGCAATTATATAATCTTAAATGTATATTTATTTTAAATAATCATGGATCTATAAATATTGTTTGTCATAAATGTACAGAAATGCGAAAATGCTGTTAAGAAACAAGCTAATAAGAAACAAGAATAGCAATAACACTGCAGTCAGTAACTAATGATGATGATAAAAACACTGCAGTCAGTGAATAAGAATGATACTAATACTGCAGTCAAAGTAATTAGTCAAAATAATAACACTGCAATATTTAGTCAAATATGCATCCTAACTATCACAAAAATGCTGCAGTTATCAGTCAAATGAAATATATGAAATACAAGATAAAATAAATAAACTGCAGTTACAATAAGATTTACACCGGCATCATTACATAACAATTACAAGTTAAGAATTACTCTCAGTTGTAAGAACTGTCAAAATCATGAGCACTTGTTTGTAAACAAATTGGAGGGAAACCCCACCCATCTGTCAAAATGACAGCAAATTAGTAAAATATCCAACCAAATTTACTGAGAGTTTCTGACAACTTGTAATAATATAAAAACAATTATTCAATGTAACCGGATCCGAAAATAAATCAAGCAAATCAGACATAATCGAATAAATGTCAGTGAAATTCAGAAGCACTGAGTGTACCTTCCGTTAGAGCGGCTCAATACACCGAAGAGCTGTTGATTTGCCGCGCCTTATATAGAGGATTCGTAACCTAATTTGCATGCACCGGTGGCTGTTCAGCACCGCTTATGAGGATTCGTAGCTAATTTGCATACACCAAACTCCGCTTCATTGGCAGTTCGTCCTGACTCGCTTACAACAAATAGAAATATATATTTGTGTTGAACTCGAAGAGTGATGACGTCATCACACAAAGATGGACGACACAGATCCCAGCAATATTCGACAAAAAGCAAATAAAATACTACAAATATCTTAGGTGACAAGCTTAAGTGTAATATTTAAAACAATCTACACATAAAATGCTACAGAATGACACCTTTCACAACTCTGTACAATATATAATAAAAAATCTCGCGGACTCGTCGATCCGCAGCAATACTGAAGCACTTTTGTAAACTACGAGATGACAGGGTCATCTCACTCCCCCCTACTTAAAATGTGTTATGCCCTCATAACACGCAACACAGTTTGGATATAACAGCTTATAGTGTGACCACTTGGGGTCAGAGCAATTAACAACTAAATCAACAGTGTAAAGTACCCCATATAGAAGTTCTGTATCACAAGTAACTGCTCTAAATGAACACATAAAAAGGTCTACCAGAGTGGTGAGACATGTAAAAAGTTCTAACTGCATTTCATAACTAACCCACTGTACTGTGGATTATATAATAATAACTATATATGCAGTTAATACATTGAACAATACTAATATAAACAATACAAAAAGGTGAATACCTTTAATACTAACTCACTCTACAATGAGCACCAGAGCCACAGATTCTGACTTTATGAACACAAAATGGAATACTTTCAGTTATCAGAAATGAATGGTATTCAACTCTAACTTTTGAATATTCACCTTATAAAGTGTAACCAGTCACTGTACTGTGACAAACATGAGCAGCTAACTAATAAAGCAAGCCAGTGTACTGTGACAACATGAATATTCAACCAATAAAAGTACAAACAAGCCACTCTATTGGGACACATGAATATTCAAGTGATAAAAGTAAAATATGCCACTGTAATGTGACACATGAATATTCAATTGATAAAAGTAAAACATGCCACTGTACTGTGACACATGAATATTCAACTGATAAAAGTAAAACATGCCACTGTACTGTGACACATGAACATTCAACTGATAAAAGTAAACATGAAAAATGACACATTAACTTATTCCTCCACCTTAAATCCATCCCCAAAACTAACTTCCCCAAAATTTAAAAAGTTCTCAAAGTCCCCAATATCTACCGAATCTAACACATTTATGGGTTTGCCATCTAATTTTGCTTGCAACTTCCTTATCTGAACTTCTAGTGACTTCCTTTTTGAACGTTCGATTGCTAATTCTTTTTCCATGGCATGTTCTTTAATCTGCTGTTCCTTTAGTTCTAGTTCTTTTAACTCCTTCTTGGCTTTCCTCTCCTTGTCAGTCCAAAACTTAATTTTGTCCTGGGACTTTAAAATATCGGAAATAAGTTCTTTCTTCCTTTGCTGGTCCCTATCATTTAACAGGCTTCCCTCTACAAGTCTGGATTGAGGTTGAGGCACAGAAATTGAAGTGGTGGAGGAATCTTTTGTCGTTTCCTGAATGCAAAGTTCATCTGATGTTGAAATGGGCATGGCAGCCTCATCTGCGGTATCATGAGAAACGGGCACAGGCAAGTTATCAGTAACTGAAGTTGCAATTGTGGGACATGGGACTAACAACATATCTGTCTCAGCTGATTCAGGCAAAGGTGGAACATCTTTAACTGAGGATACAGGCGTGCATGGCAGATCTGCAACCACTTGGACAGACGAAGGTGAAATGTTGGTGACTGTGGATACCGATGTGGTTTCGACTATAACAGCAGTAACGGCTGGCTCATCTAAGCCTTCCGATAGTTTGTCCGGAAGTACCACCTCCACCTCAGAACAGTCCATCTCATTCTGAAAGTTGACCTTCAGCCTCTTAAGGTCTGGATAGGCAGGAACGGTTACCCCAGGTACTGTCTCTGATAACGGCTTTCCAGTACCCAGAACCGATGCCTTCCGCTGAGGAGGTAGTAGCCTACCAGGGTCCACAAAATGCAAGTTCTTAACAGTTTTTGTTTTAACAGCACCACTGGTGGAATGGGCCTTGGCTTCATCACTGTTCATATTATGAATTTTCACCAGACGCCTCTCCAGATCGTATGGCCATTTGAAAGTCCGGCAGGAAGATTGTCTGGTGCATTTGAATAAAGTTATTTCTTGACAGTGAATTTCCTCCCAATGTCTGAATAGTCCATATCTCTGACCAAAACTCAGCTTCTTCTTCCGACATCCATCAACCAAACACAAGAACCGCCCTTTCTCCTTCATCCATCCCGGTTTTCCTTCCTTCTCACCTGACGACCACATGGGTTCAGACACTTCCAAGAATTCACTTAAATCTAGTATAAACTCATCACATGCCATTTTGAGATCTAAAAAAAAAACAAAAAAAAACACAATGCAAAACCTTAGGTTATGTGTTTACCACCTCAAACCTAAGATTCACTTATTTCAACTTGCACTCCCACATCCACTCTGTCACACATTGATATCCAGAGCTCTGGAATATCATCGTGTTCATAGATTTTCATATGGTCAACATGAACAGTCACAAGATGAGCACTTTCACTCTTTTGAACTCTATAATTGACAGATCCTAACCTATTAATCACCAAATATGGGCCATTCCAGCCTCGGCTAAACCTTTCTTTTGCCTCCGGTGGATAAAACACCCATACCCAGTCACCACACTGAAAGCTTCATGTTTGAGTATTGGTATCATACAACCGTTTTTGCCTCTCTGCACTTTTCCTTAAGTTTTGCCTTACAAAAGAATAAGCTTCATTCATGACATCTCTAACCCACTCAACATATTCTACTGGACAACAAGGAACATTTGAACTAGAAGGACAAGCCTCATACATCAAATCAACTGGGAGCCTTACTTCCCGACCAAACATGAGTAAATTTGGAGTACACTTAGTACTCTCCTGAACTGTAGACCTATTAGCTAACATAACATATGGTAAATGATCATCCCAATCATTACCATGCTCATTCACAGTAGCCCTAGGTAACTGCCTAAGAGTCCTATTCATACGTTCAACTAAACCATCAGACTGTAGACGATACCTAGAAGTCCTTGTTTTGCTCATATCTAACAACTTACAAAGTTCCTTAAACAACATGGACTCATAATTCCGGCCCTGATCTGTATGAATCACAAGTGGTATTCCATAACGGCAGAACTACTGTGTGACCAAACAATCAGCTACAGTTTGAGCCGTCTGATCTGGAATTCCATATGCCTCAACAAACTTGGAAAAGTAATCTTGAACAACTAGAATGTAATTATTGCCATTTTTGCTATGTACCACAGGACCCATTATATCACAAGCTATCCTTTCCAAGGGAGCAACTGCTGTTTCAATGGAGCCTTCTTTGGATTGTGACCTGACTTAAAACTCTCACAAACCTTGCATCTCTGACACCATCTCACAATATCACGTTTGTAACCTGGCCAATAGAACCTCATTCTAAGCTTACACAAAGTGCGCCTGACGCCAAAATGACCTCCAATCCTATTGCTATGCAAATGATGAAATATTTCTCTTCTCATGGCTAATGGAACGACATACTGATTCGCAGAACTATTGCTAGAATTCTCAGCTACCCATTCTCGAACCAACAGACCTCCATCAACCTTAAGAACTGACCACTGAGCACACAGACACTTGAACAACTCACTCTGACCACTAAGCTCAGCCTTTTGTGGCTTCTCACCACCAGCAGACTTCAACTTTAATACTTCACTTATGTCTTTATCTTGGCACTGAAAGTTTTTCAGCTCATCAAGAGACCATTTATCAACCCAGTTGCAATTGTGGAACCTGGAACTAACTGAGAACCCCCTAGATGCAATACTAGAGCCAGGGTTTGCTGACTGACTAACCCTGCCGCCTGATGCGGAGTTAGAACCACCATTCACCTTTCCATGAGTAGACTCCCTACAAGGTACACTAGAGCCATCAGCATCAGCAGACTCGATGCAGGACCTTCTCTCAGACACACCATCTTCAGAATCCCTACATTCCTGAGTAACTCTTTGCTTATTTGCCTGACCCCTAGTCACCACACACACACAATCCGATTGTCTCAGGGCACATTCCTCACAATCATCACGTTTACACCTACGTGAAGGAATCCTTGACAACCCATCAGCATTGCTGTGCAAAGCCCCACGCCTATGTTGGACTTCAAAATCATAATTACTAAGAACAGACAACCACCTAGCCAACATACCCTCTGGCTCACGAAAATTCACTAACCACTTAAGTGAAGCATGATCTGTCCGTAGCAAAAACCGTCTACCCCACAGGTAATGATGAAACTGTTTTGCAAAAACAACACAAGCCAACAACTCCCTCATAGTTGTACAATAATTTCTCTGTGTCTTACTCAAACTTTTGCTACCATAAGCAATGACCCTCTCTTCACCATTCTCTTGCACTTGACTTAGAACTGCACCACTTCCATACAAACTAGCATCAGTATCAAGAACAAACAAACCCTCATTCTTTGGATAAGCCAAAATGGGACTCGACACTAACTTATGTTTAAGCCTCTCAAAAGCTTCTTCACAGGCATTTGTCCACTCAAACTTAACATTTTTCTTGGTCAGTTCATACAGTGGGGATGCCAAATTTGAAAAACCCTGGACAAAAGACATGTAGTAACTACAAAATCCCAAAAATGAACGAACTTCTTTCACACATGAAGGTTTAGGCCAATTGACAACTGCCTCTAATTTCTTTGGGTCACAACTTATACCCTCATCAGAAACAATATGACCTAAAAACTCAACACTTTCTTGGAAGAACTTACACTTGGAAACCTTAAGTTTCCGCCTGGCACCTCGAAACCTTTCAAAAATCAACTGCAAACCCTCAAAAGTTTCTTCAAAAGTTGAACCAAAAGAAATCACATCATCTAAGTACAGGACACATTTTTCCCATTGTAACCCTTGGAGAATCTTCTCCATGAAAGCCTCAAAAGTGGAAGGAGCGGTAGTCAGTCCAAAAGGCATTACTGTAAACTGCATTAACCCTTTCCTGGTATAAAAAGCTGTCTTGCACTTATCCTTCTCAGACATTGGAATCTGATGATAACCACTGGCTAAATCCATTGTACAAAAGAACCTAGCACCTCCGAGAGAAGAAATACAGTCCTGAGTGTTAGGTAACCCTACAGCTGATTTCCTGGAAATCTCATTCAAAGCCCTATAATCAACAGAAACTCTCACACTACCATCCTTTTTGGTCACAATAACTAAGGGTGAAGCCCATGGGCTATCATTGCACTCAATCAAACCTTGTGTCTCCATTTTATCAAGTTCCTTTTGAACTACCTCCCTTTGAGCGATAGGTAACCTTCGTGGACGTAGCTTAATAGGGGGATGATCACCAGTCTCAATACAGTGTTCAGTTAAGGTTGTTGATCCTAGCTTCCCATCAGGTCCAACAAAAATGTCTTGATAATCAGTCAGTAACTTTTCAAACTTCCTGACCTGTTCAACGGATAACTTGTTTGACAAAGATTCCATCAGCGGTCTTAAATGATCTGGTAAAGCAGGTTTGTCCTTACAAGTCTCATTACTACTCACACTCAAAACAGATCCTTGACCCTTGGAAATTAAAAAGCTAGACACCTTGTCAACCGGTTGCAACAATGCAATGGTAGAACCACTGGTCAAAGTGATGGCTTTATCAGTCAAATTTGCTACTCTAACTGGAACCACCGACTTTTTAGTCTGAACCAAACTCTTAGCTACTAGCAAACCTGTCCGAGAAGTAATTGACTGAGTTTGCTCAACAAGTCCTATTTGTCTATGTGATACCCAATGATTACTGTCAAATTTGCCTGTAATAATCACTTCATGATCTGGTGGAATACAAGAGGTTTCAGTCACCTGAATGCGAGCACACCGTGTGTCACCTTTACGGTACAAGTTCACCTTGTGTACCCCCATTCTCATGTAACCTCGTCCCATGTGCAGTATACAATCATTCTCCTCCATAAAATCAAGACCAAGGATAGTACTCTTATCCCCTAGTGCTACAACTTTAACACAAGTCTCAAAAACACGACCTCCTAGCTCTAAACTAAGAGTGACCTCACCAAAAACCTTAAGGAGCTCACCACTGGCACTCCTTAATGAAACATCACAATCAACTAACCTAGATTTGACACCATCAGGCAAGCTACGAAAAAATCCTATGTCAACAATTGTATATGTTGACCCAGAATCAACAAGAAAATCAGAAACAACACCTTCCAAAGCACCTCTTACAAACCAACAAGAAGCACTAATAACCTCAACAACACCTGCTGGCCTTGAAACCACCTTAGCTGAAGATTCGGCCTTAATCTCAGCACTGCTTAGTTTAATTGACTGGATGACTTGCCAAAATGTCCTCCGTTTTGACCTGACTTGAACTGTTTAGGACAGTCCTGCTGATAGTGTCCAAACTCCTTACACTTGAAACACTGAACCTGCGAACTCTCAAACTTGGACTTGGATTGACTCATGTGTTTCCCTTTTCTACAACCTTAGAGGTCCGAGTCTTGATCTGATTCACATCATTTTTCAGTAAACCAAGCTCCCTAGAACTATTCTGCAGAGAAATCAAAATTTTCTGAAGTAAGTCATCCTTACTTGCAGCCTTGCCCAGCTGATTTACTTGACCATCCCTACCTCTGTTAACTGGTTTTGACATGAACCTCTTTTGACCATCCCCATACTCAAAACTCTCATACTCCATGGCTAAAGAAATAGCTTCATTCAGAGTTCTAGGATGACCAAACTGAACATGTTTCTTCAACTCGGGTCTATCCAGACCAAGGACAAACTGATCCAACACCCACTGTTCCTGACAATCATGTGGAATATTTGGAAAGGCCCTGACAGCTAGTCTCCTAAGTGTATATCCAAACTCCATGACAGATTCACTTGCCTTACGAACCCTATTCCTAAACTCTATCCTATAAGTAGTTTCTCTTTCTACAGGATTGAACCTTCTAGACAACTCATGAAGAAGACACTCATAATCCTCAGTACCCCCATAATGTGCTACATCACCTAACACTCTTTGGGCTTGACCCTGTAGACTCATGGCTAACTGCATTCCCTTTTCTTCATAGGACCACCCATTCCATTCAGCTACAGTTTCAAAATGTTGGATATAATCACTCCACTCAGTTCGTTCACCGTCAAATTTGTCAGGTTCATGCTGTTTACGCCCAACCCGCCTACCATTTGACCTATGTCCGAGTGGCCCGCCTGGAATATTCCTTGCCTGCTTATCCCTGCTAGCCCTACACAAGTTTGGCATAATCGGATCAGACAAAATCTGTACAGGTCTCCTTTGTACACCTTGGTTGGTGTTGACAGGTCTACCATTTGTACCTCTGTCATTCCATGATTGAAATATCTGTGCCTCAGGTTTTAATCTACCATCACTGCCATTTTTCTTTGGGATTTCCCCCCTACTACCTACACCTACAGATGTTGAATGCATAACATGGTCACTGAGCTCATCTGAGGTGTCATAAAATATGTCAACCTCATCCTGATCACCTTTATCCTGAACTACATGGGTTGGGAAATAGTTCTGATTGACTGGGATTGACCTATTCAGTTTACCTTTTCCATACCTATCGGGAATCCAATAAAACTGAACTTCCTCATCTAATCCAGTCACATTCTCATGACCCTTCCCCTGTTTCCTAGGCCATTTAGGAATCCAATCAGATACAACTTGCATCCAACTACTAGATTTCCTAGAAGTCATTGCTAATGTTAGAAACCTAATGTCCAAATGATAACCAACAAATCAGAAATCTAAGACTAGTGTTGATGACAGACACGATGCCGACGACCGCTTCTGTAAACAAACGGTTTTGAAGTGAATCCTTGATGTTACTGTTGTTCACTTAAGTGTTACACCTCAAGGCAGAAACCTTTGTGTTGTCACTGGTGATGCCAGTAATATACTCATTCACAGTACCACCCTAGTATTACTGTTTATATCACCATATAGTAATTCGCTTTCTGGTGTTACTACTGTGTTACAGTAATACCACAATCAAACTGACATGCACACCACTGTACACCTCAGTAACCACACCTTTAGTGGTGTTACTTTTGTGTTATTTCAACAACACACAAAACACATTCACACAAATCACTGTTTTATATCACACAGTAATTCACCTCAGGTTAAAAACCTTTTGTGTTATTACTTTTATGTGAACAGTGATAAATTCTTTGGTTCTGTATGTAATAAATAAAAGTGTAAAACAAGCATCTAATTACTGTTTTATGTCATGACAGCATTCAGGTAAGGTCTAAAAAAAAACCTTCATAGAATACCATATGTGAACAGTAATTCACATTCAAATAATTACTGTTTTATGTCACTAAATATTCACCTGGGTACAGTGAACATACGTGTTAACAGTAACCAGTCACATGGTATCACAAATACACAGTATAAGAAAATGAATAAAATAAGTCCGTCACTATTTTATATCACCTCAGCAAAACAGTTCACTTGAGTGACGTACAATGAAACACTCAAACGGTCACATTCACCATATAGCACAACATTCAATACACAAAGATGCCATTGAACAAGTCACAAAAATAATTTAAAAAATGACAATAATCAAAATTTCCAATACTGGTCACGGCACCAAAAATTTCTGTAACGACCCTTAAGCCCACAGTGTATTTTTCAATACAGTTCTCGCGTTGTGTTCAAAGGTGGCAGGTCGCGAGATATCAGGTTCGGATTGGAAAATCACCAACAGAGTTGTAATTATTGACGCCTGTGCCAATAGACTCAGCTGATGATAATTTATTGGTTAAAAGTTGTAAAGAACAAGCAATTATATAATCTTAAATGTATATTTATTTTAAATAATCATGGATCTATAAATATTGTTTGTCATAAATGTACAGAAATGTGAAAATGCTGTTAAGAAACAAGCTAATAAGAAACAAGAATAGCAATAACACTGCAGTCAGTAACTAATGATGATGATAAAAACACTGCAGTCAGTGAATAAGAATGATACTAATACTGCAGTCAAAGTAATTAGTCAAAATAATAACACTGCAATATTTAGTCAAATATGCATCCTAACTATCACAAAAATGCTGCAGTTATCAGTCAAATGAAATATATGAAATACAAGATAAAATAAATAAACTGCAGTTACAATAAGATTTACACCGGCATCATTACATAACAATTACAAGTTAAGAATTACTCTCAGTTGTAAGAACTGTCAAAATCATGAGCACTTGTTTGTAAACAAATTGGAGGGAAACCCCACCCATCTGTCAAAATGACAGCAAATTAGTAAAATATCCAACCAAATTTACTGAGAGTTTCTGACAACTTGTAATAATATAAAAACAATTATTCAATGTAACCGGATCCGAAAATAAATCAAGCAAATCAGACAAAATCGAATAAATGTCAGTGAAATTCAGAAGCACTGAGTGTACCTTCCGTTAGAGCGGCTCAATACACTGAAGAGCTGTTGATTTGCCGTGCCTTATATAGAGGATTCGTAATCTAATTTGCATACACCAAACACCGCATCGGTGGCAGTTCAGCACCGCTTATGAGGATTCGTAGCTAATTTGCATACACCAAACTCCGCTTCGGTGGTAGTTCGTCCTGGCTTGCTTACAACAAATAGAAATATATATTTGTGTTGAACTCGAAGAGTGATGACGTCATCACACAAAAATGGACGACACAGATCCCAGCAATATTCGACAAAAAACAAATAAAATACTACAAATATCTTAGGTGACAAGCTTAAGTGTAATATTTAAAACAATCTACACATAAAATGCTACAGAATGACACCTTTCACAACTCTGTACAATATATAATAAAAAATCTCGCGGACTCGTCGATCCGCAGCAATACTGAAGCACTTTTGTAAACTACGAGATGACAAGGTGATATCTCACTGGTAATCCACTGCCTCACTGTGGGTGCATGGTTTTTCTATTTCTTCTTCACTGTCAGACTCATCAGTTGTCTTCATTTAACCAATCTTGGACCTCAGTGTTTACTTCCATGCCTTTGTATCTCAGTAGGATCTTGAATTCATTCAGGGGCACATCATCTGCACAGTCATAATCATTGCAACAGTTGTTATCCTTTGTGAATAAGGTTTTATTCCACACTTTCTGCAAAGTTTAGTCACTTATCTGATTCCATGAATGCACAGTCATGTCGGGTGCATCTTTCAAAGTGAGCTTTTTCTTTTTTCACTCTGTTCCCCTTCTTTGACACCAATCCTGTTTAACATTGATAAACAGTACTTTTTTTTAAATGCCAATTAATCCACAATCAAAGGGTTGCAGTACTGAGGTTGTGTTTTTTGGAAGAAAGAGTGCAGTAATTTTGGTATCACTGGTGGACAGTTTGTCAATACTAGGATGAGCAGGGAAGTTGTCAATCAGTATAGCAAAGCCTTGGGGTCTAAGTCCTTCTTTTTCAAATGTTGTTTCACCTCAGGCACAAAGTCATCAAAAAACTATTTGATTACAATCATCCCCAATCAGGCCTCACCTTTCAATTAAACTTGTGCACAACTGTTAATCTCAGTTTAATTCTAGCTCCTTTGAATCGAAATTATAAAATTGGGCACAATTCTAATTTATCACTTCCACACAGAGCTAATAAGCCTAAAATTGCAGTTAAGTGGAAGCTGGATCAACAATACAGATTGCAATAATCTTGACAAAATCAATACAAATACCCCTCATTTAGACCTGATTTTTGTCATTCTAGTTTAGTCTAGCATACAGGTGTTCATAATTTAGTCATTCATATGTCAGAGAAATTGAAAGCATCTGTGACCTCTTGAAGTCCAAAATAGAAGAACAGAACTTGAGCAGGGGACAGATCTACAATGCAGATGAGAATGGCCTGATGTAGAGAGGACTGCCTGAGAAAACATTAGCCCACACAGATGAGAAGTCAGCCCAGGTCACAAAAAGGCAAAACAAAGGTTAACAATCTTATTTGCAGTTAACTTCTAGGGAAGTCTAGAATACCAAGATGTTTTAATCATGTTAACATGAGTAGTCTGCCTGCCCACTACACTTCCCAAGACAAATATTGAATGACAGCAAAAATCTTAAATTCCTATTGATTCAGGAGAAATTTATAAATGAACAATTAAACTTGACCAAAAAGACAAAAGTCACAAATTTGGTCCAACTAGTAGAAAATTCTTTTAAAACAAAAGTACAGTTAGAGATTGAATATAATTGCATCCTATGTCAACTAGAATGAAATTCTCTGCTGAGTGGAAAAAAGAGAGGTCAGATTTCACAATTGACCCATCATAAAATATTCCACATTTGAAATTGTAATTACAACCAAAATTCTGTATATAATACTGTACTGCAAGCTGTGTTACTATTGGGCATAAAGAATATATAGAAGACCAATTTTATTGTATCAAGAAAAGGGTAATACTCCACCCATTTGTTTTTGGCAGTTGGTCAGACTTTTCTAAAAGTTAAAACCTCATATATTTTTATCAGTTAATTTTGAAATATTTAAATGTAAAGTGGGTTTAAAATGTCCTCAAACTGTAAAATTAGAGTGCTTAAAATGTAAAGTTGGAGTCACAAAATGTAAGAGTAAGCCATAATATAAGTCAAACTAGCCTTTAAAGTAAAAGCAATTTTATAATTTATCAAATATATTGAAGGACCTTCATTTTGCACACAATGAGATAAAGCTATAAAAACAGAATTATTTCTCATAGATATCTTGACCTATATTCTCATTTGTGATGATTTTGTTACTGCTTCAGTATCAATTTAAAAAATCTTACATAACGCTGGTGCTCACAGTGGATTCGTTTTGCAATTAAAATCATTTCTGAAAACACCATTTTCTTTGTGCCCTTGTACCAGATGAGATTATAAGATAGTTTTTGTCTGAGCAATGACCTTTATTTTGTGCTTTTTACAGTATTGGTCCACTTTTCCTTTAAATTCTCCATTTTGGTCACACTATATGATTTGTAGTTGACCATAATGTTCATAGATATTTTTCAGTTTTTTGCAAATGCTGTGGCTAGCTTTATCTGGAAGGGCCTCTGGCCACATATATCTGCTGAAGACATCAAGTACAGTTAATATGTACCTGTATGTGATGGTGTCTGACTTGCAAACATATTTCTCCCCATTATCCATGAGGTCAATTTGATGCCTCTCTTGGGGAGATCTTGCAGTGACTGTTCTAGGAGATGGTTTATTTATAAACCGTTTATTAAAAAAAAGTTGGTGGTTCATGGATCTTTCCATCAGAATTTGCAGGCTTCTCTCTGACATTCCCAGATATATCCCCTTCAATCTGTAATACATCCTCTTTGCACCAGTTCCTTTAGCTTTCTCTTCATCTCTTTCTTCCGTAGATTTTTCTTGTTTCATCCATAAATATGGTTCTTCCTTCATACAAAATTTTGACATCTTCAATTGAGTATTTACTCTTATGTCTATACCAGCGCATGTAGAAATGGGGATGAAACTTAGTCCATTCCTTACATGGAACTCTCCTTTAATGAAGTCTTTAATGCACTGGTACATTTGTCTATTCATATGATATGGTCCAAGTGCAGCTCTCTGTTTCTGTGACATACAATGTGACAAAAGAGCCAACAAACATATACCAAAGAAAACAACTGACATCATTTCTTTGCACACTGGTGGTAAAAACATCTTGAACACAGTTAATTTTCAACAATTACTATTAAAACCTGAAAAAAGTTCCAAACATGCTCTGGTAATGTACAAAAAATAGTTTTTCACTTGGTCAAACTGTATCAAAGTCTCCCATCTCAATCGCCATGGTTTCTAAAAAGGTTTGCAGTTAATCAGCAGTCAAACATTACTTAATAAGGGTTCACTAAGGGTTATAACCGTAGCCTGGCTTGTAGACCGTAAGAGTATGCTACCTGGGTATTACAGGGGGGACAGCAATTCGCGGGGGACAGCGATTCGCCGATTTTTATTGTACCTCAATTAAAACTAACATCTGTGTTGATACTGAAGGTCCCTTATAACATAGAAAAGTGTGCACCATGTCTTGATACTTTTCTAAGATTTTAGAACTGACAGCATGCAGGATTATAAAGATGAATAAAAAAGTTTATATTTTAGTGAAAAATATGTCTAACAAACTGCATCTGACTGATGCGAAGGGCTGTATGTTCTCTAAACTGTGTCTGGGGTCAATATAAATACAATTTATAACTTCATTAAGTGCTAGAATACAATAAGAAGAATTGATCTTTAGCTTTAATTATTGTTTGCAAAGTGTTTAACAGTCTTTGTAACTTTGTAACTCGCCGAAATGCTGTCCACTTTCCAACAGCTCTAATCTTATTGCCATGGGACCAGTTCTATGGGTGTATTTGTACTTATCTCAAAATATATTTTATGATGCTACTATCATTTTACAGTTTGAGGAACCTCTTTTCATTTTGATAACTTTTATAAAACAACACTGCATATTTGTTCTCAGGAAACTGCATTTTGCTGTTCTTATGGGCGAATCGTTGTCCACCCCTGTACATGTATGAAAATGTTTGATAACCTTTTAAAATTCATTTATTTTAAGAAAAAATAGAAGTAATGGGACCTTTTTGTTGATATCTTTTAATAAGTTACCAGTCACTATTACAACCATTTTGATTTATTGTGTTGTTTATTGGTTCAAATAGTATGATAGTAACATTTTACATAAATGTCTACCAATGAAATAAATAGAAAAAGAAACATTGTAACTACCAAATGGAGAACCAAATGGAATCTCCATTCAGTAATTATGGTCATAAAAACCATACTTATGTCATATCGATTAGTGAAAGAACTTATTTTTGGTCTTCATGTTAATAAAATCCTCTTCCTGTTTAAAAGTAATCAGCTATATGTTTCAAAAACCTCCCGTATAGGCAAATTAGCAAGAAATAATCTCCATTCAGTAGCTACCCAATGGAGTACCATTCAGTAAATTCACTTTACATTTTGCAGCACTTTCCATTTTGCAACTTTCCATTTTGTAACCCCACTTTACATTTTGCAGCACTTTACATTTTGTGGTCCAACAGTACTGTAACAAAGTTGATACTTCACTGTATTAGAAATTCTGCTAGGTATTCCGTGCAGCAAAAATATTACTCACCATGCATTGAATCTGTTGATATTGTTTGCCAAACAAATTATTTATTCACAAAAAAGCAACTCAATGCTATGTTTTCAGCATTCTTATTTTAAACAATTTTAAAAAAGCTGACACTGAGATATTTTTGTTGAAAAGTAGACAGGATTCAGTTGTAGTCCAATAGCAGAGGTGGGAAAAGGTTTTCACATACATATTTTATTATCAGCATAAAAGTTGAAACTAAACACATTTTCTAATATTTTTTATTCAGATCATTTATAATTTTGGATACTGATATAATGCAAATTGTAATTTTTTGTTGTTTTTTTATGTTTTTTGAATGATATGTTCTCTCTGTCTATTTCTGGGGGGTTTTATGTTTAGATTACTCCAGAAGTAATGAACAGATCTTTATAAAAAATTTATGTGGAAAAAAGGCCTTGGCCAAAGGAAGAAGTTAATAATTTTGGGAAAATATATGGATCATATTTTAGATACAAAAAAAACATGAACTTTCAGAGGTCCCATTTTCAATAGATTTTCAATGACTTTGGCTTTCTACTTGATATTTCTTCAAAAGCAATGAACAAATTTTGATGATGAATTTTTAATAGGAAGGGCCTAATCAAGGGAAGAAGTAAATACATCTTAGGAAAAATCCACTTAATATTCTGGACACCAATAAACTTTAAAACTTTGGAAAACACTACTCTGATGAAAGTGAGTGATCAGAGGTTTCTAGTATACTACTATACATATGTGGCCATTTGATCAATTAACACTTATAATTAAGTTAGAGATGTCATGCCATTGTGAACTGACTAAACTTCTACAAAATAATTTTTCAATGTCCGAATATGCTTGTGTTCAAGTATGCATGTGTTCCCTAGTGCAGAGAAATCCACTGAAATTAATTAACATTTTTGGTTTCATTTTAATATCTTCCAACATTGCTTAAATATAAACAATAGATGGTCAATAATATTCTGTATAACACTTGCAAGACTGGTCACATCAAGTCAAGTGTCTTGCTCTCTCTGAATGTATCTTGTTTATAATTTGGCAGTGTGCTGCAGGGAAGTGCACAAATAGTCTTGGGAAAGCCTTGTATGTTTTCCAGGGTATATACAAAAAGGTGGGAAGCAAGAATGAAAAGAAAAAAAATATACCTATAAATACCTATCCTGAGATATAAAGTCCAATAGTCTTTCCTCATTTAAAACATCAATCTCACCATGAGATATTCATTTTCAAAGGGTTATCTTGTGTATACTTCCAGCCTACCAAAATGGGAATATGTTTAATCATAATGTTCATCCATGTTGGAAAAAATATTAGTTAGGTCAAATGTGTCCCTTTTAATGTCTAAGGTTATATTCACAAGCAGAAGCTTCAGAACTATGCAGTTTAAACAACTTTTCCATCACCTGTTATTACTTACACTGTGACGTATGTCCCTGACATCCCTTTGTGTTGTAGATTCCACTGATTTAATAAAGAAACACATTGTAATGTAATGTGTATTTATACTCAGCGCAATATCTCCATATACTACAGGACTCAAAGCGCTATTAAACCCATCTGACTGCACAGGTATAGCCCCAACTCACAAGTAACTGACATTCCCCTAACTGGAAGATAGAGGTTCAAGGATGACCATTTATCAAATGAACCCACGTCCTCTGAATTCCTAGACAAGTGTGCTACCCACTAAGCCACATTCTCCCTTTTGTGAGTATATGTTAGATGTGACTTTCAAGCCAATGTGCGTGGTAGTGTGATTGCCGTACCAGTGCAAATAAAAATAATCTCTCCAAGTTTTACACTATTAGTGTCTTTCTTGCCTTCTCACATTTTAGCACAAAATTTCAAACTAATGATGAATTTTGATAGTCCTACAAATTAAAATGGAATCCCCAAGATTTAACTGTAATACTGTAATCACAAATAATTTTAGACTGAAATGTCAATCAACATTAATTAAATGTTATCAGACCTACTGCACATATTTACTATGAGCTAGACTTAAACACATTTTCACATATGTGGTGACAGCCAAGTTGTTAAATGTTAAAAGTCCTTATATCTTTGGAGGGATCAAATTTTCAGTCATGGAATCTTCTATGACAACATTTTTGTTTATTTTCATACTTTGTTACCTTAAATTAGGGGTGTTTTGTTTGTTCAGTTTATAATCATTGGTAGATATTAAGACAGGTCCTCAGTTACCTAGAGTTAGGAATGCGTAACATCTAATCAGGGACTGTCACACCTGTAGGCTTGATTTTTCAAGTGGCAATGCAGAGGTCCTGCAGCAACATGACCCTGGCTATCAAGTATGTTTATCACTTACTTTCCATGAAATATACTTTTCCCCTTCTTTTTCAATTTTTATATTTGTATTGTTCTTTTAATGCGTAGGACATTGGTCTTGCATAAGCTAAAAATCTGCACGAAGCTAAAATATAATCCGTGAATCCTGAAAACAAACACCAGCATGTTGTTAAAAAGACTGATGTGCTTTTTTTCAGACAGAAGTTAAATCTTCACACTTTCTCTGTTCCCATTGTGTTTAAATTGCCACTCTTATGATAACAGTTTCAAGTATGGTACATATTGTTCTAGAGCTTGTCATGGGACCAGCATACTTAAATAGGACAGGCCAGCAAGTGTTTCCCAACAAGATGGTAAAACCATAGGATTGGACTGGAAGTTTCATGGTGGGCGAAGCCATGGTCGAGATGAAGAATTGGGGTAGATCAGTAAAATATCAAACATGTTTGATATTTAGAAAAACCACCAGGTAGAACTTGGAGCCCCTAACCAACACTAGCTAACACTGTATACATTGCAAACTGACCCCGAAGAGTCGGTTCCAGTGGAAGACACATATTATGTTGTTATAGGTATTTGGAAGGGCAAAAGAGAACAGTACTTTACTTTTTACTGTGTACTGTACACTGATGACCAACAGCAAGCATCTACCAGCTTTCCCACATGAGATCAGGCCCAGATTTGAACGTTGATCTAAGAGGTGGGGCACCGTGGTCCTCAGATGGTAAGCAAATAATACCAGATAACAATAATTCAAAAGTTCAAAGTATGAAAAATGTACTAAACAGTTACAAAAAGAAACTTCTCTCTCCTTGATAAAGTGAAGGTTCTTAAGACTATCATAATACTCAAATTTGGAAATGGAAATAGGATTTGTAAGCATTTTATCTAGGAGGAAAAAAGGCCAGAAAAAATCATTTATCATTTGCAAAAAGAATTTTCAGAAGGAAGACTAAGATAAACAAATCTGTTAAATTAGGCCTTAAAGGTTACATGGATTGCAAAATTTGTGAAAGAGGAAGGGCTTTAGTAGAATATGTTTGAAAGTTGGATATTGAACAATAGGGAAAATATTTGGAGGCTAGACTTGTTGTCGTTATATAGCATGTAAAGGCAGATTAAAAACCTCTTCTGGAAAACCTGGCTAAGGTATAAGGAAGTTTCATTAGATATAATAAATAGATATCATAGATATAAAACATTTCCAATTTTGCACTCCTATTTCTTGGAAAATCATAATATAATCAAGAAAAAAGAATTTGAAATAAAACGGTTTGGAATATATCGATGACCTTATAACAGACACAGAGAACTAATGGGTTACAATAACTTGCAAGACACATACCATCTGGACATTAATTCCCTTATGCACTCAATACCCAAGGTCATAGTAAAAAGAAATTATTCAGCAAATGTTTAAGATTAATGGTCAGGTTACCTAAAATGCAGAGAGGAAAGTTTGAATATGAAAAAGCTTGACATGTTGGAAAATTATGGACATATCAAAACCAAAAAGAAATATTCTGCAAAAATGGTCACAAATTCAAGAAAACTAAAATGAGTAACTATTTTACTCTGAAATTACAATGCAAAAAAGAAAACAAAATAAAAAGTTTCTAGCGCAAACATTTGCAATGTTTTGTTGTTTTTTTTTTGTTTTGTTTTTTTATCTTTTATTCATTTTTTTTTTCAAAAGCAAGTCAAGGTGTTACATGAAGCAAATATACAAAAAAGGAGTAATATAGATATACTCATTAATACAGTAAAAAAGAGAGTTTACAGACAAAACAGAAAAACAATTTGCATATTAATTATCTGGTGATGCATACTGATACAAAATCTCCCACACAATATCATTGTAGATGACAAATCATAATGCCCTTAAATTTTCAAAAAGGACACCAAATTTTTGAAAGAAAACCTGTTCTTTGCCTCGATTTATGTGGGAAAGATGGTCAGTAACCAAATTAGATTTTAGGGCTCTGCAGAAATGATCCCAGTAAATTTCTTTCTGTGACCTTTTTTGTTTATTAATAAAGTATTTACCATAAAGGATAATATAATTCATGGCATAAAAATGTAGTTTATCAACATGGATACATCCCAACAAAATTTCTAAGATTGTGAAATTTACAGGTTTAGAGAATATATTGCTAAGCCAATTTTCCAAGTAAATCCAGAATCTTCTAGAAGATTCACAATAGTAAAAAAAGTGTTCCAAATTATCTATTTCACCACATTCTAGACAATTTGGAGATTCAACAATCTTCCACAAAAAAAGTTTGTGTCTACAGTTAAAAACTCTATGGAGTATTTTATACTGTAGACTTAATAAATGTGTGGCACGAATTATTTTTCCTGGCAGTAAATAAAAAGATTTCCAATTAATTGTGTCTAAGAAAGGGTAATATTCCACCCATTTGTTCTGGCTAGTGGGAGCCTGATATAAGTGCTTAATCAATTGACAGTAAATCTGTTGGCTACTAATTTCATTTAACTTTTTCGGGCCAAAGGTTTCGACACTACTGGCAGTAACATGTATTGTTTCTATGGAAGATGATACTTGTTTTATTGAACTTACTATTTTATTATATTTTAGGTGGGGAATCACAATGTTAAACTGGTTTTCACGTCTATTTTCCCTCTAAAGGAACCATTGCTTTGTAAAATATCTGAAACATTTGAAATACCAGCTTGCATCCAATCAGAATATTCTGTGGATATGTGTTGGCCTCCAATTTGAAATACATCATTAAAAAACAATGGTTCAGCAAGAAGTTCAGTAAAACTTGTTGGTTTGGCATTGATAAAGTCAAGCCAGTTTGATAATATACCACAATAAAATATGTTTCTTGGAAAAGTCAGTAGAGAAGAAAATTTTAATTTCCTAAATAAATGTTCCTTGGTAATGCCCATCAAGTAGAAAGACAAAACTTTCCATTTCGCATTGATTGGGTTCATAAGTCGTTTAAACCACATGATCTGTGCTGTTTTAACTACCTCTAATACCGATACCATTTTTAGACCACCCAGATCCAAAGGCTGAATCAGAGTGTTTTTAGCTATTAAAGGTTTTCCATTGTTCCAAATAAAGCTAAACAACAAGGTATCGAGTTCAGTTATAGTTTTTGAGTCTACTGGTAACGTTGAGGCCAGCACCTGAATATGTGGTATTACTAAGGATTTTACAACTGTGATTTTGCCTTTCAGTGATAGAGACCTAGTTTGCCAAGCATTTAGTATGTCTTTGATAACTTGCACTTTCTGGTTTATATTCAAAATAGCAGTATCTTTATAGTTGAGGGTGAAATAAGTGCCCAGTGTTTTGAAACTATTTCTTATCCAACTAATTCCAAGATTTGTGTCTTCATACATTGAGCCATCATTTTGTACAATTATTGCTTCAGTTTTTGTTTTGTTCAACTTTAACCCAGCATATTTATAAAATTCTTCAAAAGATTGTAGTGCTTTCAGAATGGATTGATTGTCACTTAAAAACAGGGTCATGTCATCCGCGAGTTGACATAGCTTTATGCAGGTGTTTTTGACACAAATTCCCTTTATTGAATCTAGGCTACGGATTATAATAGCAATAACTTCAGCCGGCAACAAGAACAAGAGAGCACTGAGTGGACAGCCTTGTCTGATACCTCTAGAAATGTCAAAGTATTCAGACTGATACCCATTATTTGAAACACAACTTTCAATGTTATTGTAAAGTATAGAAATCCACTTTTGAAAAGAACTGCCAAAACCAAATCTTTTTAGACAGCAATGTAGAAAGTTCCAACTTATTTTGTCAAATGCCTTTTCAAAATCAGCTAGCAAAATAAGACATGGGGTTTTGAGCAATGTACAATAGTCAATTATATCACTGATTAGTCTTATATTTTCACCACAGAAGTGGTTTTGCATATAACCAATCTGATCAGGATTTATTATTTCAGATAGTGCAACTTTGAGCCTTTTTGCTAATACCTTTGCTATAATCTTATAATCAGTGTTTAAAATTGACAAAGGACGCCAAGACTCTAATTTAGTTAAGTCCTTGCCCCGTTTTGGTATCAAACAAATTACACCTTGTCTCTGAGACTTGCATAATTGACCTTTTTTAAAAGCATCCTGAAAGGTTTTTGTCACTAATTTAGAAATATCATTCCAAAACATTTGGTAAAATTCACCTGGAAGGCCATCTGGGCCAGGAGCCTTGTTGTTTGCTAAACCTTTAACTGCATCTTCTATTTCCTGCAGTGTGATATCAGCATCACAAATTTCTTTAGAAGCATCAGATATACGAGGAATATCATATGCATTTGTATAGTTCATACAATCTAACAGTGATTTATTGTGATCTAAGTAATCGACTGAAAAAAGTTTATGATAAAACTCTTTCTGCGCTTTCAATATTTCAGCTGGATTACTGATATGTTGGCCGTGTATGTGTAGTGCTTTTATTTGGCACTTCTTTTGCTTTTTCTAAATTTAGAAAAAATTTTGATGGTCATTCATAGTCCTCAATAAATTTACATCTTGATCTAATTAGGGCACCTTTTGCCTTTTGGTCATAAAAATTTTCTACTTCTTTTTCAATATTAGCAATTTCTTCAAGAAGATGTGGTGTAGGCATAATAGGGATCTTTTCTTGTAGGATTTTTAAGCGTGACATTTGCAATGTTCATTAACAACAAATAAATTCTTGAATACAGAAATAAGTAAAATGTAAGATAAGTGAAGAGAAAAGCTATTTTTGTAAAAGTGAAGTTGAATCTTTGGTACACTAATTCTGGGAATGTCCAGAAGTTAAAACATTCAGGGCAAGCATTATAGAGGTGTTGGACCCTTTAACTAAGCTGTATGCAGCAATAGATAATAAGTCAGTTATAAAATAACTTACCAATTTCTAAAATTTGTGTAATATGTGTAATTTGATTAATGAATAACATTATATATATGGCTATTAATTAAAACTGAATACATAAAATAATAAGTGAAATGGTTAACTCCAAACAGCTTGTTATACAAAATTCACCAAACACCTTCTGTCAATATGAAAACCAAATGTTAAATGACCAAAAAATACTGCTGGTATATTACACCCAACACAGTGAAAATCCATAAAAAAAATCAATCATGCACAAAGACCTATACATGTGACATTACATTATACCCAAAAAACAAAATACTGACAACTAAAGTGACAGTGTTCAATATAAAATGTTTTCTACAAAAACTCTAAGGAAAGTATTTCTACCAGAAAATCACTTTGTAACATAGGCCAAAGTTATATTGCAGCTACTAAAATGAATTATGTTTCCTGAGCCCTGAGAATCATTAAAATATTCCTTTGATGTTGGTTTATTTGTCTCATCGGGGTGATTTCTTTGGTGTCTATAGTCTAAACATTATTATTAATGTTAATATCTATTACATCTATTAATATTAATTTGGATCACTTGTGCTGGAAATAAAGGGAATACCCCAAACCATAAAATATAACAAATTAAGATGGAACGAGGTCAAAACATTTAACATAGAATTACAAATATTTTATTTTTACAATTATCTTTTTAAATTTCAATGATTAAAATGGCACTGTAACTTAACCAAAGAAGTTAATCTGATGAGTTTAGTTAAACAACACATTGATAGGTGCACATAAAAATTCCACTTTTCTATTAGGTTATATTGGCAATTGTCTATGGAAAAACTTAGCGTTTAAAAAAATTTAAAACTGAGAGATGTACTGCCCCAGCCAAAGACTCCGCCTGACACTTTCTTCAGGGCAGATCATGCCCAATACAAAGCTTTAAAGGGTCTTACAACAATTCCTAATTAATCCTGTTAGCATGTGAAAAATAAAACAAAGCAAGCTTAAAAGAATGCTAGAACAAAGGTCAGTCTAAGACTAATCCACTCATCGAGTTACACACACAATTAAACAAATTGACTTAAAAAGAGTTTCGAAACAATAGATAAATCATAACCTAATTAAATCATAACCTAATCCAGTTTTCCAATAGCTCATTAGAGGTAAAATAAATCAAGTTCTAAACAGTAGTTGAAGAAGACACCTTGTCACCTAATGACACTACCACTGTCCAAAAACATTAAATGAAACATAGGCTTGGAACAATAAATGAATAAAGACTAATGATGTCAATACATAGTGAGGTGAGCTAAATCAATAAAAATAGAGGAAAAGGAATAAAAAAAATAATATTTCAAGGTGAGAATTCAAAACTACCTGTGCAAATTATGTTGAGCTGAGATCGGTTAGCAAATCTTTAGATACTTAGATACTTTAGATACTTTAAGAAAAAGTTTTAAATATCATTTCACAGTCATAGGCTGTTTAATACTTTAAAATTTCAGTACTTAAATAAACTGGCTGTGTTGAAATCAATTTCTTGATTAATATCACCCACAGAGTGTGGCATGATAGCTCAGGCTAATAGTTAGCAAGTTAATATTTAATTTTATATTGAAAAATATTCTTGAATACAATTATCCTAAGCTGGGATATCTTCTAGCCCATCTTAAGATAGACTACCTAACTTAGCATCTGCAGTTGGGCTATAGCCTATCTTAAGATGGGCTGACTCTCAAGTTGGGCTCCAACAGAAACATACCAGTAAGATATGGAGAGGAATAAAAATTTCAAAGTTTATGTTCCCTAAGTATTCCATCGTTTATGATAAAAACCTCTATTCTTGCAAGCTAAGCCAATATCATAGGTTCAGGAATGAGATCTGGTAAAATACTGCACAAAGAATGAGATCTATTTCCAAATAATGTCACAGTTACAAATAATGTAACAGTTATAAATCATCCAAAATATTATCAGTTAAAATATAGAGTTCAGTGGAATTCAATGACCAAATGATATCAGTATTGGTTTACACACTCACCACTTTAACACACATTAAAAACTCCAAATAGACTCAAAAATATGTAATAATATTAACATACAATTTTGAACCATGTAACAAAGATATATGTATATACAGTATATATTTTGAATTCAGTCATTTCCTGAGTCAAATAATATCACTCACATATGTCTTATTAACATGATAAAATAATGTTTACAATCCATAAATCAACAATCACAACATATATAAATCAGAGTTAACATCATAAAATATCAGCAGTTGAATATCAAAATCTATCCAGCAATCAATTCCATTGACAAACAATACATTGAAACATCACCACACGATATAAATGAACATCAGCCAGCAGTATAAGTTAAAGATAAATATTGCCACCACAGCATCAGCTTCTGGAAAAAACATCTTTATAATTTTACATAAGTGAAAATAGCAAACACTTCACCCAACATCATTTGGCAAAGGTTTCCTCAACATAAATTGGCTACAAAACCCAAGGAATAAACATTCACAAACCATACTAAATATTAGTAAATTGACACTTTGACAGAAACAGTATTTAATTAAGATGGCACATCTCTGTCTTGTCTGCCTCCTCCCTTTGTTAGGGAAAGAAAAGTTTGCTATTGTCCACCATTTTGTGGGGCAGCAAACAGGTGAGTTACATTACCCGGCAGGCAAAAGCATGCAGATAGTGGCTTCTTCTGCTGAATGGAACAACTCCCTCATCAAAACCCAGGAAAATATTACTGGATTAAATAGCAATTGAAAACTTACCTATTCATATTAGCCTACCACACTATAGTCTTTTCTCCCTTATCGGACCCTAACATGGACAGAGTTTCTTAAAAAAATTGGACAATCCATTCTTGGACATTTTGGACAGTCTTATCAATTCGGTGCTTAATAAATACTTCATACTGTTACATCCACTGAGGAACATCGGAGCCTGACTTTGCCCAGGTGTTGATCTGATTCAATCTCCTTGGACTTTATTTAAATGTATTCACTGAGGCCATTTGACTTTGGATAAGTGTGCTTGAAACTATGTGCTTTAAGTCCCACCCCTTAGCAAAGGTGGTGTATTCCTGACTGGAGTAACCAGAGCCATTATCGTTGCTTGTTTTCTCTAGTATGCCATGTTGGGAAAACACTGCCTTGGTTTTCTTGATTATGATGGCACTTCTGATGTTTCTTAGGCTTTCAATTCCCACATATCTACTGTAGCAATTTACAAGTAGGAAATTACTTCCATCCCAGTCAAATAAGTTAGTACCAACAGTTTGCAATGGACAAATCCAGTTCTGAAGTTCTTGCAGGAATTTGACTGATCATATAGAAATAAATGGTATTCTAAAGTGTCAATGACTTTATGGTTACAGCAATGCAAAGTGAAGTTACAGCTAGTTTCCAGTTAAACATATAATGTTTACAGTTTAGGGTTCTTTTAATAACCTTTTACTGGAATGTTTGAAGATATGGTTTAGTTGTAATAGTATGTGCCAGTTTGAAAATTTTACTCCGTTCAGCCAGTTCTAAATATGGATTCATGTCTATTCATGTTTTAAGTGATGTTGGTGGTTGACATTTATTTTGAACAATTTCCCGGTTAATACTGTTATTCTTTATGCATTTAATTAGTCTGAGATGTGTGCTAATTGATAAAGATAATGGACATTCAATTTTACAGGTGATATTTTGTGTTTTAAATTTCAACTACCCATTCTTTTGGAACCGGATCAATAATTCCATAATAGTCTAGTCAGTTTATCTGATGCAATAACTTTGGTAGTAAAATATCAATCTTTAAGGCTTGGTATTCAAATCTATGTCAATAATTTTGTGTACAAAAGTGATTTTTTATTTCTTAGCATGGATAGTTTTACATAAGACTGATTAACTTGAATATACCTATTATATAATATATATTCATTTAAAATTTCATTCACAGACTGTAGCCCTTTTGTTTTGATTGAAAACTCTGAATTTAGTACCTGTTGATAAAATCTTGTCTTCGCTACCTGAGAATTTCCTTTAGGCAATTTGAAGTCTGTCAAATCTTTTTGCAGTGCTAATAGAGACCCTGACAAAACCTTCGACCTCCTGCTACTTCCATCAAATTAATGTTTGACGAAGATCGGAATGTGAGCTTACTAGGGACATTTATCATGAGTCACCCCAACCACGTAGTTTGCCTGAGTAATAGGTGTCTATTACTCTGTCTTGCCTGCTCCTTAGCCATGATGTTGTTGGGTTTTCTGTGCTTCAGTCTCCTCTTTTGGCTGAAAGTGGCTGACCAAAGTCAGTTCTTAGTCTCTCCCTGTGCCCTTCGTGTTCCTGCCCCGATCAGGGATTACTCCTGTAAAATTTTCTCAAATAAGTTTCCTGCATATGCCAGGGTCAAATGTCTTTTGATTCTGTTGTTGTTATCTGGTGACATCGCCCTTAATCCAGGTCCTATAAACTTTGGCTTTGTGAATTGCCGTTCCATCAGGAATAAGGGTCCCTTGATCTGTGACACAATTGTCTCGAATAATCTTGATATTTTGGCACTTGCAGAAACTCACATTCACATTTCTGATACCGACAGCCTACTGAAGTCAGTAACTCTGCCTGGATTTCAACTCACTCATAGGCCCCGGACGATTGGTCGCAGTGGCGGAGTGGGCTTCCTTTCCAAGAAAAACTTACCTGCTAAGACTGTTGACGCACCAACAGATTCCACTTTCAAAAACATCGTCATATCAATTGTCACTAACTCAAAATCATTTGTTATGGCTTGTGTCTATCGCACCCCAGGTTCATGTTCCTCTGCCTTTCTTGATGATTTCCTGCATTTCTGTGGTTTTCTGTCATCTCTCACTTCTTCCTTCATCATCTGTGGAGACTTCAATGTCCATGTGGACACAGATTGTATTGACCAAAGAAAATTTCTCAATCTATTAGATACCTCTAATCTTGCCCAAAATGTTAATAAAGCTACCCACTTGCATGGTCATACACTGGATCTGATACTTAGCCCAAGCGATTCCTCCTTTGTCAGTAATGACACAGTTGGGGAAATGGTCTCAGATCATGCACTGGTGAAATGTCATTTGGATTTTGCATGCCCTGCAGTACCGAAGGTTGACAGTATTTCTTACCGCAGGTACCATAAAATCAATATGAAGAGCTTTAGTGAGGATGTTGCAAATACATCCTTTGTCACATCTCCTGCTATAGTGGCTGCAGACCTGTATGACCAGTGTGACCTTGGTGGTGTGTTGGACAGGCATGCACCATTGATTTGTCGAAGAGCTAAGAAAACACCAGCTGGATGGCTGTCAGATTCTTACCGTAGGGCCAAATCTATCAGGCGTCAATTTGAGCGCATGTGGCTTAGGGATAGGTCACAGTTGAGCAGAAGTAGATTGCGCAGACAGATTGCCCGGTGCAATGCAATCATAAATAGAGACAAGGCTGAATACTATAGCACCATCATTAGTGATAACAGCCGTGACCCAAAGAAGTTATGGCATACACTTCGTCAAGTCCTCAATAGTGGTCAAGAGAGTACTCTCCCTCCTCATCAGTCTGAGAAATCCTTAGCAAACAAATTTGCTTCCTTCTTTCATAAAAAAATCAAAAGGATTCGTAATATGTTCACAGCCTCTTCAGCAACAGTCATATCACCCATGTGTACACCTCCCAACCTACCTTCCTTCAATGAGGTCTCGGAGGACGAGGTACTAAAAATCATCAAAAATTCCCCTACAAAATCATGTCTTTTAGATCCAGTCCCCACTTTTCTTTTGAAAGATTGTGTGGAAATTTTACTCCCGTCAATTACAAAACTTGTCAATTTGTCATTGGCTGAGGGTGTATTTCCTCAAAAATTCAAGAAGGCAGTTGTCACTCTTCTCATTAAGAAAGCATCACTTCCAAATGAGGATTTGCAAAATTATCGACCGGTATCAGGACTATGTTTCATTTCAAAATTGGTGGAGCGTGTAGTTGTTAAACAGCTCATGCAACATATCAATAGTAACAATCTTGATAATCCTAGGCAATCTGCATACAAAAGTGGTCACTCCACAGAAACCGCCCTGCTGCTTATCAAAAATGAGATCCATCTCTCACTATCACGGGGCGAGCCTACTGCATTGGTCTTACTGGATCTGTCAGCTGCGTTCGACACAATTGACCACCCGACTCTTCTTAATTGTCTTAAATCATGGTTTGGTGTGTCTGGCACAGCCTTGAAGTGGTTCACGTCCTATCTCAGCCACCGTTTCCAGGCAATTAAAATTGGGTCAACCCTCTCTGATTTGCATGAGCTGTTGTTTGGAGTACCACAAGGCTCCGTCCTTGGTCCTCTGCTGTTCTCCTTATACACCACTCCTTTGAGTAAGGTTATTGGAACGCATCCTGACATCAAATACCACTTTTTTGCAGACGACACGCAGTTGTTTATTCATATCTCTCACAAAAATGCAGCCATGGCTTTTAACAAACTGAATTCTTGTCTTCTGGATGTTCAAAAATGGATGTCATCAAGTATGCTCAAACTAAATCCTGACAAAACAGAGTTTATCATCTTTGGATCCCATGCACAACTCAAGAAATTAGATCCCTATCTCCCAGTTAAGATATTTGGTAATTTCATGCATCCTGCAGTTGTTGTTAAGAACCTTGGTGTCTGGTTTGATGCTAATTTTTCCTTTGCTAACCATGTCCGCAATATTTGTAAGACATGCTTCATTCAAATTCGTGATCTCAGGCGGGTTAGAAAGCACTTGACTGATGAGGCTGCTATCCTGGCAGCTAATGCCTTGGTGAGCAGTCGCCTTGATTACTGCAACTCTCTCTTCAGGAGTCTGTCCAGTCTCAATATGCGTAAACTACAGTGTATTCAAAATACACTTGCCAGGATTGTCACAAACTGTAACAAATACACGCGGGCATCTCCTATTCTCAAACGACTCCATTGGCTCCCAGTTGAATCTCGCTGTATCTTCAAAACTGCCACTCTAGTTTATAAGTTTCTTCACAGTGGTCATCCCAGTTACTTTGGTCCTCTTCTGCCCACTCGTTGCGGAAGATATAGTACGAGATACAACCATCCAGATAAAAGGTTCCTGGAGGTTCCTCAATTCTGTCCATCTGTACATAAATTCAAAAATCACTTTGGCCACAGCTTTGCTTTTGATGCCCCCACAGTCTGGAATCATTTGCCTAATGAGGTACGTTCTGCCCCAACTCTCACCTGTTTCAGGAAAAGGTTAAAATCATATCTCTTCCACAAGGCATTCCCTCCTTAGCATACACTCTATTCGGCGTCTCCGTGGTACTGGACTTGGCAACGGCTATGGACAGATGATTTCTTAAACTTGATTTTTGTTGTTGCGCCTTAGAGTCTGCCTTGCAGAGATTAAGCGCTATAAAAGTACAGAATAGAATAGAATAGAATAATATTTTGCATTGTGTGAATACTATAACAATCTGGCATTTTGAATCCCCCATTTTAAAAATTATTCATTATTGTATTTCTTGTATTCAGGGGTGTAGCTTCTTCAACAGGAAATTAAATAGTAATTTATTTATATTTTCAAGTATATTTACAGGTGTTTATATACTGCTGAATAAAGGCAAGAATTTTGGGATAACTAGACAAAACCTTCTAATTTAAAGACCACCCACATGATCAGAGTTGACCAAGATTGAAATTCACTTGAAATTCTATTGCTAGCACTTTTGCCAGTACCTTATAATCCATTGCAAGTAAACTAACTAGTCTCCACGATTTCATGATTTTGAGTTAAGACTAAGTAAACATCATCTTTGACTGTCTGAGGACTGGTGTCTAACAAAGGAAAAATGTAGCTATCATGTAATGGCATTTGTATGTGTATCCAAAGCTTTTTTTAGAAGTTGCTTGTAAAGCCATATATCCCAGGTGTTTGTCATTTGCCATTGAGATTACTGGCTTATACAAATCCTCTGATATTAGTTGTGCTTCACAATTACATTTATTATTTACATCAAGTTTAGGGATATTTGGATTTTTCAAATACTTATTTCAGTTTTGGGTTGTTATTAATGTCAATTCTACTTTTATAGTTCATATAAAATGCTTTCTGTTCATTTATTATTTAACTGGTTCGCGATTTCTGGTTCATCTGGTTTATCATTTTTATATATTTAAGATAATATTTTCTTTTGTAAGATTCAGGAAATGCTTGGATTTTTTCCCAAATGTGCTTTTGATTTCAAAATTGTTCCATTCAATTCGATTTTATATTTTCTCATCCACTTTTTATTGTTTGATAATGCAGAATATAATCTTCTGATTTGTTAATGTCTTTTTCAAGTATGTGTAGTTGTTTCTCTAAACATTTGCTGTTTTGCTCTTTTTTCTGTATAGGAGTTTAAATTCTGTAACAATTCAAATATTCTCACACGAAGTTTTTATTGGCAAATGTAGCATTAGCTAAAAATGATATTTTATCTTTATCAAGGCCACATATTGTTTATCATTTAATAAGCTTTTATTGAATTTCCAACAACCTCTGCTCTTTGTACAGCTCATTTTATTGCTCTTTGGAGGATCCATGTTCACTATTGCAGATATCTTCAAGGCTGTAAACTTCCAATGTGGCTGTCTTGATTTTAATGAGCTTTGTGTGTAACATAAGGTTTTGCATAATAGCATAGTCTTGGATCTCAATGTACTATGAAGAATATCATTCAAGATTATCATTCTTTTGTGAAATGGGTTTCCTTAATAAAGTGTCAGCCAAAGGAATAGCCTTCCTATAGTTTGTAGTTCATGACCACATTGTACTTCTGAAGACACAGATCTATAAAATCTTGTCCAGGCTATTTCCTGGATTCTGTAAGGTGTAGAAGATTGACACTTGGTAGGACAATGGTTAACTTTGGCTCTGCCAAAGTGTGTTCACCTGGCATATTTGAGACTTCTTTCTCTTATGACAAAGATGGATTGCGGCAACTGATTATTATATGCACTTTTACATAATTGTGATATTTCAATTGACAGCTATTCTCCAATTAATAAAGTTATAGCTTCATAATTTTTCGCTTATTGATTAATGCTGTCATCTTGCTGTTGAATTATCTTGCTTGAATACTTTATATTTGCTAGGGCTAGGAATGGTTATTCGAGCCTTGATAGACGAGTTAATCTTTGCTAGTACTCGAGTCCATTTTAAGTACTCGGTTACTCGTGGGGTATTGTATTATTTTTTTATATTTTTATTTCTTTTTGACATTTTAAGTATATATACAAAATAAGAGTTTAAATAGAATAGGAGAAAAAACTGTACAGCAAGACAAAAGAATAACATGTCAAAGTTTTCCACCTTTGTGGGTTTATAGACACTGGTTACAAACAATGAACACTGGTTACAAACATATGCCATAACCTTTAATTTGAAGTAGTGTTGTTTTGGGAAAAAATAAGACAACCATGGAAAAACATACATATGGGATTACAGATGTTTGAACTGGAGATTAACAAGGCCTAGTGTGAGCGCAAAGCCATCAGAGACACGAGTAGTGCACTAGAATTTACAAAAGTCTCGCGACACAAAGAAATTCCAACTTAGATACATACCACAGCTAGTCCTGAACTGAGACGGTCACCCATGCAAGTAGTAACATAGCCAATTGCCTCTTAACTTCAGTGAGCAGACAAATAGTAATCACGCTGCACCACAATTCATTAAAGTCCGATGCAAGAAGAGAAAGCAAGAGAGGCAAATTCAGAATCCACAGGTGTTGTCAATTTCATCAATCAGGAGACAAAACAAAAATTGATTTGTAGAAGTGTGCGCTCTTTTTAGCCTCTTGCTTAAAAAAGGCAGAACTGTGAAGACATACATAAGGCAAAGTTTAAGCATACTTATATAGGGTAACTCTACATGACTTTAAATATTTGTCAGCAGATGTTGCCATATCAGCCAAATACTGTCAAATTTTCCATAACTCCTGAACTCTCCGACATTGACCAAATAGATGCCTCACACTTCCATTTTTTTGGCAGAAAAACATTTATCACATTTTGAGACTTTAATTTTATTTAAATATTCTCTGGTTTTTCATATATTATAAAGTATTTGGTATTGAAACCAAAAGTATTTATTGTCTTGAACAGCTTTTGAACATGCCCTAAAAATTTGCTCCCAGCTTTCATCTGGGTTGTTTACAATGTTAAACCATTTACTTTTGCAGTATGGCGTTACTTTTTCCTGCTTCATAAAGACATGGTAAAAAATTATACAGTCAATTTTTGGTTCATTAAGAATGTTTATATGAAATGGAATACTTGGACAAAAATATGGAAAAATATCTGATGATTTGTGTTTGTTGATAAATGCTTTTACCAACAACTTAACTCTATAATAACATTATGCAATCCCGCTTATAGTACAATAACCAGTTGTCAGACACGACTATCTTTATTGATAAATGGTTTAAAAGTTGTTTTAACCTTGTTGGTGATATTGTTGATTCAAATGGGGGTAGTTATAAGTTTAGTAATCCTTCATAAACAATACAAAATTGCGATAAATTTTCTAGAGTATTTAAGGCTGACTGCAGAGTGTGTGGCTCCATTTAAAATAAGAGTGGTGTTAGCTGCAAACTGTGTTTAGTTCCCTTTCAATTTTAATTTCTGATGATAAATATCCACGCTGAAGTATGCATGCTTTTATGTCAGTATTAAAATGTTCAATCCACTGGATGAATTCTTTACTGTAAACTTGAGTGCTTTGTAAAAGAAGGTCCAGGAAATGGAATCAAAAGCTTTTTCAAAATCTATCAGCATTCAAAGTCCAGGTATATTTTTTTTGTTCTGCTGTATGCATTATATTATAAATTAGTCTTGTGTTTTCACTAATCATTCTGCCACTAATGAATCCTGTTTGGGTTTCTGAGATAATTGTGGGACGACTTTTTGTCAATCTGTATGCTATGGTGCCAGATGCCAATTTATATATCACACTAAGCAAAGAAATAGCTCTCCAGTTTTTAATTATTCTTCTGTCCTTTACAATATTTTGTTTTTTTACTTTTCTTTTTCTCAAAATATTTTACTACCCTTTACTACCCTTTCTAACTACAAAAAAGACAATACACAATGACACAACCAGACAACACATACAACACAACAGTGTGCTGGGATATATGTGAATGCAAACTGATGTTTAAATTTCTTACCAATTTATGAAAGACTCTATAGTTTCAACAACAGAATGAGCTAAATCTTTCGTCTTGAGAGACTTGAAAATATCAACATATTGCTTTAACTTTATAAAGAAACTCTTCAAGCTGATATTTTTCTCAGTAATGTAACTAGTATATATATAATATTTTGATAGCAGAATGATAGTGTTTAATGCTTTATTTGATTTCAAATTGTAGAATTTATACCCCAGGATAACGTCCTTTACAGACACAATTACTCTGGTGTTATTATACTTGTTCCAAAGATCAATAATTTGTAACCAAAATGTTTTAATTTTTTTGCACTAAAAAAAAAATGTTCAATTGTCTGAGTATCTATTTCACAAATCGGACAGTTTGGTGTTGTTTTAATTTGAATCTGATAGAATAATTTATTTGTTACCAGCAAGCGAAATAATATTTTATATTGTAACTCTATTACTTTATTATTAACTGGCAATAAGTAGGCTAGTACATATATCTTTGCCCAAGCATCACTATCCATTTGACCAAAGGTAGTGTTGTAATATGCCGTGTTTTTAAATTCACTGTCAAGCTTTGTGTTTAAAACCAAAAATTTCTTTATTATTTTCATATTAAGATCCTGGATATTAATTTTATTGCCAGACAATTTGATTCCAATAAATTTTTGTGTTATACCATTATTTGACCTAAAGTCTCTTGCAATATTGAGGTTTTGTACCAATTTTGTAACTAAACCTCTCCACACCAAATAACTATTACTAGACACTCCTCTATAGACCCACTGTTCAAATGGTACAATTTTATTGTGTTCATTGAAAAGATCACCTATGAACCAGAGACCTGCTTGGAACAGTGATTTATTAAACCAAAATTGGTGTTCTTTTTGACTTATTAAACTATTATACCATATAAATTGTGACCTTATTTCATTATTGTTTCCCAAATTATTGTATTTTACTTGTTTCCAGTTTTGTATAACATCTTTATAAAAATCTGGAAGATGATCAAAGTTTGGTATCATTTTCTCTGTAAAATTGCTATGTAATAGTACTAATATGTTGCCATCACCTGAATGAATTTCTAGATATTTTTTCCAAAGAAATGTTTTTTCTTTGAAAAAATTTTTCGTCCACATCACTTTAATGGCTTTATCATGAATGTTGTATCCACCTTTATCAATTGGCTGCATAAAGATGTTTCAGCTTACTTTATCTGTTTTACCATTCCAAATGAATCTATATAACAAAGTGTTTATTTCCTTTTTTATTTCACTTGGTATGTGTAGTACTTTCGAGAGAAAAGTAAACTTTGAAATTCCTAAAGTTTTTACGATTAGTACTTTTCCCTTCAGAGACAGTGACCTTCTCTTCCATAATGCTAGCTGTTTATCCAAAAGTCAAAGTGGTGGTTCAAAGTTTGCCCTGTATACTTCCTCTTTATTGTGCCCTATATATATACCTAAGATTTTTATTGGTTTGGTTGACCATTTTATGTTAAAAGGTTTTTCAGTTTTATTTTATTTTTCCCTATACAAAGTGCTTCTGTTTTTGATATATTGAGTTTTAGTCCCGAACAAATTTCAAATTTATGAATCAACTTGAAAAGTTCCTTTCCTGATTATATATCTGATAATGAACAAGTCATCTTCAAATTGAGTAAGCTTAAACTCTTCTCTCATATGTATACCCTTTATAATTTTATTACTTCTTATTGCTATAGTTAATATTTCAACACAGATTATAAATAAATTTGGTGATAATGGGTCTCCTTGCCTTACCCCTCTTCCTATTTTAAAATATTGACAGGTTGTTCCATTGTTTATTACACAACTAGAAACATCATTGTACAATGTTTTTACCCAGGTAAGTATATCTTTCCCAAAATTAAACTTTTTGAGACATTTTATCATAAAATCCCATTCAATTGAATCGAAAGCCTTTTCAAAATCATAAATAGAAGAAAGCCTGATAGCTTTTTGTGTTCTGTATAATTCATTATATCTTGAATTATATTGATAGCCTGTTCAATTTTTTGCCCTGGTACAAAACCAGACTGATTTTCATGTATTATGGATGGCAGAACATTTTTTCTTTTCTTCTGTCCTTTTTACCTTTTTAATTATTCTTCTGTCCTTTTTACAGGTTATTAAACATTGACGTAATGATGTTGACAATTTTTCTTTAGGAAAGCATTAGTTTAATGCATTACAGATAAAAAAACTTTAATTTTCTCTAGAAGACTTTAAGAAATTCAGCTGTGATTCCATCTATACCTGAAGACTTAGTATTATTCGTATTTTTTAACACTATACCAAGTTCTTCTAGTTGTAGGGGAGCTCCTAGAGTAGGATCAGATACCTTGTCTAAGTTAACATTTTGTAAGATGTCAGTGAGAATCACTGATTCAAGAGTGGAATCCCTATTTTTAAACAAAGAAACATAGAAATTTCTTATATTGCTCAGTATTTCTTTTTGATCTGTAATAACATTACTACTGATATTTATAGTTTTTTAATTGTCTTTTCAATAAAGTGTTTATTTTCTAAATAACAAAAGTATCGAGTAGGTTTTTCACCTTTACTGAGCCACTGCATGTTATTTCTCAGTTGTTGACCTTTAATTTTGTTTTCTCTTATTTTCTCCAGTTCAACCTTTTCATCTGACAGCTTGTTTCAAAGGATTTCTTTTTCTCCAGGTATACCTTTGACTAGATTAGTGGGTCAATCTGTAAATATCAAGCAGATTTAAGTCACTTATCATATTAAATATGGACAAATGTGCCTTTGGATTATTTATGTGTTTGTAGTTATAACTCTCCATATGAGAGTCTAGAACCAAGCTGAAATCACCAGAAATTATATAATCTGCTGGGTGTTCTTTGAGAATACCTCACACTTCCGAAAAGAAAGCTGGATTATCTGTATTTGGAGCATAGATGGTCATTATATGAATAGTCATAGTATTGATTTTCAAGGTCAAACAGATGTAATTTCCATCAGTGCCAAAAATTGATGAAAGAACGTCATACTCAAAGTTGTTAAAAGTATTGCAACACCCTGAGCATTGCCATGAATGAAAGATTCATGCCCCCAAATATCTTTCACTTTTGAAATATCTTTTTTCACCTAGTGAATATCTTGTAGACAAACAATACTAGCATTAGTTTCTTTTAGGTTGGTTAATATATCAATATGTTTCTATATATTTTGTAAACCTTGACCGTGTGCAGATAACCCCTGAATACTATTTTTAATAACCATCTTCCTTTAATTTTTTTGCACTCTCTACTAAGCTATTTTGTAAAATATTAGGAAAAGGAAATGTATAATTTTTTATATCAATTATTATTCTTATACATATAGTTTGAAAATCGGACACACTGTAGAAAAAACCTCTTTGCCTGTTTTGTGCATATTTCCATATACTGTTCAAATAACATGTTACATTATTAATTGGAAGCAGTAACCAGTGAAGTACACAGAATAGTATCAAGCAAATGACAGTTTTTGGAAACTTCAAAAACTTACTGTACAGTACAGATATATACATCAGTAAACAGAAAGAAAAGAAGACAAAGTGACACAGCAATGAAACCTTTTAAATATATCCAATAAAAGGTGAGGTACAAATCAAGAATCAGTAATACTATATTTTAAATGTACTTGCTGAAGTGTTGAGACCTCTACATTCAATTTGTTAAAATAAATAGTAGTTTAATATTTAAATGAGATAAATTTTGTGGTAAAGCTGTAAACCTTTTCTTTAAATGTATTACAGGTCTGCACCAATCAATTAAACTACTATCAACATTGTTTTTCATGAGTTTAATTTCTTTCATATGATAGAATAGATCCAACCATAATACAACATTGTAACATAAATTATTCAATATAGTAATTTCTCACAGCAATGTTAGGGTTACTTTAAATTTAAAACAAACTGAAAAATACTAGGGATTACTTTTCCCTTGGGAACAGAACAGTTTTATGACAATCTAAAACTGTTTATTTTTATTTTTATGCTACATATATGTCTCTGTAAGATTTCTGAACAAAAATAAACAAACTAGTCAAAGAGGGTCAAGCACAAATTAGTCTTGGATTCTTTTATTAAATTTTAAAAAAGTTTAGCATCATGTCAGAGTTTTTTCCTGAGGATTCTCAGTTAAGCATAGGAAAGATCTAGAACCTCACTGGCTACTTCTTTAATTAGCTGAAATCTGTTTCCAAGATTTGTCCCCCCGTGTTTACGGGTAACCATGAGTATGGCATGAGAAATCTTCCTTTCCTTCATTAAATTGCCCAGTATTGTACTGCCAGTTCACTCTCCATCATCATTGTAACCAGTGATGGTTTGACCACTGTCGTCACAATAATTCTAAGCATACAGAATATGGGTGTTTTTGGTGGCAGGGTTGGCAAAAAACTGGTTAATATCAGTATTGACCAGGCCGGTGGTTAAACCGGTTAAAACCGCCTTTTACTGGTCAATAGTGGTCAATACTGGTCAATTGAAAAATAATGAAATAAGTGCAACTAAGAATATACTATATTACTGATTGTTTGTTCCCTTTTAGACATGAAGGATTGTTGTTATAATAAACCTATATCTAAGGATATACAAAGGATGTACCATACTGTTAAGCATATTTTGTCTATTTTAAATGAATGATTGTTGTTCTAATATACCAGTATATTCAAACAACAGTTTCCAAAATTATTTTCACAGAGACTCGATTTATACATTTTGTTTGTTTTCAAACTTCATCTGGTCAATACTGGTCAAGAGAAAAACAAAACAGGAAATAAAGATATAACATATTGCTGAGTGGATATATTTTTGCCTATTTTAAATGCTGTTATTATTGACATATATATGACAAAATTACATTTATAGGATTTGTTTGTGTTAAAACATCATCTGGTCAATTGAAAAAAATGGAGAACTTAACTACCCTTCTATTCTTGAAAGAGATTAGATTTACAGGATTTGTTTAATACAAACAAGTCCCTTTAAGCCCATCTCTTCCAGCTTTAGAATTGAGTGACTAAATTGAGTTGCCATCTAAATTGATAAAAAGAGGTGAGAGTGACATGTAGTACACAGTTCCATGCTACATATGTGGCTTCATAAAGAACCCGGAAATTCTAAATAAGATAAAATGTTTGTATAAAATTGTATCTATATCAGGCATTGTTGATTATGTGTCTTAATAGGTTCTGTTTCTGTGATTTAGACATTTTGTGTCTGTTTAGAGTTAAAATTAAAAACTTTTAGTCAATTAACCAGTATTGACCACTTTTAGAGTATTGACCAGAGCGGTTTTAACCGATTAAAACCGTCGGTTAAAACCACTCCTTTAATCTACTGGCCAACCCTGTCTGGTGGTCAGGTTATCCTGCAGTAAAGCTCTTAGGCCTTAATGGCTTCACGCTCGGTATGGATGGGGTAATAATGTCCTTGAAAAACACTTCCTTTAGATGTGCATGGACTTGAATGGAACAGATTTTCGTAGATAGTGGGGTCTCCTGTTGACATTGTATAGTTGTATATGAATTTTCTTCAAATTTTTCTGTGTTCACTTTGTAGTTTACAAACAGTTTATCGTTTACCAACTTGATATTTGCATCAGAATGATTTTCACAGGCTGTTTCCTCAACTCTATCAGGAGAGGTATTTGTGCAGCTCCCTTTGCCGTACTGATTGGGGAAGGTGCTCACTTAGGGCATACAGGGTTGACTTCAGCTCCTTTGCAAATGAGCAGACCAGGTCACACCCACGCTAGGTTAAAATTTCACAATAACTGGCCTCGGCTTTCCTCGTTTTTGACCTAAACGATGAGATACATCAACACATATTTTCCCTCCAGGATTTTTCTTTGAAACAACAGCTCTTCAAAAATTTTCAAAGTTTGCTTCATGAAGTTATCCATGATCTCATAAATATCCTCTTCTGGTTTCTCTGGTATATTGTAAAAAGGAGAAGATTACTCTTCATTGAATGTATCTGAAAGTCTTCAAGTTTATTTTCAAGAGACTTGACTCTAGAAGATAACCTTACAATTGTTCCTTCAGATTTGTGTAGATGCACTTGTAAAGCTTTGTTATCCGAATGCAACAGGTTTAAATCCAACTCATTTTAACTGCCTGTGGTTTCAGGAAATCAAGAATTTCATCATTTTTTTTCCAGGGTTGGGTTAGTTGATGAAGCTGCTTGTTGTACAGCTAAAAGTTTATCCTCGTTTTGAGTTTCACAAATACTCTGCTATTCAGTAACTTCTGGAATTTCTTTAGAATTCATTTTTAGTATTTTGGGGGAAGAACTTGACTTGTAGTGTTGCTTTCTGAGAGATTACTTAAATTTCTCTTCTTATAAACCAGAGGTAAAGAGGACACTATCCAGCAGATTAACTGGGAGTGAAGTCCACCAGAGCAAAGAAGTCAAGCACAGCAATAAAGGGGGAGACTCGTGGAAGACCTCAGGGACGAGAAATCAATCACAGCACAGAGGAGATTCTTATGTCAGTGACAGTTGAACACATTCTTCTCAAAACTACATCAACCAGAGGCAGTCAACTATTCAGAGCTGTTTGTTACAACTGATTCAAGACCAGGTGATTACAAACTTTCATGTGATCGGACTATAACTTCTATTTTGAACATTGATCGAACCATATGGACTATAATCCGTGAGTGATCAGTAAGAAACTATTTAAGTAATCTTGTAATATTATTTAAAGTTTTTAAGTCATTAACCGGTGTATATGATTTAGTTATTATTGTTTTAAATGTGTATTCTGATTTGGTTGGTTTAACACTGATTTGTACATATTGTAAGTAAATTATTATTTGTGTGATTTTCTCTTGCTAACACACTAGTTAGTTGGGGTCTGACCTTGACACCTTGAAATGTTTGTGTAAAATATGCTACATTTCAGCATTTCCGTCACATAATATCAATTGAGGTTGTTTTCACTTGAAAACGTATAATTTACTCCATATTCTATAAAATCTGATTAAAAAAAGACATTTTTCTTCAAAGTTTCTTTTCCAAGATTCCAGATTTTTATTCAGCTCAAGACATTTAAAATGTAGTTGTGCCCACGTGGTACAATTCAATAAATATGACAATTTTGATTAAGGATTTGATGTTAATTATGACACTTTAATTCTAGTTACACCTTTAGCTTACAATCTTACTTTTATACATACACATATGATAGCACTACATGTTTATTTTAGCCATTTGTCATTTTAAAAATTTCTTTAAGAAACCTACATAGTTTAACAAGTAACCTTTTGTTTGTACTAGACTTCAAACAGTTGAATGAATTTGTACATGTTGTTATTACGCTGGTAATATTTTGGTAAATGTTTACCTCTAAGATCTTTGATCTGTTTATTTGTACATTCCAGCAAAATATGGAACTCATCACGAAGTAAGTTTTCATCACAGAAATCACAAAAACGTTGGTTTCTTGGTATGTTATTGTATCTTCCTCTGACAATAGTAAGCTTAAAGTTACTTAGCCTCAATTTACAGAGTATCAAGGACATACTACTTGGGAGTTGATGTAGATAACTTTCTTGTTTAAATTTTGTCTTTATTTCTCTATCAATGGTACCTGTGTTACTTTCGTACATGTCATTACACCAATTATTTATAAACAATCTTTAAGTTTCTGTTTCACACTTGCTTTGAGCCATTTAGGGTTGAAACTAGTTTTATGGTGTTCTGCCCAAATATTGCCAAGACCACAGTTGATAAGAATCTTGTGTATGTATTTGAGCCAGGGTGATTTGTATAAGTTGTCAATATACTTCTGATACATTTTCACAACCATTTTATTCTCGCTACCATTGATAATCCTTAACCAGAAATTTATCATTTTGCACTGAATATGGTACGCGACTGGTAGTTTACCACTCTCTCCAAGCACCATAAAGTTTGGCGTTGATTTATTAACATGAAGAAGGTACTTAACAAATTTAGTCTGTACTGTTTCAATGCCTTTAACATTTGAGTAACCCCATATTTCTGAACCATAAGTTAAAATTGGTAGAACCAATTTAGCAAACAGGTCTAATTGAATGTCTGCAGGCAGATTCAGTTTTTTATTGTTACTAAGGACAGTGAACATTGCTTTACTGGCTTGATCACAGAGATATTTTTTGCACAGTTCGAATTTACCATTATAATTGAAGATAATACCTAAATATTTGAAGAAATATACATTTTCTGGCGTCTGATTGTTGAAAACAAAGTTACAATCGTCCTTGATTTTACTGTTACCAAATACCACTACTTTTGTTTTGCTCGGGTTAATAGTGAGACGCCAGGATTTACAATACATTTCAAGATCATATAACCCTTTGTGGAGTTTTGCGGGACATACTTTTTAACAAGTTGATTATCTTGCCAGAGATTCCTCCCTTCAATAGTTTTGACCATAAAGCTTCTCTCCAAATAGAATCAAAAGCTTTTTGATAATCAATAAAAGCACAGAACAGTTTCTTCTTTTTAAAACACATTATATTTATCAAGGAGCTTACCAGAAGTATGTTATCGATAGTGGAATAGCCTTTCCTAAAACCAGCCTGGTTTTCATCAAGCATTTTGTTCTCTTCAATAAATTTGTTGAGACGATTGTTAATAACAGAAGTAAACAGCTTGCTTAGGCAGCTCAGCAAAGTAATACCTCTATAACAGTTTGGGTCATTGGTCTCGCCATTATTCTTGAAAATCGGAACAATGATCCCAATACTCCATGATGCAGGGAATTCACCATCATTAATAATTTTGTTGAATAAATATATATATAGCGGGAGTAGCATATGTTTAGTGTTAATAATATACTCATTAAAAATGCTATCACTACCGCATGATTTACCATTTTTGAGTTTACCAATAGCTTTGATAATTTCGTCACCTTCGATTGGGTTGTTCAAGCAATCTATATATTTATTCTCCATCTGATTAGACTTGCAAGCATTTTCATCATGTTTTGAGTTATCTGTCTGTTTGTAGTTGCTTTCGTTAAGATTCTTAAAATGAGATAAAAGATCTGATATGGAAGCACCTACATTATTATTTTTCTTAGATTTAATCAGTTTTCCATATTTTTTACTACTTGAAACCTTGAGATTTCTTATCTTATTATGAAACCTTTCAGTTTGTTTAGCTTTCTCTTTTCTAACCTCGATTTTAAGCATTCTGCTTTTATTCTGCAAATTAATGTAGTTACTATCAGATTTGCATTTTCTATACGTTCTCTTTGCTTTATTGATATTCTCTCTTTGTTTTGAGAAAAGATGGCCCAGGTTTAAATGATTTTTGCACTTTAAGGTATTTCCTTTACTATCTGACTCGTGAGATTTTGAAAGGTTTTTTTAGCACCATTAATTAATGTAGATTTAATGGCAGAAATGCAATTATTAATACTTATATTCTCCCCATTATTTATTTTATACAATAATGTATCAATACAATCCATATTAATGTTCTCAACATATTCACTCTTTTTATTATCATTCCACAAACTCTTTTTAGCATTTTTACTATCAAAAGTACTATCTACATTTTTGTACATAATATTTCTGACAGTACTTTTAAACTCATAGATATTTATTTTACAGCTTAGGCCACAATGAACATCGGATAACTCTTGATCAAAATCTTCGACCTCAAGTGAGCTAGTTTTACATAGTAGTTCTGGTGAAGCAATGAAGTAATCTATAACTGTATTGAATTTGGTTGTAGATTTACCCACAGATTTATCAACACCGACTCTGCCATTAAAAATGCAAACTGAGGCCTGTTTACATAGATTTATAAGTTTATACCCATAATTATCAACCCTGTGTGGGTCTGAGTTTGATCTTTCTGTAGGGATACCAAACATTGTCATGTTGTTTATAACATCAAAAGAGTTAAATATTTCATTGTCTAAACCTACTGAGTCATGTATATGTTCATCGAGGCTAAGAATGTCATTTAAAATATTGGTATGTGCATTAAAGTTTCCACAGAGCAAAAATAAATTTTCATTAACATTCAGATCTATCATATCTTCTAACAACATATCAATATCATTGGCATTTGCATACTCTGAGTTCTGAGGTGGGATATACACACAACCCACATATATGTCTTTGTTCAATATACAGGAGTTCCAATTTATTTTGACCCACAACACATGTTTACTCTCTGATGCTACAACTTTGACATGTTTTTCAAATTTATTTTTGTAGGCAATTCCTATACCACCTGAATTGTGTCTACCGATATTCCGTCTATTTTTAAGGACAATTTTAAAACCAAGTTTATTGAACTTGTCTTGTATTGAGGCATTCTTGACGTTGTCAATTTTTGTTTCGGTTAGACAGATGAAGTCAAAACCACAGATATGATCAGTAAACACTGGATTTTTCATTAATCCACATACATTTATATGGTAAAACGAAATTTTGGTTATAATTATTGTGGTAGCAATGATAATTTATTAAACCTTCAACCAAATTATCATCAGAAAATAGCATTTAAGAAGAGAATCATTGTAGACCAGTGTTGGTAGATCATTCTGTGATTCATCAATACTCTGTGATTCACCATACAGTACAGTAGTTTCAGAATCATTGTGCTTAAATAATTCTAGTTTTATGTCCTTAATGCACACATTAGTATCAAAGTGAACTCTGAACATTTTGTCAGTAACACTAGTTACTATATTGGTTACATTATTAGTTACATCAGTTACTACATCATTCTTTCTTATCTCTGCCTCTACATAATTGTTTATGCAACTATCAGTTATAACAGTATGTGTTCCGAAATCAGTGCTTTCTTTTCCATTACCTACAATACATGAATTTAAATATTGATCAAACTATGAATATGAACATGATCACAATTGTCAACAGTGTCAACAGTGTTTTCACTAACATTTACTGGGTTTACGGTTTCTTGGTCTAATATGTAAGAGTTATTGTCATTTGGTAAATGGTTCTTTTCCTCACTGTCACCAGTCTTGATATTTAAGAGCTGAGCTTTACCCTCACAATCAATATCATCACTGTTATTTATTGGATTTACAGTATCTTGCTCTTCATAACACCTCACAATACACTTCCTGGTGTTGGCAGGAACAAGGTTGATATTATAATTACCTTCCTGTTTTATCTGGGTTCCATGAACAGAACCTGATGTGTAAGAGTCATTGTCACTTAATAGTTGATTCTTTTTTACAGTGTCACAAATCACGATGTTTGAAGGCTGAGCTTTATTCTCAGCAACACAACGCTCATGGATGTCAACACTAGGATTCAGGAACTTCAAAGTCACTTGAAAATGTCTATGTAAGATATCATTTAACATGTTGAACACTTCTTTAACAATGTCCTTAAAAATGTCCTTAACAATATCCTTAACAATGTTCAAAGTATGAAAGTAATGTTTGTCACTTGCAAAGTAGACAAAAACATGTGCTCCTTGCCTGGCCTATTCTACACAAAATCCCAACTCTTTAAATAGATTCACGTCAAAACCAAGACTGAAGAGGTCATCAGGAGAATTGATGATCACTGTTCTTTGGTCATTCTTACAGTGAATTTTGCCATCTCTTGAATACACACTTTTGAATCGGCCGGATTCTTTCAACTTTTGTAACATTTTCATTCTAGTTTGCATGAGGTCCTCGTAGATAAAAACATCTTTCCCCCTGTCACTGCTTCTCAAGTTCCTTTTGTTCTTCAAAATCTCAATTTTCTTTGATCTTTTTGATCTTCTAATGAGTTTGCAGATTATTTGTCCGGATTTAGGGCCAGGAGCTCTGCCACGACGGCCAACGCGATGACAGGTAGATATATCCTCTGGTGAAATTGGACATCCCCCTTCAGATAGTATTGAGCAGATCTTAGGAACAAGATCCTCATCCTCTTCTTCTTTGAGATCCCCGATTCTCAATGAATCTCTTCTTGTGTATTGCTCAAGCTCATCAATACGGTAGTTAAGGATATTAAGGTCCACATTGAATCTATCACGTACTTTCGACATCTCCGACTGGAGGACAGACTGAACAGTAGTTGTTATTGTAGTGGTCAGAACTGGCAGAACAGAGTCCCACATTTCTCTGAAAATATTCTTCACCATCACGCTAAGATAGTTATCAGAGTTGATAGACAATTGATCAGACGTTCTAGCTTTAGCAGGTACATTTCCTATCTTATTGGCCCCCCTTGATTGACAGTTAAACTACTTGTACTTGCACTAGAAGTAGAGCCACTTTATCTGCCACTGTGGCCTAGCGGGTAACACACTTGTCTAGGAACTCAGAGGACGTGGGTTCAATCCCAGGTACAGGCAGATACATAGTGGCTCGGATGACCACTTAAAATGGCGGTCCTCTGTCATTGGGTCCTATCCCCAGTGGCAGGTTAAAGAACCTCAAGGACGTTGATAAATGGTCATCCTTGAGCCTCTATCTTCCAGTTAGGGGAATGTCAGTTACTTGTGAGTTGGGGCTGTACCTGTACAGTCGGATTGGTTAAATAGCGCTTTGAGTCCTGTAGTATATGGAGATATTGCGCTGAGTATAAATACATACATACATAACACTGGATTCAGAGCTGGAATCACTATTACAATGATTAATAGTGCTATTCTTGGTATTGGAAATTACACCACCGCACAAGTTTTCATCAACTTCCATCTTTTTCTCCATTTCTTTCAAGATACCGCCAACAGATTCTGTGATGTGATCTTCCGTGGACAGCTGTACGTTGTCTTATAGTTTGGCAAATTTGTTCTTTACCTTTATAGGTGTGCTTGTGATTACTTGGCTTTCATCAAACAGACTAGTGTTATGTACCTTCTTTTTATTAGGTTTGTACATCTGGATTGAATGTTTGTTTAACAGATGATTTATGATAGTCCATGTAAAATTTCTCACAAATAACAAAGACGCTCTGTGGACATAAACCAAAAACACTATTCCAATTCTGTAATAATAACCTTTAACTAGGTTTTACTAGGTTTGTTCATCTGGATTGAATGTTTTGTATAACAGATGATTTACTATAGTAGAATTTTCTGACAAATAATAAAGTCGCTCCGTGGACACGAATCGGAAACTTTTTTGAATTGACCATTTGTTTGTGGAAGACTTCTGATGGTAGGTACTAAATCTCGCAGTTACTTGATTTCGGGCCGGTTGTCAGAGGGTGAATACTCAATGCCATTTTTGAGCACCCCTCCCAGTCCTAATATTTGCATATATTTTCTTTGTCTTAGATGTTATTTTCTCTACTTAAACATTATTTGGACCATTTTTAATTAACACTACTCTGAAAGTATCCCGATCTTTGTACTCTTTCTCTACTTCTACATCTCATGGTGTTGAAAACTATTTCCCCAGGCTGTTGGGGTAGGCGCATCTCTCATGCGATTTTTTTAATGGATGTGCCATAAATAAGTATTTAAACTGCAATTGTGTAGATACCTTTGAGGCCTTTAAGTGCTTTGACCATGGCCTTTTGGAAAACATCTTTTGGTTGTGTAAGCCAAATTATAGGTAATATCACTTGTATCTGCCAGAAGGAGTGTTGAAGGTTGTTACTTGGGTACTCTCATTGTCAAGCTTGATCATCCAGTACCCTGATTTGTAAACAAAACGGCTGAAGTACCTCGCATGAATCAGTTTGGTAGTCACTTCTAGTATTTTATACCGGTAGTTTTACATTTGGAGGTACAGTTAAGGTTTTGGGGATCCAGGCAAACCCTAAGACTACTGTTATTTGGCTTCTCAACAGTGACGATTGAGTTTACCCAATTTGTGCATTTTTGTATCCTTGGCAATGATTCCTAGGTTTTGCATTATTTCAGGCTCTTTTTCACAGTATCTCCTCACAGTGGGTGTGACAGAAAGCACTGAGAGGTCAAGTTTCAGTGAATTTTTACTTATAAATAATCCACAGTGGTTTTTCTTAAGCAAAATCTAAATGTTTAGTTGACTCAGAAAATTTTTGTGTGAATGTATTTTGTGTGGGGGGAAGAGCAGACAACAGATTCTGCATTATACACACAGATAACTTTTCTCATGGAAAAAACTGTCTCTCAAAGTAAAGTAGGTCATTGTTTTAAAAGTGAAGATAAAAATATTTAGAATCATTGTACAAATGTAAAATTTATATGTATGAAAAGATTAAGCTTTGTAGAATCTATTAAAACAATTTTGTGTTTTATATCACTAAAGATAGAATTGATTTTATGCACATTTCATTAGTAAACAAAGAAAAACATAAAGGTAACTGTTGAAGCTAAGCTGAATTACTTGCCGTTTTCAATAAAAGATAAATGGGTTTCATCATTTAATAACAGAACAAAAAATAGATATTTGAAAAGAAGAAGAGTTATACTTTTTAATGCATGTTTTATATTCTCTGTGTATTTGTGTTTCTGTGAATAATTACAAGTTTAAAACAGAGATCTCTTTTCACATTATAAGCCAAATGCAGTTGCATGTTTGTTATGTGTGTATAGTACACATGCATCCTTTTTGACCTGCATGAATGATGAGTGGGAAAAAGGCAACTATTTCCATCCAGTTGTACATACAATGAAACAAATCTTTGCCTCAATACTAATACACATGCACTGTTCATTGCCATGAGTCATGCTGGTGCACAATATTCTTATCTTATAATTATATCCTGCTAGCCAGTGACTATTTATCTCTTTGAAACTTACAAAACAGTAAACCCAAAGTAAGGGAAAAATGTAGAATACTTTGCTTTGTACTTTTGCAAGTGTAGTAGTTTTATTGAAATATTATATATTACAATGAGTATAATGACTGCAAGTATGCATAGTCTTGATTTTCACAAACAGTGTTTAAGAGACCTATGTAGGATATGTAGTAACAGAGCTCAAACCTGTGAACAAATCAATCGTAAAACTACATCTATTATGTGCAAATAGCAGAGATAAAATATATATATAAGTGCTTTTATAAAATGAAAAATGCTGAGGTGCTATCAGAAAATAATAAAATGGATGGAGACAAATATTTAGGTGAAAAAGAAAAGGCAGGATCTGCTTCTCAATTGTGGAAATGCCACAAATGTATCGACTGCAATGTATGCAAGCTCTGTACTGGCCAGATGAGAAAAGGCAGAGCCAAAAAAATCTCTAAAAGAGGGAGACCAAAAAAAGAAACTCCAATTAGCAAAAACGATGGATATGTTTTTGACCATTTATGCACTTTGTGGGAAATCTCAAGTGATTATGAAATTAACTCCTCTAAAATACCCAGTGAACTTCTAAATACATACATATGCCAAAATTTGTTGAGGTATGTATTCAGTGCAATCAGTGAAAACAACATGTCACCATTACTTCTTTGCTTATTGTTTGTCAAACTACTTCAAACATAGACAGGCAGATAGAGTTAATTGTCCTATATGTCCAAATCCAGTGACAGTAGATGATATCAAATCAGTTGAAGAAAGATTTCAGACACAGCTTTTAATAATTGATGTCAAGTGCAAAATGTGCGGTCATGTGGGCCCCTTACAAACATTTAATCTACATTAGTGTGATTCAAATCTAAATATTGATGAAGGTAAATTTCTACCAATATCAGATGACACAACAAATAGTTTTCAAATGCATAGCACACCACAGGATAAAGGTGCATCATGCAGTACTATAGAAATACAAACATCCCCTGCACTTTTCTCAGATGAATCCAACAGAATGCTACCTATCCGATCAGTGGAGAAATCTCTTTCTTAATCTTTATCACCCCCACTTACAAAAACAGAATAAAGACTTCATACACCTTTAACCAAAATAAAATTGAATCTTTCAAAAACCAAGTCCATTATAGGGGGTCAACCCATTGTACTGAAGCGACTTGTAGAAGCCGGAAAATCAAGTCTTTATGTGGCATCGCCATTGAAACAAAAAAGAGCTAGAGAGGTTGCAACCTATTGATCTGCTATTGCTGGTACAAATGAAGACTCACAGCACATCCAGCAATCATCAGAATTGAAAGTTTGATTGAAGAAGCACAGAGGGAATGTATGCTCTAAGGCTGGAATATCAAACAAATCATACATGTCAAAAAGAGTTTCACTGGCAATGAAAACTGCTTTAAGACTTTCATGGAACCTGCACAGGAAGCAGAAGCAATATCTTTCAAAATTTACAGGAGTTAAATGTCAGAGTGAAAAGAAAGAGAGGGTTGAAAGGAAAAGAATGCTAGGTGATTACTAGGTGATCATCTAAAAGTGAAAATGCTAAAAGTAAAAAAAAATGATGAAAAGACACATGACAGTTTTGGTGGATTGGCTGAAAAGCATGTACCTGTTGTACATGTTCCAGATTTATGTGCATTTGTTAAGGAATGACTGAACAACTATGAAGAACAACATAAACTAGTTTGGAAAGAGGGTATGAAAGAAACTGAAGTGTGGATAAAGATTGGAGGTGACCATGGTAGCAGTTTGTTTAAGCTCTGCCTACAAGTATGCAATGTGGAGAAACCCAAAGACACCCAAAGAAAATACTGTTGCTTTTTGTTTTATGCCAGCAAAAGATTTATATCAAAATTTGGAATCATTGCCCAGTTTATATGCTGACAAAATCTTCAAATTGCAACACAATGAAATTTGGAACAACGAAAAGATCAGTGGGATATCTGGCGCCAGGGGAAAACATTTTTGCTTATGGTGCCATCTCCATTATGAAGACATTCAAATTCCTTTGGGCATCGGAGGCAAGGCAAGATGGTGAAAATTAAGAAACATGATTAAAGACAATGAAACATTTATCAACAATGGAAAGGGAAATCGTGATCTGGAAGGAAACTTCAATAATGTGATTCATAAACCATTGTGGAACATTGGTTTGTCACATGCTTGTTTGCCATACCTGCACATTTTACTTGGCATTGTGAAGAAGCATCATGATATATTTGAACAGGAACTCCATCAAATAGACATTGAATTGGCTGAATGAGTGTCACTTTCTTCAGTAAAACTAGATAATTCACTGTTTCACACCTACATTGCAGATTTAAGAACCAAAAGGAAATTACTAAACCACCTGGGGTTTCTTAAAGACCAAAGCAGTTCAAACGGTGATCTTACCAATAAGGAAAAAGAAACATTAATATCAGAAATTGCCAGTACTGAGAAAAATATGCAGAAATGCAAACCAACACTAGCAGTGCAAAGTTAGAAACTTTAAAACAACAAAATATTGTTCAACAGCCTACCACTCCAGATGATTCATTGGAAATCACTGCTCAAAATACATTAAACAAAAAGTACAGGACAAAATTTCAGTCACTATTCAAGAAAAGATTTGTGAATTATCAGGTAATATAGAACTAAACCAGAGATTTGATAAAATTGCAACCAAATTTCACAGGTTAAATGCATTATTTCAAAGATTTTACAGTGAGGTTACACACATGGAAAGTGTAACTGAGATGGATCTAGCCGAAATTGAGAACAAGATTAAAAAATATTTGGAAAAAGTTTCCAAAGCTTTGTTTTTTGGGTTTTTTTTTTGAGAAAATATATATTTTATTCACTCTTTTCCAATGACAACCGGAAGGGCGAGAGTGGAAGAACCCCTCATCGGTGTCTTACAATTATACATTTATGTCAAAGTTTAAAACTACATAATGTGTGATGAGTAATAACACTTTACAATATTTTCTTTTTTTACTTTTTTTTTCTCAAAATATTTTACTACCCTTTCTAACTACAAAAATGACAATACACACAATGACACAACCAGACAACATATACAACACAACAGTGTGCTGGGATATATGTGAATGCAAACTGATGTTTAAATTTCTTACCAATTTATGAAAGACTCTATAGTTTCAACAACAGAATGAGCTAAATCTTTCGTCTTGAGAGACTTGAAAATATCAACATATTGCTTTAACTTTATAAAGAAACTCTTCAAGCTGATATTTTCTCAGTAATGTAACTAGTATATATATAATATTTTGATAGCAGAATAATAGTGTTTAATGCTTTATTTGATTTCAAATTGTGGAATTTATACCCCAGGATAACGTCCTTTACAGACACAATTACTCTGGTGTTATTATACTTGTTCCAAAGATCAATAATTTGTAACCAAAATGTTTTAATTTTTTTGCACTCAAAAATAAATGTTCAATCGTGTGTCTATTTCACAAATCGGACAGTTTGGTGTTGTTTTAATTTGAATCTGATAGAGTATTTTATTTGTTACCACAAAGCGAAATAATATTTTATATTGTAACTCTATTACTTTATTATTAACTGGCAATAAGTGGGCTAGTACATATATCTTTGCCAAAGCATCACTATCCATTTGACCAAAGGTAGTGTTGTAATATGCCATGTTTTTAAATTCACTGTCAAGCTTTGTGTTTAAAACCAAAAATTTCTTTATTATTTTCATATTAGGATCCTGGATATTAATTTTATTGCCAGACAATTTGATTCCATTAAATTTTTGTGTTATACCACTATTTGACCTAAATTATCTTGCAATATTGAAGTTTTTTTACCACCTCTCCACACCAAATAACTATTACTAGACACTCCACTATAGACCCACTGTTCAAATGGTACAATTTTATTGTGTTCATTGAAAAGATCACCTATGAACCAGAGACCTGCTTGGAACAGTGATTTATTAAACCAAAATTGGTGTTCTTTTTGACTTATTAAACTATTATACCATATAAATTGTGACCTTATTTATTAATGTTTCCCAAATTATTGTATTTTACTTGTTTCCAGTTTTGTATAACATCTTTATAAAAATCTGGAAGATGATCAAAGTTTGGTATCATTTTCTCTGTAAAATTGCTCTGTAATAGTACTAATATGTTGCTAACAGCTGAATGAATTTCTAGATATTTTTGCCAAAGAAATGTTTTTTCTTTGAAAAAATTTTTCATCTACATCACTTTGATGGCTTTATCAACTTGATGAAAATCATGCATGTTGTATCCACCTTTGGATTGCATATCCAATTGGCTGCATAAAGATGTTTCGGCTTACTTTTTCTGTTTTACCATTCCAAATAAATCTTTATAACAAACTGTTTATTTCCTTTTTTATTTCACATGATATGTGTAGTACTTTCGAGAGAAAAGTAAACTTTGAAATTCCTAAAGTTTTTACAATTAGTACTTTTTCCTTCAGAGACAGTGACCTTCTCTTCCATAATGCTAGCTGTTTATCCAAAAGTTGAAGTGGTGGTTCAAAGTTTGCCCTGTATGCTTCCTCTTTATTGTGCCCTATATATATACCTAAGACTTTTATCGGTTTGGTTGACCATTTTATGTTAAAAGGTTTTTCAGTTTTATTTTTATCTTTCCCTATCCAAAGTGCTTCTGTTTTTGATATATTGAGTTTTAGTCCCGAACAAATTTCAAATTTGTTAATCAACTTGAAAAGTTCCTTTCCTGATTGTATATCTGATAATAAACAAGTTAAGTCATCTGCAAATTGAGTAAGCTTAAACTCTTCTCCCATATGTATACCCTTTATAATTTTATTACTTCTTATTGCTATAGCTAACATTTCAACACAGATTATAAATAAATATGGTGATAATGGGTCTCCTTGCCTTGCCCCTTTTCCTATTTTAAAATATTGACAGGTTGTTCCATTGTTTATTACACAACTAGAAACATCATTGTACAATGTTTTTACCCAGGTAAGTATATCTTTCCCAAAATTAAACTTTTCAAGACATTTTATCATAAAATCCCATTCAGTTGAATCGAAAGCCTTTTCAAAATCAATAAATAGAAGAAAGCCTGATAGCTTTTTGTGTTCTGTATAATTCATTATATCTTGAATTATATTGATAGCCTGTTCAATTTTTCACCCTGGTACAAAACCAGACTGATTTTCATGTATTATGGATGGCAGAACATTTTTTATTCTTTTAGTTATCACTTTAGTCAAAATTTTATAATCGACATTTAATAATGATATGGGTCTCCAGTTTTGTAAAAAAAGTCTGTCTTTTCCATTTTTTTGAAGTAATGTAATGACTGCTTGCTTTTGACTTGCACTTAATATACCTTTACCAAAACTTTCATTATAACTGTCAATCAATAACTGGCCAATTTCACCCCAAAAGAAAATGTAAAATTCAATGGTTAATCCATCATTTCCTGGAGATTTATTTTTTGATACTGTGTTCAAAATATCTGAACATTCTTTAAGTGATATTTTGCCCTCACATTGTAATTTTTCAGTTTCCGATAGTTAGGAACACACATATCATTAATAAAACTACTGTAATTACTCTTATTACATCTTTGGGAGGTCAATAGTTTTTCATAGAATTGTCTTTGATATAATGCTATCTCTTCAGGATCTCTAATTGTTTCACCAGAATTAGTTTTTAGTTTTCGAATGGACTTTCTCATGTAATTGTGTTTTTCTAAATCAAAGAAAAATTTTGAGCTTTTTTCTCCCTCTTCTACCCATTTAACTCTTGAACGTATAATACATCCCTGCAGTTTTTCATTGTCTATAACCTTTAACATTTCCTTTACGCTCTCGATTTCTGCTTCTTTTTCAATATTATCTGTAACTGTAACTTTCTAACATGTTTAGTCTCTTTCTTAAGTCATTCTCACGATTCCTCCTTTTCTTTTTTTGTTGTTTTGAGTATTGTATTGAATAGTTTCTTATTTCATATTTAATAAGTTCCCAATAGAGTTGCTTACTTGCAATGTCTTTACATTGTACACCCCAGTGGTCCAGCTTGGACCTTAAGGAATTTATGTATTCCTCGTCTTTTAACAGTGATGAATTGAATTTCCAGTATCCCATCCCTTTACTTCTATCTGCAAGTGTTTGAAATGAATCAGAGTAGATATTTGGCAATATTTCGGTTGAGACAATATTTTCCTGTAAAGAATTGGATATTAACCAGAAATCTAATCTACTTCTATAATTTGTATGTTTTTGTCTATAGGTAAACCTTTTTATATTCGGATTTCTGAGTCTCCAGATATCACATAAATCAAAATCATTGATCTATTTTCTTAAAGTTGTCATGGACACATCCTGTACTAAATCACTAGCACTATGCTTGTCTATATTAGTTTGTATGGTGTTCCAGTCACCTCCTAGTATAATTTTTTCTTTATCAATCTCAAATAAATTTATTCTTTGTTTTAAGTCTTGGAAAAAATATTCTCTATCTTTTGCTGATTTTGGGGCATTGGGGCATAAATCTTTACTAAGCAATAACCTTCACCATTTATCTCAACTTGGGATATAATTAATCTGCCATCATTGCCCGTTTCGTCTTTTATAAGTTTGAAATCAACATTATTATTTACTAATATGAGACATACTTTTGAATAGTTTGACCCATGGGAAAAAAATTACATTCCCACCACCCCAATCAAGTTTCCATTGTTCTTCAATTTCAATTGAGCTCTATGTCTCTTGCAGTAAAATAATATCTGTTCTAATATCTTTAAACCAATTAAAAAGTTTCTTTCTTTTAAATTTGTCTCTCAGGCCTCTTACATTTAATGAAAGTGTGCTAAATGATATTTGTTTCACTGTAAGATATTGATATTGTGTAATTTTCTGCACATTCCCCAAGGCACACATGGACATGAAACATTTGAAACACATATAAAACACATAATCGTAACACATAAAATGACTTCATAGTCAAGAACATTAAGAACACACATAAAACACATAATCTTAACATTTAAAAAGACTTTGTGGCACCTTTTACCAGAGTATAACAAAGAAACCATTTTTGTTAAAATTTAACTTGCTGGATTTCAATTTAATATGTTTAAGTTTATATATTTATCCATGTGGAAATATTATGGACATTACATATTTATAGAAGAAAACCAATTAATATACTTCAGCCAATTGATATTGCTTATCTTACTGTATTTAAGGTATATTTTAATTACAATATTTTTGTACCTCTGAAAAGTATTGATCTTTGACTGTATATCCTTTACTATAAATCTAAGCCTACTTCCATATAATCAGCTTTGTATGCACCTATAAATTTCAGAAAATATATATTTAACAATTTTCTCATACAACAATGGACAATGCAAAAAAAATATTGTTTTAATATGATAATTTCTACTTCATCACCCTACTTTTTACAGTGTTTCTCTTTAGGATCCCCTAACATCTGATATGCATCTATGAAACATAAAGATACATACTAGTACTTGTACTGTCTACTGATTCTTGGTTTATATTGTTATTAAGCTTTTACCAATTCTAGCACTTTAATAAGAGAAAAAAAGACTTTGTTTGAATTTTTAAAATTCACCTCATGTAGCTGACACTCAATAAAACAATCAAGCTATCCACAATTAGTTTGTACTTATAAATGCTTATTATCAGGATGTTCAAAAGAGCTTTTTCTTGATTATGAATTAAAAGTCAAGACACAAGAGAAGATACATAGTGCTGCCTGTCTATGCTGTAACATAGGGGGAAAATATACATTTTCCCATATGTATCACCTGAATTACTATTTCTGTAATATCCAGAGACATTAATTAATTAATTAGTTTGTACATATTTACTATTGTAGCATTTCTTCTCACTTACAATTGGCATGGATACTTCTAAACTGAAAACTGAATGTGTACCGAAGCCAGTTTTGTATCTTAGGTACGTTGTATCAAACATATGCACCCACACTTCACTTATATATATAGGTATACAGAGTCATTTAACTATTAAACCTTTAACCTCTGATTATTTTTTTTGCATGTAGTTTTGCATGACACTGGTCAAGTATGTATATTCAATTTGGTATATTTCTGTTTTGACTCAAATGACATTCCCATGACTAGTTTACTGCCAACACTTTATGTCAACCTGACTTCTGATAGATTAACACCTGGTATGTATATACCTTTAGCAGATTAAGTGTAAACAAACAGTATGCTACCTGTTGTCAGATAATTGTAATTTTAACACAATAACTGTCACAAATTATATACTGGCTTAACCGATAGTTTTTGTCACTAACCTGCATGCTTACATAATCAGTTTACATACTTTTAATTTTGCGGATTTATAACATTATAACAGTACTCACACTGCCTCCAATGTTAATTTAATATTATCCAATCAAAACACAAAACATTTATTGTGTTTAAAAATGTTTACTATAACTGCAATACTGTGGTTGCTGCCTCTTTGATCAGCTGGAATCTTATAGGTCCAATGTGACTGCCTCCATACCAACGAGTTACCACTATCAGTTGGTTTGTGATGTCTTTCTGCTGGAGAAGTGACAACAGATTCCTACCAGCTCCCCATTCTCTATCATCATCATAATGTTCCTGCACGTTATCTTTTTGTCTAAGTCTATAAGCATAGATATTGTGTTCGGCACGAGCTATCCTTGGATCTGCTCTCACTGCGTGTAGTGCAGGTATCACATCATCCTGGCATCTGATGGACACTATGTGTCCCTGGAATGTGCTGTGGAGGTGAGTTTTTGGAGGGGCAGATTGAACATTCATCTCAAGGGCTTTTTGAAGAATGTCTGTGTTGACATCCATAATTTTATCCTTGTGTGCTGTAACAACTTTCCCTTCTACTATCAGCTTTTCTCCCATTCATTTTGTTTTTTGGTGTTTTTGTCTGGCTTCTCAAAACACAGGCATAAGTCTCTGTTTCCTGTTCTGTAGCTCTGATGGCAATTGTTCACTGATGCTGTAGTTCTTTGCCTTATCAAGATTTTTGGCATGTCTCAGCACTATTTCTTTTCCCCTGAAGGGGTTGAATCTAGCCACTATGGGTCTGGATTTTCAGCTAAGCTTTTTCCCAATCCTATGCACTCTGTCAAAGACAATAACATTGATATCCTGTGACTGAACTTTCAATTCATCTCTGAAAATGTCACTAGTCATCTGGCTGTTCTCATTTCCCTGCTCTGGTATATTGTGAAATACTAAATTTGCACTCATTGACTTAGCTTGAATTTGTAGTGTGTCCTTTGATGAACTGGATCTCCTTTTCATTTTTTGCTATTTGTCCTTCATAGATCTGACACCTTTGTAACATCTTTGCATTTTCACTCTTTAAGTCCTCAATTTCCTGTTCTTGAAAAGTCACTGATTCTTTGAAGTCATCTAACTTATCCTCTAGAGCTTTCAACTTTTTATCATACGCCTTGTCTCTTGCTTGCATAGTTTCTAATATTCTTTCCTTGAAATCCTTAAGTTCACCCAGTACTTCTTCTTTCAATTTTTTCATGACTATATCCATGTTTGTTTCAAATGTCTGTCTAAATGCATCTAGTTTGTATGAGATACTGGTCACTGTTGATTCTATCTTTTCCTCATCCATACTGTCTTCTGACTCCATATCCTGAAGAGGAGAAATAACCCTTCTTTTTGCTCTCTTGTTTGAGTTTGGGGTTGTAGTCACCACCTTAAAGAAATCACTGATTGTATTTTGCTTTCCAATTGCTTTAAGAGGTGTACTCTCTTTCACACATGCACTTTGGTCTATTTTTGATGTGTTGTTTTCTTTATCCATTTTTACATGTGAATGTTCTATTTCTTGGTAATATTGGTCTATCATTTGTTCTATTTTAGAAGTGTCCTGACTTATATTTGACATTTCTTTGGCTATTCCCCTGTGAACCTGTACAAGTGTTTCCAAATATAATGGACCTTTTTTGTTATCCAGTCAATTAACGTTCCCAAATATAGTGTTCTATTTTTGTTTTACACAATTGATTCACAACCACAATATTGGTTTCATATTATGGCTTGGTATATTGTGATTAAATTGTTTGTAACATTAAAATTTTTCCAGTCATAATCTTTATATTATAAGATTATCATCAGATTCCATGGCATTTTTAAAATCAACTGATACTAAAATTGTTCTTTAACATCATATATTTCCACTACTTTTTTGAAACTTTTTCACCAGCAAATTTTCCACTTGTCACTCTATCACTGACATCATGATACAATGATCCTTGATACAATGATGGTCAATTCCAAAGCTTTGCTGCCAAAACATCAACTTTTAGAAGACTATGTACTGGAATGGATAGAGAAATGACGATTTGGCATGGCCATGCATGGGGAACAATTAAGGGGGAGAATCCATTCACAGGGAATTTAACAGAATAGAAAGAAATATGTGTCATGTGGCAAATCTCTCTCAAAAGCTTTTATTTATAATGAGTGACACACACTAACTCGTCCAGAAATCTAAAGTCAAACTGAACACAAAAAAACAAAGCTAATAAGAAAACCCCTGACTCTTAAGATCTTAACTGAAATATAGTAAGTCCTTGAAATATTTATATTTCAAACTTTATTGTATAAAACATTATTACAGTATTTGTGTTACCGTTTTTCTGAAGGTTAGGATCTTTTTTGTGAAAATTTATAATGGATATTCAACATATATATTTATTTATTTATTTGGAATAACAACATGTAAAAATTCATATCTAAAAACATCCCAGACAAGGAGCAGCGGGTATATATTTCCTTGTTTCTGCACATTAAACGTTACAAACACATGCTTCATGTTCTACAATTTGGGAAAGTTTGCACCACTGATAAACTGGAGTAGAAAAAAATACACAAGAAATATTTTTACATGTATTGAAAGAATAGACAATAAACTTTCAGTGTAAATAAATATTTTATCTGTAAGAAATCAGGAAACATGTTATATTTAAGCAAATTTAAGTCTTAATTACTGGTAATTTCTTAGAAATGTGCTCCTATTTCTTATCTGCTTAGACTTGCCCTTGCAATGGAATTTAATATTTTAGAACTTCCATTACTTTATAATTATTGCAATTTCTCCCGCATAAAATCTGACAAGTGAGAGAATGCACTGTGTGTGTGTTTATGTGCTTTTATCTCTCAGTATAACAACTGGCTATTCTCTTCACAAAGTTTGTAAGTTAACTAAACATACTCTAGAAAAACCACTGTGAATCCTAGACCATTAAACACATATCAGGATTCATTCATCAGATTTCTTTTTGCTTTTTGTCTGTTACAAACAGAACTACCTCCATCGGCTCCTTAGTATTTTATACTCTTAGTCATAACACTAGAGGTGCTGTTTTACACACAACATCAAATAACAATGTTTTGTCTATTAATTTACAAAAACATGACAATCTACACATTCCCTTGTAGTAGCTTTACATTTTGTCTATAGAAGGTATGATCTGTTTTAAATGGCTTCCACTGTGGACACTTGCTTTGGAATACTTTCATTTATCTGAGCACCACTGTCAACTTTGAATGATACTGTGTTCCTATAGTCACATCTGTAGAAAAACTTATTTGGAGCTTCTGGCTGACCTTTCCCAACTTCCTCCACAAAGAACTTACATTCTAGATCATTTGGTGAGTCTTCGTGGTCTGATGCTGTTGTTGTGTGCACTTCCTTTCCCTTAATAGAGTGACATACTTTTGAATAGTGGTTGTACTTGTGACATAAGTTGCAATTTTTCCCTTTTGCTGGACACACTCTTGTGGCTTGATAAGATACACAAATTGCACATGTTTTCCTGGATAGCTTGTTACCACTTTGCTTGAAGATTGTATGGCCTGTGCTTTTTATTCTCAAGAGATGACATTGTGTACTCCTGAGTTTTCAGTACAAATTATTGAAATCTATGATCTATTATTTAAAAATATTTTACCTTAAGTAGAGGAATCAGACAAGGTTGTGCCATTTCTGCACTATTGTTTATTTTGATGGCAGAGATTTTAGCGCTAAATGTAAGGACTGATACAAACATCAAAGGTATTAGTGTACATGGAAATTATTTTAAAATTTGGCAATTAGCAGATGATACTACCTTTTTTTGGCTGACTTAGACTCTGTAAAACAAGTGATCAACAAGTTAAATAGATCTGGTAAACTTTCAGGACTGTGCAATAAATGGATGTTTCGAAGGGCATTAAAGTTGCAACTGGACCTTTTAAAACACTTGGAGTGTTGTTCATGTGTGACTCTGATCTAAGTGTAATTTTAATGATAGATTAGAAAATATTAAACCGATGTGGATATCCAGATCATTATCATGGAAAGGGAAGGTTACTATATTGAAAACTCTTATGGTACCTCTGGTGATACACTTGTTCATTAATATTTACACACCTTTAAAATTCTTGAGAAGATTGATAAATTGTTTTTTATTTCTTATGGGGTTGTAAGCCATCCAGAGTTAGAAAAAGTACATTTAGTGACTATGATAAACAGGGTATAAAGATGCCTGATATCACTTTTAGGAATGGAGAAAGATCTCCTGGATTTTAAAGTTCTGAATGTAATTACAAGATTGCAAAAACCGATTATTACCAACAGTTATTAGATTGCTGGTTTACTATTAACACAAGCACACCAACTAGAACTAAAGAAGTGTTACAGCAGTATTTACTGTATAATCAACATATTATGATTGGGGGTTCTAGTTTGACCAATGTTGTACTGAATAATTAGCAACAGTATTTAAAAATATGGTTTTCAGACATTATAGATAATAATTGAAACATGCTGAAATTTTATACGGAGATCTACTACAAAAAATTACCATTGAAGTTAACTTATAAAAAGTATCATGGGCTTCAAAAGACAATTAAAAAGAAGTGGCAGAATAAAATAAAAGCACATATCTTCCTACAAAGTAGAATCCTTAATAAAGGTCCAAATGTGACTATAAACAAGCTCTTAAAACCTCCATACAAACTGACAAACCAATATGTATACAGGGAATTAGTTAATATTAAGAGTAAAATCCCTAATTTGTTGGATACATGGGTAGTGATATGTTTCCATTTTTGGAAAAAATAGATTGGATGAACATTTTCATATTACCAAACAGCGTCACATGTGAGCCATACTTACAAAAATTTCAGTACAAGATATTAACTATAACTTTAAACTGTAGGTTTAATCTCTATAACTGGAAATTATCTGAGTCACCAATCTGTATAAATTCTAATGACAAACATATAGATACTTTAGAACATCACTTAGTCAGGTGTCATAGTTCTGCTGAATTTTATAACAGACTGAAGGTATGGCTGAAGGGAAATATGGAGTTGACTACTGATTTCACTGCTTGCAAAATTCGACTAGGCATTCCATCTCATAATGAACTATAGGTGTTAACGCTAAATTTTCTTATTTTGTTTTTTCAAAAGGTATATAAATAAAACTAAGTCTCACGATCACATTATCTTCTTTTCTGATTTCTTAGCAAGGCTTAAGTCCAAGGTCACAGTATTCCAAAGCCCATATAGATTAAAGGAACAAAGATTTGAGGACTCTTTTTAAAAACTCCTGGACATGCTATAAGATGGTATACTAACCTAAGCCACATCTGAAATTCACGTTGTACTTGATTAATATGTTGTAATATTGTAAATTGTAACAATGTATTTGTTTCAAATTTGTTCACTGTGTTTTTGTATTTTGTGGTGTTATTGTCTTTGTGCCAAATAATAATAAAAAAAGAAATCTATGATTGACAAAGCTTGTGTCTTCTCAGAATGTCCACATGCTTGTAAAGTGTCAGTTTTGGACCATTGTTGATAAACTTTTCATGGATGATTTGAGAGTTAGCTCAAAAACGATTCTGTCCTTCAACATCTAATAACTTTTCTCATGTGCACAATCCTTTACCAGGAGTTTCAATTCTGTCAGGAAGTGGTCGAATTCTTGTGGCTATCCTGAATTTTATTGGTGTAATATAACTTCTTGTTGTCCTCTTCGAAGATTGAGACTGATAAAACACGCCACACATTGCACCCCTTTTCAGAATCCAGACCAACAGATAAGCACATTTTTCTACATCAGGTTTGCTTTTAAAGGATTCCATGAAGATCATTTCCAGATCCTGTTTGAACGTTTTCAATGCCTTTGAGATGTTGTCCAAGACCCAGTTTATTGTGGGTGCCAGAAAAGATTCCTTTATGATTGAATTGACTACTTTTTCAGAAATAAGTATATTCACTGAGAGAAAAAAAAAGTTTTGTTATAATTATCCTAAGAACAATGCAGGCTCACATATGCATATTTTTGTGTGTGAGAGGCTTAGCATATACATCCACATGCATTACACATATACATTGTAAATCAGTCATGGTATAAACATGTATACCTTCCACATCTTGACCTGTACTTTTTTTCAAATTTATACTACTTATTTACTTACTTCTGTGAGATCAGAGACATAAGCAAGGCCATATTGTGGAAGGACTTATTATAGGAATAAAAGACATATTCGAGTGCTTTATGTTGGTTTTAAACTATCGATTGGCTGAATATTAAAGCCACGAAGCCCAAAGGGCTGAGTGCTTTAATGCAGCAGATCAATAGTTTAAAACCATCATAAAGCATGAGAATTTGTCTTTTATTCCTATTCTAAAATGGTTATATTGATATTTTGTTCAAAATATAGGGCAAATCTTACACAAAAATTAAAACAAATCCAATGCCATGTTGGCTGTTCCATTAACTAAACGTGCATAGTTATGGATGTGCAAACAGCCTTTTGGTTAAAATATTGTTAGGAAATCCCCCACAGAATTTCGTGATCTCATAAATATTAATGAGCAGTTGATCTTTAAATGAAGTATTGATAAAAGTCCCCACTGAATTATTTGACTTCATATTTGCTGCATATAATTTATGTTTTATTTTACCATGAGTTGTTTGCTTACATTTGTAAGCAAAGGGACGATGCATGCAGAATTCAACACCGTTGTTTTATTTACCATTCTAACATGACACAGCTGTGTCCGCGATTCTGATTGGCTAAGACACGAAAAATTGCTCTGTAAAACGCCGCATAACATCATTAGTTCTATTTTATTGCTCACAATGCTGTTCCACAAAAAGAAACTTGAAGTAACAGCTTAGATTTTTTTTCATTAAATAGACAAATAATGGTAAACATGATATTTAGGGATTCTTACATTTGAATATACAATATACTGATATGCATGTGTTGAAGTTTAAGGACCTTTAACAAAGAAAAGGGTTATCTTAAATTGTGGCACTTCCAATAATTCAACGGCATCCTCGATAAAAAAAATCTTTATAGAATATTCGTATATTTTCTATAAAATAGCTTCAAAACTAATTTTTATAAGATCTTCTAAAATGTCATGTTAAAATAGAAATAGACAACTCCGAGCTCGAGGTTATAGGCGATTTTACAATGATTAGCGCATTAGAATCACTCAGGCTCCGCCTTTGTGATCCTAATATCATTGTCTATTTCTATATTCTAACATGACACGGCTGTGTCCGCGATTCTGATTGGCTAAGACACGAAAAATTGCTCTATAAAACCCCGCATAACATCATGAGTTCTATTTTATCGCTCACAATGCTGCGCCGCAAAAAGAAAACTTGAAGTAACAGCTTGGATTTTTTTCATCAAATAGACAAATAAAAGTAAACACGATATTCAGGGATTCTTACATTTGAACATAGAATATACTGACATGAATATGCTAAATTTTAAGGAAGTTTAACAAAGAAAAGGGCTATTTTATTTTGTGGCTCTTCCAATAATTCAACTGCACCCTTCAATAAAAAATCTTTATAGAATATTCGTATATTTTTCTACAATATAGCTTCAAAACTAATTTTTATAAGATTTTCTCAAATGTCATGTTAGAATAGAAATAGACAACTCCGAGCTTGGGGTTATAGGCGATTTTACAACGATTACCGCATTAGAATCACTCAGGCTCAGCTTCGTGATCCTAATGTCGCTAATCATTGTAAAATCGCCTATAACCCATCGCTCGTCTTTGTCTATTTCTATATTCTACAGTATATGCGCGATTCCGGCATTGCGCAAAAGACGTGGCCAAGGTCACTGCACAGCTTACCATTTCAGCAATAAAATGTCTAAACCTAAAATATTGAGTTTTATTGGAAGAAATAATGAATCAAACAAGATAAATAATGGTCTATAAAATATATGTAATTAAAGTAATATTTATGTTTTCAGTTTATGAGAAGAATTTTACCTCAATGATAGAAATAAAAAAAGTTTGTATCAAATTTTAACTTAAATACATAAGTGAAAATGTCACAAAATTAATAGGAAATATTCTAAATTTTTTTAGTAAAAACATAAATTACATCCTAACTTTAACCTTGAAGTGGCCAAAACCAAGAGTATGCAGAAACCAATACCACTGGTGTAAATCATAAAGTACAGGGGCCGTATTCAAAAAAAAGGATCAAGCTTAACTTAAGCTGATTTTTGGCTCAAGATAAGATAAACAATGGATCAGGATCAAGGTAGCATTCACAAAGAATTTGAGCAGAATTTTCGCTCAGCTTGATCCATGTTAGTGAATACGGGCCCAGCCTTACATTATCGTTCTTTTATCCTAGAAATCTTGCATAATGTGAGCTTATGTGATTTTTATAATATTTATGTTAATTATTTCCGATGCGTCTTTCAATGCTATCTATGGCTCTTTTTGAGACAAATAAATTAGGCTACCATTTTTAACGGCTGTCACGGCTGAGAATTACTTTAGTAAATATATAGTGCGGGTTGGCTAAATAAAAACAATCGGGTGATGTGATCTGATCTATCGTATGATGATGATATCACTACGATGCATGCACACATGTATCGCTAAGGGGAAAGCAGTATTGTTTCCAAGAAGTTGGAAGCGGAGGTGAGTTTGAAATCTGGGCTAAATTGCAGAATTCCCCTTCTGTACAGTAGACCGATTAATCTACAGTACTGTAGACCGAGTTTTCTGTCCCAAAATATGCCTTTTTAAAACTGATGGATGGCATTTTGGGACAGAGTTCCTCGCCACACAAAAAACTTCAATATCTGAAAATTACTGTCACTTTAAACTTTAAAATATCCACTTAAATGTATTCACAGTATAAAGCATTTAGATGCAGGAACATAATATTCAGTGTTTGCAGTAATATAGACACTTTTTCTGCACTTTCTGTTTGTATAAACAATAATGAAATTTTGCAGGTGAAATAAATTTTGCTAAATATATCCATTAACTATGGAAAAAGTTTATTTCTTTTAACGCGGGGCACATCCTTGATACTCAAGGTAGTAGCTTAGTACATGGTTAATGTCAGGATGTGTGCCATTTGTTGCCCTTCAAGACGTTTATGTTTTTTTGCATACTTATGCCATCTGTCTCTCGCCAATACATCCATCTTTTAAAAATTGGCTGAGAGACAGATTAATCGGTCTAGATTAATCTGTCTCTCAGCCAATATTTATCGATAGTGCACTAAAAGATGGGGAGAGACAGATGGCATAAGCGAATTCACGGTCTTCCGTGAAATTTTTCTTCTTCCTGTCTTTTTACCTGTTTCCATGCCATCGCGCATGCTCAGAAATGGTTATATTATAAACCGAAAACACTTTATTTAATATAATATCCACATAGTGTCTTTGGAACCGACAAGGACGGGTCACAATTCCTTTAATTTCAGAACCGTCACGTTCATATTATAACTACGGTGAGACTAAAGCCACGTTTCCGTGGCGATAATGCGGAACTTTATTTCCACGTTTCACAGAAACAGACAAACATACAAGTCATGAATATTTCTAAATTATCGTCATCTGATGGAACTTCGACGCATTTATAACTTCGACGTAATATGCATATCGTCCTTTTTGAAATGTTTCCAAGGGGTTTTAAATTGACTGCAGATATATTTTGGACGATAATTGTATATTTTTTATGTAATTTTTGACAACTTTACTAAGAAAACTCACGAAAATGCGGTCCAAACATGTAATAACATTTACCGTTATTGCGTCGAAGTTACATCGGAACATGCTACTTCAAAAGTATATTATTCCGTGTAAATAAATATCTTAAAGCCTCATATCCACGAATAAAATGGTGTTGGGGAACCTCATGGAATTCCGTGACCTCATATTTTCTTGGAACGTGTGCACTTATAGGTGCACAAAAATGACTGACATACGTTTGCAGACCAATCTTAAACTCCTATTTCCTTAAGTCTGTGAGTGCAAGTATTGCTATTAATTTAGTATTTCTAGAAAACTTCAACAGTGGTTGAGATAAAAGTAAAATATTTGTCTCGAGTGAGTTTTCAGTAACAAATTATTTCATTGGTTAATTAAATTAATCACGTTTGCAGACGAAAAGTAGACTGGTTGCCCACTATTGCAAGGAACGTGGAAGTAAAGAGCCGCTTTACCGCCACGTGAAACGTGGTTGTAGTCAGTCCGTTATAACTATTTGATGTGTGGCTGACACTGGCTGTTGAATTAAAGCATGCTGTCGATGAAAATACATACATAAAACCAGTCTACTTTTCATCTGCAAATGTGATTAATTTCATTAACCAATGAAATAATTTGTTACTGAAACCTCACTCAAGATCAAGTATAACTTTTCGTCTGCAAACGTAATTAATTTCATTAACCAATGAAATAATTTGTTACTGAAACCTCACTTGAGACCAAGCATAGCAAAGTTTGTATATTTTTCTACAAAATAGCTTCAAAACTAAAGATATTCTAAAATGTTATGTTAGAATAGAGATTTTGCGGTTCCGATTTTATGAAAACATTTATAAAATATATCAAGGGTAAAGACATTTTTCTTTAAAACGGGTCTTAAAGCATATAATTTGTGAGCCATTTCCATTGGCGGTTCTGAAAGGGATTGTTTTCCGATCCGTCAGTGACTGTTCTGAAGCCACAGTGTTAAGATAAACGGTCATGGAGATAAGCGGTCTTCAAAGTTCTCAAATTTAAATAGTGTAAATACAAAAGCGCAGAAACTCTAAACAACAAAATAGACTAAAACAATGCTTTCCATGATTTTGGTTTGTGTTATATTGTTGTTTAAACCTTTAAACTGTTTTTATGTGGGTATTTCTGAGGACCGTTTATCTCCGTGACCGTTTATCTTTGTGACCACCCGTGTACATTATATTTCTTAAACTATCATTTAACAACAATAAAATACAATAATAAATGAGATCTGTACTTTAGAAGGGACATAGAAGAAAAATTTTACTTCCAGGAAAAGTTTCACGTTACAACGGTTTCAATATGCCTTGTTTTCGCGAACCGCCTTGAAAGGTGAAGTGGGTAAAAACAAACGGAAAAACCAGAAAGTAGCGAAAATATAATTTATTTGAATACTATGATTACAAGAGTTTTCGCGGTATGGAGGTTTCGCGTAAAACACACTGGGGGATTCGCGGTAAACTTTAATAATTTCTTTAAAATTTACACTGACACAAAATCTTTATTTATGGATGGATTTTGATCATTGAGGTACCATTCTTTTCAGTTTTTAATCGTGAATATAATGGTATGCAATAATGTTAAACTATATTGAGATAGGGTATTATACTTTTGAACAACTATAATGCATCTAATTAATCCCACATGAAGTAGATGCTGATTGCAATTCTCTGATCAGCTAGGATTAGGTTGTCTGTGTGCTGCACTTCAAGGGCTTAATCCTAATAACTGACTTCAAAGAAGTTAGGGTTTTTTGTGTTTATCAATATGTTTGTGGATATTAGGCATTAAAAGGTTACATATCTGTAAAATAGAGTACACAAAACATGTAACCTTAGTCCAGTCACACGAAACGTCTCCCGTTTTTACCGCGAATCTTCCAAATTAACAGCGAAACCTCTCGACCGTGAAACCTCTCGACACCAATACTATATATGTACGAAAGTTAATCATAAAAATTATAATTGAAAAAGTGTAATACATTAAATAAATAAGTTTTGTGTACAATATGAAATTTATGCAAGATATTTGCAACAGTTTTTATAATAAATCACCTACTTTCGCCCACTACAGGTATTCAAATCTATCTACTCTCAGAAATTAGCATCAGTGCAAATATTTCTAAAACTGTGTAACCTAAAAATATTTTGTATACTGCTTCACGCCTGAACTTGGCACACCTTGGACACAAAAACCTTATTTTTATTGCGTTAATACATCCTATCCAATGGACAATTGCTTTACCGGTCGACGCGACCGGTCCCGCCAAATGCCAGAAAAAGACGTCTTGTATAGAATACCGGCAGGACCGGTCAGGAGAGTGCATTCGCCAGGTGGCGCATCGTACTTCCTCTTCCTGTCTAGACATCATGACGTCATGGCATCTTTTTCGTTTGGCGCGTGGAGAGTGAAGACGTGTTTTCAACAACAAGGAAATTTTGGTTTTATACCGAACTCATCCGTTTTATTTCATATTTGAAGTAATTCAGAAGTTTTATCTACAACCATGTCATCACCAGGACAAAGACGAGGTTCATGCAGACACGCTATGGCTGGGTTCGACACCCATTCCAAGTGTGCACGTTGTAGGGACAAAGGGCTAGGCGACGACCCCTGCGTCCTGAAGAAGGAATGCGTGATTTGTAAAGGGTTTACCCCTGAGCAGTCCCTTCAGCTGGCTACGCCTACCTATAGGGACAGAAAAGATAAGAAGACGACCTCCAATGCCACGATCTCATCCACCCCCACTCTCGTGGACCCAGCACATGTTAGCGTACTGGGTAAAGTGGAAAAGGTCAAGGCTGTGCAGATGACACCTTCCAAGAAGACGAAACATAGTGAGTCTCCCAAGCCGTCTACCAGTAAGAAAAGATCTTCAAGCAGTAGACCTACCTCTGAAGATCTCCAGCATCTGGATGACAAGTGGGGAGAAAGATTTTCCAGACTTGAAGCTATGCTGCTAGCCAAGGCTTTCACAGTGCCGGTTGAACCGGTTGTGAAGCCGGCTTCAGATGTGACTCCCTCTCAGAAGCCCTTTTTTGACCCTGGTGTCACCACCAGCAGTCTTCCTGTGGAGAAGAGTCTACCAGCTGAGAAATCCGGTCCCTGCCTTGACCAGGCTACCGGTAGTGCTGTAGAGGAGATGCAGACTGCCACCCAGCCCCTTGGGGCTCCCGGTGCAGGGATAGCAACCCAGTCTGTTCAGGCCCCCGGTTCATTCCCAGAGGTTCAGCCCACCGGTGATGTAGATCTAAGTGCAGCCTCTGACAGTGAAGCTGACCAGTGCAGTGAAACCGGTTCCCTGGATGGTGACATCCACCGGGACCGGTCAGCAGACAAGGATGCCTCCAGAGATGATCCTGAGACTGAACCCACTGAGGAGGCTAACTACAGGGAAACAATGAGGGGTGTGAGGAGTTTCATGAACTGGCACAGGGTTCCTGAGTTTGAAACTGTGTCCTCTACTGCAGATGACAACCCCTTTGCTGGTACCCGTGTCCAGCCAACCGGTAAAGTCAGTGTGAAACTCCCTGTGGATGACTGGTTGTGCAGGAAGATGTCCAGTCTTAACCTCACAATCAAGGACCCAACCAGAAACACTGACAACACTGGCCTCCTCAGAGATCAGTTCATCAAAACCCCTAGACCGTTTAGATGGTATAGGATGCATGCTGAGAAAGACAGTGACAGTTCTGCAGTTCGTACCTGGTCACCGGAACCGGCCAAACTCAACCACTCTTTCAGCAGGGTTGCCAGAAGAAATTTGCCTTCTGCTCTACCCTCTCGAGCCTTCAGTCAGGATCTCCTCAGATGCTGGGACAGGGCAGCTCGTGAACAGACAATAATGTGTAACCAGACTGCTGGTTTGTCAAGGTGCCTGACCAGGGTTCAGGACTCGATGAACTCTCAGTTAAAAACCCTGCGTCTGGACAGTAAAGGCAAGTCATCTGAAAAGATGAAACAGGCTGTTAGTGAACTGGAGTACTTGACCACTTTCAACCGGTCAGTATCTCAAGCAATGGCCAGGACTATGCAAGACCTTTCAGAAGCAGTTTTTATTAACATGGCCAACTTCACCCTGGCTCGCCGGGATAGTTACTTGGACTATCTCCATGCTGGAGTTAAGCAGGATACGTTGCACGCCTTGAGAACGTCACCAGTTCATTTGAATGCCTTATTCCCGGACCCGCTTATATCAAAAGCTGAGGAAGAAATCTGTAAGAGCGAAGAGAGGCGTTCTTCTGGTACTTCACACTGACAGCCAAGTCGCTTCCACCCATATGCTGCAAGTGACAAGGTTACTAGCCATCACACGGACAAGAAGAATGTCCCTGCTTGGAAACAGATCAAAGACAAGCAGCAGGCTAGGAAAGGTCGTGGCAAGGCCTCAACTTTCACACAGAAACCTGCCAAGGGGTTCAAGTCTCATAAATGACAATCACTGTATATTTCCAGTGACCGGTCAGAAGAACTCTGTACTTATTACCGGTCAGGGAGACTTGAACCCAGCACCAGTGGTGTCAGAGAACAGCAAAGTGACTTTAAATTTCAATGTAGACTCTCATGTTGCAAATGCTCATATTGTCACCGGGTTGCCACAAAGGAAAGGCGTAAATCCCACCTTTTGTCAAATGTACACAGAAATAAAATATGTGAAAAATGTTTCTTGTGTAGGTCACTTGTGTTCTGTAAATCTTGTCACCAATGCCCAACATGCTGTTATAGATCCTCCTGTAGGGGCGAGGTTAAACCAGTGTTGGGAGAAATGGGAAGCCTTGGGTTCGAGTCCAAAAGTAGTCACCACACTGAGGGAGGGTTATACTCTTCCATTCCGGTTCAGACCTCACTTAACAAGGTCACCGACTGTAATAAGCAACTACCACAATCCAACCAAGCAGTCCTTCCTTGTGGAGGCACTGCATCAGCTGATAAACAAAAATGCAGTCGAACCGGTGGAAAACCCAAACTCACTGGGGTTTTACAACCGGCTATTTTTGGTACCCAAACCCAACAACCGGTGGAGACCGATTCTGGACTTAAGCACCTTGAACACCTTTTTGAACACAGAGTCGTTCAAGATGGAGACCCCAGACACAATAAGAACCTCCCTACAGTCAGGGGAGTGGGTCACATCCATAGATTTCAATGACGCATACTTCCACACACCAATTCACAGTCAGTCCAGGAAGTACATGCGTTTTCACCTTCAGGGTTGGTCCTACCAGTTCAAAGCCCTTCCCTTTGGCCTGTCCACAGCCCCCATGGAGTTCACAGTGGTCACCAAAGAGGTCAAACTCATGGCACTTCAAAAGGGTGTAAGGATCCACCAGTACCTAGACGACTGGCTGGTGAGAGCCTCTACCCACGACACCTGTCTCCAGCATACTCAAACCCTGATCACACTGTGCCAGGATCTAGGGTGGCTGGTGAACAGGGAAAAATCAGAACTGGTCCCACAACAGGTCTTCAACTTCGTAGGTTACCAGTTCGACCTGAAAGTGGGCAGGGTCAGACCAACAAAGGAACGTCGGTATGCCCGGTCCGGAAATTTATGTCCCTCATAGGGCTACTCACAGCAACAGAAAAACAAGTCCACTTAGGCGACTACACATGAGACCCATACAGTGGCACTTGAAAAACAACTGGAGGGTCCCAGAATCACTGGAAAAGGTGATACCGGTTCCCAAGTCCCTCCACCCCCATCTAAGGTGGTGGCTGGAGGAAAGCAATGTGCTACTAGGTCAACCATTACACCCTCTAACACATGCTCTGCAGATCTTTACAGACGCATCAAACGAAGGGTAGGGCGCTCACTTGGACGACCATACTGCAAGAGGAACTTGGTCCCTTCCAGAGAGCAAGTTACACATAAACCACTTAGAGCTAAAGGCTGTATTTCTAGCTCTAAAAGAGTTTCGAACCCTGGTCTGCAACAAGACAGTGTTGATAGCTACAGACAACACAACAGTGGTTGCCTATATCAACAAAGAGGGGGGGGATGAAGTCGGGCTCACTGTGTGCCCTACTGTGGAGAATCCTGTCCTGGTGCACCAGACAACAGGTGACCCTCCGGGCACATCACATCCCCGGCCGGCTGAACGTGATAGCAGACAAGCTATCCAGACTTGGCCAGACCATTCAAACAGAGTGGTCACTTCATCCAGCAGTGTTCCAGGCTGTATGCTCAAGATGGCACCAGCCACAAGTGGACCTGTTTGCCACCAGATTCAACAACAAACTGCCACAGTTTGTGTCACCGGTGCCAGACCCCCAGGCTTGGGCAGTGGATGCACTCAGCCTCTCCTGGGAGGACCTGGACCCATACGCCTTCCCACCGGCAGCCATCTTGGGCAAAGTGGTGGAGAAGCTTCAGGACTACCCCTGCAACAGAATAATTCTGATTGCTCCAGGGTGGCCCAACATGCCCTGGTTTTGGGACCTGGTGGCCTAGAGACATGCTGTTTTTTTTAAAAGATACCTTATCTATTGAGGATGAAAAATTGTTCAAGGCATGCAAATCTGTCTGTTCGTCTGTTTGCTAGAGACGTTACAAGGGAGGTACCCCCACCAAAAGTGTGAAAATTTCAACACTTTAGCACAATTTTCTCAGTGACTACTGCAGAGATTTCTCTCATATCTTGCATATATGTACTAGGCCAGAGTTAGATTCTCTTGTGTGAGTATGAGACCTGGATCTGTCTTACTTTTTTTTTTATACATTTTTTTAATAATTTTTAATGCATTAAAATTCATGAAATCATGCACTAAATCACTTATAACTTGAAAAGTGTTGCATTTAGAGCATTTTGTTAAAATATGTTATTAAGCTACTTTTTTCATAGCTACAACATGGTGAGTAACTTGGGTGTCTGTTTCAATAGCTAAGTGAGTAATAGCTACTTTTGGGCTTTTCAGTAACTACCATCTTGAGTAAAATCACTTGTAACTTGAAAACTATTGCATTTAGAGAATTTCGTATAAATATGTTTTTCAGCTACTTTTGGGTCAGCTATAACATAGTAAAATTTCAGACCTCTAGCTCATGGCATAGCTGAGTAATAGCTACTTTAAGGTTATCACTGTTGAGTAAATCATTTATAAATTGAAAACTATTGCGTTTACAGAAATTTGTGTAAATATGTTATTCAGCTACTTTTGGGTCGGCTATAACATAGTGAAATTACAGACCTGTAGCTCATGACACAACTGAGCAATACCTATTTTGAGGTTCTCACTATTGAGTAAATCAGTTGTAACTTGAAAACTATTGCATTTACAGTATTTTGCTTAAATATGTTGTTCACCTACTTTTAGGTCAGCTATAATATAGTAAAAATTCAGACATGTAGCTCATTGCATAGCTGAGTAATAGCTACTTTTAGGTTATCACTGTTGAGTAAATCAGTTGTAACTTGAAAACTATTACATTTAGAGTATTTTGTTTAAATATTTTATTCACATAATTTTTGGTCAGTTATATCATAGTGAAATTGCAGACCTCTATGTCATGGCATAGCTGAGCAATAGCTACTTTCAGGTTCTCACTATTGAGTAAATCATTGTATCCACTGGATAGCCGCAGTGTGTAGAGAGATTTCACCATTACCGCTCTAATGAAAAAAATATTATAGCTAGCCTTCTGAAGTTTGCAGAATATATTAATAACCATAAAATGTTGCCTGGGAATATTTTTTGGCCTCATTTTGAAAAATAAGATGGCAGCCAGGGACGTTTATTCGACTTTAAACAAGGACTTTTGTTGGCCCTCTAGAGCAAAGGGTATTATAGGTACAGATCTCAAATTCGCAGGATATATTCCTCATTATAAAATCTTGACTGGGAATATTTTTGGGCTCATTTTGAAAAACAAGATGGCCGCCACTGGTGTTTCTTTGTCAGTCATGAAAAGTGCTTATATCTCCTTTATTATTGGTCCTAGAGGTTTGGGATGGTAAACCAACCTGTAGGAAATCATGGGCTGGGAATCTTTTGGTGTGGTCAGATTTGACTTTTGACCCCTCCTTCAAGGTCAAACAAGGATAGCCAAACTTAAAAGTGCTTATAACTCGCTTATTATTGGTCCTAGAGGTTTGGGATGGTAAACAGACATATAGGAAATTATGGGCTGGGAATCTGTTGATGTTGTCCGATTTGACCTTGGACCCCTTCTTCAAGGTCAAACAAATATAGCGAAACCTAAAAGTGCCTATAACTCGCTTATTATTGGTTCTAGAGGTTTGGGATGGTAAACCATCCTATAGGAAATCATGGGCTGGGAATCTTTTGGTGTGGTCAGATTTGACCTTTGGACCCCTCCTTCAAGGTCAGATAAGGACAGCCAAACTTAAAAGTGCTTATAACTTGCTTATTATTGGTCCTAGAGGTTTGGGATGGTAAACCAACCTATAGGAAATCATGGGCTGCGAATATTTTGTGTGGTTGGATTTGACCTTGGACCCCTTCTTCAAGGTCGTACAAGGATATTGCATTTGCAGTATTTCTTTAAATATGTTTTAACCTACTCTTTACACTTAAACAGTTACCTTGTTACTTTCCTTCATAATACCATTTGCAGGGCACAACTTTTTGGTCCTTTTCTTCTGTCAGGTTCAGAATTTCTTTTGAACATGCTGTTCAATTACCATTTACTGTACTTCTGTACAGCACTTTCCCTGATAATTATGCTTTCCTCTCATTATTACCTTCACAAATCAAAAACACTCAGTCAGCTGACACAGTGCCCGTTCACGGGCACTCTCCTCTTGTTTATTTTAAGCATTTTAAAGGAAAAGTATTTCACCTATGTTCACAAAATTTGGGATGGAGGATTATTGAATCAGTAGCTTTCTTGGGATTGCTTTTGGTGATAATACCTTTATAGCTAACTGAGTAATAGCTAATGTGCTATATAGCTATTATGCTATTTTGAGTTGACTTTTTTTCTGGACATTTTAATGAAACAATGTTTTCTATCTTCACAAAAATTTATATGAAGGATAACTGTGTCAGTGGCCAGGATAGCTTTTGGTCGATAATAGCTTTGTAGCTATCTGACTAATAGCTGCTTTGCTACTTTGAGCCTACTCTAAATTGCATTTCTGTTTTCACTCTTTTAAAGGAAACATATTTGACTCATCTTTTAAAATTTGGTGTGAAGGTTTATAGCGTCAATTGCTTGCTTGGTATTTTTGTTGATGGTAATAGCTTTAATCTCTTGAGTAATAGCTACATAGCAAAAAACATAAATATGTCTATCTCCTTAACCGTGCGAGATAGAGCGATTTCGGTGAAATTTTCGAACCAGAAAGTATATAAATAATGTACTTTTGGCATTTTTCAAAAAATTTTACTCTCCCCCCAAAATGGTGGCCATTTTGAATTTTCGAATTTTTGCCAAAAATGGAAAAACGCAAATTTGCTTCTGTCTCCTTAACCGTGCGAGATAGAGCGATTTCATCGAACTTTTCGACCCACAGGGTATCTAAGAAATATACTCTTGGCAGTTTTCAAAAAATTTTCCTCTCACCAAAAATGGCGGCCATTTTGAATTTTCGAATTTTTGTCAAAAATGGCAAAACACAAATTTGCTTCTATCTCCTTAACCGTGCGAGATAGAGCGATTTTCGTCGAATTTTCCATCCACAGGGTATTTCAGCAATCTACTCTTGCCAATTTTGTCCAGGTATTAGAGCAAAACTCATGCTTCCCTTTGGGTGGAGATTACGCATGGATACTATGGATTACGCATGAGCACGCCGCTGCAGTGTGTAGAGGTTTTCTCGTTACCCCTGTAGAGGCCAGGGTATTATAGGTACACTTCCCAAATTTGCATGGTAATATTCATCATTACAAAATCTTGACTGGAAATATTTTTGGCCTTATTTTTAAAAAAAAGATGGCCACCACAAGCGTTTCTTTTCAGTAATGAAAAGTACTTATATCTCCCTTATTATTATTCCTAGTGGTTTACAATGTGAAAACAACCTATAGGAAATCATAGACTAGGAATCTTTTGATGTGGTCAGATTGACCTTGGGCTCCTGCTTCAAGGTCAAACGAGGATAGCCACACTTAAAAGTCACGCTTCAACCATGTCCCGTCGGGGGATACACTGTGTCGAGACGCAATCTCTAGTTATCTTTAGGTTCATGGAAGTAGAGCCTTGTAGAAAGATGCCTTGTCTGTTTTGAGAGAATGGAAAAAGCCTTAATAATATGTAAAAACCTTGGGCTTTCATGATATTCAGATATAGAGTCATGTGTGAATTAAAAATGTTAGAAATTAAGATTCCTAATCTTCCGATGTGGTCAGATTTGACCTTGGGCCTCTCCATCAAGGTCAAACGAGGATAGCCAAACTTAAAAGTTATAATAACTCACTTATTATTGGTCTTAGAGGTTTGCAATGTGAAACCAACCTATAGGAAATCATGGGCTGGGAATCTTCTGAAAAGGTTAGATTTGACCTTGGGCCCCTCCTTGAAGGTCAAACGAGCATAAAAAAGTTAAAAATACTAATAACTTGCTTATTATTGGTCATAGAGGTTCATAATATGAAACCAGCCTATAGGAAACCATGAGCTAGAAATCTTCTGATGTCAGATTTGACCTTGGGCCCTTCCTTCATTGTCAAATGAGGGTAGCCAAACTTAAAAGTGCTTACAACTTGCTTATTATGAAAAATGATGCTTATCTTCAAAACTATGTTAGTTGTCCTTTTCCGGTGGATACATGTGGTATCTGGCCACAGATGCATCCTTGGTCTAGTTGTATCACTGTATTGTTTATTGCATCGTCTGAAAATAGAATTATGATTTAAGCATTTTTTGAAACGCTTGACATGCACATTCATTAAGCGTCCCCGCAAGGGATGCTTTTTTGTGTATTGGAGAAAATCAGACTCTGCCGGCTCCGCGTTCCGTTTTCCTTATAACTCTGTGACTGTTGGGCGGATTCTTTTCAAATTTGGCAGGTGTATGCAATAGCCTTGGGGAATTGTTTTGAATATGCTGCAGTGACATTTCGACGAATCAGAGAGGTCACATGACCAAAGATGTCTTTTTTTGATGGGTAAGCTTGTCCGGATGATAACTTGAAAGGGATTTTATCAATTCACCTGAAACTTGGCAAATACATTCATTCTATTAAAATCTGGAAATCATTAGATTTTTGCACTGATTGGTTAAGAAATGGCCGAGTAATTAATGATTAATTAATCATTACGAATTTTCCAAATAAGGAAAACACAAAAATGCTTATATCTCGAAAACTGTGCTAGATAGAGCGATTTCGACGAAATTTTTGACCCACAGGGTATCTCTGCAGAGTAGTTATCCCAATTTTCAAAAAGTTTTGTCTCACCCAAAATGGCGGCCATTTTGAATTTCCGAATTTTTCGCAAAAATTGCAAAACACAAAAATGCTTATATCTCGAAAACCGTGCTAGATAGAACGATTTCAATGAAATTTTTGACCCACAGGGTATCTCTGCAGAGTAGCCATCCCTATTTAAAAAAATTTTTGTCTCGGTCAAAATGGCGGCCATTTTGAATTTTCGAATTTTTTGCAAATATTGCAAAACACAAAAATGCTTATATCTCGAAAACCGTGTTAGATAGAGCGATTTCGACGAAATTTTTGACCCTCAGGGATTTTGAATTTTTCCCAAAAATTGCAAAACACAAAAATGCTTATATCTTGAAAACCATGCTAGATAGAGCGATTTCTACAAAATTTTTAAACCCCAGGGTATCTCTGCAGAGTAGCCATCCCAATTTTCAAAAAAATTTTGTCTCGCCATTTAGAATTTTCGAATTTTTCGCAAAAATTGCAAAACACAAAAATGCTTATATCTCGAAAACGGTGCTAGATAGAGCAATTTCAACGAAATTTTTGAACCATGGTATCTTTGCAGAGTAGCCATCCCAATTTTCAAAAAAATTTTATCTCGCCCAAAATGGCTGCCATTTTGAATTTTCAAATTTTTCTCCAAAATTGCAAAACACAAAAATACTTATATCTCGAAAACCGTGCTAGATAGAGCGACTTCGAAATTTTTGACCCACAGGGTATCTCTGCAGAGTAGCCATCCCAATTTAAAAAAAATTTTAGTCTCGCCAAAAATGGCGGCTATTTTGAATTTTCGAATTTTTCGCAAAAAATGCAAAACAAAAAAATGCTTATATCTCGAAAACCGTGCTAGATAGAGCAGACTTTGGTTGCCACAACAGTATAAGGCTAAAAGCAGAGTATTTTCTCAATATTTTAGCACTCACCTTTATATAATTTTCGGGACGCTTTGTTTTTGCTGTGCAAAAACATTATTTTTTTTTGCAAGCGATTATCTAGTTTATTTTAATTATTAATCTTTAATGCATTTTCTTTCTCTTAGACGTTATTTTCTATACTTAAACATTACTTGGACATTGACACTGCTCCGAAAGTATCGCAATCTGTACTGTTTCATTACTTCTATATCTCATGGTGTTGAAAACTATTTCCCCAGGCTGTGGGGTATGGGCATCTCTGATGCTATTTTTAATATGTGTGATGTACCTGTACACTTGGGTTTTAAATTCTTTGTTTCTTTTTGGGCATTGCTCATTTCAGATTTTCATTGACCAGACAGCCATATACGATGTCAAACAGACAGTTGTCAGGGCTGGATGACACCCAGGTGAAGCTGATGGAAGAAAGGTGTATTCTGGTGGATACTTCAGATAAAGTTATTGGTGAAGCCTCCAAGAAAGACTGTCATTTAATAGAAAATATTGAAAAAGGTTAGCAAGTGTGTTTTAAGTCTTGTCTTTTCTCCCTGTAAAAATCAGATAAAATCAAGACCACCTCCGCGGTATTTATCTCCTGCGAGGTATTAAGAAAAACTAGAGGTAGTCTGACCATGAAAAGCCCAAGGACAACAATAAGGGAGATAAAAGGCCTTTTCAATGTGATGACCCAACTGAACCTTGATGCAGGGATCAAAGATCAAATTCGACACTGGCAAAAGATTTGTAAGACATGATTTCCTTTGGGTTGTTGTCACATTCTGAGGCTCTAGAATCAATAATAAGGGCCAAGTTCTCATATACAGAAAGATCATCCTATGGCTGGTATATATAATACATATATATGTCCTCTGTAAGCATGCAAAAATTTGACCTTGAAGCTCTTCATTGAAGGTCATTGACAGACCGCCAAAGTACCTCACAGAGGCCATTTTTGGACTTTTTAGAGATATTGTCACACTTAATGCTGACTATATTTCATGGAAACTATTGAAAATGGCTTTGGAGGTTGAGTACATGATGGGGTACCAGCATCCAGACCTACTGGTTACAGAGGATTGTTGGTTACAGAGAAAATCTGCTGATTCCACAGTTATGGACAGGAAGAAGGCAGTTGTTTCATATAAGCCTACCCCTGCTGAGACGTCTAATTCGCCCAGTTCTGCCAGCTCCTATGAGTTTTCGCAGAACTGCGGAGCCGCCAGGAACCAGTTACAGAGCATTGCTTCACCTATAACCGGTTAGGCCCTAATACTGGGCAGGTCCACAGGACTGGCTAACAGACCAGGAGAAGCCTTTTAAGGGTCCAAGTGGCCGTCTTAGACCAACCAGTTACTGCCCCAGGAAATTGGTTACAGAATATTTATACCAGTCATTGGTCCCGGTGAGATGACTGTCTCAACCTACTAGATCAGTCAGCCAGCCTACTGTCAGGACCAGCTAGCAGGTCGAAAGTGACTATAGATAAGAAGACTTTTCCAACAAGATTTGTCCAACTACCTGTCAGTCTTATCAGACCCCACACCAGCCAGTTACTGGTTGTTTTGTGACCTTGACCTTTAATTTCAAGGCCACTGGTGGCCTCTTAAAGGTCAGATTTTGGCCATTTTTTTCACATTTTGGCCCAGTTCTCATACACAGAAAGTTAGATCATCCTATGGCTGATATATATAATACATATATCTGTCCTCTATAAGCATGCAGAAATTTGACCTTGAAGCTCTTCATTGAAGGTCATCCACAGACCGCCAAAGTACATCACCGAGGCCATTTTTGGCCTTTTTTATGTCAGTCAGCTGACATTATGTCATCACTCTGCGGCGTGGGCGTACTCGTCTGCGTCCGCGTCCGCGTGAACAACTTCTTCTCCAAAACTACAAGGCCTAGAGACATGCTGTTTTTTTTAAAAGATACCTTATCTATCGAGGATGAAAAATTGTTCAAGGCATGCAAATCTGTCTGTTCGTCTGTTTGCTAGAGACATTACAAGGGGGGTACCCCCACCAAAAGTGTGAAAATTTCAACTTTTTATCACAATTTTCTCAGTGACTATTGCAGGGATTTCTCTCATATCTTGCATATATGTACTAGGCCAGAGGTAGATTCTCTTGTGTGAGTATGAGGCCTGGATCTGTCTTACTTTTTTTTTAATAAATTTTTTTAATAATTTTTAATGCATTAAAATTCATGAAATCATGCACTAAATCACTTATAACTTCAAAAGTGTTGCATTTACAGCATTTTGTGAAAATATGTTGTTCAGCTACTTTTTTCATAGCTACAATATGGTGAGTAAGTTGGGTGTCTGTCTCAATAGCTAAGTGAGTAATAGCTACTTTTGGGCTTTTCAGTAACTTCCATTATGAGTAAAATCACTTGTAACTTAAAAACTATTGCATTTAGAGAATTTCGTATAAATATGTTATTCAGCTACTTTTGGGCCAGCTATAACATAGTAAAATTTCAGACCTCTAGCTCATGCCATAGCTGAGTAATAGCTACTTTTAGGTTATCACTGTTGAGTAAATCGCTTATAACTTGAAAACTATTGCATTTAGAGAATTTCGTATAAATATGTTATTCAGCTACTTTTGGGTCAGCTATAACATAGTAAAAGTTCAGACCTGTAGCTCATGGCATAGCTGAGTAATAGCTACTTTTAGGTTATCACTGTTGAGTAAATCACTTATAACTTGAAAAGTGTTGCATTTAGAGCATTTTGTTAAAATATGTTATTCAGCTACTTTTTCATAGCTACAATATGGTGAGTAAGTTGGGTGTCTGTCTCAATAGCTAAGTGAGTAATAGCTACTTTTGGGCTTTTCAGTAACTTCCATCATGAGTAAAATCACTTGTAATTTAAAAACTATTGCATTTAGAGAATTTCGTATAAATATGTTATTCAGCTACTTTTGGGTCAGCTATAACATAGTAAAATTTCAGACCTGTAGCTCATGGCATAGCTGAGTAATAGCTACTTTTAGGTTATCACTGTTGAGTAAATCACTTATAACTTGAAAACTATTGCATTTAGAGTAATTTGTTTAAATATGTTATTCACGTATTTTGGGGTCAGCTATAACATAGTGAAGTTCCAGACCTGTGGCTCCTTGCATAGCTGAGTAATAGCTACTTTGAAGTTCTCACTATTGAGTAAATCAGTTATAATTGGAAAACTATTGCATTTAGAGAATTTCATATAAATATGTTATTCAGCTACTTTTGGGTCAGCTATAACACAGTAAAATTTCAGACCTGTAGCTCATGGCATAGCTGAGTAATAGCTACTTTTAGGTTATCACTGTTGAGTAAATCACTGATAACTTGAAAACTATTGCATTTAGAGAATTTTGTATCAATATGTTATTCAGCTACTTTTGGGTCAGCTATAACATAGTAAAATTTCAGACCTGTAGCTCATGGCATAGCTGAGTAATAGCTACTTTTAGGTTATCACTGTTGAGTAAATCACTTATAACTTGAAAACTATTGCATTTAGAGTATTTTGTTTCAATATGTTATTCACCTATTTTGGGGTCAGCTATAACATAGTGAAGTTTCAGACCTATGGCTCATTTCATAGCGGAGTAATAGCTACTTTGAAGTTCTCACTGTTGAGTAAATCAGTTATAATTGGAAAACTATTGCATTTACAGAAATTTGTGCAAATATGTTATTCAGCTACTTTTGGGTCAGCTATAACATAGTGAAACTACAGACCTATAGCTCATGGCATAGCGGAGCAATAGCTATTTTCAGGTTCTCACTATTGAGTAAATCAGTTGTAGCTTGAAAACTATTGCATTTACAGTAGTTTGCTTAAATATGTTGTTCACCTAGTTTTGGGTTAGCTATAACATAGTAAAATTTCAGACATGTAGCTCATTGCATAGCTGAGTAATAATTCCTTTGAGGTTCTCACTGTTGAGTAAATCAGTTGTAACTTGAAAACTATTACATTTAGAGTAATTTGTTAAATATGTTATTCACAGAATTTTTGGTCAGCTATAACATAGTGAAATTGCAGACCTCTATGTCATGGCATAGCTGAGCAATAGCTACTTTCAGGTTCTCACTGTTGAGTAAATCATTGTATCCACTGGATAGCCGCAGTGTGTAGAGAGAGATTTCACCATTACTGCTCTGATGAAAAAAATATTATAGCTAGCTTTCTTAAGTTTGCAGTATATATTAATAACCATAAAATGTTGTCTGTTTATCAAAAATAGATAAATAAAAAAAAAAAAATAAAATGTTGTCTGGGAATATTTTTGGCCTGATTTTGAGAAACAAGATGGCCGCCACAGGTGTTTTTTGTCAGTCATGAAAAGTGCTTATATCTCCCTTATTATTGATCCTAGAGGTTTGGGATGATAAACCAGCCTGTAGGAAATCATGGGGTGGGAATCTTTTGGTGTGGTCAGATTTGACCTTCAATGACCCCTCCTTCAAGGTCAAACAAGGATAGCCAAACTTAAAAGTGCTTATAACTCGCTTATTATTGGTCCCAGAGGTTTAGGATGGTAAACAGACAGGAAATCATGGGCTGTGAATCTGTTGATATCGTCCGATTTGACCTTGGAACCCTCCTTCAAGGTCAAATGAGGATAGCGAAAATTGAAAGTGCCTACAACTCGCTTATTATTGGTGACAGAGATTTGGGATGGTAAACCATCCCATAGGAAATCATTGGCTCAGAATCTTTTGGTATGGTCAGATTTGACCTTTGGACCCCTCCTTCAAGGTCAAATGAGGACAGCCAAGCTTAAAAGTGCTTATAACTCATTTATAATTGGTCCTAGAGGTTTGGAATGGTAAACCATAGGAAATCATGGGCTGGGAATGTATTTGTGTGGTTAGATTTGACCTTGGACCTCTTCTTCAAGGTCGAACGAGGATATTGCATTTGTAGTATTTCTTTAAATATGTTTTAACCTATTTTTTACACTTAAACAATTACCTTGTTATTTTCCTTCATAATACCATTTACAGGGCACAACTTTTTTATCCTTTTCTTCTGTCAGCTTCGGAATTTCTTTCGAACTTGCTGTTCAGTTACCATTTACTGTATTTCTGTACAGCCCTTTTCCTGATAATTATTCTGTCCTCTAATCACCTTCACAAATCAAAAACACTCAGTCAGCTGACACAGTGCCCGTTCACGGGCACTCTCCTCTTGTTGAGATATTTTCACACTTAATGCTGACTATATTACATGTAAACTATTGAAAATGGCTTTGGAGGTTGAGTACATGATGGAGTACCAGCATCTAGGCTTACTGGTTACAGAGGATTGTTGGTTACACAGAAAACCTGCTGGTTCCACAGTTATGGACAGGAAGAAGTCACTTGTTTCATATAAGCCTACCCCTGCTGAGACATAGTCTAATTCGCCCAGTTCTGCCAGCTCCTATGAGTTTTCGCAGAACTGTGGAGCCACCAGGAAACGGTTACAGAGCATTGCTTCACCTGTAACAGGTTAGGCCCTGGTACTGGGCAGGTCCACAGGATTGGCTAACAGACCAGCAGAAGCCTTTTAAGGGGCCAAGTGGCTGTCTTAGACCAACCAGTTACTGGCCGAGGAAATTGGTTACAGAGAAATTCATATACCAGTCATTGGTCCTGGTGAGATGACTCTCTCAACCTACTAGACCAGTCAGCCAGCCCACTGTCAGGACCAGCTAGCTGGTTGAAAGTGACTATAGATAAGACTTTTCCAACAAGATTTGTCCAACTACCTGTCAGTCTTATAAGACCCCACACCAGCCAGTTACTGGTTGTTTTGTGACCTTGACCTTCAATTTCAAGGTCACTAGTGGCCTCTTAAAGGTCAGATTTTGGCCCAGCTCTCATATACAGAAAGTTAGATCATCCTATGGCTAGTATATATAATACATATATATGTCCTCTGTAAGCATGCAGAAATTTGACCTTGAATCTCTTCATTGAAGGTCATCCACAGACCCCTCTAGAGCAAAGGGTATTATAGGTAGAGATCTCAAATTCGCAGAATATGTTCCGCATTACAAAGTCTTGACTGGAAATATTTTCGGCCTCATTTTGAAAAACAAGATGGCCGTCACGGGTGTATTTTTGTCAGTCATGAAAAGTGCTTATATCTCCCTTATTATTGGTCCTAGAGGTTTGGGATGGAAACCAACCTATAGGAAGTCATGGGCTGGGAATCTTTTGGTGTGGTCAGATTTGACCTTCAGCTCCTCCTTCAAGGTCAAATAAGGACAGCCAAATCTAAAAGTGCTCATAGCTCGCTTAATATTGGTCCTAGAGGTTTGCAACGTGAAACCAACTTATAGGAAATCATGGGCCGGGAATCTTTTGATATTGTCAGATTTGACCTTGGACCCCTCCTTCAAGGTCAAACGAGGATAGCTAAACTTAAAGGTGCTTATAACTCACTCATTATTGGTCCTAGAGGTTTGGGATGGTAAACCAACCTATAGGAAATCATGGGCTGGGAATCTTTTCGTGTAGTCAGATTTGACCATGGACCCCTCCTTCAAGGTCAAACGAGGATAGCCAAACTTAAAAGTGCTCGTAACTCGCTTATTATTGGTCGTACAGGTTTGGGATGGCAAACCAACTTCCAGGAAATCATGGACCAGGAACCTTTTTATGTGGTCAGATTTTACCTTGGACCCCTCCTTCAAGGTCAAACAAGGATACCCTTATATCTCGAAACATTTTGCTTACTTAGTGTCAGTACAAGTTGCTCCCATAAACACTTATGCCCCCTCCCCACAGGGGTATATTTGTGTCAACCATAATACTCTGTATGTCACTCTTCAGCCATGTCCGGTCCGGGGATACACTGCGTCGAGAAGCAATCTCTAGTCTATTGGATGGTGTGCATTGAATAAAATGCATGGACACTCTTGTTATTATATATCTCTATTTGATATTTTAGTATTATACAGAAATTATGCATCCACTATTTGATATTACTGATCCCGAAATGTGTTTCTGCCATTTGCTCTGATAAATTAACAATTATGTGCTCTCTATTTTGTAAGGTAAATCCCAAACTATTTTTATCTCCTGCCAGCGTCCGTGAGTCCGTCCGTTCGTCACGTTTTTACATAAACCTTAACATCTCATTCATTTATAAAGATATCTTCACCAAATTTGCAGGGAATGTTGATGGCTATGAAAACCTGTCTGTGCAAAATTTTTGCCTCATTTTGAAAAACAAAATGGCTGCCATCGCTAATTGTTTGAAAATCATAAAGGTGCTCTAAATCTTGAAATATTCCAGCTAGTTTCATCAAATTTGAACAAAAGCTATATGACACTATTTGAGAATTTATATTCCTTAGTAAATGACTGATATATTTACAAAATCTCAATAATTTTAAGTGTTTCTTATGTATACTTTGAATGTATTTTCATAGACAATTATATCCAATGAAAAAATTGGTAAGTATATGTGTTATAGTTTAATAACACTGTTTTAAACTTTTAAGCCCTTCCATTATTAACCTCCGGGCAGGTCGGAACTCTCTATCTTAATAACTCAGTTTAAAATCGTAAAGTTTTGGTAGAAATTTAAGCTCAAATTTAAATGATTCTAACAATATCTGAGAATTTATATTCCTTGACAAATGATAGATATATTTACAAAATCTCAATAGTTTTAAGCATTTTTTTTTCTTTACCTTGAATGTATTTTCATATATAATTATATCCAACAAAAAAAAAATGGTAAGTATATGCGATATAGCTTAATAATACTTTTTTAAAATTTTAAGTCCCGTCACTATTTTCTCCACATAATTATCCTAAAAGATTCACCACATTACTTTAAACGTTAATTAAATGTCAAGAAAAATTCTTTGCAATTTTGATCCTTCACGCCCTTATATGTATCAGTAGAAAATATGGGTTCCCATGGCATGAGTGCTCGAACAGAAGTGATAAGAGTAAGAGCTAAATTCATGCTATTGTTCTGATCACTGACCAGGCTAAAAAGCTTTAACTTGTGTTTTGGAGATTGTATCTCAAATATAAGCTTTGTATGTAATCTAATAAAATTTAATTTTCAAGCTAAATAACTCATGATGTTATCAATTAACCAAAATTATACGTGGATTAATTGTTCATTGAAAGATATGTCTCTGTTTCCTCAATCAGCAATGAAATATCTCACTATCCTTATTTTTCTTTTTGTGGCTGACACCCACTAATAAGATATATAATTTGTACTACTCTTGTAAATATGCTTTTTGATGTTTGTATTTTCAAGTTTTTGTTTTTGCTGCAGTACTCTATTTTAATGCAACTGCATTTCATGTGTATAGAGCTAAAGTAGGTATTTTGCGAAAAATATGGAGGCGATTTTTAAAAAATCCTGCTTTTTTCACATTGATTTAAAATGTTCTTTTTTTATTCTCTTCTTCTTTGATAGTAAAATTTTTTTTTTTTTTGGTGTGCCGGTAGAGAGTGTTATTTATAAGCATACCACTGTCGATGCTTAATAGCATCCTTGTGTTGTCTGCAAACTGTAGAGGCTTACAGAGTATGAAAAAGAGAACCGATGTTTTGACTTATTTCAAAGAAACAAAGGCAAATATTGTCTGTCTTCAAGACACACACTGGACTGAAAACAGATTTACCTTCTGTAAGCCATATATGGGGAAATAGGTGCTATATTCATGGTTCAAAAACAAATGCTAGAGGTGTGGCCATTCTTTTTAGAAACAATTTTGAATATGAGATACTTGCATCTAGTTCAGATAAAGAAGGGAATTTCATTTGTTTAACAGTAAAAACTTCATCAGTTACTTTCAATTTGCTCACTTTATATGGACCAAATACTGACAATCCATCTTTTTTTAGAGATATAAAAAATTCTGTTCAAGAAAATAATCCAGACTACTATGTGATATGCGGGGATTTCAACATCGTTCTTAATCCAAAAATAGATTGTAATAATTATAAACATATAAATAACCCTAAAGCAAGATCAGAGGTATTGAATATGAATGCTGAACTTAACCTTACAGACATTTTTTGAAACTTTCACCCACAAAGTCTAAGATATACTTGGCGTACCCGCAACCCTGTAAAGCAAGCCAGACTTGATTTTTTTCTTGTTTCAAATTCAATGATAGATCTTATTAACCAATGTTATACAAAAGCTGGGTATCAATCTGACCATTCAATTGTATTTCTAGAAATTGTTGAAAACAAGTTTCAAATAGGAAAGGGGATATGGAAATTTAATAATAGCTTGCTGAAAAACAAAGACTATCTTGATTTAATAAATAGAATAATAGATGAAGAAATAATAAATTACGCACTTCCCATATACAATGTTAACTTTTTAAAAGAAAATTATAAAAACATCTCTTTTACCATTGATGATGATCTCTTTCTGGAATTACTCTTTCTTAGAATTAGGGGGGAAACAATTAAGTTTTCCTCATTTTTAAGAAGAAAAGATAGGCAAATAGAAAAAATTTGATAAACGACATTAACCATTTAGAAAATACAGAAATAGCAAATTTTCAGTTACTCTCAGATAAGAAAGCCGCTTTGGAAAGTATTCGAGAAGAACGAATACAAGGTCAAATGATAAGATCCAGGATTCAATGGTTGAGTGAAGGTGAAAAGCCGTCAAAATTCTTTTGTAACCTAGAAAGCAAAAGTTTTTAGAGAAAGCTATAAAAAAGGATATTAAAAACTATTATCAGCATCTATTTGAAAACAAAGATGGAACATTAGAAAAGGTCAACTTGAAAGAACTTCTGAAAACCTATAACCTAATAAAGTAACTGATCATGACCTAGGTCAGTCTATTTGTGCATCAGAATTAAGTGAAGTTCTTAGGAAAATGAAACATAACAAAACACCAGGAATGGATGGTCTTACATCTGAATTTCTAAAAGTTTTTTGGGCAAAATTAAAATTTTTAGTTACCAAGGCTATAAACAGATGTTTTGAGAAAGGGAAGCTATCTACAACTTTACGTCAAGGAATTATAACCGGTGTTCCAAAAGGAAAAAAGGAAAGATGCTATATGAAAAATTGGAGACCAATTTCTCTTTTGTGTGTAACATACAAATTAGCATCAGGTGCCTTAGCCAACAGGCTTAAATCGGTTCTTGATAAAATAATTTCAAAAACTCAGAGAGGGTTCATTGCAGGTAGACAGATGAGTGACTGCACAAGATTAATTTATGATATCATGTAAACAGCAGAAAATAAAGCTTTACCTGGTCTTCTTTTATTAATAGATTTTCGAAAGGCATTTGATTCCATCTCCTGGAACTTTTTATATAACACTCTAGATTTCTTTGGTTTTAGTGAGAAATTTATAAACTGGATTAAACTTTTCAATAATGATATTAAGATGTATGTACTACAAAGTGGATATCTATCTGAAGAAATTCGTGTAGGCCGAGGTTGTAGACAAGGTGACCCTTTGTCACCATACCTATTTCTTTTTGGTGCAGAAATTATGGCGCTTTTGTTTCTAATGAATCCAGAAATAATAGGGTTTAAAATAAATTCTAAAGAGTTTAAGCTTACTCAGTTTGCAGACGACACAACTTTGATCTTGGATGGTTCACAACACTCACTACAAGCAGCACTTAACACACTTGAAATATATGGAAATTTTTCTGGTCTTAAAATGAACAAAGAAAAGACAAAAGTTATATGGATTGGGAGGAAGAAATACTCCAAAGATAAACTTAATGTTTCTGTAAATCTAGCCTGGGGCAAAGTAGAATTTGTACTTCTTGGTATAACCTTTAATGTAAATTTAAATCTTATGCCTGATATAAATTTGGTCAATGTTTTAGAAAATGCTAATACAAGTCTGAAAGTATGGCAAAGGAGGAAATTAACGCCTCTAGGGAAAATAACTGTATTAAAAAGCTTGATACTTTCCAAATTTATACATGTCTTTCTAATTTTGCCAATCCCTGAAAAATTTGTTTCAAAACTAAATACTGATTTTTTTAAATTTCTCTGGAATAATAAACCAGATAAAATTAAAAGAGCTACTGTATGTTCAGATCTCACTGTTGGTGGTTTAAAGATGGTAAACTTAAAATGCTTTATTAAATCTTTGAAAATGAGTTGGGTAAGAAGAATCTTTGGTGAAGATTGTCAATGGTTAACATTGTTCAATGAAACTTATGGTAACACTGGTAATTTATTCTTTGAAAATAGCTGGTGTGATTCTTTACTTCAAAAGATGACCAATACCTTTTGGATTGATGTGATTAAAGATTGGCAAATACTTTGCAGAAGCCAACAAGTTTCCAACAATTTAGATATTTTAAACTCTTGTTTGTGGTATAATCCCCAAATTTTGAAAGAAGAAATGTACTTCTCTAGTTGGTTTAGAAAAGGAATCTTCCTTATTGGGGACATTGTGAACGAACATGGTCAAATCCTTCCAATTGAAGCTTTGAAGAAAAAATATAATTTCAACCCTAATGTACTAGATTTCCACAGAATTAAATTACTTGTCCAAAAATTCATCAAGATATTTAAAACTGGTGATTTATTTAATTACACAAAACCGGCCCGTCCCTTTCACTTACAGATTCTTTCCAAATTTAAAAAAGGATGTGGGGATTTTTATAAGATTCTTCTGAAAGATATAGTAAAAGGACCAATTGAGGTTAAAAAATGGGAACCATTGGTTAGTGAAAATAAAAATGATTTTTGGAGGACAATTTATAAATTTTATTGCGAAAAATACACTTACCATTTCCTGACCATAGCTATATGTTGCAGCCATCCAACTCACTGGCCAACGTTGAGAAACGTTTTAAGCTACCTTAAGAAGCCAGTGAGTGAGTGTGGACTAGGAAGCCCCCCAATGGTCATGTGACCACGCCAATAGGCGCCATTCATTGTTTTTGTTGGCCATCCTTGAGTGTGGATGTGTTTTGGAATTTCGTTTTTTTCTGGAAGTAGTATTGGAATTTCTGTGGATTTTAATTTGTTCTGAGGTAAGGCATATGTTTTGACAATGTCTACTCAGGATAAAGTTAAAAAAGGACAGAGGAAAAGTGCTTTTTGTGGCCATTTTATGGCGGAATGGGATGATCATCATTACTGTCCTAAATGCAGAGATGATTTTAAGGGTGACGATCCCTGTGCTAATTCTTCAGATTGTTTGATTTGTGCCTCATTTTCTGAAGATCAGAGGAAGAAAATAAGAAATAGGAATAGATATAAAAGCAAGAAGGATCAAAATTCTTCTGGTTTGGTGGACAACAATAAAGATGCTGGCATAGATGATTCGTTATTGGATGAGGACGAATCTACAGTTTCTGTATCATCTCAAGGTCTTTCCTCTCAAAAGAATAAATCTTTGGAAGATAAATTGGACAGGTTTTTTACTGAATTTGCTTCTTTTTCACAAAGATTGCAGAATTTAGAGCCAAAGGGAGCTGAAACTGTCAGCAGTCGTAACTCTGGCAGGGACAGTTTACATGCTGCTAAGCAACCGGTGGAGAGTACTAAAGCTCCGGCTTCTGGCGTTTCTTCTGTTATTCCCGGCCGTTTGGATAGAAGGTCGGCTACCATTACAAGGACAGAATTTGAACAGCAAGCCTCGGCTTCTCACAGTCAAGAGGAAACCGGTTTGGCTTCTAGAAAGAGGACTTTTTCTCAATCTTCTGAAGATCCGGATCCGGATCTAGAGCAGGGTGAAATTTGCCCTAGAGAGGAGGATTCTCCTGCTTATTCTGATACTTTAGAAACCATTAAAAATGGTTAGATCTGGAAGTCAAGGATGTAGAGTGTTTTGTTCCTCCCTCTGTTTTTTCTGGAAGGGATCAAGTTAAGAAGTCTGCTCAGCAGTCTATGGCTTTGCCTCCGGCCCAGCCTTTGGTTGAACTCTGGAAATATAAGGAGTTTTCTGCATTAGGGAGCAATAGTGTTAATGACAATGATCCACATCACCCTCCTTTGTCGAAGGGACAGTTTTTACCTTTCCCAAAGCCTCAGATGAGGTTTTATCAGGTGTCTCCTCAGTCGTTTTCTCTGGCTGCTCCTAGGATTCAGGATGCCTTTAAGAATATTGCTACTCCTCCCTATCAAGCTCCTACCTCAGTGGTCACTCCAATGAAACAATACTTGGCTTGGGAGTCGGTTTCTAGGGAGACAATTCAAATTTTGAATCATGTGTTTTGGTTCAAGTCTGCAATTGAAAAGTCTACAAATGAGATGTTTTCGGAGGTGGCGAAGATGAAGGAATCAGTGGACCAAGAGGATATACAACAAAGTATGAATTTTATTCAGAACTGTCTTCATCTGCAGTCTACTACTATGGGGTGCTTGGGTAAGGCCCTTGATGATGTTTTGGATACATCTATGTCTTTAGCTTCCAATATGTTACTGAATAGAAGGGACAATTTCCTTAAGTTGTGTCATAGGGATGTTACAGATAAGGATATTGCTAGACTCAGGAATGCTTCTTTGACCAAAAAAGAATTATTTAATTCAAAAGTGTTGTCAGAGGTTGAGCAGAACTTCATCCAATGGAGTCAAATTAACCGGGAGCCAGCCTTCAAGAAGCACAGGGGTGATTCTTATGGTTCTCGTACTTTTGCCGATTCCAAGAAGGAACAGTCACAAAATAGGTACCAGAATGCCGCTTTTCAGAATTTTCGACCTCAAAACAAGCAGAACGATCAGAACAAGAGACAATCTGGTTCCTACAACTCCAACAGAGGCTCTGCCCGAGGGGGTAGGGGCAGGAGGAAGTGACTGCATGGAGGTAAGCCCAAAATTTCCTGGTTCCCGTTTACAAGCTTATTGGCAAGTGTGGGAAATTTTCAAAGTGCATCCGAGAGTAGTTCTTGTCTTAAAGCAAGGTTATTGTCTTCCATTCAAAGAAAAACCACCTCTGAACCGGTTTCCGACAATCAAAAGCAGTTATACGGCTCCAGTAAAACAAAAAGCTTTGCTGGAGGCGGTTCAACAAATGGTTCAAAAAAGGGCAGTGATTCCGGTTCAAAACAAGAACTCTCTCGGATTCTACAGTCGTTTGTTTCTGGTTCCAAAACCAGAAAACAAATGGGGACCAGTAATAGATCTCAGTGTGGTAAATACATATTTGCATGTTCCTACCTTCAAAATGGAAACCGCGGAAGTTATTCGAGCTTCTCTTCAGGCAGGCGAGTGGGTGGCTTCCATAGATCTCACCGACGCTTATTTTCATGTGCCCATTCACCCAAAGTTTCAAAAATATCTTCGGTTTCATATACAGGGTCAGGCTTATCAGTTCAGAGCCCTACCCTTCGGCATCGCGACTGCTCCATTGGAGTTCACCCGAGTTGTGAAAGAGGTCAAGTTCATAGCTCTTTCTCAAGGGGTTCGGATTCATCAATATTTGTACGATTGGTTGGTGAGAGCCAAAGATCTGGTCACTTGCGCTCGAGATGTTCAAAAATTGATCACTCTGGTCGAAAAATTGGGTTGGATTGTCAATTTGAAAAAATTCGAGCTCAACCCAACTCAGGATCTCGAGTTTCTGGGTTATCGTTTCAATCTTCGAGAGGGTTTGGTCTATCCAAATCAAAAGAAAGTGGACAAACTCAAAGTTCTGGCAGTTTCCATTTTGCAAGGTCACACTACTACTCCAAGGAAGCTCATGTCACTGATTGGGGTCATGGCTTCCATGGAGAAGACAATTCCTTTGGGCCGAATCCATATGAGGCCGTTTCAGTGGTTTCTGAAGACCAACTGGCATTTTCCCTAGTCCTTGGACAAGGTAGTCCCAATTTCTCAGCTGATAAAGGACCATCTTGCTTGGTGGATGGATCCTCAGAACGTACTCAAGGGTTCGAATCTGCATCAGAGGGAACACAGCATGTTGATGTTCACAGATGCATCAGAGAAGGGTTGGGGGGCCCACTTGAGCAATTCTACTATAAGTGGGGTTTGGCAGCAATCAGAAAAAGACTTGCATATCAATATTTTAGAGCTGAAAGCTGTTTTTCTAGCCCTAAAACATTTTCAAAAACAATTGAGGCAAAAAATCGTGCTAGTTTCTTCAGACAACTCAACTGTGGTCTCCTATATCAACAAGGAAGGAGGCACTCACTCCTTCGAAATGTGTGCCTTGATGTGGAGAATTCTGGCATGGTCCAATGCCAGGGAGATCCATATCAGAGCCAGACATATTCCGGGGAATCTCAATGTGATAGCAGATTCCCTATCCAGGAGGGACAGGGCCATTCAAACAGAATGGTCTCTGCACCCTCTGGTCTTTCGAGAAATCTGCCAAGTTTGGCACAATCCAATGGTGGATCTTTTTGCCACCAGCTTGAATGCCAAACTGCCAACTTACGTATCTCCTGTCCCAGACGACAAGGCCTGGCAGATAGATGCGTTGAACATCTCTTGGGAGGGTCTGGACGCTTATGCTTTTTGTCCAGTAGCCATCCTTCCCCAGTTAGTCCAGAAAATGGTCACCTACAGGTGCAGGGTCATTGTGATAGCACCAGGGTGGCCAGGGATGCCTTGGTTTTGGGATCTGGTGGAATTGTCAGCCAAGATTCCACTGAGGCTTCCTCAGGTGCACAATCTCCTAAAGCAACCATTCAGTCTCAGATTCCACAAGAATCTGGAGTATCTGAATCTCCATGCATGGTATCTGGACTCTTACAAGAAAGTCAAGGAGGATTCTCTGTTGAGGTGGCAGATAGAATTAAGGCACCTCAGAGAGAATCCTCAAGACAAGTGTACGATTCAAGGTGGGCCATATTTCAAAAGTGGGCCCAGGAGAATCAGGTGGATGTCACTAAACCAACTATTCCTCAAATAGCTGATTTTTTTAATTATCTCTTTACTGATAAGAACTTGAAACCCAGAACTATTGCTGGTTACAGAACTTCAGTAGCAGATGGGTTGGGCTCTGCAGGTCAAGTAGTTTCTCAAAGCTTGGATTTGAATTGTTTGATTGCTAGCTTTCATAGGGACAGACCTTCAGCAAATAGATCTATTCCCAATTGGGACTTGTCTCTGGTGTTACTGGCCCTTACTCGACCACCATTTGAACCTTTGGCAAAGGCTGATCTTAAGATTTTGACTTTTAAGACAGTTTTCTTGTTGGCTTTGGCTTCTGGCAAGAGGCGTAGCGAAATTCATGCTTGGACTTTTGACTCCTTCAGTAGGAAGAGGGATTGGTCAGAAGTTACCTTCTCACCTTCAACTGCTTTCATAGCTAAAAATCAGTTGGCTTCGGAGGGACCCTTATCCATTCAACCTGTGGTCATTCCTGCTTTGAAACCCACACTAGATCCATCTTTGGTACAAGATAAGTCTCTTTGTCCTGTGAGATCCTTGAGATATTATCTTGATAAGACAAAAGATCTTAGGAAAGGCAACTTCTTTTTGTAGCTATTAAGGAGGGCTACTCAAAAGACATATCGAAGGCTACTATATCTTCTTGGATTAAGCAGTCTATGATTTTGGCATACCAAAAATCTGATCAGGAGGTTCAGAATGTTTACCAAGTCAAGGCACATGAGGTTAGAGCTTTGGCTGCCTCTTTGGCTTTTAAGGGAGGAGTTGCTTTGGATGAGATTATGGCTTCCTGTTTTTGGAGAAGCCATTCTACTTTCACAAATTTTTACCTTAAAGATTTGTGCTGGCATAATGGTGATGTTATGAAGATTGGGCCTGTAGTTGCGGCTCAACATATTGTAAATTGTTAATAGGTAATGTCATTAGTAATATTTTATTATTATAATGTCATTGTATTTGGAATATGTTATTTTGAAGCCTGTATTTGTTTTAGGTTCTTATATTTGGCTTCTTGTGTTTTCAGATGTGTTCTGAGGTGTTTGTACAGCTGTAAATAGACCGTTTTGTTAGCTGTTAGTTTGCTGTTTCATGACTTTAGAGGTGGTGGTGTGAACGGTTTCAACATATTAAGTATGACTTCCACAGCATTACTCAACAGTCCGGCTTCCTCGTGGTTGAGGTGAGTCTGAGTGTGAATGCCTGTATGCTTGTGGTGTGTTTTATTTACTGTTCATGTGGTTATTACTAGGTCTGTATTCTAGTACTGCCCGCCATCCATGAAGGCTGCATTCAGCTATGGTCAGGAAATGGTAAGTGTATTTTTCGCAATAAAATTGAAAAATTTTGTTGTAATTTTAATTTTTATTAGATAAATACTTACCATTTCCTGACCAGGATAGTCCCCCCCCGGCCTCCCCGCAGATTCAGTACTAGGGGTGAGCTTTGCAACAAAAACAATGAATGGCGCCTATTGGCGTGGTCACATGACCATTGGGGGGCTTCCTAGTCCACACTCACTCACTGGCTTCTTAAGGTAGCTTAAAACGTTTCTCAACGTTGGCCAGTGAGTTGGATGGCTCCAACATATAGCTATGGTCAGGAAATGGTAAGTATTTATCTAATAAAAATTAAAATTACAACAAAATTTTTCAAATTTGTTTTAAATCTGTCCCTGATAACAAGTATATTTGGTTTCAGTATAAAATTATCAATAATATATTAGATACAAAGTATTATTTGCATAAGGTTAAAATATCCGAATGCAATAAATGCCAACTCTGTGGTCTATATCCAGAAACTACTGGTCATCTTTTTTCGCAATGTAGTAAAGTTTTGGAATTGTGGAAGAACTTGAAGCACTGGATCTCTGTACGGACTGGGGCAAACTTGGAGTTAGATGAAACTACTAAAATACTTGGATACTCTAAGTATGACAGTAATTTTTGGCCTTTAAACTTTGTTCTGATCCTGACAAGATATTATATCTATTGGTGTTCAAAGAATAAATTTTCACTGAATGTTTTTCACCTACAGAAGGAAGTTAAAAGAAGATATAGTGAACATAAATATCTAGCTAACATTAAAGGATATAGTATTTGTTTTGAGAAAAGGTGGTGTGACTGGCAAAACCTATTTACAGATATATGAATAAGTAAACTGTTTCATAAAGACCAAAGGGGAGTCAAGAGCATATATATCATTTTTTATCTGCAGGAAAATGTCGAGTCAGGTTATTTGTTAATTACGCTGAACTGTTTATTAACTTGATGCTAGTTGTTATTGTTTTTAAAATCTTTGTTTTTCTGTTAAACATGTTCTCTGGAATAGTTTAGATGTACATATGGAAACAAAAATAAAGAAATAAAAAAAAAACTGTTCCAACGGTTCAATATTCATCAAAAAAAAAAAAAAAAAAGTTATATGGTTAGAAAAGCTAGGCTGTTTGTAATTTTGGCGTAGTTCAAAAAACAAAATGGCCGCCATATCGCTTGTTTTATGTCAAACAGGGTTATCCTATTAAAAAGGCCTTATATCTCCCCTAAAATTACTCCTAGAGGTTCAGAATGTGAAAACAACTTGTAGGAAGTCATGGTCTGGGAATCTTTCCCAGGTGTTGAATTTGACCTTTAACCCCTGCTTCAAGGTTAAATCGGGTCATCACACTGAAATGCCCTTATTTCTCCCTTTTTATTGGTGCTATGGCTTTAGAATATAAAGATACCATGAAAAGTCCTGGCCTGCAAATGTTTTTGAGAAAAATTTTGGCCATATTTTGAAAAACAAAATGGCCACCATAGCCGATTATTTCAAAATCATTAAGATGCTATAAAAATGGAAATATCGCAGCTAGGTTGATCAAATTTCCACAAAAGATATAAGGCTAGGAAAGTTAGCCTGATAGTAATTTGGCCTTGTTTCGAAAATGAAATGGCCATCATATGAGATGTTTAATGTTAAATGGGATTATCCTATTAAAAAGGCCTTATATCCCCCTTATCATTGCTACTAGGGGCTCCAAAGGTGAAAACAACTTAAAGGAAGTCATGGCCTGAGACTTTTCCAATTGCTGACTTTTACCTTTGACCCCTTTTTCAATGTCAAGTGGGGTTATCTTACTACAAACGCCTTATATTTCCTTTAGTTCTCAATTATTACTGATTCTAAGGCGGGAAATAACTGCTGCGGCAGTGGCCCTGTATATTTTGTAATTGATTTCAAATAAACAGTGGCATATGTTATCAGCTACAAATCTTATCAAGTAAATTTAATCATTGATATTGTTAAGATCATTGACTGTTTGACAGATCATCTTGTAAATGTATGTCCTCTGTCATATAGATTAATTCATATATGTGTGTCCTCAGTTTGGTGGCAAATGTACCATATGGTGTGTCCTCAGATTGGCAGAACACATGTAAAATGTGTGTCCTCTATCACATGTATTAATTCCTATACTTGTGTGTCCTCAGTTGGCTGTAATACATAACTGTGTCCTCAGTTTGACAGATCATGTATAAAACGTGTGTCCTCTGTCATGGGTATTAATTCATGTACTTGTGTGTCCTCAGTTTGCTATTATATATATGACTTAGTGTGTCCTCAGTTTGACGGATCATACATAAAGTGTGTGTCCTCTATCATGTGTGTTAAGTCCTCTACCTGTGCGTCCTCAGGTTGCTGGTAAGAGTACAACTAAGTGTGTCCTCAGTTTGACGGATCTTTTTTGAAATGTGCGTCCTCAATCATATGCATTAATTCCTACATACTTATGGTCCTCAGTTGGATAGTAAACATACAACTAAGTGTGTCCTCAGTTGTCTTGTAAAAAACCACCTTCTAGAAAATAAGTTTTTTCTCAGATTTAAATACATGGGATGATATAAAATAATTCATTTTATGCATACCAATCAAAATCTGATGTTTAAACACAAAAATAAAGATATCCTCGGTTGGATAGTAAAAAACCAGCGTCCTCGGTCTACACCATAAACCTGTATGCGTGCGTGCGTGTGTGCGTTAGTTAGTCACGCAGATTTCTCCAAAACTGCTACAGCTACAGATTTTTTTGTAAATTAATTGTCCCAATGAATTTTCATGCCCTTTTTTGGTTTTATTGACTTAGGCCTAAAGATAAGTGAGTAATAGCAATCTTAGCTACTTTGAGTAAAGGGCTCATAACTCAAAAACTATTGCAGTAACAAGTTTTTCTTCAAATATGTTGTTCAGCTACTTTGTCCTTAGCTATAAGATGGTACATAGCTTGGTGTTCTATTGCATGCCATAAGTGAGTAATAACTATTTTCTCATTTGTAGCTAAATAACAGAAGAAGTAAATTTCAAATATCTTCAAAAGTATTAAAGTTAGCGAAATCTTTTCAAATATGTTGTCCATCTACTTTTTGGTAAGCTATGACATAGTAAAGTTTCAGACCTGTTGCACCTTGGATAGCTGAGTAATAGCTACTTTGAAATTCTGACTGTTGAGTAAAGCCTTTGTAACTCCAAAACTATTGCAGTTGGAGTATTTTCCTAAAATATGTTGTTCAGCTACTTTGTTCTTAGCTATAAGATGGTATATAGTTTGGGGTTCTATTGCTTGCCATAAGTGAGTAATAGCTATTTTCTCATTTGTAGCTAAATAACAGAAGAAGTAAATGTCAAATATCTTCAAAAGTATTGAAGTTAGGGAAATCTTTTCAAATATGTTGTCCATCTACTTTTTGGTAAGCTATAATATAGTAAAGTTTCAGACCTGTTGCACCTTGGATAGCTGAGTTATAGCTACTTTGAAATTCTGACTGTTGAGTAAAGCCATTGTAACTCCAAAACTATTGCAGTTAGAGTATTTTCCTAAAATATGTTCAGCTACTTTGTCCTTAGCTATAAGATGGTACATAGTTTGGGGTTCTATTGCATGCCATAAGTGAGTAATAGCTATTTTGTTATTTGTAGCAAAATCATGACATAAGTAGATGTCAAATATCTTCAAATGTATTAAAGTTAGGGAATTCTTTTCAAATATGTTATCCATCTACTTTTTCATAAGCTATCACATAGTAAAGTTTCGGATCTGTTGCACATTGGATAGCTGAGTAATAGCTACTTTGAAATTCTACAGTTGAGTAAATCCATTGTAATTCTAAAACTATTGCAGTTACAACATTTTCGTAAAATATGTTGTTCAGCTACTTTGTCCTTAGCTATAAGCTGGCATGTAGTTTGGGGTTCTATTGCATGCCATAAGTGAGTAATAGCTATTTTCTTATTAGTAGTAAAATAATGACATAAGTAAATGTCAAATATCTTCAAAAGTATTAAAGTCACGGAATTCTTTTCAAATATGTCATTCATCTACTTTTTTGTAAGCTATCACATAGTAAAGTTTCAGACCTGTTGCACATTGCATAGCTAAGTAATAGCTACTTTGAAATTGTTACTGTTGAGTAAATCCATTGTAACTCCAAAACTATTGCAGTTACAGCTTTTTTCTTCAAATATGTTGTTCAGCTACTTTGTCCTTAGCTATAAGCTGGCATGTAGTTTGAGGTTCTATTGCATGCCATAAGTGAATAATAGCTTTTTTCTTATTAGTAACAAAATAGTGACATAAGTAAATGTCAAATATCTTCAGAAGTATTAAAGTTACTGAATTCTTTTCAAATATGTCATTCATCTACTTTTTTGTAAGCTATCACATAGTAAAGTTTCAGACCTGTTGCACATTGCATAGCTAAGTAATAGCTACTTTGAAATTATGACTGTTGAGTAAATCCATTGTAACTCCAAAACTATTGCAGTTACAGCTTTTTCTTCAAATATGTTGTTCAGCTACTTTGTCCTTAACTATAAGATGGTATATATTTTGGGGTTGTATTGCATGCCATAAGTGAGTAATAGCTATTTTCTTATTTGTAGTAAAATAACAACATAAGTAAATGTCAAATATCTTCAAAAGTATTAAAGTTAGGGAAATATTTTCAAATATGTTATTCATCTAGTTTTTGATAACCTATCACATAGTAAAGTTTCAGACCTGTTGCACATTGGATAGCCGAGTAATACCTACTTTGAAATTGTGACTGCAGGGTAAATGCATATAGTTTGGGGTTCTATTGCATGCCATAAGTGAGTATTAGCTATTGTCTTATTTGTGGCAAAATAATGACATAATTTTTCTCAAATAACTCCTTCATCTACTTTAGGGACAGCTTTCACATGGTGAAGTTCCAGACCCGTAGCTAATTACTCACCTACTCAAAATGAGTAAATGTGAATTATCCCTAAAAGTATTGGGGATATCCAATTTTTCTTAAATAACTCATTCACCTACTTTTGGAAGAGCTTTCACTTGGTGAAGTTTCAGACCTGTAGCTAATTATTCACCTACTCAAAATGAGTAAATGCTAATTATCTCTAAAAGTATTGTGGATATCCAATTTTTATCAAATTACTCGTTCATCTACTTTTGGGAGAGCTTTCACATGGTGAAGTTCCAGACCCGTAGGTAATTACTCACCTACTCAAAATGAGTAAATGTGAATTATCTGTAAAAGTATTGCAGATATCCAATTTTTCTCAAATAACTCATTCACCTACTTTTTGGAGAGCTTTTACTTGGTGAGGTTTCAGACCCGTAGCTAATTATTCACCTACTCAAAATGAGTAAATGTGAATTATCTCTAAAAGTATTGCGGATATCCAATTTTTATCAAATAACTCATTCATCTACTTTTGGGAGGGCTTTCACATGGTGAAGTTCCAGACCTGTAGCTAATTACTCACCTACTGAAAATGAGTAAATGTGAATTATCTCTAAAAGTATTGCAGATAGCCAATTTTTATGAAATAACTCATTCACCTACTTCTGGGAGAGCTTTCACTTGGTGAATTTTCAGAGCCGTAGCTAATTATTCACCTCCTCAAAATGAGTAAATGCTAATTATCTCTAAAAGTATTGTGAGTATCCAATTTTTATCAAATTACTCGTTCATCTACTTTTGGGAGAGCTTTCACCTGGTGAAGTTCCAGACCCATAGCTAATTACTCACCTAATCAAAATGAGTAAATGTGAATTTTCTGTAAAAGTACTGCAGATAGCCAATGTTTCTCAAATAACTCATTCACCTACTTTTGGGAGAGCTTTCACTTGGTGAAGTTGCACACCCGTAGTTAATTATTCACCTACTCAAAATGAATAAATGCGAATTATCTCTACAAGTATTGCAGATAGCCAGTATTTCTGAAATAACTCATTCACATACATTTTGGAGAGCTTTCAATTAGTGAATTTTCAGATCCGTAGCTAATTACTCACCTACTCAAAATGAGTAACTGCCTATTATCACTAAAAGTATTGCAGATAGCTAATATTTCTCAAATAACTCATTCACCTACATTTTGGAGAGCTTTCACATGCTAAATATTTTTATTGAATTTTTAAAATAATTTTTAATGCATTAAAATTCATGAAATCATGCACTAAATCAATTATAACTTGAAAAGTATTACATTTAGAGCACCTTGTTAAAATATGTTATCTTTAGTACATCTAATTTATATGGCGGGAGATAAATGCATGCGTCAGAATGCTGGTTTGTAGCAAAATAATGACATCAGTAAATGTCAAATATCTTCAAAAGTATTAAAGTTAGGGAATTCTTTTCAAATATGTTATTCATCTAGTTTTTGGTAAGTTATCACATAGTAAAGTTTCAGACCTGTTGCACATTGGATAGCTGAGTAATGGCTACTTTGAAATTTTGACTGTTGAGTAAATCCATTGTAACTCCAAAACTATTGCAGTTAGAGTATTTTCTTAAAATATGTTATTCAGCTACTTTTTCCTTAACTATAAGATGGCATACAGTTTTGGATTCTATTGCATGCCATAAGTGAGTAATAGCTATTTCCTTATTTGAAGCAAAATAATGACATGAGTAAATTTCAAATATCTTCAAAAGTATTAAAATTAGGGAATTCTTTTCAAATATGTTATTCATCTAGTTTTTGATAAGCTATCAGATAGTAAAGCTGCAAACCTGTTGCACACTGGACAGCTGAGTAATAGCTACTTTGAAATTGTGACTGTTGAGGAAATCCATTGTAACTCAAAAACTACTGCAGTTACAGGATTTTCCTAAAATAATCTATTCAGCTACTTTTTCCTTAACTATAAGATGGCATATCGTTTTTTGGTTCCATTGCATGTCATAAGTGGGCAATAGCTATTTTCTTATTTGTAGCAAAATTATGATGGAAATAAACGTCAAATATCTTCACAAGTACCAAAGTTAGACAAATCTTTTCATTTGTTATTCATCTAGTTTTTCAAAAGCTTACTTTCCTGTGTCCTTTATATTTTTGTTGCTTTTGCAGATGTAGGTCAATAGCTAAGTGAGTAGATAGCTGAGGAAGAGCTACTAAAATGAGTAAATGTCTTTATCTCTAAAAGTATTATAGGTAGGCAATTTCTTCTAAATAAGTCATTCACCTACTTTTGGGTGATCTACCACATAGAGAAGTTGCAGAACTGTAGCTCTTTGGATAGCTGAGTAATTGCTACTAAAATGAGTAAATGTCTTTCATCTCTAAAAGTATTACAGGTAGGCAATTTCTTCTAAATAAGTCATTCACCTACTTTTGGGTGATCTACTACATAGTGAAGTTGCAGAACTGTAGCTCTTTGGATAGTTGAGTAATAGCTACCAAAATGAGTAAATGTCTTTTATCTCTAAAAATATTACACATAGGCAATTTCTTCTAAATAAGTCATTCACCTACTTTTGTGTGATCTACCACATAGTGAAGTTGCAGAACTGTAGCTCTTTGGATAGCTGAGTAATAGCTACTGAAATGAGTAAATGTCTTTTATCTCTAAAAGTATTACAGGTAGGCAATTTCTTCTAAATAAGTCATTCACCTACTTTTGGGTGATCTACTACATAGTGAAGTTGCAGAACTGTAGCTCTTTGGATAGCTGAGTAATAGCTACCAAAATGAGTAAATGTCTTTTATCTCTAAAAATATTACACATAGGCAATTTCTTCTAAATAAGTCATTCACCTACTTTTGTGTGATCTACCACATAGTGAAGTTGCAGAACTATAGCTCTTTGGATAGCTGAGTAATAGCTACTAAAATGAGTAAATGTCATATATCTCTAAAAATATTACACATAGGTAATTTCTTCTAAATAAATCATTCACCTACTTTTGGGTGATCTACCACATAGTGAAGTTGCAGAACTGTAGCTGTTTGGATAACTGAGTAATAGCTACTGAAATGAGTAAATGTCTTTTATCTCTAAAAGTATTACAGGTAGGCAATTTCTTCTAAATAAGTTATTCACCTACTTTTGGTTGATCTACCACATAGTGAAGTTGCAGAACTGTAGCTCTTTGGATAACTGAGTAATAGCTACTAAAATGAGCAAATGTCTTTTATCTCTAAAAGTATTACAGGTAGGCAATTTCTTCTAAATAAGTCATTCACATACTTTTGGGTGATTTACCACATAGTGAAGTTGCAGTTTTATTGCGTTAATACATCCTATCCAATGGACAATATGCTAAACCGGTCGGCACAGACCGGCCCGCCAAACGTCAGAAAAAGACGTCCTGTGTCTCCACCGGCTGGCCGGTCCTCACACTGCACTCGCCAGGTGGCGTGTCGTACTTCCTTCCTGTCTAGACAAGCTGACGTCATAGCATCTTTTTCGTTTGGCGCATGCACTGCTGGAACGAATATTTGGAAATTGTTTTATTTTTTATTTTATGTGAGTTTGAAGAAGTGCTGGATTGTTGAACTTTGCGTATCACTTCCTCACATACTATAGATCATCTCTACAGTTATTTTAGTACTTGGAACGCTTTGTGAGTTGCTAGAAGTGCGGTTTTAATTACCTTACGGATCACTTCCTCACGTGTACTTTTCTATCATGTCTTCTCCAAGTCAACGTAGGGGGGGGTGCGGCCACATGATGGCTGGCTTTGACCACCACACTGTGTGTGCTAGGTGCCGTGACAAGAAGAAGGGCTCAGACCCTTGTGTTAAGTCCCCACCTGAATCGTGTGATCATTGCGACCTTTTGACGCCGGAACAAAGGACTCAGCTTTCAACCCCCTCCTACAAGCTGAAGAAGGAACGGAAAGAGGCCAAGTCTTCAACACCCATCAAAGATTCAGACACTCGGACCCGGCACTTGTGTCGGTAGTAGGGGTAGTGGATGGCCAAGGTACCTCCGGTGCCTCTGGTTTGAGTGGGCCGGAAGAGAAGAGGAGGAAATCTGAGAAGAAATCTGAGAAGAAGTCTGCATCTTCTAAGTCGGTTAAGCCGGACAAGTCGGTCAAGTCACCCAGCCGGCCCGCATCCTCATCTTCATCTACCGGACAGGGGAAGTCCACTACCCCTTCTACCGACTCCAAATTATCAGATTTGGACAAAAAGTGGTCGGACCGGTTCAACAGACTGGAGGCCCTGCTTATGGCCAAGACGTTGGACCGACCTCAGGAACCAGTGTTTGGAACTGTAAAGGTCACCCCTTCACATGCTCCTCCAGCTGATTTGATCCGACCGGAACCCTTCATTCAACCGACTACTCTTCCTCAACCAGCCGACACTGCCCTTGCCTCACCGGCCACCGACCCAGTTCCTCACGGGTCTTCTACTACCTCAAAAGCCTCATCCTCAGGCCTACCAGAACTGGCACAACCAAGGCAGAAACGTCCGGCCACGGCCTTTGACATATCTAAGAAAGACGCCTCTCCCTCTAGTGATTCGGAATCGGACAGCCTGTCTTCCGACCATCCTCTTGTTGATATCTTTCCGGAGGAAGGGGAATTGTCAGACGATATGGAGGCAAATGCATCTGATCATGATCAGTCCCTCTCGGAGGAGCAATCCTACCGAGAAACTATGAGGGGGATTAGATCCTTCATGAACTGGTCTCATATTCCGGACATTGACACTGGGGCGACAACATCTGAGGACAATCCTTTCTCCGGCCCCAAGATGCACACTCCAGGAAAAGTCTCTGTTTCTCTACCGACAGATGAATGGCTCTGCAAAAAACTTTCAAAGCTCAATCTTACCCTTACTCAAGGATATCCTACTCGAGCTTCTGAAGCAGGGGGCCTCTTGAGAGACCAATTCGTCCGGCCACCGAAATCACAGACAAAGTGGTATGGGTGCCACCCAAACCCAAAGAAGGACTCCGACCAAGTAGTTACTGCGTGGCACACCGGCTCTTCACGCCTGAACAGTGGATACTTGAGGATTGCCAGACAGGCCGGTATAGCAAGTGCCCCACCCATGTCGCGGCCTATTTCCCAAGAGAACTTACGTAAATGGGAAAAATCCGCGCGTGAGTCCACTATTATATGTAACCAGGCTGCTGGATTCAACAGGTGTTTGCTGAAGGTCCAACAGAACATGGGTGCACAGTTAAAGGCAATAAGGGTGGAGTCAAAGGGCAAGGCACCGACCAAGGCTTCAGCTGCTGTTGACGAGCTTCAATTTTTACTGGACTTCAACGCCAGTGTATGTCAATCCATGGCTAAAGCAGTCGAACACCTCACTGAATTTGTGTTCGTCAACATGGCAAATGCAACCCTCCTGAGGCGGGATTCTTATCTGGCATACCTTAAGGCTGGTGTGAAGGCGGACACCCTCAACGCCCTCCGCACCTCACCTCTTCATGTGGAGACTCTCTTCCCAGACTCTTGTGTTAAAAAGGCTGAGGAGGACATTACTGACTTTGATAGGAACAAGTCTGGCTCTGTATAGGGTCGCCGCTACCACCCATATGAAAGGCAGGAACAAAGGTCGGACAGAAAACAGGACAAACCGGCCTGGAAGAACTTGTCACGCACTCAGCGCCGCAAGAACAAAGGGAAACAACAGTACTCCTCACGTCCTGCCAAGGGTCAGCAGCAGTATAAATGACAATCAATGTGTTTTGCAATTGAGACCACTGCTGCTGACCGGGAGCCCACAAGAGACTATGAACACTTTAAATGCAAAGTTAACTGTTGTCAATTCTGCTCATACTGCGCCCGGGCATTCGCAAAAGAAAGAAATAAGTCCCGGGGCAGCAGTTTGTTTTCCAGATCTAAGTTCATTAAAATCTGTGAAAGGTGTTTCTTGTGTCATTCCATTGTCTCATGCAAATATTGTAACAAATGCTCCCAATGTTGCCACAAATCTTCCTGTGGGGGCCAGACTCCAAATGTTTTGGGAAAAGTGGTCAAAGCTGGGGGCCGGTCCGAAAGTTGTTCAAATCCTGAGGGAGGGTTACACCCTTCCCTTCCGGACCAGGCCAAACTTGTCAAGAACCCCAACAGTTGTAAGCTGCTATGGCAATCCTCACAGAAACCTCAAACTGTTAGAGGCATTACATCAGCTTACGGCAAAAAATGCTATAGAACGGGTACACAAACAAACATCCCTAGGGTTTTTCAACCAACTATTCCTGGTGCCCAAACCCAACAACAAATGGAGGCCAATACTAGATTTGAGCAATCTAAATCCCTTTCTCAAAACAGAGAAATTCAAGATGGAGACTCCGGAAACCATCAGAACCTCTCTCCAAAAAGGAGAGTGGGTAACCTCCATAGACTTCAAGGATGCATATTTCCACATCCCCATACAGGAACAGTCAAGGAAATATTTGAGATTTCACGCCCAGGGACAGACCTTTCAGTTCAAAGCTCTCCCCTTCGGCCTATCCACAGCTCCCATGGAGTTCACTGTCATAGCAAAGGAGGTGAAGCTTATGGCCACTCAGAAGGGTATAAGGCTCCACCAATACCTAGACGACTGGTTGGTGAGGTCCACATCCCACCGGGCCTGTCTCCAACATACACAGGTCCTAGTACAACTGTGCCTACAGTTGGGTTGGCTGGTAAACATAGAAAAGTCGGAATTGGACCCCAAGCAAGTTTTCAACTTCGTCGGTTACCAATTCGACCTCCAGTCCGGTCGGGTCCGACCGACACCGGACAGGTGGCAAAGCCTACAGGAAAAGATACTAGAACTCATCTCCCGACCGGCTTGTTCAGTACGGGAACTGATGTCTTTAATAGGCCTGCTAACCGCGACAGAGAAACAAGTTCACCTAGGCCGACTACACATGAGGCCCATTCAGTGGCACCTCAAAAGAAATTGGAGAATACCGGAATCCCTACACAAACGGATCCCTCTGCCCAGATCTCTGCATCCTCACTTACAATGGTGGCTGCAAGAAGACAACGTTCTCACAGGCCAACCACTACACCCTCTACAGCATGCTCTGCAAATCTTTACAGACGCATCAAAAGAAGGGTGGGGCGCTCACTTAAACGAGCATATTGCCAGAGGATCATGGTCCCTACCGGAAAGCAAATTGCACATAAATTACTTGGAGTTAAAAGCAGTCTTTCTGGCTCTAAAACAGTTCCAAAAGGTATGCATAGGCAAAATGGTGCTAGTTGCAACCGACAATACCACCGTAGTAGCCTACATCAACAAGGAAGGGGGCATGAGGTCGGGCCCACTTTGTGCCCTACTCTGGAGAATCTTGACCTGGTGCACCGGGAAGCAAGTGACTCTGAGAGCACGACACATTCCCGGCCACCTAAATGTAGTGGCAGACAAATTGTCCAGATTGGGTCAGACCATCCAAACCGAATGGTCCCTCCTGCCAGAAATCTTCCAAGCCCTATGCGACAGGTGGCATCAGCCTCAAATAGATCTATTTGCTACGAGGTTCAACAACAAGCTGCCCCTGTTCGTATCACCGGTACCGGACCCCAGGGCCACTGCAGTGGATGCACTCAGTTTGTCATGGGAAGATCTGGACGCATACGCCTTCCCACCAACAGCCATTTTGGGCAAAGTGGTGGAGAAGTTACAAGACTCCCCGTACCGGAGGTTGATCATTATTGCCCCGGGGTGGCCCAACATGGCATGGTTTTGGGACCTAGTGGAGATGTCCAGCCAGATACCATTGCTTCTACCTCAGTTGCCGAACCTTCTGACTCAGCCATTCAATCAGACCCCTCACAGGAGTCTAACAAACCTAAATCTCCACGCATGGCTCCTAGAGCCACAGCTATCAAGGAGCAGGGTTTCTCTGAGGCAGTGGCAACAAGAATTGAAGCTCCTCAAAGAGGATCAACTAGATCCGTCTATGGGGCAAAGTGGGCCATTTTTACGAAGTGGTGCGTCACAAATCAGGTGGACTTCAGGACACCTCCTGTAAAGTCAGTTGCTGATTTCCTCATGTACCTTTTTGAGGAAAGGAAATTGCAGCCCAGCACCATTGATGGCTACAGGTCTGCCATTGCTGATAAATTGGGCAGTTCAACCCTCAACATCAGCAAAGATGAAAATCTCACCCGTCTCTTGGATAGCTTCCACAGAGACAGACCCAAGGGCAGAAGAGGTATCCCCTCCTGGAACCTATCTCTGGTTTTACACCAGTTAACAAAGGCTCCCTTTGAGCCAATTAAGGAGGCCTCCTTGAAGCATTTGACCTTCAAGACAGTTTTCCTCTTAGCCTTAGGATCAGGCAAACGCAGAAGTGAGATTCATGCTTGGCAACATAAGAACATCAGACACCAGTCTGATTGGACTAAGGTATCCCTGTACCCTTCTCCCAGCTTCCTCTCCAAAAATCAGCTGGCTAAAGAGGGTCCAGACAGTGTGGCCCCAGTGGTTATCCCAGCCCTGGCCCCCACTCTGGATAGATCTCTTAAGTCTGACAGATCCCTCTGTCCGGTTAGAGCCTTGCGTTACTATTTGGACAGGACATCAGACTTCAGGCAGAATAAAGAGTTGGTTTTTGTCTCCTTCAAAAAAGGCTTCGACAAGGACATCTCACCTGCCACTATCTCCTCTTGGATCAAACAAACTGTGATCCTATGTTATGAGCTCTCAGACCAGGAGGCCCACAAGTTACATCAGGTTAAAGCCCATGATGTCAGGGCCTTCGCTGCTTCAAAGGCCTTCCAGTCGGGGGTCTCCTTGGAACAAATACTAGCAGCATGCCACTGGAAGTCACATAACACCTTCACCCAATTCTATTTGAAGGATGTGGCATGGGCTGATTCTGAGCTTTACCACCTGGGACCTGTAGTGGCTGCTCAGCAGATCCACAAATAACCCAGGCCAGAGAGGAGATCTGTACATATGTATATAGTGTATCTATAGTTAAGAAGCATAAAAAAAAAAAAAAAAAAAAAATCAAACGTGCTTCCTTCGGGAGGTTTATTTCTTGGGACTGAACTCATCCCTCTCTTCCCCTACCTCAGAGCAGGTCTGTAAAAAAGGGGGGGGGGGGGGGGGGAGGCGAGTCGGTTTGGACCGGTTAACCGGTCTCTGTTGACCGACCATAGCCTTAAGGGTCTTGATAATCCTAGATCGACCCAGGCTTTAAGTTGTTAGTTATTTTCTGAGTTCGTATAAGTCCCTAGTAACTTACCCGCCGACCAAGCGGTAGTTATTCAGCATATTGTCCATTGGATAGGATGTATTAACGCAATAAAATTGCAAATTTAATAAGTAAATTAAATTTTTATAAGTTAATACCCTATCCAATGGACACGCAAGACCCTCCCACCGACCCCGCTATCAGTTTACTAGGGGTCTAATAGGTTTAGACAACGAAAAAGATGCTATGACGTCAGCTTGTCTAGACAGGAAGGAAGTACGACACGCCACCTGGCGAGTGCAGTGTGAGGACCGGCCAGCCGGTGGAGACACAGGACGTCTTTTTCTGACGTTTGGCGGGCCGGTCTGTGCCGACCGGTTTAGCATATTGTCCATTGGATAGGATGTATTAACGCAATAAAACTGCAACTTCACTATGTGGTAAATCACCCAAAAGTATGTGAATGACTTATTTAGAAGAAATTGCCTACCTGTAATACTTTTAGAGATAAAAGACATTTGCTCATTTTAGTAGCTATTACTCAGTTATCCAAAGAGCTACAGTTCGGTTTAGCATATTGTCCATTGGATAGGGTATTAACTTATAAAAATTTAATTTACTTATTAAATTTGCAAAACTGTAGCTCTTTGGAAAACTGAGTAATAGCTACTAAAATGAGTCAATGTCTTTTATCTCTAAAAGTATTACAGGTAGGCAATTTCTTCTAAATAAGTCATTCACCTACTTTTGGGTGATCTACCACATAGTGAAGTTGCAGAACTGTAGCTCTTTGGATAGCTGAGTAATAGCTACTAAAATGAGTAAATGTCTTTTATCTCTAAAAGTATTACAGGTTGGCAATTTCTTCTAAATAAGTCATTCTAGTACTTTTGGGTGATCTACCACATAGTGAAGTTGCAGAACTGTAGCTCTTTGGATAGCTACTCGTCTAAATGAGTAAATGTCTTTTATCTCTAAAAGTATTACAGGTAGGCAATTTCGTCTAAATAAGTCATTCACATACTTTTGGGTGATCTACCACATAGTGAAGTTACAGAACTGTAGCTCTTTGGATAGGTGAGTAATAGCTTCCAAAATGAGTAAATGTCTTTTATCTCTAAAATATTACACATAGGCAATTTCTTCTAAATAAGTCATTCACCTACTTTTGGGTGATCTACCACATAGTGAAGTTGCAGAACTGTAGCTCTTTGGATAACTGAGTAATAGCTACTAAAATGAGCAAATGTCTTTTATCTCTAAAAGTATTACAGGTAGGTAATTTCTTCTAAATAAGTCATTCACCTACTTTTGGGTGATCTACCACATAGTGAAGTTGCAGAACTGTAGCTCTTTGGAAAACTGAGTAATAGCTACTAAAATGAGTAAATGTCTTTTATCTCTAAAAGTATTACAGGTAGGCAATTTCTTCTAAATAAGTCATTCACCTACTTTTGGGTGATCTACCACATAGTGAAGTTGCAGAACTGTAGCTCTTTGGATAGCTGAGTAATAGCTACTAAAATGAGTAAATGTCTTTTATCTCTAAAAGTATTACAGGTTGGCAATTTCTTCTAAATAAGTCATTCACATACTTTTGGGTGATCTACCACATAGTGAAGTTGCAGAACTGTAGCTCTTTGGATAGCTGAGTAATAGCTACTAAAATGAGTAAATGTCTTTTATCTCTAAAATTATTACAGGTAGGCAATTTCGTCTAAATAAGTCATTCACCTACTTTTGGGTGATCTACCACATAGTGAAGTTACAGAACTGTAGCTCTTTGGATAGCTGAGTAATAGCTTCCAAAATGAGTAAATGTCTTTTATCTCTAAATTATTACACATAGGCAATTTCTTCTAAATAAGTCATTCACCTACTTTTGGGTGATCTACCACATAGTGAAGTTGCAGAACTGTAGCTCTTTGGATAGCTGAGTAATAGCTACTAAAATGAGGAAATGTCTTTTATCTCTAAAAGTATTACAGGTAGGCAATTTCTTCTAAATAAGTCATTCACCTACTTTTGGGTGATCTACCACATAGTGAAGTTGCAGAACTGTAGCTCTTTGGATAGGTGAGTAATAGCTACCAAAATGAGTAATTGTCTTTTATCTCTAAAAGTATTACAGGTAGACAATTTCTTCTAAATAAGTCATTCACGTACTTTTGGGTGATCTACCACATATTGAAGTTGCAGAACTGTAGCTCTTTGGATAGGTGAGTAATAGCTACCAAAATGAGTAAATGTCTTTTATCTCTAAAAGTATTACAGGTAGGCAATTTCTTCTAAATAAGTCATTCACCTAATTTTGGGTGATCTACCACATAGTGAAGTTGCAGAACTGTAGCTCTTTGGATAACTGAGTAATAGCTACTAAAATGAGCAAATGTCTTTTATCTCTAAAAGTATTACAGGTAGGCAATTTCTTCTAAATAAGTCATTCACCTACTTTTGGGTGATCTACCACATAGTGAAGTTGCAGAACTGTAGCTCTTTGGATAGGTGATTAATAGCTACCAAAATGAGTAAATGTCTTTTATCTCTAAAAGTATTACAGGTAGGCAATTTCTTCTAAATAAGTCATTCACCTACTTTTGGGTGATCTACCACATAGTGAAGTTGCAGAACTGTAGCTCTTTGGATAGGTGAGTAATAGCTACCAAAATGAGTAAATGTCTTTTATCTCTAAAAGTATTACAGGTAGGCAATTTCTTCTAAATAAGTCATTCACCTACTTTTGGGTGATCTACCACATAGTGAAGTTGCAGAACTGTAGCTCTTTGGATAACTGAGTAATAGCTACTAAAATGAGCAAATGTCTTTTATCTCTAAAAGTATTACAGGTAGGCAATTTCTTCTAAATAAGTCATTCACCTACTTTTGGGTGATCTACCACATAGTGAAGTTGCAGAACTGTAGCTCTTTGGATAGGTGATTAATAGCTACCAAAATGAGTAAATGTCTTTTATCTCTAAAAGTATTACAGGTAGGCAATTTCTTCTAAATAAGTCATTCACCTACTTTTGGGTGATCTACCACATAGTGAAGTTGCAGAACTGTAGCTCTTTGGATAGGTGAGTAATAGCTACCAAAATGAGTAAATGTCTTTTATCTCTAAAAGTATTACAGGTAGGCAATTTCTTCTAAATAAGTCATTCACCTACTTTTGGGTGATCTACCACATAGTGAAGTTGCAGAACTGTAGCTCTTTGGATAACTGAGTAATAGCTACCAAAATGAGTAATTGTCTTTTATCTCTAAAAATATTACACATAGGCAATTTCTTCTAAATAAGTCATTCACCTACTTTTGGGTGATCTACCACATAGTGAAGATGCAAAACTGTAGCTCTTTGGATAACCGAGTAATAGCTACTAAAATGAGTAAATGTCTTTTATCTCTAAAAGTATTACAGGTAGGCAATTTCTTCTAAATAAGTCATTCACCTACTTTTGGGTGATCTACCACATAGTGAAGTTGCAGAACTGTAGCTCTTTGGATAGCTGAGTAATAGCTACCAAAATGAGTAAATGTCTTTTATCTCTAAAAGTATTACACGTAGACAATTTCTTCTAAATAAGTCATTCACCTACTTTTGGGTGATCTACCACATAGTGAAGTTGCAGAACTGTAGCTCTTTGGATAGGTGAGTAATAGCTACCAAAATGAGTAATTGTCTTTTATCTCTAAAAATATTACACATAGGCAATTTCTTCTAAATAAGTCATTCACCTACTTTTGGGTGATCTACCACATAGTGAAGTTGCAGAACTGTAGCTCTTTGGATAACTGAGTAATAGCTACCAAAATGAGTAATTGTCTTTTATCTCTAAAAGTATTACAGGTAGGCAATTTCTTCTAAATAAGTCATTCACCTACTTTTGGGTGATCTACCACATAGAGAAGTTGCAGAACTGTAGCTCTTTGGATAGCTGAGTAATAGCTACCCAAATAAGTAAATGTCTTTTATCTCTAAAAGTATTACAGGTAGGCAATTTCTTCTAAATAAGTCATTCACCTACTTTTGGGTGATCTACCACATAGTGAAGTTGCAGAACTGTAGCTTTTTGGATAACTGAGTAATAGCTACTAAAATGAGTAAATGTCTTTTATCTCTAAAAGTATTACAGGTAGGCAATTTCTTCTAAATAAGTCATTCACCTACTTTTGGGTGATCTACCACATAGTGAAGTTGCAAAACTGTAGCTCTTTCGATAACTGAGTAATAGCTACTAAAATGAGTAAATGTCTTTTATCTCTAAAAGTATTACAGGTAGGCAATTTCTTCTAAATAAGTCATTCACCTACTTTTGGGTGATCTACCACATAGTGAAGTTGCAGAACTGTAGCTCTTTGGATAGGTGAGTAATAGCTACCAAAATAAGTAAATGTCTTTTATCTCTAAAAGTATTACAGGTAGGCAATTTCTTCTAAATAAGTCATTCACCTACTTTTGGGTGATCTACCACATAGTGAAGTTGCAGAACTGTAGCTCTTTGGATAGCTGAGTAATAGCTACCAAAATGAGTAAATGTCTTTTATCTCTAAAAGTATTACAGGTAGGCAATTTCTTCTAAATAAGTCATTCACCTACTTTTGGGTGATCTACCACATAGTGAAGTTGCAGAACTGTAGCTCTTTGGATAACTGAGTAATAGCTACTAAAATGAGCAAATGTCTTTTATCTCTAAAAGTATTATAGGTAGGCAATTTCTTCTAAATAAGTCATTCACCTACTTTTGGGTGATCTACCACATAGTGAAGATGCAAAACTGTAGCTCTTTGGATAACCGAGTAATAGCTACTAAAATGAGTAAATGTCTTTTATCTCTAAAAGTATTACAGGTAGGCAATTTCTTCTAAATAAGTCATTCACCTACTTTTGGGTGATATACCACATAGTGAAGTTGCAGAACTGTAGCTCTTTGGATAGGTGAGTAATAGCTACCAAAATGAGTAAATGTCTTTTATCTCTAAAAGTATTACAGGTAGGCAATTTCTTCTAAATAAGTCATTCACCTACTTTTGGGTGATCTACCACATAGTGAAGTTGCAGAACTGTAGCTCTTTGGATAGGTGAGTAATAGCTACCAAAATGAGTAATTGTCTTTTATCTCTAAAAATATTACACATAGGCAATTTCTTCTAAATAAGTCATTCACCTACTTTTGGGTGATCTGCCACATAGTGAAGTTGCAGAACTGTAGCTCTTTGGATAGCTGAGTAATAGCTACTAAAATGAGTAAATGTCTTTTATCTCTAAAAGTATTACAGGTAGGCAATTTCTTCTAAATAAGTCATTCACCTACTTTTGGGTGATCTACCACATAGTGAAGTTGCAGAACTGTAGCTCTTTGGATAACTGAGTAATAGCTACCAAAATGAGTAATTGTCTTTTATCTCTAAAAGTATTACAGGTAGGCAATTTCTTCTAAATAAGTCATTCACCTACTTTTGGGTGATCTACCACATAGAGAAGTTGCAGAACTGTAGCTCTTTGGATAGCTGAGTAATAGCTACTAAAATGAGTAAATGTCTTTTATCTCTAAAAGTATTACAGGTAGGCAATTTCTTCTAAATAAGTCATTCACCTACTTTTGGGTGATCTACCACATAGTGAAGTTGCAGAACTGTAGCTCTTTGGATAGGTGAGTAATAGCTACCAAAATGAGTAAATGTCTTTTATCTCTAAAAGTATTACAGGTAGGCAATTTCTTCTAAATAAGTCATTCACCTACTTTTGGGTGATCTACCACATAGTGAAGTTGCAGAACTGTAGCTCTTTGGATAGGTGAGTAATAGCTACCAAAATGAGTAAATGTCTTTTATCTCTAAAAGTATTACAGGTAGGCAATTTCTTCTAAATAAGTCATTCACCTACTTTTGGGTGTTCTACCACATAGTGAAGTTGCAGAACTGTAGCTCTTTGGATAACTGAGTAATAGCTACTAAAATGAGCAAATGTCTTTTATCTCTAAAAGTATTATAGGTAGGCAATTTCTTCTAAATAAGTCATTCACCTACTTTTGGGTGATCTACCACATAGTGAAGATGCAAAACTGTAGCTCTTTGGATAACCGAGTAATAGCTACTAAAATGAGTAAATGTCTTTTATCTCTAAAAGTATTACAGGTAGGCAATTTCTTCTAAATAAGTCATTCACCTACTTTTGGGTGATATACCACATAGTGAAGTTGCAGAACTGTAGCTCTTTGGATAGGTGAGTAATAGCTACCAAAATGAGTAAATGTCTTTTATCTCTAAAAGTATTACAGGTAGGCAATTTCTTCTAAATAAGTCATTCACCTACTTTTGGGTGATCTACCACATAGTGAAGTTGCAGAACTGTAGCTCTTTGGATAGGTGAGTAATAGCTACCAAAATGAGTAATTGTCTTTTATCTCTAAAAATATTACACATAGGCAATTTCTTCTAAATAAGTCTAAAATGAGTAATTGTCTTTTATCTCTAAAAGTATTACAGGTAGGCAATTTCTTCTAAATAAGTCATTCACCTACTTTTGGGTGATCTACCACATAGAGAAGTTGCAGAACTGTAGCTCTTTGGATAGCTGAGTAATAGCTACTAAAATGAGTAAATGTCTTTTATCTCTAAAAGTATTACAGGTAGGCAATTTCTTCTAAATAAGTCATTCACCTACTTTTGGGTGATCTACCACATAGTGAAGTTGCAAAACTGTAGCTCTTTCGATAACTGAGTAATAGCTACTAAAATGAGTAAATGTCTTTTATCTCTAAAAGTATTACAGGTAGGCAATTTCTTCTAAATAAGTCATTCACATACTTTTGGGTGATCTACCACATAGTGAAGTTGCAGAACTGTAGCTCTTTGGATAGGTGAGTAATAGCTACCAAAATGAGTAATTGTCTTTTATCTCTAAAAATATTACACATAGGCAATTTCTTCTAAATAAGTCATTCACCTACTTTTGTGTGATCTACCACATAGTGAAGTTGCAGAACTGTAGCTCTTTCGATAGCTGAGTAATAGCTACCAAAATGAGTAAATGTCTTTTATCGCTAAAAGTATTACAGGTAGGCAATTCCTTGTAAATAAGTCATTCACCTACTTTTGGGTGATCTACCACATAGTGAAGTTACAGAACTGTAGCTCTTTGGAAAACTGAGTAATAGCTCATAAAATGAGTAAATGTCTTTTATCTCTAAAAGTATTACAGGTAGGCAATTTCTTCTAAATAAGGCATTCACATACTTTTGGGTGATCTACCACATAGTGAAGTGGCAGAACTGTAGCTCTTTGGATGGCAGAGTAATAGTCACTAAAATAAGTAAATATCTTTTGTCCCTAAAAGTGTTACAGATAGGCAATTTCTTCTAAATACGTCCTTACCTACTTTGGGTTGATCTACTGCATAATAAAATTGCAGAACTGTAGCTCTTTGGATGGCAGAGTAATGGCTACTAAAGTGAGTAAATGCCTTTTGTCTTTAAAAGTATTGCAATCAAACAATAAACTTGTTGTCACTTCTACATGTGCCTCCATCTCACAAGAAAATTTATATTCCACTATCTTTAGTACATCTAATTTATACGGCGGGAGATAAATGCATGCGTCAGAATGCTTGTTTTTTTATTTTTCACACCCACAAGGACATGAAGTTCTCAGTGCTAGAATGGTGCACACCTAAGTTTGAGGCATCCAACACAGCCAGACGCAGAAGGCTTGAGCTATCTTGGATATTCAAACTGCACTGTTTAGCCCCCATAGGCATCAACCAATTTGTATGACTTCTTTAGATATTATCCTGACTACCTTGCACTCAGTAGTCAACCTTTCTTCTTCTTTGTCTTGTATATCTAATAGAATTCATTATCAGGTAATTTAAATAGCATAAAAAGCTGAATAAATCAAATTCATTAAAAATTGAAAATAAATTTATTTGTTAAATTAACGCGCATTTACTGCGTTAAACGCAAAAAATAAGATTTATTCACGATAATAAAATACAACTTAATCCTCAGAACATGATTTTTGTGAATAATATTTATTCAATAGCGATTTTTCAAAAAAAACATAAATAATTCATTTAAAAATTATTTAATAAATTATATGACCCCAAAATAAGTCATAGTATAGCCAAACGAATAATCATGCAACAAAGCTATTCACATCATTAATACAATGATGCATTCAATAGTTATGACATCACAAAGTAGTCATAACCACAGAATCCAGGCAAAGTCATAACAGGATCAAATGGAGCCTCTTAGATATAAATGTGGTGAATGTGATAACACTTATAAAAACAAATCTAGTCTTAAAAGACATATTAACACTGTACACTTTCACAGGAGATTTGTTTGTGGGCAGTGCAACAAAGAATATGTTAGGAATATTGACTTTTTGAAACATCGAGTAAACTGTCACCAACCAATTATCCTAAAACAGAATGAGGATAATGTTGTCCAGACCCCTCCCAGAAACACAACCAAGAATTGCACAGATTAAATGCAAACACCAACAACAGCCACTACCTACCCTCCTACCAATATTAAGCATAATATTGAAAAAACAACTGCACTACTCAATGGCCAGACTGCAGTGATGCAATTCCCAGGCCCAAGCACTAGTACCCCTAATACCACACCAACCACAGATTGGTATAAAATCCTTAGTAAAGACCTTGAAGTCAGTCCAAGTGAAGACGACACACCCAAGCTTGCCACAACCGCAACAAACACAGATGTGCATCATAACCCATCGATCAGAACTGAAATGAATACATCCCCAGTGTGTATTCTAGACATGGAAACGAGTCACCAAACTCTCCTGACAACACATGGGACTTCAGAAAAGGCTAAAGAGTTCCTGAAAATAGCTCCCAAAACAACAACCCAAATGGGGTGTGTCCCCTTAATAAGGATGAGGGATGGTAGTTCACAGACAAGGTACACAGAAACTGTCAAGATTCTAATAATGAAGAACATCTTATATTACAAAGGCAGGCTTACATCCATGCAGACGCCTATAGGAATGTCAGAGATAAATACCAAGAACCAATTACCTCTAGGGAGGACAGAGCTAAAATGAGCATCCCAAATAAAACCTCATACAACAAGTGGGTACAGAAACTCCAGAGGGAGACAAAACCTAAAAGCCCAAGGGACTTCCAAAAAGTGAAGTCACCTGTTTTATTCAACAAACCGGAAATCAGGATCACGAGCAAGGAACAAAAAATGGGAAATTCTAATATCAGAAAACCCACAGCCTTGACAGTAGATCACAAAGTCTACACCGCAATATGCAGTAGGAAACCAACCCGTCCAGTGCTAGTGACCTCCCCAAGACAGATTCTTCTCCCACCTCCAAGAGAAGACGAGTGGAGTTATACAACCACCAAGTTCTAGTTTAATGAAACGTTAATGCATATTATAACTAAAAGTGTGTATACAAACATTTTTATGACTACAGCTATATAGTTTATATATTTTTTTAATTTTTAGTGTAAATTATTCCACACCACGTCATCACCCACGTTGTACTAGTAACACAACCAAAAGTAAATTTATTATGGTAAATAAATAGTTGACACAAATTTTGTCTGATGTATTACTACGGAAATCAATAAAACAATGAAGATTATTTATATTCCCCAATTAAACATTTTAATCAAGCCATAATAAATAAGGACTATATTGATAAAAAGTGGAACACCTTTAAAGAATGCTTATACTTAAAAGCAAGGAAATGAGTGACCCATACCACTACTTACCTGTTGATCAATTAGAATAATAGTCCAAACATCTTCTCTAATTTTACTAAAAACGATGGGTAAAATTAGATAATACATCCCTCTTCTGATAAGAATTATATCCAGTAAGAGTGATACATACCTGGATCCCCTACAAAACCACCCATTAGGTGTATTCTGTTCTAACCTGTTGTACCTGGAGTTACAGGTACAAAACCGGTTCAGAACTAGTTCAGAACCGGTACAAATGGTGGTTCAACACCTGAACCCCTAAAGTACTTCAGGGAGTCCAGATGCACAAAAATCATAGCCTCTGATGAGACTGATCCCTTTAAATCAGCAGTCGAAATACAATTAACACAGAGTTGATTATATAAGGCAAATCTATTTTATTTACCTAGTCTGAACATAAACTGGAAGTAGTATACTTTGGTAAGTGATATGAGTACTTTTTGAAACCATTTTCTTCATAAAATAAAAATTTACTAGCAGGATTTCGGCAAAATTTTTGACCTACAGGGTATCTGTGAAGACTAGCCTTTCCAAGTTTCAACAGTACTTTTTGAAACCATTTTCTTCGTAAAATAAAAATTTACTAGTGGGATTTCGGCAAAATTTTTGACCCACAGGGTATCTGTAAAGACTAGCCTTTCCAAGTTTCAACAAATATTTCACTCACCAAAAATGGCGACCATTTTGAATTTTCATTTTTTTTTCAAAATTACCAAACACAAGAATAGTTGTATCTCAAAAATCTTGCTAGATAGAGCGATTTCGACAAAATTTTTGACCCACAGGGTACCTCTACTGAGTAGCTGACCCAGTTTTCAAAAAAAAAATTTCCCACCAAAAATGGCGGCCATTTTGAATTTTTCGCAAAAATCGCAAAACACAAAAATGCTTGTATCTTGAAAACCGTGCCAAATAGAGCAAATTCAGCCAAATTTTTGAGCGCTGGGGTATCTGTGAAGACTAGCCTTTCCAAGTTTCAACGAATATTTCACTCGCCAAAAATTGCGGCCATTTTGAATTTTTAAATTTTTTAACAAAAATATAAAACACAAAAATGGTTGTATCTCGAAAATTTTGCTAGATAGAGCGATTTCGACAAAATTTTTTACCCATAGGGTACCTGTTAAGTAGCTGACCCAGTTTTCAAAAAAAAATATTCCTGGCAAAAATGGCAGCCATTTTGAATTTTCGAATTTTTGCAAAAATTGCAAACCACAAAAATGCTTGTATCTGGAAAACCGTGCCAAATAGAGCGAATTCAGCCAAATTTTTGAGCGATGGAGTATCTGTGAAGACTAGCCTTTCCAAGTTTCAACGAATATTTCACTCGCCAAAAATGGCTGCCATTTTGAATTTTTTTCAAAAATGTAATACACAAAAACCTTGCTTGTATCTCAAAAACCATGTTAGATAGAGCGATTTCAACAAAATTTTTGACCCATAGGGTAACTGCTGCTGAGTAGCTGATCCAATTTTCCAAAAAAAATTTACTCTTCCCAAAAATGGGGGTCATTGTCAATTTTCAAATTTGTGACAAAAAGTGCAAAAGACCAAATTGCCTCTGTCTCCTTAACCGTGCAAGATGGAGCAATTTCAAGAAAATTTCTGAAACACACTGTATCCAAGATAACTACCCTGCCCAAGACCCACTTTTCCTATATTCTGGCTTTGTTGAGCTATAAACACAATTTTTTACATTGTTAAGCTGCCATTATTTCTCCTTTTCGGGACGCCTTGTTTTTGCCATGCAATCTTCTAGTTATTGTTCTTTTACCACAGAATGTAAACATTTTTATTACATGATTACGTCTGTCCACTTTCCATATTAACTATGAAAACTCATATATGTTGTTAATTAGATAAGATAAATGCCAGGAGTTTCATTCAAGAGGAAGTTTTTCATATTATCTAAATTTTGTGCATATTCTGTTCTGTTGCAGGTATGCTGCACCGTGCATTCAGTGTTTTCCTGTTTAATACCAGTGACCAATTGCTATTGCAACAACGTTCGAAATACAAGATAACATACCCAGGTAAATGAAAGAATTTAAGTTCAAGTACAATTCAAAAATGCTGAGCTTATATTGATCAGTACCGGATAAATTCCCCTAAAAAACTCAATTACTGCTGGACTGGTTATGGTGGAATTTCAACTGGGGTGATTTGTCTTCTCATGGCCAGGAAAAGCAGCTTTACTAGATGGAACCACTAAGAAGAGTATTGGTCTTTGGAGGTTTAGTTTTGTTCTCATCGATGAAATAACTTTTGGCTGAGGCCAAACTGCCTTCCTGCCATTATCCAACAGAAGGGACAAGAGTTGATGCAAAAAAAAAAAAACAAAAAAACTGTGACTCAAACAGAAATTGGGTGTTTAAATATTTTTATTTGCAATGAAATTACATACTTTAAACATAAGTACGTATAAGTTAAGTAAGCAAAATAAGGAAATGTAACAAAAATGATATTTTGGAAGGCATTTCATTGTAGTTTGTGATCTTTTCTTTTGTTGTGTACTCACTGATATATTAAATAAAACATTATGTACCTCGAGGTAAGTAGGTTAAATTTATGTGGAACAGGCCACCAACTCCAGTATTTTCTACAGGCCATAGCTAAGCAACCACTTGGGGTAATTTGTTTCAAATTTGGCATGTGTATGCAGTAGCCCTGGGAAAATTTGCTTAATGTGGTGTCATAACATTTTGAGAATCAGAGAAGTCGAGTGAGCCAAAATACATTTTTTAAAGGGTGTGCTTTTTACCCCACAGCCCTTAAGGGCTGTCGGGATATTGTTTTCACCCATGGTGTCCGGATGGGTGGGCAGGCGGGCGGCAGAAAAAAGTTTCTCCGGGCTGTATCTCAGAAACCATAAGGTGTAGGAAGTTGATACTTGGTAGGGACATTGGTTAGGAGGTGTAGGTGTGCATTGTCATGGTTTGACCTTGATGTGACCTTTGACCTTGCTGTAGTGACCTTGAGTTTGAAAATCTTGTCAGGGCTATATCTCAGAAACCGTAAGGTGTAGCAAGTTGATACTTGGTAGGGAATTGGTTAGGGGGTGTAGGTGTGCAACGTCATGGTGTGACCTTGATTTGACCTTGCCGTAGTGACCTTGACCTATAAAATCTTGTCCGGACTATATCTCGGAAACCGTAAGGTGTAGAAAGTTGATATGTGGTAGGAACATTAGTTAAGGGGTGTAGGTGTGCAGTGTCATGGTCGGACCTTGATTTGACTGTTGACCTTGCTGTAGTGACCATGACCTATAAAATCTTGTCCGGGCTATATCTCGGAAACCGTAAGGTGAAGAAAGTTGATACTTGGTAGGGACATTGGTTGGGGGTGTAGGTATGCCTCGTCATGGTGTGACCTTGATTTGACCTTTGACCTTGCTGTAGTGACCTTGACCTATAAAATCTTGTCCTGGCTATATCCCAAACTATAAGGTGTAGAAAGTTGATACCTGACAGTGTTTCCTGAGCCTTTTTTTTCGGGGGGGGGGGGGGAGGGGACTGTGAAAACCCGGGGTCAATGCAAATTTTAGAGGGTCAGCTATGCCAAGAAAAAGAAAGATAAAATCACTTCAGAAATTAATTATTTTACTTTGTCAAAGTTTCTTGAAAATTAAATTTTTATCACTAAAAATTAGTGTTCTCTGTCACTTCCCCTTGATGAAAAGAATGATCAGTGTGATGGGGACACACCGGACTGACAGTTGTACTGGAATTTAGACCTTGTGGTTGACATAAATTTACCACAAGCCCTCGCAGAAAGAGTTGAAATATTAAAATCAGTGCTTTGAATAAACATTTTGTTTTCTACATTTTTACTGGCTAACCTGTTTCTTGAATGACTATGTATTTTATTTTTTACTTACAATATTGGTCTCAAATATGTTGTTGAACAACTCCTTCATGTACTATATCATGGTGAGGTTTCCAAGGTGTAGCACCATAGCTAGCTGAGTAATCGCTACACTAAGTTTAACATTTGACCATTGAGCAAGACACTTATAACTCAAAAACTATTGAATATAGAGGATTTTTGTCAAATATGTTGTTCACCTACTGTTTGGTGTACTGTGTCGTGGTGAATTTTCAGAGCTGTAAGTCCATAGCTAACTGAGTAATAGCTACTTTGATATTTCTTAATTTCAACGTTCAGTAAATCACTTATGACTCCAAAACTATTGAATTTAGGGAATTATTGTCAAATATGTTAATCAGTTACTTTTTAATGTTCTGTGTCATGGCTAAGTTTCAGAGCTGTATCTCCATAGCTAACTGAGTAATGGCTACTTTGAATTTCAACATTGAGTAAATCACTTATAAGTCCCAAACTATTGAATTTAGAGAATTATTGTCAAATATGTTGTTCATTTACTTTTTGATGTACTGTGTCATGGGAAATTTTCATAGCTATATCTCCATAGCTACCTGAGTAATAGCTACTTTGAGGGTTTTGCATTGAGTAAATCACTTAGAACAGCAAAACTGTTGAATTTAAAGGATTTTTGTCAAATATGTTGTGCACCTACTTTTTGATGTACTGTGTAATGGCAAATTTTGAGAGCTGTAGGTGCATAGCTAACTGAGTAATAGCTACTTTTATGGTTCTCCATTCAGTAAATCACTTATAACTGCAAAACTATTAAATTTAGAGGATTTTTGTCAAATATGTTGTTCACCTACTTTTTAATGTTCTGTGTCGTGGCAAAGTTTCACAGCTGTAATTCCATAGCTAACTGGGTAATAGCTACTTTGATTGTTTTCCTTTGAGTAAATCACTTTTAACAGCAAAACTGTTGAAAAGACTTTTGTTAAATATGTTGTTCACCTACTTTTTGATGTACTGTGTAATGGCAAATTTTGAGACCTTTAGGTCCATAGCTAACTGAGTAATAGCTACTTTGATGGTTCTCCATTGAGTAAATCATTAATAACTGCAAAACTATTACATTTAGAGGATTTTTGTCAAATATGTTGTTCACCTACTTTTTAACGTTCTGTATCGTGGCAAAGTTTCACAGCTGTAAGTCCATAGCTAACTGAGTAATAGCTACTTTGATTGTTTTCCTTTCAGTAAATCACTTTTAACGGCATAACTTTTGAATTTAAAGGATTCTTGTCAAGTATGTTGTTCACCTACTTTTTGATGTGCTGTGTAATGGCAAATTTTGAGAGCTGTAGGTCCATAACTAACTGAGTAATAGCTACTTTGATGGTTCGCCATTGAGTAAATCACTTAGAACAGCAAAACTGTTGAATTTAAAGGATTTTTATCAAATATGTTGTTCACCTACTTTTTGATGTACTGTGTAATTGCAAATTTTGAGACCTGTAGGTCCATAGCTAACTGAGTAATAGCTGCTTTGATGGTTCTCCTTTGAGTAAATCATTTATAACTGCAAAACTATTAAATTTAGAGGATTATCGTGGCAAAGTTTCAGAGCTGTAAGTCCATAGCTAACTGAGTAATAGCTACTTTGATGGTTCTCCATTGAGTAAATCACTTATAACAGCAAAACTGCTGAATTTAAAGGATTTTTGTCAAATATCTTGTTCACCTACTTTTTGATGTACTGTGTAATGTCAATTTTGAGAGCTGTAAGTCTATAGCTAACTGAGTAATATAGCTGCTTTGATGGTTCGCCATTGAGTAAATCCCTTAGAACAGCAAAACTGTTGAATTTAAAGGATTTTTATCAAATATGTTGTTCACCTACTTTTTGATGTACTGTGTAATGGCAAATTTTGAGACCTGTAGGTCCATAGCTAACTGAGTAATAGCTACTTTGATGGTTCTCCTTTGAGTAAATCATTTATAACTGCAAAACTATTAAATTTAGAGGATTATTGTGGCAAAGTTTCAGAGCTGTAAGTCCATAGCTAACTGAGTAATAGCTACTTTGATGGTTCTCCATTGAGTAAATCACTTATAACAGCAAAACTGCTGAATTTAAAGGATTTTTGTCAAATATCTTGTTCACCTACTTTTTGATGTACTGTGTAATGTCAATTTTGAGAGCTGTAAGTCTATAGCTAACTGAGTAATAGCTGCTTTGATGGTTCGCCATTGAGTAAATCCCTTAGAACAGCAAAACTGTTGAATTTAAAGGATTTTTATCAAATATGTTGTTCACCTACTTTTTGATGTACTGTGTAATGGCAAATTTTGAGACCTGTAGGTCCATAGCTAACTGAGTAATAGCTACTTTGATGGTTCTCCTTTGAGTAAATCATTTATAACTGCAAAACTATTAAATTTAGAGGATTTTTGTCAAATATGTTGTTCACCTACTGTTTAATGTTCTATATCGTGGCAAAGTTTCAGAGCTGTAAGTCCATAGCTAACTGAGTAATAGCTACTTTGATTGTTTTACTTTGAGTAAATCACTTTTAATAGCAAAACTTTTGCCCGGAAAATTATAAAACGCAGATATTTAACACATATATATGCCCTCTATAAGCATGCAGACATTTGACCTTGAAGTTCTTCGTTCAAGGTCATCCACTGACTGCCAAAGTACCCTACTTAGCTGATTTTGGCCAAACTTAAAAGTGCCTATATCTCGCTTATTATTGGTCCTAGAGGTTTGGGATGTGAAACCAACCAATAGGAAATCATGTTCTTCGAATCTTTAGATGTGGTAAGATTTGACCTTGAGCCCCTTGTTCAAGGTCAAACGAGGATGGCCAAACTTAAAAGTGCCTATATCTTGCTTATTATTGGTCCTAGAGGTTTGGAATGTGTAACCAACCTAAAGGAATTCATGTGCTGGCAATCTTTTGCTGTGGTCAGATTTGACCGTGGACCCCTCGTTCAAGGTCAAACTGCTGTGGCCAAACTTAAAAGTGCCCATATCTCGCTTATTATTGGTCCTAGAGGTTTGGGATGTGAAAACAACCTATGGGAAAACATGTGCTGGGAATCTTTTGATGTGGTCAGATTTGACCTTGGGCCCCTCATTCAAGGTCAAACGATGATGTCCAAACTTAGAAGAGCCTATATCTCGCTTATTATTGGTCTTACTATTGGTCAAACGAGGATGGCCAAGCTTAAAAGTGCCTATATCTAGCTTATTATTGCTTCCAGAGGTTTGGGATGTAAAACTCACTTTAAACAGCACATTTTTGCTCCCCGACGGGAGATCATACCACTGCAGTGGTCTTGTTTCGCGGGACACTTTTTTGCATATGGGAGGAATTCTCGCGGAAGGGTCCGCCATATCCGCCGGCTCCGCAAGTTGCCTACCTATAGCGTCTTTACTAGTGGATGGAATTTCTTCAAACTTGGCCATATATTTAGTAGCCCTGGGAAAATTTTCTGAATTTGGTGCCATGACATTTCAACCAATCAGAGAAGTCACATGACCAAAAACAGGATTTTGTTTGTCTGGATGATAACTTAAGAATCGTTTAAAATATTCGCCTGAAATTTGTTATATGGATGCATGGTATAAAGATCTGCAAATGATTCGATTTTGGTAGACTTCCATTAAAAAATGGCTAATTAATTAAGCATTAAAATTTTTATTAACGAGGAAAATACAAATCCCTTAATAACTTCTAAACCGTGAGAGATAGAACGATTTCGACGAAATTTTTGACCCACAGGGTATCTCTCCTAAGTACTCTGCTCAATTCCAAAAAAATTTCCTCTCTCCAAAAATGGTGGCCATTTTGAATTTTGTAATTTTTGACCAACATGGTAAAACTTAAAATTGCTTGTATCTCCTAAACCGTGCAAGGTAGAGCGATTTCGGCGAAATATTTGGCTGCAGGGTATATATGCAAGATACTCTGCTCAATTCTCAAAAAAATTTTCCTCTTTCCAAAAATGACGGCCTTTGAATTTTCGAATTTTTGACAAAAATGGTAAAACTTAAAATTGCTTGTATCTCCTAAACCATGCAAGATAGAGCGATTTCGGCGAAATTTTTGGCCCATAGGGTATATATGCAAGATACTCTGTTCAATTTTCAAAAGTTTTTCCTCTTTCCAAATATGGCAGCCATTTTCAATTTTCGAGTTTTTGACAAAAATGAAAACTTTAAAGTGCTTGTATCTCCTAAATCATGCGGTATAAAATGATTTTGGCAAAAGTTTCGATCCACAGGGTATCAAGCAAGATACTCTGCCCAATTATCAAAAATTTTTCCTCTTTTCAAAAATGTCAGCCATTTGAAATTTTCAAATGTTTGCCAAAAAACTTAAAATTCCTTGTATCTCCTAAACCATTTTAAATTTTCCAATTTTTTTTCGATATAATTTTAGATTGACAGGGTATCTAGGCAAGATCTTTTTTCTATTATAAACAGCCAACATCATCTTTCTTTTGGGACGCTTTGTTTTTGCCATGCAAAAAACAATCGCTTTGCTTCACTAGCGATCCTCTAGTTTTATCTTACTTTCATGTAATGAATAATATTCTCATAGGATGTCCCTAATTATGTACTGATAACCATTTTCTTAATTACTTTGTACCAATCCACTGATGGTATATTCACTGCATTCATGTAACATTTATATCATGTATTTTACCAAAGTTAGTTAGTTCACATTATACATCATCACTTTTTATACATTTTATAAAGCTCTTTTATCTAATTATACAAGCTTTTATTTTCACCAAATTTTATAACTCATCTCACATATTGGGCTGGTGATTTCTGTTGGGTATCTGTTGGGTTTTCTCTTTCTACCTTGCTGGTGTGGGGAGCCAATGAATACCTCTTTTGTTTTATTTTTTTTTGCCCATTTCCTTAACCTTATATATGTTACGTACATTGTTTTAATTTTTTACAACCTTTTGATATTTGAAATTCATTAATTTTAAAACTTTGCATCTGTTTTACCTCCACTTTATAAACAAAGTTAATATACTACAAGATTTTATTTACAGTTTGTTTCCTTATGTGTCCTATTTTCATTTCAGTCGATTCACTGCGTTTTGTTAGGCCGTGGCCGCTGAGCTACAGTGGTATTTTCCGTTTTGCTGTTATTTTTGATTATTTCAGTTTATTTTTCTCCTTTTTGCATTTCTGGCTTTTTTACTTTAGAGTGTCTTCTACCTTACTGTTTCAACTCTTTTGTTTGTTTTTGTTCCTGTTTTTTAATTGTTTCTTCAGTGTCAATTGGACTTGTTACATATTCTTCTTGCTTTTCTTTCTCTATGTTCTGTTACGTGAGAAGTAGGTCAAAGTTTGCTGCTATTGGGGGATCATATACTTTGTAGCAATGTGTGCTTATATTTGATCCTTTTCCTAATTAAGCGTACCTGAAAGGGCGCTTGTTTGGTTTCGCCTCAGTTTCCTCGCCGCCACCACCGCCGCCACCGCATTATGGTCTCCCTTGAATATCTCCCTTATTATTGCAAGCTTTTTAACCATATTTGGCAGTTATATACCTTAGGCGTGGGAAAATTTTTCCACATGCTTAAATTTGACCTTTGATCTTTATCAAGGTCACATGATCAAAAAATAGTTTTTTCGGGTACACCCGCCCGTCATCGCAGTTCAGGAAAATCTACTGACCGCAGAGGCTTGTAACTTCATACACATGTTTATACTATCAAAAACGTGAGCTGATTAGATTTTGGGAGCAATCCGATGAAAATTGACCGATTTATGAGTGATTTTCTCACAGGTACCAATCAGAAAGCTTAAAATTCATGGGAACCCCCCTATTATCTTCTTAAGTATTGCATTTAGAGCCATAAAATGTATTGGGAGGTAGTAGGAAACCATATGTGGAGAGTCTAGAAAGCAAGTCAAATTTCCCCCCCGACCCCCCTGTAGGGGTCAAACTGGGGTCATAAAATAGCCAATTTCATCTTTTCCCCTTATATCTCATTTATTCTTGCTTCTAGAGCTTGAGAATGTATTAAGAGGTATTGGGAAACCATATGTGAAGAGTCTAGATAGCTGGTCAGATTTACCCCCGGACCCCCCCTTATGGGTCAAACTGGGGTCATAAAATAGCCAATTTTGTGTTTTTGCCGTATATCTCCTTTATTCTTGCTTTTACTGCTTTAGAATGTGTTAAGAGGTATTGGGAAACCATATGTGAAGAGTCTAGGTAGCTGGTCAGATTTACCCCCGGACCCCCCCCCCCCCCCCCCCTATGGGTCAAACTGGGGGTCATAAAATAGCTGATTTTGTGTTTTGGCCTTTTATCTCCTTTATTCTTGCTTTTAGAGTTTAGAATGTATTAAGAGGTATTGGGAAACCTTGTGTGAAGAGTCTAGGTAGCTGGTCAGATTTACCCCGGATCCCCCCTGTAGGGGTCAAACTGGGGTCAAACTGGTGGCTTGGTATGCTAGAGGACTCGCCACCCTATCTTTTTGGTAGGCTTTATGTCTAAATTAGGCCTGTGGTAGACAAAAATGTCTAAAATGCATTAAAAGTCATGAAATCATGCACTAAATCACTTATAACTTGAAAAGTGGTGCATTTAGAGCATTTTGTTAAAATATGTTATTCAGCTACTTTTTTCATAGCTACAACATGGTGAGTAACTTGGGTGTCTGTCTCAATAGCTAAGTGAGTAATAGCTACTTTTGGGCTTTTCAGTGACTTCCATCATGAGTAAAATCACTTGTAACTTGAAAACTATTGCATTTACACAATTTTGTATAAATATGTTATTCAGCTACTTTTGGGTCAGCTATAACATAGTAAAATTTCAGACCTGTAGCTCATGCATAGCTGAGTAATAGCTACTTTTAGGTTATCACTATTCAGTAAATTACTTATAACTTCAAAAGTATTACATTTAGAGTATTTTGTTTCAATATGTTATTCACCTATTTCGGAGTCAGCTATAACATAGTGAGGTTCCAGACCTGTGGCTCATTGCATAGCTGAGTAATAGCTACTTTGAAGTTCACACTGTTGAGTAAATCAGTTGTAATTGGAAAACTATTGCATTTACAGAAATTTGTGTAAATATGTTATTCAGCTACTTTTGGGTCAGCTATAACATAGTGAAATTACAGACCTGTAGCTCATGGCACAACTGAGCAATAGCTATTTTCAGGTACTGACTGTTGAGTAAATGACTTGTAATTTGAAAAATATTGCATTTGGAGTATTTTGTTAAAATATGTTGTTCACCTACTTTTGGGTCAGCTATAACATCGAGAAATTACAGACTTATAGCTCATGGCATAGCTGAGCAATAGCTATTTTCAGGTTCTCACTATTGAGTAAATCAGTTGTAACTTGAAAACTATTGCATTTACAGTATTTTGCTTAAATATGTTGTTCACCTAATTTTGGGTCAGCTATAACATAGAAAAAATCCAGACATGTAGCTCATTGTATAGCTGAGTAATAGCTACTTTGAGGTTATCACTGTTGAGTAAATCAGTTATAACGTGAAAACTATTACATTTACAGTATTTTGTTTAAATATGTTATTCACATAATTTTTGGTCAGCTATAACAGAGTGAAATTGCAGACCTGTATGTCATGGCATAGTTTACCAATATCTACTTTCAGGTTCTCACTGTTGAGTAAATCATTGTATCCACTGGATAGCCGCAGTGTGTAGAGAGATTTCACCATTACCGCTCTAACGAAAAAAAATATTATAGCTAGCCTTCTCAAGTTTGCAAGGTACATTAGAGGGTGCACCACAGTATTCTATTGGTAGGCTTTATGTCTAAATTAGGCCTGTGGCTAAATTACTTGCCTACTAAAAATGAGTAATTCTGCATTTTCTCTAAAAGTATTGCAGATAGCAAATTTTTCTTAAATAACTCATTCACCTACTTTTGGGAGAGCTTTCACATGCTGAAGTTCCAGACCTGTAGGTAATTACTCACCTACTCAAAATGAGTAAATGCGAATTATCTCTAAAAGTATTGCAGATAGCCAATTTTTCTCAAATAACTCCTTCACCTACTTTTGGGAGAGCTTTCACTTGGTGAATTTTCAGACCCGTAGGTAATTACTCACCTACTGAAAATGAGTAAATGCAAATTATCTCTAAAAGTATTCCTGATAGCCAATTTTTGTCAAATAACTCCTTCGCCTACCTTTGGGAGACCTTTCACTTGGTGAAGTTTCACACCTGTAGCTAATTATTCACCTACTCAAAATGAGTAAATGCTAATTATCTCTAAAAGTATTGCAGATATCCAATTCTTATCAAATAACTCATTCATCTACTTTTAGGAGAGCTTTCACTTGGTGAATTTTCAGACCCGTAGGTAATTACTCACCTATTCAAAATGAGTAAATGCAAATTATCTCTAAAAGTATTGTAGATAGCCAATTTTTCTCAAATAACTCATTCGCCTACTTTTGGGAGAGCTTTCACTTGGTGAAGTTTCAGACCCATAGGTAATTACTCACCTACTGAAAATGAGTAAATGCGAATTATCTCTAAAAGTATTCCCGATAGCCAATTTTTGTCAAATAACTCCTTCGCCTACTTTTGGGAGACCTTTCACTTGGTGAAGTTTCACACCTGTAGCTAATTATTCACCTACTCAAAATGAGTAAATGCTAATTATCTCTAAAAGTATTGCAGATATCCAATTCTTATCAAATAACTCATTCATCTACTTTTGGGAGAGCTTTCACTTGGTGAATTTTCAGACCCGTAGGTAATTACTCACCTACTCAAAATGAGTAAATGCAAATTATCTCTAAAAGTACTGTAGATAGCCAATTTTTCTCAAATAACTCATTCGCCTACTTTTGGGAGAGCTTTCACTTGGTGAAGTTTCAGACCCGTAGCTAATTATTCACCTACTCAAAATGAGTAAATGCGAATTATCTCTAGAAGTATTGCAGATAGCCAGTATTTCTCAAATAACTCATTAATATGAAAACAACTTATAGGAAGTCATGGGCTGCAAATCTTTTCATGTGGTCAGATTTGACCTTGGGCCCCTCCTGCTTATTATTGGTCCTAGAGGTTTGCAATGTGAAAACGACTTATAGGAAATCATGGGCTGCGAATCTTTCGATGTGGTCAGACTTCACCTTGGGCCCCTGCTACAGGGTCAAATAAGGTTAGCCAAACTTAAAAGTGCTTTCAGCTTGCTCATTAACGAAAAATGCTGTTTATCTTCTAAACTATGTTAGTTGGCCTTTGTCGGAGGATACATCCAGCATCTGGCCACAGATGCGTCCTTGGTCTAGTTTCTTCAGATTTAAGGTTAGTTTCTAATTTTTTTAGCTCTCCCGTCATTATACATGCTGGTAAGCGAGATCAAGGCTGTAACTGTCCATTATCGCCCTTTGCCACTGGACTCGAGAGTTGATTATAATTTGCACCATGTTGATTATAATTTGCACCATGTGTGTGCGTGCGTGCGTGCGTGTTCTTGTTTACGCATTTAAACTGAGGACATGACCCTGGTTGCACACCTTCTAACCGAGGACGCACTGCCAACTGAGGACGTCCTCAGTTAGAATCTTGTTAGAAATCCAATAAGTATACACTAAATAACCTTTTCTCAACTTTTCATTGAATTCTGAGATATGTCCTCAATTAGACTGTAAAACACCTAGCACATATGTATGGAGTTATAGGAATTTATTAAAAGCCATTAATATTCTCCATGCACTCCATGTCCTCAGTTCCTCCATAAAAATCCAAGCACCATCCATGTCCTCAGTTATACATAAAAATTCCTGCACAGAATTCTAGTGATGTCCTCAGTTATACAGGTTAATACTTGGACACCTATGTCCTCATATTGGTATTAAAATGCCAACTGTGTGCTTAAATTGGATATTTTGAATTTTTCATCTCTAAATAATGCACAGAGATATTGCTATATATTTATATGAGGGACAACTAAAGTTAGTATATTGATCTCATAATTATTGTACCAAAACTGTTTTTTTTATTTTTTTTAGTAATAAATGATTAAAAACAGATTGTAGACTACATGTCTTAAACACCAGCCATGTGGTAAGATATCACAATAGATATATGCCTAATTTATCCTCATTTTAGTGGTTAGAATTGATATATAAATTAATAAAAATAATTAAACTAATTAAGCAGATTTATTCTTTCAAAATATAAATTGGCCTTTAGTGTTGAGTATGTGATGAAAATGACAAATATTAATACTTGTTTCATTTAAAATTGATGGATGCTCTATAATGTAGGTAATTCCATACCAATTTATTCAAGGAATAAAATGAAATTAACATATTTATGAATTTGCTAAGTTTTTTAAAAAGATAGGGAGACAGAAATAACAAGAATATGGGCTATACAAAATTAAAATAACTTAACACAAGAAAGAGTTGAATATGTTTTTGTCCGTTATGTGGCTTTTCCATAATTAAGATGAAGTAGGAATACTCCTTTGTGCAGGTTCTTTAAATCAAATTCTTAATGAAAAACAATAATTTGAGTGACCTTAAATGTGTTTTTATCAGAAATATAATCAGATAATCCTATCATTTGATTTCTGATTACCTCCGCCAAGGAGGTTATGTTTTCGCCTGGGTTTGTCTGTCCGGTTGTCTCTCCGTTTGTTTGTGAACAAGATAAGTCAAAAACTTATGGACGGCGTTTGATGAAATTTTAAGGATATGTCTGAAAAGGTAAAAGGAAGAAATGATTAAATTTTGGTAGTGATCTGGATCACTCTCTGAATCTTCTGCATCCATGAAATGTAATTTTAAAGACAGATAACTCAAAAAGTTATGGATGGATTTTGATGAAATTTTCAAGAAATGTCCTAAATGGGACAAAGAACAAGTGATTAGGTTTTGGGAGTGATCTGGATCACTGTCTGGACCATCTGGATCCGGTCTGCCAGATAATTGGTTTAGCGTTTGCTACGCCTCCGCCCCCGTGCGTAGAGAGATTTTCAGCATTAACGCTCTAATAGGAAAACTACACCAGCTAGGTTCACCAAATTTGCAGGATATCTTCATTGGGGGGTAAGCTTCTCTGGAACTGACAATATCCTCATTCTGAAAAACAAGATGGCCGCCGTGGGCATTTCTTTGAAAATAATCTGCATTTTTCTACTGGCTGTTTCTCATAGGTAGAAGGTTGAATCTCTTCATAGGTGATATGTATAACAGATATACATGTCCTCTACAACCTTGCACACATTTGACCTTGAAGCTCTTAATTCAAGGTCATCCATGGAGTGCCGAAGTAACCCACATAGTGGACTTTAAAAGTGCCTATATCTCCCTTATTATTGGTCCTAGAGGTTTGCAATGTGAAACCAACCTATAGGAAATCATGTGCTACGAATCTTCTGATGTTGTCTGACCTTGGACCCCTCCTTCAAGGTCAAACGAGGATAGCCAAACTTAAAAGTGCTTATAACTCACTTATTATCGGTCCTACTTTTTTCAATGTCCCAACTTTAACATTTTAACTAACCTTGTGTTCTGCATTTGATGAGTCTAATAAACTGTATTTCTTCAATTGCTATAAACCCCAAACCAATATCCTCCATTTGATAGAAGATATAATACATTGTGGGTCCTCTATTTTACCGAAAAAATATTTTAGAAACTGTGTGTCCTCTATTGGCCATAATAAATCTCAACTTGTCTGTTCTGTAATACTACTTCTGGCATAAAGTGTGTGTCCTCGAATTGCCATGACAAATCCAAAACTGTGCATCCTCTCTTTACCATAATATATCTCAAACTGTGTGTCCCCTATTTCATAGTGTGTCACCGTCCCCTTTTGGCCCAAATAAATCACTAACTATACGTCCTCTATTTGATGCTACACGTTCATTAGTATGTGTCCTCTATTTGTTGTGATAAATCCAAAACTCTGTGTCCTCTATTTGATACTACATATCTTAAAAATAGTGTGTCCTCCATATGATATGATAAACCTTAAACGGTCTGCCCACTATATAAAATTAAGTATTAGTATTAATCAAGTGTGTCCTCTATATGACATGATTCATCAGAAGCTGTGCATAATTGTATCCCCGGACGAAAGTCGGGGATACTTTGGATTTAGGACGGTCACACCTTAAAATAAGTGCTCACAACTCGCTTATTATTGGTCGTACAGGTTTGGGATGGCAAACCAACTTACAAGAAATCATGGGCCGGCAATCTTTTTATGTGGTCAGATTTGACCTTGGACCACTCCTTCAAGGTCAAACAAGGATACCCAAACTTAAAAGTGCTTATAATCTCGAAACATATTGCTTACTTAGTGTCAGTACAAGTTGCTCCCATAAACACTTATGTCCCCTCCCCAGAGGGGTATATTTGTGTCAACCATAATACTCTGTATGTCACGCTTCAACCATGTCCAGTCCGGGGATACACTGAGTCGAGATGCAATCTCTAGTCTATTGGATGATGTACATTGAATAAAATGCGTGGACACTCTTGTTATTATATATCTCTATTTGATATTTTATTATTATACAGAAATTCTGCGTCCACTATTTGATCTTACTGATCCTGAAATGTGTTTCTAGCATTTGCTCTGATAAATTAACAATTTTGTGCTCTCTGTTTTGTAAGATAAATCCCAAACTATTTTTATCTCCCGCCTGCGGCCGAGAAGAGGTTACATTACGCCTTCCGTAAGTGCGTCTGTGAGTCCGTCCGCCTGTCTGTTCATCACATTTTTGCATAAACCTTAATATCTCATTCATTTATAAAGATATGTTCACCAAATTTGCAGGGAATGTTTATGGCTATGAAAACCTGTCTGTGCAAAATTTTAGCCTCATTTTGAAAAACAAAATGGCTGCCATCGCGAATTGTTTGAAAATCATAAAGATGTTCTAAATCTTGAAATATTCGAGCTAGTTTCATCAAATTTGCACAAAAACTATATGGCTAGAAAAGCTAGCCTGATAGTAATTTTAGCCTAGTTCAAAAAACAAAATGGCCGCCATATCGCATGTTTTATGTTAAACGGGGTTATCCTATTAAAAAGGCCTTATATCTCCCCTAAAATTACTCCTAGAGGTTCGGAATGTGAAAACAACTTGTAGGAAGTCATGGCCTGGGAATCTTTTCCAGGTGTTGAATTTGACCTTTGACCCCTGCTTCAAGGTTAAATCTGGTCATCACACTAAAACACCCTTATTTCTCCCTTTTTTATTGGTGCTATGGCTTTAGAATGTAAAGATAGACCATGAAAAGTCCTGGGGCCAGTTTCACGAAGCCTCCTTAATATAAAGGTCACCTTAAATTCTAGGATTTCCTTGATTTTCTCCCTCCTTTAAAAAATCTCAGTTTCACAAAGCCCCCTTCCTTAAAGGAGACCTTAAAAACTCCCTTGAAATTCAAGGAAGCTAAGGACCTACCTTAGATTTAAGGAAGTGTCCTTCAAGGAATGTTTATTAACTTTAATGAACATTTTAAGGTGAATCTACCTAAATATATAAAACTTGAAACATTATTGTCAAACCTACATCCACAAACAATGTTTTGCTGTTTATTTCATACAATTTGGTTGTTTAAATTCTTGAAAAATTGATGTTCAAACTTTTGAAGTGAGAAACATATTCATGGAGTTTCCTTGAACATAAAGGCCCCCTCCCTTACTTTGGGTAAAAATTGTCACGTGACCTACTGTATTAATTTGCAAAATATAATCACAACCAATCAGCATTTTACAAAATTTATTAAAATATAGTAAAATATAGATTTACTGACTTTACTGATCTTAAAGGGGGCTCGGTGGTGTAGGTGGTTCTCGCCTCTAACCTCTGAGGCTGCCGGTTCGAATCTCGGGCCGGGCGCTTCATTTTGGAAAGTTGGTAGTTACTTGCTGATCTAAATTTACTTCAATCAAAAAACTTACAATAAGGACATTGCCTCCATTAGGTAATTTAGGTACAAAACTAGAGGAATGCTTTTGCTAACAAAAGCGAAGCGTCCCTTAAAGTTTACAATGCTTTGTGGTTTTAATAAGCATGCTGTAAAGCTAAGAATGCACAAAGCTGCACCGTATGCTTTCCCAATATCTCTTAATACATTCTGAAGCTATAAAAGCAACAATAAAGGAGATATAAGGCAAAAACTCCAAAGCAGCTATTTATGACCCCAGTTTGGCCCATAAGGGAGGGTCGGGGGGTAAAACTGACCGGCTATTTAGACTCTCCACATATGCTTTCCCAATACCTCTTAATACATTCTAAAGGTCTAAAAGCAACAATAAAGGAGATATAAGGCAAAAGTCCAAAGCAACTATTTTATGACCCCAGTTTGACCCATAAACGGGGGTCGGGGAATAAATCTGACCGGCTATTTAGATTCTCCACATATGCTTTCCCAATACCTTTAATACATTCTGAAGCTATAAAAGCAACGATAAAGGAGATATAAGGCAAAACTCCAAAGCAACTATTTTATGACCCCAGTTTGACCCATAAAGGGGGGGGGGGGGTCGGGGGATAAAACTGACCGGCTATTTAGATTCTCCACATATGCTTTCCCAATACCTCTTAATACATTCTGAAGCTATAAAAGCAACGATAAAGGAGATATAAGGCAAAAAAACTCCAAAGCAGCTATTTATGACCCCAGTTTGACCCATAAAGGGGGGGGGGGTCGGGGGATAAAACTGACCGGCTATTTAGATTCTCCACATATTCTTTCTCAATACCTCTTAATACATTCTGAAGCTATAAAAGCAACAATAAAGAAGATATAAGGCAAAAACTCAAAATCAGCTATTTTATGACCCCAGTTTGACCCATAAGGGGGGGGGGGGGGGGGTAAAACTGACCGGCAATTTAGATTCTCCACATATGCTTTCCCAATACCTCTTAATACATTTTGAAGGTATAAAAGCAACAATAAAGGAGATATAAGGCAAAACTCCAAAGCAACTATTTTATGACCCCACTTTGACCCATAAGGGGGGTTGGGGGATAAAACTGACCGGCTATTTAGCTGTTTAGATTCTCCACATATGCTTTCCCAATACCTCTTAATACATTCTGAAGCTATAAAAGCAACAATAAAGGAGATATAAGGCAAAAACTCCAAAGCAGCTATTTATGACCCCAGTTTGGCCCATAAGGGGGGGTCGGGGGGTAAAACTGACCGGCTATTTAGGCTCTCCATATATGCTTTCCCAATACCTCTTAATACATTCTGAAGCTATAAAAGCAACAATAAAGGAGATATAAGGCAAAAACTCAAAATCGGCTATTTTATGACCCCAGTTTGACCCATAAGGGGGGCCGTGGGGTAAAACTGACCGGCTATTTAGACTCTCCACATATGGTTTCCTATTACCTCCCAGTACATTTTATAGCTCTAAATGCAATACTTAAGAAGATAATAGGGGGGTTGGCCTAAATTTAAGGCTTTCAGATTGGAAGGTGTCAGAAAATCACTCATAAATGAGACATTTTTCAAGGGATTGCTCCCAAAATCTAATCAGCTCGCGTTTTCGATAGTATGAACAGGTGTGTCAAATTATAAGGCTCTGCAGCAAGTAATTTTTCCTGAACTGTGATGATGGGGGGGGGGGGGGGGGGGTGTACTTCAAAAAATAGTTTTTGATCATGTGACCTTCATAAAGGTCAAAGGTCAAATTTAAGCATGCAGAAAAATTTTCCCACACCTAAGGTATATAACTGCCAAATATGGTTTGAAACCTTCTAATAATAAGGGAGATATTCAAGGGAGACCATAATGCGGCGGCGGCGAGGAAACTGAGGCGAAAACAAATAAGCGCCCTTTCAGGGATGCTTAATAAGCGCACAAGTACACATGTACTTACAGTGAAAGAAAAACATTGGTATGGTTATAGGTTTTGGAAACAACTCCCAAAAAAACTAAAAATGCACATAATGTATCTGAAAATGAAAATGTACCTCATGTACCAAGTTTAAAATAAGTAAAATTCTAAAATGCAATTTACTCTCTTAACATTTAAAAGAAATTGTGTGAAGGTTATACATGTAATGGAGGGGACATTCCAAGCAGTGTGGTTATACAGGGAATCACCCTTCCTTTGTTTTAAGGAAAATCTTTGGTAAGGTGGAATAAAGGAGGCTTTGTGAAACAGGATTTAAGGGAAGCCTTGCCAAAGGTTAGAAATCCCCCTTCCTTTACTTTAAGGAAGGAAAAAACAAAGGAGGCTTCATGAAACCGGCCCCTGGCCTGCAAATATTTTGTCTGAGAAAAATTTTGGCCTGATTTTGAAAAACAAAATGGCCACCATAGCCAATTATTTCAAAATCATTAAGATGCTATAAAAATGGAAGTATCACAGCTAGGTTGATCAAATTTGCACAAAAGATATAAGGCTAGGAAAGTTAGCCTGATAGTAATTTGGCCTAGTTTCGAAAACAAAATACCCATCATATCAGATGTTTAATGTTAAATGGGATCATCCTATTAAAAAGGCCTTATATCTCCCTTATCATTGCTACTAGGGGCTCCAAATGTGAAACAACTTAAAGGAAGTCATGGCCTGAGACTTTTCCAACTGCTGAGTTTTACCTTTGACCCTTTTTCAATGTCAAGTGGGGTTATCCTACTACAAAGGCCTTATATTTCCTTTAGTTCTCTATTATTACTGATTCTAAGGCGGGAGATAACTGCTGCGGCAGTGGCCTTGTATATTTTGTAATTGATTTCAAATAAACAGTGGCATATGTTATAAACTACAAATTTTATCAAATAAATTTAATCAGTGATATTGTTAAGATCATTGATTGTTTGACAGATCATCTTGCAAATGTATGTCCTCTGTCATATAGATTAATTCATGTATGTGTGTCCTCAGTTTGGTGGCAAATGTACCATATAGTGTGTCCTCAGATTGGCAGAATACATGTGTGTCCTCTATCGTATGTATTAATTCCTATACTTGTGTGTCCTCAGTTGGCTGTAATATATAACTAAGTGTGTCCTCAGTCTGATAGATCATGTATAAAGCGTGTGCTCTATCATGGGTATTAATTCCTGTACTTGTGTGTCCTCACTTTGCTATTAAATATATAACTTAGTGTGTCCTCAGTTTGACGGATCATACATACAGTGTGTGTCCTCTATCATGTGTGTTAAGTCCTCTACCTGTGCGTCCTCAGTTTGCTGGTAAGAGTACAACTAAGTGTGTCCTCAGTTTGACAGATCAGTTTTGAAATGTGCGTCCTCAGTCATATGCATTAATTCCTACATACTTATGGTCCTCAGTTGGATAGTAAACATACAAATAAGTGTGTCCTCACTTGTCTTGTAAAAAACCATCTTCTAGAAAATAAGTTTTTCTTAGATTTAAATACATGGGATGATATAAAATAATTTATTTTATGCATATCAATCAAAATCTGATGTTTAAACACAAAAATAAAGATGTCCTCGGTTGGATAGTAAAAAACCAGCGTCCTCGGTCTACACCATAAACCTGTATGCGTGCGTGCGTGCGTGCATGGGTCACGCAGTTTTTTATGTCAGCTGACTTGTCAGTCAGCTGGCATTATGTCGTCACTCTGCGTCGTGGGCGTACGCGTACGCGTACACGTCCGCGTGAACAACTTCTCCTCCAAAACTACAAGGCCTAGAGACGTGCTGTTTTTTTTAAAAGATACCTTATCTATCGAGGATGAAAAATTGTTCAAGGCATGCAAATCTGTCTGTTCGTCTGTTTGCTAGAGACATTACAAGGGGGGTACCCCCACCAAAAGTGTGAAAATTTCAACACTTAATCACAATTTTCTCAGTGACTATTGCAGGGATTTCTCTCATATCTTGCATATATGTACTAGGCCACAGGTAGATTCTCTTGTGTGAGTATGAGACCTGGATCTGTCTTACTTTTTTTTAATAAATTTTTTTAATAATTTTTAATGCATTAACATTCATGAAATCATGCACAAAATCATTTATAACTTGAAAACTGTTTCATCTAGAGCATTTTGTTAAAATATGTTATTCAGCTACTTTTTTCATAGCTACAATATGGTGAGTAAGTTGGGTGCCTGTCTCAATAGCTAAGTGAGTAATAGCTACTTTTGGGCTTTTCAGTAACTTCCATCATGAGTAGAATCACTTGTAACTTAAAAACTATTGCATTTAGAGAATTTCGTATAAATATGTTATTCAGCTACTTTTGGGTCAGCTATAACATAGTAAAATTTTAGACCTGTAGCTCATGGCATAGCTGAGTAATAGCTACTTTTACGTTATCACTGTTGAGTAAATCGCTTATAACTTCAAAACTATTGCATTTAGAGAATTTCGTATAAATATGTTATTCAGCTACTTTTGGGTCAGCTATAACATAGTAAAATTTCAGACCTGTAGCTCATGGCATAGCTGAGTAATAGCTACTTTTAGGTTATCACTGTTGAGTAAATGGCTTATAACTTGGAAACTATTGCATTTAGAGTATTTTGTTTCAATATGTTATTCACCTATTTTGGGATCAGCTAAAACATAGTGAAGTTTCAGATCTGTGGCTCATTGCATAGCTGAGTAATAGCTACTTTGAAGTTCTCACTATTGAGTAAATCAGTTGTAATTGGAAAACTATTGCATTTAGAGAATTTCGTATAAATATGTTATTCAGCTACTTTTGGGTCAGCTATAACATAGTAAAATTTCAGACCTGTAGCTCATGGCATAGCTGAGTAATAGCTACTTTTAGGTCATCACTATTGAGTAAATCAGTTGTAACTTGAAAACTATTGCATTTACAATATTTTGCTTAAATATGTTGTTCACCTACTTTTGGGTCAGCTATAACATAGTAAAATTTCAGACCTGTAGCTCATGGCATAGCTGAGTAATAGCTACTTTAAGGTCATCACTATTGAGTAAATCAGTTGTAACTTGAAAACTATTGCATTTACAGTATTTTGCTTTAATATGTTGTTCACCTACTTTTGGGTCAGCTATAACATAGTGAAATTTCAGACCTGTAGCTCATTGCATAGCTGAGTAATAACTACTTTGAGGTTCTCACTATTGAGTAAATCAGTTGTAATTGCAAAACTATTGCATTTAGAGAATTTAGTATAAATATGTTATTCAGCTACATTTGGGTCAACTATAACATAGTAAAATTTCAGACCTGTAGCTCATGGCATAGCTGAGTAATAGCTACTTTTAGGTCATCACTATTGAGTAAATCAGTTGTAACTTGAAAACTATTGCATTTAGAGTATTTTGCTTAAATATGTTGTTCACCTACTTTTGGGTCAGCTATAACATAGTAAAATTTCAGACCTGTAGCTCATGGCATAGCTGAGTAATAGCTACTTTTAGGTTATCACTGTTGAGTAAATCACTTATAACTTGGAAATTATTGCACTTAGAGTATTTTGTTTCAATATGTTATTCACCTATTTTGGGATCAGCTATAACATAGTGAAGTTTCAGATCTGTGGCTCATTGCATAGCTGAGTAATAGCTACTTTGAAGTTCTCACTATTGAGTAAATCAGTTGTAATTGGAAAACTATTGCATTTAGAGAATTTCGTATAAATATGTTATTCAGCTACTTTTGTGTCAGCTATAACATAGTAAAATTTCAGACCTGTAGCTCATGGCATAGCTGAGTAATAGCTACTTTTAGGTCATCACTATTGAGTAAATCAGTTGTAACTTGAAAACTATTGCATTTACAATATTTTGCTTAAATATGTTGTTCACCTACTTTTGGGTCAGCTATAACATAGTAAAATTTCAGACCTGTAGCTCATGGCATAGCTGAGTAATAGCTACTTTTAGGTCATCACTATTGAGTAAATCAGTTGTAACTTGAAAACTATTGCATTTACAGTATTTTGCTTAAATATGTTGTTCACCTACTTTTGGGTCAGCTATAACATAGTGAAATTTCAGACCTGTAGCTCATTGCATAGCTGAGTAATAACTACTTTGAGGTTCTCACTATTGAGTAAATCAGTTGTAATTGCAAAACTATTGCATTTAGAGAATTTAGTATAAATATGTTATTCAGCTACATTTGGGTCAACTATAACATAGTAAAATTTCAGACCTGTAGCTCATGGCATAGCTGAGTAATAGCTACTTTTAGGTCATCACTATTGAGTAAATCAGTTGTAACTTGAAAACTATTGCATTTAGAGTATTTTGCTTAAATATGTTGTTCACCTACTTTTGGGTCAGCTATAACATAGTAAAATTTCAGACCTGTAGCTCATGGCATAGCTGAGTAATAGCTACTTTTAGGTTATCACTGTTGAGTAAATCACTTATAACTTGGAAATTATTGCACTTAGAGTATTTTGTTTCAATATGTTATTCACCTATTTTGGGATCAGCTATAACATAGTGAAGTTTCAGATCTGTGGCTCATTGCATAGCTGAGTAATAGCTACTTTGAAGTTCTCACTATTGAGTAAATCAGTTGTAATTGGAAAACTATTGCATTTAGAGAATTTCGTATAAATATGTTATTCAGCTACTTTTGTGTCAGCTATAACATAGTAAAATTTCAGACCTGTAGCTCATGGCATAGCTGAGTAATAGCTACTTTTAGGTCATCACTATTGAGTAAATCAGTTGTAACTTGAAAACTATTGCATTTACAATATTTTGCTTAAATATGTTGTTCACCTACTTTTGGGTCAGCTATAACATAGTAAAATTTCAGACCTGTAGCTCATGGCATAGCTGAGTAATAGCTACTTTTAGGTCATCACTATTGAGTAAATCAGTTGTAACTTGAAAACTATTGCATTTACAGTATTTTGCTTAAATATGTTGTTCACCTACTTTTGGGTCAGCTATAACATAGTGAAATTTCAGACCTGTAGCTCATTGCATAGCTGAGTAATAACTACTTTGAGGTTCTCACTATTGAGTAAATCAGTTGTAATTGCAAAACTATTGCATTTAGAGAATTTAGTATAAATATGTTATTCAGCTACATTTGGGTCAACTATAACATAGTAAAATTTCAGACCTGTAGCTCATGGCATAGCTGAGTAATAGCTACTTTTAGGTCATCACTATTGAGTAAATCAGTTGTAACTTGAAAACTATTGCATTTAGAGTATTTTGCTTAAATATGTTGTTCACCTACTTTTGGGTCAGCTATAACATAGTAAAATTTCAGACCTGTAGCTCATGGCATAGCTGAGTAATAGCTACTTTTAGGTTATCACTGTTGAGTAAATCACTTATAACTTGGAAATTATTGCATTTAGAGTATTTTGTTTCAATATGTTATTCACCTATTTTGGGGTCAGCTATAACATAGTGAAGTTCCAGACCTGTGACTCATTGCATAGCTGAGTAATAGCTACTTTGAAGTTCTCAATGTTGAGTAAATCACTTGTAATTTGAAAACTATTGCATTTAGAGAATTTAGTATAAATATGTTATTCAGCTACTTTTGGGTCAGCTATAACATAGTAAAATTTCAGACCTGTAGCTCATGGCATAGCTGAGTAATAGCTACTTTTAGGTTATCACTGTTGAGTAAATCACTTATAACTTGAAAACTATTGCATTTAGAGTATTTTGTTGCAATATGTTATTCACCTATTTTGGGGTCAGCTATAACATAGTGAAGTTCCAGACCTGTGGCTCATTGCATAGCTGAGTAATAGCTACTTTGAAGTTCTCACTGTTGAGTAAATCAGTTGTAATTGGAAAACTATTGCCTTTACAGAAATTTGTGCAAATATGTTATTCAGCTACTTTTGGGTCAGCTATAACATAGTGAAATTACAGACCTGTAGCTCATGGCACAACTGAGCAATAGCTATTCTCAGGCACTGACTGTTGAGTAAATCAGCTATAACTTGAAAAATATTGCATTTGGAGTATTTTGTTAAAATATATTGTTCACCTACTTTTGGGTTAGCTATAACATAGTGAAATTACAGACCTATAGCTCATGGCATAGCGGAGCAATAGCTATTTTCTGGTTCTCACTATTGAGTAAATCAGTTGTAACTTGAAAACAATTGCATTTACAGTATTTTGCTTAAATATGTTGTTCAGCTACTTTTAGGTCAGCTATAACAGAGCAAAAATTCAGACATGTAGCTCATTGCATAGCTGAGTAATAGTTACTTTGAGGTTCTCACTCTTGAGTAAATCAGTTGTAACTTGAAAATTATTACATTTAGAGTATTTTGTTAAATATGTTATTCACAGACGTTTTGGTCAGCTATAACATAGTGAAATTGCAGACCTCTATGTCATGGGATAGCTGAGCAATAGCTTCTTTCAGGTTCTCACTGTTGAGTAAATCATTGTATCCAACCTGTAGGAAATCATGGGCTGGGAATCTGTTAATATGGTCCGATTTGACCTTGGAACTCTCCTTCAAGGTCAAATGAGGATAGCCAAACATAAAAGTGCTTATAACTTGCTTATTATTGGTCCCAGAGGTTGGAATGAAAACCAACCTATAGAAAATCATGAGCTGGGAATTTTTTGGTGTGGTCGGATTTCACCATGGACCCCTCCTTCAAGGTCAAATGAGGATAGCCAAACTTAAAAGTGCTTATAACTCACTTATTATTGGTCCTAGAGGTTTCGAATGGAAAACCAACCTATAGAAAATCATGGGCTGGGAATCTTTTGGTGTGGTCGGATTTGACCTTAGACCCCTCCTTCCAGGTCAAACGAAGATAGCCAAACTTAAAGTGCTTTTTACTCGCGTATTATTGGTCTTGGAGGTTTGGGATGGTAAACCAACATATAGGAAATCATGGGCTGGGATTCTTTTGGTGTGGTCAGATTTGACCTGGGACCCCTCCTTCAAGGGCAGTTGAGGATAGCCAAACTTACAATTGCTTAGAACTCGCTTATTATTGGTCCTACAAGTTTGGGATGGTAAACAAGCTACAGGAAATCATGGGCTGGGAATTTTTTTGTGTGGTCGGATTTGACCTTGGATCCCCTCCTTCAAGGTCAAACAAGGATAGCCAAACTTAAAAAGTGCCTATGACTCACTTATTATTGGTCCGAGAGGTTTGGGATGGTAAACCATCCTAAATTCTTTGGCTGGGAATCTTTTGGTATGGTCAGATTTGACCTTTGGACCCCTTCTTCATGGTCGAACGAGGATATTGCATTTATAGTATTTCTTTAAATATTTTTAACCTACTTTTTACCCTTAAACAATTACCTTGTTACTTTATTTCATAATACCATTTGCAGGGCACAACTTTTTTGTCCTTTTCTTCTGTCAGCTTCGAAATATCTTTCGAACATGCTGTTCAGTTACCATTTACTGTATTTCTGTACAGCCCTTTCCCTGATAATTATGCTTTCCTCTCATTATCACCATCACAAATCAAAAACATTCAGTCAGCTGACACAGTGCCCGTTCACGGGCACTCTCCTCTTGTTATGAAACTATTATAGTTACACATTTTTGGTAAATTACTTGTCCTAATATGAATTTTTACGCTCTTCAAAATTTTTTGGGTTTGGTGAACTTTGGCCTACTTTTGAGTGAGTAATAGCAGTTTTACCTAATATAATTATATGGCTTATAACTCTCAAACTATTGCATTTAGAGTATTTTGTTGTAATATGTTGTTCAGCTACTTTCTCCACAGCTATAACATGGTCAGTTTGGAAGTGTATCTCCATAGCTAAGTGAGTAATAGGTACTTTGTCAATTTTTAATGATAACCATAATGAGTAAATGGCTTATATCTTCAAAAGTATTGCAGCTACACAATTTCTCTCAAATATGTTGTTCATCTACTTTTTTGTGAAGTGTAACATATTGAAGTTTCACAACTGTTGCTCAATGTACAAGTGAGTAATGGCTACTTTATTGCTACTTTTAGTGAAAATGTGAAAAATCACAAATATCTCGCAAACCATAAGAGATAGAGCAATTTCAAGCGAATGTTTGACCCACAGGGTGGTATAACAATGTCCTATGCTAAGAGGATTTGTGAACTTTGGCCTACTTTTGAGTGAGTAATAGCACTTTTACCTAATATAATTATATGGCTTTACCTAATATAATTATATGGCTTATAACTTTCAAACTATTGCATTTAGACTATTTTGTTCCAATATGTTGTTCAGCTACTTTCTCCACAGCTACAACATCGTCAGTAGTTTGGAAGTGTAGCTCCATAGCTAAGTGAGTAATAGCTACATGTCAATTTTTAATGATAACCATAATGAGTAAATGGCTTATATCTTCAAAAGTATTGCAGCTACACAATTTCTCTCAAATATGTTGTTCATCTACTTTTTTGTGAATTGTAACATATTTAAGTTTCACAACTGTTGCTCCATGTACAAGTGAGTAATGGCTACTTTATTGCTACTTTTAGTGAAAATGTGAAAAATCACAAATATCTCGCAAACCGTAAGAGATAGAGCAATTTCGAGCGAAGTTTTGACCCACAGGGTGGTACAACAGTATCCTATGCTAAGGGAATTGGTGAACTTTGCCCTACTTTTGAGTGAGTAATAGCACTTTTACCAAATATAATTATATGGCTTATAACTCTCAAACTATTGCATTTAGACTATTTTGTTCCAATATGTTGTTCAGCTACTTTCTCCACAGCTACAACATGGTCAGTAGTTTGGAAGTGTATCTCCATAGCTAAGTGAGTAATAGCTACATGTCAATTTTTAATGATAACCATAATGAGTAAATGGCTTATATCTTCAAAAGTATTGCAGCTACACAATTTCTCTCAAATATGTTGTTCATCTACTTTTTTGTGAATTGTAACATATTTAAGTTTCACAACTGTTGCTCCATGTACAAGTGAGTAATGGCTACTTTATTGCTACTTTTAGTGAAAATGTGAAAAATCACAAATATCTCGCAAACCGTAAGAGATAGAGCAATTTCGAGCAAAGTTTTGACCCACAGGGTGGTACAACAGTATCCTATGCTAAGGGAATTGGTGAACTTTGCCCTACTTTTGAGTGAGTAATAGCACTTTTACCAAATATAATTATATGGCTTATAACTCTCAAACTATTGCATTTAGACTATTTTATTCCAATATGTTGTTCAGCTACTTTCTCCACAGCTACAACATGGTCAGTAGTTTGGAAGTGTATCTCCATAGCTAAGTGAGTAATAGTTACTTTGTCAATTATTAATGATAACCATAATGAGTAAATGACTTATATCTTCAAAAGTATTGCAGCTACACAATTTCTCTCAAATATGTTGTTCATCTACTTTTTTGTGAAGTGTAACATATTGAAGTTTCACAAATGTTGCTCAATGTACAAGTGAGTAATGGCTACTTTATTGCTACTTTTAGTGTAAATGTGAAAAATCACAAATATCTCGCAAACCATAGGAGATAGAGCAATTTCGAGCGAATTTTTGACCCGCAGGTTAGAGTATTTTGTTCCAATATGTTGTTCAGCTACTTTCTCCACAGCTATGGTCAGTAGCTTGGAAGTGTATCTCCATAGCTAAGTGAGTAATAGGTACTTTGTCAATTTTTAATGATAACCATAATGAGTAAATGGCTTATATCTTCAAAAGTACTGTAGCTACACAATTTCTCTCAAATATGTTGTTCATCTACTTTTTATGTTAGCTGACTTGCCAGTGAGCTGACATTATGTCGTCACTCTGTGGCGTGGGCGTATGCGTCCGCATGAACATCTTCTCCTCCAAAACTACAAGGCCTAGAGACATGCTGTTTTATTCAAAAGATACCTTATCTATAGAGGATGAAAAAGTGTTCAAGGCATGCAAATCTGACTGTTCGTCTGTTTGCTAGAGACATTATAAGGGAGGTACCCCCACCAAAAGTGTGAAAATTTCAACACTTTATCACAATTTTCTCAGTGACTATTGCAGGGATTTCTCTCATATCTTGCATATATGTACTAGGCCAGAGGTAGATTCTCTTGTGTGAGTATGAGACCTGGATCTGTCTTACTTTTTTTTAATAAATTTTTTTAATAATTTTTAATGCATTAAAATTCATGAAATCATGCACTAAATCACTTATAACTTGAAAAGTGTTGCATTTAGAGCATTTTGTTAAAATATGTTGTTCAGCTACTTTTTTCAGAGCTACAACATGGTGAGTAACTTGGATGTCTGTCTCAATAGCTAAGTGAGTAATAGCTACTTTTGGGCTTTTCAGTAACTTCCATCATGAGTAAAATCACTTGTAACTTGAAAACTATTGCATTTAGAGAATTTCGTATAAATATGTTATTCAACTACTTTTGGGTCAGCTATAACGTAGTAAAATTTCAGACCTGTAGCTCATGGCATAGCTGAGTAATAGCTACTTTTAGGTTATCACTGTTGAGTAAATCACTTATAACTTGAAAACTATTGCACTTAGAGTATTTTGTTTCAATATGTTATTCACCTATTTTGGGGTCAGCTATAACATAGTGAAGTTCCACACCTGTGGCTCATTGCATAGCTGAGTAATAGCTACTTTGAAGTTCTCACTGTTGAGTAAATCAGTTGCAATTGGAATTGCATTTAGAGAAATTTGTGTAAATATGTTATTCAGCTACTTTTGGGTCAGCTATAACATAGTGAAATTACAGACCTGTAGCTCATGGCACAACTGAGCAATAGCTATTTTCAGGTACTGCCTGTTGAGTAAATCAGTTGTAACTTGAAAAATATTGCATTTCGAGTATTTTGTTAAAATATGTTGTTCACCTACCTTTGGGTCAGCTTTAACATAGTGAAATTACAGACCTGTAGCTCATGGCACAACTGAGCAATAGTTATTTTCAGGTACTGACTGTTGAGTAAATCAGTTGTAACTTGAAAAATATTGCATTTGGAGTATTTTGTTAAAATATGTTGTTCACCTACTTTTGGGTCAGCTATAACATAGTGAAATTACAGACCTATAACTCATGGCATAGCTGAACAATAGCTATTTTCAGGTTCTCACTACTGAGTAAATCAGTTGTAACTTGAAAACTATTGCATTTACAGTATTTTGCTTAAATATGTTGTTCATCTACTTTTGTGTCAGCTATAACATAGTAAAAATTCAGACATGTAGCTCATTGCATAGCTGAGTAATAGCTACTTTGAGGTTATCACTATTGAGTAAATCAGTTGTAACTTGAAAACTATTGCATTTAGAGTATTTTGTTTAAATATGTTATTCACGCAATTTTTGGTCAGCTATAACATAGTGAAATTGCAGACGGCATAGCTGAGCAATAGCTACTTTCAGGTTCTCACTGTTGAGTAAATCATTGTATCCACTGGATAGCCGCAGTGTGTAGAGAGATTTCACCATTACTGCTCTAACGAAAAAAAAAATATTATAGCTAGCCTTCTCAAGTTTGCAGGATATATTAAGAACCATAGAATGTTGCCTGGGAATATTTTTGGCCTCAGTTTGAAAAACAAGATGGCCGCCACAGGTGTTTCTTTGTCAGTCATGAAAAGTGCTTATATCTCTCTTATTATTGGTCCTAGAGGTTTGGGATGGTAAACCAACCTGTAGGAAATCATGGGCTGTGAATCTTTTGGTGTAGTCAGATTTGACCTTTGACCCCTCCTTCAAGGTCAAACAAGGATAGCCAAACTTGAAAGTGCTTATAACTCGCTTATTATTGGTCCTAGAGGTTTGGGATGGTAAACAGACCTATAGGAAATCATGGGCTGGGAATCTGTTGATGTGGTCCGATTTGACCTTGGACCCCTCCTTCAAGGTCAAACGAGGATACCCAAACTAAAAAGTGCTTATAACTCACTTATGATTGGTCCTAGAGGTTTGGAATGGAAAACCTACCTATAGAAAATCATGGGCTGGGAATCTTTTGGTGTGGTCGGATTTGACCTTGGACCCTGCCTTGAAGGTCAAACGAGGATAGCCAAACTTAAAAGTGCTTATAACTCGCTTATTAATGGTCCTAGAAGTTTGGGATGGTAAACCAACATAAAGGAAATCATGGGCTGGGATTCCTTTGGAGTGGTCAGATTTGACCTTTAGACCCCTCCTTCTAGGTCAAATGAGGACAGCCAAACTTAAAAGTGCTTATAACTCGCTTATTATTGGTCCTAGAGGTTTGGGATGGTAAACCAACCTATAGGAAATCATGGGCTGGGAATGTTTTTGTGTGGTTGGATTTGACCGTGGACCCCTTCTTCAAGGTGGAACGAGGATATTGCATTTGCAGTATTTCTTTAAATATATTTTAACCTATTTTTTACACTTTAAACAGTTACCTTGTTACTTTCCTTCATAATACCATTTGCAGGGCACAACTTTTTTGTCCTTTTCTTCTGTCAGCTTCGGAATTTCTTTCAAACATGCTGTTCAGTTACCATTTACTGTATTTCTGTTCAGCACTTTCCCTGATAATTATGCTTTGCTCTCATTATCACCTTCACAAATCAAAAACACTCAGTCAGCTGACACAGGGGCACTCTCCTCTTGTTTTTTTTTGTGAACTGTAACATATTGAAGTTTTACAACTGTTGCTCGATGTACAAGTGAGTAATGACTAATTGTATCCCCGGCGTAAAGCCGGGATACTATGGATTCATCATCGTCGGTGTCTGCGCCCCGTCCGCAGAGATTTCTTGTTAGCGAACTACAGTCCACATTTCTTTCCAGATTTCTTTCATATTTGGTAGTTGGCTTAATATGGTAGAGGACTCGCCACCCTATCTTTTTGGTAGGGTTTATGTCTAAATTAGGCCTGTGGTAGACAAAAATGTCTAAAATGTGCAATATTGCTTGTTAGCGGCCTACAGTCCACATTTCTTTCCAGATTTCTTTCATACTTGGCAGGTGGCTTGGTATGCTAGAGGACTCACCACCCTATATTTTTGGTAGGGTTTATGTCTAAATTAGGCCTGTGGTAGACAAAAATGTCTAAAATGTGGAATATTGCTTGTTAGCGACCTACAGTCTACATTTCTTTCCAGATTTCTTTCATATTTGGCAGGTGGCTTGGTATGCTAGAGGACTCGCCACCCTATCTTTTTGGTAGGGTTTATGTCTAAATTAGGCCTGTGGTAGACAAAAATGTCTAAAATGTGGGATATTGCTTGTTAGCGACCTACAGTCCACATTTCTTTCCACATTTCTTTCATATTTGGCAGGTGCCTTATCGCATAAAACTATTGCAGATAGCTAATTTTTTCTCAAATAACTCATTCATCTACTTTTGGGAGAACTGTCACATGGTGAAGTTTCAGACCCGTAGATAATTACTCACCTACTCAAAATGAGTAAATGCGAATTATCTCTTAAAAGTATTGCAGATAGCCAATTTTTCTCAAATAACTCATTCACCTACTTTTGGAAGAGCTTTCACATGCTGAAGTTTCAGACCCATAGCTAATTACTCACCTACTCAAAATGAGTAAATGCGAATTATCTCTAAAAGTATTGCAGATAGCCAGTTTTTCTCAAATAACTCATTCACCTACTTTTGGGAGAGCTTTTACTTTGTGAATTTTCAGACCCGTAGCTAATTATTCACCTACTCAAAATGAGTAAATGCTAATTATCTCTAAAAGTATTGCGGATACCCAATTTTTATCAAATAACTCCTTCATCTACTTTTGGGAGAGCTTTGACATGGTGAAGTTCCAGACCCGTAGGTAATTACTCACCTACTCAAAATGAGTAAATGCGAATTATCTCTAAAAGTATTGCAGATAGCCAATTTTTCTCAAATAACTCATTCATCTACTTTTGGGAGAGCTTTCACATGGTGAAGTTTCAGACCCGTAGATAATTACTCACCTACTCAAAATGAGTAAATGCGAATTATCTCTTAAAAGTATTGCAGATAGCCAATTTTTCTCAAATAACTCATTGTCCTACTTTTGGAAGAGCTTTCACATGCTGAAGTTTCAGACCCATAGCTAATTACTCACCTACTCAAAATGAGTAAATGCGAATTATCTCTAAAAGTATTGCAGATAGCCAGTTTTTCTCAAATAACTCATTCGCCTACTTTTGGGAGAGCTTTTACTTGGTGAATTTTCAGACCCGTAGCTAATTATTCACCTACTCAAAATGAGTAAATGCTAATTATCTCTAAAAGTATTGCGGATACCCAATTTTTATCAAATAACTCCTTCATCTACTTTTGGGAGAGCTTTGACATGGTGAAGTTCCAGACCCGTAGGTAATTACTCACCTACTCTAAATGATTAAATGCGAATTATCTCTAAAAGTATTGTAGATAGCCAATTTTTCTCAAATAACTCATTCACCTACTTTTGGGAGAGCTTTCACTTACCTCTAATTATTCACCTACTCAAAATGAGTAAATGCCTATTATCACTAAAAGTATTGCAGATAGCCAGTATTTCTCAAATAACTCATTCACCTACATTTTGGAGAGCTTTCACATGCTAAAGTTTTTTCATGAATTTTTTGAATAATTTTTAATGCATTAAAATTAATGAAATCATGCACTAAATCAATTATAACTTGAAAAGTATTGCACTTTGTTAAAATATGTTATTCAGCTACTTTTTCCATAGCTACAACATGGTGAGTAACTTGGGTGTCTATCTCAATAGCTAAGTGAGTAATAGCTACTTTTGGATTTTTCACTGACTTCCATCAAGAGTAAAATCACTTGTAACTTGAAAACTATTGCATTTAGAGAATTTTGTGCAAATATGTTATTCATCTACTTTTGGGTCAGCTATAACATAATAAAATTTCAGACCTGTAGCTCATGGCATAGCTGAGTAATAGCTACTTTTAGGTTATCACTGTTGAGTAAATCACTTATAACTTGAAAACTGTTGCATTTACATTATTTAGTTTCAATATGTTATTCACCTATTTTGAGGCAGCTATAACATAGTAAAACTCCAGACCTGTGGCTCATTGCATAGCTGAGTAATAGCTACTTTGAAGTTCTTACTCAACACTAAATCATTTATAACTTGAAAAGTATTGCATTTAGAGCATTTTGTTAAAATATGTTATTCAGCTACTTTTTCCATAGCTACAACATGGTGAGTAACTTGGGTGTCTATCTCAATAGCTAAGTGAGTAATAGCTACTTTTGGACTTTTCACTAACTTCCATCGTGAGTAAAATCACTTGTAACTTGAAAACTATTGCATTTAGAGAATTTTGTGCAAATATGTTATTCACCTACTTTTGGGTCAGCTATAACATAGTAAAATTTCAGACCTCTAGCTCGTGGCATAGCTGAGTAATAGCTACTTTTGCCTTTGCCGGTGGATACATTTTGCATCTGGCCACAGATGCGTCCTTGGTCTAGTTTATTGCTACTTTTAGTGAAAATGTGAGAAGTCGCAAATATCTCACAAACCGTAAGAGATAGAGCAATTTCGAGCGAATTTTTGACCCACAGGGTGGTACAACAGTATCCCATGCTAAGGGGAAAAATTTCAATTTTCGCCACTTTTGGTGGCCATCTTGGATTTTAGCGGAAAATAAAAAAGTGTGAATATCTTGAAAACCGTAAGAGATAGAGCGATTTTGAGCGAATTTTTGACCCACAGGGTAGTACAAGAGTGTCCTATGCAAAGGGGAAAAATTTTAATTTTCGCCACTTTTGGCGGCCATCTTGGATTTCAGCAGAAAATGAAAAAGTGTGAATAACTCGAAAACCATAAGAGATGAGCGATTTCGTGCGAATTTTTCACCCGCAGGGTAATACAAGAGTGTCATATGCAAAGGGGAAAAATTTCAATTTTCGCCACTTTTGGCGGCCATCTTGGATTTTGGTGGAAAATGAAAAAGTGTGAATATCTCGAAAACCGTAAGAGATTGAGCGATTTCGAGGGAATTTTTCACCCATAGGGTAGTACAAGAGTGTCCTATGCAAAAGGGAAGAATTTCAATTTTCGCCACTTTTGACAGCCATCTTGGATTTTAATGGAAAATGAAAAAGTGTGAATATCTCGAAAACCGTACAAGATACCACGATTTCGAGTGAATTTTTGACCCACAGGGAAGAGTGTCCTATGCAAAGGGGAAAAATTTCCACTTTTGGCGGTCATCTTGGATTTTTGTGGAAAATGAAATAGTTTGAATATCTTGAAAACCGTAAGAGATAGAGCGATTTCGAGCGAATTTTTCACCCACAGGGTAGTATAAGAGTGTCCCATCCAAAAGGGAAAAATTTCATTTTATTGCGCTACAATAGCTTACCATGTGGGACTGATTGCTGTTCTTGGATGGCCGCAAGGCATCATGGCCAACGTCTAAGAAAAATAGACATTTAGTTGGCCGTAGCCTCAGGTTGTCGTCTCGCGGTACACTGTGACATTCGTCTCCTTTTTCTCGTTGGCCGCTTGATTTTAAAACATGCTTTAATTTAGAAGGAAAGTTTTATATTTTTACAAGGATATACTTGTCGTTGGATATGGAAACTACATCAGTTTCTTTGTTTTATTATATAGAATCATAATTTGGTTACCTGTCATAGTTCAGATAAGTATTTTTAGCATATTTTATAACTGAAGTCCACTTCTGGGTTCACATTGTAAAGAAACAGCGACTTGTTTATGTGGTTTCTAATATAGGATATATATATATGCCTGTCAGTTTAATAAAATAAAATAAAATATTTAACTCCTATCTGCTTCATTATATTTGACCATTTTTAGGGTTTAAAAATATATAAATGTAACACAAACGAGTCCTTGTCAAGTGAAATCATCGGAAACAACTTTTTGTTGACGGCTTGCAAACTAATGCACGTTTCATGTATGTAGTTTATATACAGGAATATATACCTGTTGAAATCAAATCAAATAAATTTTGTAAGGGTTTATCGCCGTTCTTCTACTCTATTGGTCCATTTTAAGGGTTAAAATGTAATATAAAGCACGAAAATAACTTGGGGGAATCCTCGGTCGGGGAAACCCCTGTGGTGACGTCACGTCTCGACAGCATGTGCTGAGAGACGCGTGTTTCTTACAGTACGTTTACCTATAAAATAAAAATAAAATAAAATGAAATAAAATATTTTATCCCTTTTTTCCTGTATTATTGACCATTTAAAATGTTAATACTTAAATAAACAGGAATAGAATCCTTCCTCAAATCGTCTAGACAGTACGTGTTTCTTCAAACTAAGGTAACCTTGGTTTGGCATTATTTTAATTCATCCAATTTTATAATATAAGAAATATTATACTTGCTTTTTAGATTCTATGTTATTTAATAAAATTCTGTGTATTTATTGCTTTCCTTATCTCACAACTAGCCCTACCTGCAGTGAGGCGGGTGGGGCAGATGACCTTGTGTCACTCTTGATTTACATACGTAAATCCAGTTGTGTAGTTCTCTTCAAAGAACCATTAAGGAAAGCTTACATGGAAATTATAATATCCAACTTCTTTCTAGCCAGGGTGGATCAGATCCCTGCTTGATTCTGAAGCCAGATCCGAACCTAGTTCATCCGAGTTTTTATAATTCAACCGAGAATCGGATGCATTATTCCCAACTTCTATCCACCCGAATATGATTTGATACTCGGATTTTCATTGCATCTAGACCCGATGCTCAGATATCAGATCCGATGTTCGGATGTCTGCTTCTCCCATCCTATGATCGGATGTTACACTAAGTTCCAATGCTCGGATGATCTAATCTAAAATCCGATGCTCGGATGATTGTATCTAGATCTAATCCTCAGATGATCAGATCTTAAATCTGATGTTCGGATGATGGTTCCAGATCAGAACTCTGAACAATCCTAACACACTTGGACTAATAGTTTCACAAGCCTGGCTGTAAATATCCCTTATTGGAGGCTTCGGTGCAAGTCCAAGTCCTCGAGCCTTTCAGTCCTGACTCTGTATTTTTAGGGAAGTAGTAAATAAGTGTCTATGTGTCAGTGGAAAAATGCATCCCTTGATCACCTGCCTTATATTGACCACTATGTATGGCAATATTTCGAAATTATTATGATATTTCTCATCAGAGGCTGATGTCCTCTCCTTTATTTTTCCTTAAGGTGCAAAATGCCAATCCACCTTGATCCTCTTTTTGAGGAGGATAATCCGCCGGATTGAGCCTCTTTTTTAGGGAAGTAGGTTGCCGGACTTAACCCTAACCATTTTCTGAGGACACTGAAACTTAGGCAGTTTTTGAACCTCCCTGCCACCAGGGAATTTATGCCTAGATCCTCCACAGTCTGGACTCTGAATGATTTACCAGGCCAACAGGAACTTAGGCTGTTAATTACAAGTTTTCAAATCTGTATCTCCCTAGGGGCCTCCTTGGGTAAGCCCCCCTCCCCCTTCTGGTCATCAAGAGTTGAGCTTCAGGCTGCTCTTCACTAGATTCTTCTGAATACAATCTGGTTATGGATATCTGTTTAAGACAGTAGCAAGGCTACTACCAGACAGGTCAAACTCAATTTCATGGTGCATATAAGTAGTCAGAAGGGGTATAGTGAATTCAGGTGAGATACTGGATCTTTAGATCTTAAAGTTCCCCATTCACAACTAGTTTAGGAGGGACAGGAGTTTCTCATCAGGCACCTGTAATAACACTCAGGGTTTAGGCCCTATTAATCAGCCCTTTCCATTCCCCACAATCTAGAGGCTCCTACAGGAACCACCCCAATGGGGGGTCATTCCATTCCAAGCAGTATCCATCGTTTTCCCCATGTAGGGGGAAATCGAGTAGCAGAGGCTCCAAGGTCATTTTCGACCCCACTCCAGGGGACGAGGGCATGAAAACCCTTCCCCAATGACTCCTCCAAGCCTCACTCAGTCCACCAGTAGGAGATCGCCTCCGTTCTTTCAGGAAAGACTGGCAAACAAATCCTGTCATTGTATCCACCGGATAGCATCCGGTGGATACTATGGATTTGACTTTGTTACGCCTACGCCGCCGCCACCGCCGCCGCCGCCGCAGTGTGTAGAGAGATTTCACCGTTACCGCTCTAACAAAAAAAAATATTATAGCTAGCCTTCTCAAATTTGCAGGATATATTCATAGCCATAAAATCTTGCCTGGGAATATTTTTGACCTCATTTTGAAAAACAAGATGGCCGCCACGGGCCTTTTTCGACTTTAAACAAGGACTTTTGTTGGCCCTCTAGAGCAAAGGGTATTATAGGTAGAGATCTCAAATTCGCAGGATATGTTCCTCATTATAAAATCTTGACTTGGAATATTTTCTTGGAGTATTTTGTTAAAATATGTTGTTCACCTACTTTTGGGTCAGCTATAACATAGTGAAATTACAGACCTATAACTCATGGCATAGCTGAACAATAGCTATTTTCAGGTTCTCACTACTGAGTAAATCAGTTGTAACTTGAAAACTATTGCATTTACAGTATTTTGCTTAAATATGTTGTTCATCTACTTTTGTGTCAGCTATAACATAGTAAAAATTCAGACATGTAGCTCATTGCATAGCTGAGTAATAGCTACTTTGAGGTTATCACTATTGAGTAAATCAGTTGTAACTTGAAAACTATTGCATTTAGAGTATTTTGTTTAAATATGTTATTCACGCAATTTTTGGTCAGCTATAACATAGTGAAATTGCAGACGGCATAGCTGAGCAATAGCTACTTTCAGGTTCTCACTGTTGAGTAAATCATTGTATCCACTGGATAGCCGCAGTGTGTAGAGAGATTTCACCATTACTGCTCTAACGAAAAAAAAAATATTATAGCTAGCCTTCTCAAGTTTGCAGGATATATTAAGAACCATAGAATGTTGCCTGGGAATATTTTTGGCCTCATTTTGAAAAACAAGATGGCCGCCACAGGCGTTTCTTTGCAGTCATGAAAAGTGCTTATATCTCCCTCATTATTGGTCCTAGAGGTTTGGGATGGTAAACCAACCTATAGGAAATCATGGGCTGGGAATCTTTTGGTGTGGTTGGATTTGACCTTGGACCGATCCTTCAAGGTCAAACGAGGATAGCCAAACTTAAAAGTGCTTATAACTCGCTTATTATTGGTCCTAGAGGTTTGGGATGGTAAACCAACCTATAGGAAATCATGGGCTGGGAATCTTTTGGTGTGGTCAGATTTGACCTTGGACCCCTCCTTCAAGGTCAAACGAGCATAGCCAAACTTAAAAGTGCTTATAACTCGCTTATTATTGGTCATAGAGGTTTGGGATGGTATACCAACATATAGGAAATCAAGTGCTGGGAATCTTCTGGTGTGGTCAAATTTGACCTTGGGCCCCTCGTTCAAGGTCAAACGAGGATAGCCAAACTTAAAAGTGCTTATAACTCGCTTATTATTGGTCCTAGAGGTTTGGGATGGTAAACCAACCTATAGGAAATCATTGGCTGGGAATCTTTTGGTGTGGTCAGATTTGACCTTGGACCACTCCTTCAAGGTCAAACGAGGATAGCCAAACTTAAAAGTGCTTATAACTCGCTTATTATTGGTCCTAGAGGTTTGGGATGGTATACCAACATATAGGAAATCAAGTGCTGGGAATCTTCTGGTGTGGTCAAATTTGACCTTGGGCCCCTCGTTCAAGGTCAAACGAGGATAGCCAAACTTAAAAGTGCTTATAACTCGCTTATTATTGGTCCTAGAGGTTTGGGATGGTAAACCAACCTATAGGAAATCATGGGCTGGGAATCTTTTGGTGTGGTCGGATTTGACCTTGGACCCCTCCTTCAAGGTCAAACGGGCATAGCCAAACTTAAAAGTGCTTATAACTCGCTTATTATTGGTCCTAGAGGTTTAGGATGGTAAACCAACCTATAGGAAATCATGGGCTGGGAATCTTTTGGTGTGGTCGGATTTGACCTTGGACCCCTCCTTCAAGGTCAAATGAGGATAGCCAAACTTAAAAGTGCTTATAACTCGCTTATTATTAGTCCTAGAGGTTTGGGATGGTAAACCAACACATAGGAAATCATGGGCTGGGAATCTATTGCTATGGTCGGATTTGACCTTGGGCCCCTCCTTCAAGGTCAAATGAGGATAGTACACAAAATCATGTACTGGGAATCTATTGCTGTGGTCGGATTTGACCTTGGACCCTCCATCAAGGTAAAACGAGGATAGCCAAACTTAAAAGTGCTTGTAACTCGCTTATTATTGGTCCTAGAGCTTTGGAATGGTAAACCAAAATCTAGGAAATCATGGGCTGGAAATCTTTTGGTGTGATCGGATTTGACCTTTGGCCCCTCTTTCAAGGTCAAATGAGGATTGCCAAAATTAGTGTTTATATCTTGCTAATTCGTATTCCTAGAGGTTTGCAGTGTCACACCAACCTATAGGAAATCATGGGCTAAGAATCTTTTGATATGGTCAGATTTCACCTTGGGCTTCTCCTTCAAGGTTAAGCGATGTTAGAATGGCTTTGGTGAGTTTTCTTCTGGTGGATACAATTTGCATCGGTTCTCCGATGCGATAGGTCTAGTTCTTTTCAAATCCAAGTCTGGTCAGATTCCCTCTGATTCAGTCAGAATACAAGGCCCTTCAAAAGACCAAGCTCTGGCCTCTTGTATCCAGTCTCTTCTGTTAAAGAACGTAATAGAAAGGGTGGAAAAAGGTAAAATCTCTCGGGTTTTACAGTCGCCTGTTTTTCTAATCCCCAAGCCTCACCAAGGTGGAGGCCAGCAATAGACTTAAGCAGGCTCAACACTTTTCTACACATAGAAAAGTTCAAAATGGAAACTCCAGAGTCCATCAGGACCTCCCTGACTCCAGGGGAATGGGTATCGTTGATAGACCTATCGCACGCTTACCTTCACACCCCATCCACCCAAACTCAAGGAAATACCTAAGGTTTTGCCATGGGTCACAGGTGTTCCAGTTCACCTCCCTTCATTTCGGTCTAGCCACAGCCCCCCAGGTCTTTACAATGATTGTAAAGGAAGTGAAGCTAATGGCCCTCTCCAGAGGACTCAGGCTTCACCAGTACCTGGTCGACTGTCTGATCAGGTCCTAGTCTCAGGAAGAAGCCCAACACTCAGGCAGTGGTAGACCTAACCCAGTCCTTGTGGTGGATCATAAATCAGAAAAAATCAGAACTGAAACCTACTCAGGTGTTTTTTTTTTCGTTCGTGGGCGATGGCTCTCTTCAGGATTTGATCTTAAGACTCAAGTCAAAACGTGTTTTGACTGCAAGATGTTTGATGTCGCTAATTGGGTTGCTTGCCTCAACGGAGAAAACGGTCCCGGAGGGACACCTTCACATGAGGCCCTTTCAGTTTCATCTCAAGGAGCACTGGAGATATCCTCAGTCGCTGGACAGCCTCCTTCCTTGGACAGAAGCCATTGCAGCACACTTAGACTGGTGGCAAAATCCCTCAAACGTGATGAAAGGTGCAGACCTTCATCCCAAAGACCACAGTATCCAACTCTTTATAGACGCCCCAAACGAAGGTTGGGGCCCTCACTTAGATCAAAGTTCTACAAAGGGTCTGTGGTCAGACTGGGAAAAAAGACTACACATAAACGTCCTAGAATTAAAGGCGGTCTCCCTGGCCCTTCGAAGCTTCAAGGACCAGTGCCAGAACCAAACAGTGCTAGTTGCAACGAACAACTCAACAGTGGTAGCCTACATAAACAACAAGGAGGAACTCACTCAGTAGAGATGTGTGCTCTCCTATGGAAGATCATGACCTGGTGCCATCACTATCACATAACATTGAAAACCAGACACATTCCGGGGTGCCAAACCAACTGCAGTCAACAGAATGGTCACTGCATCCGCAGGTGTTCAAACAGATCTGCCAAAAGTGGTTCACACCATATGTAGACTTATTTGCCACTCATCTGAACCACAAACTTCCACTGTACGTATCTCCTGTCCCAGACCCAAATGCTTGGGACATAGATGCTCTGAACATAAACTAGACGGGTCTCACTGCCTATTCTTACCCTCCGATGGCTCTCCTTCACAGGGTGATCCAAAAGATCAAGCAATGCCATTGCCTGATCATCGTAATAGCCCCAGGCTGGCCAGGGATGCCCTGGTTTTGGGACCTAGTGCAGCTCTCAACAGAGATCCCACTGCAACTTCCAGTGTCAACAACTCTTCTCAAGCAGTCCCACAATCATCTCAACCTCCATACTTGGTGTCTAGGAGTGGACAGCTCCAAGAACAAGGCTTCTCTGTGGAGGTGGCAGAGAGAATTGCTGCCCCTCAGAGGTCATCAACAAGGACCATCAACAAGGACCATCTACAAGTCCAAGTGGACTCTATTTCAAAATGGTCCAGAAAAAATTTGGTGGATTTTGAAAATGCTCCCCCTTTTGAAAATGCATCACCCCCCGGGGCATTTATACGGATAAATACGGTATATGTTGAACTTAGAGAGTTTTGTATTATTTCTTTCTCTGTGCCTTTGTATGCGGGGGTGGAGGTCATTAGATGCTGGCCGAATTATGGTTGGGATGTTTTGAATATTATCAGAACATACCAAAGTGACAAAGTGTGTGAAAAGGTATTCCTCCCCAGTACATTTATAAGCACCTTGCATGGTCGAATTATGGTTTGGATGTTTTGAATATTACCCATACATACAGAAATGGTGATACAGTCGATGAATGCTGGTGTGTGGTGTTGAGGCAAACCCAGTTGGGGATAATAGAGGTTCTACCTTACTTAAAATGCCAAAATCTTTGCTCTGTAACATAGGACTCAAAAAAAAATTACTGCGATTCCATTTTTTGGAGGTCATGTAGTCCCATGGACTCTCCCTTCAGAGGTGCTTCGCAATCACTGTAACATACATCTAGGGATCATTTTCACTTCCTTTCTAGCATTTTGTAGGTTAAAGATGTGAAAAGTGTTTACAAACATCAAATTTGCAGCCTAGCACTTGTGCAAATAATCTTCTATGAAAGTTTCTACGTTGACCTCTGATGTTGTCACTAAAGATATATTGTCATAGATGTTGCTATCATCACTTACAGTGTGTGATAATTACTGCCCTGTTTAATATATATTTTTATAGCCGTCTAGCAATTTTTCATTGTCATTATTATTATTATGTATTTATACTTGGCGCAATATCTCCATATACTACAGGACTCAAAGCGCTATTTAACCAATCTGACTGTACAGGGACAGTTTCTTGTTTGCATATCGGACTGATAAACTTTCTGATGGACCAGTGACTTCCGTAAGTTGTCAGTCCTGTGGTCCCGAAACTAAAAAATTCAGCAATGCAAACATATTCTTTACTATGTCCCTTATTAAGCGTCCCTGAAAGGGCGCTTAATTGTTTACGCCTCAGTTTCCTCGCCGCCGCATTATGGTCTCCCTTGAATATCTCCCTTATTATTAGAAGGCTTCCCCCCCCCCTTATGGGTGAAACTGGGGTCATAAAATAGTTGCTTTGGAGTTTTGCCTTATATCTCCTTTATTGTTGCTTTTATACCTTCAGAATGTATTGAGAGGTATTAGGAAAGCATATGTGGAGAATCTAAATAGCCGGTCAGTTTTATCCCCCGACCCCCCTTTATGGGTCAAGCTCGGGTCATAAAATAGTTGCTTTGGAGTTTTGCCTTATATCTCCTTTATTGTTGCTTTTAGACCTTCAGAATGTATTAAGAGGTATTGGGAAAGCATATGTGGAGAGTCTAAATAGCCGGTCTGTTTTACCCCCCGACCCCCCTTATGGGCCAAACTGGGGTCATAAATAGCTGCTTTGGAGTTTTTGCCTTGTATCTCCTTTATCGTTGCTTTTATAGCTTCAGAATGTATTAAGAGGTATTGGGAAAGCATATGGTGCAGCTTTGTGCATTCTTAGCCTTACAGTATGCTTATTAAAACCACAAAGCATATTATACTTTCAGGGACGCTTTGCTTTTGTTAGCAAAAGCATTCCTCTAGTTTATACATATAATCTACATATCACTGACACTTTCAACAGAGCATAGATAAAGATAATATCTTACTCCTTATGTGAACATTTCTTCATGCATAGACTAAAACAGGGGGAGGGAGGTGTTGGGAAAACACATTAACTGTTGATTTTATCCCTTATCAGCATACCCAGCGGACTAATTCTATGGGGTCTATATATAAATAGAAATGAGCATTATTCATCAGATATAAATAGGCTTGTGGGAACATTGACCATTTATTGTATCCCCGATGCGAAGCGGGGATACTATGGATTTATCATCGTTGTCGTCCGCGCCCTCATCCGCGTCCGCAGAGATTTCTTGTTAGCGACCTATAGTCCACATTTCTTTCCGGATTTCTTTCATATTTGGCAGGTGGCTTGATATGGTAGAGGACTCGCCACCCTATCTTTTTGGTAGGCTTTATGTCTAAATTAGGCCTGTGGTAGACAAAAATGTCTAAAATGCATTAAAAGTCATGAAATCATGCACTAAATCACTTATAACTTGAAAAGTGTTGCATTTAGAGCATTTTGTTAAAATATGTTATTCAGCTACTTTTTTCATAGCTACAACATGGTGAGTAACTTGGGTGTCTGTCTCAATAGCTAAGTGAGTAATAGCTACTTTTGGACTTTTCAGTAACTTCCATCATGAGTAAAATCACTTGTAACTTGAAAACTATTGCATTTACACAATTTTGTATAAATATGTTATTCAGCTACTTTTGGGTCAGCTATAACATAGTAAAATTTGAGACCTGTAGCTCATGGCATAGCTGAGTAATAGCTACTTTTAGGTTATCACTGTTGAGTAAATTACTTATAACTTCAAAAGTATTACATTTAGAGTATTTTGTTTCAATATGTTATTCACCTATTTCGGAGTCAGCTATAACATAGTGAAGTTCCAGACCTGTGGCTCATTGCATAGCTGAGTAATAGCTACTTTGAAGTTCACACTGTTGAGTAAATCAGTTGTAATTGGAAAACTATTGCATTTACAGAAATTTGTGTAAATATGTTATTCAGCTACTTTTGGGTCAGCTATAACATAGTGAAATTACAGACCTGTAGCTCATGGCACAACTGAGCAATAGCTATTTTCAGGTACTGACTGTTGAGTAAATGACTTGTAACTTGAAAAATATTGCATTTGGAGTATTTTGTTAAAATATGTTGTTCACCTACTTTTGGGTCAGCTATAACATCGTGAAATTACAGACTTATAGCTCATGGCATAGCTGAGCAATAGCTATTTTATTGCGTTAATACATCCTATCCAATGGACAATTGCTAATCCGGTCGGCGCAGACTGGCCCGCCAAACGCCAGAAAAAGACGTCCAGTGTTTCCACCGGCTGGCCGGTCCCAGTACTGTGCATTCGCCAGGTGGCGCATGGTATTTACTTCCTGTCTAGACAACATGACGTCATAGCATCTTTTTCGTTTGGCGCGTGTACTGTGCAGACGTGTTTTCAACATCTCTAGATATTTTAAGGAAAAGTGTGCATTATGACGGATTTTCAACCTTATATGTGGATATTTTGTGTGTAGAAGTGTTATCTACTGATCAAGCACGGATATACATTTAGAAATCTGCTGGAAACACTCCCTAGTTGACTCAATTTAGAGTTGATGATAGGGCTGTGATCGACGAGAATATGAAGGCAGCCATTTTGCTAGTTTCCCATTCAACCATTGTGTTGTTAGGGGCAGATCGACAGTATTAAGGAATTATGGATATAATATTTACAGGTATTTTTATCCGTGTCTTTGTTTGAATGTGCTACAAATTAGAATCACGGAAACTTCAGTCTATGTAGTTTTGAACACTGTAAATAGAAGGAATTCCCCATATGAAAGATGCATTCTTCACCAGAGCGCACTGGTACAGACTTCTCTGCTGTAAAGCATCAGTCACACCAACCTAGCTCAAGTATTTAGTGTTTTTTCATCAGAAGCAAGAGATGAATTCTTCAGATTTCTTCAGAGCGCACTGGTCCAGACATCTTTGCTGTAAAGCATTAGTCGACCGGCAAGCTCATGTTCAGCCGACCTCACCTAGTATTTACATAGAAGGAACTTCATCTTTAATCACTCTCAGTCCCACCCTTGAGGACCCGGCCCTTGTGTCGGTAATAAGGGTAGTGGATGGCCAGGACACTGGTTTGAGTGCACAGCCGGCTGAGCAACCGACTTTAGACCTGCACCGAGTCACCGACCAGGATTTCTTCTTCAGAGCGCACTGGTCCAGGCTTCGGTGTTTTTGTAAAGCATCAACCGACCGGCCAGCTCAAAAGAACGCGGCCTCTGACGTCATATCCAGTCAGCCAATCACGTGAAGAAGAAGTGCGTTCTTCAGAACTCGCGTCTACTGTGATTACAGTCCCTGCTTTGCAGACCTGGCCTTGTTGTCGGTAGTGAGTTTTTTGTAGACTGTAAAGTTGCTGGTCAAGCATCACGCAAAGAACGAAACCACTGACGCCATCTCCAGTCAGCCAATCGCGTGTCCTTCCGACCAAATCACGAAGCTGGTCACGTGTTTTCACCGACCAGGAAGGTCAGAACTGCGTTCTTCAGAACTCACTTCTACTGTGACTCCAGTCCCAGCTTTGCAGACCCGGCTTTGTTGTCGGTAGTGAGGTTTTGTGGATAGTTCAGCATAATGTAAAGTTGCTGGTTAAGTATCACACTAGAATGCGACCACTGACATCATCTCCAATCAGCCAATCGCGTGTCTTTCCGACCAGCAGACTGGTCACGTGACACGCCGAACAACAATTTCTAAAAATAGTTCACAAGGGCTTTCCCAGCAACTGTCAAATCTACAGATAAGACGTGCGATTAAAGGAAATACTTTATTTTATGGAGGATACCTACAGTAAGCTGAATTCAACACAAAAGATAGTTGTGAAATTGTTTCAACAACTGGTTACAGAGTATATCGACCGGCTACACAGCCTTATACCAACTGGCTGCCGGCTTCAAGTCTCCCTACCCAGTTCCATTCAGGCTGCAGTAAGCTGAGTTTTCAACAAAAAAAAAAAGTTGTAAAATTGCTTCAGCAACTGGTTACAGAGTGTACCGACCAGGTACCAGCTACACAGTTTTGGTACAGCTTACCCGATCCCAACTGGTTATAGAGTCATCCAACCCAGTCCATTCAACTCTGTTGATTCTGGGGCAGGTAGACAGCAAGTATCTACAAATATGGCTTCAACTGACTACATGTAGTTACAGAGTCTTCAAATCACCAGGCCAGTTTACCGGCTATACAGCCTTATTTTCACTAAAACTGGTTGCAGAGTGATCACCTCAACCACTGGTTACAGAGCCTGCCGACAAGGTACCGGCTATACAACCTTGCTTCACCAAAACCGGTTACAGAGTCTATAGACCAGTAGCTGTCTAAATTCATGGGTGACTCCAGCCTACCAGTTTTGCCAGTTACAGAGAATTACTGGTTACAGGAAATTACCGGTTACAGAGACCTGGTACCTGTCAGAGTTGCCCAAGGTAATTTTGTTTACAGAAAAATTTTAGACCAATCAGTGGTTTTGATATGGCAATTTCCTAAGCTACTACCAGGCAACCTTGCCTTATCACACCTCTTACACGCCTTAGAGTCCATCAGTGATGGAGATTAAGCTCTATAAAAGTCCACATTAGATTAATCGGTTCTGGACTTGGCTGGAAAAATAGGTCTTTTCAGCAGCAAGAGAAAAGGAAGGTAGTCTACAGTCAAACAAGTTTTCATCATGTCTGGCCAGGGGTCAGCTTTTTTTCAAATAACAATTACTGTGTGAATGCTGCACCATGCAGGCAGCTGGTCTGGGGCAAAGAGTGTAAAATGTGAGAAGTTGACCGGACCACAAGAACAGAGAGACTGTTAACTGGGATCATTGTCACCAGACCGGACTGGTGTCCGGAGGGACCGGAAATGTTTGTCAGACTTCCAAATGTCCCAAATGTGGAACACAAGCTGCCTGTAGGATCTAGACTAAATCCTTTTTGGGAACCTTGGAAGCCTTGGGGGCTGTACCCAAGACCAACTTGACAAGGTCACCAAAAAATCCATCAGCTTATGGACAGGATGCAGTCGAGCCAGTTCAAAATCTCTGAGCTTCTTCAGCTGACCTTTCTTGGTTCCAAAACTACTCAACCATTGGAGACCTATTCTAGGTCTGGACAACCAAGCCTTTCGGAGACCATAAGGACCTCCCTCCAACAAGGGGAGTGGGTTACCTCAGTAGATTTCAAGGACGCCTACTTCCATATACCTATACAGGAATAATCCAGGAAATACCTGAGATTTCACATCCAAGGTCGGGCATACCAGTTCAAGGCCCTGCCATTCGGTTGGTGAGAGCCAGGCTTGTCTCCAACATACACAGGAACTAGTAAATAATGTGTCAGCAACTGGGTTGGCTGATGAACTTAGAGAAATCAGAGCTGGAGCCCAAACAAGACTTCGATTTTGTAGGCTACCAGTTCGACCTCAGGTCTGATCGGTTCCGACTGACTCTGGACCGGTGGCAGAACCTTCAAGAGACTATGCTAAAACTGCTATCCCTACCGGCTTGCCCGGTCCGGGAATTCATGTCCTTGATAGGTTATTAACAGCTACAGAAAAGCAAGTTAATCTAGGCCGACTTCATATGAGACCCATACAGTGGCATCTCACTGAAGGGTACCAGAATCACTAGAAAAGGTGATCCAAGTCCCCAGGTCCCTACACCCCCATCTACAATGGTGGCTGAAGGAAGACAATGTACTTACAGGCCAACCATTACACCCAATGAAACATGCTGTGCAAATATTTACAGACGCATCAATAGAAGGGTGGGGCGCTCACTTAAATGAGCACTCTGCAGGAGGAACCGGGTCCCTTCCGGGAAGCAAGCTGCATATAAACTATCTAAAACTTAAAGCAGTCTTTCTGGCTTTAAAAGAGTTCCAAGACCTTTGCTCAAACAAGATAGTACTTGTAGCAACCGACAACACCACAGTAGTGTCATACATACACAAGGAAGGAGGCATGAGGTCGGGCCCACGTGTGCCCTACTATGGAGAATCTTGACCTGGTGTACCAGGAAACAAGTGACTCTAAGCCCGACACATTCCAGGCTGGCTGAGCGTGGTAGCAGACAAGCTATCCAGGCTAGGCCAGTCCATCCAAACAGAGTAGTTTCTCCTTCCAGAGGTCTTCCACTCAATATGCAGCAGGTGGCACTGGCCCAAAATAGACTTATTTGCCATGAGGTTCAACAACAAGTTGCCTCTGTTTGTGTCACCGGTACCGGATCCCCCGGCCACAGCAGTGGATGGTAGGATATGGTAGGATCTGGAAGCATACACCTTCCCACCATCAACCATATTGGGCAAAGTGGTGGAGGAGTTGCAGGACTCCCCATTGCTTTACCCCTAAGGGCTAGAGGGTGTAACTAGGTAGAATGAAAGGCAGAATATTAGGGTTATTTATATTTATTCCCTGTTCTTGACAACCAAAGCAACAAGTCCAATATCTGCCCCCAAGTTCCACTGAATTTAGAATTTTGACGTCTCAATAGACTGAAGGCCAAGAGTAAAGTGTGAGTGTGCCCAGCTCCAGAGCTCTGAGCTTCTGTGGAACACCTTTCCTTTGATTGGCTGCTGAGATTGTCCAATAGTGATTTTTGACAAAAATGCAGGCTCTGCCTGCTTAGAGATGAACAGGAGTAACATAGCTCCATTGTGGAATCTATTTTTAGGACAGCCACGTTTCTTAGGAAAGTGTGATATTACATACCAAGGGGGCGCGGAATTCACGACCTCGTGAATTGTTAAAAAAAATGTGATATTACATACCAAAAGGGGTGCGGGGATACCAAATTAGGATATTGCTTTGCATAGTGACATTTGATTTGTTGTTTTATTCTAAATTATTTTCAAAGATTTAACTTTAAATAATTCAAATAAATGGGGGAGCAATGACTTGTGGGCTTTACATTGTTTGTGTTTTATTGTTGTTTCCTAATTTGAAGATGTTTGTATGATACAGAGAAAATTTTGAGAGGAATGAGGTCGATCGTCCTAGATAAAGGACAAATATAAAGATTAAAACTGCAAATTAACATTTTCAAATCTGTGCAAATCAAATAATGCATTTAATGTGAATTTTGAATGATGTGAAAATTTTGATCAATTTTGATAAATACTTGATACATACTCTTGAATATATATTACTTTATATACCACTACCTCTAATTTTGCTCCAAATGGTAAAATATAATTCACACCACAAGTCCAAAACATATGATGATGATGACACAGTGAGTTTATATATACTTAACAAAACACAGCAAACACAACCAGCCATTTGAAGACAAACTGGAAGAATAAAAGGGACAATAAGAACATTTTAGACCCAATTGGGTCGGCCCAGTGGACCAATGGCATTCAGGGGAGCTAGGGAACCCGGGAGGGACAGTTTTGTTTCAAAAATTTGCAGGAGAGAAAAGCTGAAAATAAGTCTCTCAGTTTTATTGCAAATTGTGTTAATTCAATGTTTCCAAAATTGACATTGAAACAAAGAATTTAGGGCCAATAAGTGTGGTGTCCCTATGGGGGTTTCCACTAGGAGCTAAAGGCATGTTAGTCCCAATCATCTTCGTTGTCCGAAAATGATGCATCAGGATCTTGGTCAAAATGTCCCGATGTTGGCCAATTGCCTAGAGATGGCTGAAAAGAGCCCCTGCCTCTGCCTCTCCCAAATGAAGCAAATAGGGAATTGGATCCAGGGGCAGGTTGAGTGGCTTGTTGTAGTTGTTGGTACGCATGAAGTAATTGCGCACCACGACCTAGGAGTTGTACAGGGGGAGGTCCAAAGGAAGTTGAAGGTGCCAAATTTAAGGTTGAAGGTTGTGGTGGGTTCTCTGGTTCAGCCGGTGACCCCACATGTTCAAGAGGAGGGAGCAGTGAGTGCACATTCAAATCTTCACTGTCATCCTCCGATTCGTCACTCATTAATGACCAATTGTCCTCATTTGTGTCCGAGAGGTCGTGCCAATTTACAAGCTCCGGAACTCTTAGTCCATACCTTATTATGGCAGGTATTGTCCAGGTGCTTGGGTCAAAATTGTGAACCGGTGGTAGGTCATTGGGACCACCGATCAGAGGCATGAGATCATTGAAGTCAAACACCCAATTTAATAACATGCCAAAGGTTCCATTCCAAAATTGACTCCACCCATTGTATGCAAAATTTTGGGCATCCCGTTCACTAACAGAGTTTAATGGGTTGCCATGTAGATACTGGATTGGCGCCATTGAAAATTCACCACATGAAATAAAGGTCAAAATGTTAGGTGGAGTATGTTGTGGCCTAATGCGAACAATTGGCACAGGTTCATATTCGGGGAGAGGTGCCAGTATCTCGCATTGCTCAAATCTGTGATAGTCAAAACTTTGTTGTACAAAAGAGAATACCTTTAGTACAGAATAACCATACAAAGATACAGTGAGTGAGTAACTGCTCATCAAAATTCTGCAGTTAGTCCTAGTTGTTCCCAAATATGGTGCCTGCACTCTATCATCAAAATGAATGCACTGTGCGGCCAATACAAAAGCCTGGGGCCTGGTCAGATGTTGAAGTGTTCCCCTGTTTTGGTTTTTGTGGGACCTGATGCCTTTGCCATTTGGGACATTATTTGATGCCATGTTTTTGTTATTTTTATCCTTAATCAAGATATATGTAAATATTCTGTTCTATGCACTAAATAATTACTTTACCAATAATTTATGTTCACTAAGAAATTAACTGTTTACTTAATTAAACTATTTTTCACAATGGAATTACTAAATTTTGCAAATAAATAAGCGTTTAGTCGCCTCTTACGACATGCAGCTTTCACAGTGTGTCTATTCTTTTTAATTCCCGGATCACACTCGAGGAAAAGAAATATTTATCAGAAGATAAATGCTATGGATAAATTTAGTTGCTTAGTAATTTTTGAGGAATATGAACAAATAAGGAACAAATACAACTTTCATATATAACATAAAATGTGTTATGGCTGGTTGTACACAATCTACTATATAAATCTATTTAGCACAGAAATTTAACTATCTACTGCAGTCATTTCACACTTATATACACTATAAACAATATAGCACAACCGTAAATACCAGATGGTAGGCATCCTATTGGGGACTTGGTCAGCTGGCCGGGAGGAAAGATAAAAATTGTACCCTAGTTCCTAAAATTTGTAGAAGCGTTGGTGTATTCTGCTGTATGGAAGTGGATTTTCAAAATTGTAAGCATCCACAGTTTTATCTATATTGCCAAATTGATAAAATTGCCCACAAATTGGACATTTGTAATCTTCTTCCTGAGCTATGATCATCCAGCATTGAAAATGAACGTAATAATCACAGCATGGGGTTCTATAAAAATTTTGATATTTTGTCGGGCGTATGATTTCAGAACGTGTGAATGGTTGAGTACATTTTATACACCGTCCCCCATGGACCATATTGGCCCAGTGCTTGAAGGCGCGCTCACTGGATCGTGCTGCTCGACAAAAGTCAAAGGGTCGAGGCTTTCGGCTCTTACTTTGTGAAAGATCCAATGATGGCATGCGTACATTCCAAAGGTTAAAATTGTGTAAATGTATTTGAATTGCAGTGTCGTCAGGCATAAAAAATGAGTGCACAAACGTGAATTTTGCCCAAGTTGAAGTGTCCAAGTTTGGTAGAAATCTCACAAAATATGTTTCCGGGAATTTAGGGCACTGGAGGTAGGCAAAGGCTCTTAAGAGATCCACTGGATTACTTTCTGTCACATTTAATAGCTCTGGAATGCCGCCAAGGTAACATAGTGCAGTTTCAAAAGCACTTGAGGAAATGTGCATAAAAAATGACTCATGGCGTGCAGATTGGGGTATTTCAAAATCTCCCACTGGTGATTGTATGTTGATGAAATTTAGAGAGCCACGGGGTAATAAAAGTTGGTTGAGATCATGTAACCACTGTGCTAAACCACTACGCTGTATCATGCTCTGTACACTTATCGGGTATGTTTGATTTTGGACTATGAGGAGTGCCTGATCTGTTCCTATGGGGCTTTCGCTGACCTGGGCATGCTGCACCCACCACTCATTAAACTGGGGTTGTGAGTGTTCTGTTGGATTGGAACACTGGTATTGTGGTATAGGTGTGGAGGAATGCCAAAAGTCATCACTGGCTTGAGGCTCTTTGTTGATAAGTGGAACTAAGCAAGAATCTTTTGAAGTGGATGATGAATTGAGAATTTCTACAGGATTCTTTTCTTGTTTTTTGCTTTCAGATGGACCTGTCTCTGGGTTATCTTTCATCTTTCGCTTAAGTGCCCTTTTGTTCTGTTTTCTAATTAGGTATGAGGCATTATCTCTATAGCCAGAATGTTCATGGTATGAAGACTCAGAGTAGCGTTTTTGAAAGTCATTGGGCATTTGGTGTACCTGAGTTTTTGGGTTGAAAACCCGTTGACAACCCTTTTCCCAGTTAAATTTGGAAGGACGTTTTGGTGATTTTGAGTGGTGGTTTGTGCTTTTGCCCTGAGAAGAGGGAGAATTATTCTGGGATGCCATACCTTATACTTTACAAACAGTTATGACAGTTAATATTTTTCTTTGTGCTCAAATTATTCACCACACAATTGTAATAGTTAACGTTAAACAGTGTTCCAGCAAAATTATTTAAAATAGCAATATTCTGGGCGCTCAAACGCTCCATCTCATTATATACAGCTGGAGAATATAAAGGTTGGTGCATACCAACAAAAATATACAAATGAGTATAAACCTACCTCAAGATAAAGTAACAAAGTTAATTCATCAATCAAATCGTTAAACTTTTATCCTTTGCGTAATATAAATTAAATATATTTACATACTTCATAAAATAATGTAAATAAGTTCATCAAGTATGAGATGAATAAATATTAACTCCTCAAAACAACAGATCAGATCTCAATGAGACCTGGTGCTAAACCAGAGTAATACATATCTTTGGAGCTATATAAATGTCCCATGTTAAGAAAAATATACAAGTCATAAAACAGTTGGTTCTGGACCAACAAAAATATACAAATGTTATTATATTCACACAACAAATACCACATTTTATCAACAAACTTAAAACGTTATGTAAGCTGTGCTTGATGTAATGAACACAACATCATTCTATTGTGTTACAATAAATATTATGTACAGATTAATTGGTTGTGCCATATTGGTACAATGACTGCAGTAAACATTGTATACATTACACCACTTTTATAAATGTCACACTAATACATTAGTGAGCATGAACATATTTAACTTATGTTTATATCCTGTATGTGTTATTCTCACTTTATATGGAACTAATTTTAAATAGAACACACATTTCCATGTTAAAACTTCGATCGGTTAATCTTTAATTTCAACAGACAAGTAATTTCTTAAAGCAAGAGAATTAATCAAAATTTATGTGGATGACTCTAAGTAAAAATCATCATGATTTTGAAATTTAGGTGAGACCTTACTATGAATGTAAGTATCAATCAATCACATATAAGTCTAACCACTGTCATTATTTACCAAACAGTTCTAACAGCTTAATAATATCTTAATATTATAATAATATTAAACAATATTGTAGAACAATATAATAAATACAATATACACAGTTATAATAACGGTTAATGCCACAAATATACACAATTGAAACAGTGTTACACACTTATGTGTATACACCTACTTGTGAAATCTTTCAAAACTATTTAGGTTCCTTTTTTTGCTTATCTGTTTTTTTATAAATTTTTTGAACCATGGTTCTCAGGTTAGCTCTCCTCCACATAAGCGGTGAGATCTCCGGCACGTGCAGAGAATCTGCTGTTCCTGATTCCCCATGGTCATTGGAGACTTGTATGAGCAAATACATTTTCATCTATGTATAATTGGGATATTGTAACACAGTCTCATATACTTGATGCGATGTTTCTTGGCTACAAATCTATGAATCGTTGGTTTTAACCTGGTACATCATATATGACCAGTTATAGTGACATACTATTTCATAAATACAATCCAAGATAACTTGCTACAAATTGTACATATTTGGTCATCAAGAGACCATTGACTGTGACTGGCATTTCATAAAACATTATTGTAGCCAATATCAATTGATACTGTTAGGTAACATTCTAAATTTATGACAGACAGGTTCAATCAGGGCTGATTGCTACCATTAATTATGTCAAAATAAAAGATGTTAATGAATCATCAAACTGCAAACAACTACAATGTCAACATACAATACACAACTAAGATGCAATAAGAGTAATACTGAAACAGTCAGCCTTTCGTGTGTTTACAAGGCAGAGGTTACATTTGCACATTGCTGCTTGGATCACAAGGAAGAATTAAAGTTTAATTTCAGTGAGACAAACTTTATGAGCCAAGTTTGATCTGATATTCACTTTAGTTTTCTTAATACCAATCATTTATTCGTCGGATGCTTAGGAGTGATTACAAACAGCTTACTTCATATGAATGTGCCAATCATTATTTAGAGAGGAAATAGTAAGACAGAAACTGTGTGGTTATTAAGCAGGGAAAGAGAGTTAATGAGATAGGATAAAACTGAAGAGAGAGTGTTATTTACTTTTTCTTTGGAAGTTGGGAATTTCTTTCTTAAGCTGAATAGTACACTATTTCAGGTACACTCACAGAGAGTGGTTCTAAAAAGGTCTCATTAGTGTAGCTTTTCTCTTTTTTCTTGATTTGGGCTGCTTTGTTCCTAGTCTTGCGGAGTCTCTGGGGTACAGTAACATTTGGAGTGGTTGTTATTTGCTTGTGTGTTTGTTTGCCTTTCTTGCTGGCTGAGTAAACTGATGGTAGTGTGAGACTCCTTGTTAATGGGTTTTTTACCTTTGACAGTGGGGCTGTTGGAGGTTGTTTTGTAAGGTCAACAGGTGGTACTATTGGTGGACAAAAATAGAGTCCATCTCTACCCAGTAAAATTTGGTAAGTAATGGGGGGATTCATGGAAATCTTATGGATTTTCTTAGCAGTTCCATATCCTACATAAGAATAATTTTTCAGAGGCCATTGTCCATGTTCATAAGTGAGGGTTGATGGTTCTGAGTACACTATGTGTGCTTTGTACAGGATTCCAGGGATAATTGTTGTCACATAAATTCTTGTTATTTTTGATTGTTTCAGTGTTGGTAAGGCTGGTGTGAAAATAGGCAGCTTCTGTAAGTACAGATAGATTAAACTGGCAGAGGATGTCATACTTAAGATTACTTGAAATTTGGGAGTTTTGTGGGGATAAGGACTCAAGTTCAAACAATTGAATTTATTGCATATGCTCTTGAAACAAGGAGAGAAGGTCTTTCTACAGGTGATAAGGAGGAGTCCTAAAATTGAGATTGCTGTGACCAGTACAAAGTGGTGGTAGTAATTGTTAACTAGATCATGTATCATTTGGTCTGGGCTTGATGATGGTGTTGTAGTTTGTGGTATATCAGGTGTGAATGGGATGATCTGGAGAGCATTAGTCTTTGGTAGATTAACCATAGCCAGTGCTGTTACTATGGTGCGATATTTGCTGCATAAATAAAATAAGCCTAGGATGACCAACAATACAACACCACATAACACATAGACGATATATTGTAAGAATGATGAGCTAGATGTAGATTTTGGTATATCTAAAGATTTGTGATACACTTTTTCGGAGAGATGTCTGTATGAAACAGTGTCAGTTTTTAAGTCATTTAAAACCTTTCTGAGATCTAATGTCTGGGTTTCAGCATTGGCTATGTCTTGTGTGTAAGAATTGTTCAGCAGGTTTAACGGTGGTAATACTATGTCACTTTGTGTATTATTTAGAGTATCAGCCAAATAACCTTTTAAATCATTGTGTGGTACAAATGATTGGAGGACCATCAAATTGGTGGGGTATTTGAGGGTGGTGGTTGTTGTTGATGTTTTGCAGGCTTCATAAAATGGCAAAATGGTAACATTATCATATGAGACAACACATGAGCATTTGTTCTGCATGTCTAGCACACATGAGCTGCAGCCTTTTCTTACATTTGTTACACCATTACAAGTTAATGTGTATTTGGCCACATTGCTTAATAAATAAGCAGTTCCACTGAATGGGGTGATACTTGGTTTAACTGGTGTGTCTCGTACAGAAAATCTACACAAATCAGTGTCTGTATATTTGTTATTTTTAAATATGTTGTACTCACATGTAGGATGAGAAAGACTAAAAAGTTCTGGCTGTAGAGTGCAGAGGTTTGATGTGGTGGTGTGGCATTTTGTGACTAAATCTTTCACTGTAGGGAAGAAGTATAGAGATCTAGCCTCGCTAATAGCCAAATGAGTGTGGATTCCATCAATAAATGTCATATGCGGGTGTTGTGCTGTCAAGGGTAACGGATGCTGGCGAATTTCGTAGAGCTCAAATTCACTGTCTTTGTATGCCACTGGGAGATGAATGGAGAGATAGATGTATTTGCTTCTGCGGGTTAGTGTGAAGTCAGCTGAGTGATAGACATCAGTGGGTCTTTGCAGAGCTAGTGCAAACTGAGGACTGCTACTGGCGAGTTGGTTGGTAACTTCCTTGAACAAGTCATGCACGACTTCAAGCGGAAGGAGATTGGGTGATAACTTGCCTTCAACAAGGTCACTGAGGCCTTCTTTGTACTGCATAAGATCAGCATCTATGGCAGCAAAATAGCCTGTGATGTCATTAATTGTGGTTATGTAGTGTACGTTGAAAGCTACATTGCTTCCGATGGTTTGCAGTAGGTCATTATACATCAAGTTGAGGCTGTTCCTGTTGTCTTCTATCAAGGCAAGGCTGGACTGAAATCTCTTCTGGAACAGGTTCAAAGCACTCACAGTGTGATCTAGTATGTGATGTGTTGCAAGAGCTTGGTCTTGAAATTGCTGATGTAATGTTTTTACTGCACTGCTTACTTTTGCCATGTCTCTGTCGTCAGCAATTCCAAACCATGACTTTGCAATTCCTCCTAAGTGGATGAATGAGCGTTTGGGCCTGTGTGTCATATCCTTAAGAATTGTTTCGTTAAGTTAAGTTAAGTTAAAAAATTTTGGTGCTTAAACACCTTGGTGTCATACAGCACCATTAAAACTAATAAGTACATTAACTAAAATATATACAACATCAATAAATACAAGTAAAATGGAGAACTATACAAAAAACAATCAATAGAAATACAATACACTTTACTGGTCAAAAAACCAAAACAAATGACTAGATAAGGAAAGTAAAAATAACATAGAAAATATAAAATATATCATAATACAATAGAATACAAATACGACTAGACTACACAAAATAGATATACATATATCACAGACAAAACAAGAAAACTAGAAAACACACAATAACTTAACAAAAATTACGACAATACAAAATAAATTAGATTGCTAAAATTTATAAAATAATCCACATTCTTTTAAATAATTACATATAACTTTAATGTTTCCATATAGTAAGTCTTTTAAATTATTTATGTTTCTATAGTATTTAATTCTTGTGTCACGTAGGTCGATACAGTCTAGTAATATGTGTTTCACTGTATCAGGACAATGACATGGAATGCACCAGGGCATATCTTCACCTTTCAACAGATAACTATGGGTGAAATAAGTGTGTCCTATACGGGCTCGTGTTATAACTATTTCTTCCCTACGAGATAAATCCGTCCAAACATAAAAATCTCCAACAGTAGGGTTTATTTGGAATAGTTTATTATCAGGACACGCATTCCATTGAGCTTGCCACTTCTGTTTAAAAACACTATTTACATTTACTTTCAAGTCTGTATAGGGGACTTTCAAGTCTAAAACATTAAAATTCAAGGCCTGTTTGGCAAGCTCATCTGCTTTTTCATTGCCCTTTATGCCTACATGACTAGGAACCCAAGCTAAAACAACTTTCTTATTTACTGAACAACAATCATTAAAAAGCTTTAAAATATCTTGAATAAAAGGATGATCACAGTTGTTGCTATCAAGAGCTTGAAGACTAGATAAAGAGTCACAAAATATGATAAAACGATCCTCATCACAATTTTTAACTATATTAAAAGCCATTTTCAGAGCCTGTAATTCAGCTGTGAATATGCTAGCATTGCCAGGAAGTCTGACCTGGGCACTGAGGCCATCAGATGTAGCAGCTGCAGCAACCCTATTTTCTGTTTTCGATCCATCAGTATATATAGCCCTATGGTCAGAGTAATAGCTTCTTAACTCAGCAAATAGACTTTGAAACATACAATCATCACCAAGATGTTTCTTTTGATGTGTGAGATATAAGTCTATGTGAGGTTTCTGTATAGTCCAGGGTGGGTCATCTGGCAATGACACAGTCTGAATTAGATCCAGCTGAGGACAGACAACAGACAAATCTTCCTCTACTCGATGCCCAAAAGATCTTATTGCAGATGGTTTCTTATCATACAGATCATATAACTGAGGGTTAAAAACAACATCGTAAGCTGGATTGTCAGGATTACTTCTCAATTTCAAAGCATACTGAATACATAATTTATCAAACCTTAAATACAAGGGTGGCTCATTTGCCTCTACATACAAGCTTTGCATTGGAGAAGTCCTGAAGGCTCCCAGGCATATTCTCAAGCCCTGGTTTTGAATGGGTTCCAATTTCTTAAGATAAGACTTACGAGCAGAACTAAAAACAGCACAACCATAGTCCAATCTAGAACGAACAAATGAACGATAAAGTCTCATTAAAACACTTCTATCTGCTCCCCATAACTTATTACCTTAGCATGGGCAATAGTGTGTGTCTGAACTAACTTTTTCACGTGCTGTTGAAGTAATTGCTTCTGTTTACACACACCATAACGAATGTATTCTCTAGAGTTATTTTGCTGATTACATCTCTGTGTAAGCGGTCGACCTAGTTCAGTAGTCTCAAAACACCGTTGATCAACAGCTGAAAAAGGGCTTCCTCTGAGCCTCTGCTGACAGTCAAATACATTGTCAGTGACAATATCAGCCTTTTCTGGTATTTCCAAATGATAGATGTGAAGCCATTTATTGGAAATTAGTTTAAGTTTCCCCTCTTTATGATAGGTAAGGCCAAAATTTAGCCGATTTATATAAGAACTATCAACAATCCAGCTTGAGACAGTGATGATTGTGAGTAATATCCAAGTATGAAAGATAGCCATTTTTATAATGTTTTATGAATACTAATGAAATGTTCACACCATTTATAAGTTTCTTTTTATAATGGTAGTAGCAATGGCCACAAACAGTTATAGGTTCCCCTAAGTCAACTTTGAACAAACTCAGCTTCAATGGAACTTGTCAGTTGAGAGAGCTTTCTGATATTGGTGCATGATGTTGGGTGCAGCCACTATTGATTGGTGCCATGACATGCGCACCAATAGTTTGGGCACCTGTAGCATTGGCCTAGGTCTGCAACTAGGTTTTGTCAGGGATTTTTGGTGTTGTTTTTATTGTTTTGCACTTTAGAGTTGTTCATCATTGATTAGCATTAAGGGATATCACTTGCTTGACCATTGCTGATAATGAAATGGTGCTGACCGATATAATGTTATAATGATGGTGAACTTGCATGTCCATAGTCTACTCAAGGTTAACTTGCTATAAACTTTGTTTTTAGACTCATTTGACCATGCGCATGGGTTTTGTTAAGTTTAACTATACACTTTGATCACTTTATTATATGATGTTGAAATTGCATATGCTTTATTTTATTTCCCTTGTTTTAACATTTCTATTATTAGTTTAGTCTATTAGATGTTACTCAAGAGTCCAAGATCTTATTAATAGCAAACATGTTTTTCTGAGTAGCTGTTCTGGACTAAGTGAAAGGCTTTGTGATATGTTTTTATGTTGAGGTCTATGCCGTCTAGCTACAGCTAGCTTGGTGCTGTGAGCAGTGAAGTGCATGGACATTTTTGGATGTCCCAGATTTTGGGTAGTCCAACAACTATGTTTACTACCTTCTGGTGTCTGGGTTGGAGATGTGAGTGCCAGGAGCTCTGACACACTTTGTGAGATTTTTGGATCTCCTAGACATTGAAAAACCTGAGGATTAATGTTCAGTTCTCAGTTTTATGTGTCTTTGGGAAGTAAGTGCCAGGGGCAGGGATATTTTATTATGGGTGTTTCAAGGTAATGAAATTGTATACAGGTGTGTTAATGTCAGGCTTCATGTAGCTAAGCCTGATGTATGGTTATTACTCTGGTGTTTTTAGTAACATATGAAGGTTTAGGATGACAAAACTTTGTATGTTAGTTCTTGAAGAACCTCTGAGTAATGGCATAAGGCTGTGTTCTTGTACACTAAACATTTTGCTATGGATAATTGCATCCTGCTTCTTGGATAAGATATTTTGTTTTACAAATGCTATCAGAAATGTATGATGTAAGTGAGCAGTGGGTTATCAGTAATATAACAGGATTTACTGATTTGTTTTCGTGACTATCCTAGAAAAACTGGTGACCCAGGGAAGTTTTTGAATTTCCTGGCATTTGGAACTATACCAGGGTTCTAGGTCCTTTAAATGAAGCCAAGTTTCTTGCTTAATTTCTGGTTTGGAAAACAGAATGTGCAAATCTTTCCCAAAGTATTTCTTAGCAATGATTTGACCATACTTTGTCAATATTTGTTTTCTGTTTTCATGAATTTCTGTGTCCTTTGCTTTAGATTGACTTTTACCATTGTCAACTTTTCCTGATTCATTTGATAGACTTTTTCTTGTCTCATTAGGGAGGGTCTCTGTGTCTTTGGGATGAGTTTCATCCTTATTGTAAATCTTTGGTGTTTTATCAGTTTCACTTTGTACACTGATTGTTTGTTTGTTTGTTTGATTTCCCTGGCCCTGTTTTTGGACATATTCTCTATTTTGGAATAAATGTCTTTCATTTGAATCTATGTCTGTTATTGCCATTGGTTCTGGCTGTTCTGGGATATTTCTAAAATGATATGGCTTTATCAGATTTTTGTGTAGGAGAGTTTTGAGAGGTTGGCCAAATGGAGTTTTTGACACTTTGACATGAGAATCATTGTCTTCGACCACATAAAAGGGTCCTGCCCATATTGGTTGAATTGCCCTACTTTTTGTTCTGTCAAAGTTTTGTATTATCACATATACTGCTTGTCCCACATGAAATATGAATGGATTTTTGCCTTTGTTTGCCTGTTTTCTCATATTTTCTCTATACTTGTCACTATTCTCTCTGATTATAGCCTTTGCCAGTTCTCTATTCTCAAAAATGTGTCTGATAATGTCAGATGTTTGAGCAGCTGGTGGAAGCTCAGATTGTGTTTTGTATGTTACATCAAATAAATTCGGGATTTCTCGTCCATAAATCAGGAAATTTGGACTAAACCCAGTTGCTAAATTTATCATGTTGTTATGGGAAAACATTATTATGGGCAAGAAATTGTTCCAATCTTTGGGCCTGTCAATGAGCAATTTTTTTAGGTGTGTGGCAACTACTTGTACGGCTTTTTCAGCCATGCCATTTGTGAACGGTGCGTAAGGCAGACTCTTAAAATGTTTTGTCCCCATAAGTTTGTTTAGTGATTGAATTACTTCTGATGTCAAATTTATTGCGTTGTCAGAAAAAATCCTTTTGGGAGTGCCATATCGGAGTAGTATTCCATGATATATGCATGATGCAATGGTTTCTGAATCAGTTTTTGGCAAAGGGAAAAGCTCAATGTACTTTGAAAAATTTTCAATGCACACCAGGATATATTTGTAGGAATTACCCTGTTCACCACACTCACATGGGCCTTTAATATCGAAACTCCAGGATTCCAGTAAATCTTCTGCAACTGGATTTGGGGATATGTTTTGTTGATGTTTACTTAGTGTCTCCTTTGTGGCTCCACATGTCTTACAGGATTTAATGTAATCAGACACCAACTGTCTTAACTTTGGTATGTAGTATTTGCTCCTGATTGTACTGCATGTTTTTGTTATACCAGGATGTCCCAAATCATGTGTTTGTCTAATGATTGTCATCTGCAATGCGGAAGGTATGACCAGGGTGTCCATGTGACGTTTGTGATTTTTGGAGTAGTTAACTAATGATGCCCTGTATAACACACCCTCATTAAAATGGTAAAATTCACTGAGTATAACAATTTCTCTTGCTTTTTTGTCATCAGTAGGTAGTACACCTTCTGTCATATAGTCTACGATAGGTTTAATGGCTGGGTCAGATTCTTGTAAATGTATTAATTCCTCCTTTGGAGTTGAAATGTCTTTAAGCTGACCGCTAATTTTATGAACAATAGCTTTATGGAGTGGTTTTAAAGGGGAACATATTTGGTCAGTTTGTGTCTGTTGACATTTTTGTGGACTGCAATTTGCTTCAGTTTGTGATTGTTTAGACATAAATTCATGGTGGAAGGTTTGAGGAAAACATTGCTTTCTGAACATTTCATCAAGTCTTTCCGCTGATATTGATGTTAAGGGTACAGGTTCAATTCGACTCAATGCATCCGCAACTGTGTTTGTGGGGCCTGGTTTGTACACTACATGAATGTCATACTCATTGAGAGTAGCTAGCCATCTTGCTGTTCTTGAATCATTTAGTGGTTGTTGTATAAGGTATTTCAAAGGCATGTGATCAACCACACATATGACTTTGTGCCCTAAAAGATATTTTCTGTAGTAGTTTACACCTAAACATAGAGCCAAGCATTCTTTTTCTGTTATTGTCATGTTCTTTTGATGTTTGTTTAGCTTTTTACTTCCATAACTAATTGCATGGTACTGCCCATTTCCACCTTTTTGGTTTAATGAGTAGCCTGCAGCTACGTCTGAACAGTCAGTGAAGAGATAAAAGTCTTTGCTGTAATCAGGTAATTGTAGTACTGGGGCTGTTATTAGTTTTTCTTTGAGTGTTTCAAATGCTTCCAGACAGTCATCACTAAAATCAAATTTCTGATCTTTGGCCAGTAATTTGTACAGTGGATCTGCGATTTGGCCAAAGCCTTTGACATACTTGCGGTAAAAACCACAGCAGCCAAGAAATCTTCTTAGTTTTTTAACTGAATTTGGTACAGGAAAGTTTTTGATGACCTCAATTTTGTCCATTTCTGGCTTGATCCCTTCTTGACTTATAACATGACCAAGAAAGTGAATTTCAGGTGTACAAAATATGCATTTTGATGGTTTTAGAGTTAAATTAGCCCTGATAAGCCTTTGAAACACTTCCTCTAATGTCTGGAGATGCTCTTCAAAGGTGGATGAATGTAGTAAAATATCATCAACAAAACAACAAAGTGAATGACCAATAAGACCATCCATAACAATGTTCAGGAGTCTTGTCATTGTTGAGGTGGCATTCTTTTCACCCATGGCCATTACATTTGATTCAACCTTGCCTACTCCGGGGATGTAAAATGCTGTATATTGCTTGTCCTCCTCCTCTAACTCTACTTGCCAAAATGATGATGAGAGGTCTAAACTGGTCAAGAACTTCGGTTTTTTCACGTATTCAAGAATATCTGACAACGGTAAAGGAATCAATGCATCTGGGGCGATATTTTTGTTAAGAAATGTGAGGTCCAAGCATAATCTGTATTGTTTGTTGTCTTTTTTGTGTACCAGTACTATTGGATTGTCATATTTACTGTCAGAGTATCTAATTATGTCTTGTTCAAGCAGATCCTTTGTACATTTTTGGACAATTTCCATTTTGGTTGGATTAAGTCTCAGTCTTCTTGATGGCCAGACTGGTGGATCATCTGGTACTCTTATTTTGTGTTTTATTACATTAGTTCTTGTTAGAGCTTGACCTTCATGAAGAAATGCTTTGTCATATTTCAAAAGAAGATTGGCCAGTTTTTGTTTTTCATCAACATTGAGGGTGGTACAATGTGATAAGTCATGTTGAATTGGTGGAAATGTGTTATTTTCACCTACAGTGTTTCCATTATTTGTTGGAAATGTGTCAGATATTTTGTGAATGTGAGGAGGGTCTGTGGCTATTGAAGATTTACTAGTCTTTGGTAATTCTCTACTTGGAAACATATCACTCATGTCTATGATATTGTCATCTGCACCTAAGGTGGTAAAATAACGCAATCTCACATTTCTGTGTATTCTAATGGGTTTTCTGGTTGTATTCAAGAGAAGTACCCTAAATGTTGGTTCATTTTTCTGGTTTGCTGTGAAACTTTGAACAGCACGACCACCAACTAGACATGACCTAAAGTTTTTGTAAAAATGTCCAGTGGTCATAAATTTACCAGCATTTATTCTGTTGCACCTTGGATGACATTCCACTAAACTCTGTGACTTAGCTGGAATTGAGACATCATTGCTTGCATACAGGCCATTGTTAAAGGTGACGGTTAAATCATTGTTTGTATAATCTAAGATGGCATGGCTTCTTTGGAAAAATGGGGTACCTAGAATTACTTGCGGTGAAAGACAGTTTGCAACATGGAATGGTACTTTAAATGTTTGTCCATGAATTTTGATTTCTGATTCCACTAAATATAGAAAACTAATGGACTTTTCACCAGAGGCTGTTTCTGCTTTTTCATAGAATGTGGGAAGTTTCTTCAGCTTTGTAAGATAGGGATTATTTTCAACAGCATTCTCACTTATCACATTCATGGATGCGCCAGTATCTATCAGAGTTTCATAGGTTTTGGGACCAATATTTACCATAATACGGCCTTTATCTGTTTTAATTTCAATTGGCTCATTTGCTTTCATTTGCTTTTGCAACAACTTATTTCTAAGTCTTTTTTGATGGTTCAGTTGTCTTGGGTGAGAATAAACTGGTTCACTAAGAACTTTTGGACCTAGCAGGTTTTGTCTCTCAATCAGATCTTCCTTATGATCACAGATACTTGTTTGTGTACCCGTGCCAACACTTTTCAAAACATTTTGACATTTTTCATCAACTTTTGAATTCATCAACGATCTGTCATGCTTTTTGGGAGTTTTATTCAGCCTTTGGGGAGTGTTTGAATGATTATTGGAATTTTGATCAGTAGTTTTATTTACACAACTTTGTGAATTTAGTGTTTTATTTCTGGTACTTATTGATGCGGGTGTTTCAGCAGATTTATTAATCTGATCACTTGTGTAAGACAGATCTGATGATGAAGTCATTTCAGTTGATATGTAACACTTGCTTTTATCTTCTCCTTCAACATATTCACAACTAAACATGGGCTCATTGACATTGCATGAAACTTTTAATGTATTTGAACTTTTGCCAACAGAATGGGTACAATTGATTTCATTTCTATTGTCACAAGTGTTGTAACTAAGGGCAGATTCAAGTTTTTCAACAACATTATTCAACACTGATTCATTGTAACTTTCTTTCTCTAAACTGTCTCTCAAATTATTTGTTCTATTGCTTGAAAGTTTAGAACTTCTGAGACACTTTCTTGAAGTTCCATGTAAGTATTTGCTTTCAGTATCAGCACAAGTATCACTGTATTTTTCTATTTCTGACATTTGTTCTTTGTGTGCAGAGTTACTGCTTTGCTCTACTGCAGTATTTCTTTTGGCAGGGGAGAATTGTTTCTCTGTAATGACTGCAGGTAGTTTTACATTCTTAGTGCCTGGAGTGGTTCTAATTTTAGCACTTTGGGATTTTCCAGTTTGTCTCATTAACTCCAGCATATCTGATTTTTTGTGTGCAGTTTTATCCCAGCTGTTGATAGTGTGAATATTCCTGCCAGATTTATGTCCACCCCCCTGGGGGGTGGATATATTATTTTTGCTTTTTTCGCCGTCCGATGTCCGATGTCCGGCGTCCGGCGTCCGGCGTCCGGCGTCCGATGTCCGGCGTCACGCATGGTTTCCGCTCATTTAAAGAAAAAGTATTAGAGCTATTGTCACCAAATTTGGTATGCAGGCTTATTGGGTCAGTAGCTTGCTTGGGATTGCTTTTGGC